>JAXDDW010000005.1:310000-1732500 GCA_034670385.1 Hoplostethus mediterraneus
ATCCTGAATTTGACAGTTACTGCTTATAAATATCAAAATTAATTCCCTATAAGCTTTAATACAAATCATATGTGACAGTCATACTGTAACATAGCGGTTGCCTTCCAGATTTTCTAAAGCTTTTAGTATAAACATATGCTGTCTCAACATGTATTTCTGTTCATTCCTGTATTAGAAATACCTTCGATACATAATGGTGCACAGTTGATACATGAAATGAATACACTTTTACCTGCTACTGGACTATAATGAGAATTTATGAATTCATGTATGTGCACAGACATAATACATTATATTAAATAAGCTTTGGCCTACTGTTTCACTATGTCATTCATCCAAGTACTGCTTACAGGTTTGCAGAGACCAGCTAGCAAGGTGGGGGTAGTGGCCCAATGTCAGATCTTGTCAGGGTGCCCAGAATCCCTAGCAGCACCCCTGGGTCAGCGGGCCTGGATAGTCTGCATCACACGCAAGGCCTCTGGCTATAACTGCTTCACGCCAATTCTGTTTCCAGCACAATTTGATCACGCCAATTTAATCGAACCTACCAATTCAAGAAGCCGTAATAGACGGATTTACTTGAAGAAAGTCATTTAGGAAGGTTTCACAGCTGTCGTTCAGTAGAAACTGGGTCATAAAATAGCCACAGGCTAAATGAGACTGGCACGAACAACCATTTAACCAGCAGAAACAGACAGGCAGACAGCCGGACAGCCGTTAGCGCCCCACCTTGACCACCGACCGGCTCGCTCCTACTCGGTCAACCGACCTCAACGGTCCAGCGGAGTTCTGGGTGCCTCGCCCACTCCTTGCGGAGTCGGGAGCCTTCACTAATGTATGTCGTTTTTAGTCCACGATATATTATACATACGTTTTATCAACATTAATACATGTAATATTTGAAGGCAAGCTTACTTTTCAGCGCAGTGGTAGTAGAGAATGTAGCCCAGCACTTCGGTCCCCTTTTACAGAACTCTCGCTCTCTCTCTCTCTCTCTCTTTCTGTCACGCTCTCTCTCTCTCTCTCGCTCTCTCGCTCGCTCTCTCTCTCTCTCTCTCTCTCTCTCTCACACACACACACACACGCACGCACGCACAAAGTCAGACACACAACCGGCTTCCCACTCCGATCAGCTGGCAACGTAATGACGTAGACAGCCAATGAGAAGCGAACGTCAGAGTCTGCGCGAATCTGACGTCTGCACGCAGGTCTTCTGTTACTAGTAGGTTACATCCCCGCACAATGGAAAATTGTATCGGTTATAAACACACGTACAGTTTCCAGATTGGCCTGTTTCAGTTCCGGCTTATATCACTGAAGAGCTCTATGACTATGAGGAGATTCAATTTTACTTTGAAGGGGCTTAGGCCTTGACTGCAACGTAGCCCCCCTCAATGGCCAGGACATCTTTGATGAAGTGTAATAATAATACATTATTATAACAATAATAATGTTGCATAGGGCATCAAATTCAAGTTGTGCATAACAAAGCACCAAGAGGAATGGAAATAAGTGGTTAGTGTGTTTCAGACATAGACTGTTTTCCTGTTGTGATACAATGGCCACTGTATGCTATCATTACCAGATGATATATTTCTCCTTTTGAGACAACAGGTTTCATTGCCGTTTGTGGTAGGCCCTGAGTCCCTACATGGCTATTTATAACTCTGTTGAGCAAGAAGGAGTTTATGAGACAGTGAAGCATGACTCTTCTCGTTCAATAGCCATAATAGGATAGCGAGCGTTTGGAAAGTACAAAAGTGGGTGATATGTGCCTGTCTCATATGAACAGGTCTCACTGTAAATCTGCTTTGAGGAACATTTCCTTAAAACATTTCCTTTTTTTTTTTTTGAGAGTATGACTATGCAAAATATCTTCCTATTGACCAGCATTCCTATTTACAAGCATTTAAGAAAAATGAAATGATTATGAATGTTTATGTTTTGTCTTTAGAACAAACCATAATTGTGTCTGACAGCGTTTTTTAGACTGGGCCTTGTAATCAGAATAGATTTATTACTGTAGGTGGGGGCCTGAGGGGACCGCTGCCTGCTGAATGAAACTGAGCCTGCAAGCAAGTGGCCTGCAGAGACATCAGCAGGTCAAGATGAACTTGTTAGCCTTTGTATACTGAAGCACACACTGCAAGGACTCTGAGGCCTGGGTGCAGAGTGCTCACTGCTCACATGCTCTCTCTCTGTGTCTCTCTCTCTCTCGCTCTCTCTTTCCCTTTATAAAGAATTGTCTTGTTCTTCCAGTCCCTCGACAGAAATGGGACGCAGCCAGATACTGTGAACCTGGCCTTGTCAGTCAGAGTCCTGCGGCTTAGAGGTTGCTGAGTCATGAGATGCCGCACACTATTTCCTCACTGTCACCTGATGGAGTGAACACACGCAGCAAATCCTCACGAGACCAAATCAGCTGCCTCGTTTCCATGTGTGGTTTCTTCCCCATACCTGCTTTTTTTTTCTGGTGTCATGTAATGAAGTGGCCCGAAAAACACTTGTCTGTGTATGTGTCAGAAGGACCGCAGAGCTAGAATAGGACCCTTTTAAATGTTTTTTTCATGGTTGTACCTGTAATAATTGTTCTATAATATCTAATTCAGATTTCTACCCAGGCCTAGTTTAATGGCACAAAGGAACGTTACATCACATCCTGCATATAGGTGAATTGAATTATGGGATAGGCTTGATGTTTTATAGAGCTTAAATGTCATCTCTATATCCATCCATTTTGTCCACCAGGAATTTGATTATTAGCCATAACATTTTAACAGACTTTCCATGAGCTATCAGATTGTGAAACCACTGTCTATATATTCCTGTAGAAGCCATCAGTCCATCTGATTTCAGCTTCATTGTTAAGAAATCGAGTTCCTTGTGAAATGCTACACTACCCACAAGCTTTAGCAAGCTCCCACTAATCGGAGAGGTCACTGTTACCATAGAAATGTTAACTGCTCCAATTGCTCATGGTTGTTAGCCAAAGTGAAGTAATGTTAGTCGGCTAGCAACCCGTACCGGCGGTTGATGCTGCTCCACCACGGTTTCCCTGTCTTTTTTTAGGGATGAGGAGAATCACTTTAACATTATTATATTATCTAGCATCACTGTTACTGTTGAAAATGAGAGGGATAAATAGTTAATTCCCTCTTATTTTCTGAACTGTCTATGGAGAAAATGAATCTTTCAAAAACATCTGTATCAAGTCCATTTCTCACTTTGAACACTATTGCTCCTGTATGGATTTATGTATCCTTTCTGACTCAGTGTTGTAATCACTGTAACTCTCTTTCTTCCTGCATTAATGACATTCTTACTGGAATGCCTGACGTGTGGAGGAAATGCAGAAGCAGGATGAACTTGTCTGAGCACAGAGTTTGGGCCTATTCTTAGCACTGGTGGGTGTATGGTTAATAGGAGCAGACAGAACATAACATCCAAGGGCCAAATTTAGTAACCTACAAATAACTAGAAAGGTTACTGTGTGTGTGTGTGTGTGTGTGTGTGTGTGTGTGTGTGTGTGTGTGTCTTTGCACAGGTTTGTGCTCCATAGCATCCAAGGGCCAAACATATAAATTTAGTAATTACTAGAATGATTACTGTGTGTGCATGTGTATGGACATTTGTGTTTTTGTGTCTACGTGTGTGTGTATGGGATGGGGTGTGTGTGTGTGTGTGTGTGTGTGTGTGTGCGCTTCAGTGTGGTGCTATGTGGTGGAGAACTGCATATTCTGTTGGACAGGAATAAGATGGAAACTCCCTGGGTAATACAGTGCTGCGTGTTGACAGAGCCAAGGGGGTTGCCATCTCATGTGAAACCCGACGCTGTTTATTTAAAAGGACATACTGTGTTCAATTCCTTGAATGTGTCAAATAAGGAAAAACACAATGGCAGGGAATTTCTTTTTCCACTTTCGGTTTACACTTTAGCAAATCAGCGTAATCTGTTACGCTGTTATGCCCACTGCTCAATCCAGTTTGTATGTCTACAGGTTTTTGTCATTATTATTATTATTATTATTATTATTAGTAGTAGTAGTAGTAGTAGTAGTATTGTTGTTGCTGTTGTTGTTCTATCTATCTATCTATCTATCTATCTATCTATCTATCTATCTATCCATCGAACCTTTTTAAACCTTTTTAGGTGTGCTGACAGATTGACAGTAAAAGATCTCACCCTGGCTCTTCATTGATGTTTTCAGCTCATGGCCAACTAGTTAAGTCCATTTGGCTTGGTCAGTGGACCCATCACTGACCAAAGGTCCATTGCCCAGATTTATCCAAGGGCTTAAAATAGTTCCGACCAACAGGTCTCATACTGCTCTGGTTTCATCTGATGGTCATATGTGCATTTCATTTCACTGTGATGATTGAGAGCATGCCACTGATTTTTATTGGAGAGATGGTACATATAGGCACGTATAGCTGAATATAGCTGATTTAAGTCTGACTGTAAGATATGTGCAATGTCTGTCATCTGTGTTGTACTCTGCTCTGTTCTGTTCTGTTCTGTTCTGTTCTGTTCTGTTCTGTTCTGTTCTGTTCTGTTCTGTTCTGTTCTGTTCTGTTCTGTTCTGTTCTGTTCTGTTCTGTTCTGTTCTGTTCTGTTCTGTTCTGTTCTGCTCACAACATTTTAATAGACCTCGTGGCGCAACGGTAGCGCGTCTGACTCCAGATCAGAAGGTTGCGTGTTCAAATCACGTCGGGGTCAACTCTTTGCTGGGTCCTGTCGTAGAATTCAGAAGGTGCACATCGCACCGCCCGGTCTCTTGATGTGTCGCTGTTGTTTGTCTGCCCGCTGTGTTCCGCAAAAGATCTAACCAAACCTGAGGAAATGAAACAAGTAAAAAACCAACAACATTTTATATACCTTGACTTTGTGTGGCCCGCCAGGGAACTGTATCGCAAACCTAAATAGATTTCACTACAAACACCATTTAACGAGATTTTGTTAGATATGATTTGATTCAGACTATACTGTGTATACTGTAGATGGGTTGATAACGGGCGAAACTCACTGGGGAGAGTTTCATCTTTCAACACTCTCTCTTTGTGTTAACTTCTAGTTAGTGAAATAATAGTGACATTATCAAACCCCCTGCTGGTCCCCAAAACCCACTTCGAGAACCATTGTCTCAAACTACCAGAACCTTTTATACAATAATAATAATAATTATTATAATAATAATAAACAGTAAGTATAAAAAACATCGAAAACAACGGTACATTTAAGCAGTATACATTGAAAAATAACATTGTGTTAGAGGGGTGTATATATATATTTTTAATTACTTTCTGACTTAGTGTAGTATGTAGTATGAGTTCGTTGACCAGAGCGAGGAAATCTTTTTTTTCCTGTAAAAATCTGCACTTGTTAATGTGAAAAGAATCCTTCTTACTTTCTTCAGTAAACCCAAACAACACATTTTATCACTAAAGTGAAAAGCGCTTCTGTGTGTATTGGCAGTGGGCTGTGTCCTGTTGCTATGGAGACGCGTCACTCAGCAACGTGGTAGGTCAAACGTGATTCTACAGTCTCGGAAAAAAATACTAAAATGTTGCAGCCAATGTTTCTTTTAACGGCATTTTCCAGTTTTGTTTGATGATATACGATCTAGAAAAATATAAAAACCTATTTTAATTCAAAAAATAAAATAATTTAAAAGGCGTCTTGGGTCTGAAGGCCAACAACAACAGATTGCTGTCTGTCGTACTCGAGCCTGCTCGTGCGCACACGAACATTTGCAGGTTTCTGTTTACTTGTTTATTTCAAAGATGCCTTGCAGATTCTTTACTTAACCTACTGTTTAATGTGTCGCACAATACGGTGGTCTGAGCTGGGACGTTGAACGAGTCCCACATTTTATGAAGAACCTTTCCCACAGGCACCGGATTACCCCAACTTCTTCAACCTCAACAGCCAGGCTTAAATTCATTCAACTTGTGCCAAGTTTACAGCATGAGAGGAGACATTTCCTCCAGTAAAGTACTGCTGCTGCCCAGGAACACAGAGAAGAAAGAGAAGAAAAAGAAGAAAAGAAAGCAAACGACTGGGTCTAAGAAAAGGGGGCATTCCAGCACTCCTCAAACCTCAGAAGGTACAGGTGAAGTATGGAAACATTATCCTCCTTATATTTTCCTGACCATTCATTCACCCCCTTTGTTCTCCCATAGTCCTTTGTCCCTGTAAATTACGTAGAAATGAATGAACACATTCTTTCGTGTGAAAAAATGAAATTGATGTTCATGACATTGAACTACATAGTAGTTCAGTAGTACTTTTAAAACTGTTATTTTAAAATTATATTCCCTAATTTACTTTTTATCATTAATTTAAACAACAGAATTGTGTATCACGGTAGCTATAATTATTTCATCACAATATGATTCTATTGAAAGATGATAAATGAAATCTGCTGTCTCCAATTGACACAAAATATGGTACAAATATGCTATCATCAAAGTATTTGACACACTTCCATTCCACAAAGCTAATGGATAAATTAATGCACATTAATTGTCAGGACTCAATGGAAAACAACTGATTTGGAATATCTATACACAAGATTTAAACGTGAATTGGGCCCCCAAGCTGTGTTCCTGTGGAAATTAGAAATACTTTTACTGTAATTTATCAACAGCATCTTTTCAAGTATCAGAGCTATTACATGAAGTACACATTACAAATGGAGAAACTATTGCCAAAAGACAACACAGAAGGTATTCACCCACTACTACAAGTAATGAAAAGCCTCCAAGCCCTAAAACACACCACAGGTTTATCAGTAGTCACGCTCTGGGGTCATGGAGAGGTAGCAGAGACTCAGTAACAGGAACAGTTTTGAGTTTACCTATTGCATTACAGCTTTAACTATTCAAACAAATGTCACCTTTCCCCAACGTTAAACTACATGGCACAAGTACACACATAAGGATCATGTGCTGGTGGCAGAGGATTCCCTGTGGGGTTGAATAGGTCACTAGAGAATAGGTCCCTAGTGTCACTTCCCTCATTAGCCATGTCTGTTCACTCCATAGGGAATCATTAGTAACCTAAACCCAACCTTTGTTTCTTTGAGTGTGTGTGTGTGTGTGTGTGTGTGTGTGTGTGTGTGTGTGTGTGTGTGTGTGTGTGTGTGTGTGCGCCCACATGCATCTGCCTGCATGTTTATGTTCTCTCTCTTTTTTTTGCTCCTACAGAGAAACCTCAAACCATAGCTTTGCCTCATGAGACCTCGCCTGTATCTTTACTGCCCCCACCATGTCCAGGCCAACTCAGAGGCCAGCTCCCTAAGGTGAGAGTGTGTAGCAGAAAGGAGGGAGAGAAGTCTGGCCGGAGGAGCAAGAAGCCACCCAAGGATTTGACGGTACTGTCAACAGGGACAAACAAGAGTAGTTCCAGTGGAGCTCCATCACAGGGGGATGTGGCAGAGCTCAGTGCCCAGGCTAGGGAGAGCCTGAGGTGGGAGGGAGTGCTGGCGGATCCCCAGGCTGAGGAGAAGAGGCTGGAGCTGTACAGGGCTAACAGACGGCAGCGTTACCTCGCCCACAGACAGGTTCTGTCAGAGGAAACCTAGGCAGCCTTGAGACAGACCTTTCCCAAAGAAGAGGAGAAGGCTTTCCCTGACTCTGACCAATTGCATGATCTGCTTGTCTATATGGACCATCAGCCTATGACCCTATTGGATGAACATTTTGGAGGAGATTGTGTCATTACCGAATTTCAGCACAGATTGAGTAGGAGAAGAAACCACTATAGCCATATTATCTTATAATACATTTATTGTAATGTTTTTCATCTCAGGAATTTAAGTTTGGGATAACTATGTATGTATATTTCTTGATATGCACGACACATGATAAATATGACCATTACAAAGTAGTAAAAAGTTAGAATAATAGTTCTAATGAATGGAAGGTGATGCAATACATAACACGTCCTTTAGGGGTCGCTGTTAGACAGTGGACTGACTGTGAATGAGCTCAAAAACAGTAACTAGGGGTGTGTTGCCCCTTTAATACCCTTTAAAGCACCTACAATTTGTTTGAAGATTTAGATTTAGTGGTCAGATTTAGAGAATGCTAAATCTGACCACTAAATCTAAATCTTCAAACAAATTGATCCCAGATTATGTTGTCAATGGAGAAGGACAGGGCTGCTTCAGTTTCTCTGCTTCCTGCCAAATGGGCCTGTTTAAAACTTAATAGAGGATTTGCACAGTTTGTCTTGTGCTTCTGAATTATGTATCACTTTGAGAAAATCCCCAAAGCTGATCATTCATGACTGAAACCCAATCAGAATAGGGAGTATAGAGGTCACTATCCTGAAGCAAACCTTAGAAACATTACCGCTGCTAGATCCTAGATCAACTTCATTTTCCCTGAATGAATCGTCTGAATCTGATGAATCTGATGACTCAATGAATGAACAGAAAATAATGAAGAGCCTGAGAACTTTATGAATGAAAAATTTGAAACACTGGACACAATTTTGAAATCACAAGTACATCCATGTTATTTGTCCCTTGGCATCAGGGTTCACTTTGCAGTTATAAGAAAATGTTTTCTTACAGGGAATTGATATTCACCATAGTATATTTTGCTCTGATTTTATAAGAGGCAGTGACAACGTATATCTTTGAGATGAATCCTTCAGAAAACTAAGCTGATATTCTTTTTACGTCATGGATTTATAATTCACAAAATTATTTGATAAAATGTTTGATAGTGTGCTGAGTAAGGGTTAAACCTGTTCCTGGTGGCTAACTGTGAGATTTAAATTTAAAACAGTTACTCATAGGCTACTGATCAACATTAAGCTGTGAATGAAATGTTCGGAGAGATGTAAAGTTATATCACAAATTTAACGAGATATAAGAAGGTTATGATTATCAGAACAGATACAGGTGAGGTTAGACCGATATATCAGCCACTGCCAGTATGATGGAGGTGAGGATATGATTTTACTCAACCAGCTTCAGGAGTGGAAGTCTGTAAAACCTGCAATGAAACCTGCCTCACACTGCCTTAAGGAGCTGTCAGCCAAGCTAAGAAGTCCATTAGCATAGGTTTTAATGGAGAGTTTTAGTGGTCCATGATGGTCTAAATTCTATTTCAGAGGCTTTTTCATCCTGCAAAGAATAAACCTCTGGGGGAAACACTGAGTCCTTGTAATTTCTGGCCCAAAAATTAAAAAAATCTATATACAGAATATCGGTACAAACTATCAGCTATCAGCAGCTTCAATCCAGATGCCGATGTCGGTTGAACCCTAGATACGGTAAACTGAAGCATGCTGTCGATGGAAATGAGGAGGTGTTGAGAAGAAAGGGCGCGGAGAGGGACACTCAAAGTAAAGGGTGAGGTGTGAAGTAAAGACAGTGATAAAAAGGTTGAGAGGCCGAGGGAAAGAGAGAAAAACGCAGCATTTCTTTTGTGAAGGTTTTGTTGCGGTCTCTCTGTGTGCTGTTTGTCGACGGCCCATTGTTCCCAATTGGTGTGTTTTGTTGCCATTGCCTATTTCAGCATCTCTGCCTCAAAGAGCTGAACACTCCCCCTCTGTTCTCCTAATCCCCGACCTCCAAGCCACTGATTGGACCGCATACACAGCCACAATGGCCATTAAGGTCACTTGTGTTTTTCCAGCAGCCTCACCCATAACAGTAGAGAACATATAGAGGCATCTTAGATTTGATTTGTCTTTTACCTGTTACCGAGCTCAACCTGAAGACAAAGATCCATAGAATTCTGAAAGAAATATGAAATCAAATCAAATAAAATTATTGAGACTAATAAAAAAAGTTGAAAGCCCCAAAAGCTGCGTGCATCTGAGGTATCTGTTGTGTGTGTGTCGTGGACCTCCCTAGCCTCTCCGTCCCAACAGATGCAGGGAAAAAGCCGCCCTGGCGTGAACACTTACAGCATACGGTACAAGGCGTAAATGCATAACGTCTACCCAACCTGTGTCAGAACGCTGTACTGTAAACATAAACTTCGCCACGGGTTGTGCTGTTGTACACCAGGTGCCATACATGAATAGAACATTTTGATCAAGGTCTCCAAACGCCTTGTCCTCTCTGAGAAGATGGGATGATGAGAGTGGGATGACGGAGGGACAAGATGGAGGACTTTCTGAAAGTATGTCGACGTTGTACTGATGATGTAGCCAGTGGATGAGTGGATGGAGAAATGGCTCAGGACATCTTCAGCCAGCTCAGGTCGTCTGATCTGTCGGGGAGAGGAAGAGGAGGAATCGGTCTCTATTTCTGTCTGTTTCATTACTGCTTTTTTTTAAAAATATGAATTTATGTCCATTGGTACCTGCAAAACACTTCTGTTTGTCTGCCTCACTCCTTTTCTAACTTTGTTTTTGTTCATGTATTTCATTCATTATTTTTCTATATGTCTGACTGCCTAACCCATTTTCTGCATGTGTCTTTAAAGGTGCTACGTGTAGCATATTAACATCAATAAATCAGAACCACATTCATGGTTCATTCATGATTCATTCTGATTCTCATTCTCATTCTGATTCATTTATTCTGATTCATTCATTTTGATTCATTCATCAGAATCAGAATCAGAAACAGGTTTGTTGCCAAATATGTTTACACAATTCCTCGTATGTGTAAACATATTTGGCAATACACCTGTTTCTGATTCTGATTCTGAGACACTAGTAGAATTATCGCAAACAAATGAGACCATCACTGAGAAAATTGCCAGCTTCTACCACTACACTGCAGTTTACATTGTGTGGCACTAGGGTTGGATTTTGCAGGAAATCTAATGGATTGCGTTATGGCACAAAACAGGAAGGGGGCGCTGTTGTTCCAATTGCAGATGCTGAAATGAGTGGAAGGCTGATGGAAAAATCACTTCCAACGCGTTCATCCTCTTCAGTAATGTGAATGAGGAAACAAATACATATGGAGCGGTGCAAGGGAGGGGGGGGACAAGTAGCAACAGGAAGCAACAGGATTTATGGGAAATATCTTAATTTTGAGAAACATTAGCACTAACAATACCACTGATGTGAGATGGCGGCTACGAATCATCCTGACCATGATCTCATCTGTTTATAGTAATTGTACCAAGGTGTCACGACTAATTTGACAATGATGTGTTGATGTTTAAAATGCTACACGTAGCACCTTTAGCACCTCTGCTCTAACAGACTCACTTGTATTCTTGCCTTGTGTGTCTGAGAGTTTGTTTATGTGTCTGTCGTTCTGCACGAGTGTGTACCTGCCTAGTCATCTATCTTTCTGGTTGTAAGTGGCTGTCTTTTCTTTCACTCATCCATCACATCTCTCTACCAAGATCTAGAGTTAATCAATAATAAGAGGCCACAATCATCCAAAGATGGAAAGACAGTAAAAAGGGGGCATGACGACAGAGGGATATTACGCACTGAGCCTGTTTCTTCGTGATGATGTTCCCCGCTGCGAACCGCTCAGCTACTGCAGACACCGCTGGGTCATAGTTAAGGCTTGCTGCCGCTGTGACCTCATCATCCCTAAACAAGAAGTAAATGAACACATTAAAACCATAAGTAGAGCAACACATCAAGTGAGACATTGTCAGGATTACGGTTTTGGTGTATGAGATTCATTTACAATGTTCACAGTAACAGCAACTTACTTGATATAAAATGCCAGGAAGGTCTTGTCCTCAAGCTTTCCTTTCATTACTATCTCAGTGTATCCCTCTCCATAGCCTGTGCACAACCAAAACAGGAATATAAAATACAACACAACCTCAAGTGACAAGTGTGGGCTTCCTATATGTAGCCAATACCACTTGAATGTTTTTTGTTTAGATAGTTTTAACAGTTCCACTTTTTCCAGTGTGGCAATGTTTAAAGTATCCATAGAGAGTATACTAGTCCTAATCCCTATGCATCAGTCTTTGTATTAGCGTTACCATAATTGGCGTTGCACTCAATGTTTGGCCAGATTTTAATGAAATTGGTATCTAGAGAGGTCCTACCTAGATGCAATTGTCTTTTATGAAACTCTAGGGTGAGCTGTCCTGCCCACACGTCCAATATATTGACAAATATCATAGGTATCAAAATGATGACTGGAGTAACTGTATGTATGTACAATTTTGTAGTAGGCCACATTAAAGTTCAGTGGTTGATGAGGGCGCTACCTTTTATCTGATTTGCCCAGTTATACAGTAGGTTTGTATAACTTATATAACATAACATATAACTGGAAAAGTTCCTGGCCAACATGACAAACAGTGTGGGTGGTATCGCATTTTATAGTTGTCAGTGTTGATCTTGACTGCAGCGCCCCCATCTGGTCAAGCGGGGCCATATTGCATATCAAATAGTGCTGTCACCGACTATCATGTGTCTGCCTGCTCCATCTTGTAATGGCTGCTCAGTGGCCATAGTCACTACAGAGTATTCTTGGGATGGTTTCATTTTTCATGCAGGTGGGTACCTCACACACACACACACACACACACACACTGAAACTGAAAACTGATTTATCATTACATCCAGGATAAGAGGCTGCATATTGTGCTTTGTGTGTGTGTGTGTGTGTGTGTGTGTGTGTGTGTGTGTGTGTGCGCGTGTGTAAGGTACCCACCTGCATATCGGATGGTTTTACCCAATAGGACGGTCCAGTAGAAAGGTACTGAATTGAGTTCAGTTGGTTTACCCAGCATGTTGAGGGCTGCTATCCTCCCTAAGCAACAATAAAAAACACATTCATGTATTGTAGAAAGAAACTAGAAAACAAGTCATTAAAGGTGTCACGTGTAGCATTTTAAACATCAAAACATCACTGTCAAATTCATTGTGATACCTTGATATTAGCAAAGATGGTATTTCTACTACTTGTCCTTCAGGAGTTCAGGAATTCACTGCTAGTTACCGTGTGCTTGCGCCATCTGCCAATGTCCGATGGAGACCCGCTGGTCTTTGGCCATCGCCAGGGGGAAGATGGCCAGGTCACCACCACAGAACACCCCAGGGATGTTGGTGCACATGTACTGCAGGAGGGAGACACAACCAGCAAGCCGCTCTTTATGATAAGCTCTTACATCAAGACAGACTACATTCAATAAGAGAGTATGAGTACAGTAAGAAAGAGTAGGGATGACATGCAGATTTTATCCCACAGTGACGTGAGTATGTCTGGCCAATTTCAGCCAGCTTTCCCTCCGTCCGAGGATCGGGCCGGCTTCCCGATCGAAGACTTCGTTGGGATGAGTATCAGCAGGGATTATCTGGTAGTGTGAAGCATTAGTGTGTGACCCCTGGCCATAACTCTGTCGTCAAGTGTGAGTATTTTAACGACTTGAGGACGCCCCAGACTAGGGACAGAATACGATCTAGATAGCCAGAAGAAAAGCAAGTTGGTAGCTCACCTTATCAACTATGACTGAGCTCTTTGAGTCCATCTGTATTTTACTGCCCTGAAGAAACTCTGAGTTGGGAATTACACCTTGAGGAGAGAAACAAAGAAGGTAGTAAATAAGTAAATAAGAAATCTTTCAGAGTTTCTCGCAATGGCAGATGGTGGAACAAGTGAAAGGCCAATGGAAAAATCACTTCCAACATGTGTATCCTCTTCAGTAAAGCGAGAGAGAGAACAAATGCATGTGGAGTGACACCAGGGAGGGGGACGAGCAGCAACATCCTCTTTGCGACACAAAGCAATGGAGTTTAAGGGAAATGTGAGGCTGCCAATCTTATTGACCATGGTCTCATTTCTTTACGGTAATTGTATCACCTTTAAAGGAAGATTTCCCAAAATATAACAATAACGCCACACGACTAGAAATGTCCAATGGATAATGTAAAATGATTGAAGAGCCATGAAGGAAATGCAGGGTTTATTTCAGTTCCTATGTTATACGTACCAATTCCAACAATCAAAACATCGGCTGGAACAACGGCACCGCTTTTAAGCACAACCTCCTTCACCTTGGGGTCGGAGGGAGAATGGGAGGAAAGAAACATTGAGAGAGAGATTAGAGAGTGTTAGGAGCTAATATTATTCCAATATTTAATGGATTGTGTGTTTTACTGCTTTACCTTTCCATCCACTCCTCGGACTTCGGGTCACATTATCATTCATGTAGAATTTCACACGTTTCTCTTCTAGCATCTGCAGAAACAACAGAATTTATGGTTAAGGATGTTTCTCGGTAAACAAAAGTTACTAGCAACAAAACTACCCAAAGGAAAGGTTCAGGAGAGGACACAGGACTTGTAAAATGATACATTATTTATTTATATCCTCTCTCTCTCTCTCTCTCTCTCTCTCTCTCTCTCTCTCCCCCTCTTTCTCTATCTCACCGTCATGGTGACTCTGCCAATTTCAGGACCCAGGGTCTTCTGATACGGCAGTTCACTGCTGCCTATCACTGTGATACTGGAAGCCTTGTTTGTCATATAAGAAGCCACTTCCATGCCTGAAAAAAAACAGCGCTGCTCAGATTTCACACGGATGATCACCACAACTGATATTGGATGAAAAAGCCTGTTCAGGAATTTAGAAAAACAGCCTTAATGTCAGTTTCATGACAGTGCATTTTTGAAACTTTAAACTTTTAAATTAGTTTCAACAGGCCTGGGGTCATGAAACCTGCTCTACCTCTAAAGTACCATTTAGTTAATTCTGTTCAAAGAGAAACTGCTGAACCAAAACCTTTTTTCTGCAAAAGCAGCATTATGTTCTGCTGTCGTGATTTAGATTAATAGAAAACGTGGTGTTAAAATGTATGGTGTTATATTATTTCTAGTACCTATTTAAGTTTCTTACATATCTCAAGTCCTGACAATGTGAAAACGTGTCCATATTTTACATCAGTACCAACAAAAGAGGTTCCCACGATGACAATGCGGCAGCCCATACAAGCTGAGTGGATTTGCCTGGCGTCCTCTGGTGTCTCCAGCGTCTTGACATTCTTCAGCTCCTTGCCGGGGATATCCAGACCCTTTGCTCTAAAGGACAGGCCATGACTCTGTTCATAAGCAATGCAATGTCCAGTGTAGTTCCAGTATCGACTATCCTCCTGATACACGGTTAATATCATCACACCTGATGTTGGTATAAGTCACAGATAGCGAGAACCAAGTGCAGGCTATTCGATGGTGCTTAAATTGTGTTGAAAAATCAAAAATCACATTAACCAATTAGATGGAAGGATACCATTTGATTATTATTTGAAACATGTGACTGTGTTTCTATAGATTTGTTTCACAATTGACTAGAATAAAGAATAAAGCATTGTGGGTAAAACTGTTGCTGTCAAGATCAAGCACCTGATGTTGATTGATTGGTAATCAATCAACATCAGGTGCTTAAAATTAATTCTTGCAAATTCTTGCAAAGTGCATCTTGAACAAGCAAGTACATAGATGAGTGCATATGCGTGTGTGTGTGTGTGTGTGTGTGTGTGTGTGTGTGTGTACCTGCAGCCTGTCGAGATAAGGAGCTGGTCGTAGCTTTGGACTGAGCCGTCATCAAACGTTACTGTCTTCTTGTCTGTGTCCAGCGACAGCGCCTGCCATGACAGCAAGAGACCGTGAGACTCCAATCAGTATCACAATGTGGCCATTAAGACCGAGGCATATGGATCCGTCTAAACCCAAGGACGAATCTGTCCACTTTTGATGAGCGAGTTCCCAACACAAGATACAAAACTATCTTCTGTCCTGAGAGAAATTCACTTTGCACGGCCAGTACAGAAAATAAACTGTGCACGAGACACAACAGTGTGCTAAATACAATGCATCCACAATGTAAATGGTCACTTTAGCAATGCATAAAGGATTGACCAGCATGGAAAATAAAGTGTTGAAAATGCTGAGCAGCAAAGTGGTTTCATGTGCAGAAGATGTGAATTGATAGGAGAGACTAAAAGGCACTCACTTCTTTCCTGAGGCACACCTCAATGTCGTATTGCTGGAAGAACTCCATCCTCCTCAGCAGAATACTGTCACTCTCCACATTCATTACCTGGAGATGGGTATAGCGTGTGTGTGTGTGTGTGTGTGTGTGTGTGTGTGTGTAGAAAATACAAAAAAATAGTTTGTGGCTTGGTGTTGTTCTTAAACAAAAGATTGAACAAGTTAGGTCAAATTAGGTCAAACTAGGCTAACCTAAGTGAAGCTCATCTCATGTTATTTCATGTTAGCTCAGATCCTCTGCTACAGCACCTTACTGAGTCGAGTTTTGTCGTAGGGCAAAAGGTCGTCCCTGGTGACCATGATGATCCTGCCACCGTAGTTCTCCTGCCGCAGGGTCTCCGCGCAAATCAAAGACGTAGCCCCTGCGCTTACAGAGAGAAAACACACCATCACACACACACTGCACATGCTTTTTATGTTTTGTTTTGCCATGTAGGCCAGAAAAGACAATTACATCTTTCTGTGATTGACACACTTATCTGACACTGTTTGAATGGTCCTGATGTTGTAAACCCGACCCATAATAATCTGTAGATAATATCATTTGACACACATTTGCATAACTATACTTGTGAGGACCTTCATTGGCTACATTCACATTAACTCCTGACCCTGACCTTAACCCTCACCACTACATGCCTAACCTAAACCTAGTCCTATTATTTTTTATAGCAGTTTAAACCTTTTAATCAAGTAGCTTGTATTAAAGGTCTACAACTTCTCATTGAGTGGCCTGTGCTCACCTCCTCCAAGTAATAGAATAGTGTGGATAACGCCTGGTCCTCGGGCTCCCATGCTCTTTATTCTTTTCTGTCTGAGAGTCTGAATCATGTACAGCACAGAATTACACCATCACATGAACATGATCAATAATATATGATTTAGTCATTACTGCAAATAAAAAGGTTAAAATAACAGTGTATCACAGATAGTCCTATGTAAAGGATAGTCTACAGTGTATCACAGATAGATAAGTATCGTATATCACAATTGGAAATTCAATCAATTTAAACCCCAGTTCAATACTACTCTGTCTATTTGTTCTATTCTTTATTTTTGTACCATCACCAAAACCTGTTGGACAGTTCCTGGGGCTAAGAAAACAAACTGATTAGACTGATATTTTGGTTTGCCGTTAATTGCTTTTTATTAAATATCAGATATTGACCAGTTCACTGTCAACATGGTGGAGGTTCCTCCCTGACCACAGCTACATAAACAGTAAAACCTCCAATGGAAATGTACTTTCTCTGCACATTTTATTTATTAATTTAATTAGTCAATAATGTTTTTTTTATGTATCCTTAATTTAAAATCCATATCTTGTCATTGAATAGTACAATATCGGTTATCGGCAGCTTCAATACAAACATACTGGTCAGTATCGGCCTTCAAAAGCCCATATCAGTCAAACCCTAGTTTCTAGACCCTGCTTTGAACCATGTAACAACAAAAGGTATCGGTCCCCCATACGCTGATGTAAAGCTGAGTAGATTACTAACATTGTAATCAGGCAGTAAGGACCATGACTTGGTTGAAAAGGAAAAGTAACTTACCTTTTTCTTTACAGTCACATACACTTTCTTGTTTTGAACTTTGACCTTCAAAAGAGAAACGGAAAAATGAGTCAAATGACCAGCCAGAAGTTGAATGTCTGTTTGTCTGTCTGTCTGTCTGTCTGTCTGTCTGTTTCTAGTCTATTCCTCTTCCCTCTTTTTCTCCTCGTCTTCATCCCTCTGTTTCCTACCTTATGGCAGGGTAGACAGTCCATGCCAGGATACTCCTCCAGATCTCCTGTATGGACGTTGAAACAGGCGCCATGCCACGGGCAGCGCACTCTGTGACCCGAAAGAACCCCTGTACACACACACACACACACACACGCACACGCACACACACACACACACACACACACACACACACACACACACACACACACACACACACACACTCAACTACAAAACACCTTGTTTTCATTGAACATCATTCTCATACCTTCCACTATAATGCATACTATGATTTTAGAGCTGAAAGATTTACATGATTTGTTTCCAAAAAGCTTGTAAATTGAGTTAAGGTGTGTTTGTCCTCCACTGCATCTGTAAGTCAAACTGGTAGACACACATCGTCCTTCTTTACCTTTGCTGAGCGGAGCGCCGTAGTGCGTACACTGGTTGCTGATGGCACTGTATTGGCCTTCAATGCGCGACAACAGCACGTTATGTTGTCCTACCTCAACCTCGATCATCCTGACAGAACACACACACACATGCACAAACACACACACACTCATATAAATTGCAAAAATGCATTCCTGATGGCACCTCTTATTATTACTATATCATAATATATCATCACCCCCATACACACACACACACGCCACCACCTCCCTCCCTTCCTTCTCTCTTACTGTCCATCCATTAGGTCTGACTCCAGACACACCAGTTTTGTCAGCTCTTCTAAATCGTCCTCTGGGTCAGTGCCTGGTGACTCTTGATGGTCTGGAAACACACACACACACACACACACACACACACACACACACACACACACACACACACACACACACACACACATGAACGCACACTGGGTGGTGGTGTGTGAGAGTTTCCTACTGTTGAGTTGCTCCCCATTCTGCACAATCCATGTCCATTATTGTCAAGAGGAGTAAAAACCCTCTTTAATGTCTCCTCACCTTCAACTCCATCTCTCCTTCATGACTAAAGTGGATTTAATATGTGAAATCAATAAGGAATCACAACTCCCTAATGTTTTGTCCCCTCAGTGTATATGACATCTACATGGCAATCAAATTAATGTTTTTAACACTGATCAAATCCAAATGTTAGAAAATAATTTCAGGCAAACTGCAGCATTTGGAAAACCAACAAATGTCCCAGGCCTGAAATTGATGGTGTTTAAAATGTGTTTGAAATTCAAAGGGATTAATTGAACATCTGACCCAAGTCGGGAAGACACCAACAGGTGACTTACGCAACTCCATGATGGAACTGGCATCTACTGACTAACTAATCTGTAATTCAGACAAAAAAAAAGTTCAATACTCACGTGATTTGTCCGCAGACATCTTGCAGATTCAACAGTGATAGCACGTGGATAAACAAACGTCCTCCAGAAACATGAAATATAGTCGGGTTATACCTTGAAAAGGCTTCTCCTTAAACTCGGACAACAGACCGCGTTCACTGTTTCTGTTCCTCTCATCAGCTGAACGCATTCATTGCGATGGGACAGGAGTCCGTTTCCACGGCAACCAGGCCATCCCAACCCTCATCCTTTGATCCTGGGAAGCTTTGATCGGCCAGGACAAGATTAGATTTGATTGGACAAAATAATTTATCAGCAGCCGCAATAAGTGACTTCTTGGTCTCAATTGAATAACCAGGTTCGGTAATGTTTGGTTATGTTCAGCCTCCGTTATTGTTCCAGAGAAAAGCGATGCGTTTTGTGTTTCACAACAGCAGTAAAGAGAAAGGCTGACGAGGCAGCAGCCCTCCGCAGTGAATGGACGCATGCACAAGTAAGTGACAATGCACAACTTGCGTTCATTCAAGGTTTCAAACACAAAGTGACCACTGCGTGTGTGAAGTCCAGGTTGGCGTAAGATCCAAGGGTTTAGTAGGCCAGCCAGCACTACATGAACAACAAGCTGTAGGCCTCGATGCGTAAGAGAAATTACACTCAGAGCGATTAGAAAACATGTAGTTTATTTTCACGTAGGGTTACTTCAGGTAAGACCCCCCCCACCAATGCACATATGCAAGGGTGTAGGTTTCAAACTCACAGTCATACATACCATGGGCATAGTAGGAGCCTACATGCAACTCCATTTCCCCTCAGTTCATCTGCAAGATTGAACCAAAAGATACACATTTATATGAGAACACAATGCAGGTATGAGAGAGTGTGAGGAGAAGTATTGATCAGTGTGAAAAACAGTGAGACATTAAACTGAATCTGAAGGGCGAACATTAATCAAAATATGAACTTTGGCAGTTCAAGGGTCGTCTTCTACTTTACTTACTTTGATGATTACTTTGATGATAATCAAATGAACTGGAGTTGTAACCAGATGTATAGGATTTATATTGATTTCTATATTCATTGGCCACATTCACAACCCCTGGAGAGGTCATGCTACACACTTGCATGTGTGCTGATGGCTTGGACAGTGCAAGAAACAAATATAATATTAATGTAATGGAAAACTGTTTACGTTTCATTACTATTTTGTGTGGGAGATAAATCCTTACACATTTTTATTTGAAGTTACAACTTCAAATATATTTTATAGAAAGAAAAACTGGATGTTACCCCAACAAGTTTATGCCCTTAAAATCATAGCCTATATCAACATATAATATGAGTCTGTAAACACACAGGCTATCTCTCTCTCTCTCTTATTCCCTCTGTCACACACACAGCACATTGGTTGAGTATAACCTGCTGGTTGTGACACATGGCAGTAACCTATTAGCTACAGAAAAAATATGTGGTGGAAATGGTGTTCAACAAGGGAACCATGATGTCGCCACAACCCCTTCACCCCTTATCAGTGGTTGGTTTATCACTTCACGTGAGCAGAGCAATCTGTGTAAGGGGTCAGGAAAAGCAAACAAATGCATGTTTTATGTAGTTTCAACAGGGCTCCTCTTCCTCTGCCTTTGTCCTCATTTTGGTCCATAGAGTGCATTTCAGCAGATACTATCCAAGCTGAGCTGTGCATTGAACTCAGGAACAGGGTCACTCATCAGGGTCCTGGGTGCCAGGCACTGTGGCAGAATTTAGTTATGGATTTGAGGTCAGCGCTTCTGGTCACCGGAGGATCTGCGTGCTCTTTCAGACTGGTGAACTCCATCGTCAGATACCTGCCAACACCAGAGCCGGCGCGCAAGAAAGCCTGGAAGTGGAGAAACATCATTACGTCTTTAGCTCACAGCTCTCTAACAGGAGCGTGGGCTGTTTTATGGTGCGTAAAGGTAATCATGTTTTACAGGACACAAGCATCGGTGCTGTGTTTGCTGCCCAACTATAGGACCATTTTTAGGACCCCAATTATAGCAATTGCATTTATTTTCATATGCTCTCCCTGTCCTGTTCCTGTCTTCCTTTCTGTCCTCCCAATGCAGTTTCTACCTCCATCCAGAGACGGCAGAGGACCTGATCTCCTCTCACTCCTTGCTCTCCCACAGCCTTGTATCTGTGTCTACAGGTGACAGTCTTGCTCTGATACAACCTCTTAATTTCTCCTACAGTTATACTCAATGACAGGTGGTTGTGGTTTTCTCTATCAGAGCATCAACTCACTTTCATTTCACTCAATTTGAAATGGAAAATGTAATTAAATAAGATTTTAATTTAGTTTCATTCAAAATTCATCTCCTGAATTGAATCAATTGACTTCCACTCTGCAGACCACATACTGATCATTTGGGTTAGACCAATGTGGTTTGCTGATTGGGTCGATATTGGTATTTTATAAAATATCAGATATAAGCATCAGCTTCCTCATCACAGCTACATAAAAACAATCTGCAAAACCTGAAGATTTCTATAGTATGCCAGAGTTTCCTCTACCACTGAATAGAGTTTTAGCATCCCGTGGTCTGAATGCAATTTCAGGGTTTGCATAAATGCCGAGAATAAAAACACTGAATTCAAATTCTTTGACATGGAACATATCAACTATAAATATATTTAATATCAGCACAAAATTATATAGAAATGTTGATATCTGCCTTCAAAAACCCATATTGGTCAAATGCTACTGACAAGTGAAAAAACAACAACTTTGCCTAGGGCAAGAAAGATAGCTGCCCAACCCAACAGAAGTATGTTAACTTTAACTGATTGAGCCCCTTCCACGAGTGCTGAAGGTCAGTGGGAGAGAGTTCACTCAGTCGCCATTTAATGTTTCCATGTGTGTGTACATACGAGCTTATGTGACCAGCGCTAAACAAAGCAGCGGTGGGATCGCATCTAAGTTCGGATTTGTCAGATGAATACAATTGTGCCAGGGTAGACTCGTCACACAGACGAACAGATCAAACATTCAGACATATCCCACCCCTCAGTAGTAGACACTGATCATGTTAATGCAAATATCTTCAGATTTGTCAGAAATATGATTGCGCCAGGGTAGGAGAGACACGCCACTCAAACTCAAATACCAGCTACCTCGACAAGGGAGAAGTCATGCACAGCCAGAGAGGGTAGCTCTTCTAATAGCTTATATAGCCCAATTACTAATTGGGAAAACCTGCGAGTGGGAGTGGCTATGAGGAAGCCAAAGCTGTCATGCCATTTCAGCCGGCTACATTCACGTACAACACGTGTGTTTTCTCCTCTAGGTTATTTCATCCATGACTTATTGGACATGGTCTTCAACCAGCCATTGAAACGGTCTTGGGAGCTGCTCCTCCACCACTCTGTGGTAATGAGTTTAGCCCCTTGTGTGTGTGTGTGTGTGTGTGTGTGTGTGTGTGTGTGTGTATCCAGTGTCCATGCATATCTATGTGGTGTGTGTGTGTGACTGGTCAGTGAATGCACCAGACTGAGTGGCCATCTTTCACTGCTGTGACAGTTTAATGTGCTTCACACCTCCAGGGCAGCAACAGACTGTCCCCTCACTGTACGTGACTTCACTATAACAAAGCCATAACACACAAGACACTTTGAAACAGCACAGATTGGCAATAGGGCAATAGGATGCTGATTAAAAACTGGATTCAAATATGTGGATAACGTAGTAGAAATAATATGTGCGAATTCACAGGCTTATGTGTGTGTACTAACCCCATATTCCACCCGTACTCAGGTGATCTCCTGCTTCAGCCTGGCTCTAACATCACGCCTCTATTTGGGCTTTGCTGTTGTATCTCTGCTGGTTGAGATCAACTCTGTATTCCTCCACACCAGACAGCTGCTCCTCCTGTCTGGGAGGAGGAACAGGCCAGGGAGCGGAGTTACACCCCCCCGCCCCTCCACGGCCTACCGCATGACCAGCCTGCTCAACCTGGGAACGTAGGTGACTGTGTTAGATATGATTTTATTCAACCAGCTTCAGGGGTGGCAGTCAGTAAAACCTGCAATGAGACCTGCCTCATCCTGCCTTAAAGGGTAATTCCGGGATCTTTCAACCCGGTCTCTATGTCCACAAAATCGCCTAGCTTACCGCATAATAGATCCCCGAAGTTTGGGAGCCGCTCCGGTCCATCAACATTACCGAAAGGATCGCTAAAAGCAAGAGGATTCACTGTTGCAAGACGAGGATCGTGTAAACAACCGTCCTCTATCCGACAACGAGTGAATCCTCTTGCTTTCATTAAACAGCTTTGTCAGAGTTGAGCGTTCAGAGTTCAGAGTTGTTGTTAAAAAAAGGTCTATTTCTGGTTAAAAACGGTCTATTTCTGTAGCGATCCTTTCGGTAATGTTGTCAGACACTTATTTGTCAGACACACAAATAACAATCTGAGCCTGTCAGTGGCAAAAACAAGCACTTTTAGTGGACGTACTTTGACCGGCCGGATTTGCCCTTACGGATTACGTTACCGCCATTGAGCCGATGGACCGGAGCAGCTCCCAAACTTCGGGGATCTATTATGCAGTAAGCTAGGCGATTTTGTGGACATAGAGACTGGGTTGAAAAATTCCGGAATTACCCTTTAAGGAACTGCTAACCCACCTAAAAGCGTCATGATTCATGAGGCTGGGTTTCAATGGAGAGGCTTTTCCACCCAGACAACATTCTGAGTGAAACACTGAATCCTTTTAATGTGTTTGATTTCTTTTACTTTTTGGCATTAAAATGGTCAAATATATATTTATATATTGTCACAAAATACTGGATATTGGCAGCTCCAATCAAAACATATTGCTATTAGCCCCACACAAGTTCTTCTTTTTGTACAAATGAAATCATTGCATGCATTTCAGAGGAGACAAGAAATCCTATGATGTCAGATGTCAGGATGTGGTGGTCTTAGCTGTGTTTGCATCACCTCGCTCATTTAGTAACCAGCAGTTTTCTCCCTGGCTTGTCTTCAGGTTTTTGGTTTTCCGTGTGTGTACTCTGGGTTGGATGATCCGCTGGCTGGCCGGCCACGGTGAACATATGCCTCGCTATGTCCTGACATTGGGCACCGTAGGCCTGAGTCTCATCACCATCATGAACACAGTACTGTTCTATAGGCTGCTGAGAGCAGACGTCCTCACTGACATATGCAACGCCAGCAAGGACCACTAGAGAGAGCCAGCACTGAGATTTTCATTGTAAAAATGAAACGGTGGTCAAGTCAACAGCATTCATTCAGTACTCTACCTCATGATGATTTAGGGTGGGTGGCTACTGGGTATATATATTATATTTTAGCTGAAGTGAGTCCACATTTGATCTTGTTGTTTTTGTCATTATAATGGAAACATTTGGGGGAGAAACAAGGGGAACCTTCAGGAGCAATGTTCCCTCTAATCCCTGTGCAACTGTGCAACATATAGTTTGGTGAACATCTAATAAGTGATCATTCACCAAATAACATTTTGTGTGTCATCTGTCAATACCTCACTGTTCCCCAGAAATGTATTTGATGCTGAGTGTTTACAGAGAAAACAATTTCCCAAACTGCAAATCTATGGATTTACTATATAGCAGAAGAGTTGGGTGTGAAGCAAAATTGCTCTTGATTTATCTTTAAAATCCAGTGATGACGCAGCAGAGCTCTCTATCATAACATGTTACAAAGAGCCATGTCCAGGTCCATACACATACATGCTTCCTTTTCTCCCATACATACCTCTAACACCATGAGCTGCCAAACCAACTGTTTTTTATCACACACAAACATATTGTCATTCACTATGTCCATTAATATGTCCGGTGTGAAAGTACTGTACATAACATTGCTGTTGTCTGGTGTATTTTTTATTAAAAAGAACTCTTAGTGGCATGTCAAACAAGTCGCTCTGCTCACAGACAGTAAAATCTTTGTTTCAGTCAAGGGGAAAATGAGCATATAGTCAGCAAAAAGAGCAAATACAACCAACAAAGGAAAGAGATAAAACATCTTCATTAATGACACAAAAAACACATCTTTTTATGAGATGTTTTTCATTCAGCCTCAGATAAAATGTGACGTTTGTCATTAGCCTAGATTCAGTGCACAGCCACAATGATTCATGATTCATGATTCATCATCAGTGCAGTAAAATAATCAGACGACTATGAGTCCTGGAGTCTTGATACCTGGGAAGGTGTTCTTGCAATGAATGATCCATAATCAAGAACATCCCCTGAGTATTATTGCTTTAGATGACGGCTACCAAAGGTTTTTCCGAAGTAGCGTACATAAAAACAGGAGAAAGCAAGAAAGACTGCCGACTAGCTCCCTGGTTACCACAAGCGTTGGCGTGGAAACCATGGAACACGTCTTCGACCAATCAGATTGCTTGGCTGATACTACCTGTTGTATAATAACACATTAGAGCAGCATTTGACAGTCGGCTTTCTACTACGTTATGATCTTGTTCTTCTGGAACAAGCTGATGCAGGGGGGTTTGCAGAGGGTTTTAGTGTGGATGTCTCCCCTGACGCGTGTCAGTAGGACGCGCTCGGTTCTGGACTCTCTCTGGTAGTAGGGACACACCTTTAGGTGCTCGGACATGGACGGGACGTCTCGGAAGCGCCACGTCTCCACTGGGGAGAACAGGGTGCTGAACTGCCATACCTGGAGTCAGAGAGAGAGAGAGAGAGAGAGAGAGAGAGAGAGAGAGATACATACTTATAGTAACATAACTGAGAGTGCAAAATATTGCCAATAATGCCATTTTTTGCCTATTGTTTATTGTATATGACAAGACGAGCACAGGCAAAAGCTCCAATCCAAGAAAGATTTTTAAACGTTGAGACAGTTGAGACATGAATTGTACAAAAGGGGGTGCAACTCAATATCAGGAGGGTGTTTGTGACATTTTTCATCGTATCAGTAACCAGTGTGGTAACTAATAATCGTCTATGCTGTATCACTATTGACCGATACGCTGCCTCTCTTAGTGACCCACCCTCTGTTTTGCCCTCCACTTGGCTCCACCGTGTGAGTAGCTCTTCTTCTCCCAGCGGAGGGTGACCATCCCTCGCTCCTGTAGCAGAGAGGAGCACACCTCCCTCATGAGCCGGGACACCAGGGCCAGCTGGGACAGGGACAGACTGTCCAGGAAACTGGCCACGTGGAACAGCACCTCGTAGGGCAGGGCGCTCAGAGAGTCCTCACCTCCTCCTCCTCCTCCTCCTCCTCCTCTCTTCCTCTGGGTCGTGGAGGCTGAGCTCTTGGGAAGCTGGGAGGTCTCCCCTAAAGAGGCCGGGAGGGTGGGACGCAGGTTGAAACTGCCCAGCTCCTGGCTGGAAAGTTGAAAGAAAGTTGACATTACAGTTCTTAAAGGGGAAATAACTCTTGACTTTTTCAAAATAACCATAATATATTTGCAGGGGGTCTCAGATGACAATGCAGGATTACCACAGCACTATTTTAGCTGTAATTAGCTGAGGTGTGGAGGGGTTGTGGCTCTGCACAAGAGACTAGCATAGGAGGAGAAAAGGTCTATCAATGTTGTTGCAATTCCTACTGGTCACCAGTAGAGGTTGATAAAAGTCACAAGATTATTTAATCCACCTTTAAGTAATTCTGTATGTACTGCATGCATGAGTGATGGTCAGTATTATTACCAACACACATTGATGAAGATGAATTCTGAGTTTTTCCTCACTTGTAGGTGACGGTGGCTTTATGCGTGGAGGGCTGGAACCTCCTCTGGCTGTAGGTGCAGCCCAGGTACGCTAGGGGGCATCTCTGCTCAAACCAGCCATTCACACACATCTGGATGTCACTGTGCACATTCCTGGATATGAGGGTAAATGTGTAGGTGAGAAAACACTTGATAAAGCCGTTTCTCTTTGTTTGTTTCATGTAGCATTGAGTGGTAGCGTTTGTAACCTGCGTTTGTTACCTGCTTGCAAAACCAGATGGGTGTTTGAACAATTCAGACCCGCATCACAGAACATTTTACTAAATTGCATTGAAAAAATGTTCTTGCTGTCATTGTATTCCTATACGGTAAACTCTCTTCTACTCTAAAGACCTTGAAAACAAAAAGCTAATTCTATGTGATGCAGGTCTGGTTTAGACGTAGACTCCTAATGATTACATCCCAAGGGACCATACAGCATAGACAGGAAGCTAAAAAATTGGTTAGATAGAATTAGATGAAATTAGATGGATTCAAAAGAAAATATAGGTAGGATAGAAAAGAACATCCACCTGTAGTGTTTGCCATATTCTCTGCGTTGGAAAGTGTGCCCACAGAGGAAGGTGAAGGCGGAGGTGGCCTTGTGGTGTCGGCTGGTGATGCTCTCCACCTGCAGCTGGAGGTGCAGCTCTGGCGGTTTGCTTGCCGTCAAGTCGGCCAGAGACGCGTCCCTCCCGAACGGCGCAGACAGGAAGTTGTAGGTCTGCGTGCCTTCGTCTTGTAACAGAGCATCGATGCATGTGCCCTCGGCGATGAGGTGACCCCTTTGCTCCTTCTCCAGGGAGCACAGCAGAGAGGCCTGGGGAGCAAATCAAATGAACCACGGGGTAACTATGGGAAATATTGTTTTGGAGTCATTTCTACTGATGGTTATTAAGTTTATTAAGAGTGAGAATAGAGACATGGAGGTGTTTCTGTTAATATAATGAGCCCTGAAAAAAAATCAAGGAGGCCAAAGTATGTTTACACACAGCAAAAAAAATGGTCGCACAAAGGATGCTTTGTTTTAAAAGGTAGTCACTTCAGAAAAACTCTTCTAAAGAGAACGAAACTGAACTGAGAACAAGTGAAATTATCTTATCTTTTGATAGATTAAGTGACATCTAAAATGTTTTTTGCAGTGCACAATTTTATTCCATAGTAGATCTTTCTCTCACCTGAACTTCCTCCCAGACAGGCATGTCCTCTAGCGCCACCCCCAGGTCGCTGGTGTCCACTGCTTGGTTCTCTCTCTTGTAGAACCCGGGGTTGCGGATGCGACCCTGCTTGGCCGCGAAGCTGGTGGGGATCTTAAACGAACGTATGGTGATGATCTTCATCGGCTCCACGTGTCCGTACACAAAGGTCTTGCTTTGGCTGGCGGTGTGGCGGGGTGGGGGAGATGTGATGCTCGCCTGTCTGTATGGATCCATGCAAGTGTTTGGTGTTGTGGCACCTATGCCCTATCTGCTGTCTCTGGGTCTTCTTCCAACAGAGCGCCCAGCTGTTTCCCTTTCCGTTTAGCCATCCCCCGTCCTTTATCACCTGCTGCAGCCTTCCCACCAGCCTCCCTGCAGCCGCCCATCTCCATGCTGAACATGCGCTCCCAGGCACTGTAGTTCTCTAATAGCTCAGGATCCACCCCCTGACGATCTGGCAAGGGCCTCCCTCTCCTCCTGGGTTAGCGCCTGCTCTGACTCAGCCTCGCTCTCATCCTCTTTTTCATCAGGGATACGGATGTTAAAGCAGCTCATAGGCTCCCAGGTATAACCGCACGCTCCCTCAGCTGCTGCCCTTTTTGCTGCTTCAACCTCCAAGGCGGCCCTTTTTTTCTCCTCTTTTTCCTTCCTCCTCTCCTCCGCCCTCCTTTTTTCCTCCGTCACCTCCTCGTCCACAGTCTGGATCAGCTCAGGGAAAGAGTTTCTTCATCTTTAGGGAGTGGAACAGGTGGTCTTGGTCTTTCAGGGCCATGGCCAGGTCCAGACATGTCCCCTGCTCTCTATCCTTGAGCAGATTTTCATGCAGCTCTGCGTTTGGGTGACTGTGGGCATCATCAGCCGGCCAGCGGTTCCATTCCATGGAGCAACACACCACACTGGCCGGACACACCTGGAGGTGCGCTGCCTGCCAAGAACGGGTCACGGTGACCGGGCAGCCATACTCTGCGTTGAGGCAGGGCACCCTCACATTGGGGCAGAGCAGCGAGTGCTCTTCCTCCTTGCACAGGTGGAAGATCGCCCCACAGAGCAGGCGGCAGGGGATGAGGACACAGCACACCGAGGCCTCCACTCGGGCCCTGCAGCGCCGGCTGTAGCACGACTCGCAGTGGACATGCAGTCGCACTTTGGAGGCCCGAGAACGCTGACTCTGATCGGGTTGGGGATGAGAAAGGAAAAGAGAGGAGCAGGGGTCAAAAAGGCATGTTTGGCATGTTTAAATTTAACATGGTAACCCAAGAATCATCTGTGACTCACCATATCCACACAGCTCTGTCAGTATTATCTACTTCTGGAAGGTTACGGAAGCCTGGAAGATTCATACGATAGAAAATAGAATAGAAACATATAGATTTACCTCTTATGCTTTAACCTATGAAATGCATCCTGAATAGAGAGACAGCAACCAGGTAGAGCACGCAACAAATAAGCAGGACAAAAGTAACACAGCTATGAGCAGCAGCCACAGTCGGGTGTGGTGCAATAGCTTTGGACCGTCATGCATTGAGCAGAGAACAATTGTGACTTGACTTGTGTCTTGCATTCTCAATCCCTGAAGCATTGTGATAAAGATGCATTTAAGTTTCTGCTGGTTTTCCATTTCCACTGAATATCAAGCATAATAAACTGTAATCTATATCTCAGTACGTTATAGTTTAGGTAGGCCTCCTGGGACACTGTGAAACAATAAAAAGTACACCAAGACGAACACAATAAAACTAAAACAATAAAACTACCGGGACAGTTTTTCTATAATGCTGTTCATTAAACTGTTCACTAAACTATCACGCCCTTTATCAAAGTATTTCAGCAGATCACAATGGGACTAAAGTCTAGTCTGACAAAGGTCTTACCAGGGTGCCGGCGTGGACATGCATTCCCTTTGCTTTTATAACGTCAAGTCACTGAACTCGTACGTGAGTGAACAGGCGGGTTAAATTTAGCCCAACAACATTCTGGTTCAGGAGGGATATAACTCTCTCTCTCTCTCTCTCTCTCTCTCTCTCTCTCTCTCTCTATTTCTCATTTTGCAGCAGTGGCATCAGGTTACACCACGGGGTATCACACGTTCACATGACCGTACAAACCTTGCAACTATAAAGACGGTTTATGCTTCATTCTGTGGCTGACCAAGTGACTGACCGAGTAACTGTTTCCAGTAGAGCATAAATAGTTCATCTTCTGTTGCACTAACCCCGATGAGGTACGCACATACAATATTTTGATGACTGTAAAATCTCCACCACTAGGTTGCACTGTATGGACTCTAAGTGATCTGGTTCAGCTCAACCTCACTCACTCGCCAGTTTGCCAGTCGGGTTCAGCTGTTATCCCAGTAAGAGCACAATGGTGCTGAATGGGACTAAGGGGAGAGAGAAATATCCTCTGATGCAAACGACTGAGGTCTGGAAACCCAAACCATGTCAAACCACTGCCGATGTCACATTTCTTAGTTGGAACACAGGTCTATTTATAACACACACACACACAAGCACGCACACACACACACACACACTTGGTCTTTAAAGCACAAGACGTGGTGCAAGGAACATGCTTCTCTCCTTTCCTACTCACACAGCGGTAGGCTAAACTCTGTAATCTGCTGTTCTGATTGACTGATCGTGTTTACATGCAGTGTTTGCACTACATTGATTCCATAGCAGACATGTTTAAACTATTTATTCTTGTACTGTGAGAGAATGAGACTGAAATTTGCCCTTCGATTTGCAGGACAGGGCTTCTGCTTAAGATAAAAAGTGTTCTCTGAGGATCTAAATCATGGTATGTTCTTTATTTTGCAACTGTGACACACAACCTAATAATACATTTAATCAAATCTTGTTTCTAACCATATGAATTGTTGATAGAATGAAACATGTTTACTTCGTTATATGAACTTAATGTGTTCATTTTGGAAGATGAGCACTTGGGACTGATTCGGAAGTTAGTCTTTTATGTTCATACTGAGCTTAAAATCAATGTGTTTATGCAAACATACATGATATACAGTATGATATACATGATAGAATGACTCTTCTTCACAATCTATCTACCTCTCGCTCTCTCTCTTCCCAACCCGATCAGAGTCAGCGTTCTCGGGCCTCCAAAGTGCGACTGCATGTCCACTGCGAGTCGTGCTACAGCCGGCGCTGCAGGGCCCGAGTGGAGGCCTCGGTGTGCTGTGTCCTCATCCCCTGCCGCCTGCTCTGTGGGGCGATCTTCCACCTGTGCAAGGAGGAAGAGCACTCGCTGCTCTGCCCCAATGTGAGGGTGCCCTGCCTCAACGCAGAGTATGGCTGCCCGGTCACCGTGACCCGTTCTTGGCAGGCAGCGCACCTCCAGGTGTGTCCGGCCAGTGTGGTGTGTTGCTCCATGGAGTGGCTCCGCTGGCCGACTGATGACACCAACCCACATTGCAACACAGCCCTGCAGGAGAACGTGCTGAAGGAAGGTGAGGGGCAAGGGGAGGCCCTGGACCTGGCCATGGCCCTGGTCGATCAGAGAGACCTCTATGCGCGACTGAAAATGAAGACCCTCTACCCGGAGCTAGTGGTGGAGGAAGAGGAGGAGGAGGAAAACAAGGTAGAAGAGGAGAAGGCTACGGGAGGGCTCGTCAATGGTGTCCTCACAAACAAATCTACCAACAGTGGTGAATCATGGTGCTCTATACTGTATATATATGTACACATAACAATAATAAATTGTAATGATGGCTCTTTGAAAAATGTAGCTATTTTTCCACATACATTACAATGTGTTCATATAATAATCATCCTCTACTTTTCTCTTGCTCCTCTGGTATTTTTTTCTCTCCCTGGTCTCCCATAGATCTCCCTACATCCATTTCTGGTTCTGGAGAGAATGGTGTTAATTTGTGTGAGAACGGTGTCGGTGAAGAGATTATGGAGAACAATGCAGGCCAAGGGTCAGGCATCAGCACTGAGAAATACAACCTGTATGAGATGATGTTCAGCATGGAGAAGGGCGGCTGTGCAGTCGCCCAGGCAAACCAAGACAATCCCAAAAACAAGACAAAACCCGGCGAGGAGGGGAAGCCCCCATGCAGGGAGAGTGGGGTGGGGTCAGGGCCAGGTTCAGACCAGAGAGAAACAGAGATGGGTGGGGGCGCTGCAGCCAACAGCTGCCCCCCGCCAGACACGACTAAGACAGGGCTGGCCCCGTGGCAGGACGGGGTACTGGAGCGCTTGGCGAAGGAGGTCAGCCCCCAGGAGTTCAACATGTACCTGGTGCACCACGGGCGCATGCTGCTCACCTTTGGACAAATTGCGGGCTGCACACCAAGAGAGAAAGACTTTGTCTATGGAAGCCTGGAGCCTATCCCAGTCCAGACCCTGCACTCTTTCAAGGTGATGATTTAAAGCTGCACTAGACAAGATTCCCCCCCCCCCTAATTGAGACCCCGTAGACTTGCCCTATTTGCCTAAATTAAATTCTGGTGTTGGGTATGGACTCTTTCAACTGTCCACCAGAAGTGACAACAGTCCAGACTGTTGGACTCACCTTTGGTATAAATCGATCACAGACTGGCAAAGTTGGTAAAGATGAGCGTGCTGTGTGTGTTTACTGATGATCTGTTACAAGGTTTCTGGGTAACTCTCTCTCTGCCATTTGGAACCGCCAGCGTGCAAAATCGCCTAGTGCAGCTTTAAAATAAGTGACTTCTTTGACGATGCTGGTTATATTCAGTATACAACCTGTCAAAATAAGCCATAGGTTGTTATGGCCAAACAACCATGCTTTTATTGTACTTCCTTGTATTGCATTCTGTTGTCCCCCCCCGCCCCCAGGTCCCTGTCAGTTACCGCCACAAGAAGCGGGTGCAGTGCTACGAGACGTCAACGCGGGTCCAGAGTGAGGGTCGCAGCGTGGACACATCTGACCTAGGGGTCAAGGAAGAGGACTGGAACACCGACGAGGCAGACGCCACCCTGCTGGGGTACGCAGAGTTAGAAGTCATGGGTCACAAGGTCAGTCAGAGGTATTTTATAAAGATTTGTTCTTACCAAACTAGTATCGACATGTAATCCCAATACAGAACGGTTTATGTGCCCCAGACCTCTGACAAGTACAATGCTAATATGAAGACCCAGATATAAACCAGACACAGGACCAGATGAGAGTGTAGATGGTGGAATTCAATCAAGCATCTGGGAGCGTCACATCAAAATAGACAGAAGTTCACAAAGTGGATTTATAAAGTTCATATTTATTCTGTTCTCGTATTTTCACATATTACCAGAGATTACATGGATAGTATGCTTTTGTTGCATAGCTGATGTGTGGTGGTAGAAAATTAAGTTCTTGTAGACCTTAAGTGATGATAGCAAGAATAATGATTGATTTGATTTGAATAATAATTGATTTGAATGCCTGCTTTATTGAGTGCATAAGGCCATCGCAAGAATCAAATAATAGCTTGGATGTTTAGAAACACCCACAGTAGATAATGGATATTATACACACATTCATCACTGTGTTTCAAGCTGCTGTTCGGTAGGCTTACTTGTCAGTGGGCCTATGAGAGGGGCTCCTCCTTTCTACAATATTGCTAATTCTGAAACAATGTAAAACCTTACACAGTGTCACTTATACACATTCACACGTGGGAGCTGCAAAATACAAGTTAGTGGCTCACTGCCTTGCTCAAAGGTGCCTTTAAAGTATTTGATAAGGGAGGGGAGAGCATTTCCCTACCAAGAACTTCCTAGTTGGCCTAGTCAGCAACCTCCTGGTCACAAACCTCTTCTCCTTTTATGCTACCGTCACCCCACTATAACTCATTAGTATTGTGTGCTTCATTGGATTCATCAGGGTTTTGTGCATTCCTGACTATTGTGCAGATCAGTGACACAAAGGGAACCGACGGGCTCTATGTCGACGTGGGAACACAAACACACTCATTCTGCACCGCGCCGTTCGAGCGGAAGACGACCCTGTCGGACGTGACGGTGGACAGGCCGCTGAAGCTCCGTCTCCAGCTGCAGGCAGAGACTGTGTCCAGCAGACACAACAAGGCCAGCTCTGTCTTCACATTCCTCTGTGGACACACCTTCCACCGCAGGGAGCTCCCCGCGCACTTCAGGTGGCTGTTAATGCTGTTAACGTGGTTATACCCTGTTTGTTTCCTTACCACCTTCCTCACCACCAGCATTTTTCATCACATCCATTTGTCTAGTTTGGAACAAAACACTTCTTAATGATATCTTAATAACTACACATAGATATGGATAAAACATAATGTTCTTAATGCTAGACACATGGATGTGTATATTCTGTATATTCTATGTGGGACTTATTCGGGTATTTCAAAGGACATCAAACATCAGATTAATGCATGTAAAGTCGTGATATGGAATTCAAGATCTGGGAATAAAAAAGTAGTATGGGTACTGAGTTAGCTATTAATGGAAACATGTGTTTGTTGCATTTATCCTTGAAGGACTACACCAACTTTTGGAGAAATTGGCCTATTGGTCAACTTATCCTTTATGTGACGAAAGGATTGGCAGACACCAATACTGGGTTGCTAAAAGGTTCTCATTGCGTTAGGTAATGCTAGTTGCCTATGGGCACATAACACACGGTATGCTAATCCATTAGCATACCAGAGACACAACAGATGATTTTGGTGGTACTCCTATCATAACATTTAAAAGGGTAAGTTGACCGATGAGCCAAATTTCCCAAACCCTCGGTGTGGTCCTTTAAGAGCATATGATGCAGGCTGTCCTCATTGTGATCCAGGAACGTGCACAGTGACATCCAGACGTGTCTGAGTGGCTGGTTTGAGCAGAGATGCCCCCTAGCCTACCTGGGCTGCACCTACAGCCTGAGGAGGTTCCAGCCCTCCACACACAAGGCCACCGTCACCTACAAGTGAGGAGAACTCAGAATTCATAAATTCAGACTCACTCTCAAACATATATTGACTCACACACTCAACATTAAAACTCAAACCTGAGTTTAATTAAGCTAAACATTTTAAACCTAAGACTTAATTAAGCTGAGTTTTGAGATAAGTAGGAAACAATGCTTTGGGTGAACTGCTCCTTTAACCCTGACACTCAAAGTGTCCTCATTTAACCACCAACTCAGAAGGGGGCGATCCTGAGCTGATTATCCCTAAACTGTGTGTCCTTTGTATTAAATCAAACCCATAAAACACAACAGAATCTTGATATTTCAAGCATAATAATATTGGAGAAACATTAGATGTCTACTAAACCATTTTTAAATGAAGAATACTTTAAAAGTACCTTACTTGATCAGCTGATATCGCATGGTGAAACAGAATATCAAACATTGACACAAACATAGACTAATACTGGGACATGCTGGACACTGTTATATATATTGTATGTTTTATATGTTGTATGTATTCACAAACAGACTCACACCTTGATATACACTAAAATAAAGCTAAAATTCAAACCCTAGACCATACTCATGTTTTCCTCCCTCCAGCCAGGAGCTGAGCAGTTTCAACCTGCGTCCCACCCTCCCGGCCTCTCTAGGGGAGAGCTCCCAGCCTCCCGGGTGCTCAGCGGAAGCCTCCCCCACCCAGAGGAAGAGAGGAGGAGGAGGAGGAGGAGGAGGAGGAGGAGGAGGAGGAGGGGAGGACTCTCTGAGCGCCCTGCCCTACGAGGTGCTGGTCCACGTGGCCAGTTTCCTGGACAGTCTGTCCCTGTCCCAGCTGGCCCTGGTGTCCCGGCTCATGAGGGAGGTGTGCTCCTCTCTGCTACAGGAGAGAGGGATGGTCACCCTCCGCTGGAAGAAGAAGACCTACTCACATGGTGGAGCCAAGTGGAGGGCCAAACCAGTGAGATACCTACATGCTAAAATCATTTAAATAAACATTTCATTTTTGTCATTTATTAGGGCACTGCTACCGTGAACCTCCTCTTCCCTCCCCTCCTCTCCTCTCCTCTGTCTAGGTGTGGGAGTTCAGTCACCGCTTCTCCACAGGTGGATTCGTGGCATTTTGCAGACGTCCCTCCGATATCGGCTCATCTAAAAGTCTGTCCCTACTATGAGACCTCTCTGCACAGCGAGCCTGTTCCACTTCCCAGCATGAATGAGCAACAGGCGGGCAGCCAGGAGAGATGACGCCTGGTCACCCAGTTCAGGGGAAACAGATCACAGCACTGAAAAGGAGATTCTATTCTACATGCTGAAACTATTTTAGAAACATCAATATTTGATTCTGTGTTATTTAGTGAGGTTATATAGTTATTATATAGTGAGGGAATAATACAGTGGGAGTGAAGTACTGCACAAAACAAATAAACTACAGATAAACTAAACTTGTGCTGTGTTTCTTGGACTTTCATTTTCTTTGTAGCTAATATTTAGGATTATCTAATTGATACATAAGTGATTCAGCTTATATTCAATTATTTGTACTACAACTTATTTTAAAGCTTGGATTTAAATCCACAATGGGGGGAAAACTGTTTGGCATGATTTATGATGCACATGGGCTGCCATGGGTGATCCCCTCCTACAATACAATACAATGCAATACAATACCACACAATACTACACTATACTGCACAATGCCACACAACACTCAGCTTTGCTCAATACAACCTTACCTTACCTTGCTACCTTAGTGTAAATTTACTTGTAGATGTTTTCCCTCAGTTGCTGCTGCCAAACGTTTCAGCACCTGGTTATGTCGCCAAGTGTATCACTCCTTAAGAAAGACCCTGACAGTATATGTCTGAGTGTACATACACTGGAACACAAAGGGCAGGCAGCATCCTCACCTGTCCACTGACTAAGATTTTGGGTAGATGGCAGCACATCATACGTAGCCCTTATAATAATAAACATTCATGTCAGCCTAAAAAAGATGGGTAAACTCAATTGTGCAAATATAAACGTGGGTGAACTGGGTCTTAGGTGGGTTTCCCCTCCACTACATCTCTAGATGAAAGCGATAGTGAGGTGTATGAGGGGTAATAAATGCCACAGAGACAGGAGGGGGAGAAGCAGGAGAAGCATTGTTAATGTCACCATGGATTAATGGATTTAATAGAACAGTGGTTCTCAATCCAGTCCTCAAGGACCCCCTGTCCTGGAGGTTTTAGCTCCAGCCTTACTCTGGCACACCTGAACCAATTAGAGGCTTCAGGTTTTCATGATACTTTAATTGGTTCAGGTGTGCCAGCTGTAAGGTAAGCGGTAAGGCTGGAGCTAAAACCTCCAGGACAGGGGGTCCTTGAGGACTGGATTGAGAACCACTGCAATAGAACATGCTTATTTTGACTTGCAGCAAAGTAGCACCCTGCCACAAGATTTCTAAGGATTTTCCTGATGTCTAAGATTAGCATGTTTTGATAAGAGTGTGGAAAACTGCCGCCACTGTTGAGAAACTTGAAGATGCTAATAAGCGTCATCGCTGTCACTATTGAGTAATTGTTCCATCACTTCCCACTTTTTCAAATGAAACCCACCTCAACTCATATCCTATATTCCATAATCTTGTGCAATTGTGGCATATTTATCTGCTTTAATCTGCTGTCTTGCATTTACTCACCAGTTATAGAGTCATGGTTAGGTTAGTCTATTTCATATCCAAATGAATCATGTATATCAATAACTGTCAATAATTGCAAATTTATTTTTCAATATTGCTCTCTTCCCAAACCCAATTGCAGCGGTGCACATGATCAAGTCTCTTCATTTGCTGCAGTGTTGTTTCACTTTTACTTTTTCTCCTGTCACTATCAGGCTAGCAGTTTAGTTTCCATGACTACTATGCTCCTCCTCCTCCTCCTGTGGCATTATCCACCCCTCATACCAGCTTTGTTGTGAATACGGCAACGGCACTGTATAACCAGAAGGTTATGAGGAGGTTATTTCGAGTCTGACTGCAGCAGGATTTGTTCACACTCCGAAAGACGGCCGCCGGTCCTGCAAACATCTACACGAAACATGACCCCGTATAGGCGTGAAATACCCGCGTTACCTGCAAGCGAGCGATGAAACGGGCCGGTTGTGGACTGGACATTTTTGCACGGGTCTTTTGTTTCCCCCATCTCCGCTAAATCAAGGACCGATACCACCGGGAGACGGAGAATCCATGAGAAGCGCTTTGAACAGGATCACGCTTGACTATCACGGTAGGCCACGGTCAGTGATCGCACAAAGTTACAGGTATACACTCGGTACTGGGTTATGATGAAGTGGACCACGATGCAAAAAGGCTTTTCTCAATACAGGCGAGGATCAAACTGCATGAAATAAAATCTGTAGAGAGTAGGCTCGAGGCTGTTATGAAAAATAACTAGTAATCCTATAATATATTGTAGAATGATGCAATGTGAATATCACAACAAAACTATAAGTCTAGGAATGCTATATTATATAATATAGTGATACCATAGCAGATGACAGATACCATAAAGTAGGATATGGCTACTATAAACTCAGTATTGAGTATAACTATATAACTATAAGACGTTATATGAGTATTTTGATAATTTATCAATTGATTTATCAATAGGGGGAACAGAGCATCAACAGTAATCTCAGATAGCTGGGTATAGCCTATGCACTGCTCCTGTTATGTTCTCTGTCTGTGATCAATTTGGGACAGTAATATATTAATTTGTACTGAGAGCTCACTTATTCTATCATAACATGTCCAGTTACCTAACAGCATCTCTGTTTGCAGGTACTGTGTGGGGTCAGCCATGGACACAGGGAGGCTGGAGCAGCAGGTGGCCAGTGTGGAGAGAGGCATGGCCTTCCTGAAGCAGGAGCACCTGGCCATGCTCACCGGTCTGCAGCTGGAGATCACACACCTCAAGAGGCGCTGCCACGGTCAGTCCTGCAATGCAATGGATATCCCTCCCCCATCTCTTATTTGGTCTCTTGCCCGTCTGTCTCTCTGTCTGTCTGTCTGTCTGTGTCTCTCTGATGTGATTCTTTTCCTCTTGTCTGCAGAACTTAGCTGTGAGCTGGACTCTAGTTTTCCTGACCGGACCACAGCGGGTAAGACATTACGACTCCTCGCTGACGAGCTGGAAAAGTGATACGGTGTTAGAGATGCAGAAATTTCATATTGTAATTACATGGGCATGGAAGCACAAAGGCTGTGTGCAGTAGTACTGGGTATTTGCAAGTCATGATACAGTATGACTTGGGATACAATGAGCCATGATGCAATGTGAGTTCAATACATTGTGATGCTGTGCATCTTTGGATATATTTGCAGCGTATTGTAAATATGATATATGTATTCATACTAAATGTAAGTCATGCATGTTAAGAGGACAAAACATTCAAAAAGACACTGTGTGTGCTGCACAGAAAGGACATGGAGACAGGAGAAAGTGAGAAAGGTAATGTGAGAATAGATTGATTAAACAGATGAAAGGGGAGAGATATTGATCAAAGTAAATCAGAGATCAAAGACTGATATCCTAAGAGAGATGCCAGCAAGATCTACCAAGTCTGTGTTTATCTGCATTGATATCCATATTAAGTGTGTGTGTGTGTGTGTGTGTGTGTGTGTGTGTGTATCTATATTCCTGCCTATATGTGTGTTTGTGTGTGTGTGTGTGTGTGTGTGTGTGTGTCAGAGGAGGAGGCAGAGCTGGCAGCGCGTTGTGAGGCGGCGGAGCGTCTCCTGGAGGAGCAGCAGTGCGTGATGGTCGCTGTGCGCGGGGAGCTGCGGGCCGGCCGGGCCCGGGCGTCGGCGCTCGGCCGGAACCTCAAGGAGGAAGAGCGCCGCTTCCTGGAGGAGCTGAAACGCCGGAGCCACAAGATCACGACGCTGAGCCGCGAGCTGCAGCACCAGACCGTCACCACGACAGGCCCTCTGCCACGAGCTCCACACCGCGCGCCTAAAACTGTACCAGCAGAGCCAAAGCGCGGAGGATGCTGCAGAAGGAAAGGAAGGAGCCCGAGGAAAGGAAGAAGAAGAAGTAGGAGGAGAGGAGGATGAAGAGGAGGAGGACGAAGACGATGAAGACGAGGGTTCCGACTGGCTTCTGTCTCCGCCTCCCCCAGCCTCTCCCAGCCAATTGGAGGAGAGGCATAGAAGGCGTGTCAGCGTGAGGGAGGAAAGGGTCAGAGCTTGCGTCCCGCAGGAGAGAGTGACGTCCCCGCAGAGGCCACACCCCATGCCTGACCCCGCCCTTTTCCTGGTTCCGCTGAGGTACAGGCTGCTCGGGTGGAACAGGCCGATCAAAACGAGGGATCGGGAAGAGCTGGAGGACGAGTGGGAGGATATAGAGGAAAGCAGAGTGCACAGGAGAGTGGACATGGGTGCAGGAGAGGGAGAGACTGCTCTGTGACGCAGCGGAGACGGAGAGCTGACATTGTCTTCCAACGCGTCTCGACATCAGTCAACGTCATTCAGCATCAGATGCAGTTATTTATATCTGTTCTCAGAAAAATGGTTCGCGTTGAGACCGAAGAAGAGAGACGTAAACTTGTGGTGGTCTATAGATTTCAGGAAGTGAGTTAGATAGTGATAGTTAGTCGCACAAGGGTGTTTAGTGTTAACTTCAAACATACAATACAGTGTGTACTTTACAAATGAGAATGGATGGGTGTGTAAAAATACAGAAACACAGACTAGTGGTACTATTTCATATGAAAACCTTCTGATTTAACACTGTTGAACACTGTTGGCTTTTGCCTGTAAGTAGTCGCCTTGCCTCTGGGTCTAAGAACACGTATGATATATTGTCCAAAGTGGCAAACTGCTTATTCACTGCACTAGCCTTATTGCAGTTATTGAAAGTTACATTTTGTATGATTTGCACTTTATTAAATTCATGCAATGTGCCTAGTAGTGGCAAAACAGAATATCTTTGTTGTCATATTTTCTGTTTTCCAACCTCTCAAAATGGTTATTAGAAAATATCTATTACATTGATGTTGTGGCCAGTGCTTCTCTAGATCCATCTATCCATCTATCTATCTAAACAATATTCACCTATCGAGGTTGTTCTTTGTCATAACCCTCAAAATGTCTCACAACCCACTACTGGCTCCCACACCAACAGCTGAGGAACCTTTTCGTATACAACAGCACCTGCTGCTGACATTTCTTGTCAAATGCTACCATTGGGTGGCAGTAGAACCAAACCAAACTAATAATGAGTCAGCCTTGGATCAAGGTGCTGGCAGTGGAAACAGCAATTACATAAATTAATTGATTTTGCAAGAATAGAAAACTAAGGATGAACAAGAGAAGAGACAACAGGGTGGAACGTACTGCACTCAAACAGGTTAGAATATCATTAACAAGTGAACTACTTCATTAACAGCTTTGACTGGAATCAAATTGAATTGAATCAAATTGAGCTTGTGTATTAAAAGCTATACATGTGTGTTATATGCAGTGTTGGGGACGCTACTGTGGAATTGCAGCTTTCTAAGCTCCCGGCTACTTCACACTGGTAGAAATTGAACTACAGCAAAGCTTCCCTCAAGAAAATCTATTTTGAAAAAGTAGTTAAAACTGCTTTGTAAAAATGAGCATATCTACACCTGCAGTGTCACATGACACAAAATACCACTGATTAGGTAACCAGTGAGTTTTAGCGGTGGTGAGTGGATAGGATGCAGTTTTCTGGGCCTTTGCAGCGGATGGATGAAAGAAAAAGGGGAGGAGGGGTCAAAGGAGGTTGAATCAAGACATAAGAGGCTTGGAGGAAACATGGAGGAGGATTGTAATGGTACACGGTCAGGTTGGCGCTCCATCTGGTCTGTCAGACCAGGCTAAGGTAGGAGGATCCCCGTCCCTGACATTGTGCTGGCTTGTTAGCATTAGCAACATGCTATAACGTTCTGACTGAAACAGGGTGTGGGGGAAGAATCCACAGGACAACAGGTGGCTAATCAGGGCTCCTGTTACTTCTCTGTGGATTGTAGTCTCTCTGTTATTATTAATATGGCACACTGGGTGCATGTCAACAAATAACAACAACAAATAACAAGGAGGCATCTAATAATAAAGTGTGGCCCCACCTGGAAGTGTAAATGATAAAGCAGTTGACAAACCACCTATGAGATGGAAATCAAGTTTTCTAAATGGATTTATAAATTCCCTAATTGATTCATTGATTTAAGACATAATTGGGAGATGGAATTATTAATGTAAGGTAGATGTATAATTAGCCTACCACTTTATTAATTGTTGTAAACGGTTAATAAACAGTTTTATTGTGTTTAAATGTCACTTTAATTAATCACAAACAACTACAAACTACTAAGTTCATTACAAGTCTGTTTTATTGTATTAGATTACTCCCCAACACTGCTAATATGTAAACAATTATCTTCTCTCTTCTTCATGCTGTTATGGTCCTGTACACTTGCAACTTGTCCCATTCTAGAATGTTCCCACAGTTGTCGTAGAGACCCTGCTCAGAATGTTAATGTCTCTCTGCAGTGCTGCCATGGCAACCGAGGAGAGTTCCAGCCCATGCCAAAGTGGAGAGAGAGAGAGAGAGAGAGAGAGAGAGAGAGAGAGAGAGAGAGAGAGAGAGAGAGAGAGAGAGAGAGAGAGAGAGAGAGAGAGAGAGTATTGCAGGGATTTCCAGGACCTCGTGTTTGGAAAGCGGTGTAATCATTTATCAAGGCCCTTGTGTTGTTATCCTAGAGGACAAAATGAGGAGGTGTCAGACTCTGATACTATTTATATACTGGCCTCTCTGTCTTTCTGCACGTGTTCACATTCAAGGTAGATAGAGAGTGCATGGATCAGTCTGGATGCAGGAAGTTACATCATAAAAAGGCAGAGAGGTCGCCCTCTTCTGGACTCAGGGTGGGTATTAAGTCTGTGCGTGTGTGTGTGTGTGTGTGTGTGTGCGCGCGTGCGTGTGTGTGTGTGCGCGGGGGAAAGAGAGAGAGACTACTTGAGTAGGTGAGTCGAGGCCGACAGGCTCTTTCGCAGCTGCTCTTCACCCCTCACACGTTCAGGAACATCCCATGAAGGGCAGAGAAGGACACACACACACTGACACACAGCCGGCTTGTGTAACGTGGTTTCGCAGTAGGGAGAGGGGAGTCTCCTGCTCTACAGGGAAGCCTGGCTGGGGAACTCAGCACTGTCATTGTAGCAGGATGAGCAGCAGAGGAGCCTGAAGAAGATGACATAGACTAGCAGTCTCTACTCTGGCTGGTAGGGCCTACAGATGGACGACACCGACACGATACTGATGCTGTTTTATACTTTCGTTGTTCGGTTTATATCCACTGATGTTGTCATCCTCCCTTGTGTGTTTCTATGAGCCTGAATAGAGTGCTGTATCTTCAATGGCACCTTATTTTCATATCAGCGCTTATGACATTTAAAATTTTGAAATTGTGTCTGTTTTTGTTTTGGGATAGCCCTTTTTAGGTGTCTTGCATTCAACTAAACGATTACAACTTAATGTTTTTGACTTTGTGCTCTTGCAATCTGTGTTCCAGGATTCCAGCGATTCCAGCATCATTCCAGTGTTCTACTACTGAGATCTAGTATCCAAGGTATTCCAGTTCTTTCCACTGTAAAGTGACACCACTGCAGTGACATTTCGTAATCTTCATGCCATCAGCTGTTGTTGTCTAAGGCTCTTACAGACAAGCACGCTCACATGCATGCATTCACACACACACACACACACACACACACACACACACACAACACTGACAATGTCCCCCTATCCAAACTTTGCAACTTAAGTAAGACATTGAACCTATTACTTTCATATTTTTGTATTTGTACTTTTTTCTTTTTTTTCTTCGCAGGTCAGCAGCACAACGCTACTACTGCGCTGGTTACAGAGGCATCATGGGAAACGCAGTCCAGTGCTGTCATACATTATCAAACTACGTCAAGTGTAAAGACACACCCGCAGAGGGTGGGGCAGAGAGGTCCCCTCTGCTATCCAACGAGGGGAGTGAATGTGACTCGCTAACCTTCCCGGATGACCTGGAAGACGACGTGTTAACGGTCTCCACCAGCATGAGCAACCCCACTCTGGAACGAGAACACTTCCTGTTTCCTGACATCATCCTAAGCAGCAACCTCGGAGGGGATGTGGCTCTGGTGGAACCGATGGTGTGTCTCTTGGTGTCGGAGGAGGACGAAGGAGGAGTTGATGGACTAAGGAGGGATGAGGCAGGAGACGAAGGACAAGAAAGGAGTGATGGAGGTAGGAATAGGCTGTATACTGAGGTTGAGACTCAGACCGAAGCAGAGACACAGATTGGAATGGGGGTACAGACACAGACAGACTCAGAGGCAGAGGTACAGACACACACACAGATACTGACATGCTATGATGACGTTGTGGAGGGAGAGAAACACACCAACACCGGTGTTGCAAAAGGGACAGTGGCAGATTTTTGGGAAGCTCATAAAATACAGAAACAGGTGGATGTACTGCTGGAGGCACAAACAGATATACAAACACAAGTCGAGAAACAAGAGAAAAAGTTAGACACCGGAGCTTGGATAGATGCAGAAGTCCACGCACAGTTGAAGGTGGCAGCAAAAGTGGAAACGCAGAGAGGGAGAAACACTTTGGGCCTTGGAGAACCAGATAAGAAAATTGGTAATTATACAAGTCAAGTGAAGGGAGACCTGATCAAACCGACCACCACTTTACCAGATCTCAACAGTGTCACCACACCAGACGGTACATTCCACATAGAACACAATATTGGACTCATGGAAGAGGTAATCGCTGTTAAAGAGCAGAACACCAAAGAAAGGAATATCTTCAAGCTGCAACAGAGTACTGTCGTAACGGACCTTACCGCCACTCGGGAAAATACGTGTTTTCACCAGACAGAGCGCAGCACTTTGCTGACACAGGAGACTGTCGAGAAACCAGAACAAAACACTGACCCGACGGAGCAGACCTCAGCGGTGCTGACAGAACACAATGTGGATGAAATGGAAGAGAACACCGTCAAGTCACAGCGGGATGCTCACCTGACTAAACACAGCATCGACAACATTCAACTTCATATTATGGAGAAGTTTGACCCTACAGATTGTAATGACGACCAGATACAACAGGGTACTACCCAGACGGGTCAGAACGATGAACAGTTGAGACGGGGGGCTGTCCAGTCACGTCACGATATAGAAGAGAAGGAGCAGAACATCATCTGCACAAAACTGAAATCAAATCTGTCTCCTGACCAGACGGATCAGACCATTGCTCGTGCACAACACATTGTTAATCAGAGGGAATGTAATATTGTCCAGGCAGAAGGCAACGAAAGTAAAACGGTGCAGAGTATTGACCAGACCGAACAGAACAGTGCCGGTACTGAGCTACGTCCAGCCAAGACGGAAGAGACCGATGACGAGACCGGTCTGCAACGGGCTTCGGCGCTGGAGAGAGCTCCGCCACGGGAGGAAGAGAGACGAGATGAGATGAAGCAAGTGACCTTGTTTTTAGTTGACAAGCTGTTTCTGGCAGCACCACATGTCAAAGGTGTGTGAATGCATGTGTCTGTGTCCAAAGTGGTCCTAAACCATTCACTTAGAGCTCATGCAATAAGCCGTGACAGTGCCCGTTTTCATCTTCACACTCTTTTTTTTTTTTTTTTGTCTTTGCTGCTCTACTGTCAACAGCACCTCCCAGTCAAAATGAGGAAGGCCCGAAGAGTGATGGCTCGGAGCGGTCTGGTGCCAATAAAATGGAGGAACCTAGCATCCAAGATGTAGTCAACCTCCACGAGTTGAGCTTTAGTCTCAGAATCCAGGCTCCTGGAACAGAAAGTTTTGAGCTCCAGGTAACGACATGCTATTTCCAGCCTACAACAACAACACGATTTATCAACCAGCTTCCCAACATCTTTTCTTTCTTTCTGTACGATAATTCACAACTACTTTTTGTCTCTCTGTTCCTGTTTCTAAATCTGTCCACCCCCTGCCGTCTCTGTACATCTATTTCGCCTCTCAGGTGTCAGGCCAGATGCTGGTGGCGGAGCTGCACCAGGTGCTGATGGACCACGAGATCACCTGCCACCGCACATGCTTCTCCCTACAGCTGGGAGGTGCTGTGCTTGACAGTCTCACAGAGCTGCGCTGCATCCAGGGCATCCAGGACGGAGCGCTCGTCAAGGTGGTGGAGGGTAACGGCCTCAACCTTTTCCTCTGTCTCTATTCTAACTCTTTCTGTGATGATAAACTTTACAGTGCAATATCTGCATCTCACCTCACTTCAAGCTCCTTGGAACCCACATCACCGAGAACCTCACATGGACCTGTATACATCTACATCTTCTACACATGTACAGTAGAAAGCATACTCTCTTGTTTGCATCGCAGCCTGGCATGCAGTGTTTACCCACAAGGCCTTGCAAAGGGTGGTGAAAATGCCGCGATACATTACGTGGTGCACATTTACAACAGGTAAAATGTGAGAGGACAGCTTGCTGCGTCATTAGCAACCCACCCCAACCAAAACGTCATGAGCCATGAGTCATGAGTCATCTGGCAAACAGCACTGCACCATTCAGTCCAGTACCAGTAGACTCAGGAACAGCGATTACCCCTGAGCTGTTAGGATGCTGAACACCCCAGTGAACTTTACTGAACACCAGAAATAATTTCATTCTGATGCACCAGTCACTTTAAATCTTATTATGTACCAGCCACTTTGCACTTTGTTAAAACGGCAATACTTTTTTCAGTTTATATCTAAATCCTGGATTATGTGAGTGCAGTAATACTTGACTTCTATTTTATTATAGTCACTTTCTCTCTTATATTCTGTTACAAGAGAATGGAATGGAATGACAATAAAGCTGCATTGAAATGAATTTGCATCACATTTCCTGATCCTGTTACAGATTCTTACACCGTGCGTGATGCTCGTCTTCATCTCAGACACGTCCGTGATCTTTTGAGGAGCCTTGACCCCACGGATGCACACAACGGTGTCAACGGCAGCTCACTGTCCTACCTCAGCCTCTACACCCGAGGAGAGATGGGTAATGTTGTTCTCTCATATTTCCTCACACTGGGGCCTTCTCTGTACTTCTGCCTGTAATCATTCAACCATTTCTTTGCCATATTCATCCACACAGATAGTGAAAGTGGTGGAAAGAGACGGGCTTCAGACAAGGAGTCCGTCGACTGCAGCCCTCCAGAATACGTCCTGCCTGGATGCAAGGACCGCCTCCTTACTCCGCTGCAGCCAATAAGAGATGATTGGAAGGTGAGCGATTAAGTGGAACTGTCCAAGTCTGTGGCAGCAAATTAAATGAGTTGCTGACAAAACAATGGAATCCTATGAAAGTTGAAACCCAGTTCTTGTCGTCTTCCTGGGTCCTCTGTCCTGTGTTGGGCAGCCCTTGCAGTGCCTGCGGGTCTTGACCATGAGCAGCTGGAACCCTCCTCCAGGGAACAGGAAGATGCACGGAGACTTAATGTACCTCAACATCGTGACCGTGGAGGACCGCGACCTCAACATTACATCCTCTACACGTGGCTTCTATCTCAACCAGTGAGTACCAGTAACCCAACAGATCTACAGTGGATCTTTATCATGAGAATTATGATTAACGATTTGGACAAATTGCATTCAAAATTGCCTCTGAGCTTGTTTCAAAGTGTTGCTATGCTGACTGTTCCAGGTCAACTGCCTTCACTTTCAACCCCAAGCCCGCAGTTCCCAAAATCCTCTGCCACTCTCTAGTCGAACTGCTGAGTCAGGTCAGCCCTGCCTTCAGGAAAAACTTTGGCGCCCTGCAGAAGAAGAGGTGAGCAGTCTGTCTGAAATACCACGTGCACTGTAACACAGAACCTAACATCGGCAATATCTATGCAAATATGTGAATGTTCACTACTTTTTTCAAAAGAGGATGAGACATTAATCTGGATTTTTGGATTTTTGGTTTTTGGGTGAGAATAATAGAGATTACGATGGAAAAAAAATACAATTCTGGGTTGGATTACCCTTTAAATGACATTACCTTCAATTTTGTCCACTGCTTGTTGTCATCCAGGGTCCTGCAACACCCCTATGAGCGGATAGCTACACCTTTCCAGGTGTACACAGTGGACGGCCCCTCATGGAGACCACGCCCTCGACTGTGTGAGAGCAGAGGAGACGCACACCAGCCGCATGGGCCAGGACGAGCACACGGCTGGACAGGTGGCAGACACATGCATGCTCATGTATATGTGGACAATAAGCGCAAACTGGAGCTTGGTGAAAAAACTTGAGGAAATCAACTGAAAAATATAGAGGACTATCTAAAATACGCTCACACACACACACACAGACAATGTTTTCATCTGATGCAATTGATGGTGATGTTAATAATGTGTGCTCTGGACACAGAGCCGGGACTGGAACGAGGAGCTGCAGGCGTGCAGAGAACTCCCCAGGGGAAACCTTCAGGAGAGCCATCACAGAGAGAGGAACATATTTAAGGTGAGCCAACAAACTGTTAGCGTTGACCTCCTTTTCACTCCAATTACTCCTCCAGACTGTTTTGTCTGGAGGGTTAAAATCCTTCCTTCCCCTGGCTGGGATTAGGATTAGGTTGATTAGATTGGGATTAGGTTGCATTGCTCTGTACTGAAACCTAAGAAAGCAGATTCTGTTCATCAAGGACACTCATCAAGTATCTATTCATCCCTCCAGACCAACAGTGACTTTGTTGGTGCTGCGACACGAGGTGCCATAGCAGTTGTCGATGGTAACATCATGGCGTTGAACCCCGGAGAGGAGCCTCGTATGCAGATGTTCATCTGGAACAGCCTCTTCTTCAGCCTGGGGTTTGATACGTCTGACCACTACCGCCCACTAGGGGGCAACGCTGCTGCCCATGCTGCTGCCATCTGTGACCTGAGAGGGGTGCAGGTAGTGATCACTTCTGTCCTACATAGCCAGAGAACAATAGCTGTGTGAATATTGAAACTGAGAAAAATTACTTAATGACAACATTGATCTCCTGCTCCAAGAAAAATAATGCTTGCACACAAGCAGATTGTATTTCATTTGATAGCATGAATGGGTATTTTTGTTGATATTGAAGGAAACATCCTAAAAACTATTACGAAACAGACACTGTTGATGTACCTTGCATTTCTGGACCCATTTTGTTGTTTGGTGGTGTATTTTTCTTATTTCCGTGGATAAATAGCCAAATGTAGATGATGTGATGTCACATCAAGATATTTCAACAATGGAGTTTGAGAGCAGAAAAAAATCAGCTATTTAAAATATCAACAGCAAAAGTCCGATTATGGTGTCAGTCTCTCAGAATCAAATAACAAGGGCTTCTTTCTGGACCCACCATTTTCCACCGCCGTTCAACAATCATACAGAGAGAAATCCATCCTAGAAGTGGAAGCGATACCAATTTCTCCATCAACAGTAGAGACCATAAGGCAGTGCAGCCACAAGACTTTTGATTAAGGGGCAAAAGCCTTTCTGGGAAACATAAGAAATCCCTACGTTAAGCACAAGTAGACGAGGCAGGTTGAGGGAAAGTACACCAGAAAAGTAAATTGCAACACTTCATCAGAAAATAAGCAATGAACATCACAGATTGATGATAAAACTGTAAGAGTATCTGAGGCTGGACTTTTCCTTTAAATCTAAACCCTAGTCAAGACCTTTGACCATTAAACACACACTAAAAGTTTACTGCTGTTTGCCTTTGTAGGGCAGTATTATAGCACAGTCCTATTTCATATAAACAGAACATACAGCTACACTGTTCACCTTCTGGTATTTTCACTTTCTGATTTATCTAATCTAATCCCTTGCTCCATTATTGAATACACTCTTGGGTAAGCCAGGCAATAAATGCCTCCATTGCCTTGCCATCACACTGTGGATATTTATAAAACATGTTTTGCTCTGTTACAGGCATATGCATCTATTGACACAGAGGGGCTCCACACACTGGGAACAGCTGTGGTGGATTACCGCGGTAGTCGGATCATCGCCCAGACCATTGTTCCTGGGATACTGGAGAAAAACCAGGAGCAGAGCGTGGTCTATGGTTCTAATGACAATGGAAAGACTGTTCTCACACACCCCAGGTAACACACACACACACACACACACACAATATGGAAGTCTTGAACGTACATTTTAGGCATTTAGCTAACGCTCTTAGCCAGATTGCCTTTCAGTGAGTAGGTGGGGGTTCATTCTCTTAGCTGCTGATGGAAATGTGGAGCTCCAACCTGGGACCTTTGAGTTCCTACAGCGTTCAAGAAAGCTGTTTTTCCACAGGTTTCTGGAGCTGCTTGACAAGACCGGTGGACCGATGAGAATCCGTCGCCACCAGGTGCTCGACCACAACCACAGCCCGGTGGAACTTTGCTCCTGCATTGAGACCAAGGGCATTCTGGGTAACGACGGACGACCCTACATCTTAGACCTTCTCCGCACCTTCCCCCCAGACCTTAACTTCCTGCCGTCAGAGCAAGGGGAGGAGGCGGTGCCAGAGGAATGTCAGAGCTTTGGTTACCCACGGCAACATCGTCACAGTCTGGCCAGTCTGAGGCCGGAGCTGATAGAGGCCTTTGTCCAGCACAGGTGGGAGAGACTAGAGAAATGACGTCTCATAGACTATGTAGCCTAACTTTAACCTACAGAGATTAAGCCTGCATGTCTGTTACCGTCTGGCACAGGTATGAACTATTCGTCAAGATGGTGTCCCAGGGGCTCAGCCAGCTGGAAGCAGGTCCCGAAAGCCAGGAGGGGGCGGGAGATTCAGCAGGCAGGACCCCGGCTAGTGACACGCCGCAGGGCGAAGGGCCCGCTCAAAGCACCGGAGGCTGGCGGTGCAGCCACAGCCAGCGCTGACATGGGTGAATAAGATCAGCTAACTGAAGTGAACTGATCAAATGGATCGATAACCGAGGAGAAATCAGGTCACCGCAGCAAAGAATAGGGATTAGGTTGGAGAAAAAAAGATACTAATGGATGTGATTAAAGTGAATAAAAGATAGAAGAAAATCTTACAATGATGGCTACTGACGGATTTACAGATTCACAAATGAGGAAAGAATTGAGGATGATGAGAATTGATTGATTGCATTAGTTGTGCTTCACCAATGTCTTTTCTCCTGTAGATTTTCAGAGAAGACAGATGATCCTGAATGCTTGTAAGGCTGTTGGATCAGTGAGTGACACTCACTTTGATATCCGCTTCAATCCTGATGTTTGCTCTTCAGGTACTACCTTGTACACACACACACACACACACACACACATATTACATGGGATATAGGTATTTCAGATTCAGATCAAATTGTGTCTCTTTGCTGAACGTAGGTGTGCGTTTCCCCTCTGAGTGTGCTGAAGAGGTTCAGAAGCAGAAACAGTTGTTATGGGATGCCGCTGCCTTTCTCCTATCAAATCAGATTCCTGCAGTGGTGAGTGGTGATCTTCAGGCTCCTTGTGTGCATGAAGTTGAAGATCAGTTGAAGATCATGTTAATGATAATGATGAAGATAGTGACAATGCAGCTGCTTGTGTGTGTGTGTGTGTGTGTGTGTGTGTGTGTGTGCGGTAGCTGAGGGACTGTCTCGACCAAACGGCAGTGCCTATGGATGGAGCGACCCTGACGTCGGCGCTGCACCAGCGGGGTGTGAACGTGCGCTACCTGGGAACCATGCTGGAGGTGCTGGAGAGGGTGGAGGAGAGAGGGAGGCTCAGCCACGTTCAGGTGCCCACCACACTCACTCTTACACACATCACATGTAAACGCAACATGGCTGCTATGAGATCACTACAAGACAGTCCTAGCCCAGGACTAAGCTCAACTCTAACCAGTGTCTCTAGTAACTGATAGAATATTCCCTCACAGAGAATTTCCATCTGTGAACTGATCATCAGAAGTGCAAAACACATCTTCAAGACCTACCTACTGGTGAGGTGCTATTCACAACTATTCACAGAGTACTCTGAGTAAATAGAACAATTTTAAAATGTACTATTTGTAATATAGCATTAATTTTATGCTGACAATGTTTTCCCCCAGGATGTGGAACCTGCAGCTTTCTCCGCTGCTGTCAGCCACTTCCTAAACTGCCTCCTAAGTTCCTCCTCCTCGTTCCCTGACTCCACCTCAGACGAGCTACTCACTCGTCGCAGAAGCCGGCGTCGGCGTAGCCATGGAAGTCGAGTTGCCATGGTGATGGACAGCGTGTGGGCTAGGCTGACCCCCGGTGACCTCTGGAGCAAGATCAGGACCGAGGCTGAGGATTATTACCACTACAAACTTCATAGGTGTGTGTGTGTGTGTGTGTGTCCGTGTGTGTGTGTGTGTGTGTGTGTGCCTGCTTGTGACAGGATTTTTCACTGTCATCCTCTCTGTGTTTAGTGGAAGTATAGGTGAAGTGATAGAGAAGCACAGCCTTCAGAAGATCTCCCTACTTAGAGAGATTGCCATGAAAACAGGCATCCAGGTAAGACATGTTTACATGCTTCTCTCATAATTACAGTTACCCTTGAAATTCTTTGTCTGTCTTAAAGCTGCACTAGGCCAGACTTCTGTATGTACAAATACATTATGCAATAGAGAAGAGCATCCCATCCCCTCTGATTGAGACCTTCTAAATTTGCCTTATTATTGCTCTTGCCAGACCAATGCAAACACATCATGGGTGGGGCTTGACTAGTCTATCCCAACCCAGAAGGTCATGCCACGCCCACCCTCTGCATCGAGGGGCTTCTCTATTATTCATCCAAATTATTATTCAGGTGTCGGGTATGGTCACTGGTGAGAAATCTTCTTAGCACACAGGAAGTGATGAATAAAAACATAAGAGCAAAATACCAAACTTTTTCCTAAACCGCAGTAAGGGAGTGCTCTGTTGGGATCTCCACCAATGGTTGAACCTGCTTCAAAACGATTTTTTTTCCCATCATCACCACTCCTACCAGTGACTAAGAAGAAAAAAACGTAGGTCCAAGGACTCAAATCGCGTTACATGATGTCTGGGTAATTATCTCCCACTGCCACTTGGGGCCGCCAAAGTGCAGAATTGCCTGGTGCAGCTTTAAAATACTTTCTAATCTCTCCCAGTACTCATGCTGTCTTTTACTCTCCTTGCTCCGTCCCTCTCTCTGCGTATAGGTGCAGTTAAGGGAGTACATGTTTGAGTCTCGTCACAGGCCAGTGTTTAACGAGGAAGATGTAGTCAACATGTTCCCTGTGGTGAAATATCTCAAGCCTACAGCAACTCATGCTACACAGCTCATACAGCATGCACAGGTCACAGTACAGCAAGGGTGAGAGACACAGACACAAACATAGACATACAAACATGTACAGTATACAGACGTGTATACAGAGGAGACAATACAGAGCTGTGAGTCCTTACTGATTTCACCTATTAAATCCACTTCAGTCATGAAGAGCAGATGGAGATGAAGGCGAGGAGACGTGGAGAGGGTTTTTACTCCTCTTGACAATCACGGACCTGGGTTGTGCAGAATGGAGTGCAACTCAACAGTAGGAAGGAGTTCCTCATGTTTTGTACACTGAGTGTATATTTACCACAAGGCAAGGTGGCCTTGTGGTTAGAGAGACTGTCCTATAACTGAAGGACCTGGGTAAAAGCCTCCATGTCGGCAGGCGCCCGCCCTGCTGGAGTGTCCTTGAGCAAAGCATTGAATCCCTACCAGCTCCAGAGGAACTGTTCTGCAGCTGACCCTGCACTCTGGACTCCCCGTGGGAAGGGGGAGGTGGAAAGAAACCGTCCCTACAGGGATCAATAACATATCACATTAATAGTATACACAGCACAGGTTTACATACCAGTCACCTGATACACACTGAGCACATCTGATATTATGTTTACATGACAAACATACTGTACATGCTGTCATATAGCAAAGAACACATACACAAGTATTAACCACCATACTTAGAGTTGCTACTTGACTTACACCTCTTTTTACACAATCCATGCATCAATTGTCTCAAGGCTTAAAACTCCTTCTTTAGTCTGTCCCCTCCCCCTCGTCTACGTTGCTTTTCATGATTTTTTATAGGTTTTATAGTATTTTATTAGAGCTTTCATCAGGTTCAGTCTATTTCGTGTAAAAAGCAGGTGTCCAAAATGATGTGTGCACTACAGTGTACATCACCTGTGTTTTCTGTTTCCTTTTAGGGCTCATCAAAGACGGCTATGAGTTGATAAGCCAGGCCCTGACTCTATTCAGCAGTGTTTGTGGGGTCCTGCATCAGGATGTGTGTATGTGCCTGCGTCTCCTGGGACGGCTCAGCTACATCTTGGGAGAATATGCCGATGTAAATATACAATCTTCTTTAATGACCTATAATACAAAATGACAAAAAATGCCTTAGATTAGTTTTCCTACAGTAACCTTTCTCTCTCACTGCATGTTTTATAGGCCGTCAGCCACCAGGAGAAGGTTGTCATGGGTAGTGAGAGAGTGCAGGGTATCGACCACCCACAGACCATACAGGACTATGTGAGTTCCTTCACCTTCTCATTGGTCCACCTTGCAGATCGTTATGAACCAAAATGTGTTTTCTATCTTTCTGTGGTTCCAATTGAAATGTTTAGGTTTACTCAACTCCATCATGGTCTTTATACTGTAATATTGTACTTGTGTCTCTTCAGACTTACCTGGCCCTGTACTGCTTTGCTGGTGGCCAGCGCTCGACCTCGCTACGTCTGCTGTATCGCGCTCGTTACCTCGCTCTGCTGGTGTGCGGAGAGGACCACCCACAGGTCGCACTGTTGGATGTAAGATCTCATCTGCAAATTGTTCCTCTACTACAGCTTTCTTTCTTTCTTCTAAGTTTTTCTAATACTTTTCAAATAGAACAAATCAGGAAGGAACTTTCACCCAAAAAGGTGGGGCATGTAAGGAATTGGGAAATGCAATAAGCCATAGGCCAGGAACTGAAAGTCTCGCCAGATCACCAGAAAAGAAGACCTGAATCGGCACTGTGGTCCAACACTCAGTGGGCTGTTCACTTAGTAGAGGAAGAGGTGGTGCATGGTGCATATGACAGAAGCAGCTCAGAGCTAGCGGTGACGCTGGAAAGTCTCTTGATAACCCAACTGCATATGATCACTCAGCCCCATCCAAGCGTGGTTTCTACATAGACACATTCCATAGATAGTGGTAGAGGGGATAGTTACATCCAACCTGTGTGTTGGCAATGATGTATTGATGTCCCTGTTCTCTTCAGAGTATGCTGGGTCTGGTGCTTCATGGGCTGATGGAGTATGACCTTTCCCTGAGGTTCCTACAGAATGCCTTCATTTTAACCTCAAAGTACCACGGCGCCACATCCCTGAAACATGCACACAGGTAAGATAGTTGACCTTTTTATTTTCATTATTTAATTGAACCTTCATCTAATCAGGTTGGTCTTTGAGATCAAGGACCTTTTTTTCCAAGGGAGGCCTGGCCAAGAAAGCAGCACATTTGGTTTCAGACAGAACAACAAAAAGCATAATCATAGAATAATAATATATAGAAAGTGTGACAGAAAGATACGATTAGAAAATGTGTTGAATGGTTGCTGTGAGCTTCCCCTTCTCCTGCTCTCTTTCTCCACGTCCTTTATAGTTTCTATGTCATCCTTACCTCTCTCCCTCTTCTTCTCTATCTCCTGTACAGCCATCACTTGCTTGCCACTTTGTATGAGAGTAAAGGAGATTTTCGCTCAGCCCTGCAACATGAGAAAGAAACTTATTCAATATATAAAAGCCAGGTATGTGCTTTAAAACACTGGAATGCTGTCCTCGCTAGAATCATGTGTTTACTGTTATACATTCAAGGTTTTTCCTAAGAGGCTTTGTTGTTGTGCACATGAAGGTTGGGGAGAACCATGACAGTACAAAGGAAAGCTCAGAGTACCTGAAGAGTCTGACTCAACAGGCAGTGATTCTGCAGAAAGCCATCAACCATATCTATAGTAACACACCCAGTGCCTGTATTCCACCACCAAAGGTATGTACACCTAGCATGCAGGCATACAGGCATGCAGGCATGCAGGCATGCAGGCATGCAAGTATGCACACACACACACACACACACGCACACACATTCCTGTAACGTGTTTTGGCCGGGAGTTTATCTCATTTCTATTTCTCTCTAGTTTTCCACACCAAGCCTTCCCATAATCCTGCAGCAACTCAACCTGACCTGTGGAATCATTCTCATTCCACTCAGGTGAATAGTGAAGTAGTCACAATTATTCATATTTGATATTAATATTTTAACATTTATTAATTTATTTAATCTACAATTGTATGTTTCTGTATCGTGATCATGTATAAGTATTAATGTGGTACTTGCAGCTTCCCCAATTTACTGCAGTTGAATCAACAAAGCATTATTACATCTAGCTGACTTAATGTTTTTGTGTTTGAGTCATGATCCGTTTGTAAGAAATGATGATCTATCATACATAGCCTCCTCCCCTAACTCTACTCTGTTTGTCTTTTTGTGTAGTGCAAAAGAAATTGCCGATCTGAGGACTGAGTTGAAAAGAAAAGAAAAGGCTCAGGTGCAGGAGCTGGAGAACCAGCTAAAGCTAAAAGACTTGAGATCTGCAGCTGATGGACACTGAACTATTCACTACAGCTACAGTAACAATGGAACATTCAGTTGGCCTTCTGAAAATCATCACTGATGATGAGGAACAATGAGAAATCAGACTGACATCGGATACCTGCTATTTTGTAAAATAGTTATAGTAAAAGACATGTATAATTGCAATTGCAGCAGTCTTGTATTGGAAGATGAATTGGTTCTGCTGCTTCCTATGGACGTCTCAATTGGAGGACTGGGTGTGGAAGACAGCCGGAGCCTTACCTAGCCTATTTCACCTGCTGTGGGCCGAACCGTAGGCAAGGAATACCTTACTGAGATGGAAGGAATGGACGGCTTGTATCGGGAAACTCTGAGGGTTATAACCTTGATGGCAAACTATGAACTACACATAACCTTTTTCTGCCAGGGAAATGTTTAAACCCATAAGCCTAATCACTGTACTCAGAATCATTGCTAGATAATTTGACATGCTGTATATGCAGTGGCCTACTTGTATTGGGTTAATTCTACTCTCAATGCTCCTGAAAAACAGTTCCTCTGATCTTGAAATGGTATTCTGTCTTCTTGCAATCCCCTATGTCGCCACTGAGTTGCACTCTTGTACTATAAACAATTGTCGGAACTTATTGGTTGATTTGTGTATGCAAGATTATTTCAATAACGTGTATGAATGTGTTGGACATAGACCTACATACCTTTCTAGGGGGTTGGAATTTCAAATGTATTAATCTCAGCTGTATAGAGCTACAACGTGCATTTTATGCATTCAGACAACAGCTACAATGTCGGCTACCCATTTAGCCTACTCACCAAGTCATCATTATCACAAAAATAGTCGCAGTTGATGATTATTAGATTGGTTCCCAAATGAGATAGACGTGCACGCGGCGCGCCTCCGCTTACTTAACGTACCTCGACGTGCGCGTAGCCGCTATGCACCGCGACCGTTAGGGAGGCGAATGCGGTGGTACCAAAGAGGAGAAAAAAAATCTGACCGACCGTACCGGGTGATGTGAAAAGTCACGTTTCCAGATCAAAAACAGAGTTTTCCTTCGCACGCCTTGGTCATATAAGGGGACATGAGACTCAATATTTGTCAAAGGGTGAGTTTCTTAGTTTTTACACGAATACAGATATTTGTTTTGGCACTTAGAAACAGTTGTTATTTTTGACGACGATTTGCCTGCAGTATCTGCGCTTTCCCGTTCCAATCTCAAAATGGCGGAGAGGCCGAAAGCTAAGCTAGCTAGCAGAGGAGCATCGGTTCAGAGGCTGGAGTTAGTAAAATGATCGCTACGCTAATTTAACGATGATATTCTTCAACTTGGCCGAATGTGCCTGCAATTTTGTAACCAATGTCGTGCTGTTCGGCTAATGTGTAACCTGTATCGCAGACACTTGTTGTTAAACGTTACTGAAGATTTGGCTACGTCTATTTGTGGAAGTTCTGTGAGGAGCTAACGTGGTAAGTTAGCTAGCTAGGTGGTGTCAGCTTGCTGCCATATTATCCACAGCCGGTGCAATTATTCTAACGTTGCGAATACGTTAATTTTGCTTAATGTTTACAATTAGAAATGCTAATATTAGCTGATGAGTCTAGCTGTCGCGAGGTAGCTCACCATATTGTAAATATGCTTGAAACTAACGTTATCGTGTAACGTTACCAGTGAAAATTCAGTCCCAAAATCAAACTTGGATTCATTGCTAGTCAGAATCTCTCAGAATCTGGTATTCGTGGCAAACTAGTGTGAAGCTTGCTTGAGGGATATGTCTAGCGCCCTGTGTTTGTATATTATGAGTGCATGAAAGTGTTGTTCTCAACTGCCTATGACAGTGACAGATACAGTTAACGTGCGCGTTACAATGCTAAGCTAACGTTTGCTAGCTAGAAAGGGCGTTGCTGAGACATTGCTGCAACCTTGCCCTTGTGGCCAACGAAGCTGGGCAAGACGTCATCTAGCCAGCTTTTGAACTCACACCCTACTTTGAATTGAGCTGTCTGTAGCCAATTTCCAAGTTGTTTAGTGATGGTTTTAAACCTTATTTACAGCTTCTCGTGTAAGGTTTGAGAAATAACCAACGGGGTGGAGACTAGTCGTGGATCTCTCTGAGTCTGAGGCCTACAGTTCCATCATTGAAAATAAACAAGGCTTTGTCATACGCATTTTCAGGTCTACGTTACCATCGTATGGCTTGATTTTACTTATCCAGTTGAATGGTTAATAACTGGTCAGTTGCTACTATTAAGCACTAAATAATCAGGCCTGTGGATCTGGAATTGTTACTGTTCAGAGTTGATACAAACCTTGTAGGGTATTCACCTACTGCTCTCAGAAATCCTGAATATGTACTTCAGCAACATGTAGAAATTCTCCTAAAATTCTATCATTTTTCAAATGAGGTCCTGTCCTCCTTTCAAATATTACTGTGTGCAACAAAGGACATGATTTAACTAAATGACACTAGAGCTAAATGTGAGAATACAACTTGATTTGTGCCAGAATGGGTCTTTTTGCTGTCAAAACTGGACATGTTCTTAAGGAAAGGTTAATAAATCAAGTAGTAATTCAAAGTATTTGTAATGTCTGACTAAAAAACAGCTGTGTTTTGGGAAATCTGCATTAATGTTTGCTAAACTGACATGGTCATGATAATCCAAGATATATTTTTGAGGTAAAAGCTTCAGAAATCTTTGAGCTGATTGTAATTATTTTTGAAGCTGGGCAATACTGAAATAGTCTTTACTTAATTTATTGCAGAATAAATAATACTATGGGTAGACCGCATTAACGTTTGGTTTGCTATCCTTTCATCCTTTTGATGAAAGCAATCAGATTAAGTTTGCCATGTTGATTGATTTGTAATCACACATTGCCTAATTGTTCAGTTTGTTTGACATGGAGGGATTGTTTGGCATGATGGTCATCTATAAGAAGGGGATGAGTTCAGTAGCTTGCTGCAAACCGTGATCAATGGCTTGTTTATGTCATAACCGTGAGCCATTGTTAGATCATAACCACAAGTTATGACAGTAGTCAATTTCATTGTCTTTTATTTGTCAGGTTTAGGATGATTTCTCTCTCAATGCATTTGGTCTTTGTAATAGAGAGCAACTTCAGCTGATTTATATTTTTGTCTTTCAAACCCATGTTTCAGTCCAGGAAAGATTTAATTTGAACAACTCTTCAAGAATCCACCGATCAACATCATCACATTCAAAATTGAATCAAAGCATTTCTAGAAATCATTGTCTTTTAAGTTATACATTGCACATTTGGAGAAGAGAGGCAAAGTCTCTATCACAGGACAGGTGTAGATGCAGCCTGTGAATGGCTCTGTGCCTTTTACAAAGAAAGCATTCACAATTTATCTTGGGTGGATGCATACTATAGTTCTAAATGGATTAATCACGAAATCTGCTGTCCCAGGCAATTTCAACATGACTTAAGAAACACAGACACTACACCAGGGGTAGAACTTGAAATGTTAATATCCCTGTTCTGTTTTTTAAGCCCAATTTTGAAGCATAATATGCAAAATGCTTTGTGTGTATACTGTATAGACTGTTAATTCAGTAGAAATATACATACATATATACCACCAGACCTGTACCAGAAAGATGATACAGATTAAATGACCAGAATCATAGGTGGCCACCTGGCAGTTGAGTTTTGGAAGTGTAAAAATCAATCAAGATGGTGTAGAGACACAGACATAAAATGCAATAAAAGTACAAATATCAACCATATTAGTTTTTGTATGCATTTTGTCTGACTTAGATCATCAGTAATATTACTAGTCTCTGAAAATGGATTTGAAAAATGGTCTGCACACTACACTTGCACTCCCATTTGCTAATTTATTCATTACCACCTTATGTGATGTTTCAAGCTATCATGCTCTTTGTCAAACTGGTGGTGATCCATGATTCCTGGAAGACCCTCTCTTGTATTTTGCTTGTAAAGAGCACTCGCCTCATTCCTCGCCTTTTTGGGTAGAGGTACTGTGACATTAGATACCTATACATTATGCTCTAAGTTTACTGTTGTCGCTATTGCCATTCAATCTTCCACTGGCTGGGTGTAGAGTAGACACACCACAGTGTCTGATTGGTGTCCTAAGTGTGAATCAAGTACCCTAACCCTGCTGGCTTTTATCTTTTAAGGCCAAGTGTTCGTCATTGTCATTATTACATAGCAGCAATGAAATCGGTTTGATCGCCTTTACTTAGTTCCTCCTTATATATCTATTTACCTCTTAGTGAATCTGACTTGCCCGATGAGCTAGTGATCTTCATATCTGACTTGCCCAAGATGGAAAAACACTAGCCAGCAGGCGCTTCTTATTTCTAGCCCTGCACTACACCATTGAATTCATGTCACAATCTGATTTTGTGTTAGTGGGAGCTAAATCTGGTTTAAAAAAAAAAAAAAAAAAGTCGAAATTGACCCGCTTTGGTACCATCTAAATGTACTAACGTTCCCTACATATGTCATGTGAGAACGGGAAATGAATGTGTGAGCTGAAAGCAGGTCTGTGTTTATTAGCTAGTTGATACGGAGAGACTGGAGGCTGGTCCTGTTTCTTAGTGAGGGCTCTGTCATAATAACTGGCAGGTAATCACAATGCGGCCTTTATGCTAAAGCCATCTCTGCTCTCTGTGACCTGGACGCACATACACACACACACCACAGTTCAAGATTGTTTTCAGATTTTTTTTTTTTCCCAGTCTAAGATGCAAAAGTAGCTGACATTTCAAAGCTCTTTTCTTCTACAACCATTTCTTCGACAGATAAAAGGCATGTTGAATGTTGAGAGATTTAAAGGAAGGATTCACAATAGAGCATGGAGAATGTATTCTGTATGCCTAAATTAGCAGACAGGTTATCGAGTTATCATTCTACAGGTTGTTGTTCAATTGTGGTTAAAACATTGTGGTTAAAACATTGTTATGCCAAGACAAAAGATATACATTTTGTGTGTATTTTTCATCTCGCCATGATCACACTGAATCTATGCAGGAGGCATGATGTATATGAAGATAATCTATCACATAGACATGTGCATAATATGATTCCCTCCCCTCCTTAATATTTTGTACACACACCTTCAGTCAAAATTGACTTACTTTTTTTTTTTTTATCTTGCTCCCCCAGATGGGGGAAGCCCTCACTAGTAACTAGGCTATCATCTTATTGCTTGCACAGTTATGATTCGTCTACTATTTTTTTTTCCCCCCTACCAGGCATGTCTGGTCATTCTTTGTCCTACGGCAGGAGTGTCTAAGCTGCAGAGTGCTGTGGTTTTAGAAATGTATGAATGCTATTTCTGCAGTTTACATGCTTCTGTTCAGGAAAGCTAGATTGGATAAGGGCTTAGCCATGTACTCGAGACACCAAGTGAATTTTAAGCACCTTACAACATGATGTGAAGGAACCAGTGCAGTCTCAGGCATGCACCATTTAACTTATGACTGTAACTGGGTTCTCTTGAGCATGGGCTTGTTATTTACTGGATACACAACTGAATTGTCCTTTTAGTTAAATGGAAAAAGAACAACCTTAATAAACCTTACAGAATTGACATGCTATTCTGATGATCCTAGACAGTTAAATCACAACAACTCTGCTTTTTTCGTCAATGAGCTTTCTTTTATTTTGGTGCTAACAGTTCTAAACCAGAAAATGTATTTGTATCACTAGAAACGGACCTTATGTACAGTCACAATGTCTACAAATGTAATCCCTTATTCATTGTCAATAGAGCACCTCCAAAAAGTGTTGCATGATAACATTGCAGAATTGAGTTTTGGCTCTCCTTTTGCTTTGGGAAAGTCCCGTTGATGTGCACAAATGCATACAAAAAATATCATAGAATTATATTTTAGGGCAGATTTGCTTTTATATATCTTATTATTATTATTATAATAATAATAATAATATAGGCTACATGATGATCTTAGTTTTGTTTTCATTATCCACATGTCACCAACACACAGGGTTATACAGAACTCCCTTTGATAAGCCTAGTACATAGTCAGGACTTTGAACCCCTTTTTAAATTTATAACCCTCTGACCATGCATCCACTGATTAGTACTAAGCATAGATAACTGTAAATTTGCCTTTTGACTCAGTAAGTGGATGATGACTGCAGGATTTCTGGAAATAGATTTGACTGAGTAGAGCAAGGCCCCATAACTTAGTTTCTTTATTTTGCAAGATGTGGAACCCCCCTCTCTGTCTACATGCTTCCTAAAAATATTTCTCATAAATGTGCAGTTTCTGGTGTGGCTCAAGTGTCTTAGGCATATGTAAAAGCTGCTGGGACCTTTTGTGGGTTATGTAAGCGTTTAGAGGTTGGTCTGATTTGGTCAGCTGGCTATTTCTGAACCACGCTGAGAGTGGGTTCCACTGAGTGCTGTTTGGTTAAAATCACTGGCTCTGTCAGCTCAGGGTAGTCATATTTTTTGCAGGGCAGAAAAGAGGAGGGCTTTCTAGGACACTTAGGCATGTCCCAGACTAGATGTTTTTTTGTCTGCTGCTATGCCTTCACTGAACGAGAATGTCCAAAGTACTAAGAATAGAATAATAAAGTACTCAATACTAATAAAAGTATTGATTTTCAAAATGTGCCATATCGGACATAAATGACCAGCTTCTAATTCAGTATTGATCGCTTTTTTTATTTTCCTGAAGTGATTTGTGGTATCGTTCTGCTGTGATGTTCATTCATGAAGGTGGATGTTAAGCTAACAGAATGGCAACCAGCAACAGACGGTGAAATGGAGAGAGACAAGAACACCGCAACAGACAGTGACACAAAGGCGGCTTGCTGTTAAGGTCTCCTCTCTGTGTCTAGGGATAATCCTGTTAGCCAGTCCCTTTGCATTGCACTGTCAGCTGTATGGAGGACTAGTGGTCTCTGTCACTTAGACACACACATATAGACTCTTGGTTGTCTGGTCTTGCCACTAAGCAGCTTAGTGCTATTGTGGCTCCAGGTGCCAGCAGTGTTTAAGCTCAGGAGGTGGTTACTCTGGTTAGCTCTACAATCACTGAAGGAGTGTATTTGACCTTTCATCCTTTGTCCAGCAATTATCCCAGTTAGGACCTGCCACTTTGCCCCAAAATTTAGGCCTAGTTCAAAACCATTATTAGGCAAGAAATTGTTTAAAACTCCCACAGTTAAGAAAATAATCATTCACCATCGGCTAGTTTGAGCTATTGAAGCCTACAAATCACAAGTTTCATTAGAAAATAATTGTTACAAAGTCGTGCAGGTAATAGCGGAATCTGCTGCCCAACTGAGCGGGAAATTAAGATGTTTTGATGCAGCATCCAGGGGCCCTTTGTCACAAAGCCATCCAAGGTTAAGAGTTGTCCTAATTTGTCAGTTTGAAAGTACAGTAATACCAGAGGTGGAAACTTCTAGATCAGAAAGTAAAAGTGCTGCCAGGATTAAAAATAATTGAGTGCAATAAAGCACACCCATAGTCTGACACAGCAGATTATGTGGTTGGCAGTTGAAATGCAGAAGCCCTAAGATACATGCACCAACACATGCAATGACCAGGCCTGACACAAAGGCCTCCTAAGAGGTAGTTTTACTTGTTCCTACATTGTTCATACATTATACATCATTGAATACACTATTGAAACTTGAGCTGCTGTAGAAATTCAATTCTCATGCAAAACACTGTTTACTGAAAGACAAAATCAATCGCATGTAATTAGTATTGAACGATAAAGGGCAGGAAGAATTCTCCAAATTGTAATTCTTCATCAGGATGAATAGTGTTGAACTTAAAAAATGAACTAATATTAGAAAAATACTATTTAATCACTACGCATTTGTGTAGGCTTATTTGAACAAAACATTTTAAACCTGTTGATGTGAGTTGTGACTAGTTGTGACTAAAAATAATGCATTTCATTATAGTGGCCATAAGGATTAATACATTACAGGCATTCAGCAGACGCTTTTATCCAAAGCGACTTACAATAAGTGCATTCGACATAGGTAGGCAAGAGAACTACTAGTCGCCAGAAATTGTAAGTGCATTTCCTTCCTAAACAAGCATCTAAGAGCAGAACCAGTGCTAGGGTAAAACTGCAATAAGTTACAAATGCATAAGAATTTATATAGTTTCAACATTTTATAAAGTCTGTATTTGTGGCAGCTCTTGATTAAACAGACTTGTAAGTGCAGGATGTTGAATCGAACCATTTAATCACAAATCTCCTATAAATACAAGGACAGCTATCTGTCTGATGCTGCACTTGTGTCATGGAACCAAGTCTGTTACATACATTTGTGTCAGACACAAAAACAACTGATTGAAAGACAGAATCGTAGACTGTTTTTTTTTTGTTTTTTTTTTATTACTGGCAACTAATTTTCTTTCTTTATCCACTCCTCAGGTGATGGGCAGGTCTGATTGGTGAGTGAGATTTGGACCATTGGCAATTTCTCGTGGAGCTTCAACCAGACAATTGACTTAAATCAGTATCTTCAGTCCACCTACCTTTTGCGTGGCACTTTCTCACCCCTGGATCTCTGAAAGAAAGACATAACTGAGGGACCAGAAAACTCCCAACTGCACACTTCCCACACGCATCCAACCCGTCACCTCACCCTCACCTCCCCCTGAGGGAGAGAACAGCAGCCACAGCCACCATGGTGCTGTCACAGAGACAACGAGATGAACTGTGAGTACATATCCATATGCAAACACGAGAACAGACATGTAGACCTAGACAAATAAAGTGATCACGTTGGAGAAGATGTGGTACATTTGCATTCAAGTGCACATAGACATAGCTTTTAAGTCTTTTCACAAACATAGACGTGCATCACGTTTTTACCACCTGTATGGGATAAAATCGTTCAGAAGGCGTTAATGTAGATGTGTGTATGTTGTGATACAGTGCATTCCTTTACAGAGTGTGTAATCATAGAGAAAATGTGAAGGGATGTGAGCTTCAGGGTGCTTCACAGGACAGCTAGTTAGTGTAAATATTTCATAACCCACATGACAGGAGCAAAGAAGAGAGGGGGTTGGGTAAGGAGGAGGAACCGAACAAAATGATACTTGGTTAATGTAAGCAGCTCTGAAGTGGATTCTGCCTAGCTGACCATGTGCCATGCTTTTCCGTCTGAAGATCTGTTGTCTTGTTATCATTAGTTAACCCTTATTAGTAGCAGTATTAGTAAGGACTGATTATCAGTCATGTACTAGTGATTGACTTGACCTAGTACTAGTGTACTAGTGATTGTCTTAATTAAGCTGGAATCATTATGGCCACAATGAAAATGGATTGATTTGAATGCAGAGTGTTGCCAATCTTTTACTGTAGTCATGCCAAATGTTTATTACCAGTCCTGGATTGATTTCTTGTTAATATTTACCTGTAGACACCCCTATTGTATCCGGATTCTCAGCACCAAGATCATTCAGGTTGATTGCAGCGTAATGTCTACCATTGCAGCCACCTGAAAATCACTATGGTGGCCAACCATTTATTCCCCTCTCCAGTGGCTTGGATCATGCAGGAGTTGCATTATAAAGCCACAACGGTCATTGTGCTCTATACACTGGGATCTGCCGGTGAAATCTCCCTTCTCTTTGCAAACGCTGTTGCCAAAGGTGACCTAATGCTCTAAATCCCTAACAGACGGATCCGTAGGCCAGTAATAGACACACTTGCACGGTGCACCCAGGTTGCAATTATTGGCCTGCCAGTCAAGAGCCACAAACTAAATTTAGCACTGTTGCTCATAAAATATTATCCTAATTTCAGCAAGGAATTGTTTCATTCATTTATATAAGTATGTGCAAGTTTGTGTATGTGAGTCTGTCTCTATGTTTAACTTGTATTTTCATGTTTGTGGTTGCCCAGTCCTTTCCTTGTCCACGTTCATACTCCATGTTGCCTTTTGTGTGGCGGGTTTCTGGTTTCCATGGCAACCAAAACACACTTTCCTTGTGATTCAGTCCTTTAATTTTTTTTTCTTCTTTGACGGATCAGAATTTTTCTGGGCACTTAGTCACACTTTTCTGACATTTAAGGTGGAACCATGTAACTTGAACTACAGTGCTCCCATCTGCCAGACAGGGTGTGGTCCTCTCTCTGTTAAGGAGGAACTAACATTTCTGTTAAGGTGGTGCTAATATCTAATACATGGCATCCTCCTATCAACTTTACCTTCCAATTATTAGATGGTCATAATTTTAGCATTGTAAAATGGGTATGTGCTGACACTCATTTCTTGTATCTGTGAACTTATGAATCCTGAGTAGTTGTCTGGCAATGAGCTAATACCAGCATCTCTGAGCTGTTATTGATGAGGCGTTAACACCTGAAACAGCTATCTATACCTGAAACATCTGTCTATTTTTTTGTCTCTCTTCTCAGAAACCGGGCTATAGCAGACTATCTCCGTTCCAATGGATATGAGGAGGCCTATTCCACCTTCAAGAAAGAGGCTGAGATAGATATGGTAAAGGAAGACTAAAGCATTAATATGACACATAATTGTACACATTAATCTTTACTTGTAAGAGTTCCTTGTCCAGACTTACCTGGATTTGTAAATGCCTGCTTGTCTTGCTCTTTCTCTGTTTTCATAGAATGAAGAGGTAGATAAAAAGTATGCAGGGCTTTTGGAAAAGAAATGGACCTCAGTCATCAGATTACAGAAGAAGGTGAGGAATGTTGGTGTTTCAGCTGATAATGAATTGTAATGTATTATTGCGGAGATGGTTTGGATAATGCATTTTCTTGTGTGGAAGGTAGACTGACTTAATACACTCCTACACTGCACAGTACAGCTACAATGTGGCTGTCACGACATACTTCTATGGTCTGAAAATATTTCTGCTATAGGTTCATTCTGCAGGACAGAGTCTGGGTTTACTGATTAAGTGTGCTACAATGCTGTTGGAGTCACTTTCCTTTACACTCCTGTAGCATCGGTGGCCCCCCACAGCTGGAAAATGTGTTTCCACAACTAGAAATAATGTAAATCTAGAAAAATCACCCTGAGGGCTTGTTTCTCAGCCTGTCCAAAAACAAAACACAGCACAACTTGGCAACATATAAATATTTAAAAAAAATCCTAAAACTGCAACACCTACTAGAACTGATGCTGGAGGACCATGGGCCCAGGAGTGCATCTGGGTCTTCGAACCAAAATGATCCCCAGTCTCCCACACAAAGACCCACACCAGGTTGAAATGTTGCATAAAGCTTACTGAGAGCATGATTCAGTGTGCAATATGTTTTCCTCTGTTCAGTATTGACTTCAGCTTTGACCCAGTGCCCAAGATAAAAATCCAATTGGGGATGTGCATGCTTCTTCTTGTGTCTTGTATATTCTGTCCCCTTCATTCATCCTTCTCTTCCTCTTCTCCTTTCTGCCTCCGATTCTTCCATCCCTCCACACATTTCTCTACTCCAGGTAATGGAGCTGGAGTCAAAGCTGAATGAGGCGAAGGAGGAGATGACACACGGGGGTTCTGTGGGCCAAAAGAGGGATCCCAAGGAGTGGATCCCCCGTCCCCCAGAGCGGTACGCCTTGAGCGGGCACCGCGCTCCAGTCACACGCGTTATATTCCACCCTGTCTTCTCTGTCATGGTCACAGCCTCTGAGGATGCTACCATCAAGGTGGGTCTATGTGGTTTTCAAAAAATCTATTGCAATACATTCTACAAAACGTAGCCTGCTGACTAGTGGGGCAACATAACATGAACGACATGTTCATGAGTACATGTATATGTTTTCTTACGCGATTCTGACCATAGAGAGATCATCTCTCCAGATGGCATTACCAGGGCAGGTCGGTAATTTGATTTTGCCCATACAAATCCGTAATTTCAGCCATCATCCGGACGATAAAATATTTAGCTGACGAACAATGGTAGTCCAGGGACTTGATCGAATGAATGTGCCACACAACGTCACCCACAGTACAGCAAAACTCATGTGGCTCCATATTGATGTAACGGCAGATACAGCAGGTCCTACACTCTTCTCCACTCTTTTTCCTGGCACCAAACACTGCTTAAATGCTTGTATGTGCTTATATTCTATTCTCTTTTCCCTGCTGAATCCTATTATTTTGTTGATCCAACAGCCTAATTTCCCCATAGAGATCATTAAAGTTTCATCTAATCTAAAGGGTGCTGCTCAACCCTGACACTGGTTATATGGCCCTTGTAATCCAGATGACAGGTGTGCAAATTAGTCAATTTTAATCCCGTCCAGATCGACGTGTCACGTAATTACCAATCACCAGACCTCCCATGGTAATACTAATGCTGTGTGGAGAGGGCTTATGTCAATTTCTTTCATTGCACAGGAGTCACATTCCCCATGTAGGGGCCTCTTCCCCACTTGGAGAAATGTGTAAACCTCTTATCATGTCTCTAAAAATACATTATCAATCTTTAAATAATGGCACTTATGTATGTGCAGTTTTTATCCTGTGGCTACTGACTGGAAGTCAAATTTCCCTTTGAGATAATAGTTATTATACTCTACAGTTCCCAGTCCTCTATGCCTATTTAGATGTCCCTTCAAGGGGATCTTCTCGATTAATTGATCATTTTCCTCTAAACTGTATAAAAGGATTGCACAGATTTTCAGAGCACATACTGTAGATCATTCTGTATGGCCATTTTGCATTTTCCTTACCAAGAGAGCCATTCATATTCTCTATCTATCATTAGCAAGCTTACAGTTACCTTTTGTCTAAACTGTCTGCCGGCAACCTCGGTGGTATGTTGTCTTCCGGTTTTCAGGTTTCACCGAGTGGTAGCAGTCTTATTGATCCTGCATTGATTGATGGATAGCCCATGCCTCTTCATTTCATAAAGCTGGACTATATAGCTGGACAGAATCACAGTGTTGTCATGTTGTAGTACCATGATATCTATCAAGAGGTGCCTTGTGCGTTTTTGCTAAACAATTTGATTGTATCTTTATTCTCTGGCTCCTAAATAACACTTCCTGATAACTCTTCAAAAACAAAGCACACTAGTAGCTTTGAGCAGGAGCTTTTACAAGCAAATTCTGTGACCGTTGAAGCATAACCCTTCGGATCAAAGCTGTACTGCAGATCTGAAGGCTGTTCTCCCTTTCTATCCTCAGCTTTTGCTTCAGCGTGTTTTTTTTTGTTTTTTTTTCCTCTGCCTCCTCCCTTTCTCCTCCTCCCTCCCTCGCTCGCTCTTTTTTTCTGCTTTGTCACTGCTCATCTACGTGGAGATGGGCTGATGCTCTTGTTGTCAGAGGCAACGCTGGCACGCTGACAGGGCACAGCACCTTGGGAAATATGTAAATCTGTTTCTCTTTCATCCCTTCCCTCTTATTTCCTCCTCTTTAACACTCTTCATGATCAAGAGAGCAGACTATGTCAACACATTGTTTGATCATTTATATTACTTTGAATGGAAAAGTATAGCTGTGTGTGGCAGTGCATTGCAATACATACATATGCATCTTTGTCTGTGTAGAGATGTGGAGGTTTTGTTTTAACAGTTAGACCTACACGCGTTTACCTGCGTAATATGAGTGTGTAAGTGTGCGAGACTGACCCATGTCTGTGTCTGTATCGGTAGGTGTGGGACTATGAGGCAGGGGACTTTGAGCGAACCCTGAAGGGCCACACAGACTCCGTGCAGGACATCTCCTTTGACCAGACGGGAAAGTTGCTGGCTTCGTGTTCAGCTGACATGAGCATCAAACTGTGGGACTTCCAGGGCTTTGAGTGTATCCGAACAATGCACGGTAAGTGATTAGTTATAGGGATATTTACCGGGATAGTGCCCTACCACGGGGTCCCCTGCAAAATTAGGAATACTTTAATTTCATTATAATCTAATTCACTAGAAATTGTCCCAATTAGATCCCAACCATGTATATGAATGACAATTCTAATTTTAGGTTTCACTCTCACCACTATTATCTCCCCACTACAGGGTAGACCGTTAATTAGATACCAAATGGAAAAATCTTCCCATATGGGTGTTGCTAGGACAAAATGTGGGCACTGGGCTAGAATATGCCATTTCAAGTTGTAATGGGTGAGAAATATTTTGTCCATGGATCAGTTTGTGGAACTGAATTCTAAAAATGTTCAGATGTTGACCAGATGTCAAGATTCAAGAACTTTATTTACATACACACACGGGGTGTGTAGTGAAATGAAAAGTGGCAATGCTCACGGGAATGTGCAAAAGGGCAATATACACAGTATTTACAGTAAAAAAACCAACACAATATTTACACTATGAAAAAAAAAATACGGTAATTACAATAATTACAGTAAGAGCTCTTATATAAAAAAACAACACAATGTATACAGTGGAAATGAAAATATAAAATAAGAGGTAGGTAGGGGAAATCGTATGAATGTAATGTGCTATAAAGTGTGTGTGTGTGTGTAAGAGGGGCAGTGTGTGGGTCTTGGTGGGGGCCCTGGTGAGGTCAGAGTTCAGTCCTGATGGCCTGAGGAAAGAAACTCCGTCTCAGTCTCTCTGTTTTGGCAGCGTGACTACGGAGGCGCTTGCCTGACCGCAGCATCTGAAACAGTCTGAAACAGATGTTAGTTATGTGGTTTAAGTGCTAAGATGAACAGAGACCAGCTACACAACTAAACTCTTTCCCGTATCACCCAGGCCACGACCATAATGTCTCGTCTGTAGCCATCATGCCAAATGGAGACCATATAGTGTCTGCTTCCAGAGACAAGACCATCAAGATGTGGGAGGTGGCCACTGGGTAAGTACCCTGCGCTCTGATACGCACTTAGACTTTTTTTAGACCCATTCATTTCTAATGTGGGATCTGTCTTTTCTCTTTCCTTCTATTGTTCTGGATCTCATCCCTGACTTAATATTGTGTTAAATTACAATTAATGGCCCTCATCCAACATTACACATGTCTATAAGTTGCCGTGTACAATGCTCCCGTCTCCAGGTACTGTGTGAAGACATTTACGGGCCACAGGGAGTGGGTGAGGATGGTGCGTCCCAACCAGGACGGCTCGTTGATCGCCAGCTGCTCCAACGACCAGACAGTGCGTGTGTGGGTGGCCGCCTCTAAGGAATGCAAGGCTGAGTTGCGGGAGCATGAACATGTGGTGGAGTGTATCGCCTGGGCCCCCGACACTGCTCACCCCACCATCCTGGAGGCCACAGGATCAGAGGTATGTATGTATGGTTGCCATTGGTGTTTGGATACCAACATTTTGTCTTCAATACTGATACAGCTTTGGGACCTCTATTTCTTATGAAATCAAACATGAACTTTGCAAATCAAATCTTCAAGAATGTGTACATTTGAATGGAGGGCTCACTCACTGATGCTACTGAGATGATTCAGATCTCTGTGATGGGGAAAGGAGGACTAATGAACATTAGGAATTTAGGAATCACATGGATTAGGCTTGAACCACTTTGTATTCATCAAATGAGTCGGAAAGGGGTCTGAAGTGACTCCCACGTACAAGCACTTTGTGTACAATAGCACAATTACCACTATTTACCAACTGTTGGGCTTTGAATTCATCGAAGAAATTGGGATGATTGACAAATGTTTCCTCTTTTCCTGCTTTACAAAACAGACTTGGGAACATTTTTACAAACAGCTGCTTTAATATCAGCAGGTTGGCCTACCATTATTAGCTTTGTAGGCAAAATACTACCATATTTCACAAAAGCTCCCAGCTTTTCAACAAGTTGGAGACAGCACATTGGTCATCCAGTATGTTACTAGGGGGAAACTAGAGGTGTGCAATGCGCATAACTGGTTTCTGAATAAAAAGCTTTTTTTCTTTGCTTTTTTTTTGGATGATTCAGCAAAGCATGGTGATGCTGCAGAGAACAATAGATGTTTATACAAAGTAGTGCAGCACTGAACTACATGATCAGTGCAAATGTATTATATGATTTATTATGCTAGTTTTTGTGATGCTACCCTAGCTCTGCATCCTTTGTTGCTGTCATATTTTTCTGTGTACTGTTCAGGTAATCATAGGTCTACCGCCCACACTGCTATGCCATCTCTTGTCTGTACACACTCATCTGTACTGTCTCTCTTCAAGACCATGTTCCTAGCCCTTATGTTCCCAAGCTCCCAACTTGAGGCAAAAATGCTGTAGTCCTGCTGCTGATACACACAGTAAAAATAGCACTTACTGTGTATTTATGTGCAGTTTGGCAAATGTACAAACCTGTTTCCTTTGCAGCCCGTGGCTCGGAATTAACTTTTTTACTTGGTAGCAGTGGTGCTCCCAACCTCCCAAACCTAGGAGAAAAAATGTTTTTGTAATTTTCTGAATTTAATTTTTACTTGGAAATGTCAGTGGTAGTCTTTACAGTGTGGACCAAGACCCATAAGAGGGTACCTTTTCTTTTTTTTGTTTTGATGGAGAGCTTCATAAAACCCCACATTCTCTCTTATCTTATCTCTCCTCCAGAATAAGAAGAGTGGCAAGCCTGGCCCCTTCCTGCTCTCCGGATCCAGAGATAAAACAATTAAGATGTGGGACGTCAGCACTGGCATGTGCCTTATGACTCTGGTGAGCTGTGTGTGTGTGTGTTTGTGTGTGTGTTCTCTTTTTTTTTATTAGGTTGGTCATGGTAACAAAGTTTGCCATTTCTATTAACCTGGCTAGTGCAGTGTATGTGTTGTTGAACTGGTGGTTTCTATGACTGTGTCAGTGCTATTGCTTATGTAAAAGGAGTGATTTGCAACCGGTCTGTATTACTTCTCCAGGTGGGCCATGACAACTGGGTGCGTGGGATATTGGTGCATCCTGGAGGCAGATTCATAGTGAGCTGTGCCGACGACAAAACCCTTAGGATCTGGGACTATAAGAACAAACGCTGCATGAAGACCCTGTGTGCCCATGAACACTTTGTTACCTCTCTGGGTGAGAAATATTAAAGGAAATAATTTTGCATCTTCCGACCTCGACCTTTAATAATGACCTACACAGGGCCTATAGTAATGCTGAACCTAGACCTAAATGAAGCAAGCTGAAATACTCTCCTTTGACTTCAGATTTTCATTATGTTGGCTTGTTGGTCGACTCTGAGAACAGGAACAGAGCTGTGTTTTAAATTATTGAATTCATCACTAATGCATTGCACCTGACCTGGTGTCTCTCCCTCTCCTGCAGATTTCCACAAGACCGCTCCCTACGTGGTGACGGGCAGTGTCGATCAGACAGTCAAAGTCTGGGAGTGCCGCTGAGACTGCCTCAAAACCCGCCCTGCCCCGTTTCCCCTCCCTACTCCCAACAGCAGCCCTATAGCTCCACCCTAACCCACCCTTGCACCTCAGTCCTCTTCCTCCTGCCCTCACACCCATCCAAGCCCCACCTCTCGCACTCCAAACCATAGTTTACCTTGGCTCCTTCCCTCCTCCCCATGCCCTCAGCTTCCCCCTCCTCCCCTACACCGGTCCAGCCCTATTAAGATGACTATTGTCCTTTTATGTAAATTATTCTGGATGTAGGGTACGCTTAATAAATGTCACGCAATCTCTGACACATAAACACACTCAAAAGAAAAGAAGTATTCCTTGCATGGTGAATCAAACAAAAATTGTATACTGTTGAATTTGCCTAATTTGCATACTGTTGTCATGACTTCCTATCGGGTCAAAAGGGTAAATATCCTTGTGTGCTGCCGCAGGTGGATTCTGGGTAACTGACAGTGCACGAAAAAAAACCAATTGCACCCCTTGTTGAAAGGGTTTGTTTAGCTTTTGTTTAGTTTTGTTTTATTCCATCCCTCTAAAGCGGTGGTCTGTTGCTGCGTGGATGGCGAAAGAGAGGGCGTGAAGAAAAAAAAAGTTGAGCGTGAAAAGAAAGGGAACGTGAGAAGACGAGCGGAATATATCTAGGAGAAGCTGGAAATGAGGAAGGTGAGAAAAGATTAAGCAGGATGCAGCCCCTTCGTCGAATCACACAGGAGGTTCTGTGGGTGAGCGAGCGTGTATGTGTGTGTGTGTGTGTGTGTGTGTGTGTGTGTGTCTATGTCTGTATATTATGACAGGAGAACCTCTCTCCACCATCTCTGCTCTGATAGTTAAGAGGTAAGGGGGTCAGAGGAGAGAGGGCAGGAGGAAAAGCTTCTCACCCACTGTGTTCATTCATGCTACTTCATCTCTTTAACAACTTGCTTTTAGTAGACACTCACAGGACCTTAATGATCCCTATGCTGCTGAGAGCACAGGCACACACCCCATAACAAAGGTGTGTTTTACAGAGGGGGGAAAAAGTCTGCTCACCTTTTATTATGAGGTTTGTGTGTGTGTTGCCCCAGAGAATCCCCCAGTGCCCTCTTGCTCGCTATCTCTGCCTTGTTAACCCATTGAGGGCTCCCCTCACACGGGATTTTCATTCTGCTTTCTGTGGTCTCACTGCTCTCTTTACACACACATGCACATACACTCACAAATGCACATACACACGCACAGTAAAAATTGTGTATCAATATATCTGGATGTCATTGTTTGCAACATAATGAAATAAAAATCTGTAAATATAACTTTTCTTCTTGTCTTGTGCACTTTGTTTGAGGAGACAAGGTGAGGTGAATTGAGGAAACTACTGGGGTTCAGACAGGACAGAGTAGCATAGAAAGGTTAGAAACATGCAGTTCGCTCTCCAGCCCTTCTTGCTATTAAATGTATGGCCATATTTGTATTTTTACTAGAGCTGCTCTGACCACAATAACCTAGAGCAATCAGGCCTGCTGTGTTGTACAGTACATTGCTCTCGTTGGCTCGCATTTAATACCTTCATTCTTTTGAGGTTGGTATGCTTTCAGTATGTATGCAAAAGTTTGGGAACCCTTTACATTTCTGTTGTGATACTAAATCATTCTGAAATGTTTATTAGGGTTCATCACATGAAAAGGATTGCTTTGGAGAATTTTAAATGTATCGATATTAAATTACTATATGAAAGACCAGATACGCAATATTTACATTGTGGGCTCAGCTGCCCAAAAGCTGGTGATGGTTTGGTGCCACATTATTGCCTCTTACCACCCTTAGGCAGTTACCCTTTAACCAGGGGTCAGATGCTGTCTGTCAAGTCACAGCTCCCTGCCCTTTTTGACGCACATAGAGTGGCGTTATGGAAGATGTATTGGGAGTTGGGGAGGATGATACATGGAATGTGGTAGTAAGACTAAGGGATTCAGAGAGGGGCCTGACAGATCTTGTTGACAATTTAATAACCCTTGACATTTTATCCCTCAGGTACAGCTTCATTACTTAAACTGAAAGCTCAGACTGTCTGGAGAAACACAGACATCAAGAGGCAGCAGGGAGAGTTCAGGCGCCCTTATCAATTATGTACAGTACCCCAGCCTACTTCTTCACACACACCTGCTCACTCACCCACACAGCCATTACTCTCTCCCAGTGCTCTGTGGTATCCTGGCAACAGTTGCCAAGATGGCAAGTGTGTTAGCGCCACACCTTGCACAGTCCTGCAGGTCTCTGAAGGTGGACAATCAGGGAGTGGTAGATGTGGAGTGGACATGCCAAACAGGAAAGGGGGTACAAAGTTTACCCAGGAGTGTGTTTGATAAGGGAAAAGAAAAAGGACATTGGATACGAGGTACAGAGAATATGGACTTAAAAGGAAGGAAGGATTAAAGGGTGACGTGGTTACATGGGAAGTAATTAAAGGATAATAAACCTGTCTCAGGCTGAAACTCGTTTCCTCATCAGAGGCACTGGAGTAGAAACATTGGCCTACTTCCACCACCAATCTCTCTTGCTCTCATGCATGCTAAGACTCTGCAAAGTGGGGTAAAAGATGCCCGGTCTCTCATGTATTCTGCTTTCAGGTCACTCATTCCTCTCTGGCCACAAGAAAACAATGAACACAGATCTGGGAACAGCGTGAGGGGGAGCTGCGGATATGTCAACGTTGATTGTTGAGAGGTTTCAAGGTCAACGTATACAATAGACGTGTCTCCCGCAGATGTGATTATATCGGTTCTCTCAGAGGATTGGATGGTTTCATACAGCACCGTGGCATCGCTGCATTTCACGTATGGAGCGATACCACTTGCATGTGTTCGTGGGGTCTGTGTTAACATAGGTTTGTGTGGTGTCATCCCATTATAGTTTATGTGACCGGCATTGTAATCCCTGCAGATCCCTGTAGTGGTGGCACTGAGGAGGTTGCTGTGTGAGTCATGTGTCAGGAGGGTTGGAGCAGCCTTGACGAGGCATGGCACAGAATATGGTGCTCTCTAGTGGTAGCGTGTAGTGATCGTTCTGTGGCCCTACAATGCAGCGTTACTGCACTGTGTGTACAAAATATTAGGGCTACCTATTATTGTGTGGTGCCCCCTTTTGCACAGCCATCACATACATACATCCCCCTGTCATTACTGAAGTGGATTTAAGGGATCATGGATTACTACCTGGTTCATTCACAAAGAGAAAGTGTAACTGATATTTTGTACGCTCTCTTCCTTATTCAGGCAACACATCTACAATAGTCCTTAAGTAATATTGTGATGTTTTGGTTTGATTAAAGCAATTAAGGTAATCTGTTTTGGTTTCTACCTCATCTGTGGTGCCACACACTGCCAAAGGCTTTTCCTCGTTGAGCTGTTTCGCTATTTGTGCTTGTAGTCGTCTGCATCGCTCCCTCTTTCTCCCTGTACTCCTCCGTCTACCTCTATAGATCCACTAGTGATGCAGCACTTCTAAGTGGGTCAGTGCATCCCTAACTCCCTCCCACTCTCCCTGTCTCTCCACCCTGCCCCCTCCACCTCCTCCTCTCTCCTCATATATGTCCCTATTGGCCTTTTCCTGTTAACCATGTGCTTAGCATGCACAGAAGCTAAACACCCCTCCCTCATTTTCTGCCTCATTAATTCGCTCTCAAGCATGTCTCTGTTATGCCACTTGGCCTGTTGCAAAATTACCGCTCTCTCTATTTTCTCATCACTTTGATTATCTTGGGTTTCGTGGTGTTGCAGTGCTGATCATACTGGGATCCACAGTCTTCAGTCTCTGCGTTGACAAACTAAATTGTAGGTTATCATATAAACTAATTTGTGGGTTTTCAATCTACATGCCAATTGTGTTTAGATTTAGATTACGCACGCCTGCCTACGTGCATGTGCAGTGCACGGCGTGGCGTGGCGTGGCGAAAGCAGCTCTTACGCACTTCTGAGCTGCTGTTTTGATTGGCTGAGACAGTTAGATCCTTCCTGTCTGAGGAAGTCCATGTGGTGTACTGTATGTCCCTATGTAATAGAGCTACACATTTGGTCTCACAGACAGTAGGTGTGAGATGGAAAATAGGAGAGATAAAGGAGACAGGCCTTACAGAAAATAAGAGGAAAAGGCAGAAAGAAAGTAGATTAAAAGAGACAACTGGCAACATCATTGTCAAAATAACCTAAAAACCTATTGAATAACAAAATGTTATCAAATTTGATCAATGACTCCTCAGCGTTCAACCAGTAAACCACGCCCCCTTCGTTTGATTGACACGTCTGGTCCCGAGACAGCAGGGTGGCTAGTCACGCTCTCGCCATGCAAATGAGCCGCGCTCGGGCCGGGCGGGTGCCCATGTGGACAAGCACCATGCCTTGTTGTTCTCAACGCTGATTGGCCCACTGGCGCAGCTCTGTCTCAATGCGCTGCGGGCCAACGGCTGGAACCAAACGCCGGCGAGTGGATCACATGAACCGGATCGCCCCCCTCGGATCGCCCGGAGCGTTGAGCACGCTTACAGTGGGAGTTACTTCAATCACACAAACTTTGAATCATAAGTATCAACACCCCAACTGCATACGGGAATTAAATAGTTGAATTTGGGGGTTACCGTTGCCTGCGCGTGGTCAGCGCCACGGAGCGGGTCCTCGTCTTCAGATCTGAGGGGAGGCGGCATCTGCTCGCCGTGTTTTGCCGGAGGTTGTAGTAACAGGGCGGGGTTGGACTTCGGGAGGGCGGGTCTTACCTAGAATACGACTCGCCTTGTTGTGTGTATTCCCGTGCTCGCATCGCCATCTTGTTGCAATCATCTTTTACGTATGCGAGGATCTACTTTCGCTTTGATCTGATTAAAACCCCCCCCGTCTGTTTTGAGGAGAAACAGGGGGGACGACCAGCTCGGGTGTGGGGGGACAATCGTGCACGCAGCGTTCCCTGGAGGCTACCGCTCGGCCTTTTTCCTCCTTCCGTCCCGGGCCACCGGGTCGCCTACCGTGAGAGGTTACGCGCAATGAGCATCGATACTCTTTTGGAGGCGGCCAGATACCTAGAATGGCAAGCCCAGCAACAACAGATCACACGTGGTAAGTTGTGGCGAACAGCGACCGGCTGGAGGGTGCAACACATGCCAGCAAATACTCAAGTGTCTGCGAAATCACAAAGTGCTGGTTTGGGGGACCGTTAACCCGTTATCAACTATCAGTGTTGGTCATGCATTTCAGCTGACCCGCCTAGATGAAGGACGGAAGCTTGTGCAGTTTTCCTAATCGTTGCCCCGCGGTAAGTCAAAAGAAATGCAAAGAAGCGTCAATTCCAAATCGGCTTATTGCACATTTCGTCTTCCTCAATGCGGAAATGGCCAAAGTTATTTTACCGAACTACTTTGCGCGCTCTCGGTGTGTGTGTGTGTGTGTGTGTGTGTGTGTGTGTGTGTATTACCGAGTGAGTGACTCACTGCGCGCGTGTGTGTGACTGTGTGTGTGTGAGAGTGAAAGAGTCCTGTCAGACCACGGCGTGTTGCGCCTCCTGCTTTCTATTTCTGTTCGTTTAGAAGAAGCTGTTCAGCAACTACTTTGTCCAAATGCATGACATCCTACTAGCAACAGAGAGCCCGATTGCTGTATAATATCTCCGGTTTGTACATTTTACCGTCTGTGATAAAAAAGTAAACGACTGTCCGTAATGTTTCATAAAAAAAGGACCCATTGGAATGGACTCGCCCCGGTTTTGGTCGTCGAGGGCCGGCAGGGCGGTGGCGAGGAGAGGCTCGCTCTTTACATAATGCCCTGACATTGCTCAGCTATCTTGTGACACACTGGGGCGGGCCCCCGCGTGCTCGTTCGGTTTGTGTGTGTGTGTGTGTGTGTGTGTGTGTTTGCGTTGTGTGTGTATACTCGCGCGGGTGTGTTGTTTTTGTCTCTTAATAAATAAAAACGTCCGTGTTGCCAGGGGAACCGCAGAATCACAGCACCGACCCCCTGTGTAGCCCCCCCCCCGGGTAACCAACGTGATCTTCACCGTGGGTCTGTAGGGGAGTGGGGCTTTTTTTTTGTTTCTCCTCTCTGATGACGTGTCAGACGAAATCTACACCCCCCGCATGCAGACCGCGTGCTTGGTCCCGCCCTCGATAACCACGTGCACACTGCCCCCTCCCTTCCCCTCTCCCAGCCTACTGACAGTGGCAGGTCACAAATACACACACACACACACACACACATACACACACACACATACACACACATAGGGTGCGGGGTAAGTAGGGCAACCTCCGCTGCCCCCCCTTGCCTCAGTCAATGCAGAAGTTATGTAATTTACGTTTGCGTGCAGTTCCAATCTGGAGCATGGCTGAATAGTTGTGTGAGTGTGTGTGTGTGTGTGTGTTCGTGTGTGTGTGTGTACTCAGAGAAGAGGAAAACCAGAGGGAGGGAGTTACATGCATTGTCTTCCACTGCACTGCATGCCTTGGGTAGGAAACAAGAGAAGGGCCAGAATAGTTAAGCAATAAGATTCCTAAGTAGGGCTGCACAATTAACTGTCTATAATTGTGTAGTAATTAATTTCCACAATGATCACAGAAAGTCACAGATTACTGGCAATATTAAAACATTTAATTGTATTTGTAGTGGAAAATGGTAAATGTGTGTATATAAGATACTAAAGTTGCGCTCAAATAATTTTGTTCCACAAATCATGAAGACTAATAAACAAGATTATTAATTGTGATCAGGTATACAGGAAAAAAAATACAAGAAATAAAGTCAATTTAACAAAATAAATATATAGACAATAAGTCAGGTATGCATGTACATATTGATCACAATGTGTAGCACAATAGACAGGAACATTATTTGAGGTAATGTTGCAGCACTGATCCCAGCTGACTGCCCAGGATGGAAAGCAGTTATGTCATGTGTGTGGGTTTGAGGAATCCCTGGGATCTTCTGTTTCTAATGTAGCTGTATCCATAGTAACGGAGGGTCCTTGAGCTTTCTTTGAGTGGTGAAGCTGTCTGTCTGCTACCGGGTGTAATAACTCATATTCTTTAGTGTGTGTGTGTGTGTGTGTGTGTTATGTGTGTGCGGTACACATACACAAGTACAGCGTGGGAGCATTCCTGACCTATGTTGGTTTTTTTTTATGATGCTCCCATCATGTGCTGTCATGGTGCCAATTCTAGTTGATCCAGCTGAGTGGCTCCTTGACAACTAGCCCCTCCCATTCACCAGACGGTCCTGTAGTAGCCCAGGGGTGAAGGCATGCTTAACGATGGACCGGTCCAATCAGAGGGCAGACAGAGGGCAGACAGAGGGCAGACAGAGGGCAGACAGAGGGCAGACAGAGGGCAGACAGAGGGCAGACAGAGGGCAGACAGAGGGCAGACAGAGGGGTGTTCTCCGCAGCTAGGAAGCAGATGCAGACGCATTCGCTGTGGTCACGTCTCCCTCCACTCACGTCCGCTTCCATGATGACGTGTGACGTGTGTGTGTGTGTGTGTGTGTGTGTGTATGCGTGTGCAGGGTGTCTGAAAAAAGAAACAAATGATGGTAATTTATGAAGGATAGAAGGTAACTTAGGTTGACAAAAGAACACTTGAACTGATTGGCGCCAAAATTTCTAAACATAATTTATTTCCCATTTTTTTGTCTTTTTATCCTCCCACATCCTCTGTTCTTCTGTCTAACCGTATCCCCTCTTTTCCTTTGGCCCTCTCCTTTTTCTTTTTATATCTCTCTTTCCTCTTTTCCTGCCCCGCTACAGAGGAGGAGCAGCGCAAAGAGAAGGAGCTCCTCACCAGGGAGGCGGAGTCGAGGCGCGTGGAGGTAGTGACCTCGCTGACCCAGCCAGTCAGAGTCAACCACATCACCTGGGGGGATGACGCCTACCTACCGCACCCCGGCCCTCCTCTCCCGCCTCCGCACGTCCCCATCACCGTCATCCCCGTGGTCCCGGTTGTCACGGCGACACCCTCTGTCCCGCCCCCGCCCCTCGCTAGTCCGATCGCGGCCGCCGCAACAACGCTCGGCGGCTCCCCGCCGGTCAAGAGCCGAGCCTACTCGCCTCCGCAGCACCCGCCCACCTCCCGTCACCTTTTGTGCGCCCCCCAGATCAAGGTGGAAACCAGTCCGCAGCACGCCGGCGGAAATCTCAGCCAATCGCAGCCTCAGGTTCAGATCCAGTACCCGGCCACCATCGGCGCCACCGGCTCCGGTTTCCAACACGCACTGGTCCCCCAGCAAGCTCCGCCCACTTCTCAGCCGCGGCCCAATGGAGTGACGGTGGAGGACATGAGGGGGATGGATGGGAAGAGACGACCTGGAGGGTCAGTTTCTTTGTGTGCGTGTGCGTGTGCGTGTGTGTGTGTGTGTGTGTGTGTGTGTGAACAGACAAATAGGAGTGGGAGGTTTTCCTTTTGTATTTGATCAGTTATGTTATTTGCTTTCAGGGCGGGGACCAGAGAGGTGCACAACAAACTGGAGAAGAACAGGTGAGTTTTTATTACCGTTTACTTATTACCCGACAGCCTACTTTTTAGTGGTTACTTCATGGCGTACCAGTAGGCGTACATGCAACCAATAATGCTTCGCAACTTTCAACGCGATGAGCGGCAACATGGTATGGTGGTGCATTTGTGGGCGTTCACCCCCCGAACACCCTGTTTCCTTTCCCTAAAACACCATGGTTGCGTCTCTGGTTTGATGGATTTGATATATTTTGAAAAAGCCAGACTTTGTGACAGTTTCAAGATTATGTGCAAAGCATTTGGTAGTAGATTGCTTCACCAGCTACACAAGTGTAAGCAGAGGGCTTCACTGCCTTTCTCTTTCCATTGTCCAATTATGGAAGCGAGACGCCATCGAAATGCTGTTTCCTTGTGACTTTGATAATCAGTAATGAATCTTTGCCAAGACACACCCAGTTAGCCAGTAAGAACCATATCCAAGTTTGCAGAAAAGTGCGACTCTCCCAACTCATTTCTGTCTCGGACCTCTTTCTTCAGACGAGCGCACTTGAAGGAGTGTTTTGAGACGCTGAAGAAGAATGTTCCAAATGTTGACGAGAAGAAAACGTCCAACCTGAGCGTTCTCCGCAGCGCCTTGCGTTACATACAGGTAGAGTCCCAAAACATTCTCCGCTTTCCTGGCATGTTCCCAGAATTGGTGCTTTGATCACAAACTCTTCTCTGCCTGACCACAGTATTTTAGCGTTTCAACAATATTGATGAGTCCCAACGCAATGTGAGGTTGTGCTAGCTCCTTGTTTTCATCTCTCTCCGGGCTCTGATTGATCTGTTCAGACCAGCAGACACTTTGGCCCAGTGTCATTTTGAACTACAAGATAACGGTGAATCAATGCAGTGTTTACCAGAGTCTGTACAGTGGGCTGATGGACAACGGACAGTTTTGTTTTGGACGTATAACGCTGCTGTATTTTTGTATGTTTCTTGAGAACATTTTGAACTCTTATTCTGTAACACAATCCTTTTTAGAGTAGGCGAGTAACGGAGAATGGAGCAGTAATAACAAGAACTCAATAACTATAAAAGGAAAGGGGTCACTTTTTGTGGGAATAGAAAAAGACTAGCATAGTCAAGTTTAAGTATGGGAGTAATGTTACAGATTGAAGGAGGGGGTGGTGGTGGTGGTGGTGGAGATTGTATAGCGTGAAGAGTTTTCAGTCTACCGAGGTAGAGAGAGGAACTCGACAGTCCTGACTGGTGGAAATGAACGATGACGGTAGATGTGGTGGTTTCCGTTCTGTAGCCTCGAAGGATTTTTGGATGGAGGAAGGACAAGGAGCTGTATTAGGATTGTAAGATGGGAGAATTTGTCAAGGTTCAAAACGAGTCAACTTCCAGAGTAGCACAGGAGTCTTAGCAGTGTTTTAGCTGTCTTGTCGGTTTGGACTGCCCTCTCGTTGTAGGGCAGACGGGGCAAACTGTCACGTTAAAATGTAGCGCTGCCTTCTCTCTGTCTTTCTGTCACTGTTTCTGCCTCTCGCTCTGATGCCTGGTAAGCTGTACGGGACAGAGAGGGGGGTGGTTATGGAAGGTTGTCACAGATGTCCCGGTCACTTCTGTGTTTCTACCTCTGCTCTGTGAATTAACCCGCTTACAACAGTCGGTTAGATGTGATGGAAGGGAAAAAAAAAAAAGTACAAGTTCCATTCATTTCAAATTGGAGATCGCCCTTGATATTCATTATTTCAAAATTTTTCCATTTTTCATTCTAAAAGTCACAAGTATTCAGTGTTTCCCCACAGAGTTTTAATTCTTGGGCGAGCTGTTTTTCATACCGTACAAACAAATGAATGACAGCAAATGGCTTCTTCTTCCCTGATCTCTCCAACTACGCTGGCTATGTGCACACACCACCGGGAATAATGGAAAGGAGAGGGGCAGCCTAGAGGATCGGCACAAGCTGAACAAAACCCACCGGTATTATCAGAGCAACAATAAGGATTTTTTTCCCCCCAGCGTATAAAATCCAGTGACAAAAACAGCACTCGCCCGATAGGGCAGGTGACGGATCAATCAGCCAGCCGGTCATCGGGCCGTCCTTATTGTTGAGCCCTGATTATACTTTTAAATGATTAATTTACAAAAAACATTATTGAACAATTAAACAAATAATCAAAATGTGCCGAGTGAATACAGTTTTATTGCAGGTTTTAATGCGTGTGAGATGTCAGGGGGGAACCTCCATCCCGGACATATCAGCAAACCTATTTCTGCCAGTTATCGTTATCCAAAAGATGCTCCCCATATCGTTTTGATATCAACAATTTCAAGGTCGTGTAAAGCTTTAAAATATGGGATTGTTCAAGTAAGATTTCAGTTTTGTTTGCAACCCCAGTAGCATTTCAAGCGACGCCCAACCCTGACTGAGACTAAATCTGTCTCCCTCTTCCTGAGCCATGTGAGATGTGAGCACATGGCTAGTGCGAGCCGAGTGACGTCACCGTTGCTCACCCGCCCCCACTCTGCTCTGCACCTCCCGCTTGCAGAGAGAGAGAGAGAGAGAGAGAGAGAGAGAGATACACTGGGCGTGCTCCTTTGGGCATGTGCAGCAGGCGATGTTGTTTCCACGACAATAAAAGAGGAAGAGACCTGTAATGGTGGTCACCGAGATCTCTCTCTCTCTTTTTTTTTTTTTGTCTTTTAACCTCGTTCCGTCCCAGTCTTTTTCATGTCTTCACCTCTCTCTCTCTCTCTCCCTCTCTCTCTCTCTCTCTCTCACGCGCTCTCTTGTCATATGTTTCCCTACTGTCTCTAGCCAATACTTGGTAACCATAGCAACAGGCGGCAGGTGGCCAGTGCACTGTAGGCAGTCTGTTCCTCTGTGTGTGTGTGTGTGTGTGTGTGTGTGTGTGTGTGTGTGTGTGTGTGTGTGTGTGTGTGTGTGTGTGTGTGTGTGTGTGTGTGTGTGTGTGTGTGTGTGTGTGTGTGTGTGTGTGTGTGTGTGTGTGTGTGTCTGTGTGTGTGTGTCTGTGTGTGTGTGTGTGTGTGTCTTGTCTGCATGGTCTTTACCTCTGTTAACGCACTGCATCCTTGTTTGGGAGGTGACAAGCCAGATGAAACCAATTCAATTAGAAAACAAATATTTGGTCTTGTTTTTAAATTGTTGTGGGTGATGGTGCAGGGATGTGAGCGTCCAGGATTTTAGGTTTTGTTTTTTGACACACACACACACAACTTCCATTCATTCCTAATGGAGATGCCGGTGTTCTTGCTTTTCTTCCGCCTTGTTCCTGATAACAACCTTGTGATGACGACGACGACGACGACGAGTCCTCACGGGTACCTTTTTTTTTCTACCGAGGCAAAGATGACACCTGCCAAGCCAGATACCACATTGTTTATTTTCACCCTTTTTTCGTTTAGAGAGTAAGTGTTGAAAGAGGAAGGGTAAATGAGACATAGATGAAGCAGAGGAGGAGGAGGAGGAGGAGGAAAAAAAAGGAGGGGGAAGGGTGCCTAGGGAGTCACGGAGCGGGGGATGGAAGGGGAGTAGAACAGAGGCGAGGGGGTAAGGAATGATCTGAAGCGTCTGACTGGCAAGCGCCCAGTCACATCACTCCTTATATGTAATTACCCCGACGCTTCATCCAATTAAATCGCTCCTTATGTTCTCTTACAAACTGCCGCTCAAGCAGCCAATTCCTTGTGGATGAGGTTGCCAAGGAAACGGCTATGGGTGGCAGCTGTTTCCTTGGTGATTTGCTGAGGGACTAGTGGTGTCTGGGTTTTTTTTTTGTTGTGTTTTTTTTTTTTTTGTGTCAAGACCTTGTAATGGTGTACATGGAAGCACGCACACATACACACACACACACACATACATACACATGTGATTTGTAGTTCCTCTGTGGCTAGACAAACAGGAGATAAAAAAACTGAAGGTAGTGGATAGGGAGCCAACGTGGAAGTTAACCAAGACCGAGCGCCGGTTTACTAGCAGCTAGCTCCATTTTCCATAGACACGAGGTCTTGTCTTATATCAACAAAGCAATAGATTTTTTCGCAGCACAGGGAAACACATTTCTAGCATTTTTGTTGAAACCTTTTTTGCCTGCAAAATTGTGTACTTATAAGGAAGTATCACCTCAATCAGAGCCACGCGGTTAGTAGCTTCCTCATAATAAAGTAATCTGTAATGTATTTCATGAAGTTTGTTTGAACTCCACAAACACAGAACAATCTGACCCTAAACAAGGACACAGAGCGGTGGGGGAGGAGGGGGGAGGTCTTGAGCTTGTTATGAGTTGCGAGAGTTCACTGGGTCTGGCCTGGTAGCGGTTGCAAGGAGCGCCCTGCGTTGGGAACGGTGCAGAGAGGAAACTGGGCTCCTGTGTGTGGAGCCATCACGTGCCTGCAGAGAGTAAACAGCTCTGCTCACTGAACTGAGTGTCCTGTAGTAGGATCGTGTGTCCCCATATGCTCGTTTTCTGCCCTCTCTCCTCTTTTCACCCTCCTATTCTTTTCATCCTCCTTTCCTCTTCCTCTGTCTCACCAACACGGCAGGAAACTAATTCTTCTACCCGGCCGCAAAAATTCAGCCACTTTGACTCTTCAACAAACCGACGAGACTTTTAGAATAGCGTGGCGGTTGGTTACCTCCTGAAAATGGCTGGTAATGTAGTGAAGCTAACAACAGCGAAACCATATCAGCGTTTGACTGGCGGCTAGTGTCATTCCTCACCCTGCTTGCCAACAAAAATCCCAAGTTTTCTCCTCCTCCTCCTCCTCCTCTCTCAGATCTCCATCCTCTCCACTCCGTCACCCACACATCTTCCTCTTGTACCTCCCCCTCTCCCCCCTCTCCCCCTCCCCTTCTAATCTGTGTTAATGTCTTTAGCCTTGCCGCTCTGTTTTGGTGTTGATCCATCAGCTGACCCACACAGAAACTGGGTCACGGAGAGTAGTAGTGGGAATGCCGTTCTCTCCCTCTTTTATACAGTTGTGAGAAAAAAAAATTTTGTGAACCCTTGAAAATATGGTCTGATCTTCATCCAAGTCATAAGAATAGATGAACACAATGTGATTTAACAAGAACATACAAAAGGTTGTACTTTTACTTTTTGTCTTTATTGAACATATTGTTCAAACGTTATCAGCTTGGATTGGAAAAAGCATGTGAATGTATGTGAGTTAGTAACGGGTGGAACCTCCTTTAGCAGCAGCAACTTCAACCAAACGTTTCCTGTAGTTGCTGATCAGACCTGCACAAGACCTTGCTTCAGGTCATGCCATAAACATTTCAATAGGGTTAAAGGTCAGGACTCTTATATTACTGTCATTCTGTCTCTTAAACTGGTCCTTGTGTTTTATTGTGTTTTTAAGTTTCGATTGATTGATTGTACAGCACTTTGGTCAACTGTGTCGTTTTAAATGTGCTTTATAAATAAAGTTGGATTGGATTGGATAGGACTCTGACTTAATCTTCCTCTGTTGTAGACTTGATTTTGTGTTTGGGGTCATTCTCACGCTGCATGACCCAAACCTCTGTTAAGCTTCAGATCACGGACCGTTAACCCGGTGGTTTCCTCCTCGGTATCCTCCCATGAACACCACTCTCGTTTAGTGTTTTTCTTACCGTGGACTCGTAGACACAGATGCTAGAAAGTCCAAGAGATGCCTGCAGATGCTTAGCGGTTATCTTGGGGTTATTTGTCACCTTTTTGATTGTTATGTGGCTTGCTGTGATCTTTGCAGGGCGCCCACTCCTAGAGAGAGCAGCAATGGCACTGAATTTTCTCCATTTGTATACAACCTGTCTGGCTGTGGACTGATGGAGGCCTTGGAAGTCTTTGGAAATGCTTTTGTAGACTTTTCCAGCCTTATGAGCCTCAACAACTCTTCTCTGGAGGTCCTCTCAAATTTATTTTGACCGGGGCTTGTTCCACTTCAACAGATCTCTTGTTTTTGTAGAGCAGACTCTGCTGGTAACCAAACGTTGTAGGGTTTTTATATGACAGGACTCCTCTAAACCACACCTGACTGTCATCTCATTGACTGGATCACCTGACTTCAGTTACCGCCTTTCAAGTCCTGGAGGTTCACATCCTTTTTTTTTTTCTCCAGCTTAGGTTGTTAATGTTTGAACGGTGCAGAACGGGACAGTTGTTAAATCACGTTGTGTTCGTCTGTTGTTAACTTAGATGAAGATCAGATCATATTTCAGGAGCCGTTTATACAGGAACGCAGGTACTTCAAAAGGGTTCGCAAACTTTCTCGCAACTATCTGTGTGTGTCTTTCTCTCCTGATTGTCTTTGTCTCTCTCTCGTTTTAACTCGTCACCTCTAATCGCACACGCCGACACATCCGGTGCCATCAAAGTTTTGGACTTTGTGTGATTGGTTGAAACAGGAAGTGGCAGCATGTTTAACTCCCCATCTGACCCTACTCTCTTGTCACGTAAGCGCCACATCTAGGAAATGGGAGGAGCTTAACTAAATGACACAGGCGGCAGCAGTGTGTGCGTGTGTGTGTGTGTGTGTGCTTGTATTTTTACATGCCTACATGCATTCACACTTGTGTGCATGTTTATGTGTGTGTGTGTGTGTGTGTGTGTGAGAGAGGAAATCGGGACTGTATTCATCAGTTCAGCGACAACTTGTTTTTTTAGACTGGTGCAAGGTGGGAGAAATGAGGGAGTGGCTAAGACATACTGGACAGAGGACGCTGGACCTTTCACCTATGCTGAATCGTATTTTTTTTTTTTTTTTTTTTTTGTCTCCCCCTGGAAGACTTTGAAGCGCAAGGAGAAGGAGTACGAGCACGAGATGGAGCGCCTGGCCCGGGAGAAGATCGCCACGCAGCAGCGGCTGGCCGAGCTGAAGAACGAGCTGAGCCAGTGCATGGACGTGACGGAGATCGACCGGGTGCTCCGGCAAACCATCCAGCCGGAGGACGACCAGGCCTCCACCTCCACCGCTTCAGGTACAGTGGGGAGATGCAAGCCCACGCATGCGTGTTTTTAATGTAGCTCGAAATAATTGGACTTTGAAACTTTCGGCCCATTCGCATTCATCCGTTTCATTTAACGTGATCAAGCAATATGAATACAGATATTTTAAAAAAAAAGATCATGATCATTGGCGCCCTTTTCTTAAACTTAGTGGCACTGCCTTTGGCATTGATGACTGCTTACAACATTTCTTGTAACCATCAATAAGCTACCGGCACCTTTTCTGCTGGCGGTTTCTCTTCAATTACAACCATTAATTGCTCCAGTTCGTTTGAAGGATTCCACATTTCAGGTCTTGCCATAGGTTCACAATGGGGATTGAGATCAGGACTCAACGCTGGCCACTCCAGAACTCCACTCACCTTTTCAGTATCTTCTTATTCTTTATTCAGACATTGGGAATGTAGAGGCTGAGAGAGAGCAGAGAGAGAAAGCTCTGGTGGGGGCGGTCGAGGTTCCAGAGGCCAGGATTTAACCTCTCCACTATTTCTTGTCACACACATCCGATGAACGCTGATGTCCAGAGTGTTTTACAGGAAGTAGAGCAGAGACGACGTTAAATCGAACGTATACGCAGAGCTCTCCCAGGGAAACACTCACACGGCGCTGTACGGTATCACGGTGACTAATAACCTCTGTCCTCTGCTCTTACAGAAGGAGAAGACAACCTGGAGCAGGACATGGACGAGGACGTCACCGCGCCCCAAGCCGCCACGTCCGTCCCCAACCCCATCCCCCCGATCCTGCAAGCCCAGCCCCTCCTCGCCCCCCACCTGTCAATCCAGCACACGACCCTCCCTCTCTCTGGAGTCCTGACCACGCCCTGCCCCCCCGCCGCCCTCCCCCCCCAGGCCATCGCCCCGGCCCCCGGTCCGACCCCGGCGCTGTGCGCCCACCCCCTCCAGGCCGCGGCCCTACAGGTGCAGCCCACCGTCATCGCCCACGCCGCCGTCTCCCACCCGTCGGTCATCCAGGCCGTCAATCACCCCTCGCCGGCCAATCACAAGCACCTGACGCACATCGCCCCCCTCGCCCGGTCCCGCCTCCTCCGCCCCTCAGCCCATCGCGGCGGCCCCAGCTGCCGTCGCCGCTCACCAGCCGCTCACCGCCCAGCCCATCGGACACATCACCGTCCACCCGGTGGCACACCTGGGGGCTCCCCTGCCGTCCCACCTCCCCCTCTACCCCCAGGGGGTGTCCGTCTCCCAGCCCACCGTGGTGGGCCACATCACCCACACCTTCACCCACCACGCCCTGCCCCATGTCCAGGCGAACCCCCATGTTAACGCTAACGGGGCCCAGGTGAACGGGGCGGCCATCGTGACCCAGGGGAACCCGTCCCTAGGGAAGCCTACAGCGGTGCTGGCTCCCCACCCCCAGCTGGTGGGGCAGGCTGCCGTCCTCAACCCCGTCACCATGGTCGCTGTCCCACCCTTTCCTGTCAGCACACTCAAACTGGCCTGACAGATTGAACGCATACACGGGACGGGGATGGACCAATGGATGGGAAGAAAAGACAGCTGAAGTATTCAACAGATCCAGGGCTTGCCCGGTAAAGCTTCTGGTCAGACCTTTGCAGTCCTCAAGTGATGGAGCATTTCTGACAGATGCATGGACTATTATCTGGACTCAAGTCAACAAAAAACAGTCTCACTGTTTTATTGGACAGCCTGTGACTAATATCTTGGGTGATATCTTTGGTCACAGTTCTCTGTTGGTTTACCGGTTTCTAACTTGGGGGGGTGAAAAATGAACGTGAAAGCAGAGTCATTGGGTCAGGCTATTGTTTGTGAACAAGGACTGTGATGTTTGTCCCTGCTGCAAACACAGGATCTTTGTCCTTCCTTCCTTGGCTCCTTTTCTCCTTTCTTGCCTGCTTCCTTCCTTGCTTTCTCCCATCCTTCCTACCTCCTTCCTTCCTTCCTTCCTTCCCCCTTCCCATACAACCAGAAGCACTAACATAATAAGCTCAGTTCATACTCAGGCATCAAGGATCTACCTTAACTATCCATTCACTCATTTAGGGAAAGTGTATAAGAGAGTCATTTCAGATCAGTCCACTGCAGCACTGGTGTGCACTAGTCTTGTATTCAGGTAATCATATGATGTCATCTGGAAGGCGAAATGATGTCACTGATGCTTTTGAGAATGTGAGCATGGAGCTGAGCGGTCAGTGGGTTTCTTTACTTGTGATTGTGGATCGCAGCCAGACTCGGTATCCTAATAAATCACACACCATTTATGAATTGACCCGGAGCAGGGGCCGCGTTACAGAAACAATCCTATCTGCGAAACAGCATTATATCACTTAGGAACGGAATTAACCATTTTTGGCATTACAGAAGGACGAGCTATCCAACATATCTATCTGGATACATTTACTGCGGCGGCAAATCCGCCACGGTGGATTAACGCCATAATTGCCATCGTGAATGGATTTAGCACTATAGCAATCTGGTTGGCTTTACGTACAGTTGTGTCTGACGAATGATACTGGCCTTGTGGAGACGGCATGTCTACAGTATTCCCATATCGGCGTCACTGAAGCGCGCTAGACACCGTGGACTTTGCCTGTCAGTCGCTGGACAGAAACAAGTTCCAGTCTAGGTAACCGCAGACAAGAGGCTCCAGTACAGCAACACGTCTGGCCGCAGCAGTCGGGGGGGGGGGGGGGGGGTATCCTAAAATAGAAGGGTAAAGTTAGACGGGGAAACCGAGTTGGATGTAGGATTCAGCAAGAATGAAATGACGCCAATCAAGACGGCGGCCATCTTTGTGCATTCGGTCCATTGTGCTCTCTTCCGTTGGATTTGAAAGAAAAGCGTTAATGTTAGAAAAAGGCTGTTGGACCTTTCTAATCTGACTGCTCTGATTCTGTGCACACAGAGGATGGAGTTCTAGATGAGACTTGACAAGCTGGTTTCTCTGGCAGAAATGAAACACAGTGATTTCTACCTATGGAGAGCGTCCATTGACAGATTAATAGTCTACACATTGGTGGTCCAAGAAAGCAGCTCATGTCTTTTCATCCATAACTCTAGTGTTCACTTTGCACGTCACTTTGGTCATGAGGTGTCAGGCTGGTGTGAGATTGTTCATCGCATACGATTGTCTTGTAAAACCGACCTAGGCCTGTTAGAGAATATGTGGCGAGTGGTCACCGGTGGTAAACAGGGTCACACCATCGTGCTGAAAGAGCATCAACAACATGAACGATTGTAAGGTTGTCCCCAAGCCTACTTCCTGTGTGGTTTCATAGAAAAAGGATAGAGCGCCACCAGGCTTTGAGGAGGAAAAAAGGTGTCATGTTTTCACTCTTCCAGCATGTTGGTATGTCCCTTGTAACCAATGGTAACCACTCAAAACATTAGGTGATGGGCTTCTCGTTACTGTCGGGTGGTGGGGGGGGGGGTATCCTTACATAGAGCAGTAGAGGTTTTCATCGGCTTCACTCCAATGCAACAGCGCCCTCTGCTGCCACATCCCAGACCTCATGCTGGTTTTACTCACACTGAACACTTGGGGCACAATACGGATTTCCTACACAGCTCTAGAAAATCTGGAAAACGATGGGAAGTAACTTGAAGAGTTTGGAAGCAGCACAAAAAGAAAAAAGTCTATCTCAAAGAATGGAGAAAATATTCTTCAGTCCTGACACACATAACTATAAACTTTACGTAGTTGTAGACCCACTGTCATTTTGCATTTTGTTACACTTATTGTGAAGAATAATCTGTTGCTATAGCGATATGGCCTTGTTGAGTTACATTGTCCAACCAACCATTAACAAACAATATCGACCAAAATCCAGTCAAGAAAAAAAAAGGTCTGGGAAAAGTATGGAATCTTATAATATATCTGCTAATATACACCTACCTTACTCTGTGTGTGTGTGGTGTGTGTGTGTGTGTGTGTGTGTGTGTGCGTGTGCGTGCGTGTGTGTGTGCATGTGAGCGTACGTTTGCACGTACATACTCTAAAAGTTCATGGCTTCACAGCCTTCTTGCCAGCCTATACATGTATCTGTCCACATGTATGTCCCGCCCACACATCATCCTGTCCGTCAGTGCCCATCAGTTACTGTGTATGTAATCAATGTCCCGTGGGTCTACTCCTCGCCTCTTTTGCTGTTTTCTGTATGTATTTGTGACTATATCCACTACGTCTTATATTCTGTACTATAGTTAATCCTACTGTACCTGTAGCATGGCTCTGTTTCGGTTGTAGAGTTTGCCCTGTGCATGATGGGAGTGTGTGTACCGAGTGTTTGCGAGCAAGATATTTTTTTACACAGAGGTGATTTATGATGCGAGTCTGTTTGGGTGCTATCGTGTGTGCCTATACTCAGTTTTTCCTGAACACTGTGACAACTCTGGCGAAACACATACGCACGTACACATTGAGAGAATGGCGGGGGGGGGGGGGGGGGGGGGATATATTGTCATAATTGTTTTTGATGTTTGAGTTTTCCCTTTTGTGAGACTAGACTGAGACAGTGAGTGAAAAAGTCAAAACAAACAAAAAAAAAAAGAAATGACTCTTTTCTTGATAACACAATGTCTAATATTCAATTTGAGTTTTGTAATATTTGTATGTGTGTATGAATTTTTTGTAAATTTGTGATCGTATGCACGTTTTGGCATATGAGTGTATGTATCTTAAAATTTTACCCATGCCTGTTTTTTGTTTTTGTTTGGGGGGGGGGGGCGGGGGTTGCATGTAGATTGCCGTTTAGTTTCTTTTGTTTTTTGTATGTTTCTCTATTTTTGGGACCATGTACAATACTGTATAACGTGGGCAGGATCTTGGACCTCATGCTACATTGATATTATATATGAATATAAAAACACGTTTTCCCTATGGAGAAAGTTTTAAGTTATATATCGCCTGTACATTTTGGGCTGCCTTTTAGATCTGTCCACTGTTTAAGATAACAATGATAATGGATAAAAAAATATTAATGCTGAAGAATTATGCTGATGAAATAATAAAGATTCTTAATAAATCTTATTACATTTTCAACGCACCGTGTTCGCCGTCTTTCTCTTCCAGCGGTCTAGTGTGAACTGCAAGGCTGAACGTATGAAGGGATGATGGTAGTCAAGACTGGGTTCAACAGTTTTATTTTTGATTGACATTTTCACACAGTGTGACACCCCCACTTACAAAATAGCAAAATTCAATTCAGATTAAAAGATGTAAAATACAAAATCACAAGGACTGACAAAGCAATTTGCCTCACGTACAGTTAAACTCAGAGTCCAACGGTACTACTATGATAGCAACATTACTCATCTTGGATCTTCCTGAGAACACGAATCATTAAACAAGTAGAATAAAGTCAAACTGTCCCTGAACACAACACTGAACCTCTGACTGCCCACTCATTATTCATTAATGTAAGTTGCTCTGAATTCATTATTACGTAAGTGCCATCTATTTTCATTCTTAGGGTCGGGGTAGGTTTGGTTTTCTGTTTCGGTTGTTTCGCTCGCTTTCTCCTTTCCCAAGGATTGTGGGTAAATCAGTAGCCTCCTCTCTGGCTGTGCTGCATCTGCTCCTGAATCCTCTCCAGCACCTCCTGCATCCTCCTCAGCTACAGAGGGGGAAGAGGATGTAATGAGGAAGAGGTGGTGATTATGTGTGAGTGAGTAAATGAGTTAGTCAGTCAGTGAGTGGGACACACCTCTTCATCTTTCTCCAAGATGAGTCTTTCCTTCTCACTGTCAACGGCAGCCAGAGGTAGAGGAAAATCTGCCCCACTCCCATGTCGAATCTTGTCCTGCAAACTGACACGGACAAGACCGCATGTTGATTCATTCATTCATTCTTGATCATCATGGAAAATGTATGGCATCAATGTGCATTTATGTTTTCATATTATCCAGTTTTCATGATTTTGTTTTCAAATATACTGTAGCTCAGGATTCAAGTATGATGTTATGATGTATGAAAAGTTGAATTGAACGTGAAGACGAAGTCCTCACAGGCAGAATTGTCACTGGACCCTGATTGGCCGACAACACCAGGTTAGCCCTGTTGAGTGGAGGCTTTCCAGTTCATGCTGCAAACTGGCCTGATTGGATTTTAGCAATTGACTAGTGAGGGGGAGCCAATCAGGACCAAAACACCAGCTGTGATGCATTCACTGGAGTGAATGCTTGTAAAAATCCTCATCCTACCCACCTGCGTTTCCTCTCCTGCACCACCATGCGTGTCATGCTCTGGATGCACTGGGACCGGTAGTTTTCGTAGTGCATCTCCCGCGTCACGTCCTTGAAGTCCTGCATGTGTGTCCTCACCAGCATGTTCCTCAGGAGCAGGAAGTCGGAGTGAGCCGGGTTCTCCACTGAGCAATGCGAAGACGGCGTGTTACAGCGTGCCTCAAACTCATCAGTTATATAGAAATGCAGAGCCAAGAATGGTGCAATGATTGACGATGAACGTATGATGTGATCGGAATTCTGTCAAATCCTTGTTTTGTTTGTTATGAAATAGAACAACAGCAATGTGTGTGTGTTTGTGTGCGTCTGTGTAATACCTTCTACCACACCCCAGGGGTAGAGACGACCCCTGAACTTGCGACCTTTGCTCTCCACCTGAAGGTTACTACCTATTACTGCAAATGGAATACTGTCCTGGAGAGAGAGAGAGATGGAGAGAGAGAGATTGGGCAAAGTTACTACCGGAAAAAAGCAGTTCAGGTAACCGATTCGGCCATGACAGTCAGCTCTGCAGGTGAAATATTGTGACTCATGTCTCAGTAAAAGGAGTAAAATGAAGAACCTTGAGTGTCTGGTCCTGTTTTTTAAACTCTTCGTCTTCATCTGAATCACACTCTGGAAACTGGTAGATGTTGATGGCGAAGTGCTTGATCTCCTCTCTGATCTGGAATATATATGTATCCACATTTAAAGAATAATGTGTGTCAGATTGTAGAAGTCAGTGTGTTTAATTGTAGAAGTTGGAGGTCCTTGCTCAATGCTCATACCTCAAGAAGAAAATGAATAAATATATTAGGCATATACACGTACAGACAACAGAGAGAAAGAAAGATGAAATACACAGAGGCCAAAAAGGACTCACCATTAAAAAGGCCACGGCAGAAATAAGCTCATTAGATTAATTGTATTGTCCTTGTAAAGTTGAGCCTCATTTAAAAAGGTACTTATTTACACTAACCTTTACACTAATACACTCATTTTATATATGCAACCAAAGTTGTGAGTCATGAAACGCTGACAATCATTGGTTAGATAGTTTGCTGCAGTCTTTTGAGATCCATCAAAACTAAAACCTTCCTTTGAATCACAAAATCTAAGTCAATCTATCGATGCATTATCCCAAGTAAAACTTAACACAGTAAATATGTAGCCTCACCCCAGTTATACAGTCGAGGACCCGTGGATGTCTGTGAGGTGTGTATTTATTTATTGTCTCGTACCTTCATCTTCTTTCTGCAGACCTCTGCCGGTGTCAGGCTGTCGGCTTTGGCCAGGACAGGAACGATGTTGACCTTTTCATGCAAGGCCCTCATACACTCCACGTCCAAAGGTCGAAGGCTGAGGGGGAAAACGCACATGCATGCACGCGTGGATACACACACACACACACAGAAACACACATACACACACACACACACACACACACACACACACACACACGAGATATTAACCAACTTTTAAGCGAGGCCCCCTGGAGTACGCACTTTTTGTTCTCTTGTTAGCTTAGGTTAGCTTAGGTTAGCTAGGTTAGCTCCATGTGTTCAGAGTAGGTGTCAGCGTGGTGTCAGCCTACCCGTGGCCAAACGGGGAGATGAAGTAGAGGCAGCAGTGGACTCTGTTATCCTGGATGTTCTTTCTGTTCAGCCCACTCTCGTCTCTGAAGTACTGCTCAAACTGTTGGTCGATGTAGTCTTCTATGTCCTTCCAGCTGCAGCCAACACAACATGAAATCTCTGTGAGAAAACAACCTTGGCACAGAATTGTATGGAAGCCTGTTTCCGCCACATAAAAAAAAAAATTCCCACTTTATTTCTCGCAATTCTGACTACATTTATTGGACCTTTCTGTGTTGTTGACGGCATCTCCAAGCCCCGGCGTGTCTATGATGGTTAGCCGCAGCCTGACTCCCTTCTCCTCGATGCCAATGGTGTGTTTGACAAGGTCGACCGTTTGACTGATCCGTTCTACAGACACGTAAGCATGCATTCAGTCACGTAATGCAAGTGTAATTTTGTACGTGAACCATTCAAGTTTATTCTGACAGAGAAGAGCACGACTGGCACCGTACAAGTATTTACTACAACAGAGTCTCACCTTCCGCATTAGGAACCTTCCTGTCCTTATAGATGTCTGTGAGGAACAGACTGTTGACGAGTGTGGATTTACCAAGGCCAGACTCTCCTATGGAGGGGGAGGGGAGAGAGAGAGCGAGAGAGAGACAGAGATACTTATCAGTTACTTGTGTAACCCTGGTTCTTGTAGTAGCATGAGTAAGAGAAGTATACATCCTCCATATTTCTCAGAATATCGTATTTCACCACTCATGAATTCACAGCAGTCACGATGCCATCACCAACAGGGATGACACTTCTTCACATTCCTAAAGTCCTTTGAAGCAAGGATCCCTCACCTCAGGATGTTACCCAACAGGGCTTGGGAACATATTCTTGTGTACTTGAGCAACTCGTCCCACTATCCAGTAGTAGGTGTTGCTTTGAAACTGGTTCTCCCATGTGGGATGTTACCCAGGATTTAAACCGCTTGGTGCTTTTTCCCTACCTGTGACGTCCATCCCTATAAAATCTGATTAAAGGTGCTTCTTTGAGAGGCATGTGGTGAGGAAGGCCTATTCTTCACCGTCCTGGTCGACCCCTCAGAGGGTTGTTACAGCTGATGCCCACTCAGCGCTCAAAAGAACCGAGAATGAATTCATCCCCCACTGCAAACACATTACATAACACACACACTGATGTAACCTTTTGTGATGTTCAAGAACTTTGCTATTCTGCACTGATGGGCACTTTTTTCAGCACTGCATCAACCTACTGACACCCACTCTGATGTTATCAACTCGACAGTTTCTTAATGCTTGTTTGTATTGTACATGATGGTGTGATCTGTTGTGCTTACGATACAAAAAACATTTGAATTGAATTGGTGGATGTAACCCATGGTGAGACTTTAACCTGAATGCTATGAAACAGGAGATATTGTAGCATTCTGTCATGACGATGGCCTCAGTCAAACCAGTGACCCAGGTAACACTCACATGGGACAACTCACCTGCCACCATGAGCGTAAAGGTGAAGCCTTTCTTCACTGTCTTTCTGTGCACCTGGTTGGGCAGCGTGGCGAAGCCCACATACTCCTTGTCCTGATCCTGCAGACACAAATGTGAAATGACTTCACTGCTAATGTGTTACTTTGCAAACCACATTATATTAAACAACATTTAATGATCTATTTAAATGTCCCCTTTTACTACGTTAGCCTGTATTTAACACAAAGATTAAAGTTGCATTTTCCCAATCAAGTCGACTAAGCTACATAATTAGGAGCAGAGATACAACTGTGTGTAGTGAAGAGGCAAAGTAGTGTGGTATAATAATGCTTTGTCATTTGCTTTTTTGGGTCGAGAACGTGGCTTTTTAGCTTGCGTAGCTGAAATGTCTTGCAATGCTGGTTGCTCGCTGGTGGCATCCATCGTTCAAATCCATCAAATCCATGGAGAAAGGAATGCATGGAGAGTAGGTGAGGGGGAGGAGATTGGGAGTGGGAGTCTTGAAACGGCAATGGATAGGGAGTTTTTGTTACAAAACTGCGAGTACAGGCCAGAAAGTGAGTCTTGAAAGCCAGATGGTATTGATCAACAAACCCCTGCAATAAAAACCCTCACTTATTGCCCCTTTAAATCCTCACAGACTGTTCAGAGACACAGGTAGCAGCTTTTTTCTTTTCCAATCTTAGAACTTGTTTGCACACACACACACACACACACACAATAGACACAGCCATACAGGCACACACAAACCCACCTCTGGAGAGTCATAGGGGTCAAAGCGTCCCCATGGGCTGCGTGGCCGTGACGCAGGGCTGAGCGGCGAGTCCAGAGACACCTGAGAGACCAGCTGCCTCCTCAGCTGCAGGGGCGGAGGTTTGCGAGGGGCCACTGGAGAGCCAGCGGAGTTGCAGGGGAGGGGGCAGGGGAGAGGTGGGGTCGGGCAGGGGAGAGGCGGCGTCCCGGGATGGCTTGGGAGTCTCCTGGTGCTTCCCATCCCAGTTCCCTCACAGTCGATGACCGGTGTCTGCCGGCCTGGTGTCGGGTGTTGCTCACCAGGGTGGAAAGCAGGAGGATGATCCCTCATGGGGTAGGGAAGTTCTGCGTCCTCCTGGTCCTCGATGGACAGACTGGACAACTAAGGAAACAAGACAGGGGGATTAGAACTGTCGAGAAGTGCGACTTTTACATGGAGGATCAAAAGACTCAAAATGACAGTAATTAGCTCATGAATTCATCCCCCATTTCCCATTTGGCTTTATCCATTTTCTATTTACAATTTTCAGATCATGAGCTGTGTATGTAAGGGAGCTGTGGTCCTATCAGTCAACACTGTGAGAGGCTCTTAGAAGGGGAGGGTACAGGGTCCGTTCACTCAGAGGTCCGGCTCTCTAAGTAAATGGCATGATATGAGTGTTCTTCCTGTTGTAGTTAACGACTACACCCTTTCTTCACTAACGAGCCCTGACCTGTGACCCTATTATACCATTAAACCATTAGAGAGGCCCTCATCCATCTGTCTAGGCGGGTTGGCAGAGCAGACTGGAGCTGGAGGTTCGGGAAGTCTGGGGCTTCAGGGAAGTTCAGAGAATGCACTACACTGGCCTGGGACCGGCCCCACTGTATTGCTGCCACGCCCACTTAAAGTGCCAATATTATTCAGCTGATTTTGTTTTGTGGCTCATGATAAGACTAATGTTCTCCAATACGTGTTCTAAAATAACCCGCTGAGTGGAGGTTTTCCAGTACAAATACTGCAAACTGGCCTCATTGGATGGATTTCAGTCATTCTTTAGTAAGGGAGCCAATCAGGACCAAGTCCATTTAGTGGAGTTGGTCTGAAACAGCCTGGATGGAGGGTGGATTTTTGAAAACGCAATAACTTAAAATTCAACCACTCAGACAAAACCACATTTTAACAGTATCTTCATTGAACATCTTTAATATAATATATATAAACAGAGGAAAATCTGAATTCCTATCTTATGGGACCTTTAAATAATTAGGAGCATACATAATAGCAGTAGCATAATGGAGCCCACACTATTGGTCTGATCAAGATTTGTCTGGCCGTCCCTCTACCTGTCAGCTCTCATTACCCACAAACCTTTGCAGCAGGCTTAACCCAGTGTTCTAATACTCTAACAGGGTGGGGGTTGAAGATTTAACCCATAAACACACACACACACAGGCATACACACACACCTACAGATTTCTGCAAGTTAAATCTAAGCCTCTTTAATGCCATTTTTAAAAAATTCAAAACCAATTTCACCTCATAAAAATTTGCCCGAGGAGTAAAAAACAGCAAAAAACAGGGAGATTTCTCACTAGAAGCGTTGCAGTGAGAAAGAGCAACATTTGAGGACCTCAGAAAACATATTTGAGACTCAAAGGCATCATAGGCATCATGTAATTGTATGTAAGATATAATTCAGATAATTCAATTAAAAACAAGGGACCTGCAGACACCCTGACCCACAAAGTCAGTCTATAAACACTATGATTGCAGACTAGAAAGCTTTTGAGCCAAATGTCCTACCTCCTTTTCTGAATAGGCTGCAGGTATTTGAGGAGAGAGGACAGAAAAGACAGACACAGACATTAGTGGTACAGTATGAACAAATGAACAAAAGCTGGATCATGAAACGTATATTTATTGACGGTATATGGATAGAAAATCATATTATTTTGAGCTTTAATCAAACACCCCTTACGAAGACGAACTATAGGAATCTTTTAATAAACTTCGAAAGGAAAGTAAAACTTTACAATGGCATGCAGCTACCATTAGTCGAAAATGATACGATAGAAAATGATATAGTAATACCATACAGTAGGAGAAACGGCTTAGAGTAAGACAAGGTCACTATAACGTTACTCACTATTGAGTTCCAAACACACTATAAATCTGCAGGAGTATTTTAGAAATAGTAACAGTAGTAGTAATTCATTTGGTCGACTAATAAAAGTGTACCGTAATGATTCTTCCAAAAGCAGACTGGTGTAGTACGGTACCTTTCTTATTGCTGCGGAACCGGACGGGAGACGACATGTGCTCCATGATGCGCTGTCAGCCTGTCAGACGAATCTGTCCAGATTACTTTTTTTTATGAAGCTGACACAAAACACTGCCGTTTTAGGGATAGTGAGAATTCAAACTACAAAAAAAAATAAAAAGAGGCATATGGTATGTGGATGTTTGAGACGGAGCACCAAGCTCAGCAGGTCCACCTGCTGCTCTGACGTCGTTTTGACACGGGAGAGGCAGAGAGGCTGTCAGGTGTTTTGGAGGGACTTGAAGGACTGGAGGTACTGGAGGTACTGGAGGCTACTACTACTGTTACTATTACTGCACTACTACTGCAAAACACCCCAAACGTTCAAATATTTTTTATTGTGTTATAATTTAGATGTTTCTTTTAGTCCAAATGGTAATTTCTGTGCACATTAAAATACTGTGTATTTTATATATCATATTTACATCTGTTACAATGACAGTTCACACAGCCTCTCATATTCTGTCATAATTCGGTTAAAAAGCAGGGAAATAGAGCCGAGTCAGGTGAATCATAAACAGACACCAACGTACAGAGAAAATCAAAAAGGACATTTATTCAGACTTCATCTCAACAACACTCGTCTGTCAGGGTCCGTCCGGATCACTTTGCACAGGTGCAGATGGAGCCATCCTGAAATATGATAGAAACCTTTTATGCAGCAACAACATTTTATTTCATACGCATGGTTTTGAGGTTTTTGGACTCCTCTCAGGCCACAAGATTTAATATAACAATATTACTTGGAAGGCCAACACCAAAGTGTCATAGGATAGTATGGTTGACATGTCACTCATGCATGTGCACTGAGTGAAAATCACTCCTCTAAGTATTGTACATTCATATATACACTCATAACACTAAAAACAGGACAGAGCACTCTGGTTACTACAACAGTTAGCACAGCATTCAATTCCATTTTCCATTTTCAAGATGTGAGAGCAGCATGGGTGGTGTGTGTCTTTGACCAAAACTATTGCTTGGCTGAAAATAACACGTAATGAGGCATCACTACAGGAAGAGCTTTTTCAAATATTGAAAGTTGTAAAGTTTGTAGTGTCCGTGTTACAATGCACCTCCACTCTGTACTTTTCATAGAGTGTGTCCTGGGTCGTGTCCTTCAGGTCCTGCATATGTGTCATCAGCAACATCTTCCTCAGGAGTGCAAAGTCGCTGTGGGCCGGGTTCTCCACTTAAAAGTATACACATCATGGGGTCAAAGACATTGAAAGACCTCAGTGGTGCTGTGTTGAATGTACTACAGTGTGTGTGTGTGTGTGTGTGTGTGTGTGTGTGTGTGTGTGTGTGTGTGTGTGTGTGTGTGTGTGGTGTGTGTATTGTGGTCAGCACCATCCACGAAGCCCCAGGGGTTTTTTCTGCCATTACAGTTGACCACAGAGTTGCTGCCTATCACAGCAAATGGAACAGTTGTCTAGAAAGGAGAGAAAAAGAGTGAATGTGTGTAGTTAGTTTACTCTTCATGACTTGTTGGTTTGTAATGAAAAAAGGAATATTTCAAACTCTGCAGCGTTTACTCCTTTAGTTTGGTTTGCTTGGGCAGGTGAGAACAAGGCTGTTTAAACTCTGGTGGCACCAAATAGCCACAGTATGACGCCTGAAGAAACAACCCAAACCCAAGGAGATGGATCTTGACGTTCATTCTTGGAAAGCCTATCATAACAAATGAACCGAGAGGCCAAACTGCAGTCTTGACTGATGCTCATATTCAGCTCTTTTTTCATGTGTTCTTAACTGGTATGAACACCATAGATGGCAAATCACAGCAAAGAGCACAGACAAGTCTATCATGCTTAGCTCAAGTTACAGATGGACGCTCTCTCAACTCTAACCGTGTGTATTGTGAGATTATTTTGCAGGCTTGTTTTCACCTTCATCTCAAAGTTTTCATCCTCATCTGGGTCAGCATCGGGGATCTGGTAGATGTTTATCTTGTACTTTTCTTCTTTCAGAATCTGCAGATAGAAACAGAAGCTTTGGCAAAAAGATTTCCTCAAGACATTTTGGTATACTGCTGTTGGGAGTAAGGCTTGATACAGATACAGATACAGATGATTTCATTTTATAATACAATAGAGTAAATTCACTGTTTCACATTTGTACATGCCTTTGTAAAAGGTTTTAGACTCTGCTCAACTGGTCGCCTCAGAAAACAATGTCCATGAACAAGATCAAACATTTTCACTGTAAAAATCTCAAAGCTTTTGATTACCTTTCAATACCCTTTAATGCCTTATAATCAATACCACTACCACAAATGGGTATGCGACAGGTTTTATCTTATCTCTAGTTGTGAATGACAGTCATCTGGTCTGGTCTCACCCTTGTCTTCTTCAGTGCGAGCTCATCCTGCGTCAAGCTGTCAGCTTTGGCTATCACAGGAATGATGTTGACCTTCTCATGCAAGGCCCTCATCGACATCACATCCAGTGGCTTCAGACTACGAACAGGAGTGGGAGAAAGAAGGAGAGATTACTATACATTAAAATACACTGAGGACATCAGTCATTTATCTGCAGTGTGTTTTTATGTTGTGTTTATGTGTTATGTGTTGTTTATCGCATCATTACCTTTTGTCTGGCTAGTGTGCAACCCCAATAATGTTTTTTTTTTAAATTTATCAATCAAACACTCACATCAACCAGGCACCCAGGGTGTGTTGTAATGTGTAATGTGTAATGTGTTCAAGCGTATGTGTGGGTGTGTTCTCATACCCGTGGCCAAACGGAGAGATGAAGTAGAGGCAGCAGTGGACACTGTTATCCTGGAGGTTCTTGCAGTTAAGAGAGGTAAGATCACTACTAGATATGAAGTGTTTCAATCCAAAACAGTTAATTCTGAAAATAAATTGGCTGGGAATTTGTCAGCCAACATTTCAGAAACGCAGATGAAAACGAGAGAAGGTCTTAACATTACCTTCAGGTATATTCATCAGTCTACTAGTCTTTGTACGTAATGTTAACAATATTACTGCATAATCATTATCAGTTTTCTGTACAATCCTTTGTATCAGAGGGCTGGGGAATTCTACTTTGTAGCCAAGTTATAATAACTAGTCATCATCCTACTACCATCTCCTGAGCTAGTAGCTGCTGCTAACCAACTCATACTCAGCTTTTAGTATAGAATACTTTTTAAACTTGGCCAGGTAGTTATTTGTTCTCTGAAAGAACGGTTCAATGAGATGTCAATGTTCTATAAATGTCAAATTTTCCTGAGTTGAGCCATCGCCACTAAAGGAATACAGGAAAAACAAGGACATTATCCCAGAGCCTCCATATCTACTAGATCCTATGGAAACCATGTAACAAGAATCATATCCCAGACTAGCATGTCCATACAATAATGCATTCAGAAGGGTGCCAACACTGAATGTTAAGCCAACTCAATATGTGTTTCCAGCCAATGCAGTCTTTAGATAGGACATTTGCAATAGGTAAACTGGATAGATAATAGATAAGAGTTACAGAGCTTTCTGTATCTTGGTACTGGAGAACTGGTCTCCAAAAAATGTAGGAACTCAAACCAACCAGATATTTGGTTTTTTTCTTGACAAATCCAACTCTGTAGAATTGTTAGACATGCACAGTACCATAACAAAGCCATCTTCTTCATCTCAAGATACAAGGTAATATACATCATGTTGAATCAAAGAATAATATACTGAAACAGCATGAAGACATTACTAATGTCTGAAATTGTGAATTCATGAGGTTTCGCAAAAACAGGCAGCATCTGCAATAATGAGTGACACCTGCGGGCCAGGTGGGGTTCGAACCGCCGTCGGCTAATTCTTGTTACAGCTATACACGACTGGCTCGCGCGGTCCAGGTTGGTATGGCCGTAAGCCATCACTGCTGCCACAGAAAGGCTCTTTATACACAGCTTACTCCGTAAAGCGTGGTCGTGGAGCTGAGCAGTCTATTTGTGGTTGCCATCATCATGGCATCAACAACTCATAGAAAATGGCATATCAAAGCATGTGGAGAAAAAAAGCACCGTTGCAATGTGGCTTTTGCTGTTTTAAAATTACATTGTATCTTCTCAACAAGTTTTGGTTTGAACTGGCAAATAGTTTTATTTTGTTTGCGACTTGAGAGCCACCATGACTCCTGCAGGTCCCATGACTCCTGCAGGTCCTTACAACAGAATTTGTTGACGGATACTGCAAATTGAAAAATGACAGGTTAGGGTTCTTTTTTGGTGTGTGGTCAAAATAAGCATTTTACCTAGGCAGATTTATCATTTCCAGTGTATGGTAGGATGAAGACAATGTAATAGAGATGTAAAAATGTTTTTCTTAAGTGAAAAAGTGGCAAGCAGATGAAATGTGACATGAAACCATTCCTCTATCCCAAGACAGAGAAGCCATGTCCCCCATGAATCAGTCAATGTACAATGTCTTTGAAACTTTCGGTCCACGCGTTCATCTGTTTTATTTAACAGCACGTGATCAAACAATAACAATGCAAACATTTAAAAAATCTTTCATAGCTGCACAGCCTTTGACGATGATGATGCTTCCAAACGCTGCACCTTTCTGCTGGCAGGTTCCCACACTCTTCAGCTCCAGTTCCTCAATGTTTGAAGGATTCCTTTGACCAACTGCACATTTCAGGTCTCACCATTGGTTCTCAGTGGGATTGAGATCAGGTCATTGTTTTAGGTCATTGTCCTGCTGGAGGACCCATGACCTTTAATTGAGACCCAGTTTTCTAACACTGGGACTGGGTGGCACATTTCGCTCCAAAATGCCTTGGTGATCTTCTGATTTTGTGATGTCCTTAAAGGGACAATTTGCCATTTTTCACCATTTCTTTGCTCTACCTTATACTTAGGATTTAGAAGTATTTGGTCGATCGAAAGTCACAGCAAGGTACCCTTGATCAGATAATCAAATTAATTTCCTGATTGGACCGTCAAACTCGCTACCTGATTGGAGTGGCAGTAGCGTTCCTATTGGTCAGTCAAATTTGCTGTCAAAACAGGGTAAAAAATCCGTAGTTGCAAAACAGTTCACACAAACAGAAGAGGAGGTGCGTGCATGGCAACCCCTGGCTGCAGTTAGCCCAGTTTTATTGGGACAACAGAGAGTAAACTTAATGAAGCATAATTTTCAATCTTCTTCTAAATGACCCTTAACGAACAGTTGACCTTACATGTGGAGATGTACCATACACATTTTGAATCCATGGTTTTATTATTTATTGAGTTGATTTGACATCCCTTCAACATTGAAAAAAATTACTTCAGCTGTGACTGTTAAAGGGTAATTCTGGGATTTTTCAACCTGGCGTCTATGTCCACAAAATCGCTTTTCATACCTTTAAGTAGATCCCAAAGGTTTCTGAGTTTCTCCGGTCCATCGGCTCAACCGGCAGTCGCGTAACGGCGGCAACGTAATCCGTAAAGGCATACTCAGCTGGTCAAAGTACGTCCACTAAAAGTGCTTGTTTTTGTCACGGATGGGCTCAGATTGTTATTCGTGTTATTATCCAAATGTCTGATATGTCAATTACGGTTGATACGGTTGATACCCCTTGCGAGGGCCAAGGGGTAGGGCCAAGCCGAAGCCATAGGGGTACAAATAAGCATTGGGATAGGGCCTAAGCGAAATAAGCCTGGATAAGTGGTAAGCTCCCTTCGTGGAATACCCCTCTGATTTACTTAACTGGAAAACATACTTTTGGCTGTCATGTCTTTGTGTGACCACTGAGGGGCCTCAGATGCTTGCTAGACAGCCTGTGTTTCAATCATTCTGCAACATTTGTACAATGCACACAATGACTGGTAATAAAACAATTTCTAGTCAATTCAATAATCCAATAATCCAGCTGTTATCCAGTTTCACATTTATTTATATTGAAATGTATTTCTGGAGAATAACGTACCATAAATATAACAACGTGACACCTATTACAACAGAAATCTAACACAGTCTCATTCATTCACATTTTTACAAATATAAGCAATAACAAAGTCAACAACGACATGACTATCACACTTGAGAGGTAGGAAGAGGAAGAATGCCTCAACCCCCAGATATTAACATGGGGCTTCTGTCCCTTTACCCATGTGCACGTTCCCATTTCGCTGATAATCTGTATTGATCACAGTCACATCTATTGGGGAGGTCTCTGTGTTGCAGCTAGTCTAGTAGTTAAGTGCTAGTTAAGTGTAGCACCTGATTGGGTCCCGCTGATTTTAACATTAACAAATTTTGGTACAGTAATTTGCTCATCATGGCTTACAACTGGGAAGATCGAGGACTAAGTGCTATGCAGTGGGCTGAGCAAAGGTGTTGCTACAAAGGCAACGAAAACCATATTTTCATGTGTCCTAGAAGATTCCCCTACTGGAAGCCGATGAGTGGTCAAAATCCACAATATGCAATACAGATATTTGAGCATAATGGAATGTTTAAGGGGAAGTAAACGCCAAGGCGTGAATGACTTCACATGATTTAGGTAGACATTTAAAAAAAAGGGGGCCGTTGAATTTGCACTACATTGCACTGCACTGGGGTTTGGAAGGCTAGGAGAGGAACTGGGAAGTAACGACTCAGTCTTCCAGGCTGCGGAAGGCATTTTGCATGTCCTCCAGGAGCTGGGCAAAGTCTGCCTTGATCTTGGCCTCGCCATCCTTAACCGGGTCCTAGACAATCACATAAATATAAAGAGACATCAGATCCAGAGGGAGAAGAAAGCATTATATGGCTCTATATGGAGGAGTGCAGATACTACATTAAAACAGGATTACTAGAATGATAGTTGTTAGCAGGTTTTGATACGAGGTCTAGTCAGTCAAAGGTCTATTTGCAGTATACATGTGTAAAAAAACAAAACAAAACTGATGAACCGATGATCTACCACAAAATGATGTTGAGGAACAACCCATGTACCTTGAACTTCAGTGAGCTGATCTTGTACAGGACCTCTCCCATGTGCTCTCTGATCATGGCCCAGGTGATTTTGTTGTCACTCTGAGCTGTAGTCTCCACTGCGTGTCGGGCCATGTCATAGAATGCAATCATGTTTGAGAGGATGCCGACAGTTTTGTAGAAGGGGCAGAATCTGTATGTAGGGGCAGAAGAAAATGTCAGGCTCAACACAGGAATTATGATGAAAAAGAAAAAGCATTATTAACAATGTGAGGCACATCTGCCCCCCTCAACCTGACAGTGTTGCTGCCTTGCTTTATGCTCAATTGTCAGACTAATGTACCTTATGAGCGTGTCTGTTCTGGGGTTCATGAATTTTTAAGTGGTATAGTTGCTGACCAGTAATGACTATAATGTACCTCATGCCTAGCTTGTCTAGAAATTTTGCTAACTTGCTGTAACAATCCATCTAAAAGGCACTTAATCGATGTAAACCTTTTTTTCATGTTCACATCTACAACTGCCGCGGAGAAAAGTGTTTCTGCTGGTGCAGCTACCAAAAGATTAAACAAATATACATTTCAATTTGTTCATATCAGATTTGCCCAGAGAAGAATGGAAACATCTCTCCCAACAAAAAAAATTACTTTACATTTACTTTTCATCCATTTATGCTATAATGGATGTGAAAGCTGCATCACCCAAACTAACTTAATCAGGCTCTTTATCATCATCTCTGATGTGATTCTACTGTGAAGCCTGTCAGCAACAGAAACACCTCTGAAGATCATCCTCCAAAACTGATATGGCAGGGCCCTCTACTGGCCTGCCTTATTCCAAGCATCCTGTGTGTGTGTGTGTGTGTGTGTGTGTGTGTGTGTGTGTGTGTGTGTGTGTCAGTCATTCTGAATGGATAGGAACTTGTTTATATACCTGTCATAGGCGGTATATCCATTCTGTTGCAGGAAGTCGTCCTTGATGAGCTTAGCAACTTCTAAAGTAATCTTGTCAGTCTCAGCAAGAGATGCCTATGATCAAAACAGATGATGAAAATTAGTGAGGGTCCATTTTCATTATTTGTGCAGAATTCAATTAAAATGATCATTCAACCGATCCAACAGAACAGTCTTTTTGTTTTGGACATGTATTTCATGCACACGTGCTTTAATGAACAGGCTGTAACAACATGCACATTTGAAAATTGTGTGCATTTAAAAATCACATGTAGCCTACTTTTGGAAGTACTAAAATTTGACTTTGTCGTTTGTTTAGGTTCACACTGCCCAATTATGAGAAAACCAAGATGTGTAAACAAAAGTCCCATGGACTCACAAGTAGCCGGTTTACTGGAAAGTTTTGGGGGGAGTCAAAGCAAATCCTATTACAGTCCCTGGAACTTCAACTAAGCATGATGGACTCGTCTGCCCTCTGTTGTAATTTACCTTCTCTGATGTTTATACGAACACATGAAGAAATACCTGAATATGAGCATCAGTCCAGACTGCAGTTTGACTTAAATCAGTCAGTATTTCAGTCAGTTCATTTTGCTATGCTAAGTAACTACTGGCTACTAATTAACTGGCACTTTGGAAATCTGTCATATTTCTTAAATGAATTATCTCTCCTTGTCCATGCCCTAGATTAGGCTACTGTAGCCTAATTCTAACAGCCTGAAGAAAAAAAACTTGCAGTGTATTGTGGTTTCCGGCTATTCATGAAAATGAATAGCTGGTTTGATGTGCCACTTGATGCCCCCAGTGCTCTTTGGACCATTGAAAACAAATGTTGGATTTGAAAACATGCACATCTGATGTTTCCTGCACGTTCCTGCTGTGACAGTATGTTTAGTTGAATCTGTTTCTGAGGCTGGGTTGGTTCACAATTTTAATGTTCATAAACTAATAATGTAGCATAATGTGTTTGTTTTTTTTACTGTAAATACTGTGAACTGTTGCCCTTTTGCACATTCCCGTTGAGCATTGCCACTTTTTCATTTCACTGCACACCCTGTGTGTGTATGTGACAAATAAAGTTCTTGAATCTTGAATCAGAGTAAAATAGATCTGGATTATGGTTCTACCAGCCAGTAGTTCTCAAGTCTCACCCAGCTGATATCACATGATTGGCTCGAGCTAAATGTACATGTTGATTGATTAAAAGATTAATATGGCCTATCCTTACAACTGATGCGTGTCTATGCCCAAAATGAGCATCATGTGAAATCCTAATCTCCAAATAGTCTTAACCATACAAGCTGTATGGTTGTACCTTGCCAACAAGCTGCACGATTTCAGCCAGGTCCTCCTCCTCCTGCAGAATCTCCTTGGCTTTTGTACGGAGAGGCACAAACTCAGGGAAATGCTTGTCGTAGTGTTCATCCAGTGCACGCATGTACTTGCTGTAGCTGATGAGCCAGTTTACTGAAGGGAAATGCTTTCTCTGAGCCAGCTTCTTGTCCAATCCCCAGAACACCTAAAAAGGTGAAAATGAAAAAGATTTACACACACAGGCACACAGAATGGCAGGCATGGAAACAGAAACAGGCTAGGAGGTGCAAGAAATCACATGACAGTAAAAGCATTTCTGAAAAGCCACTGCTTAAGACTTACCTGAACAATACCCAATGTGGCTGAAGTGACAGGATCTGAGAAATCTCCCCCAGGTGGTGACACACTATGAGGAAATAAAAGTATTAAGCTTTTCACCTATCACAACAAGTCCGTTTTAACATACCTGCTGAGGAGCAGAACCGTTAAACTGTAACAGCAGAAGGTGTTGATGTTTCCTGCTTGTAGAAAAATCTACAACTTACGCTCCTACGATGCTGACGCTGCCTTCTCTCTCTGGATTTCCCAGGCACTTCACACGTCCAGCACGCTCGTAGAAGGAGGCCAGCCTGGCGCCCAGGTAGGCAGGGTACCCACTGTCTAAAGACAGTAGTACACAGAGCTGTAATCGGCTCATATTAGCTTATCTAGTGTTGTGATTGTCTTTACACACAGACACGTGAACTCACCAGCAGGCATTTCCGCCAATCTTCCAGAGATTTCTCTCAGAGCCTCGGCCCATCGGGAGGTCGAGTCAGCCATCATACTCACATTGTAACCCATGTCTCTGAAGTACTCAGACAATGTGATCCCTGCAGAGGCAATTTGATTCAATTCACAACCTTTACTTAAACTGGTTGACCATATAAGGAAGGTGGGGTATTTTGAAGGTAAGGAAAGGAAGGAAAAAACAGAAAAGTAATATAACAAGTAGTGTAACAAATGACTTCTCCCAGGGAGAAATAAAGCAATATTTTTTACTTTTGAAGTGAGTAACGAGGTCTGAGGAATATATTATTTTTTGAGTAAGCAGCACAACACTGCGTGGACATGTCATGTCATACATACCATCTACCTACATACCACCACAAGGAGCACAGTATATCTCTCTTTAACTTACTATTGAGCCATATGAAATGGTGTAATGCAATCAATGAGGCTAGTTTGAAATTGCTTCCTCAAATTTGTTCTGTGCAGGCACACCGAATTAAGAGTCAAGTCAGACACAAAGAAAATCAAAACAAAACGTCATTTGGGAACCCACGGCCCTTACAAACTAACAACTATAGCCAGTAGTTACAATTAAAACAAACAAGGCTATTGTTTTTGATGTGAATGTTTGGTACCTGTGTAAATGGAAGCCTCTCTGGCAGCCACAGGCATGTTGGATGTGTTGGCAACCAGCGTTGTTCTCTTCATGATGCTTTCAACCTTGCCATCGACTTCCATAGTAAGCTGTTGGGAACAGCAGAAAAACATTATACGAAGTGGACACTGACGCGCTATCACAACATGTTTTCTCTCAAAACAAATATTACAAATAATTCATCATTCATTCATTCATTCATTCATTCATTCATTCATTCATTCATTCATTCAGTCTCTTTACCCACATATTCTTTTTCATAGTCACGAGGGCCTGAATGACGTAAAACATGAAATCATAGTCGTGTTGGATCAAAAGATGTACATTTTTCACGAACCTCAGGGAAGTCTCTTAACACCTCAGACATTTCATTTCCACGCTCTCCACAGCCCACGTAGACAATGACGTCGCTGTTGGAGTACTTGGACAACGACTGTGAAATCACTGTCTTCCCGCACCCAAAGGCGCCTGGTATAGCAGTGGTGCCGCCCTGCACACAACTACAGAGCAGGGAAGTCACGCAGTTTCCAAGGGTCTTGAGGGGTTTTCACCATTCACTTGTAGCATACAGATTCCACCATTCGCACACACACACACACCATACTCTACGTGGTTCCACACATTTGACCAGTCCAAGAGATTATGAAAACGGTATATATGAAGGAAGGAATAAAAAAGAAAAAGTAGAGGATGGGGGTACTCAACTAAAACCACAAGTGTGAGGTGCAAAAGATCATCAAATACCAAACCAGGAGAAATAGTCAGCATTCTCAAAAAAAAAAAAAAGGAATCAATATCAACACGAATAGCTACCATACAGCCTTCATCAAGAGTTCAAGAGTTTTATTTGTCACGTACACATACATGCAGTGAAATGAAAAGTGGCAATGCTCACGGGAATGTGCAAAGGGCATTATACAAATTATTTAACAGTAAAAAAACCAGCACAATATTTACAGTGTGAAAGAAATATAAAAATTACAATAATTACAGTAGAGCTCTTATATAAAGCAACGCAATATGTACATCAGAGCACATCAGCAACAAGGATAGGGTAGAAGAAAAAAGAAAGGAGAGAGGGCTACTCACGGGAATAGGGCATCTAGAACTCTTTGGCCAGTTAGCAGAGGATGATTGGCAGGCAGCTTCTCTGTGACTGGGCGGATTTGTCGCACCGGCCATAACTGCACCATGGTGAACTTCTCCTTCACTCCTTCGAACTCTAGTTCCAGAACAACATCCTGAATACAACAAAAAAAAAACATCAGACGATCACAATCTCATAGAAATTTTGGGTCAGACAACAGGACACTTGTTTCTCGCGAGTCACTCACAGAAATGTTGTAGTTTCCAGGCGGGGCCAGGTAGGAGACAGTGCCTCTGCTCCGAGGTGGAAGCATCAGCTTGTGCTTGATCAGGGAGTTCTCAAACACCATGCCGTAGATATCCCCACCTGTAACGTGACTGCCAGCCTGGAGAGGGGACCACGTGCACTTTGTAAGAGTTATTGTTGTAGGGTAGAGACTTGAGCACACATTCAAGTACACGCCACATTCGAAACACACTTTGCTCACCCTAAGACTCTGGCCAGGAGAAAATTCCCATTTGATATCTCTGTTGAGGGAACCGATGTTGACTCCCCTGGGGATGTAGATACTTTGAGTCATGTCGTTGATGTCTTTCAGTGGACGCTGGATTCCGTCAAAGATGGACCCCATGATTCCTGGACCCAACTCGACAGAGAGGGGTTTTCCCGTCCGAAGTACAGGGTCGCCAACAGACACGCCGGCTGTGGCACGCATTTAATGAAAACAAAACCAAAACAGCACCACAACAAACCAGACAACTCTAGAAATGCCTGACTCATTTGCTGTCAATGAGGCAGCTCCAAAAAGTGTCTCTTAATGATATCACAGCTCAGAGTCTCAATCATCTGGATTCTAGCTTCAGACAAATGTTGATCACATGTTGAAGATCACAGTGACGATATACAGGGTTCCTACACCTTTTTGCTCATCAGATGACATGTCGACTATTTCATGACATATACCACAATTTCCACGACCAACCGAAGTCTATGTTGCAAAGGTCTCATTTTTTACATTGAATATCTGATCCGAATGTCCCAGGTCTTATTTCTGACCAATACTAGGACTAGGACCAATACTATCTGCCAAGCTTGACATTCAACATTTCACTGGTTGAAAAAAAAAAGATTATCAATAAATTTCCATGATCTTTCCAAAACTATAACCTTTCCAGGCCTGGAAAATAAATGTTCCAGGTTTTCCATGAACCTAGGAATATAAGTTTTTGAGACAGTTAGTTATATGTGTAACTCCAGAGGAGATAACACAGCTGCAAAAAGGATACAAGTCTCTTCGTACACCTGGATAGTTGCCATGTCTCCCTCTAAACGAATGATTTCCCCCACCAGCTCACTGTGGCCCACACGGACCAGCTCATACATGGCTGCTCCTGCCATCGCAGTGGCCGTCACCACTGTTGATTGGACAGGTTAGAAAAGGAATGAACAGAAGGAACAAAAAAGGTACTGTATATTATTAAAAGTCAAACAGACAGGGACAACTCTACTTAATACATTCTGTGAGTGTAAAACAATAATCCAGGTGGATCCATTTGGTTTAAATGAAGAACTGAACCTTTCATTCACTCACTCATTGTTCTAATATTCATTCTATTGTTTTTGGTATAATGTACATATAACCTCTAGGTGTGGTCTGAGGCTCTCTTCAATGCCTTATTAATATCATCACTTCCATCTTTGCCAAACTGTGAGCAAACTTCCCCAGCAGAAAGACATTTAAACTTCTCTGCTGTGCCATTACTGTTTGACTGATGACAATCATGTTTGATTCAACCAGACTCTAGCAGCACTGTGCTACTGTGGAGAGACAGACCCACATTTCTTTAGCCTAAAATCTGTTTTTTAGCCAACTATTGTGGTGTGGTTTTTTTTAGGTGGATCATCCCAATTCTCTTGTGATGGAGGGGTAGGCCAAGTGCGAGGGCACACATGGTCCTCCAAACGGAGATTTTTCAGGGGCACACTACAAACCAAGGGCTAGGAGAAATCTCCCAGAATGACCTGCGAATCAACTGGAAGATCATGGGGACCGCTACACTACCATCCAAAGTGAACCACAAATGTAGTATTTTCTTTGTTAATAAAGATTTTAAAAATATTCTAACCGTGGTGTTATCTTAGTTTAATGTTGTTTCAATGTATTATAGACCGTTTCTTTATAACAAGCATAACAAAAAATCGCTAATATGCCGATGTCTGTACTTCGCTAGTTAGTTACGTTACAACATTGTTTTTAGGCTGATTTGTGCATGACAGTCCCGCATTTTGACATATTTCCATGTCGCATTTCCCCCTTTGATGGCATATTACGCCCGAAATATATCTGAAGTCCAGCAGCGAAGTTGCTGCTGGACTTCAGTTATGAACGGTTATGTCGGTTATGTGATACACCACTGTGATAATACCACTGTGATAATACCACTATTGCCATAGTAATCTCCGATAACAAGCTCGTCCCGTCTGCTTATGTAAACGTCATCGATGACGTATCACGGTCTTGAGGGGTTTTCCTATTTCTTAGGGAGAGATTCGGCCTAAGTGTCTACTTTTAAACTGTGCGTTTAAAATATGATACTTATTAATGGGCAACAGTATATAGTCGACCCCATCATTGTTTGACTGTAAGGGTATAAACCAGACCTGGTCCAGAGACTCCGTGTACATATCCAAACTGGCTTTCTCGCTCCTCGTCCTGGATCTTAGGAAGTTTAGAGGTATCCATCTTGAAAGTATCTTTCCTGCAAAATACATTAATTAATGGAGCAGTAGCACTGACTGTCAGATGATCAACAGTTTGTAAACACCCAAAAGACAGACAACTGTGATAACTCACGTCAATAAAACACGTCACCTTAATTGGCCAGTATACAGAGCAGCGGTACCTGCTGACTATACACAGCACAGCTGAGAGGAACGTTTATACCAACCAAATACAGAAAGGGAACAAGTACTGGCTAAACCGTTGGTTAAGTCACGGCTGCAAATGAATGGCCAGCTTGGGGCAATAGCTAGGAAGGTAACGTTAGCTAACTAGCCGAGTTAGTAACATTAAAGCCTTCATGTCTGAGAGTTGTTGTTGTTGGCTTGCTACTAGCATCGACTAACTAAGGCAAAAACATTGCTATTCATTGATAAAACCACGTTAGCCACATGCCAATAATGCTTGTTACTTTATGTACACACGTACACACACAGCCGCAAAGCTGATTTGTGCGTGTGTCAGTCAGGTGACTAGCTAGCTAAACGCTAACTATCTATGCTTCAGATCTAAATAGTTTACTCTAACTGTTACTCACAAGTTATTCATTCAAAATCAAGGGAAACCCACAAACTGTAAGAAACTGTTAGCTATACAAAAAAAATATAGCTAACATAATACCTTAAAGGTCCAGGTTGACCGATCAGATCAGGGATGAGGAGGAGCTTTCAGACCGCTAATCACCTGCCAAACACACTTCTGTGACGAGTAGAAGTATGGAGTGAATATGATGCCAATACAATTTACGCGTGTTTTCCCCATGTGTGGAGTGAATATGATGCCAATACAATTTACGCGTGTTTCCCCATGTATGGAGTGAATATGATGCCAATACAATTTACGCGGTTTTTTCAAGTGTGGAATGAATATGATGCCAATACAATTTACGCTTGTTTTTAGTGAGTCACAAATGTGAAAAAGATGTGTGCACAGCAAAAAAGATTTGAACACATCTCACAAGGACAAATCCTGTTTTGTGAGTCTTGAATATGCATTTGTCAATATGCACGCATGTGTGGATCTCAAGTTGTGGAGACACAAAACCTCAAATGGTTTTGGCACTCTATTTGCGTGTACCATGAGGAAAAAATCCACACACGTATCCACCAATCAAAATGAAGTTGCCGCCAGAGCCCATAACCAATCAGTGAGCAGCAACATTATGCACGACCACTGGAGCATAAGTGAAGGTCTTCGGCGCAACTGGACATTCGTGCAAGTATGGCGGAAGCACAGGAGGTGAGTAATATCTAATGAAAATGTATTCATGCCGAGTAGGAATTATTAAACCATATTATCTGTTATCAGTCGCTTGCAATACACATAACGTTTTAATGGGCAATTGGTAGTAATGAAGGCTAGAACCAACCTTATGCAAGCTACATTATTAGCTAGCTAGTAGCCCAGTAAACATCGCACCCATGTTTACATCACGGCTGTGATACATGAGCAGGCCATAGACATATGTGAGCAGGCCAGCAGCATTGTTTATTGGGTTAGCTAGCCAGCTAGCTGCCTTGTGGACTTGGACTTATAAAGTTCCATCTGCTTTGAGTGTACTTTATAGATATTGAGCATCAAAGTTTTCACTACCCTGCTGGCAAAACCATTACATTCTACTTTTATACCTCAACAAAGTCCTCATCCTGGTAGGCTCACTGATTGGTTATGAGCTCTGGCGGCAACTTCATTTTGATTGGGTGTGTGGATTTTTTCCTCATGGTACATGCAAATAGAGTGCCAAAACCATTTGAGGTTTTGTGTCTCCACAACTTGAGATCCACACATGCCTGCATATTGACAAATGCATATTCAAGACTCACAAGACAGGATTTGTCCTTGTGAGATGTGTTCAAATCTTTTTTGCTGTGCACACATCTTTTTTGCTGTGCACACATTTTTCTTTTTACATTTGTGACTCGGAAAAAACACGCGTAAATTGTATTGGCATCATATTCACTCCATATTTATGGTCCGAGGTCGTCTCTGTGGCTACACAGAGTGTTGCTGTGTGTCATACATTTGTTCTGGATTTGCCTCTGCATTCTTTGGTTATCAAGCCTCGCCTGCCGAAAGTCCCTAAGAAACACGGAATATATTTCCTACACTTCACCATTCTATCCAAGTGCCAGGTAAAGTTGTGAAACTTTATTTTTCTACAGTATATTTATTTAACTACCTGTCATTTGCAGGATGTTTTATTCCATTTCTACGCGATCTGTTTTACTGCTGTGTTGATGGCCCATCCTTCATTTGCTAAGACGGACTGTGCCACACACACCTTTCTCAAATGTGGGTATACATTTTCAATCAAACCCTCATTGAGTGACAATGTTGCCATATGACAAGACAATATTTACACCCCAGCTATCTAACCAGTTGGACTCAATTGGACATCCACTAAACAGCCAGCATTTTCCAAGGTTGCTTAACAGGGACTGTTAACAGAGAGACATTGTATACTTTTCCTGCCAGACAAAGTATAGCAGATGGCAGAGCAAACATTGTGCAGGGAAAAGCATCGTTTGTCTAAAATAAACCACCACCACTGTGATCTACTGGGACCACTATTTCCATTCAAAAATCATTGAACTCTTCAACATTTTCTCTCTTTCAGAAAAAAACATACAAGACTTAATCGTGTCAATCCTGGCCTGTGTGTGAAGACTTGTGATAGCTTGTGTGTGATAGTGTGTGAGGGGGGGAAAAAAAGGGCAGGAAAGTGTGTGTGTGTCTGTGCTTCTTGAATGAACGTGCATTCAGTAGCCTGAAGGTGTGTGGTTGTGTGCATGTCTGTGCGCATTCGGGCCACTCCGTTCACACCAGGAGTATGTTGCTGCCTGTGAAGAGAGATCGGATCATTACTCAGCTCCCAAAGGTTAAGTAAAAGCACACACACACACACACACACACATACACACATTCTGTAAAACACAATTTTAACAAGTTACAGTGTTAGCATCCTGGTGCCTGTAACATGGGGACACATAGGGTCTGTTACTCTAACACAACGCTTTATTAGCTTGTAGTGGGTGTTGGAGAAGTTGGGTATAACAAGCCACAGGGCGGATAGTATTATCTGGGACGTGTCTTTCATCCCTCTCTGTGTTTTCACTGTGCTTTTTCTATTTTTTCTATTTTTTCTATTTTTTTTGTCTGACAGTCCCTGTTTCTTTCCCCTTTCCTTTTCAGTGTTTTAGTCCAAACGCAGCCCTACAGACCAAAGATCACTTCCACCCACAGGTCAAGGCTGCCTGCCAAGCACAGAAGACTCAGTGGGAAGGCTCAGTGGTGTAAGACACCCCCCCCCCCCTCCGCCAACCACCCACACACATACATGCAAAGACACAAACACACACACTTACCCTGTTACATCAGCATTTCATTTAACTTTTGCTTTTGTGTTCCCAGCCTGAACATCGCCAAGGTGATTGTCGTAGGTGATGTTGCAGTTGGGAAAACATGTCTGATCAGCAGGTAAGGGAGGCATCGTGATTGATACGATTTTCTTTGCACGATTTGTGATTCAACTTTATCAAAAGTAGATGTATCTAGTCGGACGCACCAAGAGATCATCACTCAAATCATTCCTCAGAGATGAAGTATGAGCCGTCTACTCACCAGTACCACGTGACCATGACAGTTGAATACACACAGTCTTATCCAATCTGTGGTGACTTGGTTGAAAACAAAACAACAAACCTTATTGACTGCAGCAATTTTTTTTCTTTGTGGGAGTCAGTCCCATATTGAAGAGGAAATGTCGTGCTGTGGTATGGAATTAACCGTTTATCCAATTGGTTTTCAAAGGGTTTCATAAACACAAGGGTTGTAGAATTTCCTCTTCCAGTAGCAGACCACATGATCCTTCAATCGAAGTTAAAACATGAAAATTGGAATGCAAGGTTTTCACTCGACAGTGACGATATGAAGCAGGGCCTTAACAAAGGAAGGGCATACCACTGTACCGACGTAGAGCAGATTCACCCATATAAACACGCTCACAAAACACAAAGTCAAAGGCACACCTCTTCAGGAAGTGTCTATCCCTCTGGGGATTTGGATCGAACCCTGATAGTGTGATGGCTGACTGAGTTGTTTCTGTCAGGTTAGTACAGTGGTGAGATGAGGACATTGGAGTCAGTTCATGTCTCAGTTAGATCTTCTGTGTAGCACGAGACTGTGACTATTAGCTAAACATGTGATTGGTTGTCTTTCGTGTCTAATAATGTGTAATTAGTTACTATGTATACACCGTACTGTATTCTGCCCGCCCAAATCTTTGCCTTGAGTTTAACCACAAACAGCATTAACTAACAGGCATGATACTGTTTCAGAATGGTGATGACATCATTACAGTCTCTCTCTCTCTCTCTCTCTCTCTCTCTCTCTCTCTCTCTCTCTCTCTCTCTCTCCTGCTCCTGTGCTGGATTCCTTTAAGGTTCTGTAAGAGTGCGTTTGATGACAACTACAAGGCAACCATAGGGGTGGATTTTGAGATGGAGCGCTTCGAGGTGTTAGGGGTACCCTTCAGTTTGCAGCTGTAAGTAAATCATTAAACCTCACAGACACACACACAGACAAATCAAGTCACTAACTTTTTCTCATGGGCTGACTGGGTTGACTGTGTCTGGTACCCGTCATAACATGTTTTCACCACAATAAAGCTTAAAACATTGCTTAACTTAATATATGCAAGCTATCTTTAAATGCCTGCATTGAACCATCTGTATCAGATAATCACGAGCTGTACAAAATTAAAATCTTAGCCAAGATAATTAAGATGATAATCCTTTCAAGCTGGCTGTGCGGGCTGTCTACTGATTTAATTGTGGGCCTATAATTGCACATTTTGCCTTCAGCATTCAGACTGTGGTCATGGTCACTATTAATTCAATTAAAACCAAACTGACATCATGTCTCACAATCTTTCTGAAGTACTTTTGGGCCTTCCACATCTTTTGTTCCTGAAATTATTTATCATTATAATCTATTAGATTATTTAATTTTTAAAAACAGGTCAGTAAACCCCCACATGCTACACTACATTACAAGGTTACCCTGTTTGATAGTCTTGTTCTTCTTCTTCTTCTTCTACAGCTTCCTTGATAGTCTGAGAACAATGGCCTAATATCTTGTTACCAATCTATGCTTGTCTATAAATTAAGTCCATACCTTATGTTTTGTAAAAACAACCATCATGGATGGAAGACATAAGGGCTCTTAAACTCTCCTTTCTGTCTTTCTCTCAGGTTTCCCATCCACCCTCCTTCTCTGACCCAGTATCCCCACAGAGATCATTACATTTCATCTAATCTAATCTAATCTAATCTAATCTAATCTCTCTTTCAGGTGGGATACAGCAGGTCAGGAGCGATTCAAGTGCATCGCTTCTACATATTACAGAGGAGCACAAGGTAGATCTGGTTTAACCTCATGTTGTTACTACCATCTTGGACTAAAATAGAAGAGCATCACATTCCTGAATGTGGGTGAAGCTCACTGTTGTGCAGGCGTGCACACAAACACATACTGATGATTTTGTGTTGGTTCTGTCCATAATGCGTGTGTCTCTTTATATTTCTGTAGCCATCATAGTGGTGTTTGACATGAGCAGTGATGACTCTTTAGCACACGCCAGGTGAGGAACATCACATCACATCGTATGAATTAGCCACTAGTATGCCATTAGATTTCACATTTCACAACTATGTATGTCACCTGTGTGTGTGTGTGTGTGTGTGTGTGTGTAGGCAGTGGCTGGAGGATGCTATGAAGGAGAATGACCCATCCAGTGTGTTACTGTTCCTTGTCGGTACCAAGAAGGACCTCAGTGTGGGTGGCTTCTATAAAAACAAGAGTATCTGGAAGGATGTGTGGCCTGCTCCTTGTCTTATTCCCTTTCACCTTCCTCCCTACAGTCTCCCGACCTGTTGGCTCACATGGAACAGGAAGCCATAAAACTGTCTGGGGAGATCAAAGCAGAGTACTGGGCTGTGTCTGCAAAGTCAGGTAGGAATCACACACACACACACACACACACACACACACACACACATTTAGACATAGTTATCATCCCTTCCCTCATTCATTCCTTGTTTTGAGACCTCTTTCTGTATCACTTCTTCATCTTCCCTCATTACTTTGCCAGGAGACGGTATCAAGGACTTCTTCTTCCGCGTGGCATCTCTTACCTTTGAGGCCAACATTCTGGCAGAGCTTGAGAAAAGTGGATCGAGGCACGTTGGCGACATCATCAGTGAGTCGGCGCACCATCGCGTTTCAAATATTTCACTGACTCGTTTGTTCATCCCATTACTTCCCCTTGTCTGTCACACATGGACATGACAGGACTTCTTACTGTTTGTTGCTTGTAACATTGGCGATCAAGGAATTTAACCTTAATCTACTGTAGCAGCCTACTAAAACATAAAATGTGTAAGTTTCATTTGCTTCCACCCAGGGATCACTGAGAGCACAGAGGGGGAACGCAAACCGACCAAGAGGAAATCCAACTGTTGCTGATGGGAGAGAAGGCCGATCGCACGGATACCCTGTATTGATTAGACAGCAGAAAGGAAATTTACACTGAAGTATGGACTCCAGGTGCTGTGAACATAGATGTCAGTAGAACCCAATAAATCAATGTGACTTAAACGTAACAGTGTTTTGCATATAACCTGAGAAGGAAACTGCTAAATCAAAATGTCAGGTTTTAATAAAGGTTTTTATAAAGTGATTCCCATGTCGACCCCGTAAAGAAGAACAACTCAGTCACCAGTATGACGAGCTCAGTGTTTATCAGCCTCTCTTAGCCGTGACTTGTCTCAGTGAGTGAGCTTTGTGAGTTAGTGTCCTCTCAGGAATGTACATGTTGTGGTCAGGGCTCCAACAAGCAATGCTTTGTAGTATGTTGACTGAAAAATGTATCCTGTAAGAAAGAATATTTTTTCCAAGTTTTCTTTTTGCGTACTGTTATCTGCAGTGTGACACGTGCCTTCCTGTCTGACCCAAAATCCTGTTTTCTGCTTGTGGATGAGAGGTCAGCAATAGACCTTCGCTCGTTTTGTTTTCTTCCATCTCCTGTCATGTGTCTCTGGGCTGCTAATGCGATGCGTACGCTGGCTCTCATGACCGCCGTCATACCCCTGTGAAATACGGATTCACATCATCTCAGAAATGGAGGGACTTTTTTTTGCGGGGATAGAAATGAGCGGCATCTTCATCTGTAGCCGATTGATTTCCTCTCCCAGTGAAGTAACAATAAAGAACTTTTGTGTGGAGCTCTCTAGGATATCCTTATTAGTCTTTACTGTCTTGTGTCATATTAAAAAAAATATAAAAGGCTTGTCCAAAGTTGATTAATATACCTTTATGGGTCAAAGATTATGGATTGTAAAGATGAATATACATTTTTACATTCCTTACATCCTTGTTTCTTCAAATGGAAGCGCTTGACAGCATCAACTTCCCTCTAAATGGTGGGAAAATTCTTCACATGCCTGCCTAGCTGATCACATCTCTACAATGAAGCCCATCAAGAACGCCCACACACACACACACAGCCAGTTTTCACAATGAACATCAACAATACTCTGGATTCAATATGAACTTTTATTAAAGGGATCACAGGTAGAAAAGGTCATCAGCAGTGCTAGAGACATCATTACCCCTTCACTCTTCTCACCCACTACTGCCGACAACCTATCACAGCCTTGTTGAGAGAGATGTCATGTCCTGGCGGGGACGTAAAATGTAATAAAGTCAAAACCATAATCATTTAAAACAATATGTGTATCATGGAACCCTCTGTTACTTTTCACCCTGCTAAATAAAGCACACCATCGTATACCGGTGCTGCTTGTTTGTACTGTCATAGCTAAAAACATTACCCAGAATGCATAACAGCCAAGAGGCATGCAGACAGTCCTGAACATAGCGCAGGTCAGAAGAAAGAATCGATGCCTTTTCAACAACAATTTTGATTCCATTAAAACAATCGTAGGCAGGATATTCTACAGTTATAGATATAAGCAGAATGGATAGTTCGCTGTTATCAATAACCTGCTGCTCATAGTGTTATGGGTAATGGGAAAAGTATTTTGTACTCACTGTAAGTGGAAGATCCTAATTCCATTTTAGCAATTGCTTTTCAACAGGCAGCTGCAGACATATACTGTTTTGTACATTTTTTCGTTTTTTCATGGACAGATCTTTGACTTGGGTAAAAGTTATTCTGTAGCTGAAATGCAGCAGGGAGTTCACATCCTACATAGTGGCAAACATGATAACCTAATGTCAAAGGTAAAATATTCACTGAACATTAAAGACACAGATTAAAACGTATGAAAATTATGCTCCGACTAAACGTCACATGGAAAATATGCCAGCAAAATATTGTTACAGCAACAGAGATAAAAAGGTAATCTACTCCTTAACACGTTCACGTGAGGTTGTGGTAACAACATTACCACGGTTAACTGTAGCGTGAGAACGCAGTTTTTAGACAGGCCAACTGACAGAATATTTCAGCCTAAAAACAAAGTCAGATGAAAATACAATTCCTGAAGGATACAACTGGTAGCCGTTCATATACGAGGGAGAAACGTGCGTTGACATGAAGTTTTCTGCTCTTTTTGCTTCATGACAACATTTAGCCTCATCCCTCAAGGAAAGCACCATCAATGTACAACATCACACGCCAAACTGTGCATCACACACTTGGTATGTGTCTGTGTAGTCAAGGATGTTTGCTTTGACAGACGTGAAGAGCGCAGGCTTAAGGTTCAAACTGAAAAGAAATGTCTTTATTCATTTTGATGCATTCCATACAAAAACGCAAAAATTTCCTGATAGGCTTGGCAAAGCGCTCGTTTGGCGTCGGTCTCAAAAGAGATCAGGTGGGTATTTGAAACTTTAAGAGGCTATGTATGCTAAACCACTCTGTCAAAACCACCCATCAACCAAAGAGGAACCTCCAATTGCAAAAAAAAAAAAAGATAATAGGATAGGTTGTCTGACAAACAGTCTGTGTAGGTCCATATCCTGTCAGCGATTTCAAGTTTTTTTGTCATTATATTGACTTTCTGAGTGATGTACAGTGTTATCCTGACTATATAAAATACTATTTGGCCAGAGGAGATGACTGGAGGTGAGGAAGAAAGGAAAATGTGGGATAATAGGATAGACAGGAGGACACGAGGAAGGAAGGAAGGAGCCGAGGTGGGCCATGAAATAAACATACCAGAGTGATACACAAGAGAAACAATATTAAAAGATGGACTGAACGGTCGGGTGGATGGAATGGGGGTCCAACTACTGTTGGCTGGAAAGGGCTGACGAGGGGTGGGAGAGACAGATGGAGGGCTGAAAGTGGATAACCACATGAGGATGAAGGGGCAGTAGAAAGGATGAATTTGGGTAAGGGGGGGAGGGGGGGGGGGAGTGTAGCGACGCCCCCCTACATGCACTATCGGTCCATTTCATCCAGCAGGGGCGTGGCGTCTCCGGCGATGGACATAGGTGTGCTCTCGATCATGGGGCTGGGCGACGGCCGCGGCGTCATCCTCGGGGTCTTCTTCCGCCCCTCTGCTTCCTTCTCCTTCAGCCACTGCTCGGCCATCTTGCCCCAGTCCACAGCCGAGCTGTTGCTGGACCTGTGGGGGAGGAGGGGGGTTACAGATGGGTGGATGTTTTATTTATAAAAAGATACTGTATGTAATAAAAACAGACAGGAGGATCAAATGCTTCTTGGCTGCTAATGTTAAAGATTGTGGGGCCTTTGGATTCAAAAGGGTCCTCTGGTAAAAACAACCACTCCAGAAATGAATGGCCGAACTCACAGTTACGACTAGCTAAATGGAATAAAGTTTTTGGTGTCTTGGAGCTCCACAGTGTATTTATGATCACATCATTCAGCACCATCTAGTGGCAAAGAAAAGAGTCGCTCAACAGAAAAACCCCCTGAAAAGTTGCATTCAAGTTGGGGTAGTAGACGGTGGAACGGGAAATCTGACAATGTGGACGAAGGTCAAACATGAAAATTTTTGTTAAGTGGTTGTTCACTTTCATCTCTTGTTTTTACTAGCCCTGGAATTTGGAGGAGTAGTTACTAAGATCACAAAACCCCCTAAGCTCCAATGGTTATTTTCAAATGCAAGTGTGAACGCCCACATAGACGTGGCGTAGCGAAAGGACAAACTTTCAGGGAACATTATTATTTGAGCAACAGCCAACCCACACCTGTTCAGCCTGCACTTACTTTGGCTGCTGTTGTGGCGTACGTCCTCTGGATGAGGTGGAGGACGACGGCGTGCTGGATGAGTGGTGACTACTGTGATGGCCGTGGTGTGACGCGTGTCCTCCGTGCGCGTGGGCGTGTCCGTGGGAGTGCGAGGACTGCGGGGTGGAGCCGGGGTACTGCGGCGTGCCCAGGGCCTGCTGGCTGGGCGTGGTGTACGAGTAGCTGGGCGTCATCATGGGCGTCGCAATGGGCTGCTGGGGTGTGGCGAAGACCTGCACGGGAAGGAATAGTCACATTGGCTCATTGAGGACCATTTTTTGTTACTCCTACTAGACCGGTACTTATCAATCATGAGCCACAACAAAACACTACACCAGCTGATTTCAATGATTAGCACCTTTAGCCAGACAGGAGGAGCGACATGGCGAGTGTTTGGTTCAAATTAAAACCTGCACACTCAAAAGCCTCCTATTTACCAATACTCAACCGACTATCCTTTATAGCTTTAGCGTGCACATACGTAGAAACCTAGCTTGTTCTGGCCACCGTCTCTCAACACTGAAACCGCCCACTCACGTGATATGCGGATGAGCTCCCTCCCCCTCCCCCCGTGCTGCCGCCGCTGTAGCCGTACTGGCTGGAGCCCCACTGGGCCGGCGTGGTGTTGGGGTTCTGGCCCTGGCCCGTGACTGCGGCAATGGCGCTGAACATCTGAGAGGTCATGTTGCGTGGCAGAGCGTTGACGGCTCGCGTCAAGTCTGGGGAGAAAGAATAGTCGGGCGAAGAAATTGGCAACAGGACGACAGAGTGAGATACGACACGAAGAACAGGAGCTGAAAATACTTCACTTCATATTGGGATTGTAGGTTTAGATCTGTGTGGGAAAAGACTGCGACTAACCTGCGATGTTGATGTTGGCCGGGGTGGCGTTCAGAGACGCAGGCGTCCTTGTCCGGCTGCTGTTGCTGGGAGTGATGCCTTTGACAGAAAAAAGAGTTTAGATAAAAACCCAGTGTCTATTAATCGTCAGCAGATACAGCGAGCAGGGTAGTGGGCAGGGTGGTTACTCACCTGGCACAGGCTCTTGGTAGTGGTCCTTGAACCAACGGAACAGCCCGTTCACTGAAGGGAACATCTGAGAACGGTACCGGAAGCCGTCTGGGGTGATGGTCACATACTCAATCCTATGGAAGACAAGAAATGTCTCAGTGAGGGATTTAAACAGAGCAGACGATTGGCACAGACGTGGCTTTACATGACTCAAAAACATTCAGAGTCCCATGGCAGCAATAGCAACTTAAATAGCTACTATAATGATTTTACTTGTTATTAGTGTATTATACAGGACCATAATGTCTTACTTTACAATTGAAATAAACACATTTATACATGTGCCAAGAACCGAGGAGGCCAGATATCTTTAGGTATTTATCATACAAAACTACCTACGGCTGAAATGAATTGTTTAACAGAATTAACTAGAACATTTATTATGGTATCGTGCAGTACGTGGTCACGTGGACTGACGTGTACAAATGGACAAAGGGTAAATGTGCAATTTGCAACTTTTTTTTTTGCTCTGGACCTCTGAATGTGCACGCATATGACTGAATAGAGGGCATGTATGGTATTGAATGGCATCGTCTGCAATTTCTGTGGCTTTAACTTCAGTTGCTCTGCGGCAAATTCTGATCAACGTTGACAACTGAACCAGATACATTATTTTCATTTCAACGATGGAAGAAGTACAGTGAGTAATCCCAATACTGAAGAGTTAAGGACACTTCTGCTCACCGTGGTTTTCCGCGAGGCTGGTAGCCCAGTATGAACTTTCCTGGCAGATTTTTACAGGCCGAAATAAAGTAAGGAATAAAAGTAGGCTTCTCCCTCTTCGTCCTGACCAACAACTCCTCCATTTTCTTTGAGGGAGAGAGAGAGAGAGAGAGACAACAGAACAAAAGGAGATATGAGAGATGCAAGTCATGGCATAAATAGTAGTAGTATGAGGTGTGAGGATTAGTTATGACAAGTCTGTACGAACCTCCTTGTCTCCTCCATGGCACTCATGGAAGTACTTATGCCCAAGCAGATCACGGGCAAAGGACGCCATTGGCTGAATGTAGCGGGCGCTGATCTCATCCAGATCTTCAAACTCCTGCAGAGAATGAAAGAAGCTGTTTATGAATATGCCAACAGCAATAAAACCACAGAGGTTTCACAAAGACAGCATAAAACCAGAGCTTACTTCACTGTTGATCCAGAGGGTATGTCCCAAGCTGAAGGCGTTCTCTTTGCCCTCTTCTCGCACGTCCACATGCTGATAAATGCCATCAGCCACCTACAAAACATCACAGTATCAGGAGACCATGATCTCCTAACATCATGAAGTACAGACAAGGTCAACTTCTTTGTATGCTGAACTTCCTTGAGACTGTGATTCTCCATTACTCTTCTGGACTGAATCTCCGAAGGCATCTTTTTATTTATCCATCCATTCACTTGCATCTGTGAATTTAATCCTTTATTACCGTGGCAACATCCCTCTACCAGTCACTTACCTTCCAGGTGACGGTGAGGTGGTTCTCCCCCTTGCTGCTGGGCCGGATGACCAAGTCTCCCTGGTCCAAGGACTCCATCATCTTCTCGGCCTGGTTGAAGCTGATATTGTGGAAGTTGGGGTGGGCGATCACGCGCTTTATATACGCTGAAGAGAAAGAGAGAATGCAGAGAGAAGAGGATCATTATAAGGGAAACGATGGCAAGGGACAAGTGTTTCTGGTTCACCATTACCCAGCTGTAAAAATGGTTTATTTCTAAAATGGTACATATGAATTTAAGGGGAAATTAATATCGCTGAAATATAAAGTAAAAAAGGTACAATACTATCCTTAAAAAATAACCATCATTGGTTTTAATTGTGTACATCAGTAATACTATAAGAAATGATAAATGATTTCTAAGATGATTTCTGATCCAATTTGGGAACAAAACCTGGTTCCATCATCTCATGGTTTGATTTTATACAGTGATTGATCCTCATCATCAAAATATAAATCATTCTCTTCACTAACTGGCTGTTTCTGTTCAAGTCGCTGAATCAGGCGACTGTTTCTGTTTCTTATACTAGGTGGATTTCCTGCCTGGTTCTGTGTCGTTTTGACTGTTTCAGTTTACTGACGTGTTCGCTGCTGTTTCTTCTTGTACTCCTCCTCTTGTTTTTGGTCCTCTGTCTCTGTGTCAAAGTCATAGTAGCTGTCCTTGGGGAGCTTCCACTCGTTGCCCTTGTCCATCAAGTCTGAGGTGCGACACGTCAGATCCACACTGAATTTCTCAATGTCAATCTTCATGATGCGGCAGTGTACCGTCATGCCCACCTTAAGGAAGAGAGGCAAGGGGACAGGAAGGAAAGAAGGAGGCAATAATTAATTATAGATCATCATTTTTCTCCCCCAAGAAAGTACAATCAATATAGAAAACATTTTACAAATAGAGAAAAAATAGAAAAAAATATTTAACAAAAATAAAAGGGGGATGAAGTTGCTATATAGCATAGTTTTAGCCTAATCCAAGGGTGGTTGCAGGTTTCTAGACCAGTTACTCTTAAATAAACCAAATGTCCACCATAGCAACAACTTTGCAAATTTGTGCAGGTGAGATTAAAAAAAAAATCATGATGACAAGCAAAGACAAAACTAAACCGTAAAAGGAAGTAAAAAGGTGCAACAACAAAACACACAAAAATGTATTGTGCGTGTTTGTGTGTCTCACCTTGACCCTCTCTTCAGGGTGTTTGACCACCTTGTCACTGAGAAACTTGGTGGGAATGAATCCCTGGACGCCGTTATCTAATCTGGACCGCACCCCGATGGCCTGACCCGGACACGAGCCGCTGTCAAAGTGGTTCCACACCTGCAGCGGGGAGGTGCGGAAGGGACGTGGATTGAAAAAAAAGGTCAAAATGGAACGAGAGATGACTTGTCACATGTCAAACTATCAGTCGCGTTAGCTCAGTGGGAGGAGAGTCAGGTGTCTCGTACCTCGCTGAGTTCGGGGAAGTTGTCCTGCTGGCAGAAGGGGCACTGCCACAGCCCCGTGGAGTCGTTACGGATCGCCTGGTCGTAGCTCTCTCCCTGCGGTCGCCGGTGGGCAATACCAGTTACTACACTGGTGATCAGCTTACCTGGGAACGCAGGGAATGAAAGAAAGGTGACTAACGGCTATGGATGGGCATCAGTATTACCACAGCACAGCTGATTTTTCACAGTATGAAAAAGACACGCTGGCCATGTTCACCTGGTATAGTCTAACTTGCAGAAGAAATGTCTGCAATTGTGTGAATCAAGAAAATTCAAACAGTGGCGTAAAGTTTATGGGGCATTAAATAATTTATGTTTCATGTTCTATTGTCACAATAGAACAAGTAAGCTAGCTAAGTAGAGCAGAGATCCAAAAGAAAAGTCTAGTTAAGAGGTAATAATCACGATGCACAAGAATCCTGCTGTCATTTGCTTTTCATGGCTACTTAAAATGAAATGTGGTTAGCTGGTCAGGCTGGGTGTCAGAGGTTAGGGTTCTACTGTGATTTACTAAAGTCTCACAAAGTTTTATTTGTGTGTATTACAGTGTAGTGTTCATTACCTATGTAGAAGGTTTCTGGAGTCTCCTTAGTGAGCAGGTTGAACACTTCCTCAGTGTTGGGGGCTCTGTAGGAAACTCTCAGGTCTTTGTACCTGCAGCTCAGCTCTGCACGGATATCATACAGAGTGATTCCTTTGTTACCGTAACCCTACGAGGACATAACAGAAAGAAAGAAACCAAAGTGATGAAATAAATTGTAGGATAGATGAGGGGGTGTGAAATACAGCTCAAAGTTAATTTTGCAATGGCTGATATGCCTGCATGTTGTTGGTGTGTGGAGAGAGTCAGCACTAAGAGCAATCAAATCACACACATTCAGATCCTGAACAACAGTTGTTGGACATGTGAAGAAGAAATGGAGCCCGTACACTTTATTCTGTTGCCCAAATGTCTAAATAAACATCGAGCAAAGTGACATTTTTGAGCACGATGCTCTTTATCAGACTGATTTTAATGAATTGATGCAGCACTTTCCTAAGCTGTTAAAAATGTTCATTTTGAGCAGAACACAGTGTGAGAACCAGTGCTACTATCAAGGCAATAGCAAAACACACTGACCTGTCTCTCCAGCTCTTCAGCAAAGGCGTCCAAGTCCAGATCTTTGAGGCGTTCTGGGTTTTCCAAGATCTCCTCGAGAGCTCCGGCCGGGTTGGCGTCTTCTGCCGACTCATCGTATTCCAGGGCGTCCACAGCCATCTTACGGGCCCATTCGTACGTCTCGGGGTGGACACGAGACCCGTCCAGAACCTCAATGTAGGAGTCAGTGCTGCACATCGGGTTGGGGAGAATACAAAACCTTGAGTGACTCACAATAACCTCACAATAACAGACCAGAGAAGGTATACTGACATGGTACACAAACAGATTGTAGATTCCATCCAAAACACATATTTTTAGATAATCATCAAAACAAACAACAAAAAAAAATCCATTTGTATTTTGTCATGCCAGCTCTGTTGCCTCTTGCAAATCTGGTCAACAGACTGTAAAATGCTATGAACTGATAATTGCGCCATGCTATCAGCCATGACGATAAACTGGTTGTCACGTTAGCAGGCTAGCTAGGTTAGCTGTGCCCCACTGAAACCTGGAAGGCCCGAGTGTGTCTAGAGAGTTAGGGTTAGGGTTACCTGTCTCCAAGCGAGGCGGTGTCGATCTTGATGAAACCAGCACAGTTGATGAAGACCTTGGGTCCCATGTGACACATGGTGACCAGCTGGGTTCTGTTTTCCAAACGGGTGTTGTTCTGCTTCAGGATCTGCACAAAGACAAGGAGCACAATGCATGTTATATCAACACTGTAATATCAGATGCAAGCTCATAACGTCGGCAGCACCCTTGCCTACCTTGAGCAGGTGGGAGCCCTTCCTTGTTCCCAGGCCACAGACATACTGGACCAGGCTCTGGGTGTAAGGATGGGCGATGGCTCTGTTTACGTCCACTCCCACCTCGTTGACCCGGTTGATGTATTCACAGTACAGAGCGCTGAGCAGATCCTCCTTCACCACATTTTCCTGAGAGGGAGGAGAGGGGGGAAAAGAACAGGGGTGATTTCACAAGGTTATTTTGTAACACAAGTGCCTCTTTAAGTCACTCCATAATGGGGAATTTCAGAGCCTCTTTTTCTGATATTTTTTATGAACGCAACTGTGATGCAACTGTCAAATGGGTTGGATGTAGGTGGACACCCCCCCCCCTCAAACAGGCCAAAACCCATCTGTTTGGGACTACTGAGATCAGTATTACATGATTAATATCAATGCTTGAATGTGGCTTATTTCAAGAGAAGACTCATTTTTATCAGGGATGTCATCAGGAACACAAAATGTAGGGGAGGGGGGACAGACAGGAAATTGTAATCTTCCATTAGAAATAAAACGGGAGTTGAATGTCCAAAAATATATTTCCTGAACAAAGAAAAACCCCTGAAAATCCCTAAAAATTATGTTTAGACCAAAATCATTCACTCAGTGCAATTAAGTTCGTTAAGTGATGTTACAGGACTATAGGGTATACCGGTTATAGGGTTGTGAAATGTTTTGATTAAACTGTACATAACATCTCACCTGTAATGGGTGCAGTTTGAGGCAGAGAATATCATCATCGCTGCTGCAGACCTGAGCGTACTCAACCAGAGGATCTTGTAACTTCCTGGCTATCGACACAGCCTGCCGCAGCAGGGGAGGGTAATCCCTGAAATCAGCCTGAACGGAGGGATAAAAGAAGAATGAGATGGGGGGGGAAAGGACAAGATAGAAAAGACAACATGAGTAGAAAACAGCATGATCAGGAGTGCAGATGGACAAACATTGAAAGTGTCAAAGTCGGGGAGATGTTTTTGGTGCAAATGTCAAGAAACATGCTGTAAAATAGTGAAAACACTGGTGTGTTTCTGTTTGTGTGAATGGCCAGACAGTATTTACCTCCGACTTCTTGCTGTTCATGTAGAGCGTTGCCAATTCATTGTCAACGAGCTCCACTCCCACAGAGGGCAGAGAAGACTCTTGCTCAAGCTCACTGACAATCCTCTTTATGTCCTCCATTATCATATGGGCATCTCTGCACACACACGCAACATTTTGACCATATGAATACATGTTTTCCACCCTAGGCCATGACAACATGTAAACGCTGTTCCAAAGGACGACCTTTAACAAGCCATGGGTTTCTTTAAAGGAACTACATATTCACCTATTCTCCCCAGCAACAGCCACCACATGAGGTTTCTTGCTGATCAGAAACTTCTTCAGGGTTTCAATGTCGTTGGCCTGAGGATCAGAGACAGGCACACACACAAAAACAAACACAGCAACATGAACAACATATCCAGTGCAGTTTGCATATTGTCTCAAAGATGCCCCAGAAAACATTTTTTATGAAACAGAAAAGCGTCTGTGGCGTGTACAGGAGTATATTTATGCTCTCTGCTTGTACCTTCTTCTCTCTCTCATCCTCCCTAAAAGCGTTCCTCCTCTTCATGAAGTAGGGCAGACGCAGGAAGTCGACCACCTCTCCCTCTCCGTTGATCAGAGCACAGAACACTGGTGTATCTCTACGAGAACACAATCAGAAGAGTGAAGTGACAACTAAAAAAAACCCAACATTGTTGGAATAAAAACTTTTTTGGGACAAACTAAAAAGAAATTATGCACTAAATGTAACCGTGTATCACTGTGTAAAAACTTAAACAAAGTTTTGAAACCTTAAAAATAAGGCCACTGCAAAAAAGCTCCATCCCCTTTATCCATCTCCTCTTATTAGAAATATATTTTAACATTAACAAGCAAACAAATAACCACTGTAGAATAGGAAGCCTATTTTCACATTGAAGTTTAAAAATGTACTTGAAGGAAAAGGCTTTGAATGAAAGTTCTCTTCAACGACGTGCGTATCGACTTTAGGGGCAAATACCTGCTAGGTCCATAGGCGACCCCCAGCACCCGGATTCCTTTGCCCTGACTCTCATCCATCAGATCGTCGTCTTCCTCGACCTGCTGATCTGGTCTGTAAGGAGACACCTTCAGCCAGTTGTACAACCGGCGGCAGCAGGACTGGAAGTAGAAATGGTCAAAGAGCACAGTATACATGAGAACTGAGGTAAAAAAATATTTTAAAAAAGATGGTGTTGTGAAACTCAAACCTTACATAATATAAAATGTTGGATTATTTTTGCTGACATGCTGTACATAACATTCACACAAAGTAAACAGACACAAAGTTTATATAGAGATTGTGCAGTGTGCATGGAAATAGTGCCAATACTGGATATTAGGCCAAGTTACCCTAACAATGTTCTCCTTGGCCTCGGCGATGAGTTTGCTCTTGAGCTCCTTGGCCATCTGAGGGTAGAGGAACTGGTTGAGAGATCTCTCTATGGCTAAGGTCCGCTGCCTGTTCCACTCCTGCACCTGGTGACTGAACTCATCCCTGTAGTAGAACTGCTTGATCTCATCAAAGTACGTCTGGTCGCCGGCAAAACTGGGGAGGAGAGGAGGGAAGAACGGAGAGAGGAGGAGAAGGAAAGGCACATGTAATATATGTCATGTAATCAGAGCAATAAATCAAAGGGCCCATTTCTTTACAAGAAGTTTTGAGGATCAAGAAAAGGAAACATTTTTAAAAAATCGAACTCAGAGCAGCTATCCTACTTATCCACCCTCCTTTCTTCTAACATTCAACCTCGAGTTTTACACAGATGCTATCGCAAAAATGGCACAAAAAGAGCTGAGGGAACTATGCGCCTTGGGAAGGTTCATAATATTATGTAGACCAGGCAGACCAAGCTCACCGCACCAACTAAGGCCATGAAATTAGAGATCCTTGCCCCTTGCCCATTGGTATCATCAGTGTGTCCCTCTTACCCTTTGACCCCTATAAGGTCAATGCAGATGTCTATGGAGAGCAGCCCCTCTTCCTCTGCCAGGCACATCTTCAGGAACTGATCCCCATTCAGCTCTTTCACAGCCTTGTTCTTGAGATACTTGAACGAGTAGGCAAAGTGAGCCTCGTCTATCTCCTACAGCGAGCAGGCAAAGAATAATGATGGTACTTTTAGAATGGCAGTCAGAGCATATTTTTTTCAGAAATAAAACTCTTTGAACATAATAATTGGCCTTACCTTTTTGCCCTTCTTGGTAGGCTTGATGTTGACCTTGGCCCTCTCCTGGAAGGTCTGTCTGAGGACATGCCTGACCAGAGGTTCACGGGCAATCTGCATGGCCACCATGTACCTGGTCCCTTCAAGCACTGCCTCAGGAGTGCTGAACTGACTGGAGGGCAGAAAGGGAAAAAGACGGAGGGGATCATTGAATGCATGAAAAAAAGTGAGAGAATTAACCCTTTACCACACCGAACTTCCACAAAGTCCGATGGATAATTGTGCAGAATGCAGGAAGAACAGAATCTTGCCTGCAGACATAATCCTTGGCGAGCTCCACGGGCTCAGCGGGGAACTGCTCTGTCTCGTGGCGCTGGTAGCTGTCTCTCAGATTTTCTCCAAACTGCTCTGGAGTTAATCCAAACTTTTTGGCCAAGCCATCTGCAGTGAGGAAGAAATAGACAGAGTGAGAAAGTATAGGATGCAGCGATTGCACGGGGCGGGAGCCAACAAGCATTTCTCACAATCCGTCATGTGTTATTCTCAGTCCAGTCTACAAAATTGTGTTGCTGTCTGATATATATGCAGGGTTGGGTACGTTGGAAATGTTTTGATACCGACACCAAAACCAATACCTTTAATGCAATAAGATACCTTCACAATACTTTATAGCCATGTTTTTATAAACAATTAAAACTGGTATCTTTACAGAATAAAAATGTTGACAGTAAATGTTGTCATTGTAAAATGGCAATGTTGTGCAGTATTTTTTTTGTTGCTCCATGACACTGCAAATTTGACACTATCTGTCTATTTTAATCAAATGTAGCCAAACTTTTGATCGCATATTTTCATCTCATGTTTCCCACTGTGTGTGTATGGATTATCTGCCCCCAAGAGCTTCATAATGGTTTGTCAGTCAATTCGCCTGGACACAATAATGCCGTTAGTGATTGGCTAACTGCGAAAATAGCATTCACGTAAAGTATTGAAATTTGGTATCGTTTTTTCAATTTTTTGATACTCTGTCGAACACATTTCAGTCAGTTCCAGATGGCATCATTTTTCAATACCCAACCCTAGAGATCTATATATATATGGCAGTGGTATTTGAAAATTGAGATTCCAGTGTTAAAGTGTAGAAAACGTGACTAACCAAGGCCAACGCTCTGACAGATGCTGTACATGTCCCTGCGAGATGCCAGCTTGAGGTCAGGTCCTTTGTGTTCCTCAACCTCCTCCACTTCCAGCTCCTCCTCCTCACCTATAGAAAGACAAGCCAAAATCATCAAACAGGGCAGACACTTCAACAAACTTAAAAAGTAATTTCTATTACAACTAAACAATTGTGCTGTGAAGGAAAAATATTCAGTTTTTCCATCCACCATCATCCTTAAAATTGCCCACAAATCCTTCCATACACCCACCCACCCATCTTACCATCCTCTGACACTTCCTTGATCTTCTTGAGCCTCTTTTTCTTGGCCTTGACAGCATTCTGCATCTTGGGGATATCTCGACCATAGTAGAGCAGAAAGTGGTTGTACACGTCGCTCAGCTCATCAAGGGTCTGGACATCTTTCAGTCTACAGCAAGGAGAGGTGAACAAGAGGTGTGAGGATTGGTGTATAGCAAAACTGTGTTAGTCTAGGCCTCAGTCTTGAGTTTTTCAGACTTTATTTATTGTCTCTCACTCACTGTGAACGTGAACTTAATGTTTGCAAGTTTGCTTTCTGTGACCACCTTAGATCAGTCACTTGAACATAAAGAGATCACACATCTTTCCCCTCTTCTCTGACCTCTCCATGTCAGCCGTGTCCAGAGGACGGATGCCATCAGCCAAAGGTTTGTCAGGGTCGGCAGAGATCTGCTCAAACTGGTAGGACTGCATCCTCCGGAAGAGACGGGTCAGGTTCTGCTTCCGGGTCTTCAGCTGAGTCCACTGGGGGGCAGGGGGGTGGAAGTCGGAGGTATTAAAAAAAACAACAGATGTTGGGTTCAGAGATGAACAAAGCAAATCATTTCAGTTTTCATCCATTCACAGTCACTTCCAAGTATTCATGTTTATCACTTTGCATCTATTTGAAAAACACCACCAACCATACCTTCTCATCCCACTGCCACACCTTCCAAAGGTCATTGATGTTTAGCTCCGGCTCCACGTACTCTTTCCTGTAGAACGCTATGAACGGAACCTGTGAAGGACATGGACTAGAGTGAGGAAAACTTACATGTATCCCATCAACTACAAAGTCTTTAATGGAGCGTCACATTTTGCATCCTGTCTTAATGCCATATTGACAAGCCATATTGACATATTGGTATGATAAATGTCAACATAAGTGAACAGATGAGAGAAACCCATCATATGGGTCAGGAGAGCTCAGGTCTGTACCTCAAATTGCTGATTCCTCATGAAATTGAGGGCCTCCTTGATCTTGGCAATTGTGCTGGGGCCCTTCCTGCTGAAGTTTGTGGTTGTCCCTCTGTCTAGGTAGTCTGTGCTCTCCTGATGTGGGCACAGAAATATAAGATGCTAGTTAGAAACATATAGTGGCAATCAAGGGAGTGTTTTGTGTGCATTCTCATTAGTTGGAAATTGTAGGTCTTTGTCCAGTCAAAATAACAGAAATTTTAGAAGGAAGGAAGGAAAATATAATAGATAGTGGAAACAAACTAAGGAATCACTAACAAATTGATTCTTCAAATTTATTCTAATATGAAGGCATTTGCTCAATTTAGCATGTTGTGCAAGTCATGTCACATGACTTGGGCGAAACTTGAAGGAATGATGCATCTCACCACTGTGTTCTGGTATTTTCAAAACTGATGCACTACAATTACAGGTCAAAACAAGGTGACATATTTGGTCACTTCATTTGTGGGGGACATGTTTTGCCTTGTTTTTAGACTAATTTCATAGTCTTTCATGGGAATATATACAGTATGTCCACAATTCTTATGATTTGTCCCCCCAAAAAATCCCAAGCATACAAGTGTGTGTGTTAACTGAGTTTGTATGGTGATGGTCATACCTGCATGGAGATGGTGAGGGTGGAGAAGCCGTGTCTGAAGATCCACTCTGCTTCCTCCTCCAGCTCGTCGTCCTCAGCAGGTTTAACAGGGATGGATCTTAGCTACAAGACAGAGCAGAAGAGCAAATGCAGGTGGTTGTAATATCTGATTTTTTCCTTGTCTCATAACAAGCAATATAGCAAAACACAGAAAAAACATACAGCCATAAGAGTCGATTCCAGGTTCAAGTTGATGTGCAAATGTCTAAGCCTGAATGCATGTATGCTGCAAGTTCATGTATTTTTACTGAATTTATTGTTCTAGTGTTTAAATCTACGGTTGCTGTATCCTATTATGCACAAACAAACACGCTGCATAAATTGACACACACCTGGAATCTCTCGGGCATGTCTGTAGAGCGGATCTCATTGTCCTGGTCGGTCATGTGGCTGCTTTCCAGCTCGCTGGGCTCATAGAGCTCAAAGATGCTCTTCCTCCCCTGCCTCCTCTTTATCTGCTTCTTGGGCCGGTCCCAGCCCTCTTCATCCTGGTCCTCTTCCTCCTCCTCACCCTGGTCGTAAGCGTCTGCGTCAAAGTCTGCAAAATCGAAGTCCCCACCAAAAATCTCCTGGGCCTCCTGGAGAGCTCTGCAGGAAGATGGACAGTGATGAATAGAAGCAATAGAGATGTTCCTTCACTCAATTTTCACAGTAGTTAATTTGCTATCTTGTGTCTCCTAGTTTGCTTATACTGTATCTCAATATGTTTGGTGGTACTTCATGAGCTTATTGACTTCTTTGGCTCCTCCTGCACAAGTTCTGTTCTTAGGTTTCATTTAATTTTACTCTAATGCCATGTGTAACATAAGTTAACTACATTGGGGGAAATATCGGGGTGAAAACAAGAACTGAAACAAATCTCTTCCCCTAGCGCTTTGTTTTTTTAAGGAAGAACAACCACACACACACACACACACACACACTGAAAACCATGGCACTCACGCATCTGTGTATCCTGAGAATTTCTTGCCCCTCTTCTTGGTGATGGGTTGGCCATCATCATCCACAATAAAATCATCTATGTCTGTGAAACAAAAGCACAATTCCAAAAAACAAATCAAGCATGTGCCACATGATTAAAGAAAAATAAGTGTGGAAGTTAAGTTGTTATTCTATAGTTTTCTAGTTTCGAATACACCTATAAATGTTTCTAAAAGTCCTTCATGTTGCTCCACCTGACTCCTCATCCTCTCCCTCTTCGTCATCAGCATGTTGATGGAGAGGCATATCCACAGTCTCTCCCTCCTCCAAGTCTCCCTCTCCATCCCCATCTCCAGTAAAGATCTCATCAGCGATCAAGTCCTTCTCATCATCCTCTTCATCATCATCATCCATTGTTTTCACACGGTCATATTTCTTCTTCTGTCAGAAAACAGAGGTGCAGCGTGACCAGTGCCACCTTTTTACTACTTTTACTACTTTTTAAAATGCTATATAAAAATGACACGAAAAGTAAAAAACACTCCACCATTACTACAGTGAAAATACAAAGATGAAACATTTCTTACCCTCCTTTTCACTTTAACTCCCAAGTTCTCCTCAATTAGGTCAAGATCGTCATCATCCAGGTAATCGTCATAATCTGCAAAGAGGAAGAAATGTCTCAATCAGACAAAATAAGTTACATTAAGAATTACATTTAAAGAGATGCCAGTGTTAGGGAGCAAAAATGCTGACATGAAGTCAGTTTTAGCATTTCTGGCAGGCAAAGTATGCAATCAGAACCTGAACCTGACCCAAAGTCAGCTCTAACTGCAATTGGGTCTGTGCGATCATGTCTAAAATGGATCAGTCTATCCTGCTAGATATCATGGAGGACTGATTTGACAAAATTATGCTACTGCACTTGTTGCATCTTATACCAATATCTTGACTATTTATAGTGTACATTATTTGAAAAGTGGACATATTGAACAAAATGTTTCAATATTGCTGACATGCCAATTATTAATTGTGGACATTAAAACCACAAAAGAATGACACACGATTGTGTAGCTGTTTTATGCCCCAACCCTCCAGATGTGAGTCATTTCTGCTGTATACACAAATGTCATTCTGCAAAACACTAATAACATTTTTGCAGTGATGGAACACCCTGGCAGACACAAGCTGACGACCCAATATAACCCAATAGTAAGCTACTGAATTGGAAATGGCCTGAAACTGCCAGGGATGATGGAGGGAGATAGATGATCATGAAAAGAGGACAAAACTTTATAGTCCCAGTATAGTCCTTTCATCGGTGTTACTTAAGCCATACAACCAATAATTGCAACAGTTACAAGCCTTCAGAGGCAGCGGATGAACTTACTGCGCTTTTTGCGTCGATGTCTAACTTCATCCTCTGAATCACTGGCCACTCCACTCCCACTCCGTTCAGCCTCCTCCTCCTCCTCGTCTCCATCATCAATGAGTCCCCTTAAATTCCCTCGCTCATCCTGGTCTTCTGTGTTCTCTTCTTCCTCTTCATCTGGTGGGAAATGACAAGGAGTGGGTCACATATAGGTCACACAACCCAGCACCAAATACACATCCAAAGCAAAACGATTCAGTTAATCTTACCATCATCCTCCATAAACCTCTGGGTCTTTTTGGGCTTTAGGTCTTTCTCTTCAAACTCCTCCTCCGACTCCTCAGCTTCACTCTCGATGAAGTCAGACATGCTTGCTCGCCCTGAGGAGTAAGTGTACAATGCTATGTAATTACGCATTTTCAACATCAGATCACAGTTATTTTGTCCTAGCTTACCTACAAATATAAACCTCAAACAAACATGTCTATAAGAGTAGCTTATTTTCTGTTTGCGACCCTCGCCACTTAGTAACTCATGTTATCGTAGCTATTCATCCATAACTATTTAAGGATGGTGTAACTTCTCTAGCCAGATTATATTTCAGTGAATAGTGTAGTTATTGTTGTCTTGGCAGTGACATTTGCATGTGCTTGCATTCCGGGGGCTAATAAGTGCCATCGTCTGTAAACAAAGCGCTGATCTGCGTTGGCGAAGAGTTCGTTGGTCCAGAGAACATTTTCGCAGAAGGATTTAGGTTTGTCCAGGTGGATCTTGGCAAAGATCAATCGGGCCTTCTTGTGTTTCTTTCAGCAGTGGGGTCTTCCGACCATAAAGCCCTTCTTAGTTCAGTGTCCAGCTTATCGTACGGGCTGAGACCATTACCCCAGACCTATCCATGTCAGCCTTGATGTCTCTGGATGTCATGCATGGTGGAAACACCAAGCCAACGTCAAAGAACTAGCGCTGACCAAGGTTGACTGTCAGATCGCTTTGCGAAAACGTTGAATCTACAGCGGAGGCTGTCTGTGAGAGAGAGCTCCCTGATTGGCTGTTCAGCGTAAGCAAATCAGTGCAGAAGAAGAGAAACGGAAGTGAGCAAAGCAAGCAAATGACACTGTCAAGAGGGCCCACACAGAAGGCAACTTTTTAAATCAGACATATTCTCGATTAGTAAAATTAAATTGTTTAAGTGGCGAGCGAACGCTACTTTGTTTGTATTTCTGTGATCCTGGGTCTTCCTGTTTTCTGTTTTGAATTACGAATACAGACTACTGCCACCTCTTGGTATGGAGAGTTATTTTCTCTCACGCAGGCGCAGAACATATGTGCATGTCGGCCGTGAACTGTAATCTTTGCGTTCAAGTGCAACTTTTACAGGCGACGCAAAGTGACAGTTGGCCTTGGTCGCTGCCAGTTCTTTGACGTCTTGATGTGTCTGGGCATTTAGTTTGATCATGTGCTGTTGTAAATCTATAGATAAATGTGTGAAGGCCTATGGTTGTTTCAATTTCCAATTATTTCAGAAGATATTGTACATTATCTTATAAAATGCAAGGGTGCCAGTAATCTTGGTCAGATCTGCATCAGAAAATCTAGTCTAGAGATACCAACCTTTTTCTAGTCAGTTTAGATCTTGGCTGACTAATAATGAAGCATGTCTAAACAGCACTACATTCGAGTGGCTCTTCCTGCTGCCATCTTGCCAATTTAACACTGTTTTTTAACTTGTCTGTCCATGTCTTTGCTTGCATACTGTTTGTATACTACTAATCAAGGCCTGTATGCTTAGTAAATGTTGTCCTGTAGCATCATCGTTTGTGTGCTTTCGCTCAGTGAGCATGCCTATATTATTTGTGTTATTTGATGTGTTGTCCTGTCACTGATAAAGTTATTCCGGTACATGCCTTGTATAGCTGTCTCAATATTGTCCTCTGTATTTTGTTAATATTTGCCCCACTCTAGGTAGCCATTAACTACATCTGGCCAGGGACTATGGATGAAAACTGGCATTTTGGCTAATCTAGCACGTGTATAGAAATGTTACTGTACATGTCCCAGTCAAATAATTTAATAAAATAGAAATAAACGTATGGTTATGTTCACATTCATATTCCATCTAGTGATTTGAACCAGTGTTATCCAGTCGTTACAACAAAACATGAGATCTAGCTAGAGTAAAAACCACACCAGGATAGCGTTACAGATTATACAACGCGTACACATAGAAATGCCAGAGACAACGGTAATGTTATTTGCTGTGGCACCAACGTTATACCTAGCCAGTTTCTTTTGCTAATTAGCGGTAGCTAAACAATAGCTTGGTCCACTAGCCATGTTAGCGGCCACAAACTAGCTAGCTACTAGCTAACTAGCTACTGATGCTAACAACCAAGGTTTTGTTAGAGACCTGTTAGGTTGATATTCAAGCTCAGTGTCATCTGTAGTCAGTGAATTCAACGCTAAGTAACAATACTATAACTGACTTTCGCAGAACAAGAAACCTAGCAAGCCAGTTTGCTTTTGCAGAAAGACAACAAGGCCTCTGAGCCAACTCCGCAATCTAATGCGTTAGCATAACGGCATGTTAGCCTAGCATCGGAACGACAACAACATCTAACTTCGGTGTTGCTGTTTGTTGTCCAGAATAATCTAAAGATCGCAAACCACCCCAGTGAAATTGGACTTACGTCTCGCTCCGATGGTATATGGTTCCGTATGGTTCCGTAAATAACTACAATACAACTGTGTTATGTTGGTGTGTTGTGAATCTCAGGAGCTTGTACTCCTTGTACCAAAAAATGGCCGTGAACGAGCAGCGTGATGACAATTCCGGAATGCAGTGACGACATTTCCATTCTTTTCAGGAACAAGGCAATGCCCCCTGTTGGTGGACCTTGGTAGTACAGCGTCAAAAATTATTGTATTTGTAAACCTTGTTACAATTATATTCTAAAGGATAAAAATATTTCTCAATGACATAAAAGCAACAGAAACAAAAAAACTGAAAGCCTAAAAGTTACAGCCACTGCTTAAGATCTTTTTACAGTATTTCAGTGGTATAAATCCTGCGGTGACCACCCCAGGCCACAAGGGCCGCGATACCATTTTTGTTGACCTACTATGCCTTTTTGACGACGTAGCCAAAACAATACATACATACATAGGCTACAGCAGCTAGCGGCGGTGTTGTAGGAATGGGTAACTGTCATAACCTTTTACGCTTTTTATTGAGCTCTATATTGCTATCCTGCATATGTGAGCTGTCATCCGGTTCAGAGCTGAGTTTTGTCACATGCGGGTCTGTCGTTAAATTATTAAACATAAAGCACAATGTGAGACTACATTCGCACGACGTACGCTACGGTTCTGGTGAGTTCCCCTCATAAAACACATCAATGAGTAATTCTCTAGTAATTATCGCAGTCCCCCCTTCCTTCATCCATGTTTAGTCTCTCCTTCTATGAATAGGTGGAATTAGAAATGCATGTTTTCTGTGAATTAAGGTTCAGCTGTCAGCTTGACACAAATTCGTACAGTGTACATAGCACAGTGAAGTAGTGGTAAGTTAAAAGGTGGCTGAAGTATGACCTCCAGTCTGATCACAAGGCAAACATCCACCAATCAAACATACAAAAATCAAGTGCATTTTTAGAAAGAGTTTCACCTTCACCTCATAACACTTACATCAGTTTGATACTACTCATTATGATGTATTTTATGATTGATGATTGATATGATTATGTATTTAGATAAGACGAATTTAAGCTAGTTTACAAAGGGTGGGTAACTGTAGGTGTGTAGGTGGGTTTACCCTCTCACTACATATATATATATATATATATATATAAAGGGTTGATGGTCTTTTACTCACTCTGTGTGTGTGTGTCTGCCAGGTAGCGGACAGCAGTCTGTAACAGGGGTTACTTCAGTGGAAGACAGTAACAGCTACTGGAGCGTGCGTGGGACAAGTGGCGCTATGTGCTATCGTGGGACCCCGGTCAAGTGTGGGCAAACGATCCGGCTAACTCACGTCAACACAGGCCGTAACCTGCACAGCCACTACTTCGCCTCTCCGCTGTCTTCTAACCAGGTGGGCTCTGTGAACAACAAGTGGGAAGGGAGGAGAGGTTGAGTGTTATGTGTTAAGGACTTTCCTCAGGGTCCCCTGCGCCGAGTATGTACAATTCTTAAAAATGATTTGGACAGTTTCCAGCTCATTTCAAGAATGGAGAAGCACCTGAAAGTTATGAGGAAGTTTGTGAAAGGTCAGAAAACTTTCTACTGCTCTGCAAATTGCCTGCCCTTGAGAGAGATTAGTAGAGATTAGTGTGTGAAACACCAAGCAATAAATCAGCAGTGACTGAAACTTAATGTCTGGAAAGGTATGGGATTTTGGAGGTGGAAAACAAGAACAATGTGACCAAAATGTAACCGAAATGTTGCGCTGAAAGCTGGGCGTAATGCATTCTCACATCACCTCTTCCTGTCTCTTCTTCCCCGTGTTAACACATCTGTCTCTCGCTCGTCCATAGGAGGTGAGTGCGTTTGGCGAGGAAGGGGAAGGGGACCACATGGATGAGTGGACAGTTCAGTGCGGGGGATCGGTATGGAGGCGAGAGGAGGCCGTCCGTTTCCTTCACGAGGCCACCGACGCGCTGTTGTCGGTGACGGGGGAGCAGTATGGACGGCCGATCAACGGTCAGAGGGAAGTGCACGCCATGACGGGTCCCAGCCAGCACAGCCTGTGGAAGGCCATGGAGGGCATCTTCATGAAGCCCAGCGAGAGCCCAATGGGACTCCGGGACTCCAGTCACCCACACACTGAGTTTTGAACTTGACATTGCTCTACTCTCGTCTTCTCTTCTCTCTCTGTTTTTCTTCCTGTCTACCTTTGTCTTCATACTTCTCTTCTCTCGTTACCTCTGTACCACCAGCCTGCTCTTCCCCACCTCCTTTGTTCTGATTTTTTCTCTCTCATCAACTTTTGTCTCTCCTTTGCCCTCCATCTTTTGAGGACACTATTGCAGTGTGCTATCATAGATAGCAGTATTACTTGATCTTACCAATCAAAAGTAACCTCTCGCACATATTACTTGTTGTGGAATTATTTGGAAACACTATTGGAACATGAAACATCCATCAGCCACGCCCAGAGAGTGGTCTACCGGTATCTAGATGTTTTCCACAAAATGTAATTGAAATTTCAATAGCACTATAGTTTGCCTTGACAGGTACAAGAAGACATTAATGATATCAAAGGTGCTGTGATGTAAAAACGAATCTTTGTTCGTTGCTGTTTGTGCCACTAGTAAGAGGTATTCCTCTCAGCACTTATTTATTGTGAAATAGCAGACTGCCGTGCAAATACAGTATGCATTAAAGGTTCTTGCAAATCCATATATTTATTTCAACAAGTGAGCCTTGTGCTTAGTTGGACTAGATGCAAAAAAAGTATTGTTACACTTGTGCCTTTATGCTATTTTAAAAAAATATTAGGTGTTTACATTGAGGAGCCTTTTTAACCTTTTGGAAACCTAAGAGTTGTATTGTTTTTCTGGTACTTGCAAGCCAGACATCTGATCTATACAGTGGATAAGCAGTGCTTCGTTTCTTTGTTTTAGTCCAAGTCAGTATTGTATATCTATGAAGTATTCACAACTGACATGGAAGCATCAGCAGCTTTCTTTGTCTGTCTAGTATTACAGTACCTTTCCCAGTTTGGCTCAAGTCAACACCTGGCATGGTTCTTCTATCACCTTGAATAACCAGAGTGACACCATTGAACTGGGTGCCATGTTTGTTGCCAACGATGTTTGCTCACTTCACAGCCCTGGGAAAAAGTTCAACATCTGCTTTGTTGAGGTTTATATGAGCAACAAACTTGTAATAAATACCTCATTGAATGGAGTTTTGTACCAGTGTCGATTTTACTGTTGGATTTACCACTTTTGCACTGCGTCGCCATGACAACGAGATTGATTTGATGATTCTTCGCAGACTGCCGTTTCCGGGCGGAGTAACAGTCCTTCCTTCTTCAGGTTTCTGCCGACGTCATCAATGGCTGTCTTGATACTGCATTCACAATTACAGGCATGCGTGATGAGATAGCCAATTACATTGTAGACAGAAACAAGAAGGTGTTACCTTGACCATTCATCCATGTATAAAGTAGTAATGTGAAGCCCTTACCGCTCCGGAGGAATCCCCTCCTCACACAAGTTGACAAACAGGTGTAAATACTCCTCAGCCATCCGATACTGCGTCGAGAGAAACACAGTTGTACATACAAATCTCAATAGTGGTGGTGTCAACCTACGTGCGCATTTGTATCACACCCACCTTGGGGTCAGTCCAGTCAAAGCAGTTGTGTTTGTAGTGCTCTATGATCTGTATGTACGCTGTGAAGGAGGTGATGTCAGGGCAACGTGCTGTCTGCACACGCAGCGCCTGCTCTTCAGACTCACAGCTCCTTTCTATGATCTCCACCACCGAGGCTAGGATGCTCTCTCGTACCTGAACGGAGAAAGAATAGTGGAAGGCTCTCAGTGGAACCGTCCCGTGTTGCCCTGGTGTTAATGTGATAAGGAATGCAACAACCTCTTGATTTCCTTGTTTTCTCCACATTTTTTCTACGCAAGAATGACGATGCTGATGGTGTTTATGGAGTGGTTACCTTGGTGTCTGATTTGTCCATCATATTTCTGGGCTCCATGGTCAGACACTGTGCTGCTAAGATGCCTGGAAGGGGTTAAACGCCTGAAGGTGCAGAGCAATTCAGAGCAGCAAATCAATCACAAACCATTTTGCGAACATTGTCCCATGACAATCAGCACTTGCCTTCTGATTAGACAGACTTGTCTATAATGAACTAATACAAAGAAGTGAGACACAAGACTAAATGTCAGACACATTTTAATTCATACAAATCAGTCTTACGTACCTTGCGTCTACGACCAGCCTAATGATAGGTTCTCATCTCAGTGCCAGTGGAATGGCAGTACAGCGGTTGGGTTGTCTCAAAAATGAGACCAAACCTGCTTCGGCAGGTAGAGAGCAAGTTTTTATGAAGCACTGTATGTAAGCCTACAGCTGAGAATTGATAGCACCCAGTAGTGATATTCCTTCACACCAAGTTGGTGAGAATTATTTCAGACTCCCTAGGCAGTGAAACACCTTTTACAAGTTAACACAGTTGCCTTATATTTGTATCAAAACAAGGTTTTATTGCATAAACATATGTGGATATATTTTCATACAGATTAAATTAGTTTGTTTGCATTTTTAAATATCCATTCAGTTGGTAACTATTGCTGTTTTCTTTCTCTCCTTGTCTAAGCAGCATGCCGAGGTTATATAACATATCTGTGTTTAGATTTATCTCTCTACAATTTACAAGGTAAAAACATGTTTCGGTAAAAACAAATCTCGAAAGCAACTCTCAAATACACGTAAATCATAAGCTGTCCTGTCAGGGATGTATGACGATGTAAACTTCAAAATTGTTGATAAAAATGTCTTTCAAACCACTTTTCCCTTGCACGGCCAAGGATGTCTGAATGGCACAATTATTAGAGAGAACTGTCAAGATGAAGTAGTCTGCTGGTTTCAAAGGACCACGGGGCTAATTGACAAAAGGTGAAAACATGGTCCATTAGACAAATACCAGTGTGCTGAGAATATCAAAGACATGAACTGACTTACAAGGATACGAGTAGCATACATTATACAACAGTTTACACAGGACTGTGAGACAGTGAGTACATTCCATAAAAAAACGCAATGTGACTAAAACACACAGTATATAGTATTCAGTGTGAGTTTTAATGCTCCGGTGCGGCCGACAGACTCGACTCGAGATGAAACAGATGATGATGACGTGACCTTGTATTTGCATATTTATGAAAATACTCCCTCCTGTACTGATTTGATTAATAGCTGGTAGAAACTAGGATATGGCTATTACAGTATAAATTGAAAAGTCATATATCTATATATGACAGTAGTTCATACCTACTTACAGTTTACTCGAGGCCGTGCCACCACAAAGAAAGAAGAAATGGATTTCCCTGTCTGTCAAAGACGCGGGAAGCTAAACAACGTGCATGCGTACTGGTTTACAGTATAATACATATTTGCCGTCAGTCACTTAATCTTACAAAGCTATGTTTTATTTTAAAGGAAAGTTGTTCTCTCCTCTTGCCTTCTTCATCTTTTGCTTAACTTGGGCAGCATTTGATAGTAAATCACGTGGTTACACATTGGTTTGGTTGAAATCTGTTTCGTTTTCTTCCATCCTGGCCAAGAGCCAAGATAGCAAATATAATATAATAAATAATATAATAATAACTGTAGTGCCATCAGGTCTGAGCCAGAAAACACCCCCCCCCCCCTAGGCGCTATACCAGTCACCCTTTTTCATCTTTGCACTCCATGCTGTGTTGAGCTGTGCATTAGTGGCTTACTCTTCTGTCTGGTTTTTTGTTGCTATTGGAAAGAGTAGTGATCACCAATACAGACCAGAATGCCCTCATTGACAGTGGAATAACACATCAAAGCTGCAATTCAGAGGCGTTGTTCTTCTCTTCTGATCACCTTGTAAACACACCTCGTAAACAGGGTTGTCCAGGCGCTGTAGCTGCAGTTCTGAGTCGAACCACTAGAAGGCGATCTTTTCCAACTAAACGTCTATACGGCTCTACTCTATCCCTGATTAACAGCGTCTCACCAGATTCTACCCTTCATACATTCTGCTGTTGGGAGGAACAATACATTACACAAGATAACTAGTATATACAGTGGAGTCTGTTGGGAAATGGGACTGGAATACTGTTTGCTGTGGCAGTGTATCAGATATAGTAAATATACTCACATGCTTTTGTGTGTCCTATCTTTCGCAAAGGTTGGGCCGCATTACCACGGGATGCTCAAGGAAAACTCTCAACACTAACCCAAAATACTGTAGCGTATCTCAGCCGGGGCCTGATTTGAAGCCTAACGATCACCGAGACCATTAGCTCCACGAACACCAACCGGGTAGATTCGGTGTCTTTTTACCCTCCGTTATCTTGGAAACCTCTCAGACAGACAGTACGATCTTTCAGACACACAAAGGTTAAGACAAGGGTAAGTAAACACATACTGTAGGCTACATACAGCGCCTGTAAATATCCACTGAACTCAATGTAGCACATCGATACACAGACGTAAGCGAACAGTGACATTTCTAGGTGCTCCCTCACTGAGTATTGACTTGTGCTCCTTGTAGACACACATAAGGAATTCATGTGTCCCAGTGGTGGTGGATAGACCCAAGGACGAGAGGAGAAAATGGGCAATGCCTATCCGTGACTGTATGAGATGTGAGGGATTTTTACTACACATTAAAATGCTGTATACAACATTCAGTACCCACATTCAGTTGATGTGACTTTCCTGGGAAATATGCAGTTGTCCATAATACCCATTTCTTGTGTTTAAAATTAGGAATGGCTCAAAGCACCTGATACATGTTAGAAGTTTAAAGGGTGGTCTTGGTCTTGGAAAACCGCAAAAGAATACCCTCCATCCCCACATGATTTATATTAAAAAAAACACATTTCTTTTACAGTCCCGGTTCCTTAAATGGCCGTTAAGTCCAGTATCTCTACTTGGTGACATCTTCAGTGAAAACAAAATCACTTTTATACTCTTTCGATTCACTTAGTATTGTCTGCTTCTGTAAGGTAAGTTCAAATTAAACTTTATAAAAAACAAAACAAAAACAAAAAAAACACAACTGATTGCTCAGAGAAGTGCTCGGGTTGTGGCTGGTCCAGCTTTGGCCGCGAAAAGACGAGATGTGAGGTTCATGGCTGCTCTGTCCACTCCCCGTGTTCACAGTGCAAGTGGTTACTCCATGCCGTTCCGCAGCATCTGATTGGCCGCGATGAGCATGACACTGATGATGAAAGCCATCGCGAAGGCGCAGATCAGACTTTTCCTCACGCACGTCTGCCGATTCTTCTTTTTGGGATGGACTGAGAAGAGAAAGGACAAGAGTGATGAGAGCGCTAATGACAACAAGAGAAAGTTTCCCTCAAGACTCACGACGCTTGACTGAAAAAACACTAGAGCAAGGAAGAGGGATTTTTGTGCTGCTACCTATATCTGTTTGGGACGCGAGACCCTTTTTTCTCTGGAGTTCGAGAAAGGAGGAGGAGACTCGTCCTTGCGAGCGAGAGCAACAACGGAAAGTTTCCTCTCTGTCAGTCCCCTTGTCTCAGTTTGTTAGAATCACACACCGCATCAATAAATCAACTCGGCGCTCTGAGTCACGGATCTGAGAGGGGATTGAGAAAGGCGTAGAAGGTCCCGTAGGACAGGATGAAGACGGGGAGGGAAAGCAGGGAGGAGGGCGTGAGGGTTAAAGGAGGAGAGAGGGGAAAGAGAGGGCATCATCTAGGCGAGCTCTCGGGTTCTCGTTGTCTCTTTACCAGAGGCGATAACTTGGTTGTACACCTCTCCTTTTCTTCTCCTCTTTATTGTCTCTCCCTCTTCTTTCTCTCTCCCCCTCCCCACCCTTCCCCCTAGAAACTTTTGCGAAAGAGAGAGTCGAGCCAGCAGTTTCCTGATCCCTTCTTTAGCCCCTTATCTTCGCCTCCGCTTTCCCCTCCTCCTCCCCTCAACTTTTCCTCCCTGCTCTGTCTTTTCAGGTCTCGGTGAGACTGTATGCCAGCACCCAATGGATTCATTAAGGCTCTCCTAGTGTTCCCGGCGTCTCCCATCTCTCTTTACCTTTGTCCTAGTCTGACTCTACGGATGTTTCACAGGGGGGGGGGGGGGATGGCAGCGACTGCTAGTTCTGCACAGCTAACAGGGGGGGGGGGGGTGAGGACCAGCTCGGATGTTTTGTTTCCTCCATTGCTTCACTGCTCCTACAACTCGATCCTTACATCTTAACCAGCCTAGCCTGCTCCCCTCGGGGACCCTCAAACAACAGCAGTTTCACCACCGCTGATTGTTATTGATGAAGAAATTAAAACACTCTTTAAATGTGTTCTCTCTTTGTTCCCACTCAGGAAGGTTTGACTGCCTCCCCCTTTTTTTCCCTCATCTCCATTTCCCCAACTCGTTCTCCTCTCCCTCTGTTCAATATCGTTTTGGCCTATTTCCCTCAACCCTCTCTCCCTTTTCAAACCCCCCCCCCCCCCGCCCACTCTCACCTCCCTCGTACTCAGGGCAGTTCCCTGAGGTTTCGTTGAGGCTCTCCTCCTCGGTGATGATGATGTTCTCAATGTCCTTCATCGTCAGGTGGTCCCGGAAGGCGTGGAACAGCACCTGCTTCAGCTCATCCAGAGACAGCTGCTGCATGTCAAACTGCAGGGGCACACAGCCATCAGTGCACAGAGGCACCGTTAGCCACAAACCGGGTTTACGGGGGCAGATAAATATAGCGTGTTGCATGCGAGTGTGTAAGGTGTAATTGTGTAATGTGTGTGTGTGTGTGTGTGTGTGTATCAGTTATAATGGCAACGTTTCTGCGTATGCATCACTGCTGCTGCTCGCAATTGTATACTGTTCACGTCAGAGTTTGTTTTGATGCCTGCACCAGCATGCAGCCATCCGCGTGTGTATGGATACAGGTGGATGGATTCATGTATGTCTGCTTATTGTGTGTAATGGACCTTTAAATTGAAATGATGTTTCCTACATCACTGCTGACGCCACTTTCGTTTGCGCGTTTAAAAAATGAGTCTGGATCATACCCTCTATTCTATTCCCTTTCTGCCCTTCCAAACAAAAGTGTCCTTCCACACCCCCCCCCACCCCATGAGCACACACACACACACACACACACACACACACACACACACACCAACACACAAACCGCTAGCATCGGTGTCTTGATTATTTACCTCGCTTGGTTTAGTGCAACAGATGGATGAAGTGAGACAGGCAAGGCAGGAAAAAAAGCATGAAAATAGGAGAAAAAAAAAAGAGAGAGAGAGAGAGAGAGAGAGATAAGATGAGAGAATAGTAAAGTATGGCGAAGACCGGAAAAAAGAGATGAAGAAAGTAGTGGGAGACACAGATGGAGAAAACAGACCTGGCAGACAACGGTGGAAGAGCCGTGAAAATGTTGTGGTTGTGAAGATGAGATGCTCACTTCAATGGAGAGAGAGAGGGGGGGGGGGGGGGGGGGGGCTGTAAGTAAAATAAGATACCAAAAGAAAATTTAATTAAACAAGAAAATTAAAAAGTGTGAGGTGATGAAAGTTAGAAATAACTTTCTATCTTTCTATTTCGATCAATGTTCTATAATATCTGCCTCCACACTGGAGCTGCAGCCAACGCTGTGATCAGTGGAACGTGTCCAACATGCAGAAATACAGAGGTGTGATATTATCTCCCAATGTACATACTCACACACACACACACACACACACACACACGCATTATAATGCTAAAAGCCTGCCTCATTAGGCAAGATCTATTGTTATGTCATGTGTTTTGTGTGTGTGTGTGTTGTGTGTGTTAGCGTGCAGCCTCAGAGCTCTACAAAACTGTATTGATTCCAATCGAACCGTTCTTGTCGCCTTTCCAGGTGATTTACACCTTAATTATGGAAACACGCACACACAAGTTGCAACAAGATTAATGCAAAAACGAGGACATCACAGTAAATGGAAGAAAAATTTCACACACACACACACACATACACACTTACACACTCCGTCAATCACCTAAGGGCGATGAGGCCAAAAACACGTTGGACGGGTTTTCTCGATGATAGATTAACCAATAGTTGTCAAATCTGAATCAAACAGCTTTGTTATGTTTTAAAGAGGCTGCTAGCGCTGCTGCTATTACAGTTTTTCTGAATTGTTTACACACTACCAGTAGATCTCGAGACACTCAGGTACCAAACCCTTAAACCAATTCTGCAAAAACACACAGGATCCTGTACCGATCGAACAACCGACAACTCTCGTGTTCAAGCGGGGAAAGCGCGTTCAGCTCACAGGTACAGAAACAGGCTTCTGGCCAAATTGTTGTCCTACAAATCAGAGCCGAGGCCAAATCTGAGCTGGTTTGTAGATGAATGGACGGAAATATTGTGAAGAGATAGAGGGACAGGAAGGGGAGGAGGAGGGGGAAGAGGAAGAGCAAGGAGAGCAATGTGATCTCAGCTGTGGTTTGACAGTGAGGGGGGCTGGAAAGAGAGTCCAGCCCAACCTGTGTCACTTCACTGTCACTTTTTGTTTAGATTTTTGAAAAAATGAGGTACAGTTTCAGAAAGCGGGTGTAAACAACTCAGAAAAGCTATAAATACCAAACCATGTAGAGCGATGGGAAAGGCTGATGAAAGAAAGTGTTCCTTTACCCCCTTTTAGCTGCTTTAAATAACAGCAACCTCGTGTGACATTTGAGGACAGTCGGTGAAAAGCAGTGAGCGGCAACAGAAGGCAAAAGGGCCTCAGCCTGATGTCTGCTCTCTCTCTCTCTTGCCAAAGCTGTCTCCGCTCTGAATGGATGGAGGCAATGCAGGTATAACACTAAGGACTGCAGCTCCAGGACAGATAACATGACAGCTCAGGGCACCAGCAGAGAGACCACGTTCCTGTCTGTCTGTCTGTCTGTCTGTCTGTCTGTCTGTCTGTCTGTAGGGAACATCTAGTGTTTCCGAACCAGAGTGATTTCCCCCCTTTACTCGTCCTGATGTCTCGGAAGGACACACACTCACACATGCACATGCACATGCACACACAGTGATAAACAGGGGATGTGAGCTACAGAATGTGAAGTGCGTTTGTGTGCATGCATGTGTGGAAAAAGAAAAACAGCGGGGGATCGTGAGCAGTGACCGGTGACATACCGGAGGAGCCGGGACCCGTCAATCAGATGTATTCCTGCCTGCCCTCCCTCTTACGGCATGTGCGTGTTTTCTCTGCCGTCCACCTGCTTTGTCTTCTGACCCGCGAAAGCATTTCTTTCCACTCTTGAATTTTGCCTTTCCCCCAAATTTTTTCGTTCCCTCTCGGAGTGGAGAGAGCGGAGTCGGCTGTAGCTCAACGGCCAGAGCAACACTGTCAGGGTGAGGTGTTTGATTCCCATCGGGCCACCCCAATGCTAAAAATACGTGCACTTATGGTGCTGTAAGGCACTTTGCATGAAAGCATCCACCAAAACGGCGCACGTTATATAACACACACACACCGCATTACTTGAGTTACTGCCGATTTTGTCTGCGACGGTCATCCGTGTGACATTATGACGACCGACGTTGCAGAAGACGGTTTCCGACATTACTTCATCGTTAGGCAAACCCAGCCTCGTTTGCAATGGAGGACCGGATGCTTCCTTTTTTTACAAATCTAATTTACTCAGTGTCAGCGGGAAATCTGGCAACCTGAGTCAGGAATTTTTCTTCAAAGTGGATATCTGAATAGCCCTACGGTTGTATTCAGCCTCTTGTGGGCCTTTTACACAGCCGGGGAAATAAACAGGGACGCAGAACGAAACTCGGTAGGCAGTAGAAATGTTTCGGAGACATTTCAATGGCGCGCTGAATCAAACGTAAGCAGGGTACACGAACACAAACGCTCGCACATTTTATTCAGCAACAATGTGAAGCACACGTACACGTATACATGAACACACACACACACACACACACACACACACACACACACACAATGAGGGAAATGTGATTAAATACAACACCACCTCCACGCCCCCCAATGAAGACAATCAGTATGCATCTCACTGTGTAATGATATCTGAACATCCTGAATTGAGTCATTATGGCTCACCAAGGTGTGCTTCCGCTCCGCCGTCCCCTCTCTCCCCCTCTTTCTCTTGTTTCTCAATACAACCTCCCTCTCTTCCTGCCTCTCTCTCTCTCTCTCTCCGTGTGAAACATTAACACACACACACACACACACACACACACACACACACACACACAAACTGCTGCCACCGTCGTCCTCAGAGGCATATTTTCTCAAACCAACGCTTCCCCCTCCTCCTCCTCCTCCTCCTCCTCCTCCTCTCTTTCCTCCTGTGTTCTCTTGGTCTCCACGCTCATTTCCTCTCTCTTGTCTCCTCTTTCTCTCTTATTCCCTCTCTTAATTTTTTTTGTTGTCTTTATGTCTGTCTCTCTCTTCTCTCTCTCTCTCTCTCTGTCTGAGGAGGTAAATCACACCAGAGACGAACACTGTCTGCGACCTTCGTGAATTGCAGTCTCTCATTCCTCTTTCTTTCATTTTCTCCCGACTCTCTTCCTTTGTGCTTTTTCTTTGTAATCCTATATCTTTATGTGGGGCATCTATTCCTCTCCCACATATTGTCCAGTTCCCCCCCCCCCCCCCCCCCCCCCTCTGAGTCACACCATACTCCATTTTGCTCCATCGCTCTACTGCAGGTACGATGAACCTCATTTATAAAAAAGCGATTCATGAAGAAACGATCCTCCTGAAGTCAAATTCAGTAGGTCGACTTTCTCCAATTTTCCCCCTCGACAATGTCTACCGCTATCCAATGTGTTGAATGCTCCAGATAGATTTTTTTTTTTTTTTTTTTTGGTACAATCATCTTGCAGAAATGATTGTACGGTGAAACGAAGAGCATTTACATAAACTGAGACCGGTTTGGGTGCCTAACCTGAAACACGCTCATTTTCAGTGAGTCATGCTCTTAATCTTTCTCCTCTCATTTGACTCAAGGAAAAGCATTGAACAGCTTCCCAAGAGCTGTCACCCGACTCAACCAGCCCTCCGACGAATCAGCCCCCGTACACCCATTCAAACTCTGGACTCCTCCTGATTCTGATTATTGCGACCAGTGGTGTGTCTTACCTCAGAGGCAAAAACACTGCCAGAGCTGTCAATTTTGAACGTTTTTATTTTTTTTTTTTTTTTTGCCTGGACTGCATTAATTTCGACAAACAAAGCAAGCTTAAAAAGCAGCATGTCCAAAAAGCAGAACGGTAAGATTCAGGCTCAATTAACCACTGAGCCCAGATTAGACAAAAGCACAGGCTCAAATATCTACTGTCCTCATACTGGGGCACTTTCCTGAAATCTTTATTATTATGGTAATACCCTCTCTCCATCACTATTAATAGTAAATGCACACACACACACACACACACACACACACACACACACACACACACACACACACACACACACACACACACACACACACACACACACAATTACACAGAGAGAGAGAGAGATTCTCAATTCCCAGCAGGTCCCTTTCCTTCAAGGCCTGAGCCAAAAAAAAATCAGTTTCTGTTTTTGTCATTGAACAAAGGATGCAGGTAGGGGACCTGAGTGTGTGTGTGTGTGTGTGTGTGTGTGTGCGCGTGCGCGTGCGTGTGCATGTGCGCTGTGTGCCAATATGTGCAGAAAGCAGGCAATCGGGTTTAGGGATGTATGGACTTCCTCTGCCTGCTGAACATATACTCTGAGGCGAGCGACGGTAAGAGGAGGCGTAATGGATGGAGCAGATAAATGTTGAGGGGAAGTAAGTGACAGCAAAGAAAGACAGCCGGCTGAGAGAAGTCGACTTTAAATCTCACCTGCCAGAAGATATTGTCGATGGTGTTGCCCAGGAATCCTTCTCTGTTGTCAGAGGAGAGGAGTTTGGGACCCAGTATCGTCATGAACTCCTCAAAGTCCACCTGGCCGTCACCTGCAGACACACAGGAGGAGGGATGGGGGGGGGGGGCAAGGAAGCAGACGAGCAAGCCAGCAGGAACGCATAAGACACACACACACACACACACACACACACACACACACACACAGACAGGCAGAAAGACAGGGAGGCAGACCGGGACAAAAGAAAGTCAGACACACAGACAGGAAGCCAGATTGGAGCTCAATAATACATTCTACGCCGGAGTTTGCTTGTCAAAACAAAGAAGCAGGCTCCGAGACAGATCAACAGATGGATGTGCCCTCATCCGTGACAGACACCCACGCATCATCAGCACTAATTCACCTTTCAAAATAAAAGTGGATGTGTGTGTGCCTTGCCCGTGTGCGTCTGCGTGCGAAGTGCGAAGTGCTGTGGGTTTGTGGACGTTCAGAGAACGTTTGGCAGCTAGTAAACGTCTGATTGTTTATTCTCACTGAAAATACACCAAATACATCTATTACTAATGATAGCAATCAATCAGTCTAATGGCATGGAAACTCTTCAGAACAACATGCTTCTAACAGATTCACTATAAATGAGTTACTGTGTAGTTATACTATATAATACTAATACCAGAATTAAACTAATGAGTACTATTGTTGTAATGGCATTAATATTAGTAGTAGTTGTAGTGGTAGTAGTAGTAGTAGTAGTAGTAGTAGTAGCAGTAGTGGCAGTAGTAGAGTCAGCACCGCAGTGTTATGTATTAGTATTAGTAATAGTAATAGTAGTAGTGGTAGTAATAGTGTTAATATTAATTGCTACTTCATGTGAAACCTGAGGGAAATGTAATGAATAAGGGAGGAGATAATACCGCAGCTCAAAGGATCAAGGTTTCTTACAGAGGGATTTAATGACATGTTTAAAACCCGAGGGTGCCGATTGTCTAGGATTGTCTAGGAACTGCTACTAATTGATATAATCCTTGGACTACTCGTACCAATGACCTCTTTCGGGAATTTATTAGCGATACCATCGAGACGACAGGTAGAGGACTTTCCTCCAGTCCAGAAGACACCGTGTCTCTCAGAGTATACGCGTGGAGACGAGGCAGGAAGCTTTTATCTCTGACCTTTCATATGTAAGAAACAAGAACAGACGGATAAGAAACGGTGACGAGCGTGTTTGCGATGCAGAGACCGCCTCGCAGTAATCACAGCGTTCAGTGATTTTTTTTTACAAGCAGAAGTAGAGTCAAAGAAGCAGGATTAGACAGGTACACTCTTTGTTGTCTCCGGGGGGGGATTCTTCTGGCGTCGGATCAACCACTGCTCTTAAGGCAATTCAGAAAAAAGGTTTTTAGAGGAAAGCTTGTGGGAGGCTAGATTTCAGAAACCCATATGGCCACAAGCAAGTGGAAGGTCTGTTGAGTAATGTGTTTTGGCTTTAAATGACAATTGTTTGCCTTTGCATCACCATTAATCTTCAGCAGACATCCAATAAAAAGATTCATATTGTTTTCTATCTTAAAGACGTTTCATTGTATCAATTTCATGTTTTTCAAGAATATAATAAGCCTCTTAAAACCTACACACGCCATATCTGAAGATACAGAATACTGTTTTACACCTTATGGACACAACAACTGAGAACACACATTATTAAATACACACGAAACTGAAAAACTCACACTTTGTGTGTATGTGCATGTGTGTGCATGTGTGTTCATGCGCCTCACCATCCATGTCTAGTCTCTGCATGATGATGGCCAGCTCCACTTCACTAGGCATGTAACCCAGGGAGCGCATGGCCATGCCCAGCTCCTGTTTGGAGATGAAACCGTTCCCATCACGATCCAAAACACGGAACGCCTCACGGATCTCTGCAAGAAAGAATATAAAAACATTTCAAAACATATCGCCGTTCAATATTCTTTCTTTCTTGCTTGTTTTCTTTGATTGAGGAGGAACGAGACGGAGCTGTACGCTTGCTCAAAAGTCTGTTGTCCTCACACACCAAACACAATCATCCTACATCAAACTTGACATGGACTTGATAGAAACTATTGATCTGATTGAAAACGCTGACTGTAATCCATTGCGGTTTGTGATAATGTTTTGTAATAAAGCTGCAGATACCTTTGAAATAAGGTAGTTATGTTACATGTTAGATAACTGAAACGACGTGTTGACACAACTCAATATAATAGCAAAATATGTGTATATACAGTATAAATACACTGAACATATTTACTGTAGCATTCTGTATCTGTGTCGTTTGACTGTAATTTGATTGGCTTGGCCGGTGTTGCCCTGTGGGTTGCTGGGTAGCCTGGGATAGCTTGGCAACAATGGCGTAAGACGGGGATGCGGCTCTCCCCTTTCCCTCCCTTTATCATTTATTTTTCCTCCCCTCTTCATTTTGCACCGGTCTTACCTATCAAAAGATACACACCAGATCACAATGTCTTTTCATCTGTATCACCATTAAAAAAAAACAACGCCTGTATTGTGCTGGTGACTTCCTGGTGTTCTCTGTATGTGTGTGTGTGTGTGTGTGTGTGTGTTTGCGTGTGTGCATGTGTGTATGAATGAGTGTGGGTGTTGTGCACCGATGGGGGAATACCCTCAACACAAAAGTGGCAGGTGGACATGTTTTTTTGTGTTTTTTGTTTCCATAGTTGAGATCCTGTGTCTCCTTTGAGGCATTTGTAGTTTATTGGAAGGTTTGGTGGACTGATGCTGCTCAGTAGGCTAATCCTCTCTTCCCCCTTTCTCTCAATACATGTTCTTGTTTTTGTCTCCCTGAGATTTGATGTTTTGATCTGCCCTGATGTCTGTTGCGTTTCCTTGCTTGTATTGTTATACCTCGTGTTACCCTATGCATTTCAAATACGATTTCAATCAGAAATAAAGAATCCTCTTACCTCTTACTTATTTTTTCTTACACCAACATTATTTGTATATGTGAAGTTGTGTGAGACTTCTTGTCAAGGATCTTGTTTTAAGAAATGTTCCAAAAAAAAAAGAAAGAGAAGTAATAAAGAATCCAAGGCACAATGTTTGGCTTGAAATGAACTCGTACAAATTGCATCATCAGCCTCAAATTCTATAAATTTGAGAGAAACTCATTTGAAATCTAACAATAAATAATCAGATTGTGTTATTGAGTCGGACTAATCCATTAGATTATGTTACTGATTAACGGTTTTAAGCAGTTCAGTAATGAGAAAATGTTGAAAGGAACTTCCCTGGGGCTGATAATAGGCTGTCGCATTGACAGGATGTGTTGCAGCCTTTCCCTCGAGACAAATCAAGGTGAGGATACTCTCTCTCTCTCTCTCTCGCTCTCTCTCTCACTCTCTCTCTCTTCATATTTACTTGCTGTATTTCACGAACCCCAGGGAGGCCTGTCCCAGTCCTTCCACACGTAACACTCGGATGCCTCACCTAGAGCATTTCTGACAGACTGCTCTCATATAAAAGGCCTCCTGCTTGCCTGGAACGGTAGGCATAGGCACAGAGTACCTGCAGCGTCTACTCAGGCAGCAGAATTAGTCAAACCTCCGAAGACCTTCTCACAAAATACCCGGTCAATCTCCCACTAATTACCTGTCAATCATTTGACACTATCTGGGTGGAGGTGGAAGGGGGGTGGGGGTGGATGTTTGGGGTGGGGGTGTGTCTCTCTCTGTTGTTGAATTTATCGACTTGATAAAGTCTGCAACAGAGGCGAGGCTTTGAAAGTCTCTTAAACCTCTTTTCACAGGAGAACGCTCCACTCTGCTCTGTGGGGGTGTGAGAGTGTTGTTGAAGCCGGCTCACATTTTCACCGGAGAAATAGAAAACAGTTGAAAAAAAAAAAGAAAAAGCAATAGTCTGCTGCACAGTAGAATTCAGATCACGATTTCCCCGAGTCTAATTCTTTTCCTAACTTTAATGATGAATTTTGCATGGGATTCTCTCCTGTTTCTCCCCCCCTCCCTCCCTCCCTCCCTCCCTCCCTCCCTCCCTCACCCCCTCTCTCTTGCTCAGTCTCAGCGTTGTTAATATTCACGTCCTGACATGGTGCTCCCTCCTCTGTGTCTGCGTAATAAGCCCGTCTCAGATCTGTCTCCTACGCCTGCCTTTGCTCTGTCAGTTCGGTGAGAGCCGAGTTTCAGTCGCAACCCCCATCTAAGCCTGTAAATATCCCCTTCAGCTGATAACTAGACTAGAGCGCTGTGCCACTGGCTCTCTCTCCCTCTCTCTCTCCCTCTCTCTCTCTCTCTCTCTCTCTCACCAAACAAAGTGAGAATCAGAGGAGAGGGATTGGGCATGCGAGTGCGCGGCCTCCCCCCTCTCTCTCTCTCCAAAAACAAAGTGAGATTTATTTGTATGCAGCTCAACAGTGAGGAGTACATTCTCAATAGGGTTTCAATGAGCTACTCCCCAGTGTATTACTGTGTGATGCACGTGTGTGTGTGTGCATCTGTGTGTGTGTGTGTGTGTCTGAGCGAGCACATAACCCTGCTTGTGCACGGTTGTGTATCACAAAGCCAACCCCCAGGACTGCACACGTTCGCACGGTGATCGATGAAACAGCTGAAAACCAGAGGAAAGGACACCAACTATCCACGGGGTGATAAACTAGTCTTCCATCTGCACTAACAGATGCTGTTAGAAGGACCATCTCTCAGAAGTGGGATTAGGAGTTCTAAAAACTTCGGCGGCCAATAGCGCGGCTGTTTCGTCCACACCGAGTAATCCCATTGGTCGGTTTTGATCTGCGGCTGACCGAGGCAAGATAACGAGTCTTATGGTTCCAACTAGTTTACCCTTCACGCTGCCCTTGACTGGCCAAATGAAAGCAGGCTGTTGATCGTAAGATGCTTCTGGCTGTATAAAATATATAAAAATATTTAACTTGCTGAGTCAGTTCTGCTTCGTAAAAACAAGCGTTTTGGTGAACTGAGTTGAGTCGAGTCGTCCATCGGGGACGTTGGATTAAAAGATTTAGGAGACAAAGCTAAATACAATAGCTCACATGTACAAACACAACAAATAGAGCTTCAGACTGACACATACACTCACGCTCTAAATCCTGACTAGCTCAGTGACAGGATTAGTATTTCATTTCACACTGGGGCGAACCTTGTTAAAAATATATGCCCTACACTGCGCTGTAAAGGTGTTTGGATTTAAGGGTCCACCAAATTGCACGTCGACTTATTTCATGGTATATCTCCTCCCTCACAGTGCCTTATTTTAAGTGCTGTGACTGATGTAATTTCTTAAACACTATAATTGGAAACCAGAGCATCCAGTCAAGCATTGAAAAATGGCTAAATGGAAAAAACCCTTCCCCGGGAGAACTGGAGCATTGTAGCTGCATTGTTCCATTGAAACATTAATTGCCTTACCTTACCTCACATTCTTCCCTGCTTCCTAAACTTTCTCTCTCTCTCTCTCTCTCTCTCTCTCTCTCTCTCTCTCTCTCTCTCTCTCTCTCTCTCTCTCTCTCTCTCTCTCTCTCTCTCTATCTCTCTCTCTTTCTCTCCAACACACACACACACTCTGTCTATCTCTCTGTCGGCACACTCACCTCCGAGCTCCTCTGTCGAGATGCTGGTGAGCTGGAAGGCTTCACTGCCTTCGGACAGGGAGGTGCTCAGGTAGTTGTCAGGATAGAGCAGGCCCGCCCGCACATGGTGGAATGGCATCTTCTCCCTGCAGACACACACACACACACACACACACACACACTCTGAATGAACTTTATGTGTGTGTGAGAGAGAGAGAGAGAGAAAGAGAGGTAATATATCTGTTGGTGCGTGTATTTAGACCCTAGATGCCAGCTCAGTCATAATCCCTGTTTAGAAACACAAGCTCTTACATTGTTCCTTCTACTAAGCTAATGCCCATTTCTGCAAGAAGTGTGTCCTCCACGGCAGAATCACACTGACAAATTCAATGTAGGGCACAAAAACAATATCCCACTGTTATTATGCAGGTAAATACCATCACAATACAATCAGCAGCCCCGTATTATCTATCGTTCTGTCTCGGTCTTTCTCTCTCTTGCTCTTTGTTCAGTCTCCTTGATCCACAGAGATAAGAAAGCAACTAAAGTCCTGTCAATCGCTATCGCTTCCTCTAACCTCCCTGTCAGAGCGGCTGACTTCCTGTCCCTCCAGACAGCAGACACCTCACTAAGAGACCTCGATGTCTTGACAGGCCATCAATCATCAATACTCCCCGCTGCGGTACACTGAGAGCGGTCCTTCTCTTTCTGATGCATTGAGTTATCCCTGTGATGGGTTTTTTTCCCTGTTGTTGACACTTCTGCAATATGTTTCATGTAACGTATAACTGCACTGAACTGAATTGAATGGAAGTGGGAGAGAGAGAGAGTGTGACAGAGGGGTAGGGAGATAGGGGGGGGAGGAAGAGAGATAGGGAGAGAGAGGAGGGGGGAGACAGATCCCCTGAGTATTTCGTGAAGAGGCCCCTGGCAGATAGGAGAGATAGAGATAGAAGTGTGGATGTCTCTGTCGTACAGGAAACATGTCCAAAGTCTAAGCAGCCACTCTCCTCTCCTCTCCCACCTTCCCCCTTCTCCTGTCCTCTGTTCATCAGGGCCGTGAAAATGCAATGCTATTTGAAAGTTAAATCCTTGGTGGATCTTGGTATCAACACCGAGGGAGGGGAAAAGGACACGGGCCGAGAGCAGAGACGGAGACGGTGCAAAAGGTTAAGAGCAGTGGGACAGGCACAGGCCCGCTCGGGTGATCTGTGGAGGACGCGAGGTGTGAGAATGCATCATGTGGCTATGTGTGTGTGTGTGTGTGTGTGTGTGTGTGTGCGTGTGTGTGTGTGTGTGTGTGTGTGTGTGTGTGTGCGCTGCGCATCGTTTGTGAGCTTAGAGGAAAATGTATTCTTCAGTCCATCTGCTGCCGGTTCTACTCCTGACCCACCGGCACAGTTACGGTACCCAGGTCACCACGGCAACATGTATCAGCCACAGATAAGACTGATGTGCCGTTCTTTGATCATAGTCACGTTTCCCATTCTGAAAGAGCAAAGTACCACACACGGTCAATCCTCTGAGCTGTTGTTTTTTCATGTTACATCCACTCATGATAGTCATGATGGAAGATGCTATATGTAGCATTTTAAAAAGCAATATATTTTTTTCTTTTAAACTTTTCTAGTATTTCTTTATTGTTGTTGAAATGTCATTGTTATAGTCTATGTAAGGACATCGCTATATGATTAGTAACATGACCTGAAGTGATTTGTGTGTTTTATACGCTGATGAAGGCTAGACAGCTGAAACGTCCTTTGACATACTGCCCAAATAAAGTGTGAAGGTTAGTCAATGAGAGTGATGGTTTTCCTCTTGAAGTAATGTGTAACATTTTAAATCAACTTTATCAACAAATCATTACCACACGAGCTTTGAAACACTGGGTGAATTATTAAGAAAGGAGACCAGTGCCAGGAAGACTGGCAGCTTCTATCGGCCTCTACACTTCATTTCACATTGTGTGTCACAGGGTCGGATTAGGCGGGGACAGCTTTAAGAGATTGAGGAGCTAACACTTTCAGAGTTTCTCACAATGAAAAGCTTTATGGGAAATGTGGTCGTAATTTTGAGACACATAACCAGAAACAATACCACTGGTGTGAGATAGAGGCTACCAGCTGTCTCAAGCATGGTCGCATTTGGTTTGGCATTATACCAAGGCATACGCGTCGATCACGTGGGTGCTCGGTGCTCGAGCACCCACCTAAAAGGTTGAGCACCCACAGGGAAGGCAGATTAAAAAATAAATTAATAAATAAATATATTAAAAAACTGCATCTTTTAAAAAAAAACACATTTATTTATTCTATTATTACTTATTACGTTTTAACTACAAATCGCATTATCCAATTAAACTTGTTACAGCTCTGTGTGTGTGTAGGCTACGTTAAGGGGCAGTGGTCACGTAGCCAACTGCCAATGTGACTGTTAGAGTCGGCTAAACCAACGTTGTTCCATCACGTAGCTGCTAGCTAGCCACACAGCAAGTGTGAAACACGGGTGATGATCGGGTAAAAATGTACGAACTTGTAATTAAAAACAGAGAGAGATACCGAGTGTAAAGACGTGAGTGTAAAGACAGTCAAAGTGAGGATCCACCACCAGTGATGAATTTGTAGCAGTGCAGTGTTGCACTGCTACAAATCGTTTCGTTTCGTTTCGGTGTGTGTCTACGTTGACAGATGACAGCAGCCTGCACCATGGTAATTACTAAAGCAAGCGCAATAAAAGTGATTTTGTGAAAATCTTTACTGAAGTATTCACTTAAATTGAGCACCCACTGGCAAAAACATAAATCGGCGGCTATGTACCAAGGTATCACAATTAATGTGACAATGATATATTGATGTTTAGGTGTAGCGCCTCTAACAACTAAACATACTCTGTGATCAAATTAATTAATTGATTAAGACATATGATATGAGATTGATATGAGAATGTATTTTAACACTCCATCTGCTCCCATAATTGTTCTCAAGACAGAAACACCCACTCAGCCCCTGATGGCAAGACAGGCAGACATGCGTACACATGCAAACAAACTTGATCACTCTCTCGATCTATCTAGAGCCTCTTTCAGACAAACACCTCGGACATTCTCCAGAGAATCAGGTCCCCAACTTTAACCGGAGTTGCCCTTCCACACATATAGCGCACCACTGGAGACCGTCTGTTTCAGACGCGTTCACAACAACAGAAAATACTCCGGTTAGTTCAGGCAAGGGGCGGGGCCTGGGTAGAGCATGCGGGACACAGGACATGACGCAAAAAGGTACGCTGCAGAGAATCTTCTGCTCCATTCACACTTGGGCTCATCCATCTATCTATCTATCTATCTATCTATCTATCTATCTATCTATCTATCTATCTATCTATCTATCTATCTATCTATCTATCTATCTATCTGTCTCTCGCCCTCTCTCTCTTTCTCTCCCATACTTCTGGGTTGTGGTTTGTCTACTCGTGAAAACATAGCCTGTTGTCATCATCCATACACAGACATGAGAGTTGACATGGTCATGCTTTAGTGGAAATTATGTTTGTCTGGCTCAGAGCAGGCACTCTGGGAGTGGTAGAAACATAGACAGACAGACAGGTGTGTGTGTGTGTGTCCGTGTGTGTGTTTGTGTGTATGTGTGTGTGTGTGTGTGTGTGTGTGTGTGAGGGAGAGTGAAAAGAGGAGCAAAAGAAAAATAGGCTGACATTTGGTGATGTTTGGACCGTGGGGTCATCTACACCTCGGGGAGCAGAGTTTCAAGTCTGCAGCGAGGTTAGTGATTAGAACGAACTTCAGCACAGCCAAAGGGAGGGCAGCGACAGAGCAGGGCGTGAGATAACGGGAAAGAAGGAGCAAAAGAGACCGGATACAAGGAGCGGGGAAAAGAGCAGAATGGGCAATCGTGTGTGACAGAGATATGTTGTTACAAGGCATATGTCATTTTTCACACCTCCTTCAGTCCCCATTGACAGAGATGCATTAGCAGCATGGTGGGAAAGAGCTGAGGGTCACAACAATAGTCTATCCAACATTATATATACACGCGCACACACACACACACACACACACACACACACTCACACACAGACATACACACAAGAGCGCCACTTCAACCACTGCACACATCACAAGCCAGCCCTAACGAGATCAAGTTATTAACACAATGAAATCTTGCCTACAAGGTGAAAGGAAGCAGAATGTGAATAGTGTCATAGCCACCAATAGACCATTAAAGCATCTGAAACTATCTGAAGGCTCTCAGATCTCCATGCGTATGTGATCTGGGATCTGTTGGTATAGGACAGGCTGATCAAGATGAATCTGCAAATTAATCTCTTTTTACTTGAAGCCACTAAAAAGTCTGTCGGCTCTCTATTCTCCAATTGGGAGAGAATGCCCTACAGGCTGCCAAAAATAATGAGAGACCACGGTTGAGTGGCTGAAAGTCATCTGTGTTGGATAATGGTGAACTGCCACTCTATGATTAGCCATCCCGACTACACAGGAACACAAAATGGGCATGAGACCCATTCTTCTGCATCAAGGAAGGACACAAGTGTTACCTTAACACGCCTGTTCTGAAAACACAAATCAAAATGCACTAATTAGATTTATGAAATGAATGAAAGAAGGTTAATGGAAGTCAAATAACTTTCTATTCCTGGGTTTTCTTCTGTGCGCTCACAGCAGTGTCACATTGTCACTGTCCTATACTGAAGTCACCTTGGGTAAAGGATAGGCGGCCACCGCATACAGCTTTGATATTTAGTGTTGTATCTCTCTTACCCATCAGGACTGTACTCAACAAATATCTCCTCAATAGATGCTCTCGCCGGGCTCTCCATCGTGTCACCTAGACCGACAGCCCCCTCTCCCGGAGATGAACCTGGGTCGAAGCTCCACGGTAACTCCTGGAGATCAGAAACATCTGGTCCCATCATCATCATCATCCCCTCCTGCGCTACTTGGATAGCTTGTGTGCCCCCCCACCCCCGCCCCGCTGCGCAGCACTATCAGTCCAGGCGGGAAAGATGTGCAAGTGTGTGTCCTTGGTCTTCTGTCAGATGGTCTGAAACGTTCCTCGATGGCTCCCTGAAGACTCTCCACAGACAGAAGAAGAGTTGAACACCCATAATAATCTGCCGCGCCGTGCGCAACCGAGCCAGCTGCGGCTGCGGGGACAGTGCGAGTGGACTCACACCGCCTGCTGCTCCAGAAGAGTCACCCTTGCAAAGAGATTGGGGTGTCCGAGGAAAAAAAAACAAAAAAAAACTGGTGCGCGCCATCCACTAAAAATGCTCGTGCTCACACCCTCTATCATTACTCTCTCACACATATAGCTAAACGCACTCCCTCCATATTAAGCCACAGTCGGGTCTCCTCCGGGGTGGCGGATGATGAATGTGTGTGAGGCAGGTGACAGATTTGGCCATCGTGGCTTATGGCTGTAGACTTTTAGAGCATCTGGCAACGGGAGTTAACACGATTGGGCGCCGTATAATTCCCATTTATCAGAACCATGTGAGCTATAGCCTGAGTGAGAAGGAAAACACAAAGCACGATGTAATGCGTGATTGAGTGTTTTACAGCACGGTGCGTGGCCGGTGCAATTATAGTGTAATTACACTTATAACGCGTGCGATAGGCCTATAATCACCTAATCACACCGCACACTGACGGGCACACCAACCCCACGCAACCAGCAGCTGGAATACATTTTTGAGTAGCGCATAGAAACAACTTACATGCAAAATATTCACCGAGAAAATTGAACGCAAATAGACGCCGACAAAATGTTGTCAGCCATTAAACACATCGCAGCTCAGCCGTTCTAGTAGTCTTATCGTTTTAAGACTTCACAGCTGTATTGTATCACACGCGCGCACACGCACGCACACACACGCACGCTCACACACGCGCGTCCTCCCATTTACACCAATTAGCCTACAACAGGTGCAGCCGCCTGACTCTGCGGCCACCAAAGGACTGACGCATGGACGGTCACTAATCACCTTTATCACCTTTAACACATGAAACGACAGGTGACACATCAGTAACTGTCTAATTAACAGCGTAGTGAGTGAAGAGAGCCTACCTGCCTGTTAAACGATTGGTCCCGGTGGAAGATTCAGCCCCTCGGCTAGAATACTACCGTTAGTGGAGATGCTGAAGATATTTTGAATTGCCAAGATCTGTTTAGTGCCTTGCATCCGTGCTACGCTCTTGAGAAGTCCGTCCGAGAACCAAAGATGGATTCATTCAGTCTGTTTGTTGGACCTGCCCCTAGGACTCACCGACATGTCAAACGTCAAACTGCGACTCCTCAGGTCCAGACTTTTTTGATAGTTATTAAAAAAAAAAAAAATCAACTGGTTAGGTGGTGGTGATATTGTTTCACTCCGTTCAGCTCTAGCCCAGATCCATGTGAATGGCCTCCCATCCGTTTTCTAGATCTCACATCGCCATATCTTGGGAATTTGGGGTGTTGATACAGCGGTAGGAAGACCAAATCTTCCTCCTCAGATCGGCCAGACGGACGCCACCCAGCCGCCCACGGGTCTGGTGAGAGCCGGTGGTGGTGCTGTTGCCGGTCGCCTCTTCTAATAAACCACAGTCCAAATGCAACCTATACTGTCGAATCAACACCGTAGGAGGAGAATGATGTCCGATTAAAGCTTGAGCTCAAACAACAGTTTTTGTAGAGGGTCAGGCGTGCAGAGCAGAGGAGAAAGGGATCTCCCGACGTTCCCGCTGCATTTGTCTCGGCTACTCCCGGTGACAGCGTTAACCCATTTATCGGTCCAGTCCGGTATAGGGAGGGGCCACAGGGGCCACAGCAGATGTGTACTGTAGGTGAGCGCGAGCATGCAAAGCCGAGCTACTCAATGGGGACTGCCGCGCTACTAGTGATTTATAGAACAGGTGTGTGTGTGTGTGTGTGTGTGTGTGTGTGTGTGTGTGTGTGTGTGTGTGTGTGTATGTGCGTTCGCCTGCGCGCGCGTGTGTGCGAGAGAGAGAGAGAGAGAGAGAGAGAGAGAGAGGAGGGCACTGGCAAAGGTGTGAGGTGCGAGCAATTAATGTTTCACTGCATAAATGAAGAACCGTCGCTCCAGTTCTCCAGGGGAACAGTTTTTAATATTTTCTCTCTTTTAGCCATTTTTTTCAGTGCATGACTGGAGTCATCTATGCCCAATTATGGTGCTTAGGAAATGACATCAGACACAGTACTTAAATGATGCAGTGTGTCTAATTGTTCCCCCACTCCTACATTTTGCAGCATGGGACAGAGGACAGGATTCAAGGGAACTTCCAAAGCCCAAGCCTCGCTTTTTACCACCATGTAAGCTAGATAGGAAGATCTTTCCCTTGAAGATGTCCTGATTAGAATTACTCCACTACTCATCCCATTTACATCCCCTGCTAATTATATAATATTTGAAGCTTCTGCACCCGTGGGACCGCAGCAGCTCAATTCCCGTTTTAGCCTTGAGGTTGAATACTGTCTTGTGTGCTGCGTAGCTATAATTAAAATTGGCTGCCGCAACAGCTCATTCTATTCTATTTCCACCGATTGCAATGGGTTAATGTGTGTGTGTTTGTGTGTGTGTGTGTGTGTGTGTGTGTGTGTGTGTGTGTGTGTGTGAGGGGGGGGGGGGGGGGGGGGGGTGCTCTGTTTTTCGCAGGGAATTGAGACATCAATGAAAAGCAGATACCACAGAGACGGCAGTGAACGCCTGCATCACCCAGCACGCGTGCTCAAACTGCACTGTAAGCATAACTACATGGACTGATTTGGTTTGTAGATAGCCCATTTTAGTTCATCCGAGCTCACATATTAAAGTTAATGGTTTTCGACTACACTCAAAGTCCACGTGAAGAGGCGATTGGCGCTGTCCTTGGTGCTGAAGGGATTTCTGGCTACAGACAGGACGAATGAAGGTGACGTTTGCGCCTCATGTCAACATGTCCAACCAATTTAACCCGAACGAGTGTCTGTGATTTATATGAGTTAAAATGATGAGGTTTTTCAAAGGCACGTCGTCTGGGAAAAGAACTAGAGGGTATTTCCTTTTCATGTGTCGCCCCATTCATCCTACACAAACAAACACCATTGAATGAATATACAGATATGAGTGCAGAACTGGGACACTAGGAGTATTTTAAGAATGTTAAAGTGATGCCATAGGAGATACAAAAATACCACAGGGTGAGATGTGGTCGATAAGCTGACTATTGAGTACCACAGACGCACTATAAGTCTCGGTAGGCATATTATAATGTTTTTTCTTTAGGGTTATCGGTCTTCTTGCGGCAGATTCATTATGTTGGACTACAGACACAATGGCACGGCCCTGTGGAGAATACAGCGGCACAATAAGTAGCCTTATAACGCATTTCCTTTTTTTTTCACCGACTATAGCTTCACTCAAACCTCAAAAATGTTTTGCATCGTATCCAACAACATCTCAAGACAATGTGTGGTGAATTTGGTGGTGATAACTTGTATAACAGCTTCCTGGTTCCAAGGTTCCTGTCTGGGAAGGACTACTATAAAAAACGATTTGTTTTTGCGAGCACGTGGCAGTGAAGTAGGCTTTGTGTTTTTTGGGTGCAGATGACTCAAAGTAAATTAGAAAAAAAAGATGTTTTTCAGTGATTAATTTTCATCTGATGCCCTCTGCCCCAATTTTCACAAGTTTCAGTCATTAAAACATTATTTTCTTTTGTGGGTTGCTAAAATGAATCAAAGAGAGCATGCTTGGTTTGCTGCAGTAGGTCAGTCAGTTAGCTAACTGGTTAAACTACACACAGTAGGTCAGTCAGTTAGCTAACTGGTTAAACTACACACAGTAGGTCAGTCAGTTAGCTAACTGGTTAAACTAAAATATTTTCTCAATGTTGTCACAATATGAAGATCCAGAAAAGTGTGAAAAGTGAAAAGCATTAATGTTAAGAAACGTAAGGGAAAGTACTGTTCTTAATCCTGGTAAACATCCATGTTTATGTGGGCTACTTGTAGACCCCACTGCCATTAAATAGTTATATTATTGTGTTGTGAAGAAAGAATTTCAGCTGTAGTGGCCTAGTTAACAGTCTGGCCCTGCCTCTGTCCTCCTTCTAGCTACTGACCACCAAGCAAAATCTTCAAATCCAGGCAAAGAAGTTAAAGTTTGGAAACAGCATGGAATTTACATCTCCCCCCTCTGTGCATTTTACCATGAAATGACTTGAAGCTCTCCAATGTGCAATGCAACATCACATTTCAGGGAAATCAGTCTGGTGGAGGGACAGGCACTACATCAAAAGACCACCAAGTAACGTGACATATAAATAAAACATTGAACATCCTTTCATTCATTCATTCTTTCATTCATTCATTCATTCATTCATTCATTCATATCTTACATGCTCTACATGGATGAGGAGGGAGACATGTATTTTCTGTCCTTCGAAATGATGTTGTCCTGCAATCTGCCCAGATAAAATGGGCATGGAAGAAAGTGAGCATGAGGCCAGACAATGATGCTGCCACATTTAACACTCACAGCCACTGCCCCCTAAATACAAGGGAGAAATGAGCTTCCCATTTTTAGTTGAGACATGTGGGGCTACATTGCACATGGAGAGCTTCAAGTCATTTCATGTAAAAAAAATATCCAGAGAGAGAGAGAGAGAGAGAGAGAGAGCCGGAGGAGAGATGGAGAAAGAAATATGGGGGAGGAGAGGAGGAGTGAGGGTGGGCGCTGGGGTGCCGGTGGGGATGAACGATTTTGATTAGCTCCACGATTGGGTTCAGTTTGTATTGACGTTTGCACTGAAATGATCATTCTTACTTATATTTTGTTGTAGCTATTTCTTTTCAGTGAACCTTGTTTTATGCTTCAAAAAAGAAAAACTTTTACTTGTTGTTGTTGTTGTTGTTGTTGTTGTTGTTGTTGTTGTTGTTGTTGTTGTTGTTGGCTTTCTTGATAAATATGCTGTCACTGTTGGCATAGATTTAAAGTTGACATGAGTGCTGTGCCCCAGTAGTGCTTTAAGTCTAATAATGCCCCTGGTACCAACATTTATAAACATTTCAAAACTTTCATGACTTTAAATCTCATGATTAACTGATGAACGCTAATTTCTTCTCTTTTCGGTGGTGGGACGATCCCTATCCCGAATTTATGTATGGATTACCAATTGGAATGGTAAAATGTGTAAAATGACTCTATATGGGCCCACCAACAAGTTCTGTCCAATCACTTCTAATGGCCATGGTGTCCATCTGCTGGCCGAAGCTTCCAGCCAGACAAGCCATTTTCCCCAGATGAAGAAGACAGCTGTGTGGCCAAGATCAGGCATGGTGATAATCAAAATCTCATGGTGAGTTGAGCACATTTTCCTCAGGTGTTGGGAGGGAAAACCAATTTATTGCAGATATTTTACATGTCCTGCATGTTGATTCTGGGGACAAAATTAGCCACAGACTGTAACAGACAGCAGCGGTGTTCATTATACCGTACAAATGTAGTATTTGAACAAAATAACACAGTCACCTTAACAGAATAGCTTCCTCTTCTTCAGCACAAACCTCTTCAGTAAGACAGGAAACATCTCTTCAGTGTCCTGATTCGCCACGTTACAGTTCCCTACTGACTGACTGGGATGAATCCACCCTTTAACCTTAGTATTATTCTACACTGATTGTGTGTTCACTCAAATGCTTCCCACCAAGTGACCTGATGTGTAAGAATCGACAACTGGGGCGGCTAAACCTTAAAATAGTACCACCGGGAAATGATACCGTGGACTCTGATCTCATAAAAAATCAATTGAGGAAACCACGCCTGCAATCAAATGTAGCTACCTTATGGTCTGTGCAATGTTTATTGCAATTAAACCATTTATTGCTGACCTGTAGAGATGCAGTTTTATCCTACCTCCTGTACTCTGATCAGTACATACTGTAAATGAGACTATGATTAAAAAGTTGATTTCAAAAGCAAAGTTCACGTTCATATAATTCAGTTTAATTATTTATTCTTTAAGGTCATGAAAATGTGCTGTTTTAATAGCCTCTTTTAGGATAGCATACCTTTATTTATCAATAAAAAAGGATTATTTGTGATTTGTAAATGAACTTCAGCTCCAGTACCAAGCTGTGAAGAACTACAGTCTTGTAGTTATTTCCACTGTACATATAATACGTAAAATTGAGAAGAGAGCTGCCTCTTCTTGCTTCCTGCTACCCTCCTAAAGTGGAGCCCTAGCAGCCATGGGCGCATGAGGAAGGAGATTATGATTTCAGATCACAGCCCCTTTCCGTAATACATTTCCCATCTCTCCAAATCCAACCTCATTTTCATTAGCATATAAATATTGTCATCATCCATTCCACTCCACATCCCGGCCGCACTTATTCTGAGTCCTGCAATACGGTGACCTTCCAGGGGGAAATGTAGGATCCTGTCAGCCAGGTTTTTAAGCTGCAGGCATCGTTCAGAAGTCAATCTCACATCCTTAAACATTTTAATTCACATTCACCTGAATCCTTAGGACTGTGAAGAGAAGGAGATAGTAAAACAATCAGAAGACAATTATGATACTGTGTAAATGTGTGCATGTGTGCTTGACGGTGTACGTGTGCGAATGAGAGAGAGTGTACAAGCCAGCGAGAGAGAGAGAGAGAGAGAGCGATCAAGAGAGCTCTGTCTATCTGGAATAAAATGTACTGGGATTTCACTGGACGTTACAATGAACCTCAGCCTCAAAATGAAAAGGTCATTTTGCCAAACATTACACGTGGGTATCCTGCACAAAAAGCCTTTCACCATTCTCTTTAACATACACATCCTACTTCGTCTTTCTTTCCCTCCTGCTCACACACACACAAACTCACATACAAAATCACACACATGAATACTTACCCTGTAAAGTATACAATATAACCCAAAGAGCTGGGGGTAAAACTTTAGTCTCTCTCTCAGAAGGTTATGTCTGCAACACCACATGAATAATGGAACAGAGTGGATTTAACATCGAGACCTTTGGAGGAATAGATGTGCAGAGAGAGACACACCATTATCACCCTGTAACAGTCTGAACATGATATATAAAACATGAAACGTGATCATGAACATTATAGTTTTGTGAAACGCCAACACAGGATATAGAGCAGCTGCACACAGAGAGGTGGGGCTGGAGCGCAACAACAAGAAACAACAGGGGAAAAAAACCACTCCAGCCAGGTACACATCACTCATCGCCTGCTAGTATATTCCTCATCAACCCACGCCGGTACATCACTGGTGAAGAAAATCTCAACGTCTCTTTTGTGTTTGTGGCTGACGTCAGAGTTTCATCCCAGCCTTGCAATCTTGTCAAAGTGAGTCCTTGAGCAAGATGCAGAACACCTACCTGCTCACGGTGTGGATGAAAGCATCGGCTAAATAGCAAAATTGTCTCATGACATTATCCACGGCAACTTTCACATATCTGGAAGAATCGATGCTTGCGTCAGATTGCTGACAGGCATAAAGGGAGAGCATTGCTAACGAGTTAGACGTACACCGCAACTACCCCGATGACCTGCCCGGATCTGCTGGAGAGATGATGGATGTATACTTAGCATGTAACACTGCTTCCATTTTAAGATTACAGGATGACTCATTCTCTCTCTTAAATAGATGAATACACTCCTGAATGCACATGGATCTGAAACACCCACACATACACACTCAGATACACACACACACACACACATGCACACACAGATGCATGTAAAGACTAGTTAGACCGATATATCAGGCTTAAATTAAACATCACACATCGGTCAGTCGTGCGGTCGGTCTGCCGCCGCATAAAAACATGTAAATAAAAAAATGAAATTAGATTTTTTTAACTAGTCATTTAATTGTTTAATAAACTTTCTTTTGTAATGTATGTATTAATTCTTCATTTAAACGCCTAACGTGTCCCAGAGTTTTGCCCCTACCATCCAATAGGTACGTTGGGTCACCCTGACTTAAAGAGCTGCTAACCCACCTAAAAGGATTTCATTAGTCTGGGTTTCACAGGAGCGTTTTAGTGTCACGTGGTCTAAATGCAGTTTCAGAGGCTTTTCCACCGTGCCAAGAAAATAAATTCGAGGGGAAACACCAAATCCTTGTCATTTTTGGCATGAAAGCGATCAAATGTAAATATATTGAATATTGGCACAAACTAGCGACTATAAACATATGAGAATTCGCCTTAAAAAAAACCCTATATCAGTCAAACCCCGCCCCCATCACACACACACACATACACACATTCACAGCATGAATAAATCCTGCACCTTGGTGGGTTTAAGCTGTTCTAGTCTGTTTTCTTGTCTGAGCCAGGCAGCTGCCAGTCTATCATCCCTCCAGACACTAGAAGTCAGCAGCAGCAGCTTTTCCTTTCATCCCATCTAGTTCCAAACGGTTAGTGTTTGGATCAGTCTGAATTCATATCCAAAGGGCGCTTTCAGCCTGTAAGTAGGGTGGCTCAACTAACTAAATGAAAACATCTAACAGTCCACTGCCAATATTTTGTGTGTGTGTGTGTGTGTGTGTGTCTGTGTGTCTGTAGAATTGTATGAAAGGCAACAGTAAAGGCACACATCCAAAACTGATTTAATCCAGCCTACACAAGCTTTATACAAGCCCGGTGTAAGAGACCTGTATCAGAAAGATAAAGGAAAAAAGGGCATCGCTGACCTTAAAATGAAATCCAGAGAAGCATTCTGAGCATGTGTACAAGTGGGACAAACACACACACACACACATAGATACACACAAGCACAGGCTCACACTCTCACACACTCGCACACAGAAATGACTGGGAACAGAACCAAATGAGGTTTAATTGAAACACAATTGAATTACTTTTAATTGTGGACATGGTGACGGTGCTAGCATCACTTCTGCTCACCGCGCAACCCCGGGGGATAACGGCAACAGGATTATGAGTTGGATAGAAGCAAAAAAAAAACTTACCTGCAAAGTAAACAAACACATCACGTCTGAATACCCGGTGGCGAGTGATTGCGGGCTGGCCCCTGAAAGACGAGACCTGAAGTGGAGCAAGTTTTGGTATCAGTGTCAATAAGAAAGCATCAAAATCTATTGAAAGGTCTCAGTAATCTCAAAACGTGGGATTCTTAAAATTCTTAAAAAATGAGTCACTCTATTGTGCGGAGAAAAGTCCTTTCATTTAACAAAGGTAAGAAACAATATTATTGTTTATTGTATCAGATATAGTATAAAAGCAATTCTGCACCGAACTGAATTATACAGTATATCATATACAATATATAGTGTATAAGATCATTTCATGAGATAAAAAGAGAGGTATTCTTGCTAGATTCAATTTTCTACTGCCAGGATTTGTTTTGTCAACTCAGTGGGTCAGGCTCTAACAGCTCAAATAAAATTTGGAAAAATGCCCCGAGGCACCTTATTGTAGGAGATACACATCAAAGATAACAATCCACTGACAGATTTTATACTCCCGCTATATATCTCGTTCTTTCAGATCTTGGAGTAGCTCCTTTGTGTACTTTAGCAGCATATCAAAATAGTCTTGAGATTATTGGAACTGAAGATCATTCGCTCCATCTAATAATCCCATTGTCAATAATGCATGAAGTCATATAAAGAACAATACGTCTCCTTATCTGACCTCCCCTAGGTCACTCCTCCTCTTCCACTTCCTCTCTTTTCTCATCTACTTCTCCTCCTACTCCCCTCACTTCTGGCCTAATTTTGCTGACCGAACATTACCCCTCAACATCCGTTCATTCCGGTTCTCCCCGCTGCCTCGCCGCTTTTCCCCGACTGTGTAAATAAGTGATGACCATCGCGGCATAATTGTTGGTTTGTTTGTTTTTTTCGAAGACTTGCAGAGGAGACAAACTGCAGGCTGCAAAAATGAAACATTTCTGCACTGCTGAAGAGCACATCTGTGCAAGTGTGCACACTGCAGACACGCAACTGCATGCACAAGCGCGCAATCACCCATGCACACGTACACACACACACACACACACACACACACACACACACACACTCGCAGCCATGCAGCTACACCCCTGAATCCCTGCTGAGCCATCACAAGTCACGGCTCTCTAAATTAAATAACATCAAATTAGATTAAAGTAAATGAAACATCACTGAGGAGCAGGGGGGATGAGAGGATGGCAAGGTTGTACAGGGATAGGCAGAGGGAGGAGGGGGGGGAGGTAGGGAGGCGAGGGATAAAGAGTTTATGTATATTTGACATGAGAGAGAGGTCACAGAGAAAAAAGGTGAGAAAGGGGGAAGGTGAAGTAAAGGAGAGAGAGGGAATGGGGGGGGTGACGGGAGGGAGGTCAGGCAGAGAGAGCAGAAGAGGTTAAGGTAAACAAACACAAGATCGGGTGTGTGCAGTGGGTAGAAATAGAAAAGTCTTAGCGCAACGTAACACAGTAACCTCCTTTAATATATGATTGCAATATAATTTTCACGTTGTTTCATGTGTGGCCCCCCCGGCGCGTGAGTATTCAAACGGTGGGAATACTCAACTCAGCTGCTACGGGAATCGCCATGGTAACGTATTAGCTTCTCTGAGTCATACGCTCATCGGGCCAAACCGACGCTCATTTCTATGACAACATCATCAAACATTTTACAGCAAAGCATCTCGAATCCCTTAAGAGTCCTGCGCCAAATCTGTTTTTTTTTTTTTTTCTTCTCTCTCCATCCATCCGTGTGTTGCCTCACAGGAAGGTCAAGAGATGTCTGGAAAAAAAAACCCCCACTATCCGCAAAGCCGGGGGACTATTGTGCTACTCCAATACCGTGCTACTCTTTCCCCTGAATAATGCCTTTGCCTCGCTGTCGGTGAAGTGCCCTATAAAGTCTGCGCTGTAGCAGGTGAATAGAACCACCGTGTTTTCTCAGGTAGTAATATCACCCCTGGGAAGAAGCACTAAACTGGAGATGGAGGCAGACGACGGTGGAGGGGGATCTTCATTCGGCGGCGGGCAGTAAATCAACTCCTGCTACAGGCACGGGGCCACAGACCTGGACCAGCGAGGAAGATGGAGCTCCTCTTGGCTCCTCTTCATCCCCTTTGCCACCCCCCAATTTCAGCTTTCCTCTCCCACCTCACACCCCCCTACCCATTCACCACTTTCCCACCTCTTACTCCTTTCGTCTTTCACACATGTACCACCCCTTTCCCCCTATAGTCTTCTCACCCTCCCCCATCTCATCCCAGACCAGTCCGGTGTAACATTTAATTTCCCCTCTTTCTCGTCACCCCTCCCGCCACCGTCTATTTCCTTGTCTCCCCGCTGACCGTGCCTTTTCCCACCCATATCTCACCTGTCTCCCTGTGTTCCTCCCTAACAACACCCCTCATCCTCGCCCCTTTGCCTCCTGCCGGCGCAATCTCCGGGGAGGCAGAAAGGAGGCCAGCTCTCTCCCGGCATAGGTTTGGGTTTCATTGCCACAGCGATGGGGCTGTCAGGGTGTGGGATTGATGGTTTCGGGGATTCCTATTGGCCCAGAGAGCGGCTCCATGGAACAGTCATCATCTACAGAGAGCAGAGAGAGAGAGAGAGAGAGAGAGAGAGAGAGAGAGAGAGAGAGAGAGAGAGAGAGAGAGAGAGAAGAAGCAGATAGAAAGTCAAAGATAGCAAAGTGGAAAGTAGAGGAGGTTAGGGGGAGAATGTGAGATGAGCTAAAAAGACAGAGAGAGAGAGAGAGCGAGAGGGAGAGAGAGAGAGAGAGAGAGAGAGAGAGAGAGAGAGAGAGAGAGAGAAAGAGAGCTGTAGTTAGTAATGATGCAACATGATTATTATTATGAGAAATAAGTGAGTGAAGAGTAATTCAACAGCATCAGGACAGGTGTGGGCTCCACGCACGTCTACACACACACACACACACACACACACACACACACACACACACACACACACACACACACACACACACACACACACACACACACACACACACGCACACACACATACATTGAGAGAGAGAATAGGGCCAAGCAAAGGACACGAAGCTGCAGCAGGGTGAGGATGTTTGCCCATGTTTGAACTACCATACCGGGCAAAGGTCTCCATCTGTTACCAGCCTAATGCACTATAATAAACCCACCACTGTAGGTGCAGATAATACCTTCATAACACCACTTTTATTGGCCTCAATCTCCCAATATCGCTACCAAGTTTCCGAGCTATGACTCCTCCTATGACCTTTAACCTTCTCAGCACGCCGTAAAAATAAGAAGAAAACACTTTTATACACATACACATGTATTACACAGTTGGCTAGACTAACCGTCATACATTTTTTAAAGGAAGAAAAAGCCAAATCCACATTATCCTTTTCAGGGCGTTCATGTTTGTTTATCCTTTGTCTCCTGTGTTTGAGTTTACAACAACGTAGCTCGTGAACGCCAACGTGGAAGTCCCGGATGTCGAACCTTCCCAGAACACTCAAAGGGAAGCATGCCACATGTACCGGACCTCCCTGTGCTGCAGTTGGTGATGGAGCCTGACACGGGAAGACAGGGGGCATTCAGGGACAAGCTCACCTTGATGTGGCACAGCCAATCAGAAGCCAGGATGTCAATCTCATGTGTGACAGCTCTATAAAAAGAATCCAAACGTCCTATCTGTGGAGGAGCTGACCAGGAACAACAACAGGCAGAAGAGCAGGATGGAAGAGATATCATCTTATCATCTCTTTGCTTCAAAGCACACACACACACACACACACATACACACACACACGCAGGTGCACATACACACATCAAACATAGTGACAAACGTCACCACTGACATCCTTCTATTGTGGATTGAAATAAAGTATTACCTATCTTTATTACCGCTCTTTATTACCTACCAATCTTTATGAAACACACACACACACACACGCACACACGCACGCACACACGCACGCACACACACACACACACACAAACTGTTTGTAGCCGATCGAGACCCTGCTATGAGAAAATGGAATGTCCCAATCAATTTCTGGTGAATGTGTGTGTCTGTGTGTGTGTGTGTGTGTGTGTGTGTGTGTGTGTACCTGTCTGTCTATATATATCTGCATGCATTCCTGTCAGTCTGTTCACTCAGTATTGATTCTGTAACAAGGAAATCAAAGACCCAAGCACACAATTAAGGGCCAGTTTGAGTCGCAGAGTGTCGCACCTTTTGCTGAGTGTTACAACTTTTAATATTCATTTGCTCTTTTCATGTGGAGGCAGATAGAAGGAATTACATGAAAGACAGCTTAGATGGATGAAAGGGATAGAGAGAGAGAGAGAGAGAGAGCGAGAGAGACATCAATATCATTTTCTCTTTTCAGGGCTCAAACTTAAATGGGACGAGCATGAGAGAGAGGAGAGAGAGAGAGAGATTTCCTACGATGACAGAGTGTCGTTGGTATTGGGAATGGAAATAATGAGGGCCGTGTCGAAACTCATTTTTTTCAATTCCTCTCTCTTTGTCTCCTTATTAGTGTCATCGTGAAAGGGAGAGGGCGAGCCGGCAATAACGGGCTAAGAATTGGGAAGCGACGAGTGTAGTGACGATTAAATTTGAGTGAATGAGGTGTTTGTCATTTGGAAAATACTGTATAAAATGAGGCAGAGTAAGTATGTGTGTGTGTGTGTGTGCGTGTGCGCGCGTGCGTCGGCATGCTTGTTGCGCAAATGCGTGTGCACACATGTTTGTGTGTTTGTCAAAGGCGTAATGTGATTCGGGATCAACCGAGTAGAAGAGAGGGATCAAGGACATACTTAATATGGAGGGTTGCTCCCCATTAACATGACAGGTAACTGCAGACTAACAAAGTAAGAGCCCCCGCCCGCCTCTCTCTCTCTCTCTCTCTCTCTCTCTCTTTCACTCTCCCCTCAACGCCACTGTGGTAACCTTCCATTTCATCTTTATTTATGCAGGAAACGTCGACGTCCGCGTCCAGTTCCACGTGTTCACACCGGGAGCCGCAGTCTTGTACCGCCGAACCACCGAGCAGCTTCATGCCGAAGATGTCAGAGTACTGAGGTTGTCTTCTCACTGTGCTTACACACTTAGCTCTAATAGGATCAGCCAGACGTGTGTGTTCAAGTCCCCCCTTGGTTGTGTTTGTAGGCTAGGTAGGCGGAGGGGTTTGGAGAGATCGTCCTCTCGCTGAAAGGTCGCGGGTTCGATCCCCACACAGCAGCCGATGCGTGTCCCCTCGATACCCACGTGTCCTGTCAAAGTGTCCTTTCTGAACCCTCCGCTGATCCAGACGGGAGTGTGAGCTAAATGCGGTGAATGTACTTGGGGAGAAGGAAGGAAGATGTATCTGTCATAGATGTGATCTGACTAAGCAGACTGCTCGGTCGTCTTGTTAGCAGAGCGTTTAAAGTACTCAGATTAACAACAACTGTGGAATCAGACTCAAAACCATTGAGCAGCTTCCTCGCTCGCTCGCTCTCTCTCTCTCTCTCTCTCTTACATGCGCAAACACACAAACCCACAAACACATGAGCTGGCGTACATACAGCACACAGACACACACACTCACACACACACACACGCGACACCAGCACTAGAGGCGGTGTTCGCTAATTACTGACAGAAGGACTCTCAAGGGGTGTAGGAAAACAGAGAGGCGCCCCTCGGCATTCTGGGACCTGTAGTGCCCTCCAGCATCGTGGGACCTGTGGTTCTCCCATTTAATCACAGTCGCTGCTAGCTTGTCACATGATGGAGGAGGAAGTAGGCCATAACAAGAGAACCAGGGAACACTGCTATGAGAGAGGCTTGTGCGTGTGTGTGTGTGTGTGTGTGTGTGTGTGTGTGTCTGAGAGAGAGAGAGAGAGAGAGAGAAAAAGAGAGAGAATGGTATTAGCATTGTTAGACTTAAAGAATAAGGAAAGAGAGACTCAGACACACACACACCACACACACACACACACACACACACACACACAAAGATACATACATACACAAACAGAGAGAAGCTGCCAAATCTCAGATGATAAGATGAGCAGCCTGAGGATTTAGGAGGGTGAGCCAAAACACACACACACACACACACACACACACACACACACACACATCCTGTCTCTCTCTATCTCTCGCCAGTTGCATCTATTTAAATCACTCAAATATAAGCTGCAATCTGGAAATCATCTGACCATCTACATCTCGGTTTCCTCTGCATATGTTTTTGAAACGTGTGGTGTGTGGAGATAATCTATTTTGAACTCTAGACTTCTCATGTCACGAATACAAGTCTCTTCTAATGGCACACCACACATGTAAACAAACATTTCCTGGTCTCAAAAAAAATCCATGGAAACCAACACCAGCAGCTTGCCGCTCTGTGCCTCCATACTGTGCTGTGCATTTTCCTTGGCTGATCGTCTCCTGCAAACACGTCTTTACTCCTCACAAATAATGCATTTAAACGAAACTGTATTTCAATTTTGACGGTGTGGAAGACAGAAGGATGAGGAGAAGAGCCCTTACTTCTTGAATTCTTAACATCAAACACTGTTCTGAGAACTGGAAATACATCAAACAAAATCGGTGTAGTGTCAAACTACAAATATCCCTTTCAACACCTGAATCCAAACAGATAACACGTACTGGTGGAATGGAGCTTAGTAATGATAATGATATCTGAATGTGCATAAACCAGATCTTCCTGCCCATTGTATTACACCAGGAAAATGGAGGGTTTATTATTAAATTATTTAAAAACTTTAAATTGTGATGAAGAGAGAAAACCTAGTTTCCCTATTGCCAAGGAATTGAAGGCTGCCACTGAAGCCTCAAGCAACTTGAGAAAACTTTTAAATCCAATATCCATTTTTTGGCACTGATGCAAATTCTGAAAATCTTCCCATCCCTCTAAACCAAAATCCATTCACAAATCTGTAACCTGAAGGAATCACGAAAGACATGAGGGTCTGACTATTAGAGATGCCCCACATCTCTCGGTTTGACAGATCCAGCCTCATATGGACAATGTCACCTCTAGTTGTTAGCAAGCAGCGCGACAGAAAAAAGACTCAACCTTCACATTCACTGTCTGTCCATGCAAATGGAAATCGATCTACTAATATTTGCTGAATTCAGTTCCTTGAAAAAGTATTCGACCCCCATCAGCCCGGTGCATGGTGCATTAGATTGGGAATTTCTATTCATTTCTATTTGTTTGAGGAAATATATTGCATCTGAGCAAATTCAGGCTTGCAATTTTTCATTTGTATTAAATTGTTAAAAAGTCCTTGATTTGATCTATTTCTATTTCATCTATTTCAAATTGAGAATCTGAGACAACAAAATGTGAAAAAGGTGAAAAAAGCAGAATATTTTTTCACAACACTGTACATGACATACATACAGGCCTGCAGGCCCTGTAGACACACACACACGCACACACACACACACACACACACACACACGCACACACACACACACACACACACACACAGAAGAGAGGTGAAGGCATCAAATCTACACTGAGCCGTTGGGGGTAATTACCAGCGTGACCTGAGGTACTTTCTGTCTAAGAATGACCTGCAGTTCACACAAGTTGTGAATCGTTGAGGTAAATCAATCAAAGAGGGATCAGAGAAACAAGTACTATACCCCCCCCACACACACACACACACACACACACATACACACACACACACCTACGCAAACACACTTGAGATCAATGTCTCATTTGATACAGCTACAACCTTCATCAGATCTGCCTAGCAAAGCAAAATGGTGTGTGACCTCCATCTCCACTCTGTGGGCTCAGTGATGACTCAACATGTGACAAACACCAGCTTGGCACCTACCTGTCTTACATGGTGCTATGTGAGGGTTACTTGGAGATTAGTTTTAAAGATACCTAAAAAGCAGCTTAGAAATCTTGAATTTCCTCCCAAAATGCAACTTCAGAACAATTTCTGAGTCGTCACAAAGCTGCAAATCAAAAGCAAAGAGGGGAAATAAGCAAATATGTCAACAGAAAACAGCTCACAGGGGTTGTAACACACATCACAATTATTGTTAGCACAATTCATTTGACAGAGTACCATCCCAAAATAAGATATCCACCATTTGAAAAAGGTGACATATTTTTCATGAATGCCACACATTTAAAAATAAATAAATAACTTTTTAAAGGATAGCAGGTAGAATGTCTTTCATTCATTCATTCATTCATTTTTCTATTCAGGGTCACTGGGGATCAGGATCCTATCCCAGCATGCATTGGGCAGAAGACACCTTGGACAGGTCGAACAGGGCGTCTGTCTTATCTCTGCAATGGATAGATCGTGTTTTGGAATAGAACTCTTCAGTTATTAGATAAAATCCTTTATGAAATACCTGTATTGAAAAAATGATTGAATTGTGTGCCCATGATTGCCTTGATTCAATTTGTGCAACGGATTGCCTTGACTCCTCCAGTACGACCAGTAATTGACATTGACGGTGTGTGACTCACTGACTGACTGATCAAGAAGACACATTTTTACTATGAACTGTCTGTGCAAATACTGGATGTTTGAAGAGCTTGAAGAAGAAATTAGGCTTTAATATGTGTGAGTGTGTGTGTGTGTGTGTGTGTGCATATGTATGTGTGTGTGCACAGTAGTAGCACAGCTCTATTGGCTTTTCCCTCCTCCGTGCTGCATGGATTTGCATCTCATTGACAAAGTTTATCAGGCAGAGAGGCTGATTTCTCTGAGTGGCACAAAAAGGCTTTTTAACCGATTGTTCGAACCAAAATGAAAGTGTCTACCCTCTGATGCTCTTCTCACTGAAGGAAGGAAAATAGAAAGGATAAACAACAAAGAATGAAAGTTCTCATGTCGCTGTCTGGTTAGTCCCATCTGAGGTTTGTCAGAAACACACACAAACACACACACACACACACACACACACACACACACACACACACACACACACACACACACACACACACACACACACACACACACACACACACACCCGATGTAGATATATAAGACAGTCTGTCTAAATCTGTCATTCGTTCAGTGCAGTCGACTGAAACAAGATTTTGACAGATTAGAGAAGTCCCATTGGACAAGATGACTGATCTGAGTCATTGACCTTGCAAGTTGGAAACCAATGACACACACACACACAGACACACACACAGAAAACACACAGTTTGTCATGTGAGCCTGTGCACAAACACAAATATGAGTGCACACATACACAAACTCACTAACACACACACACACAAGCCAGCGTGTGCAGTGCTGCTGTGTCCTCTGCGTGCTGTATCTGGTTAGATGTGTGTGTTGTCTGTGGCTTTCTGCTGTAGACTGATAGGACTGCACGGGCACACTGGTCCAGAGGGGCGGCCATCTTCAGTTCAGTGAGAGCTATCAGTCAGCCACAGGAAAAACAGCATTCAGACGGCTCACACACCCCAAACACAGGCAACAGACCTCATATACAGGCTTTCTGCAATGCACCACACAAGCATGGGTGCACACATTCATGCACAAACACACACACACACACACACACACACACACACGTTTGTATTACTATACTTGTGAGGACCTTCATTGGCTGCACAATCAAAACCATGGTCCTAACCGTGACCTTACCCTAACCTAAACCTGATCCTATTTCTAACCCAACTAAACCCCAAACTAATCTTAAATCAAATAAATGAAACCTCGTAACATCGTAATTCTCATCTCATCCCTAAATCCAAGTCCAAGAAGCATCCAAATCGTAGAAGCCATATTGATTTTTTTTAGGTCTTTCTCTAATCTCATGGTTTTATGCACGGAGACATATTCAGGAGAGTTAAATGACACTCAGATTAAGATAAGATTAAGATTTGGAGATCGCTTGTTTTGATTAGAGTGAGATCAGCATGAGGTTATATGTGGTTATTTCTCTTTTTTCCCCCCATTTTAGTGTTAAAAACAGCTAATTTGTGTCTAGGAGAAATAAAATATACAAACATGACATATTTTCTTGAAGGGTAAATTGAAGGGTAACTCCTATTTTACAGTTTCTCATGTGATATTCAGTTGTTTCTTTGGGCTGAGAACAAGAACAAGTACAAAGAGAAACTGGGATGCATAGTTTGGGTTTGTTCTCTGCTAAACATCAATACATTGTAGCCTCCACTAATGGTGAATTGTCAATAAACAACAGTTGTACAAGGTTACCTGTGATTCTTGGTCAGATCACCTTAAAGGGTAATTCCAGGATTTTTCAACCTGCTTTTCATACCTTTAAGTAGATCCCAAAAGTTTCAGAGTTGCTCCGGTCGATCGGCTCAACCGGCAGTCGCATAACGGCGGCTCAAGGCTCCAATGTAATCCAGTGGGCATGTCCAGTCAAAGTACGTCCACTAAAAGTGCTTGATTTTGCCACTGACAGGCTCAGATTGTTATTGGTGTGTCTGACAAGTGTCTGACAACATTACCGAAAGGATCGCTACAGAAACAGACCGTTTTTAACCAGAAATAGACCTTAGACATGACATAGACATGCCCGGACATGCCCGCTGGATTATATTGGAGCCTTGAGCCGCCGTTACGCGACTGCCGGTTGAGCCGATCGACCGGAGCAACTCCGATACTTTTGGGATCTACTTAGGTATGAAAAGTGATTTTGTGGACATAGAGGCCAGGTTGAAAAATCCCGGAATTACCCTTTAAATCACCTTCCATCAGCACCAACTTGTTTAGTGCTAAATGAGCATGAGCTCGGCCAAACCTCGTCCTAGTCTTCTTTTGACCATGGCTCAGTCTATTAGAGTAACAGTGGGGCTGTGGGGTTTAATTTAGGACAGTGTCTCTATTTGTATCCATCCATTCTCAAGCATTCATTCATTCACCAGGTCCGCCGGCGTGATACCAAGCAGGAAAGCAGCTCACTTTCATCTGCAGTGGAGCAGAACAGCCATGAGGGGATCAATATCTGTGATGAAGCAACACTGTGTACATCCCCAGGTACCTGTATCTATCTTGGCTTGTTCCCAAGATCCAATTCTGCAGCAAAACTGTCCCAAGTTTGTAAATATCGAAGAGGCCGTACACGGTGAAAGAAAAGATATTAAAACCCTCTGGTGAATATACTTGGTGACCCTCCTTCACCTCTTCCCCACACACATGCTACACACACAAAAAGAATGGCGCTCGCGTTCTTCACTTTTGCTGAACAAGGACTTGAGCGTCTAATTATTTCACTCCTTTAAATGCCTCCACAGCGAAAACCTTCAAAGGTCTGTTTTCTCTCTCTCTGTCTGTGCAGGACGTGATTTCATTCCTTTATGTCTCTGTAGCCCTTCCGTCAGTCAGTGCAGCCCAGAATGCAATTCACAGTCTCTAAATGTACTCCTGCCCTTTTCTCTCCCACTGCTCTGATCTTTGTGCCAAATGCTGTGGGACAGGATCTCAGCTAAAACTGATGGGAGAAACAGTCAAAGAGCAAAAGAGGTAGTGAACCCTTTTCTCTCCGGGCAAAATGAACTCATTGAAGGATAGTCCTTCTCCCAAACCTGATATTCCTGTGGCTTGCGGCTGTGATGAGTTCCTCAGAAAGACACCCTCTCCCTCATCCACCCACCTTCCCCCTATTATTTTCCTTAGTTCTTAGAAAATCCTTTTTCATGTGTAATCGTAATCTCGTCCAAGTGGATCCATTGTGACCGCCAAGGTGATTTATGCAGCAAAAGGTTCTTTCCTTAACTTGTTTTTGTAAAAGTGAAAGTTTCTTTTCTTTTATTGTGGCGCATTCAGTCTGTACTCTTTCGGTATTCTGCTAGTTTTCCAGACATCACAGTGAAAACAGACAGGAAAAAGGAGAGGGGTGGTCAGGCCGTGATAGACAGGCAACACAGCAATATCCACATCTATAACCAGTTTTTGCTTTTCATTTTTACCTCTTCTAGTGATTCTGTATCGCTAAATGGGAAGTGGATGGCACCACTGGGGTTGGGGGTTGATTTACATTGAGTCCCCTAATGCTAGAAATGTATGCAACCATGATAAAAGATAAAACATTGTGCAAAAGGTGAATAGACTGTCATCAATGCAGATTTTGTCCTATTTACCAACACACATCCCATTGCACCACAAAAACTATGAGTATGATCAGGATTTGAACTCATACAGTTGCAGTCCACGCCATGGACAGTAGTCTAGGCTGCTGAACCACCCCATGTAAAGTTACTGCACGGAGGTCTAAACTCAGCAGTAACAAACAGAATCCAACATTAATGAATCTTTTATTTACTTATTTTACTTTTGTTCATGAGTTAGAAGACAATGCTAGCATCCTGGTGAATCAGACCCTCACTTTCAGTGTAAGTCATACAACAGACAGCAGTCTATCACTCAACAGATATACATCCAACATCCAGTACCTTTCTTACTTTGGGAAGAGAAGGAAGCCGCTGAAGGTGCTGTGGTTGTGGAGAGATCAATACTGGTTTATTTTGATCTATTGGACAGTGAGTGTCTGTGGTTTAATATTTCCACCTCATGCACCTGTAGCTGCATTGTAAGCACTGCCAGTGTTGGTGAAGACATTGCTGTACTTCGGTGTGATTTCAGCGTTAAAGGGTCCTACATGTTCTGAATTAGTCAAAGCTGTGTAGAACGCCACCCTTGGTCTCTCTGTCAATACAGAGAAGCAAACTAGCTACAGTAGTTGTATTGTGTCAAACAGTACCAGTCAAAAGTTTGGACACACCTGTTTTTGTTTCTCATGATCTTAAAGACATTTTGATATAAAGGCTTGATGCTTAAATGCTCAAAATGTTCTTAGACAAATAGAGAAGTTGATGCCTGTGTATGAATTTATTTTCAAAACTTACATTACTTACATTACATAACTTTAATTAAATTGAAATGCACCCCCAACAAGTAGTTTTCATTTAGACTTTAGAGGCGGAGAATGTTGAACCACAATGATTAAATCATCATTTTAAACACTCACATAGTGATTGTGGCCTTTAAAAGTTCATTTGTGGAATTTATTTGCTTGTTAATGCCAAAGGGTTTCTACTTTGAAGAATCTAAAATATAAGATAGTTTTTATTTGTTTTTATTTTTTTGGTCACTGCATAATTCCTTTTGTGTTATTTCACAGTTTTGATGACTTTACTATTATTCTAAAACAGTGGAAAATTGTAAAAATAAAGAAAAACCCTTTCTATGAGTAAGTGTGTCCAAACTCTTGACTGGTACTGTATGTGTGTGTATTCAAGCACATACATGTATTACCTGCATTGTCTTTCTCCAGTTAGAAGTTCACTGTCACTGCTGCTCCATCTGGCCTGCCTACACCAGGGCATTGAATTACAGTACAGAACATCATCACCGCATGAAACCTAGTTCTTAACATGACCATCTATTTAGAGACAAACATAAACACACACAGAGATACAAATGATGGCACAGAAAATGTCAAACCATTAAATCCATTCAACCGTCAAATAAGTCAGTAAATTACCTGCATTCTCGTTTTCCAGGTCGCTTGTCTTGCTCTCTCTGCCACTCAGTCTGGTCTCCAGGGATATCATCAGTTCTGTGGCTTGGACTGGAAAATCAAAAAATGAAATGTTGAGTGGCGTTTGAATAGTAATAATAATATGACTTGGCAAAACAATTCAAGTTTCATCTCCAGTCCCCCCAAGTGCCCTCAAATGATCCTATCCATTACATTACATTTTAAGGATTTATGTCACACTCTTGTCCAGAGCTCGCAATAAATGCAACAATGGAATTAAATGAAGACCCTGAATTAAAAGAAACTGCTCCACGTGTTTTTTTTGGTCGTGATCAGCTCAACCTTCTGGGCATCCACTTGGCTCTCGCTGCGGCTCGGTCTGGTCTCCATGGTTCCTACAGCTCCACTAACTTCTCCACCACCGCGTCTCTCGGTGCCCTCGCCTCCACCCAGATGTCAGGGGTGGTTTGCTTTGTGGTCTCCTCAGTCGCTTCCTCAACCGCAATCTCTTGGACTTCTCCTGCCTCTCGCTGCCCCTGATCTCATCCACCTCGCTGACCCGTCCGCCCTCATCTCCCGAGCCCCGGACCCAGACAGAAATAGCAATTTCATTTAAAGACTCAGGCTGTTAAAAGTTATATAGCCATTATATGGTCTTTCCACCCTCGTCTTCCCCTTCAGCTGTTTATGTTCGACTAAAATGCAAGGCTGGAGCTGATCAGATAGGACCCCGGCGCTGGTGGGAAAATGCAAGCTGCCACAGGTTGGTAAAATACTTTCCTTTGTATGCCCTCATGACTGAGCATGCACATTATACACTTTAATAGGACTGAGGCTTATCTGATTCCATTAACCTCAGTTAATTGATTAATGAAAATCATTTTTCCTCTTCACCCCCCCGTACCGCTTATCTCCCACTCTCTGATATGTAAGCATAAAATAGATAAGGAAATGTGTACGTGTTCATTTGTACTATTCCATCTCCTCTTGTGTACTTGTGTTGGTTATAATTCATATTTGCAGCCAAGTGAAGCTCTAGTCTCTTGTGCCCTCTGGTGGGAACTGCAACATCCACCCTCAGCTTCTCTAGACTTCAGATCATAAGACTGTTATCCAGCTGGACTACGGTCACGGTCCAGGTCACATGATCATAACAGAGCTTTCACTGGATGTCCTAGGGTGACCTCTGCAGCTATGTTGTGACTCTCCTAGTAAGATTGAGTTTAATTCAATTGCTGATTTAACTGGTGGGCGTGAGAAAGCAAGTTTATAGAGTATTCTGATACTCTATAAACCTCACACCCAAACAAGTCTGAGTCTGTCTGAAATATAATAAGAGACTCATTATAGGCCCATTTTCAGAAACAATGGAATCAATAATCTTAAAACTAATTATGTCTCAAATCAATTATTGTAAAATAACTGACAAGTTAGGACTATTAAAGTCTGTTTAGTTGCGTTGTAATGTAAAGCACAACCAGCAAAAGCAAAGCTCTTCAGAGGGCATCCACCTTGGCAAAGCACAAACTCTGGTACCCTAGAAAGAAAAGCCAGGAGGAAACGGATCTGGATTTCCCACCTAAATTAACTTTTAAGCATTGTGTATACTCTGCTTGCCCAAACTCGGCATGTATTGCACGATCCCTCTCTGAGTAGCCCCTCCAGAGGTTTCTCCCATTTTGTCCCTAAAAGGCTTTTTTTGGGAGTTTTTCCTTGTCCTCTGTGAGGGTCCAACGCTGGGGGGTGTCATGTACTAACCATTTATTGTTTTCACAGGTTGGGCACTGTGAAGCCCTTAGAGACTGTAACGGTGATTAAGGGCTATACAAATAAAATGGGATTTGATTTGATTTGAAAGAGAGCCAAAACTAGGGGAGAAATACTGAACGAGAATGCTAAATGTTAAATTGGTCAATGTGTTTTGTACACACAGGCCAAAAAAGTGCCATGGAAGTGTCTTGCTGAGTCCCAATGGGTTCTCACCTGCCGCGGACATCCCTTTATGGTAGTGCCCTCTCCTAAGTACTTGTTCTAGATAGTATCATCATCCTGTCCTCATCCTTACACAACCAAATTTGAAAGATCTCTAGAGGAGCCCTGGTTCCAGATGATTGCATATACAGGGCACTGTCTGATTAAATGCCCAGTTGTGGATCTGGCCTCTAAAGACATCCACAAAAATACCAACAGCTGCTTCTCCTTTTGAAACCGCATGTTTATTGCATGTAACTGATACATGATGATTATATTAATGAAGCAAAAATGTCATCAGCTGTGCGACGACCTCCAACATCCAAACACAGATCAGACAGAACAAATCAAAATAAAAAAGGATATTGGATGATACGTTTTCTACTGAATGGATATACACATAATACCTTTTCGTGTTTACGACCGCATTGACTGAACTGTGTTGTACATGTGAATGTGACATTTTTTTGTCATTTCATAGCAAACATGATCTTCTGTGGTGGAGAAATGTTTTCAGATGTGAAATTAAATTGACTCTGGACTTAATTTTGGCAGAGAAACCCCAATTAAATCCAACACTTTTCCTGTACTGTGATCAATTTCAGGAAACTTCACGGATGAGGATGTTATTTAATGTGTGAAATGCAAACTGAAGCTTTGCTGAAGAAAACACAAAGCAATTTCCTGCATCACATCTGGCCAACAAGCCTCCATTCACACAAGACCAAGTTTGCCACTCATTTATAACCTAAACTAAAATGACAGATCCACAATGACATTATTGACCACATTTTCTTTGTATTCAGTTCATAATAAAGTCAATCTAATATCAGTCCAAAAGGAACAAACGAACATAATCTTGGCCTCAAGCCACTCCCTTTTTGAAGATGTAACAAGGGATGTGGTGGAGTAAACCTAAAACTTTTTATTGGTGAAATGGAGTATACCCTCTGCCTTACGCTGACAAGAATCTTAATAGTGTGCATTATACAAGGTACTATCAGACTGAAGTTACTATCAGAAGTTAAATATCGTCTATTCAAAAAAGTAAAACATAAACGGTTACTATTCTGAAGGCAATCACAAAAGCAACAAATCCTGTGTGGAAAACATATCTGAAAGCTCCTACCCGCCTTGATCATCTCCAATACTAACCCTGAGAGGTACATGAGCAGAGAAAAAAAAGCAAAGACAAATCTCTAAGCCATTTTTCTTCCACTCTGAAACTCAGTCGGAGCACGACACCTACCCAACACTTACATTTCAACAGTCTGCTAAGGCACATGAACACAAACGATACCAAATATAACCTCGGCAATGCAAAACAATAAAGTTTAAGGCACATCAACAGTCTACAGTACAAATTAGAAACCCTTGAAATGGCAAAGCTGGAGCTTGTTATTATACACCACATCTCAATATATCAACCGTTGTAACATGATGAGGCTCTAGAAATGATGAAGGCACATGTGTTTTGTTCAGTCCAAGTACCAAGCAACAATCACGACAAGCAAACATAAAAAATAGAGCGATCAAAACATATCAAACACTGAATATAACACAGTTTTCCATGGAGTGTCACACCTAGTCAGGGTTCCTGCAGACTTTTGCTTGTCAAATTCTGGGACTTATCCATGACATGTAAAGATTATTTTGGTGGCCACAACTTGTTAGTGTCAAAGTTCATGTTTGATAGATTTTTTTGCACAACAATAACTTGGGACTTGCATGATCAGAAATGTGTTCATTGAGGTTTGTTTTATTCCTTTCAAGGTAGCTAGATATGCCGCAGCCAAATTTGACAAACAATTTCTAGTTTAAAAAAAGTATATCTGACCAAAACATTTATTTATTTCCAAAAATATGTCTAATTTTCCATAAGATCCCAAGGAATGGAAAAGACAATGAACCCAATTCCAGGTGTAACACGACCCTGCTCAGAGCTGGTATGTGTCAGATTTGAGACACAATCCCAGAGAGAACAGACAGTCTCCCGAGGCTAAAGGCTGTTCTGGCACCAGTCTATATCTTGTCATATCTAACAAGCAGGTGAGAATCCCTTAAAACAACAAAAACAACCCAACACTGAAGTCAAATCAAAATTCATTCACACGTCCATTTTCAGCACCATGTCCTGAATCAGCGTTAGATGCATGGCACACATAATGTGTTCACGACACGTCATATAAAAGTCGTGGGAAGGATTGTAGTGTAGCAGGGGGTGTAGCCGGGGCACAACCTAGCATGACCGCCTGCCTGTGCAGGCAGTCGAGCATGATGATTGTTTGTGATGTGGAGGATGGATAAAAAGTCTTTCCAGACTGTGTGTGTGTGTTATTTTCTGCCAGGTAAAAAATAAACCAAGCATACAGGGATGTCTTATAAAGCAATAAATCACAACAGCCAGAGTCCCTCTTCCTCATCCTGCGGGAGTAACATCACACTTCTTCAAAGAAGGCCATCTGAGACATGTATGCCGAGTTTCGCTGCAAAACATGAGAATAAAGTATGAGTTTTAAAAAAGGGAAGCACAGGTGGTTGAGGTAGTGTATTGTGCGGAGATGTGTATTCCTGGTGTGATTTGAAACTGGGAAACCAGCCAGCTAAAAGTACATCGGGGTGTAGTGCAGATAAAAAACATTACCAATATATTTCATAGTTTCTGTAGCTATCTCACATCATCTACATCTTGAATATTTCTCTTTTACAACAGTATCTTTAAAATAAGAAAAAATAATACAAGATATGATTGCAATACATTGCTGAGAAACACATTCACCAGCATCCAGGGTTGGCAGTTTCTGCCGCTTGCCGGTTTCTGCCATGGCAGAAATAGGTTTCTGCCGGCAGGGCAGAAATATGTTTCAGCCATCATTTTGGCAGAAATGGCAGAAATAGTCCTGTAGACTTACAGGCAGTTACTTACTTATTTCATTGGCTGTTCTGCTTGGTCAGCCTCTACCTCCTAGCCTACATACAGACGTGGACTATTGAATTCAACATTGTAGTGCACCTAATCACAATGGATTAGTGATTGACTGACTATACTGGGTTCCTTCATTTCCTTACCAAAAGTTGACATGCTTAAATGGCAGTTGAGTCTATAAATTAATGCAGCAGTATAAACTCAGTTTTGATGTTATGATGTTATGTTATGCTGTATGAATATCAACTAAATAAAGTTGATTGTGTTTTTCAAATCAGTTGTTTCTGCCAATTTCTCTGTTCTTGAAACACTAATAAATTCTCAACTAGCAATCCTTAAGAAGCATCCCGCAATCTTACTATAAATTTACTTCAACATCAAAAAATATAACATCATAACATCAAAAAATTTCCGGAATTGCTAGATTCTGCCACTTTCTGCCGGCAGAAACCCAACCCTGCCAGCATCTTTTAAAACATGAAGCAACATGTCATGTCAATAAATATGTTTTTTCCCAATGGATTTGTCTATATGTCTTGGTAACCAGGGGAAAGGTCTGTTATCAATGAGAACTATACAAATCACTAATATAAAAAACCTGTACTGTTCAGGTCATGTGTGTCTATTGGGATGAACAAGCCACTGTGTCTGGAGAGCCAAAAATGTTAGTTTCCTGTCCCTGTCCGATCGTGGGCGTACTTACATTGCTGTGAGGTATGTAGAGGGGCTCCGGGACGTATCCCCTCGCCTCACTGCGGAGGCTGTAGAGGCTCGCCTGCTGCTGCTGCTCCTCCAGCTTCAAAGACTCAATCTCTGTCTTTAACTCTTTCAGCTGGTCCTGCAGGTGCTTACTCTTCTCCATGTACTCCAGTCTGGAGGGAGGGGAGGGGGGCGAGCGAGAGAGAGAGAGAGAGAATACAGTCCACAGGGAAATATTGGAATCACATCTTCACACCGTCATTTTCATAGTGTCGTCAAAGGGGATTAAACTCCAGGGTACCTCTCTCTCTCGATCTCCATAGACAGCCTTTTCATGTCGGAGTCCTTGAAGTCGAGGCGCATAGATGCTGAATCACAGGCCACGTCGCCTACCTCGGGAGGAGCAGGGGGGGCGGAGTAGGCCGCTATGAGCTGGAAAACCACGCAGGTGTTTGTCAAGTCGGCAGATACACACAGGAAGACATATACACATTCACCCACAGTTACATGCTTTCTCACACAGAGACAAACATCAAAAGTGACGTGGCTCAACTTCATGTGTGTATTGCCAGCGAGGAGTAGGTGGCTTGGTATGGTTTTAGTGATTTGAGGTGTTACGTCACTTCTTCTTGAGTTTGATTTTCCAAGATGAAAGACCACCATTCCAAAAGGGTGACATCTATTCCCTCCAAAATGATAGAAATTATTTTTAAAGGATAGCATCTCATTTTGAAAGAGAACTCTTCAGTAACCACCACACAGGAAGGAGCCCCATCACTAAACACAAACTCACAGCAGAGATGAAGTACAATATGACAACACAAAGCAAACAGTTTACAAAAAAAAAAAAAAAGGACACCACGAAGAGCACATAACAAGCAGTATCATCATCACCACCACAGGATGTCAGTGGTGCATACTGGGTACGTGGTTTTGGTGATCTCCAGCAGCTTCTGTTTGGCTCTCCGCTCGGCATCCTTGGCCTCGGTCAGGTCCTGCTTCAGGTGATCTGCCTCTTTTGACCTGGAACCAGAGGTTTGGGTTGTTTTGAGGCTGAGGGAACACAGTAATACTGCTAGAACTACACACAAAAGGGAGTATTACTAACAGAATACATTTTTGTGGTACTCTATTCTAGGGGGGGGGGAGGTGAAGGTGCAGGGTGACCAACGGGTAATTCTAATAATGAACCGAGAGCAAATGCAGTTCGGTGAGCCGAGACGATTCCAGACCTCCTCTCCGACTGCTCCACCAGTTTGACGGCCAGCTGCTCCGCCTCCCTCATCTTCTGCTCCATCAGTCTTTTCTCCTCCTTGGTCTTCATGGCGGTGACCTCTAACCTCTGCCTCTCCTGCTCAGCATCTGCAGCCTTGTGGGCCAGCAGCTTGGCCTCCTCCTCAGCAATCTGGGCCTTCTCCGCCAGCAGGTCTGCCGTCTCCTCGGACCGCAGCTGGGGGAAGACATATTCGTTTTTTATAAAAAGAACATAAGAGGATTCATTTAATGCTCGTACCTAACAGCCTGTAGTCTAAAACTTACTGGGTTACACTGGGGACAATGGGGAGTGTAACTATGAAACATACTGGGTGATATGGCCAAAATTAACATCATGATAATAAGAAGAAACTATTTTGATATCAATATGAAACAATAGATACTTTAAAATCACAAGTTAAATAATCACGCTGATGTTCATCTCATTGAAGTCCATGGCAATATAGAAGTAAGATACATTTGTCCCAGATCTCATTTGGTGAGAGCCTTTAAGTTTTTTGTCATTAATTTAGATTGTGTAGCACGATAACTTGATATTATTATTTCATCACAATATGATTTGAATGCAAGACCGTTAACGATGATATTGAATTACTGCCCAGCCCGAATTTAAAATCACACAGATTGCTAGCAGCAGTGGTGGTAGACTGGGGTTGGGGAACGATGTTGGACAGGTGGGCCTCTGAGTGGGAGGTTGTCAGTTTGATTCAACAGAAAATGGGATCATCTCTGTGGGGAAATTGAGTGAGAAACACCTTCCCCGTTTCCCATTTCGTGACATGAGGAGCAATTCCCAAATCGAACACATTTTTGTTGAATTGCTCATTTGTTTTGGCTTATTACAATCATCAGTGGGGACTTTTTATTACTCCCCTGGACATAACTAGATCTCCCAGCATACACATTTGACATTAATAGGGAAAAGAAAAGAAGATTATTAACACATTTCCAAATTTGGGGACAATTATAATTTTTCCAAACTTGGAAATAAACGTTTCACACACGACTGTTCCAGTGGCACTGCTCGGTGGAAAACAGTACAAGACTGTGTTTGTACTGGGCTGCTCCCAGGTGTGAATGTGTGTTACTGAAGTGCCATGGGGAGTTTTGCAGTGTGCAACTCTTTCCTAGGTAAAAAGAAAGTTACGCACCATGAACGTTGGCTGGATCCCAATGTCAAGAACTGTGGTTTATGTAGTCTGACGTTGCCTCGTGTGAAGTGCCTAGTGAAGTGCTTAGAGGTGTGAAGTGTGTTTAGAGGTTCGAGAGTACTACTTCAGTGAAGCAGTGCAATCCTTTAACAGTCTGCATTAATAACTACATTCATGTGAAATAGTGGCTAATTATTCTCACTTATCATAACTTACACAGAAATACCTGCCGACCTTTTTATGTCATGCCATCAGTAATGCAATGAAGCACGGTAAATCTCCTCACAAAAGTCTGCAAAAAACACTGCAGACTCACTAAAAGCCCAGCTTCATGCCTCTTAAAGTCCACATGAAAGCACTCATGGACTTGCTGGTTTTTGACAAGAGACAGTCCTAAGCCCTCCCGGACTTGGGCGGGAGCGCGGCCCTCCAAAGTTCGGAAGTCCACACAAGTTTGGAGACTGCGATTCAGTAACTATCTCACGTCAAACAGGAAGCCCTCACCAGTGCCTCGTTGGCCAGTCGTGCCTCGTCCTGCAGCTGGAAAAGTCTTCGCTCCATCTCCTCTTTCGCTCGTTCTGCGTCCTCCCTCATTTGTTTCTCCCGTGCCAGGATTTGACGCTCCACCTAGAGATGGAAAGACGGCATTCCCGATCATACTTAAAACAATCAGCATTCAAGAAAATACAATAATCCATCAAGCAAAAGATATACAAGAACATATGAATAACATGTTTGTCGTTTCTATACGTGGATACACGTATACTCCTTGACAGCTGACCTTCTTGCGGGCCTTCTCCTCTTTCGCCTGCGCCTTCATCTGCTGTACTTCAATGGAGTCAACCTTCCTCCTCCTCATGAACAGGTCATGGTTACCGATGCACAACTGCAGGATCTGGGAGACACGGGCAATACAAGACAGTCAATTTCTTATTTCCCACAGGATCAACCAGAGTAAGTTCAAATTTACATGGATGAATAAGTAACCAACCAGTTTGTTGACTCGCAGCTGGGATGAGTAGAATTTGAAAACATCTTTCTTCTTGTCCAGAGGTTTTATCGTGAACTGCAACATGAGAATAATAGAATTTTTGCACTGCTGACAAAATTGTATTTCCATTACCTCGGCTGGTGACAAATGCAGCGTCTTTGCTTTCACACAATTTATATACCAATTTTGTGAAAAGTGTACAGCGGCAAGAGACAATTGGCTCATAATACTTGGTTTGCCCATCTAGATGTTCTGTGCCTTTGAAGAGATACATGTGAAGGGTCAAGGCATTGCTGCAAGGTGGCCTAGTGGTTAGAGAGACCATCCTGTAACCGTAAGGTCACAGGTTTGATCTCCACAACGACCTACATGTATCTATGAACAGCCATGTGTACTCTTGTATTTACCTCCTTCTCACTGTAAGAGATGTTGCGGATGCCGCTCCAGGGGAAGGACTTGTTAGGGTTGAGTTTGCTGTTGGGGCTGTAGATGTGAAGACCCTGAGCGTCCACTCCCAGCAACAGGTCCGTGTCCCTCTTATTTTGCTGTCAATGTGATTCAACAAAACAGAAGTAGACATTAAAATGATTGCAAACGTTGAGGTTGCACTTTTCATAACACTGTGCTGAGGCTTAACTAAAATGAGTAAACATCAAAAGCACGTTTTATATTCACTCACAGTAATGGCAAAGTAGCTGACCCCATACATCTCAAGGTCCTGGGCAATTTTCAGGTAATCCATCTCAGCCTCGTCCCTGTGTGTAGGGAGTGAACACACACACACACACACACACACACACACACACACACACACACACACACACACACACACACACACACACACACACACACACACACACACACACACACACACACACACACACACACACACACACACACACACACACACACACACACACAGTTAGGCATTTATATAAAGCACATCATGCGAAATGATGAGGACATTAAGCATATTTAAAGTACTGGATCTAGGATTACACCTAATGTAGCAGTGTTACATTTCACAGCATGTTGAATTTTAGTGGTCTTCCAAGAACATAGCAACCATACTGTAAGGATCAGGCTGGGCTAGTCTTACCTGGCAATGCCTCTGTGCTCAGCATACCAAGCTGTGATCTTCTCCTCCCACATGTCAGCTGTCATTTGGTACTGCATTAGAACCTGGGGTACAGAGAGAGGATCAGACGAAAACACACACCCACACACACATTATATGCAGTCAATGAAAAAATACTAACCAAAAACACTACTAAAAAAACAACAAGTGAATACACTGATACAACCTACATCCTTGAATACTCAAAAATCTGCACACTGCGGGCTACACTTACTCTTTTTGGCAAGAGCTCATCTTGGGCTAAGAACCCAGGCTTGTGAAAGTTTGGGTCATAGTCCCCATACTATATGTGTGAGAGAGAAGGAAAGGAGGGGGTTAAAACATTGCACCTAATTAGGCAACTTAAAACATAAATTAATGAATAAAATGTTGCAAGCTGAAAATGAGATGCAGGCTGGAGAAGTAAGCAAGCATCTTAATGACAGTGAGGGAACATTAACATTGTAAGACTTTGTTACCTTGGCTTGAACGGCGTATGATGCTAGCAGAACAGAGGCTTCAGGGGAGCAGAATATCTCTTCATCTAATATCTGCTTTTTCACCTATAAAAGAGTTTTAAGAGACACGCCACTTAAATGTACTGGACAAAGTGTTTGGTTCCCCAAATCTAATTTAGCCTTGAGATGAAAACCAATTCTGCACAGAGGTAAAAAAAAAATTATATATATATATATATATATATATATTACTACTACCACAAACACTTTTTTTTGAAAAATGTTGTACAGACAAGGCCAAAGGCCCATTTATTGAGCATCAGGACAGATACTGCCCTATTTAAAAGGTGGGAATGATATCAGCTAACTTACCTGAAGGAAGAAGAGGTGCTGAGTAATTTCCTGGACCAATTCTTCTTCTACTTTCTCTGGGAAGAATTTAGCCAGGAAATGAAATGTTATGGGAGAGTCCTTCGGAACCTCCTGATCCAAGACCTTAGTGAACAAATAAACAATAGTAAGAGACAGGAGCACATCACTATGCCTTTGTAGATGATTATTGTCTCAACAGCCAGGATGTCTTGAGACTATGGTGTATCAATCAATTTCTGTGCACATTAGTTATTGTTGGCAATACATTAATCCAGGTTACTATTAATAGAAATCCCTTTTACTTCGTTCTGCCAGAGTGGCTGCCAGATTTTACAGGCAGAAAAAGGTGTAATTTCTTCCATCAATCTGATTCGACAGATTTGCTCCTTCACTCACCCGTTTCTCCGGTTTAAGCCAGGCGTAGGTGTCCTTTACTGTATACCTGAGCCCGAAGAACCAGGTCTCCCTCAAACCAACAGTGCGACACACCAGATCGAACAGGTCCTTCCCTTTCCACTTCACCTGAGAAAGAGAGAGTGACCAAGAACGAGACAATAAGTGAGTTGAGATGTTGAAAGGTTTGGGTTTGTTTGCAGCAGTCATTCTAAAAGGAAGCCCCGATATAAGCTACTCTCCTATTCTCTCTTTGTATGGGAAATAATGCCACACCAAACTCTATGGTGAAATCAATTCAATTCAACTTTATTGTCATTATACTATGCCGGAGCACATGTACAATGAAAATCTTCATGTGATTGATTCACATTGCTCACAGGTGGTTTTCATTTGCCTTCAGTCATGTTTTAAGAAGGATGCATGTTTGCCAATAAGCAAGGAAATAGAAAACTCTTATATGTCGCCATGGGTAATGAAGTAACATTATCTCCCATTATCTAACCCTAACCCATACAGATAGAGAAGGTCAAGTATCAAGGCTATCTTCAAGGTAGCCTAAATCAATCCATACCTCACAGCTGAATTCCATTTCAGCATCCATAGTGATGACTTTGACTTTGAAAGTCTTTGGCTGTTTCTTCTTTAATCCTAAAATAGACATCTTGAGGGTCTATGTGTTAAAGGAACCTGTGAAGGAACCAACAATTAAATATTTCAAAGGTAAAGGAATACTTTAGCCTGCTTTGAAAGCAAATCATGACATTTTCAAAGCATTGTGATGGATACACCCAGCTAACTCAAATGTCATTAAAATGCAGTAGCAACCGTTAGCTGTGGTGTGTTAAAAGTTATCAGACCGACGTTTAAGGGAGTTTATGAGAAGTGAGAAAGCTGATTAAAAGATAAATAATCCCCATAACGTTACCTACAACAGTTAAAGGAAGATAAGGCGGGTTCCCTGGGAGTAAATTCACCAACTTCTGCCGTCCAACAGAGCACAGGGAGTGCTGAGACCAATGCTAAGCTAACTAATTTTCTAGATAGGGTTAGCTTCCCAGCTATGCCACGAAAACAGACCAAAACAAGTTGTAGGAAGTCCGGAACTTTTGACGGATCTCCATGATGAAATGTGTCAAAGGAAAAGCGCGTACAGTGGTTTATTTCGAGCAATAATGACAAATATAAATAACAGTGGGAATAACTTAGCTAAGGGTGGTTTTGCTATTTAGCTTGCGGTTCAGGAGGACTACTTTCCAGTAGCTTTTGTTTTGACTCCAAGTCGCTCTACAGGTGGGAACAAGAACAGCAGCTTGGTCAAATGGATATATACAACTGCGCATGTCCGGGAATTCAGCAAAAACAATACCCCCTTAAAATGCTGTCGGAAATACTAGATTTCACATAAACAAGACCACAAAGACAAGACTTATCTTGCACAGTTGCCGAGAACTGACATTAAGAGGACGGAGAGCATGAAATTGCACTCGCTCCTCTTTATTTAGCCACTGCGAGGCACCACAGACTGCTTTATTGCTTCCTGGTCCATGTACTTCATGGAGATCAACTCACTAAATATCCGCTGTCAGAAATATACCTACTGTAAAACTCAGTGACCTGTAATTAAGGTAAGGCGCCAGTTACTTTGCACTTTAATGCGATTGTTGTCATCTCATCGCTCTAGGTGGAATTAAAGCGGGGATGCAACTTTCAGCTGTTAAATATGATAGTCCTGTGCCCTAGGACGTGTCTGTATTTGTGAGTAATTCAAAGCTTTCCGTCTGCCTTCCACGACAGAGAAGAGCTCTCAATGGACTTCACAGAGATCAGCCTACCTAGATCTAGCTACCTAGATCTATAACAGATAGATCTAAATTTAGAACACAGGAAACAGAAGCAAAACACAAAATAGCATGTTAAGACAGAAACAAGCCTCCAACCCAACTAATCTAACCTAACCTAACCGACACCACCAGCCCTAACTCGGCCTTTGGACCCTTAAAGAAGACAAGAACAAATTGAAGAAATCTGACTTTACAGTGGCTTCACCCCAGTGTAGTACTTGCACAGCGTCATTGTGTAGTACTATGCCTTTCCATAGGTTAATACAAAGGTTAACACACTGAAATAAAGCCATTGTAAAGTGTCACTAAATTGGATTTTTTTTCTCATTGCAATTAGATTCCTCAAAATTGCACTTTGGTCAGATTACACATAGTCTGCACACAAACAATCCACTCTGAAAAACCAAAATATTGGCCAAACCTTGTTGGAAGACTAGTTTAGGATCACCTGTGAGGTCACATGACTGCATACTGTACTATAATCTTCATATCTCATCTTATATATTGTCAGTCTTGAATAAATACTATCATCCATTTGACTATTGTTGCTTTATTTTGACTATTTTATTTATTTTGTGCAGGTGAATTGCATAATGTCAGCTGCCACTAGAACATTTGAAAATGTGAAAGAGGCCATCTTATCGTGTCACAAGAACTGCACATCAGAAAATAAGATCGCCTTCTACAACAACTGGGCAGAAAACTATGATCAGGTGAGGTAACTGAAGTAGTTGGGTCAAGTCTAGCCCTTCATCACAAAGCATGTCTCGAAGGACGAGCCTACCTACATTTAGCTAATGAACAATCAATCACAGGGCAAAATGATGCAATACAGTACGCAAACAAAATAAAACACAAGGAAACAAAACAAAACTCAAGACACAAAATGGAAGAGAAGTCGACCCAACCTAGCCTAACTGGCCACACCACCCATAGACCCTCAGTGAAAACAAGATAAAACTCCCAATAAACCCTTATTAGGAAAGAAAAATTGAAGAAACCTTGGATGGAGCAATTTTGGGACAAAACAATAAAGTGGAGGACAGACAATGACAATGGCATATGAAAAAAGAAAAAGAAAAACAAAGAAAAACATCAGACAGAATTATGGGACTTCGGTCAGCTAGGGTCAGTACCCGCATCCACTTCCAGGTGCCTGAGAGAGAGGATAGGCTCACAATTCAGCAGACACCGAAAATGTCACACTAAGACGACCCACGCACTTGAAGCAGGCATACTCCACTTTAGCCATGAGGAAAAAATCAGCACTATTGTGATAATCCTATCACATTTTATGAAAGGTACTTAACATATATATTGTAGGTGTGCAAAAAAAAGTGAATTTGGATCTACTTCTGAGTTTGAGTAAAAAAATATCATAAAATATTGTTGATGATGTAAAAACGTGGCTACATATTGAGTGTAGGTATTCATAATAATTGTGGGTTTCGTGACCTCTTGACCTCTTGTGTCCATGTAACCAAGTCAGCCACGAGCCGCAGCATGCAGTGTGAAAGAAACAAGGGGTGTTGTCGTGACAAAAACTGAACAAAACACAATTAACTAGTAACTGAAGTTTTATTCAAGAAATAACTAAACCATGAATACCAAAACTAAGTTTGTGTGTCTAATCAGTATGTGAGTGAGGTGATGCATGAATGAAACGTTTGTATGTGGGGCGTTGGAAGTGTCCAGAACAAAATAAGACCTAAAGAAAACCCAAACTAAATCAGTCCCATGCCAATAGTCATGTGAGAGAGGGGGGGAAGCCCAGAGGCATCATGGGCTTTATAGGTCTGTCCACGGGTGTCATCAATTAATGATTTGTGGCTGCTGCTGCCAGCTCACTCCACTGGTCTGGTCTGAAACAGTACACAAACAGAACAGCAGGAAACAGAAACACAGCGTCAGTTTCAGTGTGCCAGTATCAATCAAATATTACATCAAAATGAATATCAGTTATTTTTATATGGACTCAATGAATATGTTGGCTTGCCTCTTTCATCTGTATTAAAAGCTGCTGTGTTTTGTTACAACTGCATTGAATAGGATGTGGCTGTTCTGGACTTCCGTGCACCAAGTCTAGCAGCAAACAGCCTCTCGTCCCATTTCACCGGTGACCGTGAAGCAGCTCTGGTGCTGGATGTGGCCTGTGGTACTGGATTGGTGGCCAAGCAGGTAAACTCACAAGAGTGGGATAGAGAGACGTGGTGAGGTGCTGACTTGAAACAAAAAAGAGTCACTGCACACTAACTGTGACCCGCAGAACAAAGTGTCTCTCTGTTCTGCAGATGAAAGGACTTGGATTTGGACACTTTGTGGGCATTGATGGAAGCAAGGGTATGTTGGAGCTGGCCAAAAAGACAGGGCTGTACCAGGACCTCAGGCAATGCATGCTGGGAGATGAGCCACTACCCATCCAATGGGGTAATTTAGTGCTGTATTTCTTATATTGATGGTTGTGATTCAATACATTAATGTTGATGAAAACAACATACAGAAAAGGTTGATTTTAGTTTCATTTGTTTAGGAAAGACACAGAGAAATAGTGTGCCCTGTGTACAAGCACAATCAGCATGTACAGAGAAAAGCATGTAAATGTGTATGTCCCAGTCTCACCGAGCAAGAGGCAGACGCACACAAACCCAAGACACAGACACACAGAGAATTCTTTTTGATGTACACATACAAAATAAAGACCAAGAGAAAGCCCCGGAAAAAAACAACCACATCCCTTGCAGACGATCAAACTTGGATGTGGAGCATCTGTGAACAGCCATCCTCAAGTCATTCCACAGATTTTCAATAGTATTCATGTATGGGCTTTGGCTGGGACTCACTGCACTGTATCCATGGAAAAATAACGCTATAAGCATTATGGTGATTCTATTCTCTCAAAAATAACATAACTATTTTGTGAGCAAAGGTCTTACTAATGACTGTAGTATTCAAATGGAACATTTTTATTTTGGAAAGCCTTCCTCTTCATGTTCCTCTTCATATTGTCTCACCTCCTCATCATCACCTCCTCCTGCAGGTTCGTTTGATGTGGTTCTGATCGTTGGAGCACTAAGTGTTGGTCAGGTTCCTGTTGGTGTGGTCAGAGAGCTGTGCAAGGCCACCAAACCAGGTGAGGCCTGGTTTTCTACTCACTCACTTGTTTGACTTGCCGTTCTCTGTTGACCAAAACCCTTAGTGAGTTTTATTGTGTCTGAAATGGGTAAGTTGTATTTTTGATCTAAGGCTGTAAATGAGTACATCACTGTGGGTGTTGGCACAAAGCATATTGATTAAGCAGCTTTAATCACACTCAACACCACTGCACTATCATCTGTTCCCACTAGGTGGCCACGTTTGCATGACAACCAGAAGTAACTCTGACAATTTGGGATACAAAGCGGCCTTGGAGTGTGAGCTGAAGCAAATGGAGGAAGAGGGGCTCTGGGGTCGTGTAGAGGTCACTGTGGTGGAGGAATGGGAGAGGGCAGTGTCAGAGCACGAGGAGGGGTACATATCTGGTTCTGTCTACGTCTACAAGAGGCTACCACTGTAGTGGTAGTGCACCAGGATGTAGAAGAGACTTTACATCAAGTCAAATGAAGGCACAGAGATAGGCACCGATAATCAGTATACACTTCCCAAAGGAAGTGACTCTCAGGAGTTTGGGTTTGTTTTTGTGTGCTGGTGAAATTGGGTTTGGTTTTTGTGAGCACTGGGTGACATTGGAATAATCAGCAGAGTTCAATGAGGTGAAACAAAGTGGCATGTAGCTGAATATCATAAAACTGCATTAAAGCATAACTACTTTACCTCAGAGTTCATAATGACACATGGTACAAGGACAGCAATACCTCACATACAGTGCAATAGGCATACAATAGAGCCTACACTATACATCTTAGATTAGATTAGATGGATCTTTATTGTACCCGAGGGGAAATTGCAGTTATGCAGCAGTACCGAGCACGAGAGAGGCACACAGCACTATACAATAAACAAGTTCAGAGGTTGTAAAGGTTGTATAAAAACCCAGAAAAACATACAAAGTATATACAAGGTAGTGCACGAAATAATAGTTTAGTGCAATTCTCTCTACATGCACAGTACTCTACACATACAGATGCACAAATCCATGTGTGCACCATTTCCCCCCATTATTTGGTGTTTATAAAAAGAAATGAAAAACATCGATGTGAGAATCTGTTGACCTCTACCAAACTATACCATGCCAAAGTTGACAGGATTAACAATTAAGGTACACTCCAAAATATTGAGACGGCTCCATAAATGATCTAAAATGTACTGTATGTGTGTTTGCACCATTAACCACAAGACAGCAGTGTTTGTCACAGAGTGTGAAATCAATAGTGATGGTCCAGTCACTTAGGGTAGGCCTAATGATAAATGCTGTAGTTTATGGTTATTATAGGCTACTCTGGATTAGGAGCCCTCAGCGCACACACCAGAATGAGCCACTTTACATCATTGAAACATTAGCCTAATTCCTGCTCAGGGCAGTAGAGCGTTGAGGGCATGCCTTGTGACCAGTGTTAAATTCAATGTCCAAGTCCATGTCGTGGCTACGATTAATTAACCGTCACACATCAGCTATCCAGAGCAAATGATAGTGAGAGACCCCAATACCCCAAAACAGTGCCAGTAATTGGTCAATGGAGTACAAAGACATAGAAATCATTATAAGGCATGCAACCCAATTAAGCCTTCTGGTGGTGCTTTATAACATACACAGATAGAAAGCAGACACAGCCACAAGCCCCATAGTTGCTGATACTGAGCTGCCAACATGATCATGTGGATGTGTCCTTTTCCAGCATGGACAAAATGAAACCTTTTTAACGAGTGTGTTCATAATGTTTATACCTTCTCAAAACACAACAAAGTGGATTTTCTCATTAAAAAACGGATATATTGGGTTACTTGTTTGTTACTTGTTGGTCTATAAAAACCATTTGAATAAGCGAAACCAGATGTCACATGTGCGCTCCATGAACATGATCCACTGAAACTAGATTTGAATCCTTGACAAACACTCTTAACATTACACACATAGATAGCAATGCTCAGGTGTAAGCTCATTCTCTGTCAAACCAGTTTGTCCTGTGTGTTTGCATAGCCACAAAGGGAGACTGAATGTCCGGGGGATGGGACATGGAAGAAAAGGCTATTTTCAACTCATGGGAAACCAGTGTCAGTGACTATTTCATCTATCATATGTTAAAGTGACAAAAGTAGAACACACTTAACACTGAAGTGAAACCGCAGCTATTTCTATTCATATTTCATTATTTCAAATAACATTATAATGCCCATGCTTTGATGAAAGAAAGTTGTCTTTTTATTGAAAGAAATGTACAAATGTCTACCAGTGTATAATCTATCCAACAGTAAAATAAACACAAACACACAAAATCATATTTGCTGTTGTCATGACTCAATAACATGAACAATAATAATAACAATGATAACAATAACAGAAATATTGACATTTCCTCTGAGATTTTCCACTTTTTTTACTTGAATGGACGACATGGTCTTTAACAGATCGAGCAGGTTTTATCGGTTTCTAGTGCTCATGAAACCTATTTACAACCCATACATGAATTTTATAAATGCTTTGCTTAGAATCTAAAAGTAATTGTGGCTGGAATGATGTGCCCAAAGAAGAATGATTGTCTTTTGAAAAACTGTAAAGATTCACGGTTTCCATCAAACTGGAGCAACTCTGAAGGACAATCAGCCATCGAAGGAATCCTTCCTTTGCTGTTCCACCGCCATGACGTGCATGTTCATCCTCATACAGTGCATTGATATTGTGCAAAATAATGTGGATATTGTTTTTTTCACACACTCACATAAAGTAGAACGTTGTAAACTACCATACTAGCGTCTTGCTGTATTTTGTGGCTGTATTGTCTTTTGTTTACATTTGTACACATCATAAAAAACAAACAAACAAACAAACATATATTTATACATATTGATGATTATGGTACAGATGCTTTTCTCCATCGCTTCTTTTTTAAAACAATGAGTTTGTGGAGCAGCTAGAACACAACACCGCATTTCATTTTAACAACCGCATCAACTTCATGAAAAAGAATCACAAACAGTAAACACACACTTCCAAACAATTCATAGTATCATAATGTGAATACGTGTACGTGTGTATGTATGCATATATGTGTGAGTGTGTGTGTGTGTGTGTGTCTGTCATATGTATGTTCTTCCTGGGTTTGAGTCCGATAAACTTCCTTGCGATGCAGCTCGTTTAAGCTGCAACTTTGTAGACGGTGCTTCACTTTGCTCCGATTTTGTCGACTCTGGCCTCTTCATCTGAGACTTTGTGGACGGTGCCTTACTACCCCCCGAGCCTTCGGACTCGTGCCTTGAGTTCTGCACGGCCCCTTCGGGCCCATCCTCCCAGGGAGGCCTTGCGTACATCAGTCCCCTTGGCTGAGACTTTGTTGACGCTCCCTCAATGCTCTGCGACCTTGTGAACGCTGGTCCGACGGGCTGAGACTTTGTCGGCGGTCCCCTGCTGTACTGAGAGGCCTGTTTGGCTGGATCTGTTGGGGGTGCGGACCACTAGATAGCGGACTGAGGGGCTCTTGTCTGTGTTGTGGGCTTTGAGGGGGCAGGCTGAACTGATGAACAAGCCCCCTCCCAGGATGAGCAGGATGGACGCTCCCCAGCCGATGTACAGGCACGCTCCAATCTCCCTCCGCTGAGCATCTATGGTGGAGCTGTAGAACGTGCGCACCACCGCCCCGGCTGCCCACGACGTGGGGATCAGACACAGCAGGCCTGTGGCAATCAGCACTGTCCCTGCTGCCACGGCAACCTTGCCCTTAGCCCCGCCCCCTTCTTTATCCATGAAACGAGTGCACTTCCCCCCGACGAAGGCCAGTATGAGGCCCATACCGCCTGTGGCGATGGCGAGGACAGTGAGAGCCCTGGCGGCTTGCAGGTCAGAGCTGAGAGCGAGGAGAGACTCATAGGGTTTACACTGGATCTGCCCCGTGCTCTGGACCACACAGCTCATCCAGATGCCCTCCCAGATGGTCTGAGAGGTGACTATGGTGCTGCCCACAAAGGCCGTGACCCGCCACATGGGCATAATGCAGCTGATGATTACCCCTACCCAACCCAGAAGGCAAAGGGCGCTGGCCAGCATCTGCATCCCCAGAGAGGCCATGGCAGAGAGGTGAAGGGAAGATGGCTGCCTCTGATGGTCCCCTCAACGAATCCTCACAGCCCCTTTCGAAAACCGTCTTCTGGTGTTTTTTCTGGACCTCACCGTTCTGTGACAGCACCGTCTTGGATCACTTTTGGCTTCTCAGATCACGCCACTCTTCTCTGTCTTTACCTGTGAGCCTCGGCAGCATTCCCTCGTTTCACTTCCTTTCTCTTACTCTTGCTCTCTACAAGATATCGTCACGTTCACGAGCCTCCATTTCTCTTCAATCATTTTTCCTGCCATAGCTGTTATGATGCAGAGTATCTATCTATCTATCTCGTTTTTTTTTCTCTACCGTGCCTGACTGATTCAGCTTTCAATCCAGCTTCCAGTAGCTCTTACCTGACTCCAGGTGTATCTGGATACCAGTTTGGCTACAGTGCATCTGTTTACAGCCTCGTTTTCTCTGTCTGTCCCTCCCCCTTTGTATCTGCCACTGCCTTCCTTCTGCTCTCTCTCTCTCTCTCTTTTTTTTTCTCTCCCGGAGGGTGTTCTTTATTCCCTGTCTATGTGTTACTGGGCAGGTGTAGATGCACCACACCTACTCCATGGGGAAGAGAAAGGGGAGGAGATAGAGAGAGAGAGAGAGAGAGAGAGAGAGAGGTAGCTATGAAACTGACATCATCTATTCCCTGTAGAGAGGTTCTTAAAGTGCATTCCACTTTTCACGACACGCCATTGGTTGAGTCGCTTCTTCATTGGTTGAGTCACTTCTTCCTACAATCACTCTGTATTAGATTGTGAATGAAATTTTTTTTTTTTCTTTTCCTGCAAACGTTGACACATATCTGAGCTCCAACTATTTGGTTTGTGTGTGTATGTGAAGTGTGTGTGTGGGCGTGTACGTCTCCACGCGCACGCACCTGTGCATGAGCGTGTGTGTGTAGAATGTGTTTCGGTCAGGGTGAAAGAAGAGCAGGGTGATGCGTAACACGAGCTCCTGGGAGAAAATCTGTTTCATTCAAGCAGGAAAATGTGTTTATACTGGAATCACACGCCAGCCTCAACCTTTACTCATGCTTCACGTAATCTTCAGTCTCACTGATGATTTCAGGGATAATGTGTGTGACATTTAGTCTCTTATTTCACCAGATTATGACAAAGCAAAAACATTTCACTCAACGCAATTGTACACAATGGACTTAATATATATATATTAAGTAATACAGTACTTAATAATAGTTATATACACATGAAATATGACTTTATTTAATAAGAAACATCCTTATTGTTAATACAAACAGCATCTTGCTGGTACTGTCAACACCATTTTAACCATTTTAAAAGCGATATAGGGGGAGGTTAGTGTGCCAGTATTATATTTGTTTTATTTGTTTCTTTCATGTATTTTTCAACCTCTTAAGATTCTGGATATCTCTTTCTCTAATCTTATATAAAACTCTGAAAACTGGACTGTTTTGACATTGTTTACACCGTGTCACCATGAAATGAAGGAATCCCAACTTTGATGAAATACTAGACACACACGCAGATTTAAAGTGTGCTGGACAGCCACAAAATACACACACAAATGCACTCTTGCACTCTATCTCGGTCTGCCTATGTCTGTTTACATTTCTATTGAAGTAGGTCGTATTGTAACACAACCTGTTTGCAAGGATTCCTTCATGCATAAAGACTTGAAAGACCAGATGGACTGTCCAACGAGTTCTTTTGGCATTTGACAGCACTGTAGCTTGTGTTACTCCCTGTGAAAAACAGAAACTGGTGTGAAGAGATAAAAAAAAGAGGATTGAAGAGAAACCTTTCTTTCTCATATATACTATTTATCAACTCAAAACTCTAACCTAACAATGGACAGTGATACAGGCAAAAAATAGCAAGCAGACAAAAACTGGAGTAAAGATTAGACTCAAACATTCTTTATTGATTTAACGTTATTTAAAGTTATTTCATCAATGTTTGAACCACTTTCATACAGAATGTGTAGCCCAAGTGTCTCAGACATATAAGAGTGACTATACTTATACTTTAACACTTTAATATAGTCAGGAGTTTATACTGCAATACTATAGTCAAGAATTTATACTGCAATACTTTAATGTAGTCAGGAGTTTATACTGCAATACTTTAATATAGTCAAGAATTTATACTGCAATACTTTAATGTAGTTAGGAGTTTATACTGCAATACTTTAATATAGTCAGGAGTTTATACTGCAATACTTTGATATAGTCAGGAGTTTATACTGCAATACTTTAATATAGTCAAGAGTTTATACTGCAATACTTTAATATAGTCAAGAGTTTATACTGCAAAACTTTAATATAGTAAGGAGTTTATACTGCAATACTTTAATACAGTCAGGAGTTTATACTGCAATACTTCAGTCAGGAGTTTATACTGCAATACTTTAATATAGTCAGGAGTTTTAAAGGCACAACAAAATACAATCAATACAAGAATAAAATCATTGCAATACAAATGTCTGATGCGAACTTATATCACTTCAGTAAAACTGATTAATGTTCCCTGACATTCCAGACATTTGTTGTAAGTGTTTGGAGGAAAAGGGAATATTGTTCCACTGTGTTTGGGAATGCTCAAAGATACAGACATTTTGGAAAAGTATTACGCAGAACATATCCCAGATGGTGGGTAGGAACGTTCCCCTCATTTTAGGTATACACCCAGAGAACGTAGTTGTCAATTCTAAGCAATCAATGCTGATAGACTTCGGACTTGCTTTAGAGAGACTGACATATTGTTAGAGGAAAAGCAAAACAATTTATCAAAGTATGGAATCCTTTCTTTTGAAAATGAGAATATCAAGCTATCATGAATGTCATCATTACTGCTGCTTTTTGTTTTCATATTGATCTAATAGTTTATTTAACTACCCATTTGTATGTCAAACTTGTTTTCTGTACGTATGAGCATTTTACATGGCTTTTATTTTCCTTTTCATCTTTGATTATTTTTGTGTGTGTAAAGATCTTAATAAAAAAATATAGTCAGGAGTTTATACTGCAATACTTTAATATAGTCAGGAGGTTATACTGCAATACTTTAATATAGTTAGGAGTTATAAAGTATAAAGTATACTGCAATACTTTAATATAGTCAGGAGGTTATACTGCAATATTTTATATACAATCTCAGTAAACATTAGACTAAAGCACATAAAGAAGGTACACACAACATGGAAGCATTCTGCAAAAGCTACCACATTAAAAGTAACCCTATTATGGACAACATTATGACTCTTCTTCCAGGGAAAAACAGTATGTAACATGTCCAGTATCTCCGATTGCGTTCTCTCATTCCTGTCCTAGGAGTGTCCCGACTCAACCCAGGCCCCCGGCCCGTGGCCTGTCTAGACATAGGCCTTGCTGCTGTCCACAGACCGGGCCTTGCTGTACTTCACATCGTAGTCGTTCTCGTCGCTGGGTGGACAGGAGCTGCAGAGGAGGCCCCCACCCAGGAACAGTAGCCCCGCAGAGCCCCAGCCGATGTAGAGTGAGGCCCCCAGCTCCCTCCTTTGGGCGTTGGTCATAATGGGGTTGTAGAAATCACGGATGATGGTGTTGGCGGTCCAGCAGACGGGGATCAGCACCAGGAGCCCCGCGATGATGAAGATAATGCCCGCAGCAATGGCCACTTTGCTCTTCGCCCTCACGTCCTCCACAAAGTTGGTGCACTTACCCCCGGCGATGCCTACGATGATTCCGAATACCCCGGCGATGATGGCAATGATGAGCAGTGCTCTGGCGGCCTGCAGGTCCTGAGGTAAAATCAGGAGAGAGTCGTAGACCTTACACTGCATCTGGCCTGTACTCTGGGTCACACAGTTCATCCACAAACCCTCCCAGATAGTCTGGGCGGTGATGATGTTGGCCCCGATGAAGGCTGTAACCTTCCATGTAGGGAGAGCACAGACGATGATGCTCCCCAGGAAGCCGATGATGGCCAGGGCCAAACCCAGCAGCTGTCTTCCTCCAGACACCATGGTAATGCTCTGGTAATGGTAATGCTCTTCAAAGAGGTAGGGCGTTGCTGAAGGCAGCAGCGGGTAACAGAGAGGCAAAGGGAGTTGATTCCTCACTTATAGGTTTTGTTGTCAGACAGAGGAGGAGTTTTCTCTTCTCTTTCCCTCAGACTTTTTTTTTTTTTCTGTCTTACTCACCCGACCCGATTGCTCAACAATACTAGTGTGGAAGACAGTATACATACTTACATACACACACACACACACACACACACACACACACAATGAAAAACTCTGCTAATTTCACTTGTTTTCAATGCAAATGTATGGAAAGCAGCTGTGGTTGCTCATATTTTTTAATCCCATTATCTCCAGTTTACAATTTTAATTATCTTTTCATCTCAAGATAACAAAATAATGTTTTTATAGTCAGGAGGTTATACTGCAATACTGGAATATAGTCAGGAGGTTATACTGCAATACTTAAATATAGTCAGGAGGTTATACTGCAATACTTGAATATAGTCAGGAGTTTATACTGCAATATTTTACATACAATCTCAGTAAACATTAGACTAAAGCAGATAAAGAAGGTACACACAATATGGAAGCATTCTGCAAAGTTACCACATTAAAAGTAACCCTATTATGGACAACATTATGACAAACATTATGATAAACAGTATGTAACATGTCCAGTATCTCCGATTGCGTTCTCTCATTCCTTTCCTGAGCGTGCTGACTTAAGATAACAAAATTATGTTTTTGCTGATATCACAACTTTTTTCCGCATTGCTAACATAGTGTTGCAATGTGTGTAGAAAGAATTGTGGAAGTGGAATTGACAATGCCGGAAGGGGAGATCACGATTGGGCAATGACACAATGACAAGGTCTGACACAGGCAGCCACAATCAGTAACCTAATTAAGTTGTGATCTTAAGAAAATCATAATTTTGTTATTTAAAAAACATAATAAATAAAAAAGAGCAACCGTGAGTGTAAAGTTCACATTTTGATTCATCTGTAAACAACACTTTCTTCCAGTCTTGTTGAAATGTTGGTATTGTTTGGCTAAACGTTTAGACACCAAATAAGTTGTTTGGAAACTTGCTCTCTGCTCTCCCATTAAGGTTCCCCATTGTCTTTAATGTAGAGAGGACCATATTCATTTAGTCAATATCGGGTATCAGTTGTTAGAAGACCAAAACAATTCACACTGTGTATTAGGAGCATACATGTGCGAATATTTGAATGAATTTTGATTTGTATCAGTTCTAAATAATAAAATAAATATATAAAATAAATAAAACAATTCTATTCATTTTTGATAAATGAACGAAACAAACAGTTCTTGGTAGTGGACTCAGACTTTTGGACCCCACTGTATACGCCTGTGAAATCAACCACTAAACAAATAATAAAAACTGCACTTAATTGACAGTTTTAATTGACAGTTATTCCTGAGTGCAGTCACTCTCATACTGAATGATATATCACCATCCATGTCCATGACCTCTCCCCTACAGATTAGGCATGTTAATAATATTCTAAAGGCACTGAGGTGGCTCTCCTGGGGAAACCATTCACTAACTCCCCCTGATTTGGCTGCGTTTCCATGAATAACCTCCTCCTCTGGTCTATTGACCCTAACCTGCTTGGTGGGTTATGGTCAAAGCTACCACGCACAGGTTCTGGTCTAGTCCCCTGGGCCTGATTATACTCCCCAACCCAACTCCCCGCTTTATTCAGTGAGTTACTTTTATGCACTTGAGCCACATGCTCTACCATACTATTAGGTGTATAACGGTCATACGGTCTTTCCCCATTTGATCCTCGACCTGAATTCTTCTGTCTGATGACATCTGCCCTTACTGTGCCTGCGCGGGATGACGTGCCGCTGACGTGGGAGCTGGAGCTGTAGCTGAATGGCATATAGGTGCGGTAGGATGGGTTGGGGCTCTCCTTGCCCTTGCAGACGAAGCACATCAGGGCCCCGCCGAGAAGGAGCAGGAGAGAGGAGACCCACCCTATGTAGATGGAGGAGCCCACCTCCCTTTTCATGGCTGGTGGCACCAAGGGGTCATTATAGACTGAGATGGTGTAGGCTGCAGACCAGCTGACAGAAACCAGGCACAGGATGGCAGACAGGACACACATAACTCCACCCAACAGAGACGCCTAGGACAAACAGTAGATGTCAGTGATCTTGCACTTTGTCAGGAGCTCCAGTTATTCATGCACTATGGGTCAGCTGCATCTTAACGAATCTCATATTGAGTCTTCAAATCTTTTTTTTCTTAAAACAAGTAGATTTGTCCACAAATTGGGTGAATTCTAGTTGTTTCTAATGAAAATTTGCTTGTTTCAAACATTCACGTCATTCAAGTGACATCATCTTGAAACAGGGAGAGTATGTACTTTCACTCTTTCACTTCACTTCTCAAAACTAAACATTGGAAACAAGTGGTGGATTTTTTTCACTTGTTTTGAGGAGAGTAAGATTTAAGGACTCAATGTTAGAATAAATAAATGGAAATAATAAGACATTTCTGCAGTGTGTAGTTTCTACATGGGGCCTAATAAGAGCATACATAACAAATGTACATAACGTAGATATTCCCGACACACTACACAGTATACAAAGGATGTATAATTCCAGCACCTTGGTGCTGGAGGATGAGGTAGACTGCGGGAGAGAGTGGTCAGGTGGTGCTCCACTACAGTTGACCACCCCTCCACCCAGGAGCGTGACAAGGAAACCCAGGAGGCCGATGATGATGGACATTAACATGAGGGCGCGTCCCGCTTGGATGTCAGAGGTCAGGGTGAGGGCTGATGTTTGCCTCTTACACTGCATCTGACCCGTGGCCTGGACAACACAGTGCAGCCACAGGCCATCCCACACCTAGAAGAGGAAGGTTTAGATCTTCAGTGGGAGAATAAGGCTCGGGCCGTGTCTCACAAAGCAAGATTAGTTTGTTAGCGAGATCTAACTTCCCCATAGGGATCATGGATCTGTCCATTTTGCATGTGATGGGTATTTGTTTGGTGAAAGCGTTCAGAGTTGGCAACTACCTTTGTGGGACCAGTTAGCCAGATTGCTATTGTTTGGTTTTGTGTAGCCAGCTATGACAAAGATACCCTGATGAACCATGTTGAACTTGTTTCGTGAGACAGGCCCCTGGACAGTAGATAAAGTAAATTAGTTTTGTTAGAGGGGAAGTGGCCCACAGTCCATGAGTTCCTGTTCCTTTGGCATGGAGCAGTTTATGTGCTCATTTCTTCCCCTGGACAGTCACAGTTTATGCCTCGTCGATCTGTTGAGTGTCCAGTCCCCATTTTAGGTCACTGAACTCCCAAACTCTCAGAGATCACAGAGGGCAATGACCACTAGCTCAGCATATTGGTAAGTAGCATATTGTTAAATGATGATTCTTATCCCACTGTTATGCAAGGTCAGAAAATTCCCATAGCTTTTTGTTGTCACATGAATAACCACAACAGTGCATTGCCAGAGTTTCCTCAGACCTCTTCAGAGATTACTTGGAAATGGTCAAATCAGATATATAGTAAGTGAAATGAAATATCCAGTGAAGTATGTCAACTCACCGATTGTGCAGTCACAATATTTGCTCCCACAAAAGATGTCTCACGCCACATCGGCAGACCACACGCCACACACGCTCCTATAACCCCCACCAGGCAGAACGCCAGGCCCCCGATCTGCCTGCCCTGCCCTCCCATGGGTACAAATCTATAGTACTATACAATATCCAGAATCAACAGCAGGTTAGTCCAATAAAAATATCAACTTTTTTCTCTCTCAGATCTTCTAAAAATAAACTAGCCTTTCTCTTGTCTTGTTTCTCTTGAAATGGAGAACGGTTGTAAAGTTATACTAAGCTACAACATCACATGATGCAAAAGATCAACAGAGCGATGCAAATAGGGAGGTAGTTATTGTGTAAATATCCAGAAGGTAGTTGGAAACAGCTCTGACCTACATCAGAACAGTTTCGGTTGAATTGCAGATCACCATTGCTCATTTCCCCTCAGCCACAGAAGCTGCTGGTAAACAAATGACAAGTAAAATTCAAAAGTAGTCTTGCGTCACTGTATGCTTTTCACTCAGGTATGAGGGGGAAGAACAGGGAGGAGACTGAGTTACTTTGTGAGACCAGTTAGCCGGATTGCTATTGTTTGGTTTTGTGTAGCCAGCTATGACAAAGATACCCTGATGAACCATGTTGAACTTGTTTCGTGAGACAGGCCCCTGGACAGTAGATAAAGTAAATTAGTTTTGTTAGAGGGGAGGTAGCCCACAGTCCATGAGTTCCTGTTTCTTTGGCATGGAGCAGTTTATGTGCTCATTTCTTCCCCTGGACAGTCACAGTTTATGCCTCGTCGATCTGTTGAGTGTCCAGACCCCATTTTAGGTCACTGAACTCCCAAACTCTCAGAGATCACAGAGGGCAATGACCACTAGCTCAGCATATTGGTAAGTAGCATATTGTTAAATGATGATTCTTATCCCACTGTTATGCAAGGTCAGAAAATTCCCATAGCTTTTTGTTGTCACATGAATAACCACAACAGTGCATTGCCAGAGATTCTTCAGATCTCTTCAGAGATTACTTGGAAATGGTCAAATCAGATATATAGTAAGTGAAATGAAATATCCAGTGAAGTATGTCAACTCACCGATTGTGCAGTCACAATATTTGCTCCCACAAAAGATGTCTCACGCCACATCGGCAGACCACACGCCACACACGCTCCTATAACCCCCACCAGGCAGAACGCCAGCCCCCCGATCTGCCTGCCCTGCCCTCCCATGGGTACAAATCTATAGTACTATACAATATCCAGAATCTTTCTGTATTTTTAACAAGATAAGAGCAGGGTAGTCCAATAAAAAATACCAACTATTTTCTCTCTCAAATCTTCTAAAAATGAACTATGCCTTTCTCTTGTCTTGTCACTCTTGAAATGGAGAGTTTGTGGCTCACAATGGCTGTAAAGTTATACTAAGCTACAACAGTCACATGATGCAAAAGATCAACAGAGAGATGCAAATTGGCAGGTAGTTAGTGTGTAAATATCCTAGTTTGAAACAGCTCTGACTTCGATCACAACCGAGTTATTCAGATGGAAAACTACAAAACACAGTTAGTTTCTCAAAGCTATATATTTTCATTTTCAAGTGTTTGGACCTCATTACTTCTGGAGAGAACCATTTTTATAACATCTACTTAAACCTGTGTTGTGTCTCCTATTTGGGCCTGTGTAATATGGTCTGTCTGAAAAAACCTGAAATTTTATAGTGTATAGTGATGAAAGTATACCGAAAGGACCTGAAATCCACACCTACCAAATATACAAAACTACAATGTCAATTTATTGGTTCCTTACAAAGATACATGCATTAGTAGCTCCTGTACAACATTTTGTTTGCCCAGGTCAACTGCATTGCACTGCAAAACATCTTACCAAGTCGGATAGTCTAGCATTGAATCTTAAAATCTTACGTTTCTGAAACGAAGTGAAGAAATATACCATTGGGGTGAGATCATTTCTAACGGAATTTAACTTCTACCAGGAATTTTACTGAATGAAATGTTTTTTTTCTTGATACTAGTGGAGTGCCCCACCTTATTTTGCCCTGTTTCAAATTATTGACACTTTCTCTCTCAATTATCTCACCCCATTGGCATCAGTTTTCATTTATTTTTTGAAAAAAACAGATATTAAGTACAATGTTTGTACTATCCACACTTCGCATAAATTCAGAGTTAACATACTGTACAGTGACATTACACTACTGTTTACTTATTTTGCCCTTTAAAACCAAGTGCCTTACTAAGTGCATGCCCTGGGCATGTAATTCATCATACACTTTAAAATGTCCTAAATGACAGCATATATTGAATAAACATTTTCACATTTTACACATTTGATTTGTTGTAAAATTCCACTTGAAATTGCCTCCCTAGTGCTGTACATATATACAGAGATGTAACAAAGAATTCCCATTTGTGAGAGAAAACAATGAATTTTTAACTAGTGTTCATTTGATTGAGGGATCATCGTGTATATGCCCTTCTTCTGTCTCTTCTCTGACTCAGCATCTGTAGGTGCTACACAACATCCCTCCTCCAATGACGAGCAGAGCTCCTGATGCCCAGCCCACATATATGGATGCCCCAAGTTCACCTCTCCTCTCCTGGGTGGCCAGGGGGTTGAAGAAGCCCGTGATGATGCTGTGAGCTGACAAGCTAACAGGAATAATGCACAGGACTCCTGCAACTATAAACACCACGCCTCCTGCAATGCCAATGTTGGTTTTTGTAAGCGAGTCGTAATGAAGGAAGTTGGTGCAGCGAGCCCCGACCGCAGTGAGCCCAATGGCCACCACACTGACGGCAATGGAAACGCAGACAAGGGCCCTGGCAGCCTGCAGGTCTTGGGGTAAAGCCAGAACGGAGTCATAGGCCTTACACTGCGAGTGGCCCGTGCTCTGGATCACACAGTTCATCCATAAGCCTTCCCAGAAGACCTGGGCAGTGATAATGTTTGCCCCAACAAAGGCAGTCACTTTCCACATGGGCAGGCCGCAGATGAGGATGGTGCCAAGAAAGCCGATGATCGCCAGACAGAAACCAACAAGCTGGGTATGCATTTTCTTAGTGAAAAGTATAGGTGAGGCATATGGTTTAAGTTTGCCACTAAAAAAAACCCCCAAAAAAGCAGTTTCAAAGTCCCCTTTCGGTTGAATTGCAGATCACCATTGCCCGTTTCGCCTGAGCCACAGAAGCTGCTGGTAAACAAATGACGAAGTGAAATTCGAAAGAAGTCTTGTCGCTGTATGCTTTTCACACAGGTATGAGGGGGGGAAGAACAGGGAGGAGACTGAGTTACTTTGTAGATCGGATTTCCTGTTTGTCCTGATTCCTACTTTGTGTGAATGAGTGGGAGGGGAAAAGCAGTCACCAAGGGATAGTTTATCAAAAGCTGCTTTGTTTTCTAAAACTGAAGGCTTTGACCAGATGTTAGGGCTGACTACAGCAACTTGTGGGACTTTTACCAATGTTACATTCCACTCGCTCAAGAGTTAAACTTTAACTGGAAATGACTCACTTGTTTCAGCGAACTGAGTAGAAGAACCCAAGAACCCCCATTAGCTGCATTAAAACACAAGGCATTCCAGGCCCACCCAGCCCCACAAACACAATGAAACCAGATGATCATGTTAAGTTTGATTTAATAAAATAAAGCATAAGAGACAATAAAACATGTTTAAAAAAAAAAGTTAAAAACAAGCATCCACTTTCCTGGAGCAACAGTTTGTTTGCAGAGTTCGAAACCACTTGTGTTGAGCTTTTTAAACGTAGGCCCCTCCGCTGGCTGCTGAGCGTGGGGCAGAATATTTCACAGAGTATCTTCTATCCTTGCCCCCCTGCAAACACTGGCAGCAGAGGAGCGCACCGCCGATAAACAGGAGCGCTGCAGAGCCCCATCCGATGAACAGCGCCGCACCGAGCTCCCTCCTCTGCGCGTCCACAACGATGGGGCTGTAGAAGTTCCTGATGACCTCATGGGCAGACCACGACACGGGGATCAGGCAGAGGATACCACCAACAATGAAGAACACCCCGGCAATAAGGGCTACCTTGTTCTTGGCCACCTCATCTTCAATGCAGTTGGTGCATTTTCCCCCTGCGGTGGCAAGCAGGAGTCCCATGATGACCAACAGGATGGAGATCACAGTCAAGGCCCTGGCAGCTTGGAGGTCACGGGGTAAAGCCAGCATGGAGTCATAGACCTTGCACTGCATCTGGCCTGTGCTCTGCTTCACGCAATTCATCCACAGGCCCTCCCAGAACGTCTGAGCCGTCACAATGTTGTTCCCAATGAAAGCAGACACCTTCCACATGGGGAGGACGCAGATGATGATGTCGCCCAGAAATCCAATGACTGCCAGGAAGATGCCGAAGATCTGGAGACCAGCAGATGCCATAGTGCTACCTCAGTTCAGCCAGAAACAAATTGAACCAATAACACGCATTGATCTAGCTGGAGTGGCACCTGTTTCTCTTATACCCATTTTTTTTTTTACTGCGGTTGCTTGTGATTGGTTGTTCAAAGTTGAATGAATTGAAAACACCTGTGGGGGTAAACAAGCCAGTTCCCCACACCATCTCACACTGTTAAAAGTGGTTTAGGTTTGCAGCCCCAGTCAAATCTCTAGTTTTATAGAGATTTGTTTTACAAATATGAAAGGTCTTGGGGTCACTTCAGCATACGATATGATGGTTGGGTGAACTAGCTCACATTTGAACATGTGTATTGTCTGCATAGGTTTCAAGTCTTAAGTTCACTTCTCTTATTCATATTAATCCTACCATGTGAAGAAATAAGACATTGTAGGGTAATATATAATATTCATGTTTAGTGTCTCAGTGCAACATTGACTATTACATTTTGAATTGTCTGTAAACACCAGCAACATTAGCTTTCATTGAAGGCAGCTCAGTTGCCACCTTATTTTTACGTTCTTTTAACAGTGCAGGCATCAGGGCTCACTGATAGCACCTGTGCCAGTCACTGCTCACTCACAGCCCCTCTGGCCTCTGTTTCAGATTTTGTTGGATTTACTCTTCTTTAACTTAACCCTTGTTATTTTGAGAATTCGTGGTGCATGTGCCAATGCTCCATATCACAAGATAAAATAAAAATAACGGTAAGATTAACTGATATTAGAACACATTGAAGTACAGCAGCCAGTAAGCCTTTAAGTGGTATATATTAAACTTTTACTGAATTGATTTACTGATTGATTTCTACAAGACAAAGAAATTTAAAAAGTCGCCAGTCCATATCGCCAGCTGAAAAGTCTTTGAATGCTCCATTCTTGTGTGATATTTGGTGTCAGTTGTGCAAAGAGCCTGAGAGATTTGCAGTAGCAGTCATTAAATAGTTGTATGATAATATGCAGTATATTTCACCAATAAATTTAGATTTTCACGTTCGACATTTCACAAAACTTGAACACTGTAGTGTCAGTAGTAGTAGGGGCACCAAAGGGCCTCTGTGTAGGAGAGAACCATCTCTGAACTCAATGGCAACATGATGGATCTAAGTCTAAGTCATGTAGCCACAGCCCACCCAGAGGATGGAGGGGGCTGGGGGGAATCTGTATATAAAACCTCCCCACTGTAGGAAACCCTCTAGTCAGCGGCTTAGAGGAAACGTCAGAAACAACACAAAACAGACAAAAGAAAGGAGGCAGCGATGGCATCTTTAGGGCTACAGATTCTGGGAGTCGGGCTGGCAGTGCTTGGATGGGTTGGAAACATAATTATTTGTATCCTGCCTATGTGGAAAGTTTCTGCATTCATTGGGAACAACATTGTGGTTGCGCAGACCATCTGGGAAGGGCTGTGGATGTCTTGCGTGGTGCAGAGCACAGGACAGATGCAGTGCAAGGGCTACGACTCTCTCCTGACCTTGGCTCCAGACATCCAGGCGTATCGGGTCATGGTTGTCATCGCCATCCTGCTCTCTCTGTTCGGCTTTCTGCTCTCTGTGGTCGGAGGGAAGTGCACCACCTGTGTCGGGGACAAAGCAGCAAAAGCCAGAGTTGCCATCTCTGCCGGCGTTTTCTTCATCCTAGGTGGGGCACTGTGTTTGTTGACAGTGTCCCTATCTGCTAACACTATCATAAAGGACTTCTACTACCCAGTGGTTCCAGACTCACAGAGGAGAGAGCTGGGCGCCTGCTTGTATCTGGGCTGGGGTGCATCAGGACTGCTTCTGGTCGGGGGCGCACTTCTCTGCTGTCAGCGCCTGTCAAGGGGAGACTGCTATAACGGAGCAAAGTAGTCCCTGCCCAAGTCCACGACGCCAGGGAAGGAATTTGTTTGACTTTTTGTTTTAGCAGTTTTTTTCGCAATAGATGAAAGACAATATCTTTTGAAGGATGTTTGATTCTGAGTCTGTTGCTGTGATTGACAGTAGGATTAATTTCATTTGACTAACACAGTATATAAGTAAGTGAGTGCCATGTTAGGAGAATTCCATCATGCATCAAGAGTTAGGATTATACTTTAATCCAATTGTATGACTATCTGTCTGTCTGTCTATCTGTCTATGTCTATCTGGTTTGATATAATGAATTCAGATGTTCTTGCCTGATGTTTTCTTGAACATTGTTCAACAAAAGCACTTATAAATTGTCACTCATTTGTTCATACATTATTGTGTGATTTAATGTTGTATTTTTCATTCAAACAATAAACAGTATTTTAATACACCTGATGTCTGATAACAGCTGAGTATAGCCAAAATGCAGTGAAGAATAAGGGCAGCCTATTCATTTGCTTGTCAGACTGGTTTCAAATGAAGATGTCTGCAAACAAAAAGAAACCGTTAAGAGGTTTCAACCTGACAAGACTTGGCAGATGTGCTTGTACTGGCCAATGTGTAAATATACATTTTTTTGAGATATAAAACAGTTCCTTAGCACAGTGGTCTTCAAACCTGGTCCTCGGGACCCACAGCCCTGCTGGTTTTCCTTCCTACCAGGTAGTTAATTAGATTCAGCTGGTGTGCCAGGTGAATTAGCCATGTTAATCAGTCCTGATGAGACGGCTGGAATGAAAACCAGCAAGGCTGTGGGTCCCGAGGACCAGGGGTGAAGACCACTGCCTTAGCAACATGTGGCCAAGCATGCACAGTGCACCGTTGTCTCTGGTGGTGACTTCTGTTTTACTCAAGACAGAAACTGCTATGTTTAGTGTCTCAGTGCAGCATTGACTATTACATTTTGAATTGTCTGTAAACACCAGCAACATTAGCTTTCATTGAAGGCAGCTCAGTTGCCACCTTATGTTTACGTTCTTTTAACCCTTGTGTGGTGTTCGTGTTTCTGTTACTCACCCAATGTTCGTGGGTCTGGTGGACCCACAACATTATTGGGTTTTTAAAACAATACAGCCATAACAAACTTTATCTCAATTACAAGCAATATAGACAGTATATTTGATTAATATTTGCCATTTACCCCTGCTACATCATATTTATCAATAAAAGTGCTATTCGTTTTTTGTGATAAATGTGATTTTTGCCCAAAAAAAACAATGATAATCAAGACATGGGTGGAATAAATCATGTTGATCTCAAACAAATATAAATGAAACTGCAAAGTATAAAAGTTAGCGCATGTGATGCGGCCACAGAGTCCCTGTGTCATGTCCAGGACAACCCGCATCCCTTGGTTCTTCTCAGGGAATTCTTCATCTGGCTTCCCTGTATACACTTGCAAGGTCCATGCATATGTGCATATGATGAGGCAGCATCAAAGGCAGCCCAGATCTTGATTCCATATTTTGTGGGTTTAGATGGTGTGTACTGCCTGAAAGGGCAGCAGCCCCTAAATGGTGTAAGCTGCTTATCAACAGTAATGTTGGGCCCAGGGTTGTAAACCAGGGGATGGCGGTCCCTACAGGGGAACCCTAACCCCTACACTGACCTGATTACAGCTAGCTGGTCTGTCTGCCGCCAAGCTGGTCTGGTGTATGGTTATCAAAGTAGATAATGCTGGAAATAATGTTTCTGCATCCCAGAGATTCTGTAGATTCGCCATTGGATCTGAAAACACCAGCAAGGATAAGAACCCCAAAGTATTCACGTCATTGGGTTTGGTCCATCTTCTTCCACCTCTCTCCAAAAGCATGCCTTCCCTCCAAATTACTGCAGTCCAGAATGATTTTCTAGATGGTGTCTGGGATGATATGTTCAAAAGAAGACTTTATGCCCTGCACACCGCCAACCGTGTCGGCCCTGGTTACATCCTCATCACATTGGCAGCCATGTGGGGTGGCTCATTCCTTGGGCAAGAAGACCATTCAATTTCACTGGGACTGGGAGTATGTGTGTGTGTGTGTGTGTGTGTGTGTGTGTGTGTGTGTGTGTGTGTGGGCCAGGTGTATTGGTGGATCTGGGTGTGGGGCGTGGTGATGGAACTATTCTTAGGACATATGGCAATAATGACTATAAAATGGTGGACAGAGTCCTGTTCAATCTATGAAACATGCTGCAAATCTAAAAGCACAACCACACACACACACACACACACACACACACACACACACACACACACACACACAAACACACACACACACATAACCCTTGTTATTTTGAGAATTCGTTGTGTGTGTGCCACCACTCCATATCACAAGATAAAATAAAAATAACGGTAAGATTAACTGATATTAGAACACATTGAAGCACAGCAGCCAGTAACCTTTAAGTGGTATATATTAAACTTTTACTGAATAAGACTGATTGATTTCTACAAGATAGAGAAATTTAAAAAGTCGCTAATCCACATCGCCAGCTGAAAAGTCTTTGAATGCCCCATTCTTGTGTGATATTTGGTGTCACTTGTGCAAAGAACTTGAGAGATTTGCAGTAGCAGTCATTAAATAGGGTGGAGTCAGCTAAAATAGGCCACTTTTTGGTAAATGGTTTATAAGACCATCAAATAAGCTATGCAGGAGATCTAATGATATTTTTATAAATTGGCATGGGTCTCTAAAATATTTATTTGTTAAAAAAATGTGGAAAAGTATAATTGTTTTGGATTTATGAGTATCAGCAGGTTCCCTCTTGAGCTACAACACAATGTTCAGGTAAAATGGGCCAATATAAAGAGGGAACAACACAGTAATTTCAGCTGAAATCATTTAAATTTTAACAGTAAATTGACACTAACTATTGTCTTTGGTGTACCATATAGTAACAACACCGTAAATACATTTCATGCAATAAAAAGTTGAACAAATATTTAATTGAAAAATGCATTTAAAAATTAACTGATCATGTTGTATGGGTGTGTGTTTCTGCACATTAGTGTCTTTGTGTCTGTTTTGTGTGTGTGTGTGTGTGTGTGTGTGTGTGTGTGTGTGTGCGCGTGCGTCTTTCTGGGACTGTGTGTAGCTGTGTGTGTGTAGGTGCATGCTTGTGTCAACATTTGTCAAACATTATGTTAAAAAGTAGAACATCTTCAAACACAGTCTTTGCAGATGTAACCATCATCATCATAGATGCCATTATCCTCTCCACAGCTCTCGTGGTACCATGAGTTGCACTGACAAGAGCACACCCAGGCCTCCGTGGCCTTTGGGTCATTCACGTCACCATACACTCTCTGGCAGGCCATGCAGGGGGGTTTGCCACTCTTGCTTTGGGCTATTTTCTTTTTTTGCTTTTTTCCCTTTGGTTGTTTTTTGTTAAGATTGTTAAGATTTCGCTTGGATACATCTAGACAAATGAACCTGTTTTGCCCCCTCAATTTCTGTGTAACTTCTGTGTACGAGTGTGTGTGTATGTGGCCCATTTTAGCTGAAAATCGTGGCCCATTTTAGCTAGCTGGTTAAGCTAAAATGGGCCAATACCTAAAATTACTTTTTTCACAAAAATCAAAGTTTCTTTTTAAATTTCAACTTTCTTATTTGAAAGAGCCTGTCAAAACATTGTTCATAAACATTTTGCTTTGTTGGTAAGCTTACTTATAAATGCTTTATCACCCTTATTAGTGATGAGTGAAATTTGCTATGTCATGCTCACTGTCACATGCTCACATGCGCAATTTCTCTGATGTACTTAATGTAGCACTCTGCCCCGTCCACCTTAACAACCTCAGACTAATCAAAAATATTGTTACATGTCAACTAGTGTTGCAGCAACAATGCAAGATCAGTTATTGTGATTGGCTGTAAACTTTTAAAGGGCTATGAAGCTCCAACCTTATCTGGCCCATTTTACATGATGGGCCATTTTAGCTGAGTCCACCCTAGTTATATGATAATATGCAGTATATTTCACCAATAAATTTAGATTTTCACGTTCGACATTTCACAAAACTTGAACACTGTAGTGTCAGTAGTAGTAGGGGCACCAAAGGGCCTCTGTGTAGGAGAGAACCATCTCTGAACTCAATGGCAACATGATGGATCTAAGTCTAAGTCATGTAGCCACAGCCCACCCAGAGGATGGAGGGGGCTGGGGGCAATCTGTATATAAAACCTCCCCACTGTAGGAAACCCTCTAGTCAGCGGCTTAGAGGAGACGTCAGAAACAACACAAAACAGACAAAAGAAAGGAGGCAGCGATGGCATCTTTAGGGCTACAGATTCTGGGAGTCGGGCTGGCAGTGCTTGGATGGGTTGGAAACATAATTATTTGTATCCTGCCTATGTGGAAAGTTTCTGCATTCATTGGGAACAACATTGTGGTTGCGCAGACCATCTGGGAAGGGCTGTGGATGTCTTGCGTGGTGCAGAGCACAGGACAGATGCAGTGCAAGGTGTATGACTCTCTCCTGGCCTTGGCTCCAGACATCCAGGCGGCTCGGGCCATGATTGTCATCGCCATCCTGCTCTCTCTGTTCGGCCTTCTGCTCTCTGTGGTCGGAGGGAAGTGCACCACCTGTGTCGGGGACAAAGCATCAAAAGCCAGAGTTGCCATCTCTGCCGGCGTTTTCTTCATCCTGAGTGGGGCACTGTGTTTGTTGACAGTGTCCCTACCTGCTAACACTATCATAAAGGACTTCTACAACCCAGTGGTTCCAGACTCACAGAGGAGAGAGCTGGGCGCCTGCTTGTATCTGGGCTGGGGTGCATCAGGACTGCTTCTGGTCGGGGGCGCACTTCTCTGCTGTCAGCGCCCGTCAAGGGGAGACGGCTATAACGGAGCAAAGTATTCCCCACCCAAGTCCACGACGCCAGGGAAGGAATTTGTTTGAGTTTGGGTTTTTAGCAGTTTGTCGCAATAGATGAATGACAATATCTTTTGAAGGATGTTTGATTCTGAGTCTGTTGCTGTGATTGACAGTGGGATTAATTTAATTTGACTAACACAGTATATAAGTAAGTAAGTGCCATGTTAGGAGAATTCCATCATGCATCAAGAGTTAGGATTAAACTTTAATCCAATTGTATGACTCAGTCTATCTGGTTTGATATAATGAATTCAGATGTTCTTGCCTGATGTTTTCTTGAACATTGTTCAACAAAAGCACTTACATATAAATTGTCACTCATTTGTTCATACATTGTTGTGTGATTTAATGTTGTATTTTTCATTCAAACAATAAACAGTATTTTAATATGCCTGATGTCTGATAACAACAGCTGAGTATAGCCAAAATGCAGTGAAGAATAAGGGCAGCCTATTCATTTGCTTGTCAGACTGGTTTCAAATGAAGATGTCTGCAAACAAAAAGAAACCGTTAAGAGGTTTCAACCTGACAAGACTTGGCAGATGTGCTTGTACTGGCCAATGTGTAAATATGCATTTTTTGGAGATATAAAACAGTTCCTTAGCAACATGTGGCCAAGCATGCACAGTGCACCATTGTCTCTGGTGGTGACTTCTGTTTTACTCAAGACAGAAAGTATAAATTACTGTCTTAATACAAGGGCAGTTGATTACAAGTCAAACGTCTCAGCCTCACTTGGCCAGATGCATTCCCATGAGTCTACTCCCCTGAATTCCTGAATGCCTTATCATGAGTGGTTGTGAGAAAGGAAATGATTTACAGTATATTTTCAGTTTTATTACAGTGTTTGTGTGAACCAAAGAGTAGAGTAGATACTTGCTTCATACTTTAACAGTAAACAGTTTAAGTTTGTCATTTTTGACATATTTATTTGAAATCAAAGTTTTACTGAGATCACTATAATATTATACTTGAATAAGATAAACTTGCTCTGTGCCGTAAAAAAAAAAAAGAGCTCAATCAGTTTATTTTGTTTATTTCATTTTATTTCATTTTATTCATTCATTTTATTTTATTATTTCATTTAACAGTTTCTGTTTCACACAAGAAAAAAACAGTGCACTTAGTTGACAGACAGCAATCAATATTTGAAAGCACACAAAAGAGTCATTTAATAAAGAAGTACTTGTCTGTACAAAGATCTCTTAACTCCATGCGCTACTCAGTCCCAGTCTGTACACATAAAACAACTCTAGTCTCAAGTGGACACACTCTGAGCAACGTCTTCTTCCTAATCAAATCGAGTTTTTTCCATAGTAATTAAGCTTTTCAGTCCTGAGATTCACAAGAGGGGATAATATCCATTTGTGGAGGAGAAGACCAATCCTTGTGATAGGGACACATTGCATCCAGATGAAGTAAATAAACTAAATCAAAGCTTTTTATAGTAACAAATAATTCACTTTCATGCCTCTTTACAAATGCTGGCTAAAGCTTATTCAATTTTAAAAAGGTTATTATAAAGTCACAAATTCAGACATTGTTCCTGATCAACCAAACACACGGCAAGATGTCATCAAGAATTTATGGTCATCTTTCATCACCCTTGGCAACAACGCCAACTAGGAAAGCGAAGTGAAGCTGTTTTGGTGAGAATGTTAAAACAGTATTTTAGGAGTCATTTTGAGAAGCTCTGTGCCTACACCTGATCATCATCAATCCAGCCTTCACAGAAAACACTCACACATAATCCCTAGCCGAAGATGCGATCCTGACTGGGGCAAACTTAGCAGCTACGTAGGGTCTGTTCTCCTGACGGGGGCAGTTGTTGCAGAGCAGGCCTCCTCCTAGTAGCAGCAGCCCAGAGGAGCCCCAGCCAATGTAGAGCGCAGCCCCCAGCTCCCTCCTCTGGGCTGCGATCACCATGGGGTTATAGAAATCCCTGATCACTGCATGAGCTGACCACGACACCGGGATGATGATGAGGAAGGCAGCAATGATGAAGATCACTCCAGACACAATGCAGGCTTTGGCTTTGGCCACTTCGTCCTCCATGCAGTTAGTGCACTTTCCTCCGACCACTGCCATCAGGACCCCGAACAGCCCGACAATCACAGAGATAATGACCATGGCCCTGGCAGCCTGCAGGTCCTGAGGCAAGGCGAGCATGGAGTCGTACACCTTACACTGCATCTGACCTGTGCTCTGGACTACACAGTTCATCCACAAGCCTTCCCAGATCACCTGGGCGGTGACAATGTTCGCGCCGACGAAAGCAGTGACTCTCCACATCGGCAAAGCAGAGGTGATGATGGTGCCCAGCCAGCCGATGAAAGCTAACATCACACCCATGATCTGGAGGCCCTGAGAAGCCATGGTTACTCGACTGCCGCTGCTTCCTTTGCCCAAACTTTACTCCTGCGCAGAAAACTAGAAGAAGGAAAGGATCGCCTCTGCAGAAATGCTCACTTCTGCGGGTTACAATGAGCTGTTGTGGCTGTGGGGTTTCACCTACTCCACCCTCAGGCCTGTTTGAGGAGGTGTTTGCTTTGCTCAAGTGCTCTGAGATCTGCTGCCGTGGAGGTCTCACAGTGAGAAGATAAGAGGGTTCTCTCATAGTTCAGACTTTGAGGGTGGAGTTTCTGTGCTCCCAAACAAAAGGGGAAAGCTGAGACTAGATATCCCTAGCCCTTGTTTTCTCCGTGTTCATTGTTCCCACACATATAAGCTTTGTTACCTCAAGCAATGCTTTGAGATTGGGTACAAAGGCTCAATTCCCACCTGTGCGCGTGCTCGCAAACACACACACACACACACACACACACACACACACACACACACACACACACACACACACACACACACACACACACTTAGGTTAAATTCAGAAAGTGGAAGAAAGTACATTTTCTAAAAAATAATAGCTTCAAAAGGTTCATATATTAACCTGAATGCTATATTGTTAACCATTGAATAGTATATTCACTTTACATTATGTTAAAACTGAATTGACCCCAACACTACCAGACATACAGTAAATGGCTGCATTTATATGTAACATATGCCTCTCATTCACACACACACACACACACACACACACACACACACACACACCAATGGCAGTGAGCTACCATGCAAGTAATTTGGGGTTCAGTGTCTTGCCCAAGGACACTTCGACATGTGGACAGGAGGAGCCGGGGATCGAACCGCCAACCTTGTGATCAGTGGACAACCTCGGACTAGATCAGTATCATAATCCCACAGCAGATGGAGCCAAACTGTGTTTTCCCACGTGTAGTTCAATTTGCAAATCAAGATTAAAACAATGTAAAGAACAGACTGCATTTTATTATGGCTTTTTAAACTAGTGAAGACTTGTGCTCTATGAAAACGAGTTACATTCAAAAGATCAAAGCAAAGTGACGGCAATATTGCCTGGCGTTTCAATATTTACTCTCTCAACAAATGGAAAAGTGGAGTGTATGTTGTGCGTGTCCACATTCACCTGCAGTTTAAGCTCACAGTTTGGAAAGAGACCGGTTTCCAACCATCAGTCTCATGCCTCTTTGTTCTGCCACACCTAAACCTGCTCTACAAGAAAAGCAGACAATAGATGCTTCTCAAATGCTGCCTCGTTAAATGGTTACCTTCTCCATTTGATCCTAGGAAGATAGTGGAACCAACCAACCGTGTAAAAATGTTATTAACATAAAAATACAGCACAGTAAGTAAGTGATTTGATTCATTTTGGGACCTTTAAAAAGAAATAAATGAAATACAAAATAAAAGGCAAAGACAGGAGATGTGAGATTTGTAAACAAAATATTTATTTACAGTGTTTCTGGCACTTTATGAATCTCATACATATTGTTCATAAAAATAACCCTCATACACATGGTAAAAACAAGACTGAGGTGAAAGTTTACACTACTAAGAAAAGATTCAACAAACATACACAAACATGCAATTGCCTCAACATAGACCTTCATTTCCTCTTTGGGTGTGGTTCTTCTCTTGCCCTTTTTACTTCATAAACTTAAAGCATGAACATAAACATAAGCAGTAAAACTCTTCATTGCTCAACAAAATCCTTAAATATCGACACTCACAACCCAGTAGCACCGATAATATTGTCCCAATAAATGGTGCCGTACCTCAACTATGTACAGATTTGCACCTATTTTAAACATAGTCCTTTCCTGATGCTGGTGCTGAGGCATCCGATTTGGCTGCTTTGTACCTGGCGGTGTAGGACCCTTCATCCTTAGGAGGGCAGTTGCAGCAAAGCAGCCCCCCTCCGATCAGCATGAGGGCGGCCGCCCCCCATCCAATGTAGAGCGCAGCCCCCAGCTCTCTCTTCTGGGCGCTGACCATGAGCGGGTTGTAGAAGTCACGGACGATGGTATGGGCCGTCCAGCAGACAGGGATGAGGCACAGGACCCCGGCCACGATGAACATAACACCAGATGCCACACCAACCTTGGCCTTGGACGTCTCATCCTCCACACAGTTGGTGCATTTCCCCCCGGCCACAGCTAGCAGGATAGCCATGATGCCCACCACGATAGAGATGATAGTCAGGGCCCGGGCAGCCTGGAGGTCAGAGCTGAGGGCCAGCATAGAGTCGTAGACCTTACACTGCATTTGGCCTGTACTCTGCACCACACAGGTCATCCAGATGCCTTCCCAGGTGATCTGCGAGGTGACAATGTTGCTGCCGATAAAGGCCGTGACCTTCCACATGGGGATGGCACAGACGAGGATGGCACCGATCCATCCCAGGATTCCCAGGGCAGTGCCAAGCATTTGCATCCCAGCAGACACCATCTTGAATCTGTTCTTTGTTGTTCTAGTTGGGTTCCTTTGTTTGAAAACTCGTTCCTCCCTATCTGTCAGGCTTGACTTGAGAGGCCTCGACGTATGCTGTGTTGAATCCTGGAGTGATGTAAGTGATGTCTTGGTCTCCTTGAAATAATGGGAGTCAGTGCGTCCGGGTTAGCCAAATGGAAGACGGCTTAGAGAACAGGTACATATGATCTCATCTCTGAAAGGGGAGGGGCCATGGAGGGAAACACCTCACTATCATCATTAACCTGCTCTCCAGGTCCACCCCCACTCCATTCCCTACACCACCCACATTCTCCCTCCCTTCCTCCCCCTCTTTGTTTTTGTTCAACAGCTGAAAATGTCTGATACTACCTGTTAGTATCGCATGGTATAATGAAACGCACAATGTGACTTCTCTTTCAACGTGTACTGAAATGTACTGACGTCTATTGAAGTTGATGATAATACAACAATTTATTTTATTTTATTTTGCCCATCCTCCCTCTTCCCTTCCCCTCCCCCCCCCCCCCAGTTTCACCTGAAGTGGTGGGGTGGAGGAGTGACTCAGTCTCAAATGACAAATGCCTCCGACTGACCAAATATGGTCTTGTGTTTAACAATTTCACTCTGTTACACTCTCACAAACAAAGGTGCGTTGTGTATTACATTACCCTCCATTGTGTGTAATGGAAAATATGTGGAAATTGCAGCTAAAGCTTGATGTGACGGTCTTTGTAATTTGGTGGTGTGTGATGGCATTTCAATTAACAGAGCGCGGAAAGGTCAGTTGACGCTGCCAAAGTTGTAGGTGTAGTGGGTTGACTTCACACAGATTAACTATTACATTAGTGAGGAACGTAGAGCTGATCACACACACACACACACACACACACACACACACACACACACACACACACACACCTACATAGACGTTATAAATAAGTATATACACACAAATACAGACTATAGACCAACTGGTGATTCAAGATTCAAGAAGTTTTTTCGTCACATACATACACGGGGTGTGCAGTGAAATGAAAAAGTGGCAGTGCTCAACAGAAATGTGCAATGGGCAACAAGTTCACACTATTAAATAAAACACAAAAACACAATATTTACAGTATTGCAGTAAGAGCTCTATATAAAAAACAACACAATATTTACAGTAAGAGCACTTACACTTAAAAATATAGAAATATGAGAAATTGTATGTATGTATATATGATATAAATTATGTGTAGTCGTTACCTAAGTGTTATGTGTGTGTGTGTGTGAGTGTGTGTGTGCATAAGAGGGGCAGTGTGTGGGTCTTGGTGGGGGCCCTGGTGAGGTCAGAGTTCACAGTCCTGATGGCCTGAGGAAAGAAACTCCGTCTCTCAGTTTTAGGCAGCGTGACTACGGAGGCGCTTGCCTGACTGCAGCAGCTGAAACAGTCTGTTGTTGGGGTGGTGAGGATCCTTCATGATCCTGCAGGCTCTGGTTCTGCACCTCCTGGTGTACAAGTCCTGGGGGGAGTGTAGTTCCAATAGTGCGTTCAGCCGAAACGCACTACTCTCTGCAGAGCCTTCCTGTCCTGAGCGGAGCTGTTGCCAAACCAGGCAGTGATGCTTCCTGTCAGGATGCTCTCTACAGCTCCAGAGTAGGAAAGCGATAGATAGGAAAACGATAGATAGGAAAACGACGTGAGTGTCGGTGTGTGCCGCACGTCCAGGTATAGGCTCTCTTCATGGCACGCTGCAGTGTTGTTGGAAATTATATATTTGGCCAAGGCAAGATTGTCTTGTCTCAGCAAGACAATACAATACACTAAAATACAATACACTAAGGCCGTGTGGAGGCCTCTTCTACAATACAATGCAGGCCTGTTGGTTGCCTTTAATCAATTGGAAATTAGCACAAGAGGCATGGTGTTCACAGGAAGGAAGGAAGGTGAGACAGAACTACTTCCACTCAACTCAATTAACATAGGGACGACAGACAGAGGCTGAGGGGGATGAAAGGATCTATGTAAAATATCACATGGATGTTTGTATAAAGGAAGTGTATCTGCTTGGAGTTCTTCAGATTATCCTCGTAGGCAGAGATGCTGCCGGATATTTCTCCCTTTCAGCGCTGAACTGTATTAAATACTCATTGAATCCTGAGACGTAGTTTGTTGCTGCTTTCTTCTTACGATCATCACCACGGCCAAGAAATAATTCCTAACAGTGTGCGCGGTTTGAACACGTGTACTTTCACTGCTTTGGCCCTTCTGGCGTTGTTGCTGTGTTTGCCTTTCAAATGTGTGGTTTTTGTGCCAGCTCTTCAGTCAGTTGATGTTCCTAAAGGGTCTCCTAGAACCACCCCCTGTGGCTTGGTGACCCTACTACCCTCACCAAGCCACAGGAGGGAACCCTCTCCTTTTTGTGTAAGTTAGTAGGTTTCCCTGTTACCCCTCTTGTTGTTTTTTAAGAGGTGTTTTTACTGTTTTTATACTAATCTCTTGTTGTTTCAAATCTCTTCTTTACCCCTACAGCATAACATTGGTTTTGAACTGGAATGCTGTCTTGGCCTCAGTTGCTGAACCTGTTACTTGCTCTTCATTGTATAAAAAAAGGTGGCATAGGTCTATTGTTGTCTGTATTAGTTACTGTACATCTAGTTGTAAGCATAGATTCATGCCTGTGGCTGTAGTGGCTATGGGAGTCAAACTGACAAATTGACAGCAATACTCGACAACGTAACTAATATCATTAATTCATTAATTGGGCAGGAGAAACTGACTTTGGCACGCACATTATTGGTCCAAGAAGGTGAAAACATAACTGTCTGTTTTGGTTAGTGGTCCCTTTACTATTTCATACCTCAGTTCTTAGCCTAGTTTCAAACAGGTTTCACCATGGCAATGACACCGACTGTAGTTTGTTACTTGGTTTACAAGCTAATGTTTTGGGTGTTTTCATAGTCAATTTTGATTGATAACTGTGTCTTCAACTTGTGACGGACCAGACGCTGTCTACAACCACTGCTGTGAAGGTAAGCACATAACGTTAAGCTGACTAAAACTGTTGGGTAATGTTGTTGCTTCATAAGGATCTTTCTAGATTCCTGTCTTTTTAACAAACCCTCATCAACTTCCCCTGGGGGAAACCCCGCTGCCATTTTAGGTGCCGTTACCTACCTGCCATTACTCTGATAACTCAAGTGATGTGATCTAGAATTCAGGGGAGCATCTTGCCCAGAATGCATTATGATCAAGTGATATTTAAGTAAAACAATTTTGAGAGAATTTGATCTTATTTATGAATATATTTATTTATTTTTATATATATTTTATATACAGTGGTGGCCAAAATTATTAGAACACTTGGCATACATTTAAGAGGTTTCAGTTGTTTTTGTTCAATTGGCCATTAAAATACCCATAAAACGAATGAAATATATTCAAAGTCATCATTATGCTCTATAAACCAGAATAGAGCCATCATAAGGAGATTTACATCATTTTCCTTACAAAAAACAAGCTAGGCCTATTTCACTGTCAATGTCACACAATCATGTTCCTTCACAGAAGAAGCCAAATTACTTGTGTAATCATTGTCAGGTGTGATCGTGGTTAAATTGATGGTGATGCAAGAGTCTTAGGACACAGCTGTGTGATTCTTTTGAATTGCTGCAAAAGGTGGACATACCAAATATTAAAGTTAAAAGTGGATAAAAACAGTAGGACTCACTTAATCTGATTTTTGTTGTGCTCAGAGCAACCATCTGCATGTTTCATGAACATTATGAAATGAAATCATGTTTTGGAGGCAAGAAAAGGTCAATATTTTCAGATCTGTCAGGTGTTCTAACAATTTTGGCCACCACTGTATATATGTATATATAATTTATTAATCATTGCTCTGTGTATTTATTGTTATTATTATTATTATTATTATTATTATTATTATTATTATTATTATTATTATTATTATTAAGGCCTGCAGAAGGTGCTACATATCACCAAGTATCTTCCTCATGTATGATACTCTAAATAATAGGAGACCAACTTAACTACCCAACACACTGACGTCATTTCATTAGGTTATATTCCAAAACGTTAAAAAGGAAAAGGTACACAATGTACAAGTTCTAATATGCTCATGCAATGGTAAAGTGTGCTCTAAGTTGTTTCAATATATCTAGAAAGACGTTTTCCACTGTGATGCACAATTCTTTTTATTTATTTAAGTAAACTAATAGGATTTCTCAAAGCAATAGTAATAAGTATTCAAAGGGAGATATGAGACCATATGAGATGAGGGTTTGCCTTTGAGAGAAGCATTATTATCTTCTGCCTGTGTGTGTTCTCTGGACCAGACTGAAGACCGATTGTGAGCATGCACAGACATGAACTTTACTCCAGAGAAGTTCACAGGAAAGGAACTTGCAATTGGTATTACCAGAAATGGGTGTGAGTGGGGGGCAACAGGAGGAGGAGAATGTAAGTAAAAGAGATATCTGACGGCACTGGATTTTGCAACTTCCAAAGTCCTAACCTGCGACCCAGTAACCCTGACATGAAAGGAAAATGCTCAACTCTGAAGTTTGACTCCATTGTATGTCATTCTCTACTCTGTCCTAAGGGAGGCAGCAGCTTCTACCATCAAAACACTTCTGTCCTCTTACTAGAGTGTGGTTGATTGTACTAGTGTGTGTGTGTGTGTGTGTGTGTGTGTGTGTGTGTGTGTGTGTGTGTGTGTGTGTGTTTCACAGTGTGTTTGATCACATCTGATATCACAGCCAAATGTCCCAGAATTCACTGAAGTATGATTCAAAGGCTCGTCACTTTGATTTCCAGAGGTACATGATGAAACCTCTACATCATCTTGTTTCAGTTCCATCTATTTGGATATGTGCAGATTGTGTGAACTCACAATAACAGTACAGTTCATTGGTGTGCGTATCACGCAGCATTACAGCACACAACTTGGACTCGGGGCTGGACACTCTCTGATTGGTCCTATTCACAAAGAGACACAAAGAAGTCTGGGTGCCTCTGAAAGTGTGGCATCACCCTGTGTTCAAAGAGCTTTTAACTGCAGTTTTAATGTGTCCATAAATCTCTTGGCAGCCATTAAATCCAAGGCTCCCTACCTCTTTCAAAAGTCACTTCATAACTGAGCATCCTGTTACGGAGCAGCAGCACCACCAACCAGTGACCTACTAAAGCTTGCCGGTGACGATACCCAGCAGTATTTGAAATGAGCTCCTCAAAAGAAAAGAGCATGTGATTGGCTGAAAGAGCTTTATACAATTTGAATGGTACCGTATATTTTCGGGTGACAATAAAACAGTGGTTCAGTGCTGTCAATCGAGCTCAATAAAACACTGATAAAGCTTTCATGTATCATTTCGAATGTTATGCGAAACATGTTTACAAGGTCCCACCAGGGCAACGGCATCTATCAAATTATATTGTCACGCGGTCATGTTGGTAGGTAAACAACAAGTGGTTTCAGGGAGCCTGCTGTCTTCTTTAGTGTTGTCAGGCAAAGTTTCAATTTACAGTCCAAGTGACACAGTGAAAAATAGTTCAGCGCTAGCTTCCTGTTTACCAGCCGTGAGCATATTGGCAAATGAAAGTATAACAATGAAAACTAAAATCAAACCACCAATAATAATACTATATACAACAGTATAATACTACGATTTAACATTTAACATTACTACTAAAAGACACTTAGCAACGCCTTCCATGGTATGGCATATATAGGAAGTCTACATTATTATTTTATTCAAGGGTCAATAAAACATATTTAGAACATATTTATCTACCATGTTTAGTTTAAAAGGTTTGGCGGTCCTGTGTAGACAATGACAGAATTTTCATTTTGGGGTTAAACTATTTCTTTAATCCAATACGGGGAAAACATCCTGACTACATTTTGGCCAATTGAAACGCTATGATTGGATCTGTTGCCAGAGACTTCAAACAGGGCTGCTGATGACCTGCGCTATCTTAGCTGCCTACTGTTCATCAGTGAATAGAATCAGTCGCTCTTACATAATCCTCTAGTTGATACACATAACACAAGACACACCAGTTGTTAAATATATATGTTCATACAGTGAAAATATGTCGGATTTTCTTGTAAGCACGAGCCAAAGGTGATCTGGTAAGCTGGTAAGCATTTCAGACATGCACCATTTAAGGATACCTGAAACATTTTCAATTAGTAATTTTCTCAGTTTGAAAAAATGACTGGGGTCAGATTTTTATGAATAGGCACATTGGCTGATGGACTGGTTGTAACCCTTGTATGCTATTTAAAATTCCCTTGTTTACAAAATAGTTCAATTCAAGTTTCACCTTTTGAAATAATGTCACCGCACACACCTAGTTTGATTTGATCGAAGGGCATTCATTTGTGTGCTCTCTCCCCAGAAGTAGGATGGGCTCTGCACTCTCACAGATCCAGGAAGGCACATGAGCAAACAACGGGACGCGGATAGTAGAGAGCTGAGATAATCCTTCTGCCAACTGAAACTCATTAATCAACACACGGAGATAGGGCTGTCCAGTGCTGAGTGAAACTCCCCTAACTGTGTGAAGCCTGCTTCCCTGGAAAAGAGATATGGTGTTGTTACTCTGCGAACACGCAAAGGGCTATTATGGCAGTTAACTTAAGCCTTAGCTATAACTCTTAACACTTATGGAATTTGTGTTCTCATGGTTCTCAATTCCTGGTTTACATCTGTTGTGAAGGGATATTATATTATCTTGGGCAGGAACTGAAACAGGGCAGGGTCATATAGAGGAGAAATCTCACCATCTAATTCATGATGTCAATGTTTTTTCTAAGAGTTTTAAAAATGTCCTACATGGTTCAATTGTACATGAAGCAGGACCTCGTAGTGTTGAATTCACAACATTACTTATTGTGTTGTCGGCTGATACCAAACCCCCTGGATGGAGCAGCGATGGGAATCACTGATATATCACATGTGGCACTTGAACTAGCCTTACATGATACTCCCCCCTACTCCTCTAGTTTAATTTAAAATCTATTGGTTTTGTTTATATATGAACTGTCAAAACCTCAGTAGTCGTATAGTGCTGCAGGTGAATAGCAATAGTGTATCTGTGCTTTGGAGTGCTGGAAGATCAAATTCCATTTCTTCATGCAAACAGATGATTTGATAATATTGACCATCTGATATGCTTTGTATTCATGACAGATTGTTTCCTTCCTAAAACTCGGTTTAATCTCAATGAATTACCATTTATTATGCTTTATCTTATCGCGGTTATATCATGACTGGGTTAGCCATTATTTAGTACTGTGTTAGACTAATATTGAAGCGTGATAAGGTGTGAATGCATGTATACAGTAGAGTGTGACTGTAGAGGCTAGCAATGTAGCGATCATTTGGGCAATTTATGAGAATGAATTCACTCACACCTTGGTTTAAAGAGGAAATCAGCAGCTATTAGGCCATCATGGCTTAATTTACTAGGGTCGTCTATGGGTCAGCGCCTCTCTGAGTCTGCTCCAAAATATTATGTTCACTCTGCTCTGTCCGATTAGACCAATATGACAGCTGCCATGACCCACAGCGCCTTTTCATTTCTGGGTCATGGGTCATTCCAGGAATCTAAAAGTCTTAAAGGAGAAATCCACCCTAAAACAACGCTGTTCAAAAATGTTATTGACGATGCATCTTGTGTGTCTGCGCATTTTTCTTATTCCCATGGATAACTGGCCAAACGTAGATGACATGTCTTCAAGTCATGATACTTCCAGTGTAGCTGCCCCTCAGAATCAAAGAGAAAAGGCATCTTTCAACAATCACACAGAGAGAAATCCATCGTAGAAGAGGAAGAGACACCAACGTCTCCACTGACAGTAACCTCAATAGACCATAATGCAATGCAGTCACGAGACAGGTTGCGATTTGAGTAGACTGGATTAGTTTAAGAAGCGTTTAGACTAAAACATGCAAATATTTAAACGTACCCCTGTAATCACACTGTTGTTGCTGAAAGTTAATCTAGATTTTGTGTGATAAAAGGCAGGATTGCAGGATTGAATGCAGGAGGATTGTCCCAGGTGTTTACATTGTTTTTCTAATCTGAAAAGAGGATGTTGATGAACAGTAGCCATCTACCGATCTATAAAATCTACTCTTAACATTTCCAGTTTGTCATTAACTCAAATTTATGATTGCACACGACTGGTTTTCTCAGCTTCTTATACAACCATGTTTTATTCAAAGCTATAAACAGGAGCCTTACATGACATCACAACCACAAACATATCCGAGGGTTTGACAAACTTTAGTGAATGTTTGTGAGCTCAGGTACATACATAGTGTTTGTTAACTTTACAGAACATTTGTTAGTTAGTTTGTTAGTTAATTCATCATTCATCTGCAGATGCTTCCTCCTGGTAGGCTCTAGCAGCTCTTAATATAGAGTATGTGACCACCCCTCATCTTACATATACATATATACACAGAGAAAGAAATCAGCCTCCATATCAAACCTCATCTCTCTGCCTCTCTCTCTCTCTCACTAACACACACAAACCATCAGAGTACACTACTCCTTGCTCATGGTTACCTATCAACCGCATAACAAGCTCTGCCTTGGCCACTCATTACCCATCAGCAGCAATAAACAAGGCGTACCCTGCTGTGGTCAAAAGGCTAAACCATAAAAATACTCTACTGGAAAAAACACACAAATTACACACCCAGGCATTAAATATGGCCAATGCCCACAACACACTTGATTGGCTTGGTTTGGCGAGTGACGTCATCCCTCAGGTGGGCCTGACCACTTAGTAATAAAACTATAAAAAGATAAGGGCCATCAAAACCTTAACAGCGGCGCACTAGATAACAACATGTGAGCAGGCACGAACACACCAGAGACATACTGCGTTTGTGGAGAAGGCACACTGACAAATTGACATTTCTGGATTCAGCAGCCGGTGCATTAGCTACAGATTACAGGAGAGGGATAATTGGCGGAAAGAAGGATTGGTTGGGAGGGCCAAAGCCATCAAGAATTTTTATGTAATGCCAAATCAATACAACCTTGTGATATCTGTTGGAAAATAAGAGGAGCCAAGAGGAAAAAGAGGAGGAAAGCATACATAGAGGAGTTTGTATCTGCGATGGCGTCGTTCGGACTGGAACTGGTCGGCGTGACTCTGTCGGTGCTCGGCTGGCTGCTGAGTGTGGTCAGCTGTGCCCTGCCGATGTGGAGAGTCTCTGCGTTCATTGGCGCCAACATTGTCACAGCCCAGGTCTATTGGGAGGGCCTGTGGATGAACTGCGTGTTCCAGAGCACAGGGCAGATGCAGTGTAAAGTCTACGACTCCATGCTGGCCCTACCGCAGGACCTGCAGGCTGCCAGGGCACTCTCCGTTGTGTCCATCATCGTGGGGGTCGTGGCTCTTCTGATCTCCATGGTGGGAGCTAAGTGCACCAACTGTATTGAGGATGAGGGGATTAAAGCCAGGGTGATGGCTGCGTCTGGCGGAGCCTTCATTGCGGCAGCACTGGCTCAGATAGTCCCAGTTTCCTGGTCAGCACACACTATTATTATTGAGTTCTACAGTCCTATCATCCCCTCCGGGCAGAAGATGGAGATCGGGGCGGCGCTATATCTGGGCTGGGCTGCGGCAGCATTGCTGCTAGTAGGGGGATCCATCCTTTGCTGCAGTTGCCCTCCCCAGGAAGATAAAACCATGAGGTACACCTTACCCCCCCAGAGCCGCATGGCATATTCCGCTGCTGCGAGGTCAGCGGCCCCAAGCTCCTACAACAGGAGAGACTATGTGTGAGAAAAGGGGGGGCGGGGGCGGCAGGGCATTTTTCACATTCGTTCTCCTCATTATCTGGAAATTTTCTGGAAATGTAGATGTGTAGAAATGTGTAGAAATAGCTGTTTACCCTGCTTTAATTTGACGGTGAAAGAAGGAGAACCATCAAAATAGTTTCAAGATAAAGTATTGCTACATTTGAAAATACCAGGGGAATCTGGAAGCTCTCAATTAGTTTTATCACCAAGAGAAGGAAGAACGCTCTTGGGAAAAATACAATTGTTTTATTATACTGTTTACCTTTGGTCTGCAGCCAATATAATAAAGCATGTGGGGGGAATTCATGCCCTCGAATCCCATCAAAATTAGCAACACATGCAAAAGGATTAAAGTAAGAAATGTTTAAATATGTGGGCTGTGGTCTGAGTTCATCAGTGAGGTTGTATAGCCCACAGTAAGCTCATACTTTTAAATATTTGTTTTGCAGTCTACTGTACAGTGTGTGTATATCATGTTAAAGACTGTTATATTGGAACTAGAAGTGACTGTGGTCCCTGTAACTGTTTCTGTCCTAGGGTAACAATATTTTTCTTGCTATAAAATACACAGGAAGGAATAGGCTTGTGAAACGTGGTATAGTAAAATGTTCCACTTTGAGCCCTGTAGCAAGGTCAAAATGGCGGAGTGTACAATTTAAGATATGAAAGCAAAGTTAAACAAAATCAAGATTTTACTGGGATTTAGATTGAATGTTATGTGAAGGATATTTTCACATTGCAGAGCGTTTCATGTGGCTGTGTTAAGACATTTTCTACAGTTAAAGCTTTTATATAATATTGTGTTATGTTGTATTGTTTGTCGTGATTTCAGTGTGTTTGCCAAAATTGCTACTTATCCCATACTTTAATTAAAATGTGTAATGAGACATGTGACTGGAAAATGTTTGACTCAATATCTAATGAATGTGGTCAGATTATCAAAATTAAGTGTATATAATAAAGCAATAAACAAAGATTTGTACAATATAGTGAAGCACCATTATTTTTGCCTCGTTGATACGAACATAATAATGCTTATGAAGGCCTTAGAATATTTAGAGGTAAATACTTGGCATGAGAGAGAAGGAACATATGAGAGTCCAAAACGTACTGGGATATAATCATAAAATGTCAGAATAACCTGCAATTAACCAGTAAAACTTTTGGGGATATTGTTGATATTGTTTTGGAAGTGTAATGATTGTTGAAGCCTACCCTGAAAGTGAAAGCCTGCATGAACTGAAGGAACAGTTTCAGTATTACTGAGCCTTTCCACACCTCAGTTACATGTGACAGGGGATTTCCAGCTAACCCTGCTGTGGAGAAATACATCTGATTCACAAGCACACAAACAACACTGAAGTAAAGACAACACTGCTTGTTTCCCAACTCCATGCGACCGCCGGTCGGCCTGCACAGATACTGACTCCTTCCCTTTTTGAATAGTCAAATTGTTCCTGTATTCTGCCAGACGGCTGGAGAGAGCAGCCTGCTCATTTTGTACAGGGCATCATACTACACATGACTTGACCAGGCTGTAGTTTATGACGTAAAACTGCAATTATAAAATGCATTCATTCCCGAACTGGAGTTCAAATTCTGGTAGGAACATTTGGACCCCACCAAACAGTAACACCATAGATAAAACAACAATACACAGGTTTGGAGGAGTGTGTTAGTGTTGCTGTGTGTTCAGCCACTGTGCTAATAGCTGACATAGTTCACTATGGCAAAAATATGTTTACTAATCGACAAGATCGATGATCAATACAGGCTTATTGATACAGCAAACAGACTGCACCTTTCATCTCTTTCTATGTCTTAACGGACCAACAACGTTTTTACTAACGCGTGAGCAACACACTGATAAAGATGAGCAGCAACAGGTTGGTCAGTGTGGGCAGTGTGTGATGTGATGACAAACCATCATGTTCAGTGTGAATGTTTTTGTCTTTGTGCGCGTGTGTGTGTGTGTGTGTGTGTGTGTGTGTGTGTGTGTGTGTGTGTGTGTGTGTGTGTGTGTGTGTGTGTGTGTGTGTGTTTGAAAACAAACACATAATATTAATGTTAAAACCTCAGCTATACCAATACACTGCCTTCCAAAATGTTTAGCAACCTTGATGAGCCAAAATCAATGAACGCAAAAGCAATAAAAGCAAATTGGCATCTGATGTGTTCAGAAGATTTCCTTTGGTAAACTTCAGTACTGATTCAAATATAACCATGTACAGTAAATCTTGAGTCTGTACAGTAGTGGTCTCTTCTGTTCTGCCTCCTCTGCATCCACACTGGTTTTCCAAAGCAATGTGACACTTGACAAGAATTAGAAATCATTCTTTTTTTCTGAACCGTTGCCTTGGAATATAAGAAAGAAAATCAAAACTTTCTGCATTAATCTTTTTTGATTAATCTTTTCTGTTCCTGGTAATATTGGAAGGAACTGTGAAAATACAATGTGAAAGTAAAGTAGACTGTGGTGCCGTAGAATATCAGGGTCATTTTTTACTCCTGAAAGGTCCTTTATTCACTCAGCCACAGCTCTGCAGGCTGTTTGGTCCCAGTAATGGGTTTAACCGATACTAAGACGGTCTCATTGTCTGTATGCTAAGGGTGTCTGACGGCCAACCTATTATGTATTCTCTCTACTCATGTTTGCTCTGGGTGCAGTTATTCTGGTTTCCTGGGCTTTGGGAGTGTTTTCCTAACCGAACACTGAATGCTTAACCAGCCTAGAACCAGGAAGTAATGAAACATCAGTAGTAGCAGTAGTTTCTCATAGCCTGAGGGGTCATCCATCCATATTGTGTGTGTGTGTGTGTGTGTGTGTTTCTGCGCTTACTCTCAACAAGGTTTCTAAGTAGCCAGAGGATGAACTGCTCGTCTATTGTCCACTGTGTTCTGCTCTCCATTTTTCCTCAGGGTAATTGGAAGACAAGGGGGGATTTTTTTTTTCAATTCACTGTGTCTGTGTGTTTGTTGTCAAAGCAACAAATAGGACCTCCTCCCTCACCATGTGTGATCATTCTTAAATATTAAAAGTCTCAGACGATTATTGACTTCTCTGTTTGCGCTTCATTTGATGACAATCGCTCATTCCACTTCCAGTACCTTGACCTTCCTCATCAAGTGTTTGAAAAAAAAAATCCAGAGAGAAAACAAGAGGTATCAAGGTGGGTTTTTAGTATTGATTTTTCTTCCTGGAGCTAAAGGAGTCATCTTACCAGTACACCCAACACACCCACACACACACACACTAATCGCCTCTTCCCTCTCCTGCCCTGCCTCCAGCTTCCCTCTCTTGAGGATGTACAGGTGGTGTTTTTGTTTGAGGCTTCAAACACCCTCCCTGTGACTGACATCATCATCAAGGGACTCCTCCCTCCTCACCTGGTTCTCCTGAGGTATAAATGATCTCTGTTTCCGTGGCAGCATCTCTAAGCTGCATCACAAGTTCCAGACACACAGAACGGCACAGAACAAAGAATCTACACAACAGACGATCGTTTACCGGGATCCTGAAAAGGTTTGGGGATTTTTTTTCTAGTTAGTTTTTGGACTGATTATCATATCCTCATTCCACCAAGCATAGAGCCAAAGACTCAGGATGTCTATGGGTTTGGAGCTTGTGGGCATCGCCCTCGGAGTCATAGGATTTATCATTGCGATTGTGGTGTGTGCCCTGCCAATGTGGAAGGTTACAGCCTTCATAGGAGCCAACATCATCACCGCCCAGACCATCTGGGAGGGTTTGTGGATGAACTGTGTGATCCAGAGTACAGGCCAGATGCAGTGCAAGGTCTACGACTCTCTGCTGGCCTTACCTCAGGACCTGCAGGCCGCCAGAGCTTTGACCATCATTTCCATTATACTTGGGGTGCTGGGGGTCCTGATCTCCATCGTTGGAGCCAAGTGTACCAACTGCATCGACGACGAGCCGTCCAAAGGTAAAGTGATGATCATCGCTGGAATCTTCTTCATCATCGCCGGTCTCCTGGTCCTCATTCCTGTCTCCTGGACTGCAAGCACCATCATTCGTGATTTCTACAACCCCCTCCTGACCAACGCCCAGAGGAGGGAGCTGGGGGCCTCGCTCTACATCGGCTGGGGTGCTGCCGCCCTGCTCCTGATTGGTGGAGCAATGCTGTGTAGCTCCTGCCCCCCCAGAGAGAAGAGGTACAAGCCCCCTCGTATGGCCTACTCTGCCCCTCGCAGCGCCAGCGCTGGTGCCGGAGGATACGACAGGAAGGACTATGTATGAACGCAGCACTGAGTCATCTGGCAGCTTGGTTTGAAGAGGAGGACATAAAGGAAGAGAAACTGATCTTCCGTTCTTGCACATGAGTGTTTTTGTTTTGTTTTTGATGTTATAAAGAAACAGGGTGAATCCCTTGAGAAGACTCCGAGATGAAGGGAAATGTGTAGCAATCTTGCTTTTCCTGCTTGGCTTTTTCTTTTATGTTCATTTACACTGTTTCAATGCCATAGTTAGTAGTAATAGTATATTTCAGCTTGTATTTTGCTGTTGTCGGGTTTGAAAACCTTGCATCTACAAACAATTCAGTGCCTAATGAAAAATAGCCTTGTTTTTAGCTCAGTGACCATTCATTTGTCTGTTTATCCAATGGGTTTCATGAGCCCAAGGCTCATAGAACTTCCTCAACCTGTTGAGTTTTTAGAGGTTTTCACCCGACAATGATAATTTGTGTCATGTGGCAGAAGCTCTCATGTTCCGATCTTGAAACACTAAATTTTCAAACATATCATAACTTTATTTACTTGAAATATTAAAATGGATCCCAAAATCCCATCCCTTTGAGTATCTATTGTATTGGTACGAAAATGTCTGCAGCATTACGTGAACATGGAAGCCCCTACTTTTGTGTGTGTAGCACTGTCATTCGCTTTTGGCTAGTTGGTGTTGCGTTTCACTGACAATGGTAACGAAGAGCTAGAGAGGAAGAGCTCTCATTTTACATGGATTTGGTTGTGTGTGTGTGTGTGTGTGTGTGTGTGTTTTGCATGTATTTGGTTATGAGAGTTTCTGACTGAAACTGACGATGGAACTATGATGTGGCCCCAGGAAACAACATCATGGTTATCTTCCTCCTTGCAGTTTCACTGTCTGAGGTCATAGAAGATAAGACTGTTTCAGTTGGTGTACAAAGTCTACAATTATTTGTATTGTATATTAAAGTTAATGTTGCAATGTTACATTTTTATTTAGATGTGTTTCAAATATGTATTGTGTCTTAGTTTGAAAAACTCATGAAAAACTACAAGTAAAGGCAATAAAATGTTCTTTTTGTCAAACAAAAAGCCAAAGGACCTGTTTAGTGAGGAGAGGGTCATACCGTGTGTATGTGTGTGTGTGTTGGGGAGGGGGAGCGGGGTGGGGGGGGGATTCAACATCTCCACAGTGAGGATGTGAATGGCCACTTAGATGAAACATTACTACAGTTTGTGTGTTTATGGGATGTTTGTTTCCAACTCCTGGCTAGCTCGATGTCAAAGTATGCCAATAGAGCCGAAGGCCAAGCTGAAAGGAGGTTTGTGTATATAAGTGAAATATTTCTCTCCCTCCCTAACCAGGACTTCACTCAAATGTGCCTCTAAAAAGCAACTTCATTTTTTTTTACTTTGATGTTAAATTGTCTCATACTTACACATATGTTCAGGCATTTCTAAGTGCTTAGTAGTCAAAAAATGTTTATTTGTAAGTGCCTGAATTTCAACTGTGCTGTTCAATAAAAGTTGTGACTAGAGTTCATTAAAAGTTGTGTTTTTTCTTCTTTTGCTTCAGGAAAACAGTAAAACATTCAGGAAACAGATGAAAAAGTGCACGCTACCAAGGAAGACAATGGTCGGTTGATAGGCTTCATTACACATCTCTAACTAGGCTTCATTGTTTAACCTTTTCCTGTTGGCTATATTATGAAAATAGGCTGGTACAGAATTGGGGAAAAGCCAAGAGTGTATATGACAGAGAGCGAGAGAGAGTGTGTGACATTTAATGAGGAAGCAATACTTTGTTGTTCTGAGTATCAATACCATTTTCTAATTAGTTATTTCCCTTTTTACTGTAACTCAAAAAACATAGTTCCTCCGCTTCGTAATTAGAATAGTTCAAGTAAATTTGTAATCCTCGTTCAATACTAGGTTTTAGTCAAAGAATATAATATATATATGATATTATTTATTACTATTTTTTTATATTTTATTTATTTATTTTATTTTTTTCAATGAAAGTCCTTTTTCAAAGTTAAAGCACTAGCAGTAGTGACAATAACGCAGAGAGGACCATATTCATTTAGTCAGTATCTGGTATTAGTTGTTAAAAGACCAAAACAATTCACACTGTCTATTAGGAGCATCCATGTGTTAATATTTGAATGAAATATATAGTGTAACAACAATTTGAGAAAACATTCCCAAACAAGATATTCAGATATATTTCAATTTCATAGATCTAAAAAAAAATGATTTGTATCAGTTCTAAATAACGTATACTTAAGAAGTATAAAGTAAGTGAAAGAGAATTGATGATGAAAACAAACAGTCCTTGGCTGTGGACTCAGACGTTTGGACCCCACTGTATATTGTAAACTTTTGTGTTTGTTACAGTAGGAGTGCGACAAGGCACTCCAAACTAGATAGTCGTTGCAGTAAGTTGTGAGAAATGTAATTCAAATCATGCTGCTTGCTCCTGCTCATAACATCCCATTCATTTTGAAACTCCACCACTAAGCCTGTTGGCAGGCATCTTAACCAATCCAAAGCCAATAGGAGTGTGACAAGATGCAGTTTGTCAAACATATATTTATTTATATTTACATATATATTTTTTTTTCTTTCATATAGCTTCATAATGTTCTCATAAAAACTGTTTGGGCTACACTGTTTGAGTCGGTTGGGACTGGAAACCAACCGAGGGGATCAACTTCAGTATCATTACAATGGAGTTTATATTTGAGTGATAATGTAAAACCTGGCCTGCTGAAACCCTCCACACTGAGCTTCAGACTCAAAACGGATAATAAACGGATAAAAACTGATGACAGATGAAATTCATGCTTGGAAGAAATATAGCTTTATTTTGTTGTGACTTTCTCTCTCATTTCATGAATTATAACATGTGCCAAGAAAGCAACTTAAATTGAACTCTCTGGTCTATCTCGACCTATTTAGCGTTAGCATTGCGTCAATACCTTTTACAGCTTAATAATCTGTAGAAAATAGATCCAAAGGTAGTTTATCTGATAGGGAATGACCCTCCCATACTTACATCAGAGAACAATTCTCATACCAGTTATTAGCGGTTTTTTCCACCACATACCCACCCACCCTGTGCCACGTGTGACGTTGTGTGACGTTCATCTTTTTGAGGACAAAATCAACTACATGTATATAAACTTTCATTTTACTGCAGTTGAATTGAAGAATTTATTTATTTTTGAGCAGAGAGTATGACTCATTACCTGTGTTATTTATTTTGTGGAGCCTTTTTAGGTTATTTGTTTTACCAAGAACACCTGAGAGAGCGACAGACAGAGAGAGAGAGAGAGAGAGAGAGAGAGAGAGAGGAGAGAGAAAGAGAGGCAGAGGGACATAAATGTAAAGTATTGTTTTCCTCCCCCACCTCAGAGTGTCAGCAAAATGTCAGTTCTCCTAGACGACACCATCAATGGAACAAAATGGAGGGGAATGCAGTCTCGTGTCTTAACACCTAAAGGGCACTGGAAACTCTCCACAGTGGACAGAAAAGACACTAGCAGTGTCACTATGCAACAGACTTTGATGACTGAAAAGCTTCTCTGAGGTGGAACAAAGTGAGAACTACCATGACAAAGCAAAATCAATAACAGAAGTTGAACAGAGAGGAGGGCCATTGTTCTTTTAGGTCCACAAATGTCACTGAATGTATTTGAATTACCTCCTTTTGCCTGTTTTCAGCAAGTTGACAGGTATCAGATTTCTCACAAACTAGCTGATGACTATGACCCTGACACTGGTAATGATAATCTCAGTTTATCACTGTTATTTATTGATTGATTGTGTGAAGCAGATAATCTATCTAATGGTAACACCTCCAGAGGCTTATGGCAGTGAATGTTCAATATAAATCACGTAGATGAGACTACAATTGGCTAGATTCAGCAGAAGGGCAGGCAATATTTTATTAGATTTATTAGATTTATTAGATTTAGCATTACTACATAGCATTAGGAAGCATAAATTGACTCAGGAAAGACACAATACGGCATGGGCGAAAGAAGCTTACAGCACCCTGTATCTCAACTCCATGAGATAAAATATTGAACCCGTGGCTGATTCTCTTTATTTTCTCTTTATTTATTTTATTTCTTGCTCATCTCCATCATTTATCAGCAGATTAAAACCAAACCAGACTGTGGTTACAGTATGTTGTGGGATTTGTAATTCAAACCATTTTGCCTCCTACTGCTCATGACATCCTGTTCAGTTTGACCCAGAATGCCTACTGACTGAAATCCTAATCAATTCAAAGGCAAAATCCACACAAAGGCCACAGCTTTGAGTATCTTATCTGTTCTACACAGATAGATGGCTTTTTATTGTCCCGGGGGGGAAAGTGCAGTTATGTAACAGCAGATGTACATATAGTTACAAGAAAGAAGGCACACAGAAATATACAATATACAAACTACAAAATATAAAAAATATAAAAATGAGTACGTAGTGGCAATAAGAATATGTACAGTTCTGAATAGTCCAGGTTTGTGTGGGTTGAGTGGGATATTCCTATAGGACAGCAAGATGACTCACTCAAATAAACCTTTTTCTGTCCTTTAGTTTCTTTTATGTCATTTGTTTTTGTCATCCTGGTTTTGTGTGTGCTTCTTAGTTTGTTTTTAGGTAAGATGTTTTAAGAAGCCCCTCAACTCTAAAGTGCCTATTTAGACAAAGCTTTGGTCGGTCCTGGTATTTTGTCCATTAGTTGGTACTGTAGGTGGGAATTCAAAATGTTGTCTCTGGGTGGGTTGATACAGTGGGAAAAAACTCATTAAGTCCAATTCTGTCCTGAGAAAGGGAGTGATAACAAACTCTACAGGTCCTCATGGAAGGATTCAGCGCTTGGTTTCCCACCACCAGAATTAGCACTATGACTGTGAGGTACATCTAACTGGAGTCAGACAAAATGTGACTATGAACTGAGTTCTACCGGGATGTGTTTGTGGTTCACGCATCCTTGAATGACTGCTCTCCCTGGAACCGAGAACATTCCTTCCACTGTGTATCTATCCAACCACATCCCTGATAATTTTGTGGCAGAGCAGCTCTTATCTGGGACATCCCTGGGCTTTGAGCTGTGCTTTATGACTTAATGAGCCGTTACACTAGTTATATGTGTAAACACAGATACATGTATGGTGTTGTGAAAGACTAAAATAGCGACTAATTGGATAGAAATGTTTGGTATCACCTTTTATGTTGTAAGATGGATAAAAAACAAATTCTGTCTGAAAGTGAGAACATCTAAACATATTTCTCCATAAATCATTATCATAAAACAGCCTGAGAAACGTCGTCACCATTTACAAAAGCCTTTCAAACTAAAAATAAAGGGTGGGCAAAGGTTTATAGCGAAGCTCGCACCATATAGAGACGCCGCCTTCGTGGACACTGTCACAGTGCATGGTTAAAAGCAGAAGTAAGAGTCTCTTCACATTGTTGTAGAAGAGCTGAAACCTGATGTATGTGATTGGTCCCGCGACAGGGCCTTATGCATGAAAGTAAAAAAAAGTAAAACAGAAGGTCCACACATTTAAATGCGTCTATTGCTGTGTATTTATTTAAGCAACATTTTCAACTTCCGTGTTTTTTTTTAGTTTGGTCCAGCAGCTTCCTAAAAGGTTTTGGATGTTTGTGTGACGACTTCTGCTCACAGGTAATCAAGCATGTGTTCTGTGTGAGGTGTGATGAGTCATTTAAACAGAAAAATCATTAAGGGACATTTATAGATGTAGAATTCAATGCTATTTGATTAATTGAATACATTACATAATGTCATCAACAAACAGCACATCATAGTATGAGAAACATGACACAGAAATACACATAATAAACCCATTATCTGTGACAGCAGCTCAATCTTTATCAGTGGGCTAGTGGCATTTGCGTATATGTGCCATTAGGTTTAGTGAGCTGTCTGCATGAAGTTCCTTTGGTTGAAACATACGCAATTCATGTTTTATGGTCTCTGGTTTTCAAAATATGGGTCACGACGATCCGCATAGGTGGGTCATAGGATGAAAAAAAAAGTGTTGAAGGTTGTGTGAGCCATGCTATGTTGTTATTAAATAATGATTCTGGAACAAACTAGACATGTATTAGTAGATTTCCACTAATAATTTAGCAAGTGTGATCCAAACTTCTGCTGGTTGATTTAGGGTGTTTTCACACTTTCAGCCTTTCAAGTGAACTGAACAATGAGTCAACATTTTTGCACATACAAGTTCACTGTGAAAGCATCAATTACCACTTTACCTTGACCAATAATACTAAATACTGAGTAAACACTGGCTAATGTAGATTATTTTGCTAAATAGTAGGAAAAAAAAACTCACATTAGGCCGTCAAACTGAATGAATACTTTCCCATTTGTCCCATTTACTTCCTTCACTGAATGAAATGTTTTGTTTGACCTGAGTGCCTCTTGTGGTAAAAAGCTTAGGAAACCCTAGAAAAGGAGCACTAACTTGTGTGTGTGTACATGTGCAGGTAAGTGTTAAGAACAAAGACAAGGACTTTATTTGTTATGTTTTGTGTAGTATGGAGAAGAGCTGGAGTTAAGTGTCTGGGCACTCAGGTTCATTTCTAAGGGAAGAAGTAGTGAACAATTATGCCACTGACGTGAAATTATTTTTTCCAATTATTTTGCTTCCAATGCAATTTCACTTGTTTCAAGAATTTTCTAGGAACAACTGCCAATATTTTGAAACAAATCAGAATAAGGCAGATCACTCCACTAGTATCAAGAAAATTACACTTAATTGAAGAAAATTCCTGAAACACGTTTTGCATTAGAAACACGTGAAGCTATCTCACAGCATTGGCAGATTTGGTTTTCTTTTCACTAATTTGCAGTGTCCCCACCTCCCCCACTGAGTCTGTCTCTGTGATGGGTTTTCTGTGTTCCCACGGGCCTCTGTGTCATGCCATCTCTATGGTGACAGTGCATAACCTGCTTTATCCCAGAAGACATGTCTCCCATAGTAATGAATTGTTAGAAACCGAGAGAGAGGCCAGGCCTCCAAGTCCACAGATTGATGGTTTGTTTTTAGCTGTATGTTGTTGTACATGGCGGGAGGGCTCACAGATGGCACAAAACAACTGCACTGACCATAAACCATAGTGATGGGAGAGCGAGGGCAACAAACAAGACAATACATTGCTGTGACTACCAAAACCTCCACTTTTTACACTAGTTATGCTCTTACTTGCTTGTTTAGGAAGGAAATGCACTTACAATTTCTGGTGACTAATAGTTCTCTTGCCTACCTATGTTGAATGCACTTATTGTAAATCACTTTGGATAAAAGCGTCTGCTAAATGACTGTTATGTAATGTAATGTTTTAACATGGCCTTTCAGCTCCTGACCACTGATGACCACACTGATGACCTTAAAGCTTTAATATTTCCATATGAGCTCAATCCCTAATGAATGTGTCCTGGAAGAAGACACTGAAGTCCTAGACGCTCACTTATTGTAGGTCGTTCTCATAGATAGTCATGCCTAATTTATACAATAAATGTTATCTCCAGTCGTGTATTTGAGAAGTGGCTCGCATTGTGTTACTCTGGCGCCCCCTGGTGTCCCCCTCAAGCAGTGGCTTGAATGTGTTACGTACTCTCGCGTGCTGAACCTATTTGCTGCGTCATACGTCATTACGTAGCATCAACGGTTGGCGGAGCTCTCTCAATCTCAACTCCCAAACTCCGGCACGGTGTATACTTACTGAATTACTCCAGTTATTGTTGCCGATTCAAAAGCATATGCTGTTTTCAACCCCCAAATAATCGAGCATATGCTGCCATGAGTGTTTTGTGTCGCCTAATTCAGAGAGGACTCCTAAACGGACGGAGGTCATGTCGTTTTGTAGCAGGACAACAGGATATGTGTGGTGTGCCTCTGATGGTTCGTGCATCCAGCTCATCCAGGTAGCAATGCTAGCCGGCTAACTATTCCCTCTGCCCGTTAGCGAGGCTAATGTAGCGTAACCCTACAATGCCGTGTGAAGATGATAGCTTGACTTTTCAGTTTTTAAGCAGCAGGATGAAATTTGTTACTTTTTATGTTTGCATGCTATAACTGGGCGTCCATGTAAACCGTTAACTTGACACTGTTCAGATGACATTCAGACTTTTGGTTAGCAAGCAGTTTAACCTACAGCGGGGCTCTCCCTGTCTTTCGCAAATTTATTTGGTACGCTAGTTTATGGCAATGAAATGATGCTATCATGGATTTATGGTGTAATTATGTTGTTGCGTTACAATATCATCTGTCAAAATGTGAAGTTCAGTTAATATCTGCAGAGGCAGGGACGCCCAAGGTTTAAGCCTCTCCAAGGCCATCATTACCACGCCTGTCTTGCCCTGAAGGTTTATACCAGTTTCCAAAGTTCTCTGAGATCTGTGTTTGTTCTTATCTAAGTGATGCCATTTCCCACCACAGATATCTCAGGGGAGAGACTAGCTAATGATTGTTTGCTTTTTCAGTCCAGTCAACCTGACCTATGATGTCTTCGATGGGAAGGGAGAGAGCACACCACTGGTGTTTCTCCATGGCCTTTTTGGCAGCAAATCTAACTTCCACTCAATAGCCAAGTCCCTGGTGCAGCGCACAGGCCGGAAGGTAATGCAGTGGTGAAGAGGATATGGCACCTGCCTGTTGTTATAACTGTTTTTGCATGTGTTTGCACCTGAATAGTTTATCAGCAGCTTACAAAGAGCAGGCATTGGAACTCACTTAAAATCAGCCAGTTTGTTGCCAGTCCTTTGATACAACTCTCTGAAATTGGCTCTGTTGTAATAAATATTGACATACACATATATCAAAGGACTAAACCAGTATTTTGGGAAATAGTTCATTGGTCAACTTATCTTTTACATGTTACGATAGGAGTACCACCAAAATCATCTCTTGTGTCTCTGGTAGATATGTCTATCCTGTGCACATGCTAACATGTTAGCATACAGTATGTGAATTACCTGTAGGCAACTCAGATTATCTGCCAATCAATATTCTGCCAATTCTCCTTTTAAATATTTATATTCCTAAAATTCAGTCCTAATATTTAGCCTTTTTACTTACTTAAAGCTCATCACCTCAAGTATGCAGTACAGCCTTTGCCCTTTGACACGACTGAGTCTGAGCACTACACCGAGAAAATAAAAGGAAGGTACTGTGCAATTAAGAGATACAGGATACAGTTGACATAATCACCTGGAAATTGTGCATCAGTTAAGATATGAGATAACTGCAACTGTGATTAAGGGCTATACAAAAAGACTTGACTAGTACTGAGTGTGGCTATGAGCAAAAAAAAGTTAATATTTATTACAACAGTTTTGATGACAAATTGGACATTTATCAAACTTGTCACACCAGCATGTTGGGACAAACAGATGATTAACTGAGTTTTTGTCTTCCTCCCCATCCCAAGTGTTCTAACTGTCCTTTGTCCAGTTAGGTGCTGACCATAGATGCCCGTAACCATGGCAACAGTACACACAACCCAGTGCTGACCTATGAGGCAATGACCAATGATGTGAAACACCTCCTCACCCAGCTGCACATTGAGAAGTGTGTCCTGATTGGGCACAGCATGGGAGGGAAAGTAGCCATGTCCACTGCAGCTGACGCAGGTAAACAATCCTAAAATGTCACCATGAATTTATCATGATGCTTCTGTCCCGTCGCTGGATGTCTCCTAACCTTTCTCGTTGTACATTGCTTTATTCCCTGAACTATTAATCTTCTCCTGGTCCTCACCTCACTCCCAACTATCCTCCTCACTCCATTTTATCATTATTTCTTCCCACTGACTTCTCTCCTTTCCTCTCTCCCTTTCTTTCTCCATCCTTCTGTCTGTTCATTTCCCTCCTTTCCTTCCCTCCACCTCCCATCCTTTTTTTGTCCATAGCCCAGTTTAGTGGAGAGGTTGGTGGTAGTGGACATCAGTCCAGCCCAGACCACCTCCCGCACCAACTTCCGCTACTATATCCAGGCCATGCAGGAGGTGAAGGTCTCCAGTGACCTCCCGCGCTCCACCGCCAGACGAATGGCTGAGGACCAGTTGCGCAAATTGGTCACGGTCAGGACTCATTTTCCCTTTCTTACCCATCAGTGCATGCAGATCTGAAATACTAAATGTGATTTAACAAACAACACTCAAAGGTTTTTACTTTTACATGTTTTTATTGAACATATTATTCAAACGTTATCAGCTTGGATTGGAAAAAGTATGTTAACCATGAGAGTTAGTAACTGGTGGAACCTCCTTTAGCAACAATAACTTCAACCAAACGTTTCCTGTAGTTTCTGATCACAACACTCCTGCACAACGGTTAGGCGGTATTTTGGACCATTCCTCCCTACAGAACAGGTTTTTGGGATGTCTTGCATCAACAACCTGCTTCAGGTCATACCACAACATTTCAATAGGTTTAAGGTCAGGACTGTGATTTGGCCATTCCAAAATGTGAATTTTCCTCTGTTTTAGATATGCTTTTGTGTTTGGGTCATTGTCATGCTGCATGACCCAACCTCTGTTAAGCTTTAGATCACAGACCGTTACCCTGATATCCTCCTGGAGAATTTCCTGATACAATTTGGAATTCATTGTTCCCTCAATGATTGAAGCCGTCCAGGCCCTGAGGCAGCAAAGCAGCCCCAAACCATGATGCTCCCTCCACCATGCACCATGTTTTTTCTGCTCCAAACATAGACTTGTACCCTTTTGCCAAAACATTAACATTTTTGGCAATTTTGGCCTTATCTGTCCACTGCAGATTGTTCCAGTAGCTTTGTAGAACATCCAGGTGGTCTTTGGCAAATATGAGACGGGCAGCAATGTTTTTTGTGGAGAGCAGTGGTTTCCTCCTTGGTATCCTCCCATGAACACCACTCTTGTTTAGTGTTTTTCCTATTGTGGACTTGTGAACACAGATGTTAGAAAGTTCAAGAGATGCCTGCAGATTCTTAGCTGTTATTTTAGGGTTATTTGTCACCTCCTTGACAATTATGCAGCGTGCTCTTGCTGTGATCTTTGCAGGGCGCCCACTCCTAGAGAGAGCAGCAATGGCACTGAATTTTCTCCATTTGTATACAACCTGTCTGGCTGTAGACTAATGGAGGCCTTGGAAGTCTTTGGAAATGCTTTTGTAGCCTTTTCCAGCCTTATGAGCCTCAACAACTCTTCTCCGGAGGTCCTCTCAAATTTCTTTTGACCGGGGCTTGTTCCACTTCAACAGATCTCTTGTTTTTGTAGAGCAGACTCTGCTGGTAACCAAACTTTGTAGGGTTTTTATATGACAGGACACCTCTAAACCACACCTTAATGTCATCTCATTGATGACTACAATGACTTCAATTACAAAGTAATTGAATTTTTTTCACTAAACCGTTGGTAGTTTGTCAGGAATGAAGAAGTTCCAGGATAAAAGTTCCAAGATATTAAAGTCAATATGTGATCAACAAGACTGAATCTAAAGTAAGTGTTTAATATGTAATACGTCACGTACTGTCCTTCCCTCCCACAGGAGCACTCAGTGCGTCAGTTCCTGCTGTCTAACCTGGTGGAGCAGAACGGCCAATATGCCTGGAGAACCAATTTGGAAGCCATCTCAGCACACCTTGATCACATCATGAGTTTCCCCAGCTTCAACACAATCTATGAGGGACCCACGCTGTTCTTGGGTGGAGCCAGCTCTGCTTACATCAGGTAGGAACACCACCGACTGGACTAGATGGATAGATACATACATACATACATACTTCACAGTTACTGTAGCATAACAGTTTCAGCAAGAAACCGAATACACAACCTACAAAGGCCTAAATGCGAAATACTAAAAAAAAATATATATATATCGTACTAGGTGACATAGAACCAGGACATACAGCGGATGGATGGCATGTTTACATACATGTAGGAAAAAGCAGCTTGTGAATGAATGGATGGTACATGTATACAGAGTTAAAGTATGCTAATGGGTGAATGAATGTGAAAGGGAATGAGAGTGGCTGAAGTGTCTAAAGTGCAGGGCAGTGAATGGATAAAGTATGTCTGGTAATGATCTGAACGTCTAGTAAACACCCAGTGAATAGCTCTGTTGTATTTCTCTTATTACTGTCTACTTTCCCCTTTTTTTATTCACCATCTCTCTCTCTTTGTGTCCCTCCCCCCACGGCCTCCTCATCCCTCCCTCTCTTCCCCTTCTTCACACCTGACCCAGCTCCGAGGATTACCCAGAGATTCAACGGTTGTTCCCCAATGCTGACATCCAGTACATCCCAGACGCCAGTCACTGGATCCATGCAGATAAACCTTTAGATTTCATCAGCTCCATCATATCCTTCCTGCAGTCCTAGCTTCCTCCTGCTCCCCCCTCCCCCTTCCCCCTACTCAGAGGGCTCCCTCACTGAAACTGACAGTGAGACTTAAGCAGCTTCAACAAGAGCAGGTGGATCCATTAATAGTGCTAATATTAGCCAATCCTGGACCAAACTCACCTCTTCAATGCAGTCCAGTCTTACCTTCTAATACTCTCAAAGGTAGTGTGTAGCCAAGATGTTTAGATGTCAGTTTGTGCAGCCTCTCTGCCAGACGGGTAGTGTTGCTAGATGTGCATTGATTTATAGATTGGTAGGTAGGCAACAGTAGGAATCTATTTTCATTTTAATATAAGGGAAGTGTGTTGGAGATGACTTACTAATCCAAAGAACCTCTCTTTTGCACAGTACCATTCTGCATGTCGAATAGATTTATGCCATGATCATAGAAAACTGGCTTTTGGCCAAGTACAATCTGGGGCTGCCACAGTAGAGAAATGACAAGATGTTTTGGATTTGCAAGCGTTGACAGTACTGGAGCAAAAGCAAATACAGATGCGAAACGTGATTTGGAGATATGTCAAGAATGTGGACTGATGAGCAAAAGGTGTTGATTTTCATAAGGGCATTTGGAACCACCTGTCGGGGAACACTTAACTCTGCAGAGAGGCTGTAATGCAGACTGCGTGTACAATTGGTTGTTTTAGAAACATTTTTTCATGTTGATAATAGTGTTATATTACTCTTTTTTTTTTTTTTTTCCCTCATCATTTCCTCCATGTATCTGTGTTAGAGTTGAGGTTTTACAGGTTGGTTACTTTGTTAATTTCACAACTTGATGTCATTGAGTAAGCTGGCTGTATTTCTATGCCAACAGTAATATATCAACAAAAACCAAGCTAAAACTCCGAGTGCAGTATTGACAAGCTGTCTCCTGAATATCTCAGGTTACAACTGTATATTCTAGTTATTATACTTAAACTATCTTTCTGCTTCTTTCTGTCTGGTAATAAGCCATGTTGTTATTGCTGTCATGTCTATGTATTTGGTCAATCTAGTCAATGTTATACATAATACAGATAATCTGAGTAAAACATTTCTCATGTTTTAGTCAGATTTATTATCTGTATCACACTTATTTATATATATATATATATATATATATATATATACATATACACACACACACACAACTAAAGTGCAACACTATAACGTTATGGGTATGTGACAATGCTGCAACAATGTACATTGTTATAATCATAAGTGTTTATGACATTCCTGTTTCTGTGAGTTGTAAAAGTTCTGTCACATAGTGAAACTGCCATGTGTCTGTTTTGTGAGTGAGCAGGGTGTTGTCTATTTGTATGTGCCTATCTTGTCTAGAGCTCCATTTTCATCTCTGTAAAACTTGATAACTCTTCAGTAATAACTAAGAGAAGTGTGATTGGCAGCTGGGTTGCCAATTCTATGTGAATTGTATGACAGGGAATCTGGTTAGGATTTAGCATGCATTACATTTTGTATATCCCTTTATGGCACTAAATATTAATTTCAATCAGTGTTTTATGTTGTCATTTTATGTGAATGTTGGGTCTGAAAGACTTGAAATGATCAGATTTGAGTGAAACTCACCCTTATTGTAAGTAGGATGCTCCAGTACAGTAGCCAAGCAACCCCTGATGCATCTCAACCACTGTTTCACAGTATCAATGGTTAGTGAGGTGGGGTTAGCATTGCAATTTGGATGTAGGTCCTGCAGCAGTATTGGTCACCTTGCTGTGGGACAAGAATGTCTCAAAGGGTAACCCTCAGTTGACTATATAGAAAAGTGAATTTATGAAGTCACAAGACTAGTAATCTGATCAGGATTGTGCATTGTGTTTTACTCTGAGCATGCCTTTTCTCTTCTGTCTCCAAGTGTGAGTTTGCTGTGCTGTATGCTTTTGAGTTTGTTGAAAACATTGCCACAGTAATGACATTCATTCTAGATAATGGCATATAAAAAATTTAAATGTGTGAGATGCATATATGAGTGAATTATTTCGATATACTATTGAAAATGTACAAAATCTATTAACTGATGTACAATAAAATGGAATAAAGTTTTGACTGAAAGTTTAGCCCTTTACTATTGAGTCTTTTAAACAACAAAAGTGCAGACAATGGAGTCAAGACAAGACATTTGAAGGACCTTTTACAGTAAAACTTTCAGGTCAGTTACATTTATAGTTTTTTTACAACAATATACTAACTGATACAGACAGCATTCAGAATCAAGTGCAAAACATTAGTACATTTACAGAAATTACACAGTTATGGTACATGGCTCAATCTTAACTGCAGTTATAATTTCACACAAATGACACTAGCCTGTAAAAATGCAATCCACTCATTCCCATGAATACATACAATTGTTACATATGAGAGCTGTGCATCAGCATTTCAGTCGAGTGATACGATCTGGAAGCCGTCCTCATCCTTGGATGAACCTTGCCCTGCTGCATCCTGGTCTCCTTGACGACTGTTCTTACCCCTTCTCAACTTGTCCCTCCAGTTGCGCTGGGTGGCTATAGAAGATGTGCTGGGGGCTGGGGCTGGAGCCGGGGCAGATGTGGGAGTTGGAGTATTAGAAGGGGAAGTTTTGGAGATGAAGATGTTTGAGTTGGTGGAGGGAGCAGAGAAAGGGAAGGAGGTTGGTTTCTGCACGGGGGGTCTGTTTCTCCTCAGTAGACCCATGCGAGGGGGCTTCCTCTGGGCTTGTTCTGCCTGCTGCTGACTCAGGAGCTGCTGCTGGAGGATCACTTGAACATCATCCTGAGACAAGCCAAAAGAAAACACAGGTTATCAGACCACAGGTGGCAAGCAAAATGTCAGGCATTTCTGCTTTATTGCACAGCAAACAGTGGAGAGTGACAGGAAATATAATGATGTGACAAAGATTTGGACCCACAACATTAAGATTACATTTTAGATATTTAGCTGGCTCTCTTTTCTCACATAACTTACAATGAGTGTAACCGTAGAAAAACTTGCTAGATCACTGAAATCCAACATTACAAGCAACCAATCATAAGCAATATAAGTTTCAACTTGGGGCCTGTGCACCCAGACAATAGATAGAACAAATATTCCTGTGTCCCTGGAATGCTATTCTATACAATAGTAGACAATACTTAAATAGACAATATTTTGTGCTAATCAGTACCTTTAAATTTGACAATTTTATGCCAAAAAAACACAATTCATGATTCATGTTTTCTTGGCAGGGTGGAAAAGCTTCTGGAACAACATCAGACCATCATGGAGACACTAAAACACTTGAAACCCATGCTAACAAAATCTCTTAGCGGGGTTAGCAGCTCCTTAAGGCGGGAAGAAGCAGGTTTCATTGCAGGTTTTACTGAACGACACCCCTGAAACTGTTGAGTTTTCCTCAAAAGGCCAATATCTATCCAATACATCCAGATCAATGTAGACTCACCATGTAGAACTGAAGTAGAGATGCTGCTATTGAAGTGCATTGTAGTTTCAGTCCCTGTTTAACCCTGCAGTGCACTAGTCACTCACCAGATGGACATTGGCCCGAGGCTTAACAACCATGCCAAGATAGCAGCTGGCAATAATGGCTGAATAGTCTGCGGGTGCTGCATGTGGGGTGTGTGTATTTCAACTGTGTGTGTGTGTGTGTGTTTTGGTGTGCCCTGCTGTCTCTGTGTAACTGCTAGTCGAAAGAACTACTTTCTCAGACTAACACCCTCTCTGGCTGAGTCCCATATGCTAGATAGATATTCCCGCCTTGCCTTCTGTTCCCGGCTCACTTCCCAACATTTCTATGTTACAATATTCCCTTTCACCATCCCACCACATTTTCTTGCCGTTTTTTTTGTGTCAGTGTGTTCAGTATGTGCACCTGTCTCTTCAGCATGGTAACGACCACTTTAGTCTTTCCTTCAGGTTTTTGAATGTCCGCTCAGCACCCCCCCACAACCCCCCCCCCCCCCCCCCCCCCATCACTTCCGGTACCTTCCAGGCCTCGAGCTCCAGAGACAGCTCCAGACGTTTCTGCACGGCCTCCAGCAGCTGATTGTTCAGTAACATCATCTCCGTCTTACTGCGCAGGAGTTCAGCCTCCATCGCCTTCTTTCTGTACAAAAGAACATCAAGCACGACACATTCCTCAAAATAGCTCAATCTCTTTCGCAAGGGAGCTTCCCTACTTCCTTTTATCTTGATTCATCTGCTATTTAGAGGAGGTGAGTGTGTGTGTGTGTGTGTGTGTGTGTGTGTGTGTGTGTGTGTGTGTGTGTGTGTGTGTGTGTGTGTGTGTGTACTCACTTCTCCATGGCTTCATCTCTGTCCCATAGCGCCTGCTGCAGAACGGCACTGTCTTCCTCTCCATTTCCTTTTGCCACTTTGAAGTCCTGAGAGAACAATCGTAGGAATTTACTGTGTTTACTGCGTCTGTCTTTGTGTGTCTACCAATCTGAACAGAGTAGACCTCACTTCATGTTTCTATTCTGCACGCTTCAGATCCAATACCACAATATATTGAGAATGCTTTCTAGTCTCTCGGCTGGCATGACTACAGCAACGGCTCACCCCTAAACTTGTCAGGCCACATAGCTGAGCGGTGTCTGGGTTGAAATGCCTGGGTGGAGGAGTTATGGTTCACCTCAGAGACAGGATCACCTCAGAGACAGGATCACCTCAGAGACCGGATCTCAGCTCACCTGGAAGACCAGCCGCCTCATCACGAGGGCGGAGCTGCCTCTCACCTGATCAGTGTTCTGGCCTCAGGTCTTATTCTGTGGTTTCAGATATTGACCTTTTTGGTACTTCATTGCTACACCGCCATAAACATCCATCAACAAGTCATTGAATCCTCTATGATTATTTCTTTCTTTCATTGTATATACGTATATATTGTTTGATTGTTTGAGTTTCTTTATGTGATTGCTGTGCCTGTCTGTTTTTTAATTCACCAACCAACGTCACTGATTCTGATTCTGAAATGACTTGTAGTAGTGGAGTCTTAATTTCTTTTCTTTAGACAAGTGGAATGAATGAAACCCAGTGACACGCTCACTGGGTTTCATTCATTTCCAATGCAGTTCTACTTCCTTCAGTAATTTTCGAGAATGAGGAGCCAGTATTTTGAAATAAGGCAGAACACACCACTTGTCTCAAGATAATGTCATTTGATTCAAGAAAAACAAATCTGAAAAGTAACATTTTAAGACTCAATACAATTGATGTCTGATCAGTTTGTCATATATTTTTTCTTTCTGTCTTTTATTTTACTGTCTCATACCTGTATTGTTTTTCTGCCAACGCCAGGAAGATTAGCCGCCGCATGAAACCAGTGCCATTTCCAAACAAACAGAATTAGCCTTTACTTTCATTTTGTTTGCACTGCAAACCAGTGTGTGAAAAGCAAACACTCCTCCGAACAGTTTGTTCACTTCTCGCTGAAAGATCAATGCAGATTGAGATTGCGGCGATATGAGGAGGGTAAGGAACTCGGCCTGAATGCGGGCTTTGTGCTGACCTGTTTAGTGTGGCTGATTGCCAGCTTGCGGGCCACATTCTGCAGCCGGCTCAGTGCAGCGTCCAGGTTGTTTTCCTGAGCAGAGGGATCAGCCGGACTGGACTCTGGTTCTGTCAGAGGATGCAGCAGCCTCAGAATAGACAGAACCTCCTCTGTGACCTGGAATGAAAAAGTGGAAGAATTGATAGAAATGTTTTTTTGTTTTTTTTAAAATATATATTTACTGTGTGTGTGTGTGTGTGTGTGTGTGTGTTTTACCCTCTCTCTGTGTTGGCTCCATCCTGGTCCATCTCTGCTCTCCTGTAGTTTGTCCACTTGGGCCTTAAGCTTGAGACTGCGCCTCCGAGACAGCTCCACTTCTCTGCGCACTTCTTTTAGCTACACACACACACACACACACACATTAAGTTACAAGTAAAAAAAAAGTTCATTATACAAAGCCATTTTACCTTGTTCAGCTACACACACCTTCACAAGCACGCACACCCACACATGGAAAACACAGTATCAAGACATCTGCAGTGTAAATAGAAACCTTGATAATCTGGATTCCTGAGTGAAACTGTATCCGACAAATCCAGTCATACCAGCTGAGATGATATTTAACACTTCCCAGCATACACAAAAGAATGCATTCACACACACACACACACACACACACACACACACACACACACACACACACACACACACACACACACACACACACACACACACACACACACACACACACACACACACACACCACGATAACTGACTAATAAATGAGTCACAATAATTTCCCCCCTATAACTTTGCCAGCTAACACTCATGATGACATGATCAAGCCCTGTCAGCATCAGGTGATATCCCTGTATGAAATCACACACTAGCACTACTGTGGCTTGAGATCTCTGATGTCATAACATCAAACTGATTTGGATTTCAGAATTCATTCATTTCTATAGTTTTGTCTCTTTTAAGTTTGATACTCCAAGTGTCCCCTGCATACAGGTATACAGGTTTCATTACCGAGGGTGCCAAACTATTTCATAGTATCCATTCAAATTGGAATATATTGTAAAGAACCGTTTCCTCCCATTTCCACAAAAGTACACTTTTCAGAGGTGTATGGTTTCTTTCCAGGCACTATCAGTAATCTCACCGCCATGGCAAACACACACACAAGCCTAATAAACACACAAAGACTGTCTTATCCTACTGTGTCTGAGACGGGTCCTAGTGTTCTGCGTCTGCTGATCGGTCTGCCGCTCCTGATCAGGTCCGGTAAGGTCCCGTCTATGTAGCTCCTCCGGCACAGGCTGCCACCGTCACCGGTCAAGGCTGCTGACTCTGAACCCTCTCCTGGCCCGGCTGTGGTCAGGGTATTTGGACTGTCGCTCTCCTCAGTCAGAGAGCGGCTGTTGTTCTCCTGATCCACTGAACTCATGTCTGTTATGTTCAAAGTAGGGATCAGACACTCGTTGATAACGGGCAGCAGATCAGTACTATTTTCTTCTTCTTCTTCTTCTTCTTCTTCTGGCAACCCAGTGACCAAATCCTCCAGCTCTGCATCGTCTTCTGGGTCTTCTGGGTCTTCTGGCTCTGCAGTGGTTACGGGGTCCTTTGGTTCTGGTTTGGTAGACAGGATTGTTGGTCGTACAGTTAAAGAGCTGCTCCTCAGTGAGCCTGTATATCTCTCCTCCAGTGTGCTGAGAGAATAGCAGAGCCGTTCCATTGCAGTGAACCGAGGTCTCAGCCTGTCATTCAGGACTGAGAAAGGCACCGAGTCTCCCATGGTCAGCTCGAAAGGTCCAGCAACACAGCAGTTACAGATACAGAAAGAAGTAAACTCACTAAAATCTCAGAGTATATGGATGAGCGAGACTGAGTAACACGAAGAAAGAAAACAGGAAGGAGGGAGGGTGACAAACAGAATGTCTCCCAACTCGTTTTTCCTGAATTTGGTGCGTCTTTGCGGGGACATGACGTGATGTGATGTCACCGGAGGCTGTGGCTTGGAGTAGCGTGGTCGGGTTTTCTTCCTCTTTTTTAATCACTGCCCGGATACAATGTGCAAACACAGCAGAGCTATGAGGTTAACAAACGGAGGAGGCCCTTGGACACGTTCCACGACAAATTACACAAGCCTGACGCACAAGTTCCTGTTTTAGACTGCTCTTTTATCACGGCCACTACACAGAGCAGGGGGCAATTAGGGAAGACAAGTGATGGTGAGTGGAGAGAACAGAGAGAAGAGCAGAACAAAACCAAGTGGTCTACATTCAGTGGAAAAGGCAATTGGGACTTTAGGATTTCTTTTCATCTGATGAAATTATGAATAATGAGTCAAAAGCACAGACAGCTAATCATTGGTGTGTTTTTGGTATTGTGTTAAAACATTTTAGAAAAATGTCATTTTTAATAATTGTGACCCCTCAAGACATCAGATTGAATAATGGCATATTCAGAGATATTGATGTGTAGTAGGGAGAACAGGTTGTTGTAACTGTAAAAGAAATGATCTCACACATAAAGTGATTATTCTGAAAAGATGCAACTGAAGGCAGATTCATCTATAAATTAAATATTAACTATCCTGGTAGGATTCTTGAATTAGTTTGGTACTGGTTTCCTACAGGTTGATTATTGTCACGTAACATTCATCCCCCAAGTGTGCTCCTGTTTGTATGTAATGAGAAACTATCCAAGTATATTGTATTGCTTCCAAAGTACTTGCTAATTTCTTAAGAACAGCAACAAGATGGGCTTATATGCATTACCTGGCAGTTTGATGGACAGAGATCTGAGAATACTCTTTATGGTATTTGATCATACAATCAAATCAAATCACATTTATTTGTATAGCCACTGATCACAGTTACAGTCTCAAAGGGCTTCACGGTGCCCAAAGTGTGAAAACAATAAATGATGGTAGACAACAGTCCCCAGCCTTGGACCCTCACAGAGGAAAAGGAAAAACTCCCACAAACCCTTTCGGGGGGAAAAAATGGAAGAAACCTCGGGAGGGGCTACTCAGAGAGGGATCCCCTAACAGGACGGTCGGGTTTGGGCAAGCAGCGTCTACAGATTACATAATAGTTTATTTGGATGGGACATCCGGATCTGATCTCACAATCATTTCATCCTAATGAAGGTCTCTGTTTATCAGTAAATACATATCAGCCATTCATGAGAAAGTAAACAAAAAGGACAAAGGCAGCATTGGCAGCATTTTTTTTCTATTTATAGGAAGTTCCAATTTACTCTCTGGTCACATAAAACCCAAAACAAAAGACAGATCCCAGTGAGTGAGAATGCTGGAGTGTCTCATTTCTTGCATTTGGTTTGGTTGTGTATATACTGAAGGAGTTCATCACATTATTTAATGTTAAAAGACGCTACAACTAAGATTTTCTTATTCATATATTGCAGTGATATATTAGTCAATGAGACACTAATGCTACAAAAACAAAAACAAAATCACCAGCATGGACAGAATTTCTCTGGTAATCTAGTGAGTTATGGGCAAGGGGAAACACTAAAATGTGCAATGAAAAGAAAACCCTGCTAACTAAAGGACATGTCAATATTTATCACAGTTTATTTGAAAAGCATATATTTAGTGAAAGTCTCACAATGTTTACTGGTTGAATATTTTAGTATTTTTAATTGTATTCTATTAAAATAAGAAAAAAAGTTTCCATGAACTCTCCACAGGAGAAATAGAGCCTTTCTCTTCATGTCATTAACACTCATGTTATTATCATTATAGTCCGTTGGTCCCTCCTTCTCCAGTCCTGTCTCAACGAAGTCATCACATTCATTAATATTATCCAGACGTTTTCATCTTCATTCCCTTATTCTTTTTTTTGTTTTACTGTTTGCTGCTACAGTTCTGTTTTCTTCCCTTGTTTCTGTCCATCGCTGGCAGCACACCTGAATCCCAGGTTATCAGAGGCTGAGTCAGGAGTATTACCCATCCTGCACAACACAGAAACATAACCAGTTATCAGTCAGGACTATTGAGAGTTGTTCTGGATGCTCAAACTGTGAAAAACCACAGTGCATCTATTAACTTGCCTTGTGGTGATTCGTGCCTTGTGATTGGCTGATCCATCCGCAGTGTCGATCCAAGAGGCACCACGCAGTACATACATTGGTTGCGCTCCAGTAAAGGACGTGGCTGTCCATTCCCATGCGTTTCCCATCATGTCGTACAGCCCTGTGGAAAAGCAAAGCACTGTCATGGATGCTTGGGGAGGAAGCCCTATGCCAGGCCTTCAAACATTTGAACTGCTTGGGGTGCACTTCATTTGACTTGAACAGCATCAGAAGTGGTTACATATCTTGGAAATTGACTTAAATCAGGCACTCATTTTTTTCCCTAAATTTAAGTCTGGGCTGTCCACTCACCTTAAGTATTTTTTATTTTATGTAGACGGTTGAAAAGCACAGTGGGAGACAGAGAAGAGGAAACAGACCAAAGCAGGTTCTGGCAGGATTACATCCTGGGCCAGCAGGTGCACATGTGGCTCGAGAGGCGGTGAAAGGGACTACTCGACTATCTCTGGGTACCTCAGCATGTTTTTTTTACTATATTAAAACTATGCAGCTTTTTACCCTGAGGCAGGAAGTGTATTGTAGAGCTGCACTCCTCCCCCTCAGTTTGACAAGTTCTTTCCAGCAAATGGTGTACAGCCCAAGATGTCTCAAAGATCACAGAAAAAACAATTTCAGACAAACTGAGGGATTTGGGCATGTACACACATCTACTCATGAATAATATATCCTATTTATTTATTGTTATTTTAAATGTGAAAAAAGTTCCATATTGTAGCTTAAAAAAACAAAGAGGGTCTGAGGCATTCGGACCCCTTATTATATATTGTCCTTGGAATGGCCTTTCATCAGGGAATGAGCCCTGATAAAGACAGGTCATTTTCATATTGTCAACATACAATAAAAGCTTTTAACTCACTATCAAAACCGAGTGTCTTGGACCCTCTTTGGGTTTTAATGCATTTTTCCCCAGCACCTGTTGATAGTTTTTGCCATGGACATTTAGCAATGCTCTGAAATCTTTGGTCTTTTCTTTCATGCTTTTTTAAGTATCTGAAATGTACTCAAGTTCAGGTTTTGTCCTTGTTTGGTGTGTGTGCTGTATAGAGGACAGTTTGGACAATTACCATAACTGTTCTGAGGAGGAAAGGCTGTGACAGGGGAGATACCATGGTAGCCATCTTCTGCAGTGTCTCCATCCGGAAACAATCCCTAAAACACATGCAAAATAATAAAGAAAAAAACATGTTTCATATCAAAGCATGTTATGAAGAACACATGCTGTTAATGCTACTACAAGCATGCGTTATTAGGTGCTCAGGTCAGGACAGAGCACCTCGATAAGAGCTGGGCTCTGTGTGTTCATCAGAGTCGATGGGTGCGTCTGTGAGGAGCCATGGACGCTAGATGGCGTTGATGCTAGACGTGTGAGCATGTGTATAGTTATTGTGGCTTTATACCACTCCAATAATGTGCAGTGCCCTGAGCACCTAAAAAGCACTACTGCACTTGTCTTAGTAGGCTGACCTGCCACAGGTTGGTTCGGTTAGCCTGGAACTTGTTTCCCCAAGGATACGTCCTACCTGGAACACAGAAGAAAAAAAGGAGGGAAAACAAAGAAATTACCACATGCCAACCTAAGTCTAATACATGTTAGTGAACATAGTGCTAATAGTAGTTCCCTCTCTCTTCCCACTTGCAACATTCCCAGAGTACAAAAAAATAGGGTGAATTGCTCTATCCATGAAATGAACTGACCAGATGCATCAAGGTGAAAAACTATAATTGACTGGCGCTATTAAATTGACTTCAGTCGTAAATGAAGGCGATGGAGACAGAATGAAGAGGGACTTTCAAGCCTTGAGGCAAACATCATTATGACAGATGGATTGTGCAAAAAGAGATACCACTTCTTTTTTTAGAAAGGTAGAACATATATTCTATACAATAAGAGCTGTGTAAAACTGTGTACCCTGCAGCCCGCCGCGTGCAGCCCACTCCCACTCTTCCTCAGTAGGCAGTCTCTTCCCCTTCCAGTGGCAAAAGGCTTGGGCATCATTCCAACTCACTTGAACCACTGGGAACTCCAAGCGCTCCCGAATGCCTGAACCAGGTCCTGCAGGCTGGGCAACAGAGGGTCAAAAGAATGAAAGGCAGGCAATAGTAGCAGGCATGGAAGAGGACAGGAAATACAGGAAAAAGGGATCCAAGGCACTCCAAAAAACAGTGGAAACAGTTCAAGAAGTATCTTTTTAACACAGGGAGCTAAATATCTAAGTATATGTCATGAGTATGTGTATGACTGAATATGGACTAGGGAAGCAAAACAATTGACCTCACCTGTCTCCAAAATACCCTTTCTATAGGCAACCACCAAGGTGCAGACTGGTTGGGAGACATGAGAAAACAAGTCAAGAGTAAAACATAGAAACATCATTCACCAGGTACTCTTATGGATGACTACTACTTCTAATAGTTTAGCGAACAGCCAATCCTGATACCTCTATCTTCTCAGTAACCTTGCTCTTCAGCTCCTCTGACACAAAATCTTGAAACACAAAACTCCAGCCAAATGTCTCCGCTTCAGTTTTGTACTTCTGTGCTCTCACAAAGTCTCTGTGGTGGATGAAAACCAGCAGGTTAGTGTGTTTCATTTTTAATTGCCTATCAACCACATAATCGCAGACTGAAAGGGTCGTCACCTGAAATCAGCATTTGTGACAGGGTACTTGTCTATTTTGAAGGGGCCAACTTTGACTTCTTTCGTCGGGGACTCTCCATCTCTGCCATCACCTGCGTTTGTTCCCATTGTCATCTTTCCTCCTGGTATGTTCACCATCTCATCAGCTGCTGAATGACAGGTTAATGGTGGTGGACTGTCACTGAAGGCCATCATTGCCATATAATGTTGATTCAATGGCTATTCATAACTCACGTACACTACCGGTCAAATGTTTTCGGACACCCTCATTTTTTCAATTTTGATTCATCGGTCCAGAAGACCTTCTTCCAGTCTCCAGTAGTCCACTGGCGGTGCTTCATGGCCCAGGCAAGCCTCTTTTTCTTATTTTGCCATCTTAGCAATGGCTTTTTTACTGCCACTCGACAAACCTGCAGCTCGAAGTCTTCTCTTCACAGTTGAAACTGAGACTTGCTTACTTCGACCAGTGTTGAGCTGTGCTTGCAGCTGTTGTCCTGTGAGCCACCTATCAAGCTGTTGACTCGTGTTCTGATTCTGTTGTGGCTTTGGGTCTGCCAGACCTCTTCCTTCAGGAGTGCCTTTTGATGGTGTAGGAAACTGTACTGGTTTTTGCTGACCTAAACTTTTTATTTTTATTTTTAACCTCTAGCAGTTTACCTTACCTTTGTACCATTTCAGGCTTATTCACTGGACTTGCATTGCTTAAATAATAAAAAAAACCCAGGGAAAAATGGGGTGTTCTAAAACTTTTGACCGGTAGAGTACATATATATATATATTATTTTTTATCACAGGAGATGTATCAAGCTAGTCAACATGTGAGAAATGACTGGTCTGGCTGTTTTGATTTATAATTGTGTAGTCCACTTACCTGCCAGTGCCATGCAAAACATAGCAGATATCCACAACGCAACGTCGACATACATGATTGACTAGTAAGTAATATCCAACAGTAATTTTCTGCAGTTAAATATAAAAGCAAATGTTGACTATAGAAAGGCTTTGAACTTTGTTTACGTTTTGTCGTTTCTCCGTTTAGTGTCGGACATTTTGCAATGCCGGACGGGAAATGGTGCAACGGAGGAAAGACTCCGTGTAAACAGAAGTTCATTACAGCGGAGGGAGAAAGATTCCGCTTAAACTAAAAAGTTCATTTTTTATTTCTACTCTGTCTTGAATAAATTAAGAACGCTACCACTGGCTTAAAACACTACGTACGGTGTGATACTGTACTACAGAAGCTAATAAAGACATGGCTTAATGCCTTTGAATGACCAAAAGTGTCCCTAAATTGTAGAAATGAAACCTCCACTGTCAGGAACAAGATGGGGGAAGTGCATTCAAAAGGCATAGTCTGAATGCCTAGATGAAGGGAGAGGGGGAAGATGATCATTTATTACTCTGCTGCCTTCCCATAATGGCTGGAACGTTAAACAAGTAAATAAAACCACCCAGAGAAACAGAATATCACTTGGTCAAAGGACTCTACAGGGAGGACAGAAATCAAAAATGTATCTTATATTGGATTAGATAACTCTCAGGAACTCATTCAGAAATACGGACAGTAGAAAAGGTAAGAAGAGAAAAGAACATGTGATGTGGTGTTTGGTAAAATCACACATCAAGACAAAAGGGTGCTCTATGTGACAGTCAAAAAAAGGATAATGGTACTAAGGTATATGCAACCTTTTGCTTTGCAGTTGTTCAGGCAACAATGAAATAGACTAAGGCCTCAGTGTGTTTCAGCACGTGCGCTGTTTATTGCTGAGGAGTTATTTGGAGTTACCAGGACTAACCCTTAATGTTATAAAGCAGTTTCTGTCCATTGACAGTGAATGCAAAACAGACTTCACAGGACTCTGGTAGCAACCTTACTTCTTGGAAAATTGATACATTTTCTAATTAAAATGAAGTCAATTTTGTAATAAAAGTCCACAAAGTTAATCTCTGATTCAGGTCTGTGGAGCAACTCCAGGAAGCGCTTGGATGATATCCAAAATTAGTCTTAGTTTTCTGTATTCTGAAGTTTGGAATTGTTCATTTTCACAATATTGATAGATCTGCCCAAGATCATAATGTGAATCCCATTTTAGAGCAAATTGTCTTTGTATCTATTAGGGCGTGGTCATAATGAGGTTGACAATATCCACGTACCCATCACACATGCACAAAAAACACAACATTTCATTTGAAGAGCCATGAAAACGTTTAATGGGTAGAAACAAAACTGAGCGGCATAGTTCAGTGCTAAACAAAATCTCATAAATAGACCAATCAATTTAGAGGGAGGTGTTGACAAACCATGAAAAACCCATAGTTAGCATAACAATGGTTTCTGACACGCGATGGATGCTGCGACGATTACAGTCCATCTAACTGGGGTGCTTCAGCGTGCCGAGAGCGGGGAGAGCATTGACTGAACCATCAGGTAAACAACTATCCCTGTTGGCATGACAACAGCTACAGCTTCTTTAGTTGACCATTAACCTTTAAGAGATGACATTCCAGCTCTCATGATCTCATCTACCAGCAAGATGTTACTGGCGATTACCGTGCTGGAAAGGGAAACAGACAGAAAGAAAAACAGATGAATATTAGTATCAATGCACCAAGGAAACAGCTGAAATATTCCATTTGTCGTTTACTCTCCAGAAACGTCCAAATCTTACCATGAATGGAGAAGCTGTTTCTTGACACTGTAGTTATCCCATACACCTGCCTCTGCTGCCACCATGGGTTCCCCTATGAAGACAATAAATTCAAGTCAATAACAAGCTCGCAATACAAGTGCATCATAAGCCCAACAGAGAGGAATGATACTGTTCAAAAACAGCAAAATCAGAATAACCGTGACTCAGAGACACCAAGCACAACGATCTGACTGTGAAGCACCATGATGCGAGAACATTGTGCAGCGGGTCTGACCTGAGCTGAGGTCTACTCCCACCAGCTGCCCAGACTCTTTATACTCCGTCTGCAGCTTCACCAGGGTCTCCTGTGGGTCATAGCCAGAGTTCTGGGCCAAAACCTGCAGCAGTGACAGAGGGAGAAAGGAAGAGCATTATGAAATGAAAATAATTCTTTATGAGTACTAAGATGAGGGAAGTTTGACCATTTTTCCTTTCCCCATTAAGAACTTGGACAGAGACAAAAATTCAGGACTGATCAGGAACACAAAATAGGGAAACAGCGATCCATCACAAATTAAAGAAAAACTTTAAACTTTGAGCAAAATCACATCAAAAAGGTGTAGAAGGGAGTGAGCCACTCTGCGTGTCACCTCACCTTAGGAATGACCAGGAGAGCATCTGCAAAGGCTTGGACTCCCAGCTGGGCTCTGCCCTTCACCTTGGGCTTGTGTTTCACCAGAGCGTCTGCCACAGCCACCTCAAATGCACCGGCTCCTGACACAACACTACCTGAAGAGAGACGGAGACGGGAGGGTAGTGAGATACGAGGCAAGAACCATCTCAACGTAACAAAAATGATCCACTACGGCAAACCCCTTAGGGTGGGTTGGAGGGTTTGTACTGGTCTGCTGAATACATGTAGGGGAGAAGGCAACTCTCCTAATGCAGAGGAACAGAGCAGAGTCACTGTAGCACAGACTTAGGAGACCAGGGAGAGCCACGTTAGCATCCTTGGGTGTTCTCCGTGCACATAAGACCATCTACACCAAAATCTGATTGAAGTGTGACTAAAATAAAATCCATTTAAAACAAAAAAACACAAGCCACATCAGGGTGACTAAGTTATTGAAAATCCTGTTATTAAGACCTTTGTAATGTTGTTCCAATAAAATTTGAGACCTGTGAAACGTAGGAAAATTGTCACTAAAAAGTATTAAAAAAAATAAACAGCTACTTTTTTAAGACCTCTGAAATCATATCAACTAAACATTTAACCATATACTGGTGACTAGGGGTTTTCACTGATGTGTGCAGCGTGTTGCTAGTGCTACCTGTAAGGCAAAGCTCTCTTACAGTCTTTGTCTTATCAGTTGCCTTGTTGCGTTTTCTTCCCTAATTGGAAACCCAAAATGCTGTCAGACAGCCGACTTAAAACCTGACAGCGAATCCTCAACTTCAGTTTCACCCTAGTTGATCTTGCCACCTACTACATCTTCACTGTGGTGAGCTCAGCAGGGATCATTGCAAGTGTGATGATCCAAGCTAATGGGGTCGACATTGAATCAGATAAATGCAACTTAATCATTTTGAATGTTGTTGCACTTAACAACATGCTGCATAAAATCTAGTTGGGTCTGGAAGAAATCATGTTTCGATGTATTGTAGACTTTCTACGGAGATATGAAGCAAAACAACACACACTAAATCTTGGGGTCCTCTGGTCTCTTACCATCTTCAATGGCATTCTTGACTGCCCTCAGGCCATCCCTGACAGCATCTTTGATCTGTGTGAGGGTGTGCTTGTTGGGTCCCTTCACCAACAGGGTCACTGAGCGAGGGTTACCACACTTCTCAATGAACGTGTATTTCTCCTCTCCCTGTCAAAGGGGGCAGGCAAACAGGGTTAGGGGCAACTCTTATTAATAACTCATTTTGCACTCTTCCACACAAACAAGCGCGAGTACACCGTATGCACTTTATGACAAGCTGTCAAAACAGAATCTGATTTTTGTCAATTCAACATTTTCTTTTACACTGAACCACAAGTACACAGTTAAAAGACAGACATATACTCACCAGTGTGTGTTCATAAACCAACCCAGCATGTCCTAAGCACTCTGGAGTAAGACCATCAACTGAGTTCATGGCAATGCCACCACAAGCTAGGGTGAGCCTGGAAAGAAATACAAGCACGAGTCATAAGTACAATTTAGTGTTTTTATTTGTTGGAAATGATGCACTCAATCCCCACATAGCTGTGAGGAAACCCACAATGGAGCAAACACAGATTGAGAGTTGACATCATACATTGTCTGACTTCAGTTGTCTTAGGGACTGACTTAGGAAGGCAATTGATGGGACATTAATTGATCGCATCAATACTAGCAACTGTTCAGGGAAAGGAGATTCATGAGGTGGTAAAACCCATCCATGCAGATCCATACCCACAACTAGAACCCTTCCTATCAAAGCACCTCACACCTGCTTTTTGATAAGTGCTATATAAATAAAGATTATTACCAATCAACCACAGCAGTCCCACTGTCACTCAGAGACACATGACATTTGCAATTGGGAATACATTATCCCTCCTTACCTCTCCATGTTCCTCCTCTTTGCCCTGCGCAGAGCTACGATGCCTTCCTTGGCAAGGGCATCCAGGGAGTACGGGTCAATACCCTACGACACCAAAAAAGGGAATACATCATGCATCATATCAAGACCTCATACAAACTTGAATATTATCAACAAAGGATTGAAGGTTTATTCTGATCTGCTGAATACATGTAGGGGAGACGGCAACTCTCCTAATGCAGAGGAACAGATCAGAGTTACTGTGGCACAGACATAAGACCAGGGAGAGCCACGTTAGCATCCTTGGGTGTTCTCTGTGCACAGGACAAGAACTCAGCTAGGCCCATCAGAGCACTTGGAAACAATGAACAGATGCTGGCTTTATTTCAACTTACATTGGGGATAGCAAAAAACAAATTCAACATTTAAAAAAAAAAAAAAAGGCCCATTTTTTAAAATCTATACTATAATAAACAATGTACTGAAGGTGGCTATTACTTCTGTGGTAAGTGGAAAAATGACATTTCAGCTCATCAATGTCTTTTTTTGGTTCCCTTGAGTATTCGGTATACGCTGACAGTTTGTGCTTAAAGCTCACGGTCAATGTTTAATCATAAGTAAAATAAGTGAAAGGAGCCAATACTGAAGTGGTTTGCTGCTCAAATGCATGCACAGTTTAATGTGCAAATACTCTACAACCATACCTTCTGGTTGATGACAACAAAGCCTTTATCCCCTTTGGGACAAACTGCATTCTTCAAGGCGATGATCTTCTGCACGCGCTCCTCGATGAACTTCCTTTCAGCGGCCACAAGCTTCTCCCTCTCATCGGCACTCTTGTAGAAGAAGCCAGAGTTGACCTCGGTCTTTTCATACTCCAAGGAAACGTTGCAGGTCAGCACGTAAGCATCCTCCACCCTCTTCTTCATGTCGGGGTGCCTGGCACCGTGATCCAGCACCAACCCTCTGATCAGCCTGAGTAACAGAAAGAGGTAGTGAAAATAATCAGGGGTGCTTAGGACCACGCCATCATCTCTTTGGGTGAAAAAATATTAAATGCAATTATATTCACTTGTGACACTTTTGAGGGAACATTATGCCAACTAACAGAATGCACTAGTAAAACTATCACTAAAGGGATGAATTGCTTTTTGAGGGACTCACTGTGTATCGCTGTCAGTCTTGTGCTTCATCTCCATGATTTCCACCATGTACAGGTCAATGGGCTCGTTAGGGTTTAGTGATGGCCAGTACAGCATCGACTACAGCCTGCAGACAATCAACCATCCAACCAATCAGCAACAGAACAATTACAAATTAAAGAAAACAATCTGAATGATATAGCACTGCTCCAAACCAGAACGTTTCTTGATTGAGTTGGATTTATAAATTGACTTAGTTGACTTAGCTGTTGCACCCCTTCACTGTCTGCAACAGCTGTCATCTCTAATCTCCTTTGCTCAAAGGTCTAAGTTCAGATGCTGACCCCCTAATTCCTATGTATGCTCTTTCCATTTTCTCTCACCTCAGTGAGGAGGTCTGCCAGCTCTGTGTGGACCTTGGTTCTGAGGGAGGTGCGTGCTACATTGATGAGGGTCTCTCTGTCCATTTCCCTCATCACCTTAACCTCCTCCAGAACAGCCAAGGCCTTCTCCTTTGCCGCCTCAAAGCCCTCAGCAATGATTCTTGGATGGAGGCCCTGCAATGCAAAAATCACATGACTGTTTTGATGTTTTGTAGCATTATAAAATTCTAAATAATTACGCTTTACCATGACAGAGGTAGGTTAGATAGATTCACAAGGAAAGTACTGATGTACATCCTGGGAGGGATCAACGGATAGACCAGTGAGTGGAGAGGGTTTAGGAGACGGGTCTTGCCCTCTCACCTCTGACACATAGAGGTCAGCCTGCTTCAAGAGTTCACCAATGATGAGAACATTGGAGGTGGTACCATCTCCTGTGATGTCGTCCTGTGCCGTGGCAACCTTGGCGATGAGTGATGCTGTGGGATGCTGAATTTGCTGAGAAGGAACACAGAGAGAAAGATTTGAAAAAACAGTAAAATGTCAAAAGATCTTCAGCACAAAAGGTTAAGCAAAACCCCTAGAAGGTACCGGTACAGACCAGAGGCCCTGTGGCAGATATACAGGAGACCAGGGAGAGCTACATTAGCATTACTGGGTGTTCTCTATGCAGCAAGAGAAAATGCATGGGAAAAACAAGGATGGAAATAAATCTATACAATGAAGGCATTTTACATTTTTGGAAGTTCATTTTTCAAGATACTTGAATAAAAGGCTATAAGCCCCAATGTTAATCAATTAATGTTTTAAGCATCCATGCTGTAATAAATATAGATATTATGCAATTGCTGATATCATGCATGCAACAGTTTACCGATAACTATCCAATATGTTGATGTGGGAACTAGAATGATTATGCCAATCTTAAATGACAATGGAAACCACACACAGTAGGGGTGTGGTTACTAGTACATCTACTCAATACTGCACTGTGAACAGTAAAATAAGGACAATTCAGTTATACAAAATGAGTATAATTTCGTAGTTGATCGCTTCCTTACCATTTCGTGTAACAAGACATTGCCATCTTTGGTCAACTTTATGTCCCCCGCACCAGACACAAGCCTGCGGGTCCAGACAACAGACAGGAGTGGGTTAGTTGAGTAAAAACTTTCCTACAAGATAGTATTGGTCACCACCGTTGTAAGCACTACCGTTTACTTAGCTCAGACTAATCCAGGTATGACCATGTAACGTGTTCATTGTCTGCTCACACACTTAACTCGCCTGAGAGCCAGATTATGTACGTTAGCATTATCCCACGAACGATAGTTAGCCTCCTTTTAGCAGCAAGGAATATTTTCCCGGTACTGTATGGTTCAATGAAAACCAAGGCAAACGCTCGTGAAGTCATGAAACCCATAATTTTAGGTTAGGAGAAATTAATTTTTACGAAATGTTTTCGTTTCATGACCAGCGGCTGGGACGTTTAACGTTTGCACAGTCTGCGACGCAGTCATGCTAACGTTAGCTAGCTGGTTGTCAAAACGGATCATGGCCATGACAAGGCAGGGCAACATGTGCCGGGAGAATCCGTTACCCGGTTAGCAATGAGAGGCCTCAACCGAGTGACTTTAAAATCTGGCACGTTGTAGCAGAAGACCAGAAAATGAGTCACGTCCACGACTTGATAAATTACACAAATTTACACTGTCAAGTGGCGAAAACAACGACTATGATATTACTTTCCCACACAATCTCATTAGAAGCTAATGTTAGCTAGTTAGCGAGCTAACGAGTTAGCGTAGCAAGCGTGGTTAACAAAAGGTTCCGCTATTGCGCATGTTGCACCGAGCACTCACATCTTCATGGTTCCCTTAGGTCCCAGGTTACTTTTCAGCACATCTTGAAGTCCTCGGGCGGCACTGATGTTAACTGCTAGGGCAGCCTGGGCCCTGGCCACCTCTGCTTTCGGGTTCAGAGCTTTTACAGCAGACATGGCGACACAACACAACCAGCGAAGGGGGAAAAACTACCGCTGGTCGGAGTCTAGACTGTTCGGCCTAGGACGCTATCGAAAAGGGGTGTCGGCTTCCAGAAGGCTCTAACGAGTGTTCTTGTGCTGCCTTCAAGTGCTCTGCCTAAACTCGTACATTCTGCATTCAGTAGTCATAAAACCTTTTATTTTAGAAATCAAGCGGACAAGAGACGCTTTGTGCAGCAATGGTAGAACGAAGAAGATTGGATGAGCATCAAACATGCAATTCATGTTTTAGTTAAATTATTAAAAACATAAATGTATGATAAACTGAAAGAAACGAAGCAAAACTCACACCACCATAACAAATAGTTGACGCGGCTTCCAAGCTCTCTGTAACATTTTGGTAACTCATAGAAAACGCAGACTTTCATAGCCATATTTAGCATTTTGTCGTTTCGTTCCTAATTGATGACTTGTCGGTAATACCAATATTTTTACTTTCACTTGAAGGTAGCATTGGTTGCACCCTCAACAACGCTACAATTGGACGTGTTACGTCAATCAGAATCATTACCGTGCGAGTGAATGATTAGTTCCGAGTTTGTCCATCATAAGATCCCGTGCTCTTTGAATTTCAAGACTTAAAATATAGCATTTACCGTAAAAAAAATAAATTTGAAGTCACGGAAACGTATTACATATAAATCCACATGCCAACAAAAGTTTTCAAGAGATTGTTATCCATCAGTCAGCGCCTCATCTCTTCAATTCAACGCATCACGGTGGCCTTAATTAACTAGAGCGTGTGGTGTATGGATCATTGGAGTGAGTGAAAGTACTTTGACTTTAAAGACTCCACCTGTTCACACCAAAGTGCTGTGTTAGCAGTGTTGTATCTAAGAGAATCGCTGAACAAAATATCTATTAATGAAAATAATAATACGCTTAACAAATGCATTTATCAAGCCACAATTTCCAGTTACTGACTTTTGTTTCTTGCCAGGATGCTTTCATCGGCTTCGGGGGCAATGTGGTGAGGCATCAAGTCAAGGAGCTTTGTTTGTGTCAGACGTTTTACTGAGCGAGCTGGAGAAGATATGAAACCTCAGACTGCCTGGTGAAAGCTAACCTTTGTGAATATGCAATATATGACGATGAACAAATAAACAATAATACGCAGATATAAAGAAAAAGTCACCCTGCAAGCCATGAAGTGATGTAGATCATCCACTAATTTCAAACAATGCATGATTTACTAGAGCAAGACAGACACTCATTTTCATCAGAAGTTTAATTCAATATGTACAACTAATCTTAATAAAGCACTGCATTTCACATTCACCACATTGAGATAATACTCCTCTCCTGTCCACCTGTTTATCAACACAAGACCGTTATAGAATCCCCCACTTCATTTACAAATAAATGATTGACCATATCTCTGTCTTGGTCAGTGAGGCCACTATGTATATCTACAATCTGACCATTTAAAAAAAACATTCATCTCAGTTACAGCACACAATGACCTGGTTGCCATTAATTGATGGATGATATAGGGATAAGCCAAACCGTTCAGTGTACAGCAGTTCGTAGATCCTGATTAAGTCAACAACAAACCAAAACATTTGTCAACAATCCTCTTACCCTCCTCTGCATATGAGAACGTCAGATTGATTTAACTGTCAGCAAACAACCTAGAGATGTGGTCAGTTTTACAGAGGAGACACAGGCTGGAAAGGGACTCCTGCAGGAGATTCAGAACAATTTCACCCTAAGAATTTGATACTATTTTCATATATCCTGTGGGGATGTCTACTTGACAGGAATGAAAAGACTGTGTTCTAGTTCAACTTCTAGTTTCCTGTTCTGCACACCTGACAGGTCTGACATATATTTACTAACCATAATCAGTGGGCTGGATCAAAATCATGTGAACAGTCACGTTTTCTGGAATGGAAACCAGATTAAGTGCAAAGTCCAGATACCTGTGACCTTTATGGCCATTGTCTTTCATTTGTAAACAGCACGATACTCTTTGTAAAACTGACCATTAGCTGAAACCGATAGTTAATTTTCTTAAGAAGCACATCCAATCAATAACTGATGACTCTGTGTTTTAGTTTGTGAGATATTGGAGGCACGAATAGAACGCATTTGTTAGCAATGCTAGTGCAACAGGGCTAAAGTAATTTCTAAGAAAAATTATATGCAGCACATTTCAGTTTTGTTTCACAACCGTTTATTTCATAAAATAACTTTTATCTCTCTTGGACAATTTTCTCAGCCCCTTTGACTTGCACTAGAATTGTTAAACATGCCATCCACATCCTCTGCCCAAGATTTAATTAACCAAAAACACTGGTGCAACTGTTATTTAGATCAGCTTCTTCAAATCCTGAACAGTCCCTTTCAACGATGGAGAATAGGAGGAGAGTGTCAAATAGTATTTACTCTACGTATAGCACATTTATGGATCAGTAACAAATTAACTGCAGTAACACACAATCTTTCTGATAATCAATTTGACCCTATCATCTGTAATAAAGACATTCTAGGCCCACACAGAAAAGGGGAGTAAAGAAATCAAGAAAGAAGAAAACAGAAAAACTCAAGTGACATGTTGATGTTGCGCTGAAATCCCTGGCAGTGCACACTCTGATAGTTGGTTACACTCTCTACGGATCAGTGTGGTATTAGCTGTGGTTGTTTCCCCTGGGTCTTGGTATGGGGCTACTTCAAGGGCGAACTCTGCATGGGAATCATTACTCTAGACTCCATGTGCTGAATAAGAGGAACTGGGGAAAAAAGAAGAAACAATGGTCATAACAACATATTTCTGCTAGACTTCTGGCAAAGAGAGGGATGACCAGAGTAAAGCAGAGAGACAGCTGGTTTACCTGTGTAGTAAACGACCTCATCCCAACCGTCGTGCTGCCAGGCTGCATTTCTGGTGTCTTCTCTTGACTGCAGATCTTTGTAAGCTGGGATGAAAATAAAATGGATAACCTTATTTGCCTTATATGGAATTAACAGATTGACTTTTTACTCAGATCCATGCAATCACACCTACACGCTTAAAAAAAAAAGTTGTTACTTTAAAGATCATTTCCATGACATAAAATGTAGAAGTTTCTTGCATGTTGGCACTAGGTGCTAACATTTCTAAAGGCCACAATAATAGCAATAAATTGTATCAAATCAATTATTATTGAATTATTATTATATTTAGGATCAATATTTGCTATAAAGTAATTGATTTGTGAAACGTCCCTGATATTCTATGACTTTTTAACATTTTGGCGACATATTTGAGTGCTTTTCATCTTGGAAAGGTAATGCAGATGTTCATTCTACTTCTGACTTGAAGATGGACACAGCATACTTGCCTTCCTCTGGGAGATTAATCTGTTTATTTTCTTTGTCTGTTCAGTTCAGCCATGGTGGCTATTGCTGCTCATGCTAACTACCCAGTTCTACTTCTATTTATTCCAAACAGTTTGCCATTGCTGCTGCCCTAAACATAAAACACATCACTTCCTGTGCGTCAGAGGACTTTTTTCTGGAAGAGAGGTACCTGCTGCTCACTGGTGTTTAGAACAGCCAATGTAAAAGCTTTCATGAACTGGGTATAAGCTGAATCACTATTGTCTTATACCAATCGGCAATGGAGTAGCAAAACGGACATTTACTGTGTTTATATGAAAATGTCACAGGTTATTACTTTAACCTTCTATGATTCCTTAAATTGTCCTGCATGTAAAAACATGATATTACAGAGTCCATGAAAATGCAGTAGCCTTGCTTACCCCATAGGTGATGAACCATGTAGAGACTTCCAATCTGTGAGAAAAAGCCTCCCACTGCCTCATGGTTCTGCTGGCGGAACTCTATGGCACGAGCCCTACAGGGCACAGACAACTTGAGTGATGTGATGAACACCAGCTATGCAATATCAGCTTGTTATTGAGGGGCTGTTAAATTACCAGCATGATTTTGTGGACACTCTAGTCAAAAGGAAAATAGAAAATATTCCAAATGAAAGCCATTAACTGATAACCCAATCATTTCCCTTGCATTATGTGCAACAGGTTTTGTTTTTTCCATATTCTAATCAATTAATTCAAAATACACCAAATTTTGACATTCCCATCACATGGATTAACCCTCCCTGCATTTTTAAAAATTTGATTACATTGTCAGCAAATTTCCCAGTCATTGTACAGTTAATTGGATTTGGCATATAAGAAAAAAAAAAAAAAAATTATTAAATTATGCTTGACTCTAAAAACAATTATCCTTATCTGCTCATGCTTATGAGTCATGCATAGATAGTGTAGGCAAGAGGTACCGTTCCCTTAAATTCATCTTCTACAATCTGCAAAGGCAATAATATAGTAGTGTTTATTTTAAGGTACAAAACAAAAAGCAGCTCTGCTATAAACAGGAGAAAGCTTGTGAGCCTGTAAAATTGAGTATCATATTGCACAAATTTAATGAAGGGCGAGGACCTGTTGATAGTAACAATGAATATGAAAAAATGCTGCCTTACCAGTAATTTCCCCACTCGATCATAGTCCCTGGCTGGAGGATGAGAGGAGAGATGGGGAATATGAGTAGGCTGATAGCAAACATGCATAAATAGAAGAAGCAGGTCAACTATGGAAAAAAGGAAAACCAAAGCAACCCGAGGACACAGACATCAAGAGATTGGTTTACCCTGAGTTGGTATGAGCGGAGCTCGTAGATATTAGGTCCTGGGCGGGGCACAGGCTCGTTCCAGAAGCTAAACTCCAGCAGCAGCTGGTTCCTACGGGACAGCAGCATCTTCCCCCTCTCATTTCTGTAGTCCATGAACTCCTACAGCAAGGGGTAACATGAGAAACATGTTACCCAGTTAACTTGGCTCAGCCCGCCAATACTCCATTTAATCTGTAACCAGTATTAGGGGAGATTTTGTTCATGAGAAATCATCAACTTGCATGACTGATTCATATTCCTAAACCTAATATTCACATGATCATCATAATATAGCATTATCATTTTCACAATTATCTGTCTTTCTAATCCTGCTTTATGAAGAAAAATCAAGAAAATATAGGTTTATCATTTTATACACCTGAATAATTATTTCCAACAAAAGGCATGATAATCTGTGGCAAGACAGAATGGGCAACTTTGGCGGTGACCGGCAGTTTTCAACAACACCAAAGTGTTGGAAAAATCACAGATAAAACTGATTCAGCACCAACTCCTATTAGTATACATAGGTGTTATATTGGCCTAAGAATAATATGCACTACCAAAGGCCACCAGGTCACTAGCTGCCAATTAGTTGCACTAAATGGACCACCCCGTACCTTATTCTGCCTGAGTTTGCTCATGACATCGGTGAGGGCTGGGTATCCTCCCCGATATCTCCACAGGTGAACTAGAATACAAGGAGCAGAAGAGTGAAAATTAATGTGGTCACTAATATATCTCCTTACATGAAAACATAATATCCACTTTAATCTCATATATTTCATTGTGAGATTCTAATAGAGAAGGATTGATGTCAAAATAATCACAGGCTACCATTTAAAAATTAAATGAAAATGAGACACAAGCAGGCAGTGTTCTCATCATGCAAAAAAAAACCCAAAAAAACTTTGGTATTTGGCAGCAAATTTGCCCACTTTTTTTTTCTTTTTTAGAAAACATGGAGCTCTACAAAGAAGAGTGAGTAGGATCTGAATCTCCTGGAGCACTTGGCTGGACATGGAGTTCTATGCAATACTAAAGTAATACAAAGATTGATGCATATTGCTCATGATCCTGCTGGATGTCTTTCTTAGCATGAAAGCTGCTTTGTCAAAACCAAATCTTTAAACATTCCATAGTTTCCAGACAAACTATTGACACCTTGCAGCCTTGCAGCAGTACAACCATTATCGTGTCAGTGTTTACGACTGTAAATACCAACTCTGCTGGAGTATTTTTGTTTTCCTACCAAAAGGCTATATAAATACAGTAATGCACTGTATTTTTATGCTCTGAAAACGTAGAGAATTGTACTGGCAGTATTTCAGAACAGCACTGTAACAGTAGAGGCAGGTTACAACTGGGGAATGACAAATGTCACCACAAGGACAAAATGAACAGCAGCCAGAGAATGTGCAATTCCACCAGAGCTATAATTAATTAAAATGTAAAAATTAGAAAGTGGCTGTTAGTGTCACTGGGTAGGAGAGCAACTGCAAGAAAAAAAATCACTGTGACCAAGTCCTTGAAGCCAAAAATAGAGCTGAAATTGTGCAGTTCTGAAATCCTCTACAACTCATTCTAATCTAAGATTATCGCATGCATGCAAGTCCTTAAGACACATGTAAGGTTATTGCTAAAGGTGGAAATACACTAAAAGGAGAATCAGACAGATTAGGATTTTAAAATGTGCCTAGTGTGTTGCTATCTTAATGTGTGTTTAAACGTGGAGCTTGAGGGCATGCTCTTACCTGCCTGATCCTGCTCTCCATACCATGTGTTCCAGGTGCCCACCAGCTCACAAGGGTAGTGAGGGTCAGCATGAATGGAAGGCAAGACGTCCTCACTAAACATGTGCACACACAAATGAAAATTAATTAAATTAAATTAAGTGGGAGAAGAATTAATTGTCGTGTTATTGCTTTTATGAAAAGTGCTTTGAGCTACATGTATGAAAAGTGCTACATAAAAAGTTTATTTAAGAATGTAATTAAGAATAGGGAAATATTACCAAAGTTTGTTGTAAGCATCAAGGCACTCAGGCTTGACATTGTGAACTGCAAGAAAAAAAGAGTAACAGATTTTATGAGATTATCTGTGGAAAAAGGTCTGACATCTTTTAATTTTTTAAATACCCTCGACAAGTTTATTTGTAGTTTAATGTAGAGTCTACTGTGCATGGCAGCAGGCAAGGCTGTCTGTGCATCCTATTTACAACGTTTGATTGGCACTTGAGGTTTGTTGCTACTTTTAAAATGTTTTGAAAAAAATAAATCATGTTTGTCATGTGTGCCCGTGTGAGTGCTAGTAGTAATGCACCAGCCCTATGGTTATCAAGGATGATGTTAGATATTGTATAGGAGATGCAAACAATACATACACTGTATTTTATAGAGGTTGCTGTCTTCCTTCTTGGCCAGCAGATGAGAGTGAGCATCTTTTCTGGGGTCAACCTTTCTAACAAACAGAGACTTGAACCAGCTGTCTTCACGGTTCCTATTGTGGGAGGCTGAGAGGCTCCTAGGGTACAAAGAAGCCCAGGGAAGAGATAAAACATCTCATCTGTTACACAATTTAAAAAAAAAAAAGGAAATGGAAAGACTAAATTACTGCATGAAATGATGTCTTATTTCCATAATGGGAAACTAGACTGTGTTGCATAAATATTATTAGTGATTGCAGTGAATTTTGAGCTTTGCAACTAATCTAGTCAGACTATCCAACTCGTTCATTATAAAGAAATTCCATTACTAAGACGCCAGCAGTTGAGAGGACTATAAGCTCTAAGTAGCCACAGGATTAGTCTACATTTACTCCTCACGTAGAGCATTTATGAGCAGCCTCCCCAAATGGTACCTGCACCAATATGGTTTTCTCAAAACAGGAAATATGGTCATAAGCGTATTGTATAAATACGGACAAGCACATCATACAGTCGTTGTTGCTTACTGACCGAAAGGAGGCTTTTTGACAGCTTGCCAGCGCGTACAAGTACTACACAGTATATCCAACAGCTGTAACATTTTCAAAGTTTAAAATATAACGTAAGAGTTCAGTTAATCCGTTTATATCAGTGCAAGCTGTAGAATATACATCTCACTCGGCAATGGATTGTGCCATACGTAAATCAAAACAAAGACTGCTGTGTGGCGATTGACTGCATTTTGACCTTGAAGTTGCATTGTATTTGGGACTGACAGAAACTGAGATTTGATATTGCTACTGTAATTTGGCTACTGTAATTTTATGCACGTCATCGTAAAGTATCCGCGCAACGAATGTTAAAATAAGTTACTTCACAACTTTGTAACACAGGAGAGTAACATTTAGCATTAGCAGAAAGTTAGCAAGTTTACAACGCCTAGCTAGCGCTCGCTAACAGCGCCGTGGATAGCGTAACTTTAGCGTTAGCTAGCATACCGGACTTTGTCATTGATGTTAACTCTCTAGTAGCTAGCGTTAGCTCTATTCTTATGGACCCGTTTCACATTTACAATCACAATGTTCATCTGGAAAATCTAACCTTATGATAACCGTGACCGGCCCGTTCGTAGGAAGCCCATTTTTCGTCTGTTTTAGGCCGTTGCCCACACTTTGAAGGACTCGGGTCGCCATCTTCCCCCTGAAGCGGTTGTTAGTGGTGGTTGTTTTGACAAGGCTGCAGCTGCATTTCAGTCCGGGGTGTTACCGGACGGCAGGGTTAGGAGCTGACGTTACTTATCATACCTGCTAACTTTATAAACCGGAATTCAACAGATATTGAAGGGCAGAAGTTGTTAAAGGGCATAACGTACATGAAGTGTTGAAATGCACGCATGGTATTCAAACTATATCCACGACTAAGCACCCAACTTTTAATTGCCGCTTGATTTCATCATCGATTTACCAAAACTAGAACTAAACATTATGTTCTTTGGGCAACCATGTATCATGGAGGACTGATGATGCGGGTTTTCATTTCAACCACACACTACAGCAGCTGATTTCAGTGTTTAATAACTTTCGGCCAGAGAGAAGGAACTAATGTGGAAAAACATGTAGTCTTGTTGTAGGTCGGAATGAACACTTGCAGTGATGGTTGTCCACATATGGTTGTCCAATACTGGCTTGGAGTGACAAATAACGTTTGTTGTTTCCAAGAGTTCCTTGAGATCTTGGGCCTGGACCCACCGATTAGGACTGTATTGGTGTTCAACAGCGGTGCCACTCCCTAACTTTAGGGACCCTAATCCTTTTCCTTCTAAAAATATATATTAGCCTAAAAATAAACTGATCGGCCCAATAATTTCATATCGTTTTGTGTAGTCTGTTATACAGGTATACTTTTGGACTCAATGATTTGACAAATAAAATTAAGGGAAAACATATTTAAATTGTTAGTGAATTAGAGCTAATTTATTGAATATAAATATACTGTCTGACAGCATTCCCAAGGAATTGACCAATGCATGGTATTGATTAAAGCCACAATGCAGTTTGATAAAGTAAATGACTGTGAAAATTACAAATAAGTGTGTAACATTTCAAATCACATCTTTGATCCAACAACAAACATGTTTTCTGTGGACCACAGATTAGACCATGTGAATATGAGCTTTTCTCAATTGTCATTTTATTGTAAAGAAATGTCAGAAATGTGAGTTCCACTACCTGAGTAGGTAGCAAACTAATGTATAACGTAAAATGTATTTAGGATGTTAGTTGATACATTTTGAACACTGGTGTAAATCTTTGTGCACTCCTATTTACATAAACACCTGAAACATGAAAAACCATTGCAGAGTGACACTTTATAAACAAACATTATTACATACAATAAAAGCCTAAATTCACAGGTCAGGATGTTTGTGCTGGCGTGGAATCAGAGGGTGAGGCTCCACAGGACGCAGCAGAGATATTCAGCTCCTGTAGTTTTTCTGCTAAGGTTGGCTCCTCTTCCAGCTTGTCTGCAGGCTCGGTCAGAGGCTCCAGAAACTCAGTTGCTGCAACTCTCTTTCCTGTCAGCGGGTCTACCACCCGACCTACTTTATACACGATCTCAGCCAGTTCATGTTTTACATGTTTAGACCTGGGCTCGGGTAGGTCCTTGAGAAGAACTATATCTCCCACTGTGCACTCCTGTAAAGCATCATGAGCAAAGTAGGTCTTCCTCTTGTTGTAGTACTATGGAAAGAGATACAACAGTTGCTAGCATTAGACTTTTGTCTAATGTACAGCAATGTTAACATACAGCAATAAAACATCTCCATTAGAAGATTAGAACAGAAGTTGGTATACACCCCTTAGGTTGGCATACAGCTGAAAATGGAACAACATTTGGTTTAAACATGGAGGCTACTGATTTGAAGATCAATAGTAAGTAAGTTAATTAGTTGCGTGCCATTGCTTTAATTACTGGCAAACTTCTGAAGAATGGAATAGAATGAGAATAAGCTCTCTGATTAACAAATGTGCAGCAGAAAGACTGGTAGCACTTTCACAACTGTGTGTCCAGCATTACCATTACTTACAGCAGCATAGTATTACTATATGGCTTGCTGGGATAGCGTGTGCCATCTAAAAAGCTGCACCATGTGCCTAAGTGCCACCATATTCCACAGCAAATTAAATAGATGCTGCAATTCAATCAGCAAAAGCATGAATTATCTTATGACCTAAGGTACGCTCATTCAGTGTCCCTAATCCTAGTGTACAGATTCACTTCTACCTCTCTCACTGCCAGGGAGTGGAAAACCCCACAGGACGGACACCTGAGAAACCCATCAAACCTCTTGTGGGTGATTTATGTTTTTTCATGTTTGAGAATAAAATAGCAGGTGACTGAAATAAACTGATTCACTTCAACAATAACATTGTCTCACTGTCACATGTCATCTAGTATCCTTCCCATGCATCTCAATAGTGCGCTGACACTGTTTAAATTTACCTTGAGTTGGTAATGGTCCAGCACTAGTCTTGTGACTCTCACTTTTGCGGTCTTCTGCATCTTGGTCCCTATTACTCTGCCGATGATCCATTTGGCATGGACTGATGCCTGCTTCACTGACATCCTGGAAAGGCCTATTCAGACCTACAGTACATAAAACCAAGATTAATTAATGAAATGTTTTAGTGGAACTGTGTTCATTGCTTAGGTTTACCAGGTCTGTCCAGCCACCTCCCAGCCATCTGACCAGATGATGAGCTGACAGGTTAGTCCCTCTCTGACTGCAGCCATAGTGTCTAGTGTCTGTATCACATCATATTTAATTGTGATTTCATCGAATCAGTTGCAAAATATAACAGAGCATAAACCTTTAAACTTGCAGTTCAACCTTTTTCCGCAAGTAACACCGATCTGGGACCATCTAGCCTTGCTGCAGCTAACGTTAGCTTTAGCTAATTTCATTGTCATATATGTTCATCAGTAGGAAATACGTGCGACACCAACTTTATCGAACACAATAGCTTACACCACTAGCACTTAAAAAAAAATCATCTCACCGAGACTATTTCAAGTGAAAAACGTTAGAAGGTCAGAAATACTTCAGCGTGAACGTTCCTCCATGCCTGCTCAGCTTGGCTTGTTTTGATGACGTAGAATTACGGCCAGTAAAGAGGGTCAAACTACGTAATCTTGACAACCGGTAACGTAGTAGTATGTGCCAGTAGGAGCCTGCTGTTTACTTACATTTAGCGTTTCATAGACAGTTTAACGATATGTAACGACTAATCTGAATCAGACAGCAGACTAACAGAGAGTCAACGTTGAATTATACCATTGATTTAACATCAGTTTTGCACCCTGAAATACCAAATGTTGAACCAACAGTATTCAATGTTATTTAAATAAATATTATTAAGGCTTGGGTGTAAATTTAAAACTGGAAAAGATTAAATGAACAATAACAAATTAAAACAATAGAAATGTACCCATGCTTGATGCTGTACATAAAGCATGGGTACATTTCTATTGTTACTTGCGAGGAAAAACATGTCAGTCTCAACTCTTTTCAATCTGAGAGTAAGTGAGGCTGCAGTTGACATTGACAAATCACAGGAAAATGTCTGCTGCTTCATATAACTCACCTAGGTGGGTATCTTTGTGGTGGGCTAAACTAGTAGTTTCCGTGGCTTCACTGGCTTCCTTTCCCCCTAAGAAAGTACAGTTTGCATTTTGACCACTAGATAGTAGTAGAGAGACATCACTTCGTAAACATGCAGAAAAAAACTCAAAATATTGATAAAGTAAGGTAAGATCAAGCTAAAAAAGAATTATTATATTAACATACACAACCATCAATTCTAACCCTAAAACATTAAGTAGTTAAGTAGGATTTATGGCATATAAATATGAAGTATGGGGAAAAGAATGGATTACAGCATTATTAGAGTGTACAAGACCTAGGAAAATATACCAAAAACAGCATGAAACCAGTTTGAAATGGTGGAGAATATCAATCCATATGCAATATATAACAATGTGAAGGATATGTGAATATACTCTACAAACAAATATGTGAACTGACAGCAAATTATACTTTATATGCAAAATGTGCATTCACATTAACAAGTCTACAGAACATACATATATATATAGAAGGTGTAGAGATTGTAAAAAAAATATATGAAGACGCCTTGTAAAAAAAAAAATGTAACTCTGTCCTCTCTTGTACCGTGCCTCCGTGTTGTAAATCAGTCAAGTTTTTTGTTGATATGAATACCCAGATACAAGGACTGCACCATCTCCACCTTCTCACCGCGGGTGGTGACAGGTGTCCGTGGCTTTCTGCTCTGTCTGAAATCCACAACCAGCTCCTGTCTAAATGATGTTGAGCTGCAGATGGCTCTCCTCACACCACACTTGATAAAGTCCTGTCTAGCTGATGCAACTAACGCAATTAATCCCAAAATTATCTTTTTTGCAGATGAGACAAAAGCATGTAAGGGGCTTAGAGAACATCCTAAAATAGAAACATTCAAAATCAAGATGATAAGCAACGACACAAAAGACAATGGTGCCAAAAACAACAAAATTCATAAATAACAAGTTAGCAAAACAAAATAATTTGGGTGAGAGTGTGGTCATGAGCGGGAATGTGTGTTTGAATTCAAAGAAAGCTGGACAGAATCTGTGACGTTACTGTTGAATCATCTATAAGCCTGCAGATGTGAGAGAGAAAGGGCACGCGGGTGGAGGATTCAAACCTCAGGGAAGGCATGTGTTACTGTCACCACCTACATTACAGTCTTCTGTCCATGCTATTGACATGCCAGAATACGGTATAAGGGCCACAAAGTCAAACCCCCCCTGCCCATCATCTAGCTAGCCACTTGGCAATGACCGGGAGGGAGAGATTATACATAAATGTATGCACAACACAGAGTAAACAGTCCTGTCCCTGAGTGGGAATTGGCTGTGGGTCAGAACCAACCACAGGCAGACCAATCTGGTCTTAATCAGAGCCATGTTGTAGTAAAGCATAAGTCTGGTTCTCTCTGTTTCCCATTTAAGGCAGTGCAGCGTTGGTACAACTCCGCCAGAATCGCAGCATCGGCCAACAGGCTCTCTCATACAAGAACACTGAGACAATACACATAGTATCGCACTATTTTTACAGTGCAGATTGCGCTTTGCCAAACTTGTTGTCTGACAAATAATGTACGGCTAACCTGAAACTGTGCAGCAGTCTACAGAACAGATGTAGACCCCCCCCAACCAACCATGGCTCACATTGTCTGGGATATATAGTTACAGGACTGTAAAGCATCTGTTTTATTGTGCCTTTATAGTGAAAGAAGCACAGGAACAGCTTAACGATAAAGCCTGTCTGTCTTATCAAATCTGGGAGTAAGCCTGCAGACGTAGATCATATGGTATCAATGGCCTGTCTCATGTTTGCTCAAGGATAACGGCATACATACCTTATGGCACATGTCGCCAATGTTTTTATATGAGAAAGCTGACATGGTAAGCTATCAGCTCTGAATCACATGAAACCGTGGCCGCTGTGACATGAGACAGAGGCATGATCGCACATAAACTATTTGATTAAAGATGTATGTTTTTTACGATAACACAGTGACCTGCACATCAGCAAGCCTTATATATATATATGTTCTCAGGTTAAAATGCTAGCATGATGTTGGCTAGCATCCTCTCTCGTAAGCTATTAGTCCTCAGATGTGACATAGACTGGACCGATAACCCTATATACGCTATATAACAACATAATGTTAGCCACTGAGCTTATCACTCAATTAAAATCAGCGTTGAGCAGCTGCACACTTGCACATCTTCGTCGACTGATAAAACCTTACAGACCCTGAACACTGAAATCATCATTGTTGATTACATACTGCAGAGCACAGGTTTTATACGTAGCTGAAGCTTGGTTAGTGGAAGGAAATTCGAAAGGTTTGGCGTGCGTCTGACAGATTCACTCTTCCATGCAGTGCAATCAAGCCTGTTTGGCCTCCATTATTTTCTGTTGGGCGAGGGATTGCTTTTGGACTCGGTTCTTGAAATTCCATTGAAGGGCGGTCATTGTGTAACAGAGTTGAGCAACCAGCTGGACGGAGGCCTCAACGTCCTACAAAAACATACATTAAAACCATGTCTAATACATATGATGCAGTCTAGCCCGAGACTTATTCATCCATTGTTTCAGCTGATAAACTTATCCGTTGTGCAGCCAGTGACAACGATGGGGTGACTCTGCTAGGTCAGTGAGTCTCCGCTTCATTCGGCTCATGGACTCCAAAACCGAAGGTTAAAAGTTGCATGGGACCGATAGCAGAGCGGCGGCGGCGGCTAGCAGCGAGGAAGGGCGAGGCATGGGCGGACAGGAAATAGCCCAGCAGCGCTAACATTCGTGGTCGGTGTGAAAGGGCAGTGAGTCATATGGAATGGCAGGCTAATGTGTGTTTGTTTTCATGCTGGATTGACTGAAGGGTTAATGAATGTGTTCCCCTCGTGGGCTGCAGGCCCAATTCAAACAGAGCTGGTGATGATTAGAGAGATGGCTATCCTCGGGGCCCCCCGTCACCCTCAACAACGGGGGCCCATCGCACTCTGTCTCTGTCTCTCCATCTCGCTCTCTCTCTCTCTCTCTCTCTCTCTCTCATGTCTTTCATTCCCCACATTATTGTTACAGTTAAGGTGTTGGTTTAACCTCAGTCAGTAATGCCTAGACACTGAGACAAGGAGCTGCGGCACGTGGCAGCAGGGAGGGAGACTTTCTTACTTTCAAACACAAGATGACAAAGTGGCATAGATATACATACATATATATATATATATATATGTATATATATATGCTTTTGGTCTGAACAGTGAGAGAGTTCACAAAGTCACGCAGCTGAAGCAACATTTTTGCAGAGCTTGAATGAGTCATTGTTTTGTGGTGTGGGGTTGATTGTATTGTTCTGTACCATGCAGGCCTCCATCTACAGTATATATAGGCTATATGCAGTTATACACACCTACCTGTATGGCTCTGTGTTTTCTGTCACACACTAGATGTTTGATTGATGGATGCATCCAAGGAAACCTGATGACGGGATGACGAGGACATTGATCTCCTAAACCGGTCATCTTGTTGGTTAGTGTAATACTGCCTAACCACTCCTACCTCACCCACTACCCCATTGGTCTAGAGGTGAGTACTAATTCAACTGCCACCGAGTTTCATTCCTCGGTGGTGACACTCTCACAACACATGACATCCTGTCTTTTCCTCGGCCCTCACACTCCACTTCCGTCACACGGGGCATTACAAAGTGCAGTTGGAGTATGTGCTCACTTTCCTGCTTCTTACAACATCTGCTGCCACAGCTCATGACAATAATTAAAAGTGACTATCCTAACCATGTTCTGTGTGCGAGTGAATGCGAGGTGAATGTGTCATTGTACTCAGTTCATGCAGGTGAACACAGGTCTGCGTCTGTGCCCTGACAGACATGAAGCTATTACATCAACATGGAAGTTTGTGTCCGCGGGGAGAGGGGCATAAATCATCTAATATTTGCCCAAATAATAACCAGCTCATCTGGTCTCTCTCTCTCTCTCTCTTTCCATCCTTATAGATCCCATGGTCTCGCCACGCCTTCGGGTGCAGTGCGTGTATTTTCCTCTCAGAAACGATCTCGTCACTGATGTGATGATGAATGTTTTGGGGGCTGTGGAACAAAGTATGTACAATGGGAGAAGAGGGTCTGACTGTATGTATTTTAATATCAAATGTACTTGTGCTGGCTGCCGGCGCTGTAGATGTTTGTGTTTTCAACTGTTATTATTGCCGCCGCTGCTGTGTGTGTGTGTGTGTGTGTGTGTGTGTGTGTGTGTGGGGGTGTGGGTGTTTGCCTCATACACACACAGAGATTCACAGAGGACACACACATATGCAGTTGCTAACATAATCTGCTTTTTCTCACTGTCAAGGGGAGACTTGACTTTTCCTTCGTTCCTTCTACAGTCATTAGTTCTGTCCCTGACCCGATGCTTCCCATTTCAACTCGTCTTTGTTTGGCCTAGATTGAAAAAAAAAAAATCTGCTTGTTTCTTATTCAAACACAAGGTCAACGTTACCTGCAGTCACAAAGGAACGACAAAGAGTCAAATCTGTGTATAGTCCAATAATGCACATGTTTCATATACCTTGACAGATGGGCGAGTGGAAGGTGCGATGAGGTGAGGGACCCCGGGTCGTGTTACCCACGTTACGGCATCAGATTCACGTTCCATGCCATGGATGCACGTTACAACGCAACCCAGGTCATAGGTAACAATGTGGTATCACTTTGGCTAATGTGCTGTAAATTAAATATCCACGTCGAGAGGGATTCGATGATATTCCCCTGGCAGTGACATCATCTCTTCCTGTCTCTGCTGCCAACCCCCTGACCTTGTAAAAATCGTGTGTTGTAACAGAATACTCCCTAACAAATGGAGCGTCACTGACCCGGACCCTCCTCTGGATAGATAATGGGAGTTTGTGGGTTGAAGTGACTGATATTCCTTGTCAATACCCTTTTGGTACAGACACAGGAAATATCCCTGTTAAGAGTTTACGGTCCTGTGGAGGGCAGAGCGTGTGAAGCAAACCCGCTATCGCAAATCCCTCTGTCGTATGACGTGCAGTCAGGAATATGGTTTACATTTAGGCTTCACATATGTTCAAACTCTCCTATTGGTTTTGTCAAAGAAGCTGGATTTGTGCACATTGGAATCAATTTGCTGGGATATTACTAGGGGTAACAAATGGGCAAGCTGGTGTGACAGAGGAGACACATCTCCTCATCTGGAAAGGTGTGTGTGTGTGTGTGTGTGTGTTGTTACAGCTTTGGCATTCTCTTGTCGTATTTAACTTTATGTGGATAGTGGCACCCTGGGAACCGCAAGGATTTACAAGGATTTCCTCAGGGTGTTTTTGTGTTGTTTTTGTGATGCTTTAGCACAGTAATTATTGTTGCCCTGTTCCAGACCTGACCACCAAATCTCTGATGCATGAAGCACTTGTTTCAGTAAGTAAAACACCTAAATAAAACACACACACACACTATATTGCATTGAAACTGTATTGAAGCCCTTGCTCCGGATCACGAGAGGGCACATGTTTAGTGTTGCCTTGCATCAACAGGTGCTATGAGTTGACTTCCTCTGTGTGTACATGTGTGTGTGTGCAGGGATTGTATGCATGCATACTTGTGCATCCATTCAAATTATCTTCCAATATGCGATTCACATGTATGTACAACATTTACGTCTCCACTTTCCTGTACATGTGTGCATTTGTCTGAATCACTGGGAACCCCAGCCACCATCAGATGAATGAGTATCTCTCACCACACTGAAAGTATGATTCAATTAAACGATGATGGAGGTAAAATACCATCGACGCTCCCCTCAGTGCAGTGAGGTCATGGCTTAGGCTTGAAGTCTGTTGGACCCGCCACAGGCCCTCCGCAGATAACAGAGCTATGAGGCTGCAGCTCTATTTCTGAACACTGGATGAAAAGAAGGCTTGAAGTCTCCACTGACCGGCCTACTCTGCTAACACCAGCTAAAAAAACCTCTAACGGAACCCGTGTAACATGGCTACCTCTTAGTCCAGTGACTGCTGCAGTAACGATTGGAAAGGTGTCATCATCAAGCGCCAGCAGCTGGGTCGTGTCGACTGAGCGCTGGCACACATCAGACATCAATCCACACTCTTTGAACATTATTTGATTTGGAGCAAATGTTTACATAAATTGACAGACATCTTCATGTGATATATTTAAACATATATCAAATCCAGAGCGATTCATCGGCCAGGTTTTGTGCCGGGGGAAACGCAACACTGGAGGCTGTGTGCTGTAATGGTGGCATAAATCTCTCTCGTTTTTGGCCAGGAGCTCCAGTTGCGACGCGTGATTTCGTCTGAAAATCGGGAAGTTGTCCCGAGTCATTTCTCTTAGTCTCGTGTTCAATTTATGGGAGCGATTTTTATCATCTGCAAGACAACTTGGCTCAGATGGTGTAGTCATGTCAGGTCCATCCTTTATATTCACTGTTTGTGAAATCACCACATCACTGGTTTATTTTAGAAATTGAGGTGAGAGATGCTTACTGGTAGACTATCCGGGGCAGAGTTTAATCCACCAAATCCACCAAAAAGCATTAAAAAAAGATGAGAGAGAGACACACATGACACAGCACATCATCATCATCATCATCAACATCTTCTTAAGGTGGTAGTACATTAGGCAGTGATTTCAGCAATGCTTCCAGAAACAGGAGACTTAGTGAGCCACAAGGTCAAAAAAAACTCTTCAAACAAGATGAAAACGAGATGAAACAATGCTGAGGCATCTCCCCGTGTGCTGCCTATCAAAACAACTGATCTCTGTATGACTGCCTTAAATGTTATGAGCAGTTATATGTCAAATAAACTGCCTCCAACCAGTGAAGGCCTTCAGTTCCCCCTCGCTATGATTAATGGTATGCCACACCAGACTGCCCAGATCGTCTATAAAAAGATTACAGTAACTTTATTACTTTTTTTCTCCTCTCTTTCCTCAAAGAAACACCAACCAGCACAGTTCATAGTTTCAGCATTTAGGTCACAGCTTCAGCTGCCAAAGCGTCTAAACTCAATATTTATATCACGGCTGTCTGATTGTGCCTGATTCTATGTATGGTCAGGAGGAGAGAGCGTGTTGCAGGTATGTGCCACAAGCAGAGCTGATTAAACCTGCTGCCAAAGGCTTGACTGACAGCTCAGTCCAATTGTCAAATGCCTTTCTCTCCCGCCTCCGCCCCCTCTCTCCCTCCCTCTCTCTCTCTCTCCCGCTTTCCTTCTCCCTCTCTCTTTCTGGAGTGATTAAATTCTCCTTTTGTCTTTGGGCAGTAGTTCAAGTATCAGACACTGTATGGTCATAGCTGTGGCATGCACTGGCAACACAAACACACACACACACACACACACACACACACATCATCCAAGTACAGAAGATATGTGAGTTTTATGTACACCGTCTCATATACTCCATCTTGTTCTGTAGTATAGGTAATGGATTATTTGACAAGCCTTCTACTCAGGTGACCCTATATGACCCTTTCAGGTCGCTGTGCCTAAATCCTACTTCTCAACCCCCTGACAAATAACCCAGCCAATTGTCCTGTTGCATGTGTCACCTGTCCATTTGTTGAAGGGCGACTTGATGAAGATTCACTGATCTACATTCATACATGATGTATTATTGAATGGCTGCAAAAGTTATTTAGTTGTTGTTGTTGTAGATGACAATTTGACTTTTTCCACATTTAAACATATTTCATACACTGTTGAGGCACTGATGTGAGAGTTGTACCTCAAATTCAATTACCTCTTTATTCCAAAGTATCATCAAAGTGGCATTTGTGCTTTTTCTTTTCTTATGAGCTCAGAATTATTTAGGGTGCTGAAATATCATAATTTGTGAATATCCATTCGAGTGTAACAGATCTTTATATGTTCCTGCCATGAGGACTGTTTTACATCATTAATCCAATATTTTATTAGCAGTTTTATCTCTCTCTCTTTTCCTTCAGACGCTCAAGAAAACACCACAACCCCGAGACAACACGTCTCTCTCGGGTGCCGTGCATCGTCATAGTAACGCCTGTGTTTGCCGAGCAGTCATTGCACAGGTCAGTGGTGTTGTTTTTTTCGCTGACTCATACACACAGTAATGTCCTTCAACTGTAACAGTAAGACCCTGTCTGGCTCAACACATGGATGCTCATGTTATGAGGTCTGTAAGAGGGGCATCCCAAAAAAAGCTCTGAGGAGGGAATACGGCCAGCAGGGGAGTGGAACGGAGAACTTCACAAACCTTTAGTGTAACTCAATAAAGGTATTAGACCTCTAAGCTACTTATACTTTATACTATATTTATTTCAATCAATTTGAGCAAATCTACTCATGCTAGTCATGCTCAAGTACTCATAGCTATAAGTAGATTTACTCTCGATTTGGTAAACTGATAGGGGGTCGAAAATATCACAGAAACACCCGTTGAAGACTTTAACTTTGAAGTAACTAAATCCCAATTACAAAGACAACTACACAGGTGAGTCATATGAAGGTGAATACCAATTATTAATATATGTAAAACATCAATACTCAATTGTAATTTTTCAAACCAAGCTGAGGCAACTAGCAGTGTTTCAAAAATACCAAATAGTGCCTGAATTGTAGATTCGTCGGTCACAGAACTGCAAAAGTATTGAATGTGACAAGGGAGCCGACTGGAAAATCATAACGTGTCAAACATGGACAAACCGCATCGGCAAAGAGGAAGAGTGACACGGACCTACGGACACGTAACAGGATAGTTGCTAAACACCACAACACTACGGCCTCAAATATGACCACAGAATTGAATCAACTCCTCTGTGTCTCTGTGTGTTGTTCTTCACGGAGCTGGTATTTATGGAAAAATATCCTTTATCCTACATCCAGATTTATGTTTGGAGAAAAACGAATCATGACTTCAACACACAATGTCCGCTGCCAATCCTTGAGGAATATGAGGCCATCTTACAGGAAACACTGTTCCCACGTGATGCTGTCCTATTCCAAGATGATAATGCCCCCAAACACACCGCTAAACAAGTTAAGACCTTCCACTGCCTCCTCAATCACCAGATCTAAACATCATTGAACCTTTATGGGTTCTTGAGTCTAGTTTGCAAAAAATATTTCCTCCCATAAACTGGAGGCTTTCCTTCTTGAAGTCCAGTATCACGCTACACACACACACAGCTGTATGACAGCACATGGAGGATTAAAACTGCTCTGGACCCAAAGAGTGGCTCTGCTCCTTATTAGGTTGATATTCAGTTACTGTCAGGTGTTTCTGATATTTTGTGTTTGTTCTGCACATTAAGCCACTAGAACTTCATCAGTCTCTCCATTTCACACCTCTTTCCAGTTACATTTCACTAGCTTTCTCTGGCCACTTTCTTTACGATGTTCTTTACACTATTCCCCTCCAGAGGAACGTCTTATTATATCTTTCTCACAGTAGTTAAGAAAACAATAAAACAGGAATTGAAACAGATTTCAGTGCCAACACAAATGTCCTGGCCCAAGCGGGCTGTCACGTATGAATGATACGCATGTACTGCGTGTGAGTAATGTGTACAATCTTTGGCTGAGCGGTTACGATTTGGTGAGTGACTGTACGACTGTATAACGTCATGTGTCGCGGACCCGCAGGCCCCCGCCACCTGTCTGCTGTAACCGTGGCAATTTAGTGACATCAATCATGGCGATAAGGGGCTGGCAATTACAGGCCGCATGGTTAGTGTACCAAGGCCCACAGAGTCAGCAGTTACACTGGGAGAGAGCAGGTCTGAAGTCAGCATTTTACCAGTGGGAAGATTAACATTTCTGATTTAATGAAATTACAAAGGTTCAGGGTGCTCTTGACGTTTGCATTTTTTTTTCCCTACATAAAGTATTCTATCAGTGTGAAAAGAAAACTCTTGAAATGAATGGTAAACGTTAAAGCAGGTGAGCAAACCGTATACACACTCCCCTTGTTTCCTCTGGGCTTCAGAGCCTCCATTGGAAATATTTGTTTAACATTTCATTTATCATATGTTACTCAGACTTTATCACTGGGTTGCAGTTAAAGAGTTTGAAGATTATGTTTGACTTTGTTCTACTTTTCCTTCTCGGTCCTGTATCTGTATCCGATTACTGTTTTAATACTTTAGAATTTATTCTAATGCCATAGACCCTGCGTGTGTTAATGTTGATTCATTCTCAAATTTGTGTGTGTGTGTCTGTGTGTGTGTGTGTCTGTGTGTGTGTCTGTGTGTGTCAGCAGGTCATCGTTCACTCTGGGAGTGGTGAGGGCTCCAGGAGTGCTCTTATCTGACTGGCCGGCCTCCATCTTTGTCCCTCTAGTAATGAAACGTTATTAAATTATTCCCTCTGGGACCGCCAAAGATTGGCTTGGAAATCCATTCTTTAGGAATATCTGTCTGCACCAGTACTGACGCCAAGGGAAGTGTTCAGACATGTAGTCCTCTGTTTCTTGTATGCGTTCTCTTTCTGGTTATCATCTTCCTTCTTTCTTAGGCTTTCAAAGACTCACGTTTGCTGTTGTTTTCACCGGGCCAGACAACCCGAACTAAAGGAGTAAACGCTGCAGATTTCTATTACACCGCTCCTAACATGCTTGGTGTGAACGTGCCCGTACTTTCTGAACACACAAGCACACATATGCTCACATATGCACACGTACATGCATGCACAACCACACACACACACACACACACACACACACAGAGAGAGAGAGAGAGACTGTGGAGAGATGCAGGACTCTCTAAGACTCTTTGCTAAACGACTGTAATGTAATGTAAATGTAATGGATTCAGTACAGTCTAGGCCAGGGTCTTACACCATGACCTTACTTGCTGAATGCTCTACCTATCTATTCTAAGTTCAGTCATTACAGACAATTGAATTCCACTCCTCACCATCACATCACCACGCTCATCATCGTCTCTTAGACTGTGACCAATCACAGGGGGGTCCGGAGTGGAAACCCCACAAGAAAACGGATATGTGTGAATTGCATCAGGGGAAAGGTTTTCAGCGTGTGCTTTCCGAAGTGTAAAGCGCTATCTGATCGGGCAAGAAGATAGATGAGCCGGCTGTCTAATTGGCCTCCTCTGATGATGTCATCGAGAGAACGAGACGATCGCCGAGCCCAAATTGCCTCCATCTGGCTGCCACAGCGCTGACGTCGAGGCGATGACAGAGACGGGCTCATCATCTTTGTCCTCAGCTAGGTACTCCTTCGCTAAGTGTGGAGCGCCGTGAGCAGGGGATCGAATGACCTCAGATTGCATGATGGGGGTTCCTATTAAGGGGATGTAGTGTAAAATCTGATTCAGCCAGGCCTTCATGCCTGCTACAAGCCTGACCCCTGTGTGACTCTGGATGTGCTGATGAGCTAAACATAGGCTTGGCTGTTACGGTCCTGGCGCTGGCTGCGTACAGTATCATCTCTGCTAAATGTCGCCATCTGAATGTGGGGAAAGGGGGAAGAGAAGGGGAGATAGGCAATACGGGGTGAATGTGGGGTAAGAAGGTTTAGATGTGAACGTGTTGAGGTTATATCAAAATGGACTAAAGTAGATTATCAAGGAGGGGAGGGATGATGGGTTTGTTCATTGTTAGGAGAAGGGGACAAGCTTGATTTGATATATGATATAAGAAATATGCCATGAAGTCAGAGACATATTTAACATGTTAGGATTTAAAAAAAAGAAGTGGGCAATAACCTTCATGGTCCTCCAAAACAAATGAACAACAATATTGTAACTATCGTTTTCTGACTTTTATCCATGTTAAACCCAGCAGATGGGTGTTTCCTATGCACCCGAAGATCCTGTCCTGAGGTGTCTTGTATTGCAAAAGGCCTTAGTATCCTCTGTAGCATAAACATCACTGACGCTGTGCCTGTGTGTGTGCGCGCGCGTGTGTGTTTGTGTGCACGAGCGTGTTGTATGCTATGGATACGCGAGAGATGAAGGGTGCATGTGTGGTGTGTATGTGTGGTGTGTATGTGTGGGTGTGTGTCATGTCAGAGGACGCTTGGCATTAAGTGTAACGTTGACCTCATCGCTCCACTTACATCAGTCCGCTTGAAGAGAGAGGAACGCAAAACATCTGAGAGTGAAAGTGGTGCTGCAGTGGACATGTGTGTGCACACACACACACACACACACACACACACACACACACACACACACACACACAGCGTTTACTAAAGTGAAGGAAACTTGGCAGCAGGTGCAGCTGTCTAGTTTTCCTGTCCCGCTATCTGAAACCGTATCTCTGAGATCACTGAGAAATCACCTCCTGATTTATGCTGAGTTCACTGACCTGCTGCAGAGCATGTGTGACTTTGACATTCTTGAAGTCGCCTCAAGACTCCCTTTGCAGATCCCTTATATGCAATGCACATATATGAGCACAAATGCACACATACACACACACACACACACTCACACTGCTCCGCATGGCCTCTTAACCCAGCTTTTTCCCACATCCCTCACCTCTTTCAGTGGTTTTTTTTTCCCCCAGTTTTTTTTTTTTTTCTCTCCTTCCATTTTGATGGATGGTCCTCGCTGACACTGTACAGTCCTGCACTGTTTATGTAGGGCCCTGCTCTTGATTTGGTGTTGTTTCGACCCCCCTGGGAGGAGAAGCCTCTCCCCTCAGTCCTGAGGGTCGTTATGAGTCATGGGAAGGGGCCCGCGAGCGACGGGCGACATCACGCCGCATAACTCTTCTGATATCAGCTGCGTTTTGTGTGTGTGTGTTTGTGTGTGTGTGTGTGTAACTGTGTGTGAGAGAGCAAGAGAACAACACTCCTGGGAGTTGTAAGTGTTCCCATGCTATCATAGTGTAATTCTTCTTCAATGACTCAATTAAGCCACTTAGCCAAATACTTATCGTCTTCGCTCTAAATGTTCTGTCACACGTGAGTTCGCCGATAATTGAGGCATTTCCCCCTATTACAAATTAATGTAATACGCAGACATACAACGCAGCAGAGTTCAAAGTCAATATAGCCTGTAGTATAGCACGTATTGTATTGGGTATATAGCAGCACAAAAGCATTTATAACGCTCTGTGTGTACTAATTTAATAACACTGTCCTGCCCCACACGGCACCACAACACACAGCCACACAGACTGCAAATGCCATGAGTGTTATTGTAGCAGCGATGAATCAGACCCAGCGTCAGTTTTCACACATATGTCCTCAGTCACTGTCCGCTGGGCAGAAACGTCCGTCATTAGCAACGCTGCTTTAAACAAGTCAGACGGCCTGAGCGATGACGCAACAGCACGACCGCGGCTACACGCTGCAACAGGTTAGAGGGGAACCGTTAACGGATGATGGTAGTGCTCTGTACGAGAGAGGGATGAGTCCCTGTTGGATCAGCCTTCCACCTGACCACATCCAATTGTGCAATGTTATATGAATGGTTTCCACGACAACCTTTGTTTTAACTATTGCATCTGCTCTGATGGGGTAAGGGGGGGTGGAAGGCCCAATACCCCCCCCCCCCCCCGCCCCACCCTTACTGGGCTTGGGGTCTGTGGGTTTGCCGTTGGACAGGGAGGTGTAATGCCTTGGCACGGGTCAGCAGTGAAAGTCGATCCTACCCAGACCTTTAGCCTGACATACACCAGCACTCGGCCATTTTATCAAGTCAAGCAAGTGTGTGTCTGAGTGTGCACGTCTGTCTGTTTTTCTGTCTGTCTGGGTGCTGTCTGTCTCGCTCTTTCTCCTTCTCTCTCTCTCTCTCTCTTTCTCTTGCTCGCTCTCCCTGTCACCCAGAGGGGTAAATGAACAGTCTGGGGCGGGGGAGGGCAGCCCTCCAGTTCACACACACACGCCCATATATAGGCAGCAGACATTAGGTAAACGCTAGGTAGACGTTAGGTAAACTCAACACAGGCACGACTACTTTATTCATAACACCGATACGCTTCTCTGAGCTGGCAGAGTTGTGAGTCCGTGGCACTGGGCAGGGTGTGTGGATGGATGTGGGAAGAGAGTGGCAGGTGGATGAGACTGTGTGTGTGTGTGTGTGTGTGTGTGTGTGTGGTGATGACCGTGAAAGTGTATGTGAATACATTTATTTACGCACGTACGCACATGTTCATTTCACATTTCTGTGTGTGTGTGTGTGTGCACATGCCTGGGTGCGTGTACTAGGTGTGTGTCTTTGTGTTCTATGTGTGTACGTGTGTGTGTGTGTGCATGGGCATGTGTGCATTCATGCAGGTGTGTGAGTGTGTGTGTTTTGGTGCAATTATGTGGGCCACAAAGGACACATCCATCATTCTGGTTGCCTGACCACTTTCAGTGTCAGAAACTCTTAAGGTTTTATTATCACAGTGGCGTTTCAGCCACATCTGACTGGGGGAATTATTTTAGATTTTCTTTCCAGTAATGACAGTAATGAAATCTGAGTGAGACAGATTCGGGGAGACACGGGAGATGAGGTTCTGGCAGGACTGGATTCAAGGCCAGCAGGTTTACACGTGGTCCCAGAGGTGTATCTACACTACAGTCTGGATGCAGGGAATTTAATTTAAAGTTACATTTCCAAGCTTTCTCTACTGCATGACAAGTCACCCTGTTTTTTGACAAGTCACCCTGTTTTTTGACAAGTCACCCTGCTTTTTTGACAAGTCACCCTGCTTTTTGACAAGTCACCCTGCTTTGTTTTGACAAGTCACCATGTTTAGTCATGTCTTGCACCTTACTGCAGGCCTGCATTCATCACCCCGAGACTAAAAAAATGCATATGGCTCTGAGCGTATAGTTTTCATTTTCCTTTCTTTCCTCGATCTTCTTACTCCAGTATTATTTCACCACATAACTATGTAGTTCCATCAAAACTGAACACAAAGCATACCAGGTTCGAAAATGGAGCAATAAAACTATGCTCTAAGACCAATTATGGGTGCTCTCTCTTTTCCCTCTCACTCTTACACATACACATACACAGGCATGTGCATTCAGAGTGCAGGCACACACTCACCCAGACATATAAATATACAATACACCCTTTTGTAATTAAATTGTTTTAGACAGAACTCAGAGCCAACAGTGTCTAGATGATCTTAGAAACGTTCCAGTCTGCCACTGTAATCAGTTACTTGTGATAAACTGTTGACCAAGTAGGATTTTCTGCAAGAAGCCCGTAGCTGAGACGGTCAGTGACAATACCTGAAGCTCAAGTGGCAAAATTCAACATGCTGATTTGAAGATGAAGTGAAGTATACCAGCCACTGTTTAGCTTAGCAATCAACCATGGGTCACAAGGTTACAGCTACAGGTGAAATGATTTAGAGAACACTTTGATTTACCAAAGACTTGGTGTACTAGACTCCTTTCCTCCTCCCACAAGTCAGTCTAATGTCATGTCTAAAATCCATCAACTATGAAGCTTTTGCCTTTTCCAGAGGATGATCACATCACTTTCTATAATTGGATTCAAAACATATCTTTCTCTCTTCCTCCATCTCGCTGTGTTTAGGTGTAATTGGCTCATTTGCCTCATCTGTTTGCAGGTCTATTACCCCTAGACACAGAAAATGTTCCAGCCATGCAGCCAGACACAGACATGGGCCCTCTGGAACAGGGGCAGGACCGACCAGCCCAAACAAGGAGAAAAAGTAAATCGAATCAAAACCAAAACCAATGATTGAAAAAAACAAAAAAACATTGATTGTTTCCAGGTATCCCCCGTTATAAGCTGTAAATAAGAAGAACTGGGACTGGATGTTTGGGTAGGTGATGAACAAAGACCGTAAGGCTTTGTTGATGAATCACAAGTGACAGGACTACTCTTGGGACATTTGTTAAGATGGTGTTGTGACTATTGTCTGTGTTGTGTGTATCATGTCATGGGATAATTGCCCCATCAACACATTTTGACAGTTTGACACATTTTGTGAAAGTCATTAGATAGAGCATGGCACGGTCAGTTCCCAATGGGTCACACATGCTGAAAACGTATGCACTCATGCTAGTTTAAGGTGTTATATTACATTATGTTATATTATTGATGATATTACAGTATTGTTGTTGCAGGGGTTAAAATTTAAGACACAAAAGATTTAAAAGCAATGAACCAGTTGCCAAGTCTAGACAAAAAGTAAAGATATATAATGGAAAATCTTTGTCACACCAAAAACTCTCTCTCTCTTTCTCTCTCTCTCGCCGCTGCTTATCTTTTTGAAATATATTTTTGCATTTTCACTTGCTTCTCTGTTTTCTTTCCCCTTCTGCTTCTCCTTCCTCTCTCTCATACTTAATTGTGATTCTGCGGTGTTTTATTTATGTGCCTCACTCATACAGAAGATGCTATGTTCTCACTTTCCCACAGTAAAGGTCAGATGTATTTGTATCTGGTTGATGTGTGTCATATCAGCGTTCAATCAGGCCCCTCGATGAATAACAGGTTTACATTTTGGTTTACATTTCTAGTTATTGACATGACTTCATGTTCTCCTCAGTCAAGGGCTCTGATGTGTGGATGCCTGCCAAGCACCCTCCACCCCCTCTGCACACACACAGATATAGACACGCAGACAGACAGCCAGACAGAAAGACACACACATACAAACACACATACACATTTCAGAAAACAGGCTACACCTATAATAATGGTGTTTCTGTATGTTATCCATCTACTTTTTAAGTTACATATTGCAAATGGACACAGTCTCCCCAAATATTTATGTTATCCAACTGAATTTATGTTGCAGTGTCACACTGACGGCCAGCTGCATGAATTTCTGTAGGATACATCTGGCTTTACCCTTTTTAACTTACATGTCGCAAATGGATACCAAAATATATACACATCTGCCTCACTGGGCCGGTACAGTTACCTCTTTCCCTTGATTTAAACATGATGTTGTTTTGGCATCCCTTTCTGGCACAGTCCCGTTACTTTTTCTTTTTGAGGTGTGTGGGGGAGAAAAGAGAGAAGGAGGGACCCCCAAATTCTACAATTCTCTCCTACTCTCTTTTTACCATCTCTCTCTGTTTTTCAGCAGTAGTGAACCAAATGAATGCAGCCCCAACAGTTATTGGGGGGGTAGAACAACCCATTTGGTCTAATGAAGTGATCCAGTGAATCAAGTGTGTTCTCTCTCTCCACCTCTCTCTCTCTCTCTCTCTCTCTCTCTCTCTGTCTTAGCCAATTACATAGTGTCCTGTCTTGCATCCTGTCCATTTTTTTCTTTTCTGTCTCACTCTTTTTATTTTCCCTCCTTCTTTCTCAAGGCCTGGTAGAGTCCTGATAGGCTTGTTGGGGATAAAAACCTGAGGCTTCGGAGAGGAGAGGGACATTTGGGAGCGAGATGGCGAGAGGGACGGTGGCCACATACCTACATGGAGTCCTTCTCCTGGCTCTGTGGAAGCCCTCACTACAAGGAGGTGGGTCCCCTTTACTACATTTATACCTCGCTCAGCAGTACAGCACCTGAGGCACAGGTGTGACGTAAGGTTTATGTAGTAGTGTTGACTGGAGAGGGATTTCAAATAGATTTTTTTTTTTTGAGATTTGAGATTTGGAAGATGTTGGGAGCCTCAGCCACCATGATGATGATGATGATGATGATGATGATGATGATGATGATGACCAGGTTGTTGAAAGATGGGCATTCTGGGACAATTTGGCTGCTGCATTTATGGCAATTATGTTGTATATTGATAATGATGATGAAGATGATCAACATCATTGCCTGCTGCAGACAATTTGTGCTGGAATGTACACATTCACTGCAAGAAATATTCACCTTAACAAGTGATTTAATCTTGTACTGTCTTAAAATCTTAAAAATCTTGTGAAATCTAAAAAATAAACGGTGTGAGATCATTTATCTTGTTTTCAATATGGTTTCACCTACTTCAAGAACTTTCTTGATAGAAGTGACAATATATTTGCAGTGTGTAAACTGATCATCATAATCATCATCATCATCTCTGCAGCCAATTTTACTGGAACTCGGTTACAGGTTAGCAGGTAAAGACTAGGTATGTATGAACAGGTGTGTTCCTGCAGTCATCCTCAGCCTCAAGATGCTGTACTGAGCTTGTGTTGGACATTTATTGCCTTTCTTGTATCACAAATCTTTCAAAAGTGCTGCCAACACTTGTCAGTGTGTAGAGTTTGTACTTTTGTCTTCACAATAAACATGGTTTGACACGACATTGCTGCGTTTTTAGAAGGAGCTATGTTGTATTATCACTGAAGTTTAAGCTTCATACACATTTCCACCTGAATATTATCAATGCAATTTAGAATGTAAAAATGGCAAAAGAGGGACTGGAGGTGGATTGTCCTTGATCAAACCATAATATTTGTAATGCCTGATCTAGTCTCAGTAAGCCCACAGCAAGGTGTGTTTTCATTTTAGTCCTTCCTCCTCTTCCACTCTCATAGTGCAAAGCTCTGCACTGTTCCAGGCTGTTGTGTAATCTGGATACATCCATGTTTTAATTGCACACACAGAGGGGAGGGTGGGTGATATCATTGGTTGTTTCTGTGTTTTTGTTTTACTACAATGCACTGGATGAGTATTTGTACTTATGCCTTATACTTTGCACAGTCAACTTGATTCATATATAAATTGACAACTTCTCAGCAGTACAAACATCCAACGTATCAACAGCAAAAGTTAAACTGCTGGAGGATTTCAAATAGAGATTTTAAAAAAGCGTACCTTTAACCTTTAACCTTTTACCTTAAATAAATGAATAAACTGCATTGATGGTTGTATCTACAAGGCATCCATAGATTCATTACCGTACGATAACATCAGAGTGATAAGATGAGAGTAACATTATTAATCTTGGAATAATATGAGATATTCAACACACTGTGCCAACATGGTTTTCTACCTTCCAAACCGACAATGTCTAAATGTCAAAATAACAGTCATCATGTGATCCAGGGATGTGTTGAAGTGACTTCATGGTGATAGAGGTATCGCTATTGGAGAATACATTCTTCTGCTGTTTCATTTCAGTGCAGATTCTCTCCAAAACTAGAAAAGCCTGAGCTGATGACTAACAGTTTAGTTATTTACTGCACATTGCTAATACGCTGTATATGCCATTACTCTGAGATCATAAACTCTCATTCTTTAGAATCGCCGTAAACCTCTTCTTTTCACATCTGGGTTATGGGACCTTTCCTTTTATAGTTGTTCACTCCCTATGCCTCTATTTTTGGCTATCTTGATTTGTGAAACAGAACATAGGTGCAAAAAACGGTCAGAATTATGACCAAAGAAGCATGCCTTTTGGATGAAGGGGTGTTTCTTATCAGCTGCAGAGAAACTCAGACTGAGAGCGCAGGGGTGAATCACTCTTTCTCATACTCTCTCTCTCTCACACACACTCTCTCTCTCACACACACACACTCTCTCTGCTAAAATTACATATAATAGTTTATTATTTCAGTATCTCACCGACGTATTTCACCGATGTAGTTTTATGCTGTTTAGACATATGAACATGTGTTTCATAAAGAGCTGTTAAAGAGGAGAAATTCATGCTTCATTAGCCCTCATAGATGACTCAGAGCCTCAAAAGTTCAGTCATCTGTTGAGAGTCCAGAACAATGAAAACATAACTCACTGTTAGATTTGTTTATGTACAGATAAGACAAAACCTTTGCCTTGTGAGATCAAGTCTGAAAATATGGCTTTCAATGCACCTGTCCCTTGTGTACCGTAGGAGCAATGGGAGACCATGCAGCCCAAGAGCCCACTTTTTCTCTCTCTTTTATGTTTTGCAGTACAGATGTTCATACCAAGATACTGTACTGTTGCAGTATGTGCAGTTTCATTGATAAAACCCCTTTTCTAATCTTAGTGAGTGAACAGAGCTATACTGGTTATGTTACAGGTGTATGGTTGTGTTTCAGGTGTATACATACCTGCCGGTGGAGGAGGCGGTGCTGGAGCTGGAGTGGCTGGTGGTGCAGGGCCTGGGACTGGATTTGGACCGGGCAGAACTGGAACAGGATTCGGCCCTGGTGGAGCTGGAACTGGATTTGGGCCAGGAAGCGGAGGAACAGGGTTCGGGCCAGGGGTCGGAGCTGGAACCGGGTTCTGGCCTGGTACAGGACCAGGGGGAGCTGGCACTGGTCACGGCTTCGGACCAGGAACTGGTGGAGGTGGATACTGTTTGTGTTTTCTGTTCAGAACGAGACACTATTTATAGTTAGTTAGATAAACTAGCGTAAAAAGATTTACTGAAGAGAACACACTGTAATTGTAACACTACAAGTCACAGACATGCATCAGTATTGCTTTTCAGAAGCATGAGCTCATTAATCAATCATCGCTCACAAAACAGCCAAACATCAGATAAATGACATCAGCTACTGGAGGAGTTCCAGGTTACAAGCCAGACAAAACAGAAAGTGTGTTTTTTTATGTCTTACAGATGATGAATTCCTCATGTTGTTTTCTACCTCAAGAATCAACTCTTTCTATAAATATGTGAATGACCTGTTACAGCTGTCTCTGCCCATGTTTGGCCTGTTCATCTACATGACTAGATGTGTGTGTTTCCTTTAAGTCCTCCTGATCATTGTATCCAACAGGTGGCTATGGTGGTCAGGGACCAGGAGGAGTTGGACCAGGGGGAGTTGGACCAGGGGGAGTTGGACCCGGAGGAGTTGGACCAGGGGGAGTTGGACCTGGAGGAGTTGGACCAGGAGGTTTCAGACCTGGTACCTACGGTCTGACTATGATATTTATTGAACCCACCATCTGTATAAAGTCCAACCAAGTTTTATGCCATGGTACTGTTGATCTTGAGCTGTTGAGCTAATGTGAGTTCTTACTGCTGCTTTTCCCTACAGGAGCTGGTGGCAAACCTCCTAAAACAGGTAAAACACTCAGGACCGGTGTGTTTAAGCATTAAGCATCTGAGAATTGGGTTCTGATTTAAGATGTCTGGTCATATGTCCACGTAAACGTTAAAAGCAAACTGGTCTCAGATGAGGGCCAACATTCATGAAGTGTCTAAGAACCTAACTTATCAGAGGCCATTTTGTTTCTTGAGTTATGAAGGAGTTATCCTAAATAGTAGTAGTGATCCTAAATCAGAAATTTCCTAAATACTTTTTTCGTCTCCAGGAGCTGGCTATGGTGGTCGTGGTGGAGTACCTGGAGGGCTGGGGGTTGGACTGGGAGCTGGAGGTCTAGGAGGAGGATTAGGACTAGGACCGGGCGGAGTTGGGCCAGCTGGAGCCAGGCCTGGTGGTTTTGGACCAGGCCACATTGATCCAGGTGGCCAAGGGATACTTTCTTTTCTTTTTCGAACTCATAAGCCTTATGTGTGATAAATATTAGACTGCAGAAATTTGAAGGTACTAAACATCTAGTTAGCTGGTAAAATGTTGAGAGGCTGCTGAAGTTTGGGAGGTACAGTTGTTAGTTTCCTGCCTTGCTCATGAGTGAGATTAGACATGGTGGGCTGTATGCCCCAGTTGATTGCAGTCCAAACAACAGAGTGCCTGACACGTTACTCTGAGCTTCCATTACCCGACCCTCACAATGAGTGGAAGTCCTCTGCACTGCACACTGATCAGTGGTCAGCCCCTCTACTGTAAATATTGTTCCTCTGGGCACTGCAGCAGGATAAAGATTACATGCATTTACCATTATTTCATTTCCTTATTACTTCAAGGCTATAAGTTATTGTTGAGGGGCCACACACACACACACACACACACACACACACACACACACACACACACACACACACACACACACACACACACACACACAGTGATAAAGGCTAATGCATTAGGCATGGTGGACCCCTGATAAAGAGCGGAAGTCATCACGTCAGTCAGAAAGACTGGTTTGCTTTGGAATTTTGTGCCGTCCTGTTTTTCATCTCCAAACAGGCAGTTTGCCGATGCAGGATGAGGAATGTTAGCGATATCCAAATGATTCTCAGAGCTTAAGCCCCGGCTTTGTGGAACCTTTTGAATTCCACCCGATGCCGTGGGTAGAAAGCGGGTCAGTGTAAGCACAGGAAACAGACTCATATGTCACACTTTCCAATTTACCAAAAGTCTGGTCATCTCAGACCAGCACATTATGTATCCTTTCTACACAATCATGCCCTCAAACTCTGTGTTTGTTCTGCCCTGCTCCGCCCTGAAGAATAAGATCCAAACATCCTGCTTGTATCACCTGAACAAGCAATGAAAGAATACACAAAAATGGACCAAAAAAACGATTTAAATCCATATTTGGGCTAAAGTATTACAAGTACATTGTGCTTTTTCAAATGCTCAAATAACGATTGAAAGTAATAATGAAATAATGATTTGAAAGTTTCAATTTGAAGCCCTCATGTGTACCAGCTCTGCTTTTAACAGGGAGCTGGAGAATGAGATTCATAGGTTGATACCACAACAGACTGCTATTAGAAAGAAATTGACACCTTGGTCTCCCACCAGTTTTCTCAGTTATCTTCCTACACAGGATTCAGTCCGTAGCTGTACCCTACAAGGGTTTAAAGGGTTAAGGGTTTTACAGTCAAACATTGAAACAAACTTGAAAAACCTTTTCAAAGACCAAGGTAATCCTTGTGAGGTTTCTCTCTGGCACCAGTCATGACATTACTAATGGGTGGAGTCACACACGGACAGATTGAACTCATTAATGTAGCATATAGTGGGTGGTCACTTGCTTCAAATATTTATTTCATTGTCATATTTCAAGTTTTCCTAATCTTGATTGGGAAATCATACAGTAATTATTTTGTGGGATGTTAGTGAGTTTAATAAAGCTCTGTCCTGTCCCAGCTGTCTATGGAGGCTATGGAGGGGGTTATGGACCAGGTGGTGGTGGTCAGTACCCAGGAGCTGGTGGAGCAGGCCCCAAACCTCCCAAATCAGGTACTTACTGTTCATTTCCTGTACATTACAGTGGTAACACTTTAGGAATGTGTAATCTAGTATGTCATTGAGTTATCTTTTCCTACCTCAGGTGGGGCCGGAACAGCACTTGGAGGAACAGGATATGGTCCTGGTGGCACGGGTGTTGGACCTGGTGGTGCAGGTGGAGTCAGGCCTGGTGCCGGAGTTGGGCCTGGTGGTGCTGGTGGTATTGGGACTGGTGGTGCAGGTGGAGTCAGGCCTGGTGTGGGAGTTGGGCCTGGTGGTGCTGGTGGTATTGGGCCTGGTGGTGCAGGATTTGGGCCTGGTGGTGTTGGACCTGGAGGCGCAGGAGGAGTTTGGCCTGGTGGTGCTGGTGGCATTGGGCCTGGTGGTGCAGGAGTCTGGCCTGGTGGTGCTGGTGGCATTGGGCCTGGTGGTGCAGGAGTTGGCCCTGGTGGTGTTGGACCTGGAGGCGCAGGAGGAGTTTGGCCTGGTGGTGCTGGTGGCATTGGGCCTGGTGGTGCAGGAGTTGGGCCTGGTGGTGCTGGACCTGGAGGCGCAGGAGGAGTTTGGCCTGGTGGTGCTGGTGGCATTGGGCCTGGAGGAGCTGCAGTGCCAGCAGGAGGTATATGATAAGATCTACAGTACAGATCATTTTTGGATCATTTCTAGAGGTGACACATACAGTACTTATTCTACATCAGAGAATGTATTTGTATTAAAAGCAGTAAAGATTAAATGCAATGTTGAATGTTGCGACCACATACAGCCCTAGAGAATGGAGGTAGTTTAGGAGAACAGTGAGAAAAAGGATTTATTGTAATTCTGGACAAAATACATTTTAAATATTAAACATGAATACACACATTGTGTTCTGTACAGCCTCATTCAGAGTTTCTATATCAGAAAGGAAACTCAATTACCAGGTTATAGAGTACGTTTCTTGTTTATTTCAGCCAAATTTCAAGTTATTTCTACTAAAGTGACTTAATACATTTCCTGTTTCAGTTCCAGTGCTGCCACAGACTGGTGTTCCTGGGGGAGGAACTGGGGGGAAGAGCGGTGGTAAAGCGTCAAAACAAGTGCCAGGTAAACTCCTAAAAAGGACAGATCATCTGTTCTTACAATATAGATATACAATGTTAGTGTATTATGAACCAGACTGGTTGAATTTTCTGTGTAATTTTGTCAAGGTCTCCATTTTTGTTTTGTCTCATATAGGTGTTGGGGTGCCTGGACTCTATCAAGGTGGACTTGTACCTGGCCAAGGTATGTCTGGAAACTAATAGTGCACCTGTTCTGAGGTTATTAGTATTTACAGTTGTAAATATTGTATTGTTAAGTTTTACAGAGTGAGGTGTAGCAGTTGATCTATGTGATTTTCCCTATTTCTTTGCGTCTTTGTTAGGTTTTGGAGGCCGTGGTGTTCTCCCTGGAGTTGCCACAGGGTCTGGACTTGGTCCTCAGACTGGTGAGTTGATGACTTAGTTGGTAAAATGTCAGCCTTATTAACAATATATCTACAGTCTTGAAAATCCATGTTAATATCCATTGTACTTCATATATGTCCCTGACAACTGTTGCCTTACTCCTCATAGGTGCCGGAGTGCTCGGCCAAGGGGGCGCTGGGGCAGGAGTTGGCAGTGAGTGTCAAATCAATCAATCATTTATGAATTGAAAAACTGTTTGTCATATTACAAGATGATTTGAGGAAATGTATCACCTACACTTTAATATGAAAGTTAGGTTTAATGATCCACACCAGTCAGTAGTCAGCAAATCTGAGCATGTTTGATGGGTACCTCTCTCCTCAGATGGTCGTGGAGGTTTTGGGGGACAGCAGTTACCTGGAGTGTTCCGTGGTTATCCTCTTATATCACCCAAATCAGGTACACAGCAAACTTTTACATTTATATGTAGATGTGCAGTCAATGATGAATGTGGAGGAAAAAAAACTGAAACTGAAATTAAAATTGAAAATGATTCATCCATTTACTTCCAGGGGCGGGCAAATCAAAGAACCCAGCCAAAGCTGCAGCTAAATACAGTAAGGACACATACATTGAGGTGTCAGCCATTATCACATAATGAATTTAGTGTGTAAGGATGATATATGGAATGAAGCCTTACCATAGCAGCATCCAAATTATTGTTTTCTGTACTAGGTGGAGCTGGAGCTGGAGGAGGTGTACTTGGTCAAGGAGGCATAGGTGCTGCAGGGGGTGGAGTCGGAACAGGAGGTGGCCCTGGAAGTGTACCTGGGTTTGGAGGCGGAGTTGGAACAGGAGGCGGGCCTGGAAGTGTACCCGGGTTTGGAGGCGGAGTTGGAACAGGAGGAGGGCCTGGAAGTGTACCCGGGTTTGGAGGCGGAGTTGGAACAGGAGGCGGGCCTGGAAGTGTACCCGGAGCAGGTGGCACAGGTGAGTCAGGAGTGGAGCACATTTTTCAGGTGCTGACCAAGGTACAAGATGTGTCCATTTGTATGTTGTGAGGAATGAGGAATAGAAATAAAAACAAAGACAGGAATATTTCACACTTGTTGAACGTTACAAAGGACTGGGTGATGTGTTCCCTGTAGAATTTCTGGATGTGCATGAACCAAAATGAGTCTGAATATTTCATGTATGGCATGGGGATGTTTCAGTGGCTGTTACCTCAGTTCACTTGGACATTGGTTTGTGCCATAGGTTACGGTCCTGGCTCAGCCAAAGCACGCAAATATGGTGAGACTTATTTGCACATTCTTGAAAATACCAAAGGCAATATGAATGAATGAATGAATGAATAAATTAATGAATATGAATGTATGGATATGTACTGTGTGTTATTAACAACTTATCTTTGTCCACCATTAAATATTGAAACATATTTAAAATGCCATCAATCTCTCCAGGTCAGCTGGGTGGTGCAGCTGGTGGGCTTGGAGGCGGAGGACCAGGAGGGGGAGCTGGAGTTGGCCTTGGCCCAGGAGGGGTACCTGCCTCTGGGATTGGGACTGGTGTGGCAGGTGGTGGCTATGGTTTTGGTCCGGGTGGGGCAGGCACTGGGTCAGGTGGTCTTGGTTATGGTCCTGGTGGTGCTGGAACTGGTCCTGGAGGAGCTGGTTATAGGCCAGGTGGAGCTGGAACTGGTCCTGGAGGAGCTGGTTATGGGCCGGGTGGAGCTGGAACTGGTCCTGGAGGAGCTGGTCAGGGCGGTCTTGGTTATGGTCCTGGTGGTGCTGGAATTGGTCCTGGAGGAGCTGGTTATGGGCCAGGTGGTGCTGGGTATGGGCCAGGTGGAGCTGGAACTGGTCCTGGAGGAGCTGGTTATGGGCCAGGTGGTGCTGGACTGGGAGGGGCAGGAACAGGACCTGGAGGTAAATATAAATCAATGAATTTAAGATTTGGGGAAATTTTAGGTATAAATACATCTAGTAACCTAGGTAAACCTTAAGATACAGTACAGTAAAGATTAATAGATAAATCACTATAATGGCTCATCATAGATGTGATTTGTATTGCAGGGTATGATGCCAATGCCAAAGCCCGTAAATATGGTAAGTATAGTCATATGATTGAAGCAGTATTTTAGCAAGAAAGAAGACTATCAGAAGAAAGAAGAATAAATGTTCTTCTCCTCATAGGCATGTTGAGTGGGGCTCTTGGAGGTCCAGGAGCAGGTACTGGTGGAGTTGGGCCTGGTGGTGTGGGTACTGGCACTAGCTATGGACCTGGTGGTACTGGCACTGGCTATGGACCAGGTGGTGTTGGACCTACCGGGGGAGTTGGGCCTGGTGGTGCTGGCACGGGCTATAGACCAGGTGGAGGAGTTGGACCTGGTGGTGCTGGTACGGGCTATGGACCAGGTGGTGCTGGTACGGGCTATGGACCAGGTGGAGGAGTTGGACCTGGTGGTGCTGGTACGGGCTATGGACCAGGTGGAGGAGTTCGGTCCTGGTGGTGCTGGTACGGGCTATGGACCAGGTGGAGGAGTTCGTCCTGGTGGTGCTGGTACGGGCTTTGGACCAGGTGGAGGAGTTGGTCCTGGTGGTGCTGGTACGGGCTATGGACCAGGTGGAGGAGTTGGTCCTGGTGGTGCTGGTACAGGCTATGGACCAGGTGGAGGAGTTGGACCTGGTGGTGCTGGTACAGGCTATGGACCAGGTGGCACTGGTATTGGCTTTGGACCCGGTGGTGTTGGTTATGGACCTGGAGGTAGGTTGACACACACTATCTAAATAAGAAGGCATGTCTAGATTCAATATAGTTATAGGCTATTAAAGCATTCTCAATTCTCTTCTTCTTCTTTCTATGTTTTACAGGTTATGCTGGTTATAAAGCACGCAAATATGGTAAGAAAACCCTCTACACGCTCATGTACCCCCTTATGAGTAAAGAATATTGGAGTCATTGTTTTATTTCTAATATAACACTGTTTTCAGGAATTCTGCCTGGAGGTGCTGGAGGTGCCCTGGGTGCAGGAGGACTTGGTGGTGGACCAGGAGGAGGAGCAGGTGCTGGCCTCGGCCAGGGAGCAGGGCCTGGCTCTGGGCTTGGAGTAGGAGGAGGGGTCCCAGCACGAGGTGTTGGACTAGGAACTGGAGGTGGGCCTGGATCAGGATTGGGGACAGGTGGAATACCTGGATCTGGAGTTGGAACCGGAGGGGGACCCGGTGGTTTCGGACCAGGCAGTGCTGGAGGTATGAAGGGCAAGAAATCTGAATTTGAAGAATTAAAAAATTAATCTATGCTTGAGGAATCATTGACAAAGCTTTAAAGCTGAACAAAGCAAGATTTTATGTTGAAATACACCTATCTTATCAGTCTGAATCACTAAATTGGGGCTGCAAGAGCTTCCCATTCCAACTAATTGAGATCCTGTAGATTTGCCCTATTGCCCAAATTTATTTCAGGTGTTGGGTGACAATTCAAAACTTAAGAATGAGATGCAGCTTTTTCCCAGCAAGTGAGTCCTCTGTCAACATCTGTACTCACCAATGGCTGAACCTGCTATGAAAAGTTTTTTCCCACCATCTTCATCCAGGAGATATCATTGAGCCTGCTTAGCCATACAGGCTTCTTTAAAATAATGTGCATTGTGTGGTAAGTCTCTGGTTTTTCTCTCATAGGATATCCTGGTGGGGCCAAGTCACTCAAATACGGTGCGTAAATTCATGCAATATAAGCATTACCCTTCGAATGAAACTCGTATGATCCGTAATCAATGTTTATGACAAGTATTACATCAACTTTAAAACTGTATATGTACTGTTACATGCACAAAACTTGTCACATGAACGTTACAATTAATCAATATATTAAAAACTGGTGTTTCTATCTAAACATATCTACTTTGTAAGCATGTGTAAAGTGCAATAAAGTGCTCTCACTTCATGTCAGCAATCATTTTGACATAGTAGGTGTCAGTTTTTTCAAATGGATACATTATCTCTTACAACTCTTATTTAAAGCCCTTTTCAAGAACAAAACTCATTCCCCACCTGTTTGGTCCCTCCTAGGCACTGCTGGTGGTGGTGGAGCCCCTGGATCTGGCGTGGATGGGAGATTTGGTGGAACAGGGACAGGAGGAGCCTTGGGAACTGGAAGATTTGGACCCGGCGCTGGCTATGGGCCTGGGGCTGGTTATGGTCCCGGAGGTGGAGTTGGACAAGCGACTGGGACTGGTTACGGCCCAGGCTATGGTGCTGGAGCAGGACCTGGGGCTGGATATGGTCCTGGTTCAGGGGGTAATTCAACAGAATTGACACATTTTGTCAAATTCAACTAAACTAAGTCCTTAATCCTTGTGGAGTTGATTAACTAAATCATTCCTCGTTCCCTCAAACAGGTTATGGAGCTGGATCAAAACCTGCTAAATACGGTATTAATAATGTTCCATTTTTTCACAAAAACATGATGATGAAAATAACATCCAAATCCCACTAAGGGGCAAATAATTCTGATCTGATCCTGGTGTAGGCCAAGGTGGAGTGGGTGCTGGTGGGGTACTTGGAGGTGGAGCAGGACGAGGTGGTGAGTTTGAAGCTCTAATGAGTTGTACATGTGAGATGATTCTATTGTGGACTGTTACAGAAATTGTTGATGGAAACCATATAGTTTTAATATCATTGTTGTTTTTTCTCTCTTAGTTGGCACTGGACCAGGTGGTTATGGCACAGGACCAGGCAAGATAAACCTTTCTTCAGTGATACACTTAGAAATTGTTCTTGATGTGGCTCATTCCTTTTACTAGGTTGTAAAATAATAGCCCACACAATTCATTTTCTCATAGGTGGTTATGGAGTAGGAGGATATACACCAGGAGGCTTTGGAACTGGTACTGGAGGTCCAGGTTAGTTTTCAGGAAGGTGCTGGGATTCTGGGGTTGGGTAGCACGTTTTGTCAGTGTTTAGATCTGTATTCTGTGACAGCATTGACAGGTCTTCACTGTACCACTGAATTAATCTAACCTAACATTAGATAAATTATCTTAGTTTGTCTTCACTATGAAGCATGAGTGAAAATGTGACAAGTTGCATGGCCGTATTTTTTTTGCCTCTGTGTCTGAGTAGTCACTCTTTGTCTCTGACTTGATCCCTAGGCTATGGCACCGTGGCTGGATCTAAAGCTGCTAAGTATGGTAAGAATGGCTGTAGTTTGAATATGATGACATTGGGACAGCTATGTTACATTGAAATGGTTTGATTCTAATTGATTTGAGTTGATGTGCCTGTTGACAACATTTCTGAGAGCTCTTTTCTGCCTCATACCCTCCATTTTAAACTGTAGGACAACCAGGTGGAGCTGGAACTGGGGTTGGAGCAGGGCCTGGCACTGGAGTAGCTGGTACTACAACTGGGATCGGCACTGGAACTGGTGTTGCAGGGACGGTAGTCGGAGCCGCTGGTAAGATTCTGTTCGGGGAGAGGATTATTAGACTAAACTGTTAAATGTTTTCAAATATCCCTTTAATAGGTGACAGAGATGCTGCTATTTGTTTCACCAACAAAATTATTTGTGTTTATAAAACAGAAATGGGAGTGGATTAAACAGGAAATGGGTGTGGATTTAGATCAGAAAGTGAAAAATTGAAATTGTAATCATTGTTAAGATTTATAAAACAAAATGTGATGTAGAAGGGAAAAAATATACTTATGGTTATGAGGAATGGGAGGAGAAACTGGAGCAAAGAGGAGAAAGAGAGGGACGAGAAGGAAGAAGACATGGTAGAGAAGTTTAGTAATCCTGAAATATGATTTTGTCTTATCTGTGATGGAGCAGGAGGAGGACTTGGAGCTGCAGGAAGCACACCAACTCCAGGATCAACAGGTTCAGGCACAGCAGGAGGAGGTAGGCAACATGCAGTGGGGAGGTTGGATCAATGTGTTAAGATTGTGTTAGCACTAAGCATTTGTTGATATATTTGACCACATTAATTTCCATTATAGGCATGCATTTAGCTGACGCTCGTATCCACAAGTTGCACTGCTCCTTACAAAACATTTTTGCACTTCTTTGTTACATATCCTTAACTACAATAATGACATCTCAATACATGTGAGCTTTCATACAGGCCTATAGTAATACTGTTTCTCACTTTCACCGTGTCTTTGTCTGCACCTTCCTCCAATTTCCAGGTATCCCGAGTGGTGCAGGAGCTGGAAAGGACGGAAAAGATGGTGATGGAGCTGGAGGCACAGGTGACCATCCAAAAGACAAGATTTATTTTTCAAGTATGACCCTCACTCTGTTCAGTCTTTCTAATATTTTACTCTTATTCCAGGCGAAGGGTGGTGCTGGCAGTGTGCTAGAAGGGTCTGGAAGTTCTGGAAGTGAAGGTGGGTGTAAACCAAGTGATCGATGTTATTTTCTATCCTTGAGATGATGTGACCTTTTGCACATACATGACATCAATAATGTGTAAATTCAGATCCAAATATCCAAAGATTAAACAAGTACAGACGACGACCGACACTCCCAAAGTCAAACATCTGAGAAAATGCAAAAAAAATAAATCCTTGATTTCATGTTTCAAAATTAAAATACTGTAAAATACTGGTGACGGCTGATTAGTGTGCAGACGTGACCATTATTATCACAACGATATTACAGGAACTACTGGCATCACTGGTGGACAGGCAGGACCAGGTGTTGATGGAGACAGACTGAGCGGGACAGGAATACCCATCATTGGTGCAAAACCAGGTATTTTTCTCAAATACAGTATACAAATACAAGATAGTCATTGTCATTCATTCAGGATTGTATGTGAAGCAGTTAAAATGTGTCATCCTGTTTGATGCAACTTTCCTGCCTCACTCACTTATCAGTAGTGATGTATTCAGCTTTATTGCTATGTTGTGTCTCAGTTGTCAGCTGTGGGATTGACCATTATTCATGCTCTTTCCTATCTCTTCATATAAAACAGAACTCAGTGGGACCCCAGTTCCAGGTAAGGATTCACTTCATAGCCATAGCTTTTCTCATGTTATCCTACAAGCACTGTTTACTATACGTTCCTTTATTCCTGCTTTATAGATAGATAGATAGATGTACTTTATTAATCCCAAGCTGGGAAATTGCAGTGCAGCAGCAGCATTACACACAGAGACAATAACAACAACACAATGAATAAAAATAAATAAATAAATAAATAAAATTAAATAAAATTAAAAAAAAAAAAAAAAAAGAACAACCTAGAACAACCTAGACATATTATCATCACCATGACTATACCGTCCATGCAATGGCCCCTTGTTGATGGTTCTCCTTCCTTGCCGACGGCCCTACCATGTTCTGTAGAATTAAGCGATTCACAATCAGTGGCCCTGGAAGTCTCTCTTGACAGGAGTCATTGCTATTGTCACTAGTGACACAGGCCCTGATGCACCCAGTGAGCCCTGTATTCATCACCCTGCAGCTTTTCTTTTCACTTCTCCTTCAGTCTCATCATCTCTTCTTCAGCTCAGCTGCTCTCCCACCCAAGCAGCTTGCTCATGTCACTTATAAATGTTTGTAGTATGGTTAGTGTTACACAACGACTTTGTTTCTCATTGTATTTAGCATGATGACACTGACATAATTTCCTTTGTATTTTATAGGTACCACAGGAGCAGCACCTGGTAGGTTGCCCTGAATATCAAGCTAAAGCAGATATTGACAACAAATATGTTGTTTTTTGGGAATATATTTGATAAAATGGTAAAAAGAAAAATAGGGTTTACTCTATATAGGATTATGGATTTCCTCACTGATGCATATGCTTGCATGGAATTTCATGAATGCGCACACTTGAGATTTACACAAAAAAAAATCTGCCTGATAGGACACAATGGCATATCACGCTATCACAAATGCTTTTTATTATTTTGATGCAAGTCACTGTATCTCCACTGAAATGCTTTTGCAGTTGTCGCTGGTTTACCGGTGCCAGAGAGTGAGTGTTTCTCTCATACTTCTTATCACAAACACCACAGCATAATATATTGCATGGCTTATCTATCTGACTACAGACATGTTATTTTAAGTGAAGTTAAGACTATTTACGACCTGCACTATAACTTATATTTAAGTTCAATGCTTGATTGAATGAAAGATTATCTGCATTTCTGTCATTGCAGTTGGTGGCGGGGCCGTACAACCAAGTGGTAAGTGAACATAAAGACACTGTTGAGTCAACTTGATTGTTTTCATTTTTAATTTGTTTCATTTTAATTGATATTTTTTGTCTTGTTTCAAACAGCTGGGACAGGTGTTGGTGAGTACTTGCTTACTCTTCACATATTTATTGTAGGTATATGAAACGTTAGTGACGCCACCTGTACTACACCCTCCTATTAGATTCAGATTTAGATGCTGTTGTCCTGGTATCTCTCTGACGGGTTTTCTCTGTCTCTGATCTCCAGGTGGTGCAGGACTACCCTCTGGAGGTGAGACTTCTTACTACTGCATAACTGTTGGACACATAAAGTGCATTGCTCTGCCTCTTCTCTTCTATCTGTGGTTGCTGCTTATGCTTTTTGCGACGGCCTCACATATTGTGTGTCACATAACACAGGACATTGGCCAGTTTGGGCAATTGACTCTGTTATCGCATTGGCTTTGCAGGTGCTGGTGGTGACCTCACCAGTGGGACGCTACCCGGGGCCAAACCTCTCAAACCCCCAGGTGACCAAAAAAGTCAGAGCACAATTTTCAGGATAAATTACTTGTAGGACTTATATCTTACCAATCACCAGTAGTGGTAAATATAAAGGTGGGTAAACTAAGACCTCAGCGATCATCATAAATTAAACAGCCACTGTTATAAATTATTTAATACATTTTTACTTATTTCCCTTAAAAGACCCTATCCTCATAACTTACATCAGTTTGATACTACTGACTATGTTGCATACTGTGGGATTATGTCATTAGATATTTATATTTCAGTCAGTACAGCTGACTAGTGATAGATATGGTAGCTACTGTGCAGATCTGGATTAGGATTTAAACGACAAACAATTAGTTTAGTTTTTATGCTGGAATACAGGTAAATATGATCTGGATTCTGTCTGCAGGCGTCCCCCGAGGAGATACACCAGGTGAAGGAGATGGAGAAGGAGGTGCTGATGGAGACAGAGCTGGTACAGGAGTTCCAGGTGGTGTAACAGGAGGTCCTGGTGGAGTGGGACGAGACGGAGCCGTAACTGGAGCTGGAGTTGGAGTTGGACCAGGTGGTGCAGGTGTTGGAGTAGGAGGAACAACAAAGCCACCCAAAGGTGCCATTTTTGCCCTCCAAAACTATACTGCACTGTGATCGAAACCCTTCTGTCAGTTAGGTTTTACTTTACTTTCAGGAATGATCTGTTGATGTTATTCTTGCCAAATTGCCAAAGTCATGAAGATGCTACCTAAAAAGATCTGTTCTCATCTAAGATAAAGATTGTTTATTTTTTTTTATCTAACCTATGGACCTGATGGGTCTATAGCTGGAGGTGTAAGTGGTGGACCTGGTGGAGTAGGTGGGGTGCCAGGAGCAGTAGGAGGTGGTCTAGGAGGAGTTGGAGGAGGTCCAGGAGGAGTAGGAGGAGGTCCTGGAGGAGTTGGAGGAGGTCCAGGAGGAGTAGGAGGTGGTCCTGGAGGAGTTGGAGGAGGTCCAGGAGGAGTAGGAGGAGGTCCTGGAGGAGTTGGAGGAGGTCCAGGAGGAGTAGGAGGTGGTCCTGGAGGAGTTGGAGGAGGTCCAGGAGGAGTAGGAGGAGGTCCTGGAGGAGTTGCAGGAGGTCCAGGAGGAGTAGGTCTGGTACCTGGGACTGGTGGTACAGGTGGAGTTGGAACAGGAACCACTAAACCGGGAAAAAGTGAGCTACTAAGCTTTTTTGTTCTCTTAAATAGTTTTATATTGATTATGTGTTATCACAGTCACACATTTTCTTTTGTTACATTTTGTGCATTATCCATCACAGGCTATGGTGCTGGCGGAGTTTTACCAGGTGGAGGTATGTTAACCTGCCCCATCCATGTCCACTTAACTCACAGCACATACATCACCGAAACATACTGTATCTAGTCATATCTTTTTTTTCCACAGGTATACGTTACCCGACTGGGGCTGGAGTAGGACAGGGAGCAGGAAAGCCAGGAAAAGGTTCCTTACTGTCAGACTATATGCACCCCTCTGTTAAGAAAACTTAATTTGGCTCCTACATGGCACATTCAGTGTTTCTGTCTTTCTATCAGGATATGGGGCTCTTGGAGCAGGAGGTGGGTTTGGGCCTGGAGGTTATGGAGCTGGCCCCGGGGGCTATGGTGCTGGTCCAGGGGGTTACGGTGCAGGACCAGGAGGATACGGGGCTGGCCCTGGTGGTTATGGGACCGGACCTGGTGGCTATGGTGCTGGGCCTGGAGGCTTTGGCACAGGACCCTGGGGGATACGGAGCTGGACCTGGAGGCTCTGGAAGCAAGATTGGAAGCAGAGTTGGTGGCGTTGGTGGAGGTCCCAGAGGTGCCGGGACCCTCGGAGTCGGAGGAGTAGGAACTGGTTCTGGAGGAGTGGGTGGTGGCCTGGGAGGAGGAGCAGGTGGAGGTCTGGGAGGAGGAACAGGAGGAGTCCCTGGTGGAGTTGGCGGTGGACCAGGAGGATATGGTGGTGGTGTCGGGCCTGGTGGTGAGTTGACTCCGATGATTATGTGTTACCATGTGTCAAATATACCACAAAGCAGTTTTTATTAGATGACAAAAGAAGATAAATATTGTCTAATTCGAATGTTGTTTAACTGTTATTGTTTTATGCCTCCCTTTTGCAGGTTCCAGATATGCCACAGGTGCAGGAGCAGGTGCCGGCAGTGGCAAACCACCTAAAAGTATGATAAGAATGAACAGATGCACAGAGTAAACACGTGAATTGAAGCTTTTTTACATTTAACTGAAATCACACCATTCTATGTTTTTAGGTTATGGGGGAGCAGCTGGTGGAGGTGCTGGAGTTGGACCCGGTGGCTATGGGACTAGACCAGGTGGAGCTGGTGTTGGTCCAGGAGGTTATGGACTAGGTGGCTATGGGCCTGGAGGTAATGGTGCTGGTCCAGGAGGGGCTGGAGCTGGCAGTTATGGACCTGGAGGCACTGGACTAGGTGGATACGGACCCAGACCGGGTGGTTTTGGACCAGGTGGTGTTGGTGCAGGACCAGGGGGCTATGGACCTGGTGGGGCAGGGGTTGGTCCTGGTGGCTATCCTACTGGTGGTCAAGGACTGGGAACAAGAAAGCCACCCAAATCAGGTGCAGTGATCATTTGTCCTAACATTACTAGCAGGAAGATGGTGTGGTATTGATGAGGTGTTTGGCCATAATCAGCCTATTAACTCCTCTGAACAGGCTATGGCTCTGGATCTCCATTGGGTGGAGCTGGCTATGGACCAGGTGAGGAACTCTAGACTTTTGTTCTTCTTCTTTTATGCTGAAACCTTTAAAACCCACAAATCTTTTCATCTGTTTCTAATCTGCGTGTCTTTGTACATGATCTCAATACTGTGTGGGCGCCATTTGATATCTAGCTGTTGTTTGAAATTAAACAAAGAACAATTATTACAGTACTGCAACAAACCTATGGCTCTTCCCAAGGTGGCGGAGTAGGAGGTGGTGTGGGAGCTGGTCCTGGTGGAGCAGGCACTGGGCTGGGCAGATATGGGATTGGGGGGCCAGGTGGTTTTGGACCAGGTGGTGCTGGAACGGGACCAGGTGGCTTTGGACCGGGTGGTGCTGGAACGGGACCAGGTGGCTTTGGACCGGGTGGTGCTGGAACAGGACCAGGTGGTTTTGGACCGGGTGGTGCTGGGACGGGGCCAGGTGGTTTTGGACCAGGTGGTGCTGGGACAGGACCAGGTGGCTTTGGACCGGGTGGCCAAGGATTAGGAACCAGAAAGCCTCCTAAATCAGGTAACCATCATGTCTTTACTTAAGGTAGATGATATAGAAACACCCACTGTACCCTTCCATTAGTATCTGGGTGGAGCAGGATATGGACTAGCTGAGGTTTTCCAATGTAGTGTTGATGTCTGATTTGAGCAATTGTATGCTAGTTTTACATACCAACCTTTCAATAACCATACCTGTTGTCCAGGAGGAGGATTAGGAGGAGGTGCAGGACCCAGCCCTGGTGGAGTTGGGTCTGCAACAGGCGGATATGGTCCTGCTAGACCTGGGACTGTCCCTGGTGGTTATGGGCCTGGTGCTGGAGGTGCTGGACCAGGTGGCTATGGACCAGGAGGTGCCGGAACTGGACCAGGGGGCTATGGACCAGGAGGTGCCGGAACTGGACCAGGGGGCTATGGACCTGGTGGTGCAGGTGGATATGGACCAGGAGGTGCCGGTACTGGACCAGGGGGCTATGGACCAGGAGGTGCCGGTACTGGACCAGGGGGCTATGGACCAGGAGGTGCCGGAACTGGACCAGGGGGCTATGGACCTGGTGGGGCAGGTGGATATGGACCTGGTGGCCAAGGCCTGGGGACAAGGAAGCCTCCTAAATCAGGTTATGGCTCATTGTTGGCCACCAATGGCTACCGCCCAGGTAAAATTCTCTGCTGATGCTTATAGATCTTTTATCAAAAGGTGCTGATAATTATTATAAGAGTTAATTATTATCACTGTTAAAAAAAGGTCTATCTCTGTAGTGATCCTTTCCTAATGTTGCCAGACACAGGAATAACAATCTGAGCCTGTCAGTGGCAAAAACAAGCACTTTTAGTGGACGTACATTGATCGGCGCACTTGCCCCTGCGGATTACGTTGCAGCCATTGCAGCGCATTTCGCGACTGCCGACTGACAAGATCTACCGGAACAATTCCAAAACTTTTTGTACATATTTTGCGGTATAAATGACGAATCTGTACAAATAGAGCCCAGGTGCATTACTGTGCATTAAAATATCATCTTATGGGGATACCTATCAATTTTGTTCTATTCTGTTTATGCATCATCCAACTCAACCCCTACTATGTTCACCAGGTGGTGGAATAGGAGGAGGTCCTGGTGCAGGAACAACAGGAGTTGTAGGCGGAGGCCCAGGTGAGTCTCTGTCCTTTATATACAGTATATGTATAAATAGTAGTTCACTACTATACGTTGTCTACAGTAACTCCAAATACTCATTACTTGGACTGGACTAAAATAAAATGAGAATGAGTAATGTGCCTTGGGCATTGTAATGTTACAGTTGGCTGAGAGTCTTGCATCTCTTAACTGCCTCCTTAAGAGCCTTAACTGTAACTTTTTGAAATTTGAAATAACTTCACACTCCTTACCATTCTGCCTGATTTTGAGTATTTGAACACACTAACACACCCATGCCTGTCCAGGGAGCAGGGCAGGAGGACTGGGAACAGGAGCCGGAGCTACCGGTGGAACAGGCCAGGGAGTAGGAGGAGGACCAGGTGGCTTTCCAGGTCAGTTCAACTACTACATTGATTCGGTACAGAATAGTAATGGCAGAGTATAATATTTTACAATCTTAAAACGAATGGATTCCTAACTATGGGGAAGACTGATCCAAACCATACTAGAGGACAGTTCATACAGTAGGACAGGTTGTAATGTGTCCACTTTCCCAACAGGGGGTGTTGGCCCTGGCTATGGTGGTGGGGTCTATCCAGGTAAACTCTAAGCTCTCTCTCTCTCTCTCTCAGCATATTCCTATTCATATTAGAAATGAGAAGACATAAGAGGAAACTACTAGTAGAAAATACTATTACAGATGCCCAGGGTTATATTCACACATCTATATACATGTAGAATATGTATAAAAAATATATCCTGAATTAACTAGTGTGTCAAGGCCATATTTGGGTAATGTTGATTTTGTCCTGTTTCCATTCATTTCTTGGCTGTGATAACAAAAGGGTGAATGTGGACATTGTGAGGAGTATCACTTGTTTATTATGACTGATCTGGCTCTTTCTCTTTCCTGTTATTGTTCCCTAGGATATGCAGGGGCCGGGCAGAAATGTAAGAAAACTCACTCTGTCCTCCGGGATGAACATGTTCTAATTAGTTACCATCTCTTAACACACATACGTGCACGCATGCACACATAGACACACACACGTGGCACATGCTGACACATAATCATCTTGATGAGAACAATTACCCATGCTCTCCTTGTTTACTTGTAAAACCCTGCAGACCTATTGAAGGAAATTAGCTTACATGCACCCAACTATATTGGAGAGAAATGCATTGGGGAAAAATCTGATAAAATAGCATTTTGTCTATGCTTGCATTATTTCTGGTGCTGGGTATTGTTGTATATAAAAGGTTCACAGCTTCAAATGTATTTATCAGTCAAATATCTGCAGACTAACTGTTGTTCTACTTCCAGCCAAGGCACAGAAGGCAGCCAAGTATGCAGCCATGCAGGCCTTACTGGGAGCTGGGGGCTACAGAGGTAAAAATGATAGCCCATAGGCCATATCTATACTATGTACCCATACAATACATAACATTTGTATACATGATCTTTAAGACTACTGCTGGTGATTTATTTAACTTAAAAATAGGTCACGGGGTATGTATGATATTGCAAGATTATTGTAACTAACTCAGCACAGACCTTCCAATCATTTTGACATACCATAGATTATTTCACAAGTCAAGTGAGCAATGATTTATCTGTTCTGGTCATCAGGCGCTGGATGCCAGGGTAAATACTGTGGCAGAAGGAGGAAGTGAGAGACCAACTGAAAGGAAGTGACCTCATTAAAACAGTGGTGCTATTGCATGATGCCAGAATGTACTTGTTTTACACAGTCCACGTCGTTTCCTTTTAATGTTCTTAAATTTGATATTTGGGTCTCTTTCAAATAAAAAGACCACAATTTTTTTTTAATTGTAGGTGAGGCTCTACTGTAATACAGTTTTGGTTTATGGTTCTTGTGTTGAACATCATTCGTGTTCCTGTGCAAGCAGCCACACCATGGTGAACACTGATACCAGGACTCCCTCAGGGCAGCTCCTTAGACCTGTCTGCATGCTGACACAATGCTAAAAAAAAGCTTCTCCAAGGCCACACTTCCCACAATGTCTAACGTTTGCACCAGATTATGATCATGTTTCTGGCTTTAATATTGAAGTGCAAACACTTGGATAATCTGTCCAACAGTGTGCAGACAGAAAGAGAGACAGCTGCTATTTTGGAGCACTGAACAACAGGGAATCTAGGGGCATTTTTTATGGTGTGGTGTTTTGACCAGTCGTCATTATCAGATCCCTGAAAAGAAACTCTGCGTTCATTTCAACTGTACTATGCTGAAGTCCCCTTCTGGCCGCATCATTCTCTAAAAGATATGGGAGCTTACGGCCCTCAGAGTCATTAACACATGATCTTGAGATGTTCACTTGTCTATATTAATGGCACTCTTTTATGACTATGTAACGCTAATGGGTATTAGTGTTTCAGTTACATAACAAGTGTTTAAGTTAAGGTGCCTAAAAAGGTTTTTGTTTCTGAACATTCAACAGTAATGTACTTGTAATGAGCATATGGTGAGATGAAAGCTTTCATCAAGCTAAATGTGAGGTAATATAGTTATATTACAAGACAGTGGGTTAAGAAACCCTCCTCTGATAAGCATCGGATCACTGTGTTTTTTTGATGTACCTCCTTTAACACTGATGTTCACATGTTTACTTTAAATTATGTTGCCAAGTATGTTGAAAAGCAGAAATAAATGCATCTGCTATTTAGTCTTATTTTAAATATTTGAGCTGTTTTGTTGATGTGTGTGTGAGAGTTTTAACCATTTCTAACCTTGTCTGCTACTCTGATAAAGAAAAGTGAAGTGCTCTATTTTCTATACTGTCCTTAAATATGTTCTGAATCTAACACGAATGTAATCTGTGATCTCATTTGGATAAAAAGTGTAATTGAATTTTATCTTTCATTTGAGTTTGGATTTGTCATTTAGCCCAAGTTATGTTTCTAACACCTGCCCTTTTTATCTGGCCCATGAAGACAAAATGATGCACTTTTGTAAACAAACTATTTGTGAAAATCCTTTCTAAAATAAAGACCAATGACAGTTGTTTAAAGTCATCTTCTTCTTTTAAGCAGCAAACCTCAGTGTTCGTGTCCTTGCATAAAATGCGAAACACCAATATGCCGGTGTTGTCAAGGTGGTCAAATGTATTAGTTTTCCAATTGTAGTTTTGTTTCCATCTGTTCATTTGCTTTTTTAAGTAGAATGGTGATAGACACCCCCTGCCTGCCGGTTGTGAGAGCAATGTGCAAAGTCAGATTTCATCTGCTGACATGGTATTACATGTCATGAAATATACTCTGGGGCTATTCATAGATTTACTGGGCTACAAGTTAACTAATACTGGAAAATGCACTTCAACCACAGGATACTCTATAGTGATCTTATGCAGTGAAACTTCCACTAGTTTGGCGTGTTGTGCTCTTGAAGCAAGATAAGTTTCAACACAGCATCACTCACATGGATAATCTGATGAGGCTTCTACAGTAAATGGGCTGAGCTGTATACTGTATAGTATTAATGGTTGTCATCTATCTAGTTGTGAGCCGTTTCCCATACTTCTGTGCTGAGACTCACTTCTCTCTGAATTTCCCTCTTTGTTTCTTGTTTGTGATGAATAGAGTGCTTTAGGTTCAGACTCGGGACAGTGCAGTAATTGGGGCATTCATAAAGAGATTAAGCCTGTGCCCGCACTGATTGGACAGGACTCTCTCGCTCTCTCTCTCACTCGCAAACACACACACTCATTCACTCACACACTCACACACACACACACACACGGCTTAACAAATGCTCACATTAACACCCAAATACACACACTGTAGCGCAGGTGCCATGGCTTTACCCCTGAAATGCATCACTCCCCACACTCTGTGGACTCTGTACACGGTGCAGAGGAGTGTAACTGTATCTGCCGCTTGTAGAGGTGTACATACTGGAGGTTACAGGAGGGGGAGGGTGGAGCAGAGCGTCTATACTGGGATAGGTCTGTTTGACGGCAGCCAGCAGGGGGAGACTGGTCAGCTGGTGTCAGTGGGTCAGAGTTTTTTTCTCACACAGCTACACCGCACATTGGTGGGGGAGCTCATCTGCACAGGAAACGTCTGAGTGCATGGAGGGAAAAAAGACACCCCGCCTGCAACCGGTAACAGTATGTGCCTGATATAGAAGACCCTGATATGTGCGACTGGAGGTTTTCTTCCTAAACCCGTCCAGGGAACAGGTGGATTGTTCCAGAGTGACAGCCGTCTCTCGGTGAACTGACAGGGCAGAATGTCACGACGAGACCAGAGATTTCGGAGAGGAATGAAAGGAAGGTAAGGGCCACTGATGTTTATGACTGAAGTGTGTATGTGCGAGTGACAGAGGGTAAGAGAGGGAGAGAGAGAGAGAGAGAGAGAGAGAGAAAAGTGAAAGAGGGAACGCGAGAGTGAAAGCGAGAGTATTGTCTATACACAAATGGTAATTCAACATCTGAGATACTTCCTGCAACAGAAGATCGCTGCCGTTACAGGGGGTCCAAAAGTCTGAGTCCACGACGAAGAACTCGTTTCATTATTTAGCAAAAACAAAAACAAATCTTTAGTCAATGATATTTTTCAGACAAGATTACATCATCTTCACAAATAATGCAATTAATAACTTAATTATATTCATTTATTTATTCATTCAACAGAAGCCTTTTTCAAAGTGAAAGCACCAGCAGTAGCATAGAGGACCGTTTTCATTTAGTCAATATCTGGTTTCACACTGTGTATCACATGTGGTCATATTTTAAGATATATGGTGTGAAGATATGATGTGAAGATATAGGGTGTGACAACAATTTGAGAAAACCAAATGGTGTGTGTGAAGAAGATATTCAGATATATTTCAATTTCATACAAGCATTTGTCAAAGTTCAAATCGAATAAAGTATTCTTGAATAAGAATTCAAATGAGTAATAAATAATTGTATTAGTTTTTAATACAAGACATCCTGTAATATGAATTATTATTATTATTATTATTATTATTATTATTTTCACATCATTGGGTGTCAGTACAGTTTATGCCACCATATCAATGCCAGGCACAGTTATTGTCCTGTTAGGTGTCCCAGCTGACTACAATACAGTACATGACTAATGTTTTTAAAAGGAAGTCCAGCAGGGTGATACAGACAGAAGAGGGAGGAAACCATGGGAGGAGAACACGTCATTACAATGTGACATGTGACCTGGGCAAATGGCCTGACATCACAACACGCTTTGTTTTATTCAACAGCACGTCCTATTGTGTCTGCAGGTCCGCTTAGCTATCACCGTCACAGGAACCGGGGTTAGGAGAGAGAGGATGTTCGGATGGCTAAAGGTATCAGAAAGGAGCAGGGCACGCCAGGGTGAGGGCAACATTTTGAGGTAGAGAAGAAGATAGACGGTCAGAGGAAAGGGGTGGAGTAGAAAACATGATTTTTTATGTCTGGGTGGATTCCAGTGTTTTCTCAGGCCCAGATGTTTCAGAGGAATCACAGATGTGAAGCTGTTTGGTTCCACATCCGCAGCCAGAGGCACAAACACAAAGGCAGTAGGACAGAAATAAACCTGCAGCTGTCTCTGACTGAAGGTTGTAGTCCTTTTATCATTTCCTCAGTGATGGATGAGAGGCAGGTCTGATAGATTTGCTACTTCCCAAGATGGATTACAGGTGACACTATCCCAGGGCAGTTTCTGTTAGGCCACAAGGCTCATGAGATTAACTTCATTACGATGCTCATACTCAAGCTTGACTCCTGTAATAGAACTAGACCTCATTACCTCTAATGTGTTAGTGTCTCGTCTCAACTAACCTGGGACATTTTCACATAAATAAATGTCAATTTTGCAGCAACAGTGGTTTGTTTTGACTGGTTAGAAGAACCGGTCAGTTAGCATGAGCATCAAAGCAAAATTCAGTATCTACAGAAACTTAAACTTCAACAGGAAAACTACTGGCCATACTGTTTGATGGGAAGTGCAGTACAAAAACACCACACCACAACCGCTTAGCACCAAAGATGTCAAAACCAAAACCAACAAAAATGTGGATCTCAAAGATTACCACTTTAACTTGTATTAGAGGCATAAAACTGTGACTAATTCAGAAGATGGCACAGTTAATGAACACTATGTGCCTTTATGAATCTGCTCATTCACATTGAAATTACATAAACTGTCTCTTACATGGGAGGAAAGAGTTGTTTCTTCATCTCATCGTCCCACTATTTACGTAATTTTGAATTGTGAGGCAACCCTCCATTGTGAGGGTTGTATGACATTTACAAGCAGGGAGAGAGGAAACATGGAGCTTTACTCCGGCCAGGAAGTTGCCTCCCACTCCTACGGCGGTGTTGGACAGATAAGGAAGCAGGTTTTTACTGTACACAGCTATTATTCTACATCCAGCTTTGAGGAGTTTGTGTTTGCAGATACTGAAGGGACTGAAAGTGAACAAGCTGCATTGCGGTTGAGGAAAGACAGTATGACCTGAGGGGCAAATGCCATAATGCTTCCAGTTTATTTAGTTCCCTCCAGGGCCCACATTCATAAAGGATCGTAAAATGGGAACGCTCATCTGAAGCAAATATTACGCTTAAGTCATATGACTGACCAATGACCCTACATCAGTAGTCCTTTTGTAAGAAGCAACATTAATTTGGCGCCTGACAGACAAAATCTGCAGGGGTGCAGGGGTGTTGAAGAGCAAAGGGTGTTTTCTTCTTACAGTGACATCAGGAATTCAGGGTCTGCAATGAATCATCTAGACGCCACCCACACAATCATGGTGGCCAGGTTTCCTCCAGGCATGTCCTGGAAAAACACCGGTGGTTCGGTGGACAGTTTTAACTTCAACACAAGCAACCTATCCGGTACCGGGGTCAAAAGGGTCAAGAGAGGCAGGGAGTTGGGTATCAGTGACACCGTATACTGTGTGTTTAAACAAGGCTAAACTGAAGAGGTAATCTATGGTCCAACTGACCTGGATCCTGTGTGGGACTATCCAACAGGTCGACTTTCCTCACAGGTCTCAGGTGTTCCATCACTGATTGGGCTCATGTTACCGAGGTCGAGCACACTTCTGTCGCTTAACTGTCTCGTACCCTCTTTACCCCATTTTCTTCTCTCATCCTGTTGTTTCTTCATTCCTCACTCCTTCTCCACCCTCCCCTCGTCCATCTCCTCTCCTTTCTTCTTATTGCTCTGCTCTTCCCTCCTCATCCTTTCCTCTAGGTGTTGTGAGTGTGGCTGTATCCTGTCTCATTGGTACTATGAGAGAGAAGGACAGCTCTTCTGTAAGAAGCACTACTGGGGCCGGTATGGGGAGCACTGCCACGGTTGCAAGGAGTCCATCACAACTGGGCTCATCATGGTAACATGTCCATCATTGAAAAACAACAAAAGACAGTCTGTACACCTTGATTTATACCAGAAATATTCAATGCATTATCATTTGGTCGGGGTCCTTCTCATGTCTGTCTTCTACTTATTAAAGCCCCTTGTGCCTTGACTGTTTTTGACATTAACCCTAGAAAATCCAAGCCAACATCAACCGACTGCTGTTATCAAAATGTCCCTCCATGACTTTTCTTAGACCCACTTTTCTGTACAAATCAGCATTGTTAAGATTTTCAAAATCACACAAGGAAATAATAGTTATAATTATATTTACTCCCTTCAGTTGACAGCCTGGTGGCCGGTTGAAATCCTTCATTAAATTACCAAATTACAGCAACCATTATGTTAAGGTGTCATGGATCTGATGGGAAATGCAAAGAGGGTAAAAGGGGGTCCTACCTGGTACTAGATAGGTATACTAGATAGGTGTACCTAATAAAGTGGCCGGTGAGTGTATACATCCTTACCAAACCTTTTGTAACGTACAGGGTACAAACTTCATGTCTGCTAAAGAGGAAACCCCATTTCCTGACTCACTTTCCTGTACTGGTCTAGTTTCGCCATGTTGACAAACAACCCTTTGTCATTACATCAGCCAGTACAGCAGATAATCCTCTTTTTTACTACATTGTTTTCCTGCTTACTGACTCCAGCAACACATTGACTGGATGTTGACGGGCTAGTTTACAACACAATATTGATCTTTCAAAGCCACCATCCATTCAAGCTGGCTAGAGTGGCCATAACAGTTTGCAATATTCACCAACATATTGCATGACTATACTAGCCAATATAACGATTGAATTACTGTATCAATCACAAAGTGTTATGCCACCTACTCCTAGACTCAAAGCCTTCCTTCCTCTTGGTTTCCTCTTAAAATAAATTCTGCGTTTTTCTGTAACTCTCAAAGCAGGGGATTTCCCCTGTGAAAACATCCTGACACCCCATGGCCTTGATGCTGGAATTCAAAGTTGCATTTGGCTCCTTGATTCTGACCCCCACTCCCATTCCCCCCCGTGGAGAGAAACCAATACAATCGTCTTGCTCTTTCTATTGTGTTATATCACACTTCCTCTCTTTATGTGCAGGTTGCTGGAGAGCAAAAGTTCCACCCTGAATGCTTCACTTGTATGAGCTGTGCGACGTTTATTGGAGATGGAGACGACTACACGCTGGTTGAACGCACCAAACTCTACTGGTACGTTTTAAGTCTAAGAGTGGTGTGGGTGGGGGGTGGGGGGGGGGTGGGGGCGGATGGGAAAGGTGTTTCTTATAACTGTGCACATCTTCTATTCTGTGTTCCCTGTCTCTCTCTCTCTATCGCCCCCTATCTGTCTGTCTGTCATGCAGTGGCCACTGTTTCAGCCAGGGTGTAGCATCACCTGTGAGGTCAACCTCTCCAATAACCAAGAGTCCCCACATGGTGGCGCTGGTGTCCCTCCCTCCACGTGCAGACGGCAGACGAGGACTGACCGTAGCCACAGACCTCAGCCAGGAGAAAGGGCCTCTTGTCACTGTGACCGAGTGAGTTCTCAGAGGGGGAACAAATACATTCAATTAGAGCTGAACGATCCCAACGATCCCAACGATCCCCCCTCCTCTCCTTTCCTCTGTTTTCCACCCAGTCACCCCTCTGCTCGCTTTTCCTCAGACTAGACTCAGCCCTCCTCGCCCCTGACCTGCTGTCCTCCATCCACACTGGTGACCAAGTGCTGGAGGTCAACGGCATCCCAGTCCGCAACATTTCCCTGGACGAGGTAAGGCTCATTCCACCTGTTGATTCAGCATTAATACCATAACAAGTTAGCATTTGTCTGTTCAGCTCCCCATCAGCTAGTGCAATAAGCAGCGGTTATGCTTCCTGGTGTCCACAAACAGCAAAAGAGAACAATACCGTGATGCATAAATGAAACTAAAATACGATATCACAAAAAGTTCAACATGCAGGTGAGACTAACGCAGTCCCACGTGAAAACGCCAAGACCGAAGGGCGACACCAACCCAAAACAAGCCTAACGGGATGCATCAGACATCGGGACCACATCTCAAGTAAGACCATTTTTTTTCTCCTCCAGGTAGACTGTGTGATCCAGGACACAAACAGACAGCTGCAGCTGACAATTGAACACAAACCCCAGTCGCCCCAGGGCCCCCTCGGCCCCAACGACCCCCAGGACACCGTCAACCCTCCTGACCCTTGTGTCTGTGACAGCCTCGGTGCGATGCACAAGCTCCCGAGCCTGGAAGAGGAGCCGAGTCCCGAAGAGGAGATCGGCGAACCAATAAAGATGAGCCTCTCACCGCCTCGGCACCAAGGAACCGCGGGAATGCGCTCCAGACACATCCTGTAAGAGTGCGATTTCATTTTCACGGTGGTTACCGCAAGTTAGACCCGCCTCTTTCTCTCCGTCTGTCTCACTCTCTCTTTCCTTCTCAGGCGTAGCTGTAGTATCGACAAGTACCCCCTCTGCCCTGGAGCGCTGCCTCTTTTATCCCAGCGGAGGGAGATGGTTCGCTCAGAGTCTCTGCGCGTGGACCCGGGGGAAAGGACCCACCGCATCTTCAGACCGTCGGACCTCATCCACGGCGAGGTGCTCGGCAAGGGCTGCTTTGGGCAGGCGGTCAAGGTGCGGCACTTCCTCCATCCATCACCTGATCCCTTTGATTATCACTGTCGCTTTCTAAAATCAAACCATTTAGACGCCTGTTACGCCCATTTGCCACCTTGGAATGCTGATCACTTTTACCAACTTGTAATGACATTAATTTGTTACGGATGTCAGCATTGTGACTGAGCTGTTGTCGTCAAGGTAACGCATCAGGAGACAGGGGAGGTGATGGTGATGAAGGAGCTGATACGTTTTGACGAAGAGACACAGAAGACCTTCTTGAAGGAGGTAGGTGGTCGACAGAGCACTAGATGACTATCCTCCCCTTTCATTTGACACCTGAGGCAGAAGTGTAACCACACCACCTCTACCTCTGTGTAGGTGAAGGTGATGCGTTGTCTGGATCACCCCAACGTCCTCAGGTTTATCGGACTGTTTTATAAAGACAAGCGACTAAACTTCATCTCTGAATACGTCCAAGGGGGAACTCTCAGAGAAACCATTAAAAAAATGGTAAGATAAAAAAAATGGGTTTTATGTTTTCTTCACGTGTACTGTCAGAGGACTGTACAGATCGTTGGGGATGACATCATGTCAACCCATATCTTTTTGTTCTAGGACAATGATTTTCCCTGGAGTGTGAGAGTGGGTTTTGCCAAGGACATCGCAGCTGGAATGGTGAGTCTCTCCGGTCAATATTGTAAATGTAATATGTACTTATTATTAAAATCAGACCTCACTTTGATGCAGAGTAGTAATCTTCACCTACATAACTTCCATCTTTCTCAGGCGTATCTACACTCCATGAATGTCATCCACCGAGATCTGAACTCAGACAACTGCCTGGTCAGAGAGGTAAATAAGTCCCTCTACCTGTAGTACACCACCTCACTACACGACACACACACACACAGGACAACATTAATAAATCATTACCACATTAATGTTTAAGCATTAGTATAGTTACTGTAAACACACAGGGACAAATCGCTGAGACTGGAAGCTTCTACCGGCCTCTACACCACATCGGACTTCACAGGAAATCTGCTGGTTTACTTTACAGCACAAAACAGGAACCATTTTACTTTGCAAGTAACTCCCAAGTTCCACTATTCTATTCTACTGCATAGTCTCAACTTCACATTAGGGCTGTTTTCAGCGGTATGTAGCAATGCTCTCTTTGCAATAGGAAGCAAAAGGGTTTATGGGAAACTTGGTCTCAATTTTGAGAAACAAATGCTACACGTAAGAGACTAATATAAAAGCTGATTGTACTTATTGTTCCTCCACATACAAACTCACACACACACAGAGCATTTCTTCACTCTTTCACTCAACAGTCTCAACATCACATCTCTCTCTCCTCATTCAGAACCAGAGTGCGGTGGTGGCAGACTTTGGGCTGGCGAGGTTGGTGATGCAGGAGAGGGGCCAGGGCAGAAAATCCTCTCTGGAGAGGCCTGCGACCGGCAGACTGTCAGAGCTCCGCAGGCCTGACCGGAGGAAGCGGTACACCGTGGTGGGGAACCCCTACTGGATGGCGCCTGAGATGATCCATGGTGAGAGGGAAAGTTGCCAGGGTACCATGCAGTCAATTACAACAGGGGTCCCTATTAACATTTCCATGGCAAAGACCCCTGGATCGATATACATCAGACCCCAGAACTTGATTTGATAAAGGTTTTGTCTCAGGAGGTGAAGGACTGTAGGGGAGATAACAGTGGGGAGTGAAACCTCTGATCAGAATCGGTATTTCTTTCTGATTGCGCAAACTTGTAAAAGAAGGAACAGTGAAATTTAACTATTTTGCTGGGGACCCGCTGAAACCCCCCCAAGGACCTTTGTAGCCCGTTGTAGCAGAAGAGGCTGTGAGAGAATTACTTGGAAGCATTGAGGGACTTTCTAACTTTCAGAAAGGCACCCAGTCAGCAAGTAATAGATACCAAAACTAGAGGTACAAATAGAAAAGGATGAAAACAAGTGGTTTAGTGGTGTTTGTGGTGGAGACGTACATTTCTTTGAGATTAGGAGAAGATGGTTGTGGGAGTCGTGTGACAGTTAAAGATACAATAATACAGCTTTTACTTCCTTTTACTGATTAAATGCAGCTCAATAACAAATAGACTTGCAGAAACTTATTTTCTCAAGTGCTGTACAGCATGATGAAGTTGTACCTGTTTCCATCTTCCCTATGTGCCTCCCAGGGAAGAGCTACGACGAACGGGTGGACATCTTCTCCTTTGGCATCATAATGTGTGAGGTAAGAGCTCTTGCCGTCTGTCTGGCCTATAGAGAGCAAAACAGTCACAAAACAGTGAAGCACTTGACCTGAGTTTTGAGAACATTTCTGAGGTAAAATGAGGCAAACATACAGCAATATGATCCATATATTTAGAAACAAAACGTGTGATCGTTTTTTAAAGTTTTAAAGTCTGTCCTTGTGCCTCTGAAGATAATAGGCAGAGTGAGTGCAGACCCCGACTACCTTCCCCGGACCCCAGACTTTGGGCTAAATGTGGCTGGTTTCCTGGAGCAGTACCACCCTCCTGAATGCCCCGCCCCCTTCATGCCTCTGGCTGCCCTCTGCTGTGACCTGGAGGCCGATACGCGGTATGATAGGATATAGAAATTCAAGTTTCACTGTATGTTATGTCACTGTATGTCTTCTAATTTCACTTTTCTCAAACCACTGCAGCCCTAAATATGTTTGTAAGGCTGTATGCCATCTATTTTATCTCAAAACACATTTAAAATCTCTCTCTCATGTTGGCTTGTTATTTTACTGTCAATAAGTTCTATCAGTTCCACCATAACTCACTGTTTGAAATTTAATACAAATAAAAAGCTGTGGACTAGCCTACCTAGCCTTTAGCCTAGCAAAGCCTCACAAGAGACACACTAGGTGTTGTGCGATCAAACCTGAAACCTTCCAGTTACAGAACAAAGGGGATGGACGCCTCCAGATTTCCAAATTGAACTTTCAGAACCTGACAGTGCATTTGATTCTCTTCTCTATCCCTCTCTCTCTCTCTCTGTCCTTCAGTCCTTCCTTTGCAAAGCTGGAGGAGTGGCTGGAAAACCTGCTGATGCACCTGGACATCGGCCTGCCTCTGCGGTCCGAGTTAGAGCAACACCGCAGGGCCTTCTGGCAGAACCACAACAACCAGCACCACTCGCACGACCAGGACGGGACCCTTTCTCCCGACCACACCGACTCGCCGCAACCGCCAAGGTACAGCCTCGATGCCAAACGTTGTCCAGACACCTCTAACAACCACCCGGTCGAGCCGTCTCAGAGCCCAGACCAGAACAGCACTCCCCACAGCCGCGAAGACGCCCAGCAGCACCAGCAAGACCACGACCAGTCCTGCCCGGATGGAGAGCATAAGGACCACTCGCAATCCAAGAGCCCCGGCTGCCCTCAGAGCCATCGCAGGTCTGTGAGCAGAGACTCAAACAAAGACGGGTCTGAAAACTATGAACACAACAACCACTCAGGGAATGCAAAACCCCAGCATGAGCCCCCCCAACAGCAGCAACACCGGAGCCCGCTGCCAGGCCGGCCGGACAGGTCCAGGAGATCATGCAGGGTGGTGTGGGACACAACCACAGAGGACAGCTCTTTTCTCTGACTGCTGACTCGAACAGCCAAGATAGGATGTGTCTACAGAGCACTTCTTTTAAAAGGGACACCAACACTGAATCAAGGGGTTCATACTCCACAGTGATTCAAGCTTCTCCAGTCTACCACTCAAGCTCACCCTTTCAACCACTGGGGACAAAACTGGCTGGGTGTTACTGTATGTGGAGGACCGTGGGCAAGGAACATGTAGAGATATAAAGAAAATCAATCAATGACTCCAAAATATCGCTTTGAGAAATTTTGGGATGGAAAACATGAAGGGATTTGTACGCACACCTGGCACATCAGCTTTCTCTCATGCTGCTCTGCAAAACCAGCATGCAGAAGGTTTTATCCTTCTCTAAAAGCTGTGAAACACCTGGCACTTTATGCTTTAAGCTACATGAGTCAATTATTTATCAGACGGCCTTATGCATTTGATGCTACAAAAATGTTAGCCAATGTCCAACACTTGACTGTGAATGTTTGCGTTAGACTACAAAAACGTTTATTGAATAAAGAAAAATATGAACTCAGACCACTGAATTTATTTATATTTATTACTATTTACAATTAAGTGACGACGTTTAAGCAAAAAATGATTGAATTTCTATGTCATCCTATGACATATACTATGTTTATATTTGAAATTCAAACTGTCAAACTGTCGTAGTCAACATGGAAAGAGTCAAAGATGAAGAAGGTAGCCTGGGGTTTCAGTTTGAATTTGACTAATATGCGGTTACTATTTGGGATACCCGTAAATCAAATCAAGTGGTTTGTTTTTGTCGTTTTTAGAAAAAAAAATTTCGCTAACAAACTTTCATCAGCCTGTGGAAATAGCAAAGAATTCGTCAACTCGGATGCGACCGCACACTCAAGGTATTTTGAAGACATTTCAGTACTGTTTGTGTGGATTATTACACTAAAATGATCCCTGTGCAGAAACTAGGTAATCCCAGAAGCAAAAAATAGATGAATAAAAATAGAGAATTCCAAGCGATTCCTTGTCGACCTCGTTATAAGGTGAACAAACGGGAGAACAGACAGAAATGTGCCTAGACGTACAAAAACGCGTCACATAAACATGACCAGGGTTTACAGGTGTGCGTTGTTGTTAACCATCACCTGTTAAATGTATAAAAGTAGGTAACATACATATAGAAATTACCCCGGACGTCCAAATGTGCATTGGGTGATATATGAAGTATGTTTTCCTTTTCCTTCCTTCAAACTTTCTCTTCACTGTTCTTACAGTAGGGGAGACCCGGGATGGTTGTAACACCACACCGTGTTAGTTGAAACACTGGTCAGTTGGACCAGTCAGGAATAAAGCTATGGTGGTGTGGTCAATATTGGACACGCCCACTTCCTGTTTGACATCACAGTTTGCATGCTTTCAAATTTACTGGACACAGTAGACAGATGTAAAGTGACATCTTCTTGTTGGTTTCCTGTGGGATGTGCTCACTGGCGCAGCAGGACACCAGGCTTCCTGGATGACCTTTTGCTTACCTCTGTACAGAGTCAGGGCATTGTTGACCCTTTGCAGCAGTAACTATGGTAACAACCAGTGGAGTAAAGTTAAAAAAAAAAAATATCTAAAAAATCTACAATTAAACTCTAGATTATTGTGTAGGGTGTCATATAATTTTAAATTGTCTGTTTTGTGTTATTTAAGTATCTACTAATTCAACCATGGTAATTCTTCAGTTCCGAATTGAAGCACATATTGACTATTGAGTTTCGGACATTGTTTTTTTCTTGTCCCCCAAATGACTGATGTAATTCGCACAACAAGACTATCACACACCGAGTTATTGATGCTGAAGGCCAGAGTGTTACATTGTAGTAATATGTGAGAGTTAGAGTAAACCAGATGTGGGCTGCAGACAAACTAAATGAAGCCTTTTTTTGCAGTTAGATGGCGCCCCCAGGTGTCTTCATCAAACATTGCACAGTCACAGTAATCTCTCATTCCCTCTCATTCCATCTGTTGAATGTAAATCCATATTTGTGAATGGTGGATGAATGATGATTATCTCCTGACATCACTGTATCCAGATGGAGAGGTAAGCTCTTTAGGAAAACACCAAATGTGCAATATTGCCGTTGTCAAATGTAATCACTTGGAACTGATTGATCCATTATCACAGTTAGAATCATTCAAAGGACACACACACACACACACACACACACACACACACACACACACTTTATTTTGACCTGCTGCCATGTCCTCTTCACCCCACTCAAGTTGTTTCTGTATGAAAATGTATTTACTCAAAAAGCATTTGATTTAAAATGTTCTCTCAATACTAGTGGTACATTTACAGTCTTGGGGTTTTTCCCTTTCCCTTTCGTATTTCCCCTTCTCATAATTATGTTCTTGTATTCCCCGTACAGTTCGACTAAATATCGCTGCTCAATGGCCGTGAACAGCGCGGCTCTCTCTTTCCCGTCCTTTTTTGCATGATGAATCCATGATAGATCACTCGGGCTGCTTAAATAACCCGTTTACAAATGTGCACGCACAATTATCTGGATTGCTTGAACCTGGCTCGGTTTAGCCCGATCACGGTAGCTTGACTTGGGCTTCGTGGAACCGCTTTAGCCCTGATTGATTTGTTAGGTTAATTGAAACCAGGCTTGCGAGGTTAATCGCTGCACTGTGTTTTGGGCAGATAATAGTGGTGAGAGTGAAACCTATGATTGCAAAAGCCAGTCTTAAACATTCTGTAATTGTGGTAATGTCTAACAACTGTAGTAATAGTGAAATGAATGCTGAGGACTCCCTGGAATCCCCGCAACGACCCCTGGGGGTCCCTGGACCGCACTTTGAGAACCACTGAAGTAGATTAACTCATCCTACGTTGTTGGCTGCATATTTAACATTTACTACAGACCGTCTGTGCAATCTTTAATGTGTACTGTTGTCTACAACTGACTGCATCAATCCCACCAAAATAGATTAGTGCCTTTATCTCAGGTTCCGGCTCCATCAGGACTAATGGAAGCGTAACCACATGAGCAAAGGCAGCATCTTCCTCTGCATTGATTCAGTCCATCCATATTCTCGCACTAGTAATCTAGAGTGGACATTAGGAAGTTTCAGTGGACTCAGCCTATAATGCCCCCCCGCCCTCTCATTTCATGCTGTCATGACTCTGACAGGGAGTGAGTGTGTAATAGATGAGGAGGGAGATAATCTAACAATAAATATATAAATAATTCACTCATGTAAAAGTAAAATAAAAGTACATAATTGTGTCTTTCTCTCATTTGTTCTTGATTGTTGTGTGGTCATTGTTGAACTAATATTGACGATTTGAATGATTCCCCTGTACTTCACATTCACATGTACATTCAACTTAGTCGATAAATGTGATCTTATTTCTAATATTTGTAGAAGTTCCCTTTCTGACCCCATCGGCCACCAGAGGGCTCTTGCAATTATTGTGCTCTCCAGGAATCGGTCCTGAGCAGGTACTGGCCCACTTCGTCAACTTCAGGGTGTCCCCCATGTGCTCATTCTGTCAGCCTTCTATCCTGGGTATCACATCAACAAAGTTCCTGTTACTTCTCTGTCACTCTAACCGCAGGGCCACTGCCTCTAAGCTCCACATTACAACCACCTCACTACCATCTGCTATGTTTAGGTTTCCAAAGTTGCAGGGTCACGGTTCAGCAGCTCTTAGGTGGGCTGGGGGTGAAACAGTTAATTAGGCCTCCTCTAAATCAAGCAGAACTGTTGGACTATGTTCAGATGCCTTCAGCTGGCGGTGCTGCAATAAATATCAAGTTATTTCGGATCACTTTTCATAAATTCCGGCAGTGGGGTGGCCGAGAGGTTATAGATACTTATACGTGGGTTTAACCGCCCTATGAACCCCCCTGCTGAAGTGTCCTTGGGCAAGACACTGAACCCCTGTCAGGTCTACAGGTGCTGTTCTGTAGCTTGACCCAGCGATCTGACCTCCCTGGAGGGGGGCAAGTAAAAAGAGCATTTCCCTATGGGATCCATTAAAGTATCACAATATTATTGTTTCTATACAATGTTGCCAGTAACAACATATACATAATGTAATGTATAAAGACACCGGCTCATATCAGGAGCGACGCTGGAGCCTCAGGGTCCTGCCTCCCATCACACACACTCAGCGAGGTCAGGTTGCTTGTGGGAAGAAATATGATCCCGAAGGGTGGGGCTGCCCTGTGGATCATCTCGCACACTTTCATCCTATGAGTGCCTGTCATGTTTCTCATATGCGCTCCCATTCAGCTCAGTGTGGACTATCGGGGCTACTGTTGGACTTTTGAACACCTCGATATAGTCCCTCAGCTGTGGAGAGGGATATGAAAGCTCGCTGGCACTGTAGCCTCGTCAACCAATGTGGACAGCACCTATATTTACCAATGCATACCAGTAGTAAATCAAAAGTAGGCTACGTAGGTTAGTGAATGACTTCTGAACTATTGGACTACTGGTCTTTGGAAAGTGAGCTCGCAGGTGCAACACGATGTCAAGGAGGCACAAATCACTTGTCAGGAGGAATCCGAGTTATGTGCCCTTCAGGAGAATCTGTTTGCTGTTGGGACACTTCCAGCGTGGGAGTCCATGAAATGACAACCGCCTCACTGCGCTGATACGCCATCACTGCAATGTCCACCACAGCAGAAATCATACCAATATTTCTTTCTTCAACACAGATGATTCACAAGGCTGTCGTTTTTACTTTTACCCTCAAACAATTAAAAAAAGGAGGTCGGTGACGTGAGTCCTTACCTTAATCATTTTCTTCTTCATCAGTTGCTGAAGATCAACTTTTGACTAGAAAGTATAGATCTGACTTTTATAATACTTCGTTTGATCTTTACAAGATTTCACCCTTCAATTATTGATGGTTGATCAGTTTAGAAACAAAAGGTAAGTTAACAAAGATTATGTGCACTCTGACTTTGTGAGGATGGATTTGCCTTTGAAAGAATTTCGTTATTGCGTGTATAAAGAATTATGTATGGAAGTCAACTAGGAAGATTGGGAAGGTAAGACAAGCTCTTGTGAAAACCTTGTCCAGTTCATTCAACATTACATTTCGTGTCCTGCTAATTCCTCTATAAATGTACACAAAGAGGACAGGAGTAGAAACCAAGCTGAGAAACCAGATTGAACTAAAAAAACACAATCACTGCAAATTTGAGTGTTGAGGACCTGGGTGCGTTGGCCCAGATAGTTTGTCCCCGTGGACATAGTGGCCTTGTTCCAACAAATTAAGTGAGTAGCTCTAGGGGATGTAACGGGACCGAGAAACCTCTGAGTATGGAAATCATTTTTGATGATTTCAGAACAAACATCTCGTAGTTAGTCACTCAGCGCTTTTATTGTGGAGGCTGGAGAGTCGTACAGAGCTCAATCACAGTAGAACCATCTACTTGAGATTACTTTTGTAAGTACTTGTATTACTGTTACAATTTGGTTTTGATCATTCTCCTGTACTGTGCACTTCTCAGATATATTATTAGTAGTAGTAGTAGTAGTAGAAGTAGAAGTAGTATTGTTCTTGTTCTTGTTGTGTACTTGTGAAAGATGGTTCAGGAGAGTCTTCTGTGGGAAGGCCAACACAGAGATGAGTCTCCCTCATGTTGTGTGCCTGGTTAGCTCAGTCAGTAGAGTGTGAGTCTCAGGGTTGATGGTTCATGCCCCACATAGCCTTAGCTTAGCTTTGGATAAAACGTGCCTGCGGATTGACTGCAATGTACTACATGTTGTTCCTATTTTACAAATTTACACCTGTAATTTCATCCTTGCATCTCAGTCATGGAGAGATGAACGAGGGAGGGGCTGAAAGAGAGGGTGGGGGGTGTCAGTTAGGGGCAGGGGACTGGGGAGAAGCAGGGCTGCCTACACTTGTCTTTCAATGAGTGCACGTTTAGATGCTAATTGCCTGAGCACACGGCAAAATTAATCAATAAAACCCTTTTTGTTCTGTGGATTGTTTTCGATCGTGTTATAGTCTAGTCTATAGTCTTTTGCTTTTGGTCCTTAAATTATTTCCAAGCCTAAAGATGTATGATTGTGAGCCAATGCTCCAATATGGGTTATAGCTACAGAGCACAGTGTTTAAATGTTTTTATTTTCTGTTGAATTCACAGCCTGTTTGCACAAAACGTCAAATTCATCTTCAGCAAGCCATCATGAAATGGGAGAAGTTAAAACCTCCAGAGCCGGAGGATCCAATGTGCTGCTGTGAGTGTGACGCCTCCCAATGTGGATGTTGCTGCGATGATCTGGATGAAGCCTGTAACAGGTAACAAGGGGTTAGAGAAAAGGATCATAGGGAGATTGAATTAACCACATTCATAACTATTATAACGCCTCCTCTCCACTCACTCTTGACTTTCTGTCTTTGCTATAGGTGGCTCAAAGGAAAGCCTGAGAAAATGGGATGCCAGTCGCCGGTGGTTGGGGCCATGATTGACAAGCTGGAGCTCTCTATGATCCCGGCGTTGGTGCTGCTGCCTCTGCTACTGCGAGTGGCAGCACTGCACTACCTGCTGGGTATAGTCACTCTGACAGCTCTGCCTAGCATGGTGCTGTGGTACTACTACGCCACGCATCGAAAGAAGAGACGCACCCTTTTCTTCCTTACCCTTTCACTCTACTCTCTGGCCTACATGTATTATCTCTTCATCACAGAGATCTTACCTCGCGGCAATGTAAGTCAACTGCAGGTATCTACTGTGACCGCCGGGATGATTCTCACCATTGTCTTTCTTATTCACACCAAGAGGGGCCCGGGCTTTGTGAGGGCCGTAGCCGAGGCACACAGTCAGAGCCAAGAGCCTAATAAAGACTCTGATCACCTTAATGGATCTAACTGTCCAGCCAGAGCAGTGGAGCCCCAGACAGCGGTCCTGAGCAGGTGTCCTGTGTGCGAAATGATGCGTCCGCCGCGGGCGGGACATTGTCGAACCTGTGGATCCTGTGTCCAGCGTCTGGACCACCACTGTATCTGGTGGGTCAGATTAAATACCTGTATCCATCTGCTGTGCAGTAATAATGTTAACAGATCATACAGGAAAATATGAAGGATTTAGATAACTGTATTATATTTACAGCAACAAATATGTCTTATTTCCTTCCACAATAAGGAAATAGGGAAAACTCTGGGGAATCCTCTATCCTATATTCTATATTTGCAGGAGTTTACCATTAAACCATTACACACTCAACAGCCAGCTTATTAGCTACTTTATTAAGTACGCACATCTAATACCTGCCCGTTATTTGCTCATTGCATCCTATTTGCTTGCACAGTTTGTTCATTTCACCTCTCTCATCAACAAGCTGTTTTTGCCCAGGACGGCCGCTGAACGATTACCATTTTGAGCAAACACTAGAAATGTGGTGGTGTACCTAATAAAGTGATTAAGAAGTGAACATGTCAGCTTTAAATTAAGAGAAATGCAGGTCCAGTCCTACCGCAACATCACGTCCTATAATATCAACATAGAAGAGACTTTACAGGATATACAATCAATTATCTTATCTTTATCTTTATCTCATAGACACGCTATACGGTAGAAGTGGATGATTTTGGGTCTGACTGGTACAATGTCTTCTGTGTGTGTGTGTGTGTGTGTGTGTGTGTGAGTGTGTGTGTGTGTGTGTGTGTGTGTGTGTGTGTGGTGAGGTACTGTAGGATAAACAGCTGTGTTGGACAGGCCAACCACCGCAGTTTCCTGCTGACCCTCCTGGTGTTCTTGTTGACGTCCCTGTATGGGATCAGTCTGGTGCTTCACAGCCTGTGTCCTCGACAGTACCTGCTCACTGCTCTGTTCTACTGTCCCGGGGTCTACAATCAGTATAGGTACATTCCCCTCACATGTATTCTTTCTCTGGCACCGCCACAAGGTAAATAAAATAAATATTGATCATGAAATCCAGCCTATCTGGGTTGCTTAGGTTTTGAGCCACTTCAATGAAGCGAAACTTTGAAATTGTAAAACACCCATCAAATGTTCAAATGTAATTATATTTTAACTATATTTACAGCACAGCACTTTGCTTCACCTGTGCCTGGTATAGCGGTATTGTCACCGGTGGATTGCTACACATATTGGTGTTCCAAGTTATCAATATCAGCTACAACGTGACAGAGCGGGAGGCGCAAGTTGCTCTGCGGAACAACACCGGCCAGAGCCGTCTGTACGGACTCGTCATCGACCCGGGACAGTACTCTCGCGGGTTCTACCACAACTGGGTGGAATTCCTCACCATGGCGGATACGTCGCCCGGCACTCGCTCCAGCCTCACTGACTTGGTGTAACCTAGGCCCAACACCGTTATATCTCGCCCACCCAGCAGCACTGTATTAACTGGTGGGACAGAGAGAGAGAGAGTTTGCCTACAGGGATCAATGAAGTGTCATGTTGTTGTTTTAATTCATATTAGCACAATTAAAGAAATCACATTTTTTAAATTTCTAAACAGAAATAATTCAGCGCAACTAAAATGAATAGATGTCACAGAACTTTTGATTGTATTTTATCATTTATTATTAAAGCTACACAGTAAATGTGGACATCTTTCTCCTGACTTTCAGCATAACAGATATATATGTATATGTCTGATGTTACACAAAGCTTGTTGTATTCCAAACGCATTTGCCATGTATGACACTTGAATCAATGTAAGTTGCAGGGGAATATCAAGGTGCTAGCAATATCGACAGTATAAAGATATACACGTTGATACGTGACACCTTTGTCTTGAATTTTGTAGTGCATTTTGTAAGCTGCCGGCATAAAGCTGTTAATATATCAGATCTGATCTCATTCTTTCATCCACCCACATAACAGGCGGGTTCTGAAGAAGAAGAAGAAGGACTTTATTCGCAACATTGTACACACTATACATGCAGGGGGGAAGTGGCCGCACAACACACACACACACACACATGCATTTTAGAGTGTCCACCGTCTGTTACAGGTATAGGTCAGCTGCAATAGTCCATATTTACTATACCTGCAGCAATATTGAATATTGAATATTGAATGAATATTCTTGCTGAATTTCATTGGATTATTTTTGAATTTATGTCAGTAAAAAAGGAAAAAGATCAGTCAATCTGAAATGAATGAGAGATGATGAGATGGGGATAAAGAAAAATAGAGGGTTTTTTTTACTCGAAGTGGCTGACATTACATTTCATTCTGTACCCAGTCATAACACTGACACAAACAAACAGAGAACTGTGTGTGTCTCCTGTAAGCCAATGCAGCAGCATTATACCTCTTGGAGTGGGTTAAGTCATCTCTTATTTTAACTTACTGCAATCCCCCTTTTCCTGTATTTGCTTCATATTCTGCTCTCCTATCCTCCACATTATTGATTTTTTTTATCTAATGGTTTTTGCCCATTTCTTACTCTGGCACAACTGGTTCTCCTATTACACTTCTCTGGTAAGACCCACAAACTGGGAGACATGCATGAGACAAACTCTATATACTTATTTTCTCTATATGCTTTATTAAAGATATACTGTATGTTGTTTATTTAATTATATAGAGATGAAGGCCACGCAGGACACAAACCACTCCACCACTTTAATGGTCAATATTTATAGTAAAACTCTATTCTGTCTTGTGCTAGGCTAGTTAACATAATAAACTACGCATGGTGTGTTGGCTCTCCACTAATGTCAGGACTCCATTGTCTCATCCTATGCACTTCCCATTACCTCCCATTATCATCTCTCATTATCCATCACATCACATTTTCAATTCTCAGGCGAGGTAAGAATAAGATTATGTTCTCTCGTACAAACATTAGCAATCAATCTAGTCTAGCACTTCAAGCTGTCTAGGATGGCTGCTGTGACAATTATTTGTTTGCTTAGCTTTCATTTTTTTAATCTAAATTTAAGCAGTTTTAAGTCTAGTATAGTCTTACTGCAAACCAAGCTTACATTTTACCAACCCTACATGTCAAGTCCAGTAAGAATTGTAGTTATTGGTATAACTTTTCCTGGCTAATAGTGCTGCTATTTGATGACAACTTCTTTTTCTCACAAAATCTGAATTTGAAGGTCCATATGAATGTCATACTTCTTTCCATTTATTCAATATCACCTTGGCCTAGTTGACCTCATTACAACCTTTCAAGTGTGACACCATGAATGGTAACTAGCTGATACATGTTGGCAGCCTACTTTGCCAATGTTCAGCCACCATATCTTTGCTGATGTCAATCCAAGCAGTCACAAGTTTTCATTTCAGTGTCAATGTCACTGGCCATGGCTTATGAAATGGGATTAGAAGTCTTACTGGGAAGCACTGATGATGGGGATAATAATCTAGGCAGGTCATGCATCTGAACAGTTTTCACTGCCCCCAGGATGGAGAGGAACAACAGTCAAGTTCATTTCTAATTTGTAATCGTTCATTTTATAGAGTCTGTCCATAGATGAGGGGGTTTCAGAATTGAGATACTTTATGCCCCCCACAGGCCATCAGAAGCACTTTATAGCTTTCCCAGCCACTGATGTCTCATGGGGATCTTGTCAGATAACTGCTAGTTAGTTCATGGTGCAGCATCAGCTGCAGAGCGAAAAGGGAGCATCTGAAATTAGAGGTTGGACATGTTGTTTGCCATAGATTTATACTGGATCTAGACATGATGAAATAGTGACAGGGTGTGTGGGTTTATTGCCCTCCAAACTCCCCTGTAAACCATAGTGTCAGATTAAACAGAGTTTAATCAGCCTGTTAAATCTATTTAGTGCCTCAAAATATTAGGCTATCAAATACGTCTGTAAGCCTGACCTCATGTGGCAGCTTGTGAGAGAGCAAGACTATCTCTATCTCTAACCATACTGAAATAGATATTCCTTAAAATCTGCAGCTGCAAACAACTGCAATGTACTTCCATGTTGCACCTCCATTTTCTAATTCCCCTAGGTTATAACTCTGAACATGCCCTAACTGTCTCTGCCTCAAAATTACCCTTGTTCTTCTCATCTCACTATAATTTCCCATGTGAATGGCCAATCTAGAGCCAAATATCTTTATCATTTTGATTATTTTAATTATTGTTGTCAGCTTTATTATTTCTCATAAATGACAAATGAAATGATGAAATAAAAATATCTTACCCATGGCAAAATATGTGGGCATCAGGAGCCAAATTCAGATGATTTATTTATTGGACACTTCACCCCTATATACCAGTACAAATCAAATGAAATTGATTCAAGAAAATATTTAGATTTGTGTTTTCTTGGTTTATTGAGTAGTATTTAATTAAGATAAAAGTGCATAACAGTTCAATTATTGTTTAACAGATTGTTTAACCTTATTGGAATTTTTGTTAAACTGCCGCAATCCTTCCTTGTATTTAACAAGACAGGATGATTAAAGGTGTACAGTTTATTACGTTTGGACAATGCTAATGGAACATGTCGGCTAACTATGTTGCTATGTTACTATCTATCTATTTATCTATCTAGGTATGTATGGATGTATGTTTGTGCAGGCATACATGCCTTTGGCAGGACAGATGTGCAGCATCTGCATGGAGTCATCTGATTGCTTTTGGCAATGGGGCCCTCACCAAAGTATTTATGCAGATAGATAGATAGATAGATAGATAGATAGATAGATAGATAGATAGATAGATAGATAGATAGATAGATAGATAGATAGATAGATAGATAGATAGATAGATAGATAGATAGATAGATAGATAGATAGATAGATAGATAGATAGATAGATAGATAGATAGATAGATAGATAGATAGATAGATATTTGTGTCTAGTGATGTTTTGTTAACAGTCAAAAGTGGTTAGTGTGGGTAGTGTGAAGTTTCTGTAGTGAAACTGTTCAAAAGATTCAGGATTCAAGATCGCAACTCATTTCATAAATGCGCCAAAATGTAACAACATTGTTTCAATCTCACATGGGATCTTTTGAACCATAACATTTCTAACATAGGACTTTTAGTTAGTTTTAGATTTTCTACATGTAGAGAGAAAGCTGTATGATGATGCCCTAACTAATAAAACTATGTTCTCATTGGAAACAATGATTAAAGAATTCTATACAATTCTACAATTGATTGTTGTGAAAAGTAACAAATCCCATGGATCTCTACAGCTGATTATGATGTTTTGAGGTTTGCAGATATGAGAAAATCATTTTGTGTCTGAATAATATAGTCTATATATAAAATGTTGATTTCTCAGTAATATGAACAGCAGCTGGCCTGCCTGTTTAAACTGGCATGGTATGTAGGCTGGAGGAGTGTCTGTAACATGTATCTGCCTGTACCTGACTCCATTGATCTGTATCTCTAGCTGAGTACATTACTTGGCCTCTTCTTCATCACTCCTGCATTCAAACTTTGCTATGCAGTAGGAAAGGTAGACCCCAGCAAGTGGAGAGCTTGCGAGCACTGTGACCAACTAACTCAGGTCAAGATAGCTAATGACAATAGAGTTACAGACAAACGGACCATTTTGGGAAGGTTTTTCACACTGTACTTCAGACCCATCACGTTTATACAGAACCAACCTTGCTGTAATCATTTGAATCTGTACCTACAATTTTTTTAAGTCATGTAACACCAAGCTAGCTGGAGTGTCAATTATCAAATTTTGCAGATTGTTGGATAACTGTTCAATTTTGTACACCAATGTATTTTTTTTACACAAGCTGGTAAAGCTGGTAAGTTTGATCTGTCTGGACATGGTGTGATGGATTTGGTTTGAACTTGTTATGTGAGGATGTTCTGGAGCTAAGAGGATTAGGCCGGGCAGAGGTTAGCTGATGGACCATATATGTTTAACCAATGGAGAGGAGTCTAGTAACGGTATTGTGGTTAAGGGTCACCATTGGATGATTGCACTGGTGAGGTCCTGCAGGAGTGGCTGTCATTTGGCAGCAGGAAGAAAGAGAAAAGGCACCAGAGAAAGATGGGGTAGCTTGAAAAGGGAGCCTGAGAGGAGGCTGGGATAGCTGGAGGGGGCAGGGGGGTCCGAGGACTTGCAGGACTTGCTTGCCTAAAAGGCTGGATATGAGCTACTACTGACAGATTGACCAGGAAGAGAAAGTCAAGACTTTAGGGAATATGGGACAGCCAACCTAAAAGGCTTTTCAACCTTCTGTCCGTCCTTGGAGTCAAGAGCTGTTAACATTGCTGGGTGGTTCTGTTGAGGGAATCAGCATAGCACTGGGAAAGCCTGCCCTTGTCTTCCATCTCCTTGAAATCCCTCAATGGTAGAGTGTGTTCTGCAGCTTGGTCGCTGTCCAGTTGCTGACAGAGGGACAGTTGAACCTGATAGCAGGAACAGGATGTTTCAACCTGCTCATGGATAGGGTGTACCAGGAACTTGGGGAACCCATGAGGACCAAAGAGACAGGCTCTTCTGCGGGGAGCACATGGCCCTAGAACAGAGCCGTCCATATGTGTACATTGGCAAAAGCTGGGGACACACCAAGACCAGCAACTGGTTGGAAACAATACTAATGAATTCTACTAATACGAATTCTTCACTGTGCCCTGTAGGGAAATTCTCTTTTTGCTTGCCCCCCTTCACTGGGTCAGTTACAGAACAACGCCCCTGGAGCTGCTAGGATTTCAATGTCTTGCTGTGGGACTCTTCAGCAGGGTGAATGCTTGCCAACACGGTCAAAGAACTCACCACAACCGTCGGAAGCATTGAGTTTCAGATCCCTCACGGACGATGGTGAATAGAAGTTTTCTAAATCTTTTGAAGTTTCAAAAGTCAGATAAAAAGGTGCTTGTAAAGTGTGTAGCTCTTTGTGCAACAGCAAAATAAACTGGAAATGTTTGATTGTAGGAGCTTACATGCTTTGGTGATCTGTGAAATGGATATCAGGTTTGATTACTGCGAGAGCGCATTAGCTGGCTTTCGTGAGTAGCTGAAGGGATTGAGTGTATACAGTGCTATCCTCCTCCTGAACTTCAGTTAATCACTTATCCATTTCAGTTAATGTCAGTATCAGAGTTAAGTTAAACAGGAAAGAGGATGGAGAAGCATTACAGATTCTAAATCCACGCAAGGTACAATACACAGACAGTTCCCCGAGAAGGCATTCACATGCACCACCTGAGAGCCCTGAGGAGGAATCTGACTCTCCCGAATGTTTTACACTGTTTTTTTAATTTCAATTACACAAGTATATCTCAAATACGCAGCTTCAGTACCATTTCAAATAGAAGTAATGTTGGTGAGAATGTTCTGTAAAAGACATGACAGCACACACACTCAAGCACCCAAGCATGACACACACAAATGCACAAAGGGCATGTGTGTTACAGTGGTCTGTCTATTTACTGTTGTAACTGCTGACAAGTGAATTTGATTCTCCGGTGTCTGCCCGCAGAAAGCACTGGAGGGCAGCCGCTGCTTTGTTTATCACTTTGTATTGCTGTTATTCATTTTTTTCAGTTTTGCGTTGAAGTACTTCGAAGCCCCGATTCATAAATTAATTACCAAATAACGTGGATAAATTATGAAAGCATACTGAACACGCTCTGTGACAGACAGGGTATTATATCTTGTTACGCAGGTTATGCTGAATCTCTGCATTGTTTCTCCTGATAAATTCCTTCGACTGTGATTTGATTTCGACAAGAATTGTGTTGGCTGTTCTGTCTTGCACTATTTTGGTTTAAAACGGAGAGCATACATTCACTTCTCTCAGTGTAGATTGAATTCTGCCCCAGTTGGGATACAAGTTCCCCTGTTTGCTGTGGCAGGTGTGGTTTTTGGAAACTCTTTTCATGTTTGAACCCATCCTAGCTCCAGGGTTTGTGTGTGTGTGTGTGTGTGTGTGTGTGTGTGTGTGTGTGAGAGAGAGAGAGAGAGAGAGAGAGAGAGAGACACACACACAGAGAGTGTGTGTGTGGATCTACAGGCGTGTGTGAGATGTGTGCATGTTGGGAGGGAAAAGGTTACAACAGGAGTTTAGTCAGCCTCACTCTCCACTATATAAAGGGATGTCAGGCAGAAATTAGACAGATATCCAGATCTTCATCCACGCTCACCTCCATCATCATTTCTGAGATTAATCCTGCTTCTCAGTAGCTATGACCATGTTGCTGAGAATGCTAGGAGCAATGCTCTGCTCCTTGATGGTTGCTTCTGAGGTCCTACCCCAAGAAGACTTCAATTTACAGGGGGTAAGAGATAATGACCTGAACTGGGATCAAATGTATATACATATACATATACAAAATCTCTCTCTCTATATATATAGAGAGAGATTTTGTTTTATTTACAATGAAATGTGCCTAGCTCAATATAGTGAAGTTGTAAACATGCTTGATAATTAATAATAAGTTCCTTTAGTAAGTAAGTGAGTTTTGTCCACTGTAAGAAAAAGGCTGAAATATCCTTATGTGGACATGTGTGTCCTTGAATTGAATATGCTTTGGCCATATTTCTGTATCAGAGAAAGAGATTTTTTTTTCCATTTTGTTTTTGATTTGAAGCATTTTCAGTCAAAACTAAGTAGTCATGAGAACAACATAGGAATTACCCCTCCCTTTCTGTGCTTTCCATCACATGCTTGCTTGTGCACCTGGTAACTGAGCCAGATTCCTTGATTTTATGCAGGCCATAGCAGTAAATACAGGCTATTGTGTTTTTGTTACATTTATTTACATTAACATTTGTTACAGTTACATTTTGCCTCCTAGATGATAATACCAGTGAAAAAAAAAAAGGGGGAACTGGAACTATATGATTTAACCATGTGGGTTTGTACATGTCCACAGGTGGCAGGGAAGTGGTATCTGATCGGATTTGCCACTAACGCCCAATGGTTTATTAACCACAGAGCCAACATGAAGATGGGCACTGCCACGCTCGCACCAACTGCTGATGGGGACCTGGACATGTCATACGCTAGTCTCAAGTGAGTGTGAGCAGAGAGACAGGGAGAGATGAATGTAAATAAATGCAGAAAGGTCACTAATTTTGGCCGCTGTACTCCTTCCAGCTCTGATGGCTCTTGCTGGAGAATGAACCACCTGGCCAAGAGGACAGAGGTCCCTGGAAAGTTCACTTTCAAGAGCGAGCGTGAGTGTAGACGACACATCCAAACAGGCCCGCACAACCTACCCACCCACATACAAAATCTCTCTTTTAACATTCATGCACCTAAATGATTAATTTTGCCTTTCTGCCTCCGTCAGGTTGGAGTAACGAGAACGACATGCGTTTGGTCGATGTGAAGTATGACGAGTACGCGCTGATCCACACCATCAAGACCAAGGGGAGTGCTTCCACCGTTCTCAACAAACTATACGGTATAGTCATTATCCACGCTTCTACCCGTTGTCCAGCCAATTTCTTTATAGTCTCCGATAGTGATACACGGTATATAATACTGAACAGCCTAACGTCTGGTTTCACAGGCCGTGGGGTGGACCTCCGCCCCGAGCTGCTGGAGAAGTTCAGGCAGTTCTCCTTGGACACCGGCATTCTGCCCGACAACATCGCTGTCCTTCCCAGAAACGGTAAATGTTTTGTCCCTTTATGTAATTAAGAGTTGAAACGGTGTTGCATACTCTGAATATCTTACCGTTTCTTCATCTCTGTCCTCTCTAGATGAGTGCCCTCCTGCCTAATTTGGTCTGGTCTGCATACGTCAACCATGCTGTCTTGGTCCAAGAACGTTGTGGTAGATTTACCAAGGTCTCTCCCATGAACTGAGACAGTAAAATACTGTTTAGTGTGTTCCAGTTTGTCTTTCACTCTATTGTTTAAAATGGGCCGTATAAAGTTCTGCAACTAATAACTCCTGATGCTGAGAAACACATGAAGCAGTCTCAATGAAGCATAATGTAAACATGGGTTCAATAGAGTGCTGTGCTTGTATCCCCCTGCACGCGGAGTACCATCATTCACAACCTGAGCAAATAAAAGACACACGGCTAAAATACTTTGCTTTTATTACCTTTTTTAACAAATACGTTGAAGTACATCCATAACAACACAGTTGAGATTTCCTTTTATCAAGTGTTTACATCTACACACTTTTTACAGATTTGTGTACAAAACAATAATTTACGTCCCATAGAAGTCTAGTTACACTTAACTATACAACAACTTGTAAATGATGAAATAAATATAAAAACAGAAATAATCACAGGTGAAATAAAAGTAAAAGCCATAGTACAAATACACCACCAGCACCACCAGTCTTCTGAAGTTGCATCTATAGAGACAAATACATTTCCCTTTCTACTGGCAAAAGTAGATCTGCATGGGGGAAAACAAAGAGTTCAGCCTGTCGTTTTCAAACAGCGGTACCAGATATACCACCCCTATTAAGGCCAGATATATTGGGACACTGACATGATATTTTACCAGCCTAATATTGGTATCAGCTCTTGAGCAGAAATTGGTGCTTGTCGATTCAGTATGCTTAGTTCATGATTAAAAGTATACTGCAATGTCAATTAATAGTTTGTTCATGGGTAAAGAAACAGCCATTCAAACATCTTTGTTCAACTCTAGACACTTTTTTCTCATCATCACAAAAAGTCTGCATTTTCAAATGTATGTAATTTTGCTCCTCAGTTAGCAATATTGGATCCAAAATGCTGCCAGTCAGGCCTTCATCCCTACTGCTTTGGGTATTATTATTCTGAATGACTTATACTGCATTACAAGTGAAAAGTGTGACATGATAAAGTAATGGGGGTAATGATAACATTGCAACATGGGCGCACGTGACCTTGTATTCACTACCATGATACATCCAGTATTTCACTGTTTTTCCTGTTATGTTTTTCTGTGACCATAGGTCACTATGAGCAAAGAGAAGAATGAAAGAATTTTCTCTGGGTGCTGTACATAGCCAGCCTTGTTTTTGTTAACAAAACAAAAAGTAATATGTCAGACTGGTGGGATCAGAGCACTGGGAAGCACAATAGATACTTTCTGTCATTCTCTCTCTCTTACACACACACAGCATTCATCGTCCTCAACAAGTTGGCAAGTGCTATTGAAAACAGGTTCCTCAACCGTACTGCTGTTTAGTACAGAAATCCTAACTCCATTTTAACCAAATGATGCAAACATTTTGCAAACAACATCTCAGTTGTGAGACTACAAATAATATTTAGGACCATCATGATTTAGAACTGATTGCTGCCGGCAAAATAAAAAATAAAAAAAAATAAAAAGGTGTATCTACAAAGAGACCAGAGACATCTGCACAATCTGCCATGCACACTGTCACCAGCAAGGGACATGCAGTTAAAAGTGCAAGTCTATGGAGGGGTTCTGTTGCCTATTCTGACACAGCATTAATGTTATGTACAGGTTTATACATTTCTGAATGAACATTAGGCCGAGTGTCGTAAAAAGAGCAAAACAATAAAACGTACTAAGTGCAGCACACACGCGCCACATTATTTTAATGTGACGCGAGTGCAGTGCTGAGGTTGCAGTGACCGTGGTGATAGTAGCTGCAACAGTGTTCTTTGTGGTGGCACAGTATTTGGCCCTGTCAGAGTCACTCCGCCTGCACCACGTCCTTGTGGTGGCGCATGATATGCTGGTTCTTCTCCGATGGTCTTCGGAAACCTTTCGAACAGATCTCACAGCGGTGGGGATAGTCTTTTGTATGAATAGAAATCACGTGTCGCTTGAAGCCTGAAGCATCCCCGGTGCTGTAGTCACAGTACTGACACTGGTAAATTCGCCTCTCTTTTTGCCCCTTGCCAATAACCACAGTCACACTGCTGGCCAAGCTGGCTGCGCTGACCCTAGTGGGTGCAGCAGAGGCACTGGCCCCGCTCGACGCAGCCTTTTTAGGTGCCGCAGCAGGGGCGTGCGTCTCTACCGTCCTCTTAACCTCACTCTTTTCAGGAGAGGCCTGTTGTTCCTTAGTGTGGACAGACAGGATATGGCGACTGAGAACAAAGGGGTCTGCAATTTTGAAGTTGCAGTGCCGGCACTGATGGAGTTTCTTGGTGCGGTGGGATACCGAGTGCTTCTTCAGTTCAGATGGGCGGTGGAAGCCTTTACCACAGACGGCGCATTTGTGTGGATAGTCCTTGGTGTGAACAGATATAATATGGCGTTTCAGGTCACTGGAGTTGGAACTCTTGTGATCACAGTGGGCACAATGGTGGGTCTTATTCTCCTCGTGTGTCAGTCCGTGCTGCAGTAACTCCTCCTCCTCGGCAAAGGTCTGGAAACAGCGCTCGCATTTGTACGGCATCTCTTTGCTATGCTTCGTCTTGATGTGCGTCTTGAGGTTCGAGGAATCGGCCGACTTGTAGTCACAGTAGAGGCAGGAGTACGGCTTCTCTCCCGTGTGCGTGCGCATGTGTTTCTTCAACTCGGAAGGGTGCCGGAAGCCCTTGCCGCACTCCACACAGATGTGGGGGAAGCTTTTACTGTGAACCGCTAACAAGTGCCGGTTTAGCAGTCCTTGCTCAGCAGTTTCATAGTCACAGAACTTGCACTTGTGCATCTTGGTGGCTGGTGGAGGCGCCTGGCTCTTGGGCTCGCGGTGGTGGTGCTGCAGCCTGTGAGAGAATAGCGCCGCCTGCTGGTGGAACTCCTTGCCACACATTTCACACTCAAACGGGGCCTTGCTGCTCAGCGTGTGCACCTCCATGTGGTTGTGGAGGCTGGCTTTCTTGTTGGTGGTGAAGTCACAGTCCGTACACTGGTACTTTTTCCTTGTCAGAACATCTTGGTGATGATTCTTGGTGTGGCGTTTCAGGAAGCCTCTTGACTTGAACTTTTTACCACAGAGCATGCAGGGGTATACTGTCAGAGGTTGGCCATATGGACCGATGATGATGGCTAGAGAGAGAAATGACAAGAGGGAGACAGACATTAAAAAACATGGCTGTAATGATGGTAGTCTAAAATAGTGACAGTGTCATCTGAGTCTGGGTTCCAGGATTTGCTAAGTCAATATTACATCACAAATCCTACCAGGCTAATTTCGTAAACTACACCTGTTATGATATAGGTCTGAGGGGCGGGCTGTTTTGGTATGGGAGTGCACAACAAAATCCATTGTTGGGACTTTGAAGGCTAGCAAGTTAGCCAGTTAGCTTGAGAACTTATTTCCAAAAGCAGAGGTAACTATAGCTGGCAAGACGAATGCTACTGTCGAAAACGTGATGGACGGCAACATTTTTAAACCACATTTTATTGAAGCCCATACTTCAGCCCTTCTTCTATGAACTACAATACACTGCTGAAGAAGTTTTGCAAACGTCATGAGTCACGCTTTTCTCTCCTCTCCTGCCTCGACTGGCCGCAAACCTTTGAATTAGCTGCACCACAACGCCATTGGTGTAGGGGTGTGTCAAGTTTTCCCCCACGCCAGTTCTTGCAAAATTGGTGCACAATCCAGGCTGTTGGAATATATAGGCATGGTTAAGCATGTTGGCTAACCCTCCTGGTGTAACCTTCTTTCTGTTGTTGGGAATTGAGCAGTTAGGGACTAAACACATTCCACAAGGTAGTATAATCATAGCAGTTGAGGATGGGAGAGCATTTATCGTTCACATCCCTCCCCAAATTCGTCCAACTAGTCTGGGGATTTGTTTCCGCTTACCTGTCTGGACCTGCCGAGGCTCCGACCGCCTCTTGTTCTTGTTGCGTTGTCTATTGATCTCGTCAACCCCATCCGATTCATCGATGTGCAGCAGGGCACTGGCGGCACCGTTTCGGTTTTCACAACTCTCGCTATCCTCAGCACCTGCGAGAACAACAGAATGTCATTAACACAAAAACACCAAAAAAACAGTATCTGGAAATGTTTAAGCTGAGACACAAAGAAATATGGAATGATGAACAGGCGTCCAGTGTTGCTTTGAATCAATTTAATAGATGCGGTGCTGACCATAAGCAGCCGCCCAGGCCACAGGCATGAAGTCCTTGCTTAGAGACACACTGTCATACGAGCGGTCGTGAGTTACTGGCTCCTCACCTCCTACCACCACCTCCATATAAACCTCATCAGTCACCTTGGACCCACCTGCAGATGAGCCCAACATGCACAAAACCAATGTGTCATAGTACCGTTTAGTTTCATGACAATCATCCCTATGCAACACCTACTGCTCATTAGACGTGAAGGACTCACCGTGGTTTCCTTGACTATGATGAGAATCCCCCACAGACATGTAAACCATCTTCTCTCTCAGTGTTTGGCCCGAAGACTCTGTTAGCGCAACACTCTCAGTATCGCCATCGCTGATGTCAACCGATTCTCCTGTAGGAGCGACACTTAATAAATCCTCAGACCGTGAAAAAGAACTGAACCTAGGACAGCACCCATCTTCAATGATTTGTATTCTACAATTAAACAATTTACAATTAACTAATTTACAATAACAACACAATAGGTAGTTTCATTCGTTAGTGCTGCTAATTTCCAAAACGCCTAGTTCTGCTTAATTGGTTGTTATGCCAACCAGGGAGCTAGATAGCAAACTTTCCTGCTTCCCCTGTTTTCCTCATTCTTATTATGAGAAGGCATTTATTACTGTGATTTTGGGTATTACTGATATTCCATCCAGTCCTGCCCAGTGACGCCGATGACTTGCTACTCACCCATGTCATCCTCCCCGGAGTCAGCCTTGAAGATATACACTTTAATCACCTCCTGACCATCCTCGTCCTTCTCCACTTCCTGGTCCTCCACAGCCCCCTCCACTGTTACCTCAGTTCCATCATCGGACACCATTTTACCAGCCTCGTCCACTTGTGGGGAGGAAGGAGAACGGGAGAAAAACAGGGTAAAACTAGAAAGGTATACATCAACATACAGTTACAGACGTAAAGGTTTGAGCAACCAGTCAACAATGAGCTGCCAACCATATAATGCCATTTGGCCTGTAATTGTATTGATTCAACTGCAATTTAAAAATCACACACAAATTTGGATTAGCAGTTTTATCATTACGGGGTATCCCAATTTCTTTAACACTGATCACAATCAACTTGAAACGTTCTAATTATGTGACATTTCTACTACTTGAGACAAAACTGATTGAACACATTCTGATTAGCATTTGCATTCGTCTGCAGCCAGGCATAACATCAACAACAACAACAACAGTAGTACATTACAGGCACTGCCAGGTTGCAAAGTTATGCTAGCAAGTTATAAGCTAGGTCAAAGTTTCACAATTGAAATCCCTTCCTGTGTGACTGCTCTTAAACATTTCAGTTATATTCAGGAGCAATGTGACCTCACGTCCAGGCTAAAACGCTGCTAAAAATCATGACGTGGATCTTAAACTCATTTTGTGTCCACTACTGTAGAAAACATGCTAAATTTAGACAGACTATCTGACACTGTTAAATGGTAATGTCAGCGTTGTGTTTCACCTCATACCGCATGTTAACACGATGAACATTACACTTAAGGAATGGATAATGTACAGCAAGCCTATCATTACTGCAAAGTATTGCAGTTATTGCAAAATGAGCTCCAACAGAGTAATTCTGCTTTGACACAAAATATTGATTTTACATGATTTTATTACAAGCTAAAGTAATTTACAAGCTTCCTCCCAAAAAACACATCTAGCAGACCTCTGCAGTAGGCATGTTTTGCAAGTTCATTTTATTCTAAATCAACAAAATCAACCAGACCTTTCAACTCTGGAGTGATAATTCAATATGAAACAGGTCTGTTATTCAAAAACGACCTCACAACTAATATTAAAAGCACCTTGTATTTTTCTATATCATAGGCCAGCATATAACCTTTAAAACCACTATTGGCCTTGCTGTTAACATTTAATAAAATATTTTCGGTAACAGCAAAAACACTCTAGAGCTTTACCCTCACATTTTATGCTAGTACCTCACACTATTAGCAAATGTGCTGAGAGAGTACTGGCACCTTTAATTCCAATCTGAGCACTGATGTGTGTGAACTTACAAGATATCATCAGATAATCCCCGCAACCGTCTTGGTCCTCCTCCTGTTGCTCAGGGTCCAGTCCATCTTCAGGGATGTCTCCCATGGCAACGCCTTCCTCCTCACCCTCCAGGGCCATCACGCAGGTTTCTACAGCAACATCTTCATCTTCATCGCAGTGCACATACTCAGACACCACATCCTCAACAGCATCCTGGATCACTAGCTCATCAGGGGCAAACCTGTGAACAGCCATCCCTTCCCCCTCGCCTTCTGACACCAACACAGTCTCTTGTAGCTCCACAACAAACTCCTGCCCACCGGCACCACCCTCATCTGGAAGAAGCAGGATTACCCAGTTAACCAGATAACTGTGTATTATCTTTGATTGTTTTGAATGATATGTCGACTTCAACTTGGATATCAGTTCCTACGGATAGCACATGTTAATGTAATTATGAAAAACAGCCATAATAACATCACAATCTCACTTGAAACACCCTAATATACCATGACGTTCAATACAATTCACACATACCACAAACATTATGTAGTTAATGTAAAAAAAACATTAATATAAGTATGCCCAGTTACCCGATCCGTGTAATATTATTTTAGGCTCCTGAGAATGTATGGCAAGCCTGGTGTCATCCTCATCCATTGTCCTCGCACTGCATTTGTCACTGGAGAGCTGAAAGCATACAATGAATGGTTAAGGCTAGGACCTTTAAGTAAAAATGTTAACAAAGTGTACTAAAATGCACATTTTGCAAATGTGCATTATATGTATCACACTCATATCATATCATGCATCACCCACATATATATGAGGCCATTATTTTTACCGGCCAAAACAATATTCATTTTTCATAGAAATAGAAAATGCCTCCCTACCTTAAGAATTTTAATAAAAAAAAAAAAAATGCTCCACAAAAAAATGCTCCCTTAAACAATGGATATTTTTGTTGGCTTCACACCTGCTATGCGTTGCCACATGGGAATAACATTCAACTAACTTTAGGCTTGTTAACCATCCCGGATGTGGAGAAACAGAAGTTTAGATGCTACTATTTTGGGTAGAGGCAGCCAATCACAAGCCTGTTTGATACAGAGGACGGTGTTTGATACAGGTGTACAGTGGATAGCAGAGACAAAGTTTGAGCAGCCAATTATTGTTTCAGCCAATGTTATTGTTTCAGAGTTACTGGCCAGTGTGGCAGGAAATCCTTATTGATATATCTGCCAAAGACAAATTTCATCTGCATTTGGTGCTTGGCAAGTGTTGATCTTGGACCGCGGTGATATGCATCATCTATTGTCCATTGTATGTCTTGCACTGTCCCTTTGCACTGTGTGAGGTTCTGTTTTCCATTGAACCATGTGTTAGCACTACGAAACTCTGCAAGTAGTCATTATGTCCCTGCACCAATTTCATGTGCATGTCCTTGCCGATTAATGTGATTCTGATTCAACAGATCAAGTAGAATTTACACCAAAACAATACAGTACTTTGGACATACAGTACTTTGAATAGCGGTTTTAACCTCCGCATAATTGTGTAATTTCCTTTCACAGATGCACCCAGAGAAAGCACGAGGGTGTTATCCATGTTCTGTTAAGGACCATGAACACAAACTTGCGTAATAATTTGATATTATGTGATTCAAATTAAATAAAAATAAACTAAATTGGCCCTCTGTTGCACTGCTGGCTGCTGCTGCTGCAGGCTATGGTTTCATAGCCTGAGCAAGACCTTCACTGTGAAAGATATCCATCTTCACAAGTCATTTAGTCAACTATAGGGATTTTGTGGACCTGTTAAAGTGAATACGGTGCACAGTTTGCACATTCTGTACATGTACTTCTAATTAATACATTGTAATGTAACTGCCAGCTGGGTGATGTTTGATACCATCCCATTTACTCTGATTCTATTTTGCTTTGCTGTATCCTATTTTTTGCTACAGCAATGCCCAATGTCCCCATGGCGGTCATTTCAGTTTCATCTCATGTAGAATTGTATTTTCCCTAAAACAAGTTAAAAAAATTTTTTTTAAAAGATGCCATTGCAGTGATATAATTGGACTTGTTTTCAATACTGATTTACAGTTTTGTAAATTTTCTTGAAACATGCAGTCACAAATCCCTTCCTATCAGTGTCACTTGATTCAAGAAATTTGTGGAAATTTCCCCCCCCACTCACTTAGGAAGTATGACTTGTTAAGATGGATATTTTTTGCAGTGATGATTCTGTGTGCGGCAGTGTCATGCAGCTATAGCAAATGTAATGATCAGTGGCATTACATACATCCATAATTACATCACTACATGGAACAATGATTTCTCAAAACAAGGCATATGGCCCAGTTGGCTTCATATTGAGAAGTCAGGGATCTAAACCTGATATGCGACACAGAGGTACCGAGATGTAAACATTGGTGTCAGCGGTGCAGCCAGGGTGCCATTTAATTTCCACTGCATGTACCATCCCCCACCTCCAGGTGGGAAATGACAACGGTGAGATGTGGCGCACAACACGGTGCAGCGGCATGTCTAAAGATGCGCTCAGACTGAAAACCACCTCGGATAAACAGACTGTCTACATTAAACCACCACAGGTCCGTACAAGACTACATGCGATGCGCAATGGCCATTGAAGCTGTTCACATCTTCAGCTGACCACCCGAGTTGCACTAATTCAGGGTTGCAAAAACCAACCTAATTCTCAAAACACGCATTGAAGGACAGTTGAACGTAACCGTTGCACATACACACTAAATTGCAAGGTATGGAAGAAGGTTGATTTTCACCGCGGAGCATGAAAGCCGATATGGCTGTCTAGCCGCCAACTAGCGGGAGGAGGGCTCCACAAACGCCTTTTCCACTACTGGTTTTCTACACACAAGCGTGCGCCATTTTGTTAGCTTGGTGTCTGGACGAACAATATTCCTTATAATCACTAATAATATGTACTTAACGTGGAAAAATGAGCAACCATTCTTCCGTTGTATGCATACGTGCACTTCGACGCAAATAATAAATGACATAGCAATGACCACAGAGTAAAAACCCTCTCATTTTCCCAGGCTGGCTAGCTAGCTATCCGGCTAGGCCTGAATTACCGATTATGGCCTCTATTGAGGCCCGGGCCTAGGAAAAAAAGGCCCAGCCCTTTACGGCCTCTCCGACAGAATAAAAACAATAAGCATGCAATAACCGTATTGCTACACAGAGATTTACACGCACCAAGGCCGTCGGTGTTCTGTAAACGGGTGCGTGCGAGCAAAATGACCTGCATACCAGATTTATGCTGCAGGGATGGCCTCGGTCCGCTTCTCGGCTTCCCAGGCCGCCTGGTTTCCCCAGACTCGGGCAGGATTCAATCGGGGATTTTGTGTTATTTGGGCGGGCCAGAGAGGAGCAGAGAAGGAGGGGCTGATTGTTTCTGGAGCTCCTCTGAAACCGGGACGTCTAAAGCAGAGCCAAATCTTGTCATGCTACAGCCGCCTGCTCCTCCAGCTCCGAGGCCGCCGTCAGCACAACACGTCACAGCCTGAGACTAGTAGGAAAATGCGGAAGGGTTGTGGAAATCACACTGACAGTCACCAAACAGGCCATACTCTGAAGGCACACTTTTGCCAAGTGTCCAAACAGAATATTTCACAACAATTAGTTTAAGTTTACCCTAGATTGTCGTGTCCTATTTTGTAGCAGCTGTGTTTCAGTTACCAGAATAAACTCGTCAGTAGTGATGTAGCGGGAAATAAAAAAAAGATGTAACTAGGACCTCCAGACGCTGATCACCGTGAGGCAATCATACACCATTACACCATTTTAAACGGACCTCAGTTATATTTTATGCAAAACATTATTTCATGCTTTTTCCCATTGAAAGACCATATGGTTATATAGTTTACGTTAATTTCATACTACTTTGATGTATACCTTTCATTTATCTAATCACTGATCTAACTTTATACCACAAATAAAGAGGTTTTAACAGAGTTTAGGTGGGTTTGCCCTCCACATACATGCTGGTCAGATGTTTTCACTTACCTTCCAACAATTTAAACCACAAGTCCACGTGATGTCATTACTCCATGTTCAAGCATTTTTAAAATTATTTGTCACACAAAATATGAATGAATTCCCAGTAAAAATTATATAAATTGAGTTGGTGAGATTTACTGACATGTTAGTAATAGTGGTTGAGAAATCATTATTAGTAGTAGTAGCATTAATTAATAGCAATAGTGGTGATGGGGGTAGTAAACAGACATTTTATTTAACAATAAATACAATTTATAATAAATCACCTCATTCTGTAAATTGAAAAGTACACAGAAGGTGTTTTACAATTGGTGGGAGTACAGACAAGGAAAGCCCTTATTCTCTTGCCAGAGATAGGGGGAGATCAATTTGCAGAGTTGTCAGGAGGTGACTTGTTTCAAAACAAAAATACCACCACCAGTGCATTCTTTGAAAGGTTTTTCAAATAATTTTTGTAGATTGTTAATAGCAATAGTGGCAAAACCTGGCTATTAGGGTTAGCTCTACTGTAATTATTGTATTTTTATATTTCTTTCGCACTGTAAATATTGTGCTGGTTTTTTTTACTGTTAAATATTTTGTACCATGCCCTTTTGCACATTCCCGTGAGCATTGCCACTTTGCATTTCACTGCATGTATATGTATGTGACGAATAAAACTCTTGAACTTGAACTTGAACTTGAACTTATTCTTGAAAGCACTTATCATTTCACTGTGCTATATACATGGGAATTCAGGTCACTTCTCCCTTCATTTTATTTATCAAGCAAGGAATTTTATGGGGGAACTTTGCCCTATCACTCACAAAGTGCTACTCAGTCAATTTCAAGCGTGGTGTTTGACATTAAATAAAAAATAAACTACAAACATGTATTTTGAACAACTAATCCAAGGCTGACTGGAGGACAAATGCATTTTAGAAACATTCCACATTGTTCTGTTTTTCTCTACGCCCGTCAAAACAAATCCACATTTGACCTTCAACATGCTGATACAAGGTGGAAAAACAAAACACAAATTACAATAACATAGTATCGGTAGAATTGAGCAAAACATGAGATAAAGCTTTTGCAGGAGTCGTAACACCTGAAGGTCACATGACTGTTGATATCAGTGGAATTTCTTCATCAACAAGCTTTTCCAAGTTTTAGACCAACAGAAGCTGGTATTGTCAAAGTTAACATAGTCAGAAGAAAGTCGATTGATATATAAATTTATTGAAACTGGCAAATCATTGACAAAAAAAAAATGCAAACATTGCTATCAGTAATCAGTACAAGTCAACCTGCTCTATTTGGAAGACATTTTCAGCAGGTCGTCCTTCTCAATTGCAAAAAGACGCCAGCCTTCCTCAAAGGACAGATCAGATGCTCCCCTGCGCTTGTAGAACTCGATAGACGTCTTGTTGTTTTCTGCTACAATGAAGTGCATGCTACTGCAGCGGGTTTTCACTGCTGTCTGAGGGGGAGCAGACAATAAAAAACATTAGGAAACACTAGATGGAGCACCAAATGGAGTACAGAATAAGTCAAAAATAATAAACCTATCACCAAAAGAAGAGCCAGTATATAGGCCTCTGTACCTCACTCAGGATCTTCAGGATGCGTGAACCAATGCCGAGACCTGGTAAGAGGACAACAGGTTAAATACACACAATGTGACTACGTTTTAAAAAAAAAAATAACTTCAACAGTGCCTTTGCAGAACTGATTAACTTTTACTACCATCATATAATTTGACATGGCAACAGCCTTACCCCTGTACTCCTCCATGACGTAAAAGTCCTCTAGGTAGAGCAGCTTTCCAATCCAAGGGTCATACGTGAAGTAGTACATGGCAAAGCCAATCACAGTGTAGCCTAAAAACAAAATAATCAACCTTTCATTTTGAATTCAAAGGGTAAAGTGGTTTCTTCTGAAAGCTTATGGTTTGACTTTCACACTGTAGAATGTAAAGTGCTTTCTTTACCCTCTGAGCTCTGGTGATCTTTAGGAACTTCAGCAACAAAACAGTGGTAGAATGGGTGATCACCAAAACCGTCTTCAAGTAGATCTAGGAGTGGGCAATAGCAATATACAAATATAGGTAAATATAATCTAAACATAGGCAAACGTATATATAAACTAGAAACATTGATAAATATAATGTAGGTTAAAACAAAGCACCTTTCTCAGTCAATACAACCTGCTGCTCCATCTCTTCAAATTTAGCAAGTTCCTAAAAGGTGAAAAGAAACAAACAATAAACTAAGTGAGTTACACCCACAGCTGAACAATTCAATGAATAAGCATAGTTAGTTGACTGACCACCAAATAGGCCAAATGTCCTCTTGGTCGACAAAATGTTACGCCATGCCAAAAAGCTTACCTTTATGAGTCGCAAAATATCTGACACATCCTTGGATTCGGCTTTCCGTAATATGAAGCTGGCCATTTTCTCTTTTTGCTCTTTTTTCCTTTTCTCACTAGTCCTCTGAATGTAAAAATAAGCAAAATCTGTTTCTTCATCCGCTCCCCAGGAGTTTACCCCCCCGACAGTAAATTAAGAATACCAGCTTATGCCGGATTACATTACACAAAGTGTAGTAGCTGCATTAGGAGCTCCTGTCCTTTTTATATGTTCTCATGAGGAAGTAATTGTGATCCAAATTTGGTCATCCTGGTTTTTTTCCCTGTAGCTCCTTATCTTGATGTTTGTCACAGAATGCTGTTCAAAAGTTAAACATTCACTAGGCCCAGTGTAGATGTAAAACCATAGTCTCTGTAAAGAACTCAGTAAAGCATAACCGTCAGTATATGTGGAAACAGTGTGAAATCTGTTTCACAGAAATAAGAGATTCACATTGGTTGGTCTTTGTCACTTTTGCTTCTGCTCTGCAAACGCACACGTCATGCGTTTTTATGATTGTAATTTATTTTTTTATTGATAGCCACTTTATGTAATGGCTAGTTATATGGTCAGTTTTCTGCTGACATCTCACTTTCATTAAAACATTTAATAACTATGTAACCCTTTCATCCATCCATCCACTCCACAAATGCTTTGAATGCTGTGTCCATTTCCCTGCCACAAGAAAAGTGAAAAGTTCCAGTAATCAATCTAACTACCTCCATGCCATTACAGCAAGTCCTGAGAAACAGAGATCCTCAGCTTTGATGGATATGCCATCATGGGTAGTGCGTTTTGTATGGATGCATTTGAGATTTTGTACGGATTCCCTGTCCCTTCCCTGAGAGCAGGCCAATCTTGTAATGCCTTTTTTCTGACCAACATGTTTCTCTAAAGCGGTGACAGGCCTATAAATACACAAATGATACCTCCAAGAACATTGCACTCAAAACACCCAAATATTTCTTCTTCTTTCTTTGTGTAAAAGTTAGTGAAAAGTGGGTAACTCAACCTCAATGACCATTTCATGTGAACTGGTAAATTCTCAAGGACCAGACAGACATCTTAAGAAAACATTTTTATTTGAGCTTTGAGGAAGTGCTGGCTTTCAGTTCAGAGTTCAGGGTTCAGTTTATCAAAATACTTCAGCTTTCCTGAAGGATCTGGAATAATCTGTAGGAAATAATTTGTTGCATTAGTACACAAGATATATTTTGTCCTGAAATAAATACATGTACAGCACTAACATGATAATAGTTGATAACACATGAATGAACTAGAATGTGTTATCGACCACTGATACTCACTGTGTCACTGCCTGGTTTCCATCCTGCTGGACAAACTGCAAAAACATCATTCCAGTCAATACCTTGACAAAAACAGCTCAAAGCACCACTGAAAACCAGTTATACACTATATTACTGAATTACTCATTACTCAGTCATAACAATGGCACAAAAGTAATGCAGAAATGTCATCAACTGGTAATTAATATTTAACTTTTCAACCACGGGTCATGTGGTCAGTAGCAAGTGTACAGACTACTTTAGAACTGTTAATAATTTATGCATTTGAGGTTATATGTCAACATGTTTTGTTAGTGCGCATTCATCATGAATCAGTCCCACCAGGAGTTTTTTTTTTGATTATTGGGGCCCAAAATGATTGAATTTACAGCGGCTTTTATTAAAAAGTGCATTGTATTATCTTGTGGTAAACCAGCAGGAATTTATGAACATTTCAAGCCCCCCCATCGTAATCATCACACATTAACACCTCGTGGGGCCGCTGGCTGAAAACAAGTTTTACTACACATGATCTCTGTCTAGTGCCTTTCTTTGTCTTTCATTCCTTTTTAATCCTAGTTTTCTTGACATTATTTTTGTTTGTTTGTTTTCCCTTTAGGCTGCAATGCAGCATATCTACAGTTTGCCATTGTAGCACCTGTAAAAAGATATTTTTTTGAATACCTGCCCAATCCCTTCAATGTTTTGTTTAATAATATACTGTGGCGTGTAGTTATTTGGTCAGTTCCAGGTTTATTGCACCTGCCAGTAGGTGGCGGAGTGAGCGGTTTGTAGTTCATTTTACTGGAAGACATAGGTGAAGGCGAGTAGGAGTGGTTGGTCTGTGCTGATAGTGGGGGAATGGTGTGTGTCCGGTGCTACCTCATAACCAACTTGCATGCTTTACAAAATATTGACGCAAAGTAATAAAATTAACGTTTTCTACACCACTAATGCAGTCGCTGTGTAAATGGTGTAACACCATGACATCATTACTTGACCCGTCACGTTCTAATCTGTCAGGTCTGTCAGTGCTACTAGTTTGACACAGAGAAAAGGAGAGAGAGGTCCGGAGCGGAGAACGCACATCTAACTAGTCACCGGACTAGTCACATCTAACTAGTCACCGGCCTGTTAGCAGCAAATCAACTTCAACAGTTTATAAAATGATTAGGCTACACCGCGACGCGGCCCTGTCCAACCGGCCCAAAGACCCACCGGGATTTGTCCTGATTGGCCACTCCGGCATTGTCCTCGTGTGTAACCATATCAAAGGCTCAGGATAACAAGAAAGCAAATGGTACAAATTCCATATTTAAATAAAACACAACCTCCTGAACATGTAGGAGTGTTAATGTAACATGTAGGAGTGTTAATGTGGAAGCATTGTGCCAAGTTGACCGTTTTATGCGGGAATATTGCAGGGTTTTGGCAAAATTGCAAGCTCTTGCAAGTATTGCGGCAGCTGGTTGAACTTGCGTTAACAACCTGGAGGGACTGATGAATGAGATTCATGTACCTTCGCCATGTTTGTCAGTGTACTGAAAGGCCTGGACCAGCCGCAGGGTCTCGTCCACGGAACGTCCCACTGGCAGGTCGTTCATGGTGATCTGCCTCAGGACACCTTTGTTATCAATGATGAAAAGCCCCCTGAGAGAGACAAAAAAGACAGTTGGAAAAAAAACATTTAGTGGGGCACCTTTTAAAATAAAGGTAATAAAAGCACCAAATTTGATTTGCAGGTAGTTTAGACAGCTACAGATACGCAACGGTCACGGTCACCTCCTTATTCTGTTAGCTGGATAGCACATGGGGTGGCATGATGGTCTTATGACTGTTTCATTAGATTAAGTTAATGACCTACAACACTTTGACAATGGCCATGAATGGATGCTGTACCTAAGTGTGTGTCCCTGGTCCTCCAGGAAGACTCCATAGTCTTTGGAAATCTGGTGCGTGAGGTCAGATAACAGTGGGATTTTCATTGGCCCAAGTCCACCCTGCTTCCTGGGGGTATTGATCCTGTTAAGAACAAAATATAGAAGAAAATCAGACCTGTGTGTTTGTGTGTGTGTGTGCAATTCTTCAAATTGATTCATTCGTTGATGTTTAAAGGATTCCTTGGACCAACTGCGCATTTCAGGTCTCGCCATAGGTTCTCAGGACTCATCTCCGGCCACTCCACAAAAATCCAATGTTTTCCCATTAACCATTTGGGTCATTATCCTGCTGGAGGACCCCGGCCTTCAATTGACATCCAGTTTTCTGACAATGGAAAATCTGATTTCTTGATGCCCTGAATGTGTTCAGGTCCTTCCCACAGTATTATGGACTCGTATTTGACTGTAGGTAGGGGGTTCTTTTCTTTAAAAGCTTTGTTTCGTCATCAGCTGAAAGTGCTGATCTGCATTGCAAAAGAGCTCAATTTGGTTTCATCTATCCACAGAACACTTTCCCAGAAGGGTTTAGGTTTGTCCATGTGGGTGGGTCTCGGCAAAGACCAATCAGGTCAGTGGTTCTTCCGTGGCCTCCGACTGTAAAGCCCATCTTGGTTCAGCGTATAGTACGGGCTGAAACCCATTACCCGGTCCCTTCAGTGACATCTGAGATCAATTTTCCTCTAACCTGTCCTGGGAGCATTTTCACAGACCAGAGAAGCAGAACAGACTTTTTTTAATCACTTTAAAATCGATAACTGATTCATTTATACCATGTGGGCAGCTGCAACCTGTCACCGGTGAGTTGAAATACACCGAAATGTCCTCCAACAACATTGATTTGTTCTAAAAGCTGCTAATAATCACAGCCATAGCCACTTTTCAATTAGCAGTTTCTATTATTTGAGAGGAAACCCCTTATGCATAAAAGTGTCGAAGTTTGATTGCATTTAGTGGATCTAAGAGGGACAAAATGCTTACCAGGCCAAGTGGGTGAACTGGGAGTCAACAGAGCAGGCAACCACCTCTGCATTGATGGCACGAAACTCATGCACACGGTCACTGAATGCAATGATCTCGGTGGGGCAGACGAATGTGCTGCAAAAAGTTACAGAAATGTACATAGAAATTCACCCTATACTACAGAAATATAATAAACAGAACTCAAATGAAAATATTACGTTATGTCGGTCTCAAGTAGTACTCACAAATCCAGGGGGTAGAAGAAGAAAACGAGATATTTGCCTCTGTAGTCAGACAGTTTCAACTCCTTGAATTCACCGTTAATGACAGCTGTTCCCTCCCAATGTGGTGCAGGCTTAGAAACTTGCAGAGAAAAAAAGAAAATAAACACATGGATTGATCAAACCATAATTATCCCGTGAAAAACCCATGACATGCCCCGTTTTTGCAAATGGTCAGATGCCATATGTTTTAGTAAAAATGTGCGGGAAACAGCAGATATTAGGATGGTGCTTCATCACTTCCTCTCCACCCACTCCTGGTTAGAGGAATACTGAGACATCTAATATCTTCGTGTGTTATTCTGTCTGTGGTCAGCCTTGGCACGTTGCCACACTGCCCAGATTTAGTCAATATCTCCGGAGGGGCGGAGGGCGGAGGAACACAACTCATTTAATTTCATAGAATGACGTGTCCTACGAAAGTCACTTTTTAAAAAAAAAGTTAGGCCTACTCTACGCGGCGATAAAAAACACACATTGCCATAAACCAAAAGTCCTAACTTACCCCATCAAATGATAACACACAATTCAAAAAAGTGACAGGCATTTTTGCTGCTTGTGGTCTTTGTTCTTCCTGCACGGGCAGCAAGCTCGGGCTACACTGGCTCGTGCTGCGTTGTCAGTGAGGGACATTAATTATCGCGCACTTCGCTGTTACGGCTGGTTCGCAAGACGTGGACAATGCACAATGTTATGTCTCGGGAACTCACTTTTTGCTTTGCTAAGGTGCAGGGAATGGTCAGTCACGGGCACACGGGAAGCCTCCCCAGGATAGACGTGTCCGCCCGCGTAGTTGTGGCACTCTTGGGAGCTCTTTGCGTTTGCGCTTTCCTCTGCAGTTGTGGATTTGGTCATGAGGAGAAAAGAGAAAAGCGCACGTAAAATCCCCTTCATTATATTCGTGTGGTACAATACTTCCATTCTACCGTCCATTTGGGAGCCACTAGCCAGCAATGCGCCTCAACGTACCAACCCGAGCAGGAACTGTGTAGCCTCATCCGGTCCTACATTTCAAAATAAAAGCACGACAACGGTAAGAACATTAAACAGTTCAAGATTTTTTAAAATTCAAAGTCATATTGACATCAGGGCACTGTCTTGTGTGTTGATACCTTTGCATTCCCTGCATACACTCTTCTGTTCAGGTAACCTGAAAAGCCTGTGTACCTTAACTTCCCTCTTAACAGTGAGGTATTCATCCTCATTCAGCCACAGTGCGTAGAGGGATGGCCTCCAGAAAGCAGGTGGTGTAATCCATTAGGATGAGGATGAACCCATGCCCATGACTTGACTTTGGCAGGGGGGGCCACAATGTCCATCTCAATCCTGCTGAATGGGGTTTCGATGATGGGTGGTGGTAGTGACCTTGGGGGCAGTCTTCTGGCAGCCGGGGCAATGGCAACAATACTTTGCACTGCTCTCTTCACCCCAGGCCAGGAGAACTGAGTTGTGTTATTGTCAATTTAGCTATAGTGGATTTTTTTTTACTTAATGTAAATAGCCTTGCCCATAACTAGCTAATTTGCTAATTACAAGAAACTATACCCGATTGGTAGGTTTGTATTACTCTATGAACATTAACAGAGCTTCAAATAATATCAGTGTAGCAGACTCTACCCCTGGGGCCATGACAGACAGAGACACAGGCAGGAGTAGAGAGTTCATGGGCCCACAGGCTGCTTTATTTACATCACAGCATATAAAACTCGCTGGTCTTGACCACCGCTCTCCAGTGTCATCTCCCTCAGCCGGTGCACCTCATCCCCGTCCCACCAGGTCAGCCACGGACACCAAAGCCGCCAGTCTCCCGGACGCATACCAGCTCCAACCCGACTGATCAGGCTCTTCCAGACAAGGGATTAATACACTTTAGCTAATAGACTCCAGCTTGGCCCAAGGGTTTGTGCCCTGCACCTCCAGGGGTGGGTTGTTAGAGAACAAATGGTTGCACAGATCCTCCAATGGGGGTTCAGGGTCTGTAGTGGCAAACTGTGCAGCAATCTCTTTCCTCACCTCCACATCTATCTCCTACAGACGGGACACAGATAAAGTTCAACTTAAAAGTTAAAGTGCGTACATATCGGTTTGATTAAAACAAAACAAAACAAAACAACAACAGAGTACTTGAAGCTTACCTTTACTTCAAAGGTGGCCTGAGAAGTGAAGTCAGCATATGTGCGTGTTGACATGACCACTGCACTCCACGGCAATAGGAGAAAAGGAGAAAAGGAAGAGATTAACAAAAAAGCAAATGTACATAAGGTAAAAGTTCTGCAAAATTCACTACTATTTTGTGATATGTGGAGTTTGAGAAGCCAGCACACATAATTGGACATACCCAGGAAGAAAGATGTTGAGAAAATATACCTAAAAAATACATGCATACACCATGTCCTCATACACCAACCACAAACAAACACAACATTTTGACTAATTGTTGTGCCAAGAGCATGTGGACCAAATTTGAAGAAATTCCATTTACCAGATCAGTAGATACTAATTATTGTCTTTTGTAGCGCCCCCTATAGGATGACCTCAGAATGCTGTTGCAGACAGCATGACCTCTGCTGAACATTTGTATTAATTAATACACATCTAGATTTCTTCCGCTTGTTTGCCTCGTCAACTCGGTTTTCCCAGGGGGCCGTAAGCTCAATAAAATAAACTAACTTCGAACCAAAGTCTACCTTCATTTTCCAGTCTCCGCCCACTCCTAGCTGTCCTGGCTCAAACCCAATCTTCATCCATATTAGTACTAATGCTGATTTACTGACATTAAAGGTGCAATTAGCAATATTTATGGCGTTTGTTGACATTGATAATACATTTTAAAACCATGCTATCTGAGGACACAGCTGAGGCCTAGTGTATAATAGTGTAAAATGGTAGGAATTGTTATTCAGATGTGATTCATCATTCATACAACTCACAACTAGACTGGAATGTACATGTACATCGTTCAAAGTTTTCAATACAGTAAAGGATTACAATAAAATACTGTTATGAACTTTTATTGTACCAAAGTGGCAAATGACTAATACATAATAGTAAATAAAAAGTAGTAAAGTGCTAATCAAATAATGTAGTTTAGGTTTAGGTTAGGTTTAGGTTTAGGTTTTGGTGCCCTGCTAATAGGGATCAAAGGATTTAGGTTCCTCTGCAGCCCAGATAAGCAACAGATAAAAACTGCCTTTATGCCCTTCGTCCCTTGCTGACCACCTAGACTGGTAGGTGTGGGCAAGGGGTGGTGGAAGGGGTGTGTTCAAAGGCTCAACTTTGTTTTGACACAGTAGCCCCCTCTAGTGGCAATAAAAATCGGTTATTGCACCTTTAAATTTAAAATTTTAGTTTTAAACAACTGTTCATGAACATTCAAACAAGACCATCCCCTAAACGTGATTGAGGTCAGCAACTGTTTTATTACAATTACAGGACATTTAGTAAACATTAACAACAGTCAAATTTGAATGGAAAAACAAAAACAACAAGAAACCTAGCAGTAAAATGTCGATTTGCCATCACAATGAAACTATGCAAACATAAAATAGAATGTATGGGTGCACTTTTACTCAGGTTCATTCCTGCTGTTTTTTTTTAACCATTTTTATCATGGTATCGCCCTGTATTCTACAGGAAATCAAGGCACACAATTTGAACCAAACTATGTGTACTACCTATGTGTACTCTTAAAGGGTAATTCCGGTATTTTTAAACCTGGGCTCTATTTGCTCTATTTCCAAACAGAGGTCAGACTTTTCAAAACGATTTGATGTACCTGACCTTGAAAGTAAAAGTTGAGAAGTCAGGAAAGTCGAGACCACCTTGTTCATATGAATGTAGATATTTTTTATTCTTATTTGTCTTATATGTAGAAGTGGAGTACAGAGAGGGGTACCAAGGCTGGACAGGGCAAAGTGCTGTCAAAGAGAACTGGTAAAGTCGCCCATGAGAAGACAACAACGGTCAGTCCTCATGTCTCAGCTCTACTGAAGAAACTGATGGGACTTTGAGTGGGACTTCATATAAGCCAATGGACTCACTCACTGACTCACTCACACACCTTTATCACTACACCAGCTTGTCTGCCATTCTCTCCCCATCTCTACAGCCCCCCCCTGTTATCAGTGTTATACTGTAAAAGTAAAAAATGAGTTATATGCTGTAGCAAAAACATACAGTAGCAAACTGTAGATTTCAGCAACAGTAAGACACTGTTATTCTTACACTTACAGTACAGTGACTTGCTGGCAAACCTGCTGCCAGCTTTTTACTGTTTTTGACAGGAAAATCTTCTACAGTGCAGGTGGTACCGCAGATACCGGCCTCCCTCCGTCGACAGCACGCTTCTTTGGGTTTTCGTGAACTGAATAACAATTGAATTTAATATCTCTCTGGAAGACTTTCGACTCATAATTCGGCGTTCAATTGTAACTAAGACTGTTTCCGACACCAACTAGAAAAAGAAAAAATCAATTAGCTAAACTACAAAGGATTGAGTACATTCCTAGTGTTCATACGGTGGGAAATATAGAAGTAGATTTGCGATAAGAATCGTGATACTGTACATGCTTGCTCATTATGTACACTGCACCACACGCCTTTTTCCCTCATCCGCTTGTGTGAGACAAACATCACCTGTTGCACAGATAACGGCAGTTTGACAAAAAAATATCTATGGAAGCCGATGGTTGCACAATTGTGGGTGTAATCGGGAATCGGTGGACTGTCCTAGAAACAAACAGGACACTGTTCAGGCTTGGAAAACCCAGCAGCATTGCAGTTGACACACTCAAACCAGTGTGCCTTGCATCCATCATACCCTGTACAAAGGCATCTTTTTTTCTTGCCTGTTCTCCCACATACACAACCCATTGTCTCAGTTGTCTTGAGCCTTAAAAATCCTTCCTGGATCCTACCATTTAACAGGTGAAATCAGTTCAGATCATAGCTTCTACCTGCATTCACCTGGTCAGTCTATTTCAAGGAAAGAGCCAGCGTCCCCAGTGTAAACTCTGTGTATATTGGGACTGTTCAAGAATAAAATGCAATGGTATGAACATTAATTGCATGTTAAAAAAATGTAGATTTTCTTGAAACAGGGCATTCTTAAGTTTTACTTGTACTGATCTCTGTATTCCCACAAGTACAATGGCTATTTCTGGCCAGTTTTCCAAATGGTGTACATATAGGACAAACACAGACACACATTCAATGTTTTTATTGCAAGGGTACACATACATAAAACTGTTTCCATGTAGCGTTTCCTTGTATCATGTGACATCTGCAACAGAACAGTGAACCACCAAGACTCTCATAGGGGTTTTTCCAATTCCATTAGTCTAGTCATTTTATGTCACATTACTGAAAATAAAGACTTTCTCCTTTGGCTACCCTATAAAAGATTGCAACCATTGTTAAGAATTTTTTCAATGGGTAGCAATTGTTGTAAGCTAATGTCGTAGCTTACTGCTAGCAATATGTGTTGGCTTTAACTTTTTTGTTAACTGAGATGCAGAAATGTGGCAAAGAAAAGTATCCCTGTAAATTCCATCTTAAAATGTACCACTGCTGGCACATTTATCACAATCAAACATCAAACACTCAGCAATAAATACGAATGGCAGCTTTAACTAATGACCATCTCCAGCATTGGTCTTTAATTTGAAAGTCATGTGAATAGAAAAGCATGACTGATGAAGGCAAAGTGAATAAGAGTAACAGTGAGTGTGTCTACATGCACAGCTGTTCCAGATACAGATAATAGCTCGTCCCAGTTACGGTCATGCTTAATTTGTGATTATAAATATCCTTGTACGAATCATACATGGAATAAGATGTATACGTACCTCAGTATCCCAACTATTGTTACAGATTAGCTCTCTAACCCGGTTTCTTGAAGTTGGGATACGAGCTGATCCGAGTTATTGTAAATGGGATGTAAAGTTTATGAGATCTCAAGGACAGAACACTTGAGTAGCTCCAAACTTAACGTATGAATATAAACACACTCACTAAATATGTATTCAAAAACCTTCCTCTTTGATGCACAGAATCACCAAGTCCTTACTCAGCATTTTTTCTACAAAGATCATCTGTTCAACTTGGAGTGTTACACAAACGAGACACATTCATCTTCTAAACAGCACGAGATCTGTCAGGCACATGTTTGGTTTGACAAGCTAAATTAAACTGTTTAAAATCTTATACCGTTCCCTTGATTATTGTTTATTCCTTTTTCATTACATACATTGAAAAAGCCTTATATTGATCATTGCTGATTGTAACAACAGTCCTTTGCAACAGTCACAATTCTCTTTAAGTTTATTTTTACCCTGGTGCCTTTTCTGCTGTAACAAGGGCAAAGTGAAAAATGACAAGAATAAGTTAGCTCAAACTGAAATATTTATTATGTTGACTTGAGTATGAAGCCATTTCCACAGGCCAGGTGGTTTCTTTTGGGATAGATGTTGACACATGACGTTTGGATAATGGCACCTCGAGAATGACCCAGGAAAATCAAACAAACAAGCAAATTTAGGATCAGTAAACCAAATATATTCACTAGGGGCCAGATTTACAAAACCTTAAGTTAAAAACAAATCCTTTCTTTACTATGTTTTGCTCTTAATAATAAGTTAAGTGCAGGTATTCTTCAAATAGTTTCTAAACTGACAGTCTTTAAAAAGTAGTCTTTTCTTGAGTTTCACTCTAAAGCAAAACTTAAGAATAAATGGGATTGTGAAAAGTGTTTCTAATGTTTCTTCTTACTGTTAACTTCATACTGGGTTAGCGTCAGCAGTAGGATCTTTGTTGGGTTTAGTCTGAGAAAGTGAATTTGGCCCCTGCTGAACATCCAGTATCAACATTAAATTACTTGTTGACGCTTAAAAAAATGGCATAACTTGACTGATAAACTTTGACTTGTATGCACTGGGTCTGAGGCACTAGTTTAGTACAGTACAGTATGTGGACCAGTGGTAAATTGTGTGTGTTACAGTTTTGGTGGGGGGGTGGGGGGGGGGCGGGCATATCAGGGAATGAATGGGGACAAGAAACCTTAGCTGATAGACTTCAGCTTGGTCCAAGGGTTTGTGCCGCGCACTTCCAAAGGTGGTTCGTTACAGAAGAGATGGTTGCACAGCTCCTCCATTGGGGGTTCAGGGTCTGTGGTGGCAAACTGCGCAGCATCTTCAATCTCTTTCCTCACCTCCACATCAATCTCCTACATAGACCGGACACAGATAAAAGATCAGATAGTAATTTGTTAGAAAAAGGACATTTTTAATCAATACCAGCCAGTGAAGAATAGCTGAGACGTCATTGTGAATTTCGTGATGACAGTATCTTTGATCAAAGCACCATCACATATTATGCCTTCAGGGATGCGGCAACGATTTTAAATGGCCAACAAGTAACACCATGAAGGACACTGCTGTAGATAAAATCAATGCATGAAATAAATATTTTTCCAGTGAATCTCTCAGTTCTACACATTATATTTTGACATGTATGTGTCTATCTGAGCTGCCTGCCACCTGGTTGTGTTTCCTTGTTGGACTTAAAGTTGGCACTTAAAGGTCACAATGAAATTGTCCATTGTCATAATATACTTATATACATACTATTTAACAATAAATAATAAAATACAAAATATTTATGGGATTGATGAGGTGTAAAAAACAAGTGTAAAAAGTGGAAGTTTGAAGATGTAGGCTACCTTGAGCTCCTCCACACTGGCCATGTTATTGCTGAGCATGCGGTCCTTGAGCAAGGAGATAGGATCACTCTTACTGCGGACCTCCTGGATCTCCTCACGTGTGCGGTAGCTGAGATGGGAGAGATTGGAGCAGGGACGTGGTAGGGATGCACTTTTTCAAAGCTTCTACCAATTCTATTGGTACAGACACTTGTGATTACCAGTACTACTTTTACTAAACAATATTAACACTAAAAAGCATTGATATAATCGCCTTTACTCCATTAGAGTATAGTATCCTTCTACATGTGAACTGGCAGAAAAGGTTTGCACGTTATAGATAATCAGAACAACAGGGACTAATAGCAATCAATACATCAATTACAAATAAATACGGAAATTGAAAAAAACAAACAACAACATAATCACACCATAATGGTATATTAAGACGTGGGTATTTACCTGACACCAGGGTCACTCATACTGTGTCCATGGTAACGGTAGGTCTGAAGTTCCATGAGGACAGGACCCTGGTTACAGGTGGAGTTAAAAAGAGTAGAATTCAATTTCATAAGAAAATAATTACTACATTTACTGTGTAGTACAATACAAGTTGTTAGCTCACCTTCCCAGCTCGGCAATGATCAGCTGCAAACTTGGTGGCCTCCCTAACACACAGGACGTCCATCCCATCCACCTGGACACAAGATCATGTCATTTTATTAAACAAATGTGTGCATATTTTCTAGCAAATAAAGTAGTATTTTCTTTTTTATATGAACAAGGTGAAACTTGGAGGAATAACAACCTCTACAAAAAAAAGAGTCTGTCAACTGAATCCATCTATCCTGTTAAAAGAAATGAGAAAGCAGTACCCTGAGACCAGGAATGAAGTCTCCCCGTTTGTAGTAGTCTGTGCTGGCTGCAGCTCGCTCTACTGAAGTACCCATACCATACTTGTTGTTCTCACAGATGAAGATGACGGGCAGCTTCCAAAGAGCTGCCATATTGTAGGTTTCAAAGATCTGACCCTGTGAAATACAAATATGATCAGGATTAGGATAAGGATAGGGATTTTCTTTCTGATATTTTCTAAAGGCCTTCTTCGCTTACATTAATGAAGTATATTACATCCATTTTCTTTCAATTTATTTATTCAACAGGGTTAGAATGTGTCACAATTCAATATATAAACATTACTTGAAAAAAAACCATGGTGGGTTGTATGCCATACCTGGTTGGCTGCACCATCACCATACAGACAGACACACAGCTCGTTCTTTCCCTGATACTGGCAGGCAAGGGCCACACCAGCACCCAAGGGAACCTGAGGGGAATTCACAGAAGGCAGAGGTTATATTTGGTACACAACCTCTAGATAATAATAATTAGTTGGCTAGTCCGTTTTCCCCCACATGCCATTTCTAGATTAATTTGTGCACAATCCACAATAACCGTCAAGCATTGCATTCTCAAATTCCTTTGAGCCCATTAAATGTCAACAGTAAAATCTATCATCCAAGACCCACCACTCTCTCAGCACTGATAAGACCTATCCCAACCACACTGCACCTATACTCTCAGTCTCAGGGTAGTGGGTTTGATCCCCACATAGTGTCAAGTACCTTTGTACATTACTTTGTACACGGCAGCAGTTCAGAAACCACAATACACCATGAATCACAGGCTACAGGACCGGTTGACCTACCTGAGCTCCAACAATACCATTTCCTCCATAGAAGTGTTTTGTGTACATATGCATAGAGCCTCCCTTGCCCTTGGCAATACCTCCTCTTCGGCCTGAAAATAAGAGAGAGAGAAATAGCAAGAGTGAAAGACAAGACCATATAATAATTTAGATGGACTAATCAAAATGGATTGAATGTGTCATTGATGTTGTTTTGTGTCAACTCACCTGTGAGCTCAGCCATAATTTCCCTCACAGTGCCACCTCTGGTGTAGGTGTAGCCGTGGGCACGGTACGCAGTGATCAGGTGGTCTGATAAGTTAATTCCTGCTTCAATACCAACTGCACATGCTTCCTATCAGGAGAAAACAAACAGCTTGTTTTATTTTGCATTTGTGTGGCTGCTGCATGAAACTTTTGGGCCTACATATGCAGATTTCCATTTCAAAAGGACTGTAAATTCATTACTCAATATTTTAAAAAAAACACACCATTGCATCTTTTAACAGGAGACACTTTGGCTGCCTACTGTCCCGCCAGAATCATACATGTTATGAGTCCATGAATTAAGCTAATTAGTGCATGATTTAGCAAATATTTAAGTCATAATATAATAACAATATAAGTCAACATACTTGACTTCATATAACACAAGTGATATTAATACGAAGGCCATATCCTTAAGGAGTCATTAGTTTAAAGAAAAATTGTTTACTCATTATTATGAAAATGTATGTAGTAAATTGCATCCAATCAGATCAATTGTTCTATAGGAGGTACCTGCATACCATGTACCAGGTGGCGGGACATAAAGTTACTAATCTGTGAGAGATTGTCATGAGATCATTGATAACTTCAAGTGGTATTTCATAGTAGGTTGTATTTTAATAGAGTGTCACCGTTTCAAATGGTAGCAAACATAAAACAATCTCATGTTAGAATGAAACTCCTCAAGTATTGTAACTGTATTAAGAGAAAATTCTTGTGCACTCAACCTGGCCATCATACAAGTGGCAAAATCCTCTGATGATCTTCTGCTTATAGAGCTGATCAGCCTTCAGCTCCATACGCCTCATGGTCTGCATGATGCGGTAGTATTTTAGACCCTCCTCACGAGTCAGAACCACCTGCGTGGACGGGGCCTCCTCGAATTTGTGGATATCACATTTCTATAGGAAGGGAAACACCAATCATAACTCACAATTTGAAATGTGCACACGTTGGTGTAATAAAAAATGACAGTATTTAAAGCTCACCTTTATTTCAAAGGAGGCCTGGGGAGTGAAGTCAGCATATGTCCGTGCTGACAGGACCACTGCAGTCCCCTGCAATGGGAGACAAAAAAGCACTAGAAAAAAAAAAAGCAACTGCACAGTTCACCAAAAACCACTACTGATTTGCGAGACATCGAGCTAGCAGAGGCAGAAAAAAGTACGATAAGACATAGCCAGGAGGAAAGACACTGAAAAAAACATATCTCATAAAAACTAATAAGTTAATTGAGCTGCAGTCCACATCAGCCTACACATTACATAGATATCTACCAGTATATTCACTTGACAACTGCACTGACACTAAGGTGACAGGTAACAATAACAATGTATTGAATTGTGGACTGTCTGTACTGTATCTGGAGAGATGATAGAGGTGAGACTGAAACCTATCATTACAATTGTGAGTCTTGCATATTATATCACTGGGATAAATTAAATAAATAAATTATAATGAAATTGAAGTATTCCTCATTTTGCTGGGACCCCGGGAAGCTCCGCTGGGGCCACTGCGGAACCCCAGACCCCAATTTGAGAACCACTGTGTTAGACTGCAACACGTTTAACCAAAAACTTAAAAGATGAAGTCTTCACTTGCCAAAAGACTGAACCTAACAACTACAGTTCAAATATTTATGCCGACTTTAGCTGCGCTAGCAAAGCAGGCTATCATTGGGCCTTACTTAGTCTGGCAAGGTCAGAACGCGATGATAATAATGTTACTGGTGCAAATCTGACATTTTACAGGGAAAACAGAATGCAATGTTCAGCTAAGGATCTCTTCATCTGAAAAACCATGTACTTACGTTCCTCTGGGCACATGCTCTCAGCACATTAGAGATATTGGCCAGCATCTTTCGTACGGTACTCTATCACAGTTCAGCACAACACGTCCCGTCCTTCTAGTCACGGCTGTCCTTCCGGTCTGCTTACTTTTCTTCTTCTTGGCTCAAAAGCGTGTCGAAAACGTCGACAGCGCTACCAGCTGTGTCGGAGTCTTCTTCTTCTTCTTCTTCGTTTTACTGGCGGCTCACAACCACCGAAAAAAAAGGTGCGTTGCCGCCACCTACTGTGCTGGAGTGAGAAACTGGACATGACCTATTCTTCTCCTTAATCTCTAATTACATACCTCAAATAAAGCACCCTGGCACTAGAATATTCCTAATCCCAATTGGTCTGTTTAGAACGCTCTCAAACGACCTCTCGTGCGGTGCTAAATTTGACCCACACACTAATATATCTTCCACTGTTCCTGGTAGCAAATGCATATTACACAACCCACTTCCATACTTCCACATCATCTGCAATGTAGAATTCAACCCCGCACGCCCAAATCTCAGCCTAGCCAGCATCACTTCTTCCGCCCTGTTTCTACCTGTCAGATGTTTCTCAGGCTCACTCTTCACCACCCCATGATGCCACCTTCCTGCAGTGCTTCTATCCCTTCTATCCCTCCTCTCTTGCCCCTTACTAACCCCCAACTTCATGATAATAGTTGTTGCTTCCCCTTTTCCAAAACGGAACTGCAACATCTATTTATCCGCTTTCCAAAGCATTTTAGCCATTTTACCAGCAGGCTCTTATTACCTAAGACTCCCCTGTGTGCTGGAGCCCAACAATAACGTTACCCAATCATTGTTATAAAAAGAAATTCGTTCTTCCGGTCCGCTTACCTTTCTTCTTCTCTATATCCAATAGCGGGTCGTAAACATTGATAGCGCCCCTAGCTATATCAGAGTTTACAATATTTATCTCCTCATGTAGCCCTATTTTGAGCTAGTTTTTCTTATTTATTTATTTATTCATCATGTGGAACTCAATTGAAAAGCATTGTCACTACTTTACTTGCCACTTCTTGCGAGGAGCCGTTACACTACTCGTTACTTTTTCGTTACACCCCCAAATTGGCAGGTTGGGATCGGTTGGTTTGTCTTGATTTTAACAAAAAATTGGATTACTAGGTTACCTCCTCTCCTGTGAATGATTTTGCTAACCAAATAGCGTTGATGATTCTTTCAATAACATGTTCAATAACATGATATTTCCTCTAGGAAAGAGTAAGTATTTATCATGGAAGCAAGCCTGTATTCTTTTTTAAATTTCATTTATTTGTTTATTTTACTAGACTGAAGGCATAAGTGGAATAGAAAATGAATGGTGATGGTGGAGGGGTTTAGTTTTTGGATAATTCAGCTTCACTCCGATATTTAGAGGGGATAATACAAAGTAACGACCTTTTCAGTGTAATTGTAATATCATTGTTGAAATTACAGTAATTGGTGGCGCTACTCGTTACAGGGAAAGTAACGCATTAATGTAGGTCTCTGGTCAGGATAGATTTGGTTTAGATGCGGTTAAGGACGACATTATAATCTCCTCCATCCACCAGTAATTTATTGATATTCATCACTCGGGGCGGGCCTACAAGGCCATGTGTGGCGTGGTCGGTGAGTAAATCCGTATATGTGCGCATCATCTCCGTTCAGCCCCACTCCCACCATCCCGGAGCAGACTCATCTCTCTCATCCATCCATCCATCCACCGTGTCGTAAAATACTCTTCACCATCTAGCGTTCATAATGACCTTCAAATTATCCGCCTGGTTGAATGGTCCGTTGTGCTGAAGCGGGGGATGCGCATATTGCTGTGCAAGTGGAAAACGGATACCTGTGCGATAACGGGTAGCTGGGTCGGTATTGGGTGACAGTACTCCCATACATTTGGGTGGAATCAGACAACGACCATGGCGAAGACAGTCCATTCAACGTCCATTGTGATAACAGGTAAGCCCATTGTACCCTGCTGCACGACTACGGTGTATTATTGCATGTGCTATCAGGCTATGTGCTTTGTTTTTGGGCAGATTCACCAATGACGCAACTGCATTTAAACGGCTGTACGTGCATGTAGCTCGAGCCTGTGCTTTACGAATTGTTTTTGCTTTCCCACGGCTCTTTACATGCTGCTTTTGTTTGCATGGGGATGCAGAAGGCCTTATGATGGTGTAAAAGACAGATGGACTGATTGGTTTTCTTTAAAATAAAAGTAGAATGGTTAGTAGTTTGAGTTAAAGTGACCAAATGAGAAACTAGAGAGCCTTGAGGCCTTGGGTGTTTCTCTCTGCATACAGCACCATGATGATTAATCCCCATAAGGAAACTCAGTATTAGAGTTTTGTTACTAAGGCTCACTTTGAAGCCAAATGCTTATGTTTTGCTGATGACGCCACTACAAAAACTGTTCAAATGGGTTGGGATGCTGAGATCAGCTTCAACTGAGAAGGTTATGGCACAGGGCCAGTGGGTTATATAATTGTTATGCTCATCAAACTGTCCTGTGACAACTTGTGCCCCATGGACAGGGACGTTGCCTGTTACAGACTACTCCCATCAGCATAGAAATGCTTCAACAAAGGATGAAGGTGAACCTGTACTACCACTGACTGTTGGCTTTGACTTTGTGTTAGTGTCAGTGTTTACCTTACCTCTCCCCTGTAAGAGGTCAATTTGACTTAAAGGGAAATATGACTGAATGTCAATATTCCATACCCAGCCATGTTTAGGTTTGTATCTGCAAACCTTTACTTGAATCTCCTATAGCAGGAATGAGAGAGGAGGATTTGTCTTGCCCCCCAAATGTGTCCCACTAAGTGACTGCTCCATTGAGAAATGATTGGAAAAGGACATGTGGTCATTTTCAAGGGACGTGGGTACATCAGTAATGTTACAGCTAGGATTAAATACAGCTCACACAAGTCCTCAAAATCTTCAGTTCATTGTTAGTGGAGTGTTCTTGAGCACCTACTGTAGTCTTGGTTCTCTGGTTTCTAGTTGTGTGACAACGTTGTTTATGTTCACAGATATCGACCCGAACAGCCCTAGGCCTTAGAAATAACACATAGCATGTGAATTCTTCGTTCTCGAAACCTTGCCAAGAAAATGGAACATATTGCCATAATACTTCTCTCAATATAGTTTGTGCATGTACTTGCATCTGTGACTCAAGATTATCAGTACATAATTCTTAGTCAGCATCGTTTTGTCTAATGATCTTACATGGTAGCAGATCAGGTTAGAATTCATTAGAGGCACCCATAAGTGGCAATTGAAGGGATCACTGAAATATACTATCATGGGAAATAATAGTTAGTTACAAATTAAATTATTGAAAAGCGTTTTTGCTGATTTATTTGTAGTTAAGCCATTTTCATGTTAAGAAGAGAATCTGAAGTCAGTAGATCAGAAACATTGAAGTCAACTGAAACTGAACATTTCCAGTGCTCTCCCATCTGACATCAGCCAAATCACAGTAATTGACTTTTGTCTGCCAAGTTTCTTAAAATCACTGCATAGTAAAAGTCCAGACTGCAAAGTGCTTCATCAAGTGAAGCAAGGCAGTCGAGGCACTTTTCATTGCCAGTTGAGCCAACAAGTTAGGTTAGGTTACATCTATTGTATTAGGATCTAGTTCAGAGTACTTTTATTTTCATATAAATAATACTTCATATTTCATATTTCATATCTCATAGTCTTATTGATCCTGCTTGGTGAACATTTGTTTCTGCTTAATATAATAACACATTGTGCACCTACAATTCCTCATCTGGAAACAAGTTTCCTGAAGGCTTCAACACAAATATCCAGAACATTTTATTTACCAAAAGAATCTATTCAACAACAGGAAGACCTAGCATATCTTTTGGTGTCAAATATAAACATATTTTCTCTACATTAGTTTTAAGGTTTTGTGTTAATTACAGACTGTATTACAGTATATGAGTTGATATGTGATATGTGTGAGTTTCATATGTACGCCATACACATTCACACACACCTCCGACACACACCCTGTGACTGCATAGCCTTTTGGCCGTACCAGCAGCGTTATCCATTCACACATCATTTACAACTATTGGTGATATCAATATGAAAATAGGAGCTTATTTATATATTTTTTTAATCTGCGCTCAATCTACTCTGTTGTTTTCTCTGCTAGGTGAAAGGATGGCGTCAACAAACACAGGGATGGCGTCACCATCAACAAATCTACTTACTGACAAGAAATCTCACAGCAATGGTCAAAGCTCCCCAGCCCGAGTAGCATCTTCTGGAAAAACTAGTGAGTAATCCTCTCTAATGCCTTACTCATTCACACACTCCTTTCACAGTGGTTTTATCTGGGTGAAAAGCACTTGCTCTATAATGATTTGGATTATCGCGTAATATTATATTTTATTGTACACATATTTTGGTGAAGGAAAATATGAATGTGGGCTGCACTGTCAGCTGCAGGTATGAAGGCAGGAACCATAACAAAAGCACAACAATAACACAAACATTCAGCATTTATCCTGCGACTATCAGACCAAGGGCAACTTCCTTTATTCCCCTGCATATTGCTGCAGTTTCGACCGTGACATGGGCTGCTTGGTATTTTGCAACACAGTGCTTTCAACCTTAATGTGCGCAACCTCACTGAGCTGAAGATGCTCAACTACTGCCCTCTGCTGGTGTCCACGTGCTACTGCAGATTAGTGCTGATGTCATACCTCTTAGCTCAGGCTGAGTGTGCTTTCTTTCTTTCCCATTTGGTGATGTCAGCTCCATCCAGCACAGAGAAGAAACTACAGATAAATGGGCATCCATCCCCTTTACACTTGCCAACTAGCATCAATAACAACCATGCAGGTAAACCATGTAAGTCTCACTGTTAGCTTCCATCCACATACCACTGCCTTTACTCAATGCTTCACTTCTCTTTGCTGTCTTCCTGCTGCACTGGCTCCAGTGCCTCTGCCTTTTTGTCTCTCACATCTTTCTCTATCTCTTTCAGATGTGGAGGGCTATATGAAGACAGATGACAGGATGCGTTTAGCCAAGGAGAGACGTGAGGAGAGGGAGAGAAGCCTGGGTAGGCAATGTCCTTGGGTTTTTGTGGCACATTTACAAGGTGTGACAGGCTGACTTTGGGAACTCATAGAAGCTTTGTTTAAACTTTCACATTCAATTTTTCATTGTTAAACTACGCATGTCTGAAATGCCTGTGTTAGTAACCTTTATAGGCCAGCTGATGGCCTGCAAGTATATTTCTTTCCAATCCAAATTGCTCATGAAAGCGTTTCGCAAGCTAGTCAGAGATTATTCCAAGTTTCTCGATAAGGAAAGCCATGTCATTTTAGAGGATGTAACGTTACCGTAGTACTGGCAATGTTGCAGCTCCAGGATTTGTCTCTTGATGACAAGGATCTGTATCTTTGTGACACCATTAAAAGGGTCTTGAGTAGGATTGAAATTCAAAATCCAGTTAATTGTAACACAGAGAATTACCAAACAAAACATTACTGTATCCTGAAAAAACAATTGTTATACACAGACTAAAACTGATTATTGATCAAATTATTATATTGAAAAATGAAAACTGTCCAGGTTCAGCATACATACAGTCATTGACAAAAGTATTGGGAGCCCATTAGCTATAGAGAACTTGTTGTAAAATTCCAATCCGTTGTGTTTCTCAGCGGCTAGGGAACAACTGATCAGGGAGAAGGAGCGAAGGGCCCGGCTGCAGTACGAACGCACCGTGGAGGAACGCTGGAGGCGACTGGAGGAGCAGAGACAGAAAGAGGAGCTTCGCAGGGCTGCTGTGGAGGAGAAGAGGAGGCAGCAGCTCGAGGAAGAGAAGGTCAGTTGATTTTCCTATTGTTAAATTACAGGTGTTTACTATTTTCATCTCAATATGTACACACAGAGTAGGTTATGACAGTGTTACAGTTGTGACAGATATTGCAGTGGTTGAACTGGATTCTGAGTTGGATCGACGTAGATGGAAAATACATTTTCTGGACCGCAACTCAAAATGCTCTATTTTTCTGTAAACCAACCTTATACAGCCTGTACTGTGCACCTCTCTTTAAGAGGTAATACCGGTGAATTTAAACATTCAGTTATGTTGTACTGCCCAGGAGCGCCTGGAGGCCCTGATGAAGCGCTCTCTGGAGCGCAGCCTGCAGCTGGAGCAGAGGACTAAACGCTGGACCAGGGGGTGCCCGACAGGAGGAGGTAAGAGTAGAGTTGGTAGATGTAAATGGAGTTTGTATTGGATAAAAGCAGGATGGAAGGAGGTATGAGTGCGAATGATAAAATGAATAGATGGAGACGTGGTTTGGTTTGTGTGACAGAAGGGTGATGAGAAACTGAGCAGCAGCAGGATATGTAATAAATATTTTCTCTTCTCTTCAGAGGGATTGCATTTTGCCTGGTTGCTGTTAGATACCATTACACAAACAGTGAGTGAGTGAGTGAGTGAGTGAGTGTGTGTGTGTGTGTGTGTGTGTGTGTGTGTGTGTGTGTGTGTGTGTGTGTGTGTGTGAGAGAGAGTCTTTCTCTTGGCCTGATCATTGGCTACAGCCTGGCTGCTGAGGTACGCATGGGCATAAATACGTGCGTGTTCCTGGTTTCCCACAGAGATGGGATGGGGTTACATACCCACACTGGTCTGTAGAGATGTAGCAGTAAACTAGTTAGACCAGTTATGAAGTCCAGTAGATCATCAAAATAATAAAAAATAAAACAAAATAAAAATTATTACATAGAATAATAAAGGTTTTTCATGTAACTGAGTTACATGAAAAGGTTTATTTTCATGTAACTCAGTTGATTCTATGTTGATTCTACTTACTACACTGTATACCTTTAACTTACATCCGACAAAACTAAACTAAACTCAAAGCAACAAGTGTGTATGCTGAGTTTAAGTTAGATTACGCATCACTGCACCCCTGCTGGTATGATACCTCCATCCCAGGTGACGCTATCGGATGAGGAAGTCCTCAGGTAAACTGTTCATAATGCTCTGCTCTGGTCTGTCTGCTCTGCTCTGCTCCGCCCACTGCCTATAGGTGACAGTGAGAATGCCCCACTCCCTTTCTCTGCTGCCTCCGCCTTTTCCCATGGCATTGCCTCCCCCCTTCCTGCTGCAAGCGAATCTGGTAAAGTTATGCCCCCCTGCCCCCCCTCCTCCCGATATATCCCCTCTTGTTCGTCCCACAGTTACCATCACTGTGTTTATTTGCCTTTGGATGGGCTGAACTTTCAACTTAAACCAAAGGCAAATGTGTATTTCCCATAATGCATGCAGAATAAATGAAACAAGGAGTTAACTGTGTGTGGGAGCAAGCTGCTCTGTTGTGCACATGTGGGATATCTTTACGTGTACAGTAATCTGTATGTATTGTAGGCTTCAGTATGTGTGCTGTTTATGTTTGTGCTCTACTGCAGTGGATTTTATGTGGTAGTTTGCCTTTTAGATTTAGTCACGCCTCTCAGACGGCGGCCAAGAAAGGCTGAGAGAAAGAAAGACACTGTGGAGACAGGCTTTAGGGATACAAAGAGGGGGAGGAGAGGAAGGTCCATGCCCCTAAATTAACTTGCAGATGACTCTCATACCCACAGCAGCCTACAGTGTGATTTTGTACAACTAACATTTCTATTAATAAACATTAATCCAGAAACGCTGCTCTAATTATAATCCAACCTACTTTTTAGACGGAGCCACGCTACATCATTTCCATCATCCCAATGTCCTGAAGGGACATTCATTCTGTTCCTTTCTTGTAGAGGCAAACTCTGCAGTGTGTGACACTGCAAGCGGACCACCATGCAAGAAAAAGAGGACAATAAGGAAATACACAGGCACCAGCTAGTTCATAGCCTGAATCCTGTTGGTGGGAAGACATTTCCTTGCTTTGCACTCTTTGTTTTACAGCTAATCAAGGTCCCCACCACACCGACTCCTCCATTGATTCCCCATCACCAGCCCACCTCCAGTCCAGCACTGCCATCGTAATGCGATGTGCCAAATGCTTTTTGGTAGCATTTTCACTTTCAGCATGCACACCCCTCCGCAGGTTTTGCATAAGTGAACCTCCAGAGTTAGCTGCCCCGGGGATCTCCTGTCACCACTAGACAGTCAGAACAGAAGTTACATGGTACATTATTCTCATCTCTCTCTCAAAATGACATTCGGTGAAAATGACTTGATGATCTGGAATGAATATTACTTTTCCAGGTTTGTGGATGTTTGAGGAGTATGATTTTTAGACTTAAAATTATGTCTAAGTGGTGCTGACTATGGGTCCCCAGAGCGGACAATTTTGGAGATTCGTCATACATGACCTACTATAGCAATATGTGCACTAAAACACAGGGACACAGCCATCCCACTGAGGTCCCCCGAGACATGGTGACACATTAGTGATGCAGTCATCAGGGACAGCATGACAGTATTTCTCATGGATACAAATAATGTCATGTTTTTGGAGATGTAGTGTGTGTTGTACGTTTAGGGCCTTGGCTTTTGTGATTGTGAGTCTGCACGACGTCTGTGAAGTGTTCATGTTTTGGGTGTGGCAGGGAGAAAAATGTTTACATGTTGTGAATAGGATCCTGGTATAGTTTTCTTACCCAGCGTGCTGGCATGTGTGTCCTTGCACCACACCGCAGCCTAGCATACAGACTCTGGTCTGCCATACATGCTTGGCAGACAGTAAGTCAGGGCAAACAAGGGACTTGAATGAATTGTTAAAACTGCTACATCAAGGGACTCTGGCGTCAACACACCCTCTCATATCTGGTTGAAAGCCAAATCAATCATACTGGTAGTTTAAAAGCTTGGGTGTGCCCGGTTATGCCTAATATTTGGAAATCAGTGCCCACGCTTTTCCTTAATGAGGATAATATTTTCCTTTACATTAGAAAACAGCTCATGCTGTTTTAATATCATTTATCCTCATCTGCCCTTGCCGGTGGAGCCCCTTGTTAGCTATATTGCTCCATTACTTCGCCAGATTGAAAACAACATAATATGATATGACAGTATGTTACAGCTATAACTGAATCTTTCTTGCATTTTGATTACATTGTTAAAGTTTGTAAACACTCAAGTCAAACAAACTTGAATTTAAGCTACAGTTGATCATAAAAGTTTAAAGTTTAAAGTCAAAGTTTTCAAGAATCTATGATATTAACTACCCAACATTAATATGGCCAACTGAAATTCAGGAATGTGGCCTTAAATAGAAGAGGCTATTATATGAAGCTGTGTTGTATTATCTTAGTCTTAAACTGTCTGTGTGTACTGTGCAGGCATGCCCCATGGCTAGTACTGTGTTAGCTTCGCTCTCACCTGTTGTTCTTCAGCGTTTGATGTTGAGATGCCTGATGTTTGTCGTCACACAGCTCCCTGCAGCCCTCACAGGTCACCGTTCCGGGGCACCGTGAACCCGGCTGACCACAACAGAGCAGGAGCTCAGGGAGGCTCTCAGTCCACTCCCAACACCCCCAAGGTCAGACCTCCCTGTCCTAAATACTTACATAATACCTATGAGAAGCATCGCATTTGTACAGTTGGGAAGGAGCAAGATAAAATTGAAATCGTTCTCAAATCTTTCTTAACACCAAGGGGTTCTTGTGTTTTTTCAGAAAGAGCGTCTGCGCAGAGATAGAAGAACGGCATCCCCGGGTTTTGGATCACCTGTGAGGAGAGCAGAATCCCCTGCTACTGTCACCAAGCACTTGGCTTCCATCTCCAAGTGAGTTTATTTGTCCCGGGGGGCGGCAAATGGCGATCAGCTTGGGCGTATGCTGTAGCGGGGGCTCACCAGGGCTCCTTTTTGTTGTAATTTTCATGTTAAAATGCGTTGGTAGTATTTTTGAATGCATGCAACAACCTTAACTCCGTCCATGATCTGGTTGCAGATTGACGGTCAAGATGCGTGCCCAGTCTCCTAGCTCCGCACGCCAGTACCATTCCTCTCCTACGAGACACCGTCCGAACCCGCCGACTGACGACAACAAGAAAGTAGAAGAGAAGAAGGGTGGTGGATAAACACGGTGAAGAAACCAGAACTGAGACCTCTGCAAAAAACAAGTCTGACGTCAACGGCCCCGAACCGTCGTTACAAGCTGAGAAATGCTCAGAGAAAAACGCGGTCAACGTTGAAGCCGCTAAAAACAGACCGTCTAAGACTGAAACGTTTGATAAGAGCTTCAGGGGTGACACATCTAGGAAGAATGATTCCTCTGACAAAAACGATTCAAAGTCTCCCAAAGTGGATACCTTAGAAAAGAAGCTTAAAAACACTGACCAGGATGCAGACAAGAGAAAAGGTGGACTTGACAGAAATGACGTCTTTGTTACTATTCTCAGTATCCAGTCTTAATACATTTTTGATCAATTCTTATACCGGTCTCTCTTTCTGTCTGTCTGTGATAGAGTCATCACCTTGCACGCCCGCAGGGAAGCTAGCTGCCGGCACAACAAATGCAGAGGAGGCTACCAGGTTGCTGGCGGAGCGTAGACGCCAAGCCCGAGCGCAGAAAGAACTGGAAGAGAAAAAACGTGAAGGAGAGGAAGAAGAAAGGTGAGGAGACTATGAATCGAAGACAAGAAAGTGTTGTACAGAATGTGTGATGTGTTATCCGCCAATGCGTATGGGTGAGAGTTAACTAGTGTGTGCACCTGTCAATCAGACTGAAGGCGGAGCAGCTCAAAAAGCCGCTCGCGCAGGAGCAGCCGCGGCAGGAGGCGAAGGCTCAGCAAAGCGGAGGATGGGAGGAAAAAAGAGGAAGGTCCTCACAAGCTGAAGGAGGAAGATGAAAAAGGACAGCTGGGGGAGCAGGAAAAGGAGCTCCAGGACCAGATGGAGAGAGAGGTCAGGGGTCTTTACCAGGGGCCAGATAGCTACTAATACTAATGTTTATTGGATCTGTTAAATATACTACGGTGATGGCTGGTTACAAATAAAATCAGTTCAGGTGTAAAACATGTTTATCGTCAACTGCAACAATTTTTAAATACTTAAATAAATACTTTAGCATTTAAAATACTTTAAATACTTCTTCTTGATCCGAACAGAGAGAAAAAAACAAGGTACAAGCTCAAGAGGATGCAGAGCGCCAGCGTCAAGACAGAGAGACACAGAAGCAGCAAGAAGAGGAGGAGAGGCAACTGAGGAAGAAGGTTTTTAACTTATCGGCATCTTAAACATCTTCATTTAACATTTATTGTTGTATGTTGAATAGCTTTCCATACATTTTTGCCTCTGAATTACTACCACCTGTATCTGAAAATTTCACACAGTGATCAAATGTTGATATATTTTTACAGAGAATTGAGGAGATCATGAAGAGAACTAGGAAGAATGATGCTGACTTGAAGGTACTGTAAGATACCAGGCGCTCTGCTTCCTGCAGGTTACTTTTACGTACCTGCTTTTATGAATGGATTTTGTGATCTTGATTTTAACTTAAATTCTGTCTTTTTGTAATTATTGTCATAATTAAATTCTATTGTTGCTGATACATTGGTTTTGTGTCCTGATTACCACAACTGTTGACTTGGTCATCTCTGTTCTGCATTGAATCAGAAGGAGGAACAGGTGGAGACGAAGTCTGTCTCACCACCAGGTATGTTATTCAATCACCCTCCAGCTACAGTAGTGTTGCTTACTGTCCCTGCTTGCTCCACCCCCCTCCCTACGCCTTGGACCTATAGCAGTGCAAAGAAGATGTATGTGGTTTATGATGGGATGGATTTGTTTACTTATTTGAGCATGTAGAGTTGTAATCCCACCCATTAATAGTGTCGTTGCAGTGCTTTACCATTATTTGTTCCCATAGAAAGACCATAGATTGTGTTCAAAAGAATTACTTCTGAGGTCTTTGGCTATTTTCACAAGGGAATATTATTTTACTCTTTAAATTACATGATCAACTCAATGCGATCAAGCAAAAAAGTGTATTTAAAACCACCATTGGCAAATCTTATGAAAAACAACATTTTGTGGAATATGGAGCAATGGCCAAGGACTTTACTATGGAAGTGTTGAGAGGGCACCTCTTATGCTGTGGCAAAACAGAGTGTTAAATGACTCATTTACAAGTAGAGCAGAACCATGGGAGTTGTGTGTAAAATTAGCAGCTCTTGAAAATGCCCTTGGATGGGATATCTGGTACTCTCTCTTAGGGGAACCATTCTGTACAATGTGATGTTTTTGTTCTCCACAGGGGAACTAAGGATGAATGTTCAAACTAGTGATGAGGTGAATGAGCAAGCGATCAGAAAAGTTGAGTTTCAGGTTAACGAACAGGTCACAGTTCAGGGTAAAAAACAGGAAAAAGGCGCCCCGGTGAAGAAAGAAGCAGCGGCGCAGATGGACAATCAGAAGAGTACTCAGATAAAAAAAAACACTGATCAAGTGACGCCACCAAATCGTGTCCTGAAAAAGGGACCGGACACCAAACAGGCCAACGAAGAGCCCGGCGGCCTAGTGAACAAAGAGGGTAAAGCCCCGGTTCTCAAGCAACAGGGAAGACAGGTGGAACCCCATGGGAACAAGCAGGATAGTGTACAGCCAAATGTTAAAGCCACTGACCAAATAAATAAAGAGTTGACAAAGACAGCAGATGCCAAAGTAAACCAAAAGGAATGTGCCATGATGAACGGAGAGACGAAGGGTCGAGGGATGAGCGGCCGCGTTGGCGCCGAGGTAAGCAAACAACGAAGCCTCCCAGGAGAAGCAACACGTGGCGTGCCAGCAGCTGGGGGAAAGGCTAAGGGAGGGTCCGAGAGGGAAGTCGTCAGACACCCCTCACCCCCGATCATCAAGCTGGAGCCACTAGATGTGAAGGAGACTGGTTCTTGTGACGAGGTGCAGTCCATGGAGGTCAGGTGAGACATCAGGGTAAATTGTATCATACAAGATACCGGACTGGGAAAAATCATCCTCATAAGATTGGCTTTTTTTTTTTTGTATCTCAGTAGTAGAATTTCAACGCATCAACACTTTCTTACTGCCTCACAAGTCAAAATAAACGTGTCATGTGGTCATATAGATATAGTCCTAAATATTTACTTTCTTATGTTTCAGCCCGGTTTCTAAGGATGAACTGATTTCCATCCCAGAGTTCTCACCAGTCAATGAAGTCCAGCACACCAGTATGAGTAATACCCGTGCTCTCGAGGACCTGTTGGACCTCACGGGCACTATTGCCTACCCCAAATTGTCCTCTGCAGGCAACGTAGGCGACTGCAACAAGAACCTCATTGAGGGTGTCGTTAGTCCCATGTCAGATTCAAAGCTCATTGGGATGTCTCCTCCATCCTCAAATACTCTCGGTATCCAGTAGTCCGCTAACCTCTCTGTCGCTCGCCCTCTCTCCCTCTGTTTTTTTTTCTTTCTGCTCCAACCCCCCCCCTCTCTCTCTCTCTCTCACACACACACATACACACACATACAGTATGTTTAGATACACAAGTTCTCTGTCTCTGGATAGATCAGTGGTTCTCAGCCTTTGAGTTTGATGCAAGAAAGCCTTTTTGTTTGTGTGTGTGTGTGTGTATATATACAAACACACATATGTACACACATTACATGGTGTCACAGTTCACTATTCTGAACATGTGCGCCCATGTCATTGTATTAACCTTGAGAACTGCTCTAGACAGCCTGGTGATCTCTTTTAACAGAGGCTTAGCTGGGTTTGTCTTGGCGTCCCGTACAGACTCTGATCTGAGGAGGGAGAGAAACCACTGACTGCAGATTTGACTCTTTCACAAACACTAAATCGTGAATAGCATTGTAACTGAAACATCTCCATGAACCATTGAAATTGCGTGTCAAAGATATTGTTCAAGTTACAATTCTTGTTATGATGGTACTAGCGTGACAAGTGTATAATATCAGGTAGAAAGAGAATGTGTGTGTGTGTGTGTGTAAGATGAGCGTACACTTGAGAGTGGGGAGAGAAGGTGTGGCTTGTAACAGAGTAATATAGTGATAACAAAATAACCCAAATATCAGGGTTTTGAATCTTAGAGAACTTTAGAAAACACACTACTGCTAAGTTACAGTAGCTTGATAAGATTTCCCCTGGACTGCTCCCTTAATAGATCCCCACCTCCGATCTCTGGTTGGAATAAAGCCTGCTCTTACTATTCAGGACTGCATTTGTGTACCTCTGCATTTCCACGTTCCCACTTAAGCCTTTAAATTAAAGTCAGAGTGTCGTGGGTCAAGGCATGACTATTTCATCTTCAAGATAACCTACTTTTTGTTATTTGCTATTTCCCAGATAGTGTTATTTCCAGTGTTCATGGAAGAGTCCTGTTTTATACAAATACAGCAGGGGGGATTTAGAGAGTGTCCATGGTTGGTGGATTAATGCAGTCTCTTCTTCCCCACTAAGGTGATGGAAAGTCTGGTCATGGATTGTTAACATTTTTCATGTCTTGCCATTGAGATTTTAACTGGGACTTTGTTAGTGTTACAGTAGATGGATCATCTTGAATGTTATCATAAAAAAAATCATGTCATCAACACAAATGGCAGTGTTAATATATATGTTATTACATGTGGGTTGCAGCGTGAATCTCCCACTTGGACCCTATTGTTAGATTACTTTTCTTCTTTCATTCATAAGACCTCTAATCCAATGAAAACAGGTCTATTTTCCAGTGAAACCCACTGGACTGTAATACATTAGGTCCAGTACCTTTTATACATACTTTATCCTACAGCTCATTTGCACTGCTCTTCAAACAATTCACATACTGCTGAGCTAGCTTTGTGTCAGAAGGTAATACAAGTTTTTCTGTCATAAACCTTATAGGTGTGCCCTACTTAGTACAGGGTCTCAAAGGCACAAGGCTGAAGGGTGTATTAATGCTGTTGGACATTGGTATTTATAGACATGGATCATTATCCAAAATGCACATCTTGCAAGATACTACTCCCCCCCCCCCCACCCAAGGTTGCAGTGCACAGACAGGGTTGTTTGCTTAACAATCAATGTAAGGGCACATTCCCAGTAAGGTCTTAGACGCCCCTAGCTGTAGCGATGCAAGGTTTGGTGTTACAATTTGTGTCCTTCAGCCCTGACCATCTTGTTGTAAAGGAAAGCGACTCTGTGCCCCAGTATGGAGTATGTTCATTAGGTTCTGTAACTTCTTGAGCATAGTTCCTTAAATGATTGTTGAAAATTTCCATTTTCTGTATGATGTCTTAATGTCATTTTAGTATGTCTTGTGGGGGATTGTTCTGTTACTAGATTTTTGTACTGACCATTCTACAGTTTTTTGGCTGTGGACACTCAAGCTTGTTGTATATCCATCCTGCTAGGCCATTGGGATTGTAGCATGTGTGCCATAATACTTGAACCCTGGTTTAAAATGCATCAAGTACCTGCACCATCCTGTAAACGAGGATGCCTACAACCACTGCACATGTCACATTTCATGTTACACATTTCTGCAGACAGCACATAGCCTAGTAAGACGGAGGTTTTTTGAGTTGTCTTAAATAAATTAGCCATATAGTAACCTACAGTATTTTAAACTTTGGTGTATACTTTGCATTCAAAAAATGCAGTTCCATATTTACTAATATGATGCTTTTCATGAATGCAAAAAGTACTGAATTTAAGGAAAAGATTAAATGGGTATATATATGACCAGGTTTAAAGAAAAATAATATTCAAGGTAGTTCCCATATCTCAAAAACAGCTTATCACAGTCAACTTAAATCTGTAAGTTATGTAACTACTGTAGACATTGTGCATGGTTAGCATGGTCATAACATAATTATCTGTATCAATAAAAAGTAAAACTGCTAATTCTGTCTTGTGTTTGTGTTTAACAACTCTTCTGAATTCAACTGGGAAAAATAGTATTTGAATACATACAAACAAAAAATACATACAAAAATACACAAGAAGCGTGATGAAGAAAGAGGCTGGGCACAAACTGCAAAAATAAGTAATACAATCTCATATGTTGAAGCCCTACAAGGAATGAAAAAATGAAACAAATAGAGAAGGACTGGCAGGTCCAAGGATTTCAGGTAAGGCAGTAAGTGTTATGATGTATAGAATGTGAACAAGAGGAAGTGAGTGGCTTTTATTGCAGGCATAATAAACAGTACTGCTGATGTAGTCAACAACTAGTGTGATAGTGATAATAGAAAGGTCATCTAGGTTTAGGTGGACTGATGTGAAGAGGTGCCCTCGCTGTACAGATATATTATGTTTATGTTGATTTTGATTATGGTAGTACTTGGCAGATGGCCAAGAGGTCATTGATAAGATGAAGGTAGATTTGGTATGATTTCATGAAAGTAATAGCGTTGTACAGTACATAGCTGTAGTCTACACTCCGTAGCAGTAGGTGGCGCTTAACTTTGGATTCCAAGCGTTGGGTGAAGAAACGCGACGAAGAAGAACAGTTGCGTTCTAAGTGTCACAGGTAAAGTTAGCGTTTAAAGGACGATTTTGGTAAGTATTGATTCACACTCATTGCTGTGTGTTTTGTGTTTTAATTTGTATAATTTAACGTAAAATCCCACGGGTGGCCTGCGATTCAACTGTCCTTTTGCTATGAGCGGCATAGCATTTACGTTACAAACAAAATACCCAAGCTAGCTAACTAGCATTAGCAACTGAAAGCTAACGCTAATGGACCTTCGCCTCCATTTAGCTTTTAGCTAAACCGACGACCTTATCTAGTGTTGTCTTTAGCTACCTTGATATGTTGTATTATGTTCACTAATCTGGTAATGGGTTAGCTCTACACACGTAGAAAACCAGATGATATTGGCAGCGGCTACCTAACTACGTTTAAAATCTTTTTTAAAATGTAATGTAAGACATGAACTGTCGACGCAGTATCGTTAACTGCTAACTAACCCAACGCCAGGCTATTTATAGGCTAACGTTATCTATATTGGTACCCAAGGCAAGGCAAGTTATTTGTTAAATAATTCTTAGCTATAGTGTTTTTATATGTGACCAAGCCTTAGAAAACCTCCGATTGAAAACCTAAGTTATATATTAAACTGTGGATCGGAAGTGCTTGTGCACGACGGCAAGTCTGTTTGGCCGTTGTTTAATCTAAATTGAATTGTAGTTATGCAGGTAACTAAACGGCAATTATATGCACCGTCAAAATGAGCAGTGGAGATGAAATATAATTTCAAAGGACAGCTACATCGGTTGGGCTGTGGTGTTGTTTTTGCACACCATTTTAGGCCCACCCTTCTGACCCTACGCCTTCAGACAGCGTTTGTCATTGAAATGTATTGAAGTAGATTTCACCGTAAAGTGAAACTGAAACGCAGATGGAAGTAAACATGTTACGCTAAAATGATCTCTACAAAGCATGGTTACATTTGGAACAGCCATGTTTCATGGCTGATTTGTAATTCTGCCGTTGGTAAATGAAATGCGTCACTTATCCCTACTGGTAGAGGGACAGCACTCTCTTTTCTGCCCCCGGGAGTGTGTTGCTACATCATTGAGCGTCCAAAGTCTGGCCTAAACCACTTCTAAGACTTTAATCAGTGTTTTTGAGATAACGTTATTTTTCTAAACGTTATTATCTGTACTTCCTGGTTTAAACATTTACAATGTATTTACTAAACAGTTAAATGTATTAAATCGTGATGGGGATATGTAGGCCTAGGTCTAGCATATAATCATGCTAATGTTGACAAATGATCACAGTGAGATGGGATTAAGATTGGCCACTAAAATCCCTGCATTTTGCCCAGCCCATTTTCACATCTTGATCAATTTGATCTGATTTACTCAGATTTGTTAACATAAATTACATTTTTATGGCAGCCTATATTCTTCTGTTCTTTATAGTATTCAATTTTAAAAGCTACACCCCTATGATAGCTTTTTATTAAGGTATTGCTAGCTATGGCTAGTGCAGCCACAGCTGCATTCTCTCTACTTTTGGGTATCATAAACTTCAGACACTTTCTGTATTGTTTATAGATTACTCAGTCGCTGCCAAAGATGGTCCGACCTCATTTTGGACCTCCACGCTTCAAGCCCAGGTAATGTAGAAGGTGGTGAAACCAGGTGGTTTGGAGGTATTTTTTATCTTGCTACTGATGGTGACATTATAAAGGATAATTGAAGTTGGGTATTAGCATGTTTTTTTGTTGTGAAATGATAAATGTATTGATCAGATTTTTAAATTGGTTGCATGTGTCTCTAATACGCCGACAATTTCTTGTATCCTTGTATCCTATCAGACCCTACACAGATGGTCGTAGTGTTGTGCCATGTGAAGAGCACTACACCCCCAACTCCAGAAGTAGGAGAGATGTCCAGGACTACCAAGGAAAGGCACCTTTCAGCTGGAGAGAATCCAGAGGTAGAGGACGACCCCCCTTTGTCAAAAGAGCCCCACTGATGGGAGAAAGAAGGGAGCCACCATTCAATCACTGGAGGTCCCAGAACCAGGATTCCTTTCAAGCATACCCTCCCCAAATGGAAGCACACCATAGCCAGAGGAGGTCTTCCCCATCTAGGCCAGCCCGGCCTCCCCATGTCCAGCATCGATCATCCTCACGCAGTCCTATACAGGGGTCCCCAGGCCACAGGGGACCATCTTTTCATGGCCACCCTTCAGGTCATAGCTCACCCTCACCAAGGCATTATCGTAACCACCCAGCTGACAGGAGGCCAGGCTCTACACCGCCCTACCAGGGGTCTTTCAGGGGCCCCAAAAGGCAGCCAGGTTTTCCCCATCAAGAGCAACGGAGTCGAGATCCTCGGGGGCATTACAGTCCCAGAGAAAGGCCGTATGAAAACTCAGCTCGTGGTGCGAAGCGCTGGAATGGGCCTGGAGCCTTCTCTCATCTGCACAATGGAGAACATGGGCCCTCTGGTTCACAGAGGAAGCCCAGAGAGTTACATGGGAGAAGCTCGTGTCCAGAGAGGTACAAGAGTGACGCAACAATCCAGGCTGGGTAAAATTGTTAAAAGGGAGGCCTGAAGCTGGCCCAGTTCTCCCAGGCCCAGGGGTCATAATGATTACCTCTACCCTGCCCCGACTCATAGTTATTAGAGGGTATTAATTGGGATCTGATGTAAATGTGGTTTTCACCTGCCACTGAGAGGAGTTTTACCACTGTAATTGCTCATTGAAAGTTTACCTCTCCTACCTGTTTCATACTATCATGGCAATATGAAGGGGCAGCATGAAAATAAGTTAAGTTCCGTTTCCCCCTTAACATGGCAATGGATCTGCCATTGTAATTATTTCTCTATTGTTTGATGGATATGCAGGTGGTCTACTGAGCAAGATTCCAGGAGGCAGCGTGGTGAGGTGGAGAGGGAGCGCAGCAGATCCCACAGTACAGAGAAGGCACAGGAAGTCCATTCTCACCTCCCCCCTTACAGATCCCCCTCATGGAAAGGAGGTCCATCAACATCATCATCTTCCTACCATAACAGCCCTCAGGTGAGGCAAGTGGCAGTGCCCCGCAAGAGGAGGATGCCAGACCTCAACCTGCCCCCCCCAGGCCCTGCACTGGAGCATGGCCATCTAAAGCACCCCAGGAGAGAGAGACCTCCTCTCCTCAATGTTCCCAGGGGATTTGGCCGCAGACCATTGTCTCTCAGGAATAAAAGTCGCATACTGAAGGGCAGACAAATGAGAGCAGAGTCGGTGATGAGGCCTCCGTCTTTGAAACCCAAGCCTCACGATGGAGAGTCTACTTCACAGGGAAATGTCAATTCTCTTCTTGCTATTCGGAAGAAGCGTCTCAGAGCAAAACCACATCAGTCACCACCCATCCTAGAAGGCAATACAAGCAGATCTTCAAGAGACTCTGATACAGTGAAACAGGTGGAGTCTCATCGGTCCTTGAGCACACACAGGTACGGTATTTACCTTCTCACACTGTGCGCAGGGGCTTGATGGTGATTAGGAAGTCAAGAAACGATTTCTCTATATGAAGGGGTGCCAACTGTGGAAATTGGAGATATCGTGATGGGCTATAAATGTGCACCGTTGATTCAGTTGATGAAACCCGCTACAAAGGTTTTGAAATGCCTTCATATCAAAAGGCAGAAGAGAAGTTACTGAGTTTGTGCTCAAGTCATTCAATGCCTCAAAAATCCATCCTGTTTTAAAACCTGAAATCGTGCACTTTATGACAGAGGAAAAATAAGTTGATCTGTCTTGCAGAAGGATTCTTCAATTATATCAATATTGAGGGTCAGAAGCTAGAAAGATGTGCTTTTCAGGATGTTGTGAAGACCCCCCTCATCCTTGTTATAGAGCAAAAGTCGATTGAAGCTGAAGTTACTACGCGTAGCCTAAACCATTGTATGTAACATGAGAGAAGTGATGACATGAAGAGGACTGCACTAACATCAAGTAAATTGCCTGCAAAACTACCCCATTTTTACATCAACGCAAACATACCGGCATACATGGATCTTGGAGAAAGGCATGCTTCGGATGTCAAATATGCTGATCGAGGACTGTAGAAAAGGCATCGGTACAGGAAGGAAGTATCACCCACCTCATAGCACTAGCCGAAGCAGATGACATCAAAGTTATTTACCAACCGGCATACCTGAAGATGAAATTTTCAAACAAAGCTAGTCTGAGCTGTGACAGATTTGGTTTTATTTTGAAGAGTCCAAATGTCAAGATGATGACCACAAAAAGACATACAGCCATAAATCACTGAAGAGGAATTTCTGCCACTGAAGAACATTACTTGCCAAAATCAGAATTAGGTGATAAGTAGTAAAGTAATTTTATTCTTAAATGAATTGGCATCTTCCCTCATATGCAGAGATTGACATTTCTGGCTCCATAGGTTATGCATTTTAAATCATCTTAACATTCACATTATGAAATACCCTTTTTATTATTTACTTACTGTCTAAATGATTTTTGGCCATTTTTTGATAGATACAGTAGAGAGAGAGATTGGAAAGATCAGGAGACAGAGAGGGGGGATGTCATGCAACAAAGGTCCCAGGCTGGATTTGAGCCCATGACACCTCAAAATTAATTATATGAAGTGTGAAAAGGGTTATAGTAAAAAAATAAAATAAAAAAGGCAATACTTACCCAAGACAAAGAACCCAGGAAGCAAATGGCGGAACCTTTTTGATTTTTCTAATTACTTGATATATAATTTTTAATCTTCGCACATCCCTCTCAGACACGTACATCTATGCATACATGACACCCTTGGAGGAAGAAATTGGAGCACAGTGTCTTGATGAGTACACTTCAGTAGGGATGGACACATCAGCTGTTGTTGGAATCATCCCGTGACCTTACAGCCTTACAGGACGGTCTCCCTAACCACCTGGCTACCCTGCCACCTGATGTCAATAATGCATTTTGAATGGAAAAACATACCGTTTAAGTGGCTGAGTTTTGGAAACAGATGACAAAAGAAGACAAGTGAAGTCAAAGGCAGAAAGAAAAAGGGTGAAACAAGGCGGACCTAAGGGACAGGACTGCGTGGAGATGGCCATTAAAAAGGATGTTAACAACCTTGAGATCACATGTGGCTAGAACTCCAACTTGAGGATGCTTAACGGGGGGGACAAGCGAGATCAACTTGGTCTATACAGTATTATAATGAGCACCTTGGTCTACTTGCATTCTTATAAATATCCATGAATTGGGACCAGGCCTATAGGGCAACGTGCTGTGATTGGTTCCTCCTCAAGACATGAGACCAAAACATAATCATAAATGCGCATCAAGTGAATGAGGAAAATCTAAATATCCAACAGCTGCATATTAACAGCAAGGCTGGTGCAAGGGCCTTCTGGCAACTAAGGGGAGTGTAGTGCATGGCACTGAAAGTCGCTAATGCAAGCCTTGATTTGTATCAAGTGTCAACTTCCAAAAATGGCGAGACAAGAAGTTTTCATCAATTATTCTGCTCTTCATCCAACCTCCACTAAACAATTTCAAGAAGAGGCAAGGCAAGCACTGTTTTTTATTACAAAAACAGGTGATCATTAAATCCCACACAGCTCCTAAAACACACCCAAAGCCTAGTTTAATTTGAAGACGTGTAAGGATGTGAGCACTGCAAAAGACCAAAGTAAATTGCTTTCAACAAAATCGATAAATCCTGGGTCACCTCATTATTGCCACTGCACAACTGTGGAGAAGAGGCTGTTGTTACATATCAGCAACTTGGACCTGCGCAACCAAGCACTTGAGAACTACAAATGTTACCACGGCTCATAATCCTCATCAACTCCCATGTACTTGGTAAAACTCTTGGCCTAATGAAAATGATCTGAAGACAACTACCGGACCAATGAGGAGTGGCTAGATGAACATTCAAGACTTCAAGACGTTGCCCCCCTCTACAGAGTGATAAGGATGATAGAAGATTGAGTGATGTGTTCTAGACAAATTCGTTAATCTCCTCTGCAAGATATACCCGCTGTCTAACAAGCACTGAATTACTGAGAGCTCAGATTGATTCAGGGTACAGTAATAGAAGTAAGGAAGCATGGAGATTCCATGGTTTTTGTAAGTACCCATGTGTGATGCTTGGCTTAATGATTCATTAGTGGTGTGAATTACAGAACTTCTAAGAAATGAAAGGTTCATTTTGTTTGTATTGCTGCTATTATTACTCTGTGTCCTCGACTTTGACATTGTGATGACCTGCAAACGATTTTTTTGACAATTTTGATACACTGAGTTAAACAAAAATATGCAATATTGACAGAAATTTTCCCTCTTACACTCTGCATGCTGATCTCTCCTCAGCTCCTCGCCCATAGATAAACACCTGACATGTGACCTCGTAGTTGTGTCCCACTGGCAGGCTGGGCCAAGCTCCAGCTCCAAGGGCTGCTCATCCCCAAGAAGTCACAGCCCTAAGTCAAAGCCTGGTAGGGAAACTCTCGCGATATAGCTTATGTATCTATACAAACCTTTATTGTTCTTGTGTTGTTATAAGTTTAATTATAGGTTTTCCATTATTGTTTGACTTTTTAGCTTCAATCAAAAGGCTTGTTCTCTCTCATTTTTAGAACGCAATTCGGATGTCCCTCAAAACGACCGATTCTCAAGAATTCACAGCTCCCGATCCTCTCAGCGTAGAGGGGGCTATTCGGATAAGAAGAATTTCAGGTACATAGCTTAAAATTCAACTCATATTTATTGTAGTGTAAGACACACCTTTGCATTACAGTATTTGTGGTTCTTCAAGTCTTAAAAAGAAAGCTGTTTAGGTGCTTACTTTCTGCAGAAATTGTCCCTTTCCTGATGCTCATTTGTTGTTTTGAAGGCCGTTCAATATGACACAGGAGAGCCACAGACCTGGGAAGCCCTTCAGGAGACCAGGACCAGGGCCCACTCAGGTGAGTTTCACATTAAAAGCATTGGACTGTACAGAAATTCTGTCTCTTAAAAATCCTATGAAGAAATCAAGCGGTACTTCTGGCATTCAGTCAAAAATGCTGATTGGGCGTGTTCAAAGATTAGCCATTTGGCAGTTGCAGCAATTGACAAGTGTAACAATGGATTGTTTACATTTTCTTAAAGTCACAGATAGAATTTAGAGATTTTAAGATTCAAGGCTTCCAGGGGCCGAGAGCTTAATGTAATGTTTTACATTCCATCGTATTTTAAGTCAATTTCCTAATAAATGAAAGGGAGGTGACTGACTGTACAGGTCCTCAGCTAAATCACATAATTTGTATTAAGCCTACGGTTTATAAAAATAACTAGAAATGCATTTCCCACAGAAAATGCGTCGGATTGCTGTACGGGCAAACCGCGAAGTATGTACATGCGCTAAGCTTAAAGGGACATTAAAGGTGGTTGCTAGGATGTTTGTAGTTGGTTGCTAGGGTGTTCTAGGCCGTTGTTAGGGTGTTCTAGGCCGTTGCTAGGGTGTCCTAGGCCGTTGCTAGGGTGTTCTAGGCCGTTGCTAGGGTGTTCTAGGCCGTTGCTAGGGTGTCCTAGGCCGTTGCTAGGGTGTCCTAGGCTGTTGCTACGGTGTCCTGGGCCGTTGCTAGGGTGTGCTAGGGTGTTGCTAGGGTGTCCTAGGCCGTTGCTAGGGTGTATCTAGGGTGTCCTAGGCCATTGCTAGGGTGTCATATAATTCATATAATTACGCACATTTCGATACCTGAACCACGTATGTGGCACAAGCGGTTTTCGCGCTACAGGTGAGCAAAGAAAACGCACAGAAGAAGAAGAATAATAAACCGGAGAGATTACAATAGTGGGTTTGCTGCTTCACAGCAGTCCCACTAATGAGCCAATTAATTGTAAATGGCTTTGGTCCCCTCTTAAATATCTGCATCGGGCTTCAAAAATCAGAGCCATGGAATTGCAGTTGACCTCTATTCTGCTATTCTAATGTAACTACTATTTATGGAAAGATCATTTGGTTTAAGACTCAAGTATTTGATTTTCACTCTTATGTTTTACAGAGACTGAAGTTAACTGGCCCAAGGAGGACAGCCCCTGAACCACTCATGGTATGCACCTCTTTTTAACTGCTTGCTCAGTGAAACTTGGATGTTTTTATTGACTCTTAATACTTTCTTTACTGACTAATATTGGGATGGTCTGTGTTTCTCTAGGAGAGCATTGTCCCACATCCCTTCCCACATCAGAGGCCAGTGTTCAGGAAAAGTCAGAGTATCATGTCCAAATACCGCAACATGCAGGTGCTGCGCCAGCGTGGTTCGTACCACCGGGGACCCAACCAACAACGTTGGTGATACCTCTGGTATGCTATGACAATTTTTGGCTGTCAATGTCTTCACGATGTGTTCATGGTGTGATCCACTAATTTCACCTAATTACAATGCACCCTCAGCAACACTAATGAACACATTTTCTGTTTTGTCTCTTGGTCTCAGCACAGGTCCCTGGTTCTGCTAACGTGATACATGAGAATACTGGGGTCTGGGTGGACCGCACAAACTCTCCATTCACTACCTGCCCTAACATGCCCCTAATTTTTAGAAGTCTGTTCATGCGTTACAGTTGTTCCCTGTTAAACAACTTTTTCAGATAGGAAGGAAGTACTTTGCTTTAGGATATTTGTGTGCCATTACATTCTCTTGTCCTGCTTCTTCTTGTTTATTTTGATTTTAGCTGGTTGTGATACTAGCAATCATCATTTGGTAATTGGTTTTAGTAAATTTTTTGTTTACCAGCAGTGAGAATAATAGCTTTCAGGGTTGTTGAGTCAAAGTAAAGTTTACTATAATATCTCCAGTTTACTCTTTTCAAAGGGTTATTCAGTTGATGTGTCCTTTTTGATGATTTGTGGGTGTTTGATTGAAAATTGACTGAAATTTGATTACGATTCTCAACTCGTCAAACTGACAACTGACATTTAGCTACTACTTATAATGGCTGTATAATCACATGTGTATTGTTTGACACTACAAATAAAAGGCTGCATTTGGTGGCCAAAAGCTGAGTTGTCTTTGTTTTGCATGTAGATTCAGGGAGAATCACTTGTGTGTGTGTGTGTGTAGACGGAAGTAAATATAAGATTTCATATTGCTGACAAATGATGGCCTCATTATACACCTGCCATCCCCAAATAGACTTATCACCATGAAAACATGGTTCCACGTGGCCAGATTGTTAAGGTCAATAGTCTGAAGTCTAAATGATTTCAATGAATCGATAACAATGAGAGTTGAAGAGGAGCTTTCACTGCTGCACCTTTTGCGTTACAGTTCATTAGGCTGATGAATTGTCATTGTTAACCTTAGTCTGACAGGAAACCGCTCGCAGGATGTGTTTCAACAGGTTGCCACTCACATCCAGTTCCATCTATTAAGATGCTTCAGACTGGCCTTTTCCCCAGATTCAAGTCCTGCCGAGGGGTTTCCAGTTGGACCGAGTATACCTGTACTCAGCAGAAACACTGAGCATACTGTTTTGTAAAAGCAGCTTGAGAATCAGATTGAAGACTGGTTCTCCACAGAAGCTCCCCTGAAACCACCAGAAGCACACAGCAGCGACAAGACTTTATTTTAATCTTGATTTAATGTTTATATTATATATTGAGACATGGTATTTAAGTTTTGACAGCTTATTCCCTATCTTTACTAGAAAATCGGCCTGCCACTGCTGGATATTCTCATATGTAAGGTTCAGTTTTTAGTGATATTCTCCTGCCCAGATCCCCCCCAACTTCAATATATTGTATAACTGTATACCATAGCCTGCCCCTTTAAACACAGTCCCGTGCCCTTCAGTCTGCTACCCTGCTATTGTCAAGGTACAGCCCACTCCCTGCATTGCCCCGGTGATATTTGTGAGCAGAGTTGAGTACTATGCTGTCCTGTGCTAAACTTAGCCCAATCACGACCACTTCTCATCACAACATGCTCTCCGGACTAGTGGGTTACAATGGCACCCTGGGTGGACGGTGTCGAGTTACCACAGATGCTGCTGTATTTCACCAGTAACGCTGGCAAAACGAGGTGAGTGTATGCTCCACATGCTTAACAGTAACTGAGTATAATCTTGTTATTGGATTAGTATGTTTCCTAATGATGCTGTCACTGTGCTCCTGTGCATTGGTTTCAGCATGTGTAGCACATTTGTTTACTGCTACGGCATGAGAAAAACAGCTGCCTTTGCTGTAGCGTCCACATATTTGATCAAGACTTGTATGTGCATTTTGAACTGGGGGGAAAAATAAGATCATCAGCCTGGATTATTCACATTTTTCAACACTAATAAACAATAATTCTGTTTTCATAAAAGGTGTAGCATGACGCTTTCCTGAACAGACTGCACTGAGGTGATTTGTGTCTTGTCTACTATTGAATTCTGCTCCACTGACTCCCTCCAATCTGTCATTTATAGATTTAGACTTTAAGACTGCAGCTTTTTTCTGTCTTTCATTCTGTCACCCCAACACATTACCTTGGTATTCTCTGTCACGATGGGCAACCATAGCACTGCCCTCATTGCTGGTAAGCCTTGCACCACTGTTATTACACTTGCTGCAATACAATTTGAGACACTATTATGTTGAATACTGCATGTTAAAGGCTGAATGTCTGACTGGAATCTGGACTGGACAAAAACCATGATACTTAGGCGTATTGTTATGAAATAGATCAGACCTACATGCTCTATACTGATTGAGTTAAAGTAGTTGTGGAATCTACACAAGGCCAGGCATGCTTTAACATTTATTCTCCATTTCTCTTGAAGACACTGAAGAGTTTGTTTCAATTGTGTCAGTCACGGAGAAGCTGAATGAGCAGGCAGCTCATGTTGCAGATGAGAGATTACAGTCAGAGCTTCCGACTTTGGGAAGTATACATTTAAGTTATGCAATATTATGAAATGTTAGCACAAGCTTACTTCATGTAGTTAAATAGTTTATTATAAAGGAGCTCACTGTGTGATAAGGGTGTCTATAGTCTCTGTAGTGGAGCATGTATAGTAGATTACTCACGCTGGTCTGTTTGTGTCCCATATGTCCTTGGGATAAATTTAACTTTTTTGAGCTGGTAACTTGAGGTGGCACGTGCACACAGCATGAGATATCAGATGGTGTTTCCCCTGTTATATATCTGAACTACATTTCAAAATTTTAATTGGAAAGCTATTACAACATTACAACATTATTAGCATTACAACTACATTATTACTAACCTAAAGACTATATTGAAAATCCTTCTTGGAGAATCAATTGCACCAAACGCAACATATAGTTCATACATATTATGGGTGAAATACCCCTTAAATGTACAGTTGTGAAAAAAAAGGTTGTGAACCCTTTTGAATTTCCTGCATTCCTGCACAAATGGCTCCTAAAATCTGATCTGATCTTCATCCAAGTCATAACAATAGATGAACACAACGTAATCTAACAAATAACACAAACAATTTACTTTTTCTTGTTTTTATTGAACATATTGTTCAAACATTAACAGCCTAATATGGAAAAGAAAAGTATGTGAACCTCTAGGATAAGGACTTCTATGAAAGGGGGTAATTGAAGTCAGGTCCAATCAATGAGATGACATTCAGGTGTGGGGTAGAGGTGGCCTGTCATAAAAACCCACCCACCCAAGCTTAGTTACCAAGAGAGTATGCTCTCCAAAATAAGAGCTCTGTTCAAGTAGAATATGTATTTGAATATGTAGTTTGCTCAATATGTTCAATAAAAACATGTAAAAGTACACATTTGTGTGTTATTTGTTGTCACATTCTGTTCATCTATTATTATGACTTATATGAAGACCATATTTTAGGAGCCATTCATACAGCCATGCAGGTAATTTAAAAGGGTTCACAAATGTTTTCCTCACAACTGTCTTTTACTCATCAGATGTCTCAAACTAGACTTGACTTACAGGTAACACTCATGATGGAGGTGGAAAGAAAAGATACTAAAGAAAAGAGAGAGGAACTGGATTCCCTTTCTTTGAAACAACAAGGAAACACTCAGGCAACATGTAAAAATGAGTCTGCCCCACCTGTAAGTACAAACAATGTATAGTCTGTACACACTGTATCCACATGACACTGTTTTGCTTTTAGCATGACAGTAATGAGGAATTATTTCTATATTCCTAAATTATGGCTCAGCTGCATTTTTGTCAGCTAATAACAGGTTTTTCTCCACAGGCGGTTGAAACCAAAACCAGTGTTCCTACCACATTTCCCTGCACCAGTACTGCCCACCCCTTCTCCGCCCTGTTACCTGAGGCTTTTGCTGCTGTCCTACGCCCTACCCCGTGCCTCACTTCCGACCCCAAGCCTAGCAGAAATCCAGCTGCACCCCAGCCACCGACCCTGGAACAACTCAAGGTGGAGCTGGGAGTGCTGAGGGATGAGATGGAACTGATGCAGAGTCAGCACAAGTATGGCTTTGTTGAGCTCTGTCTGCACATGACAAGCTGAATGAATAGCATCAATGCAGGGATGAAGATTGAACGTGACGATTTAGGGCCCAGCTGCACTGTTAAGCCACCATCTTCATACCTTCATTAGCCCCCATCAACATTCTAGCTTGGCAGGGTGATTTTTCTTTTTTCTCCCTCCCAGGGGGAAAAATATTAGCCACAGGCTGGTGGGCTGCTGCAATTACCATCCCTGCATCAATGCCTGTGTGAAGGTTTCATACACAAGAATGTTTGGTTGCACTTATTTTGAAAACCTCTTGTGTTTTAGCAAAGAAATCAAACTGCTGATGAATGAGCTTGATGAGGAGAAGAGGATTCGCTTGACATTACAGGTATGAGCATACAATACAGTTCTTAAGCTGTAAATATTAGTTTTGTCTCAGAGCTCCTTTTCTTACATTTATCATAATCCCAAATACTAGATAAAGTGTTGTCTGTGTCTTTTGTTGCACTATGAACTAAGACCTTATAAAACAATGTATTTATTATTATTTCTTTTTTAATTTGACTATTTTAGTCTTAACTTGAATGTAATCTTATTATCTTTCTATGAATTATTTGCATCTTCTCTTTTCCAAAGATTTTATTGCTATACCTTTTTAGTCTTTACTTTTATTATTTCCTGTGAAGCACTTTGTAACTGTTTTTGAAAAGTGCTTATCAAGTACATATAAAGTTTATAAAAGGATTTCAAAATACTGTATCAAACCAAAAATGAAATGCTTGAAATTGAGAACTGACACCATCAAAATAAGATAAAATAATAATAGAATTCCTGGAAAATGTTTTAAATGTATTCACCCACTTTTTCATGTGGGCTAAACCACCTATATCTTGCATCTTGAAGCAACTCTTGGTTTGAATGTTTCTTTCTGTCTCAGATGGAGATACAACGCATGAAGAAGCATTTGTCTAAATGAGCTGACCTGAGAACATCATCGAAGTCAATATATCTTGATTTGACTCAAAGAAACCAAAGACTGAGGTCCTACTGTGTACTGACCTATGATTTAAGGTTTTTATTTTTTTTAAAAGATAAAAGACATCATGCCTGCTCCTTTTTCATAAAAAATATATTTTGGAAAACATGTTTATCAAAGATGATAGTAAGATTGGTAATTATTTTGAAAATATATTTCCTATATATTTTTTAAGATAAAAAAATAGATATATTTGCCGTTTAAGGCAACAGTTTCAAAGATACTCTTACGTAAATGATTTTTCAGTCCTTTCAGACATTTGTGATTTTGCATGTTTGACTAATCACAGTTTACCTGCTCAAACTAAGAACATTACAGTATCTAATTTTTGCCCTATAAGAGCAATATGCAGGAATTATTTTTCAGGGCAAAATTTCTCCTTTGAAACGACAATTAGGTATCATCAAGTCATATCACATTTTGTTTTCACATTACAATCACATTTTGTCAAGAAGTTAGATGTCAAGTTTGTGCTCTGACATGCTATTTCCTTCAGCCTTCACACTTTATCTGCAAACTCCTGGAGGGACTGAAGAGTGGTGGTGATAGCTTTGATGTTGTATCGATCTGATTTTTGCCTCAGAAGTTGGACTCTTCACAGGGAATAGGTCTGAAGGTAATTTCTTTGTTCTCCTCTAGAAGGATGTCGTAGCGACAAAGAGGCCTGTATGGAACAAAGATATACAGAGAAAGTCATGAAGTTCAATTTCAGCCATAATCATAGAGTACCACTTCCTGCAAGTACCTACCTAACATCAGACGAAGACCTGTAAAATCTGACAAATCCTCGAAGATTGGGAATGAAAATATACCTAACCTGTTGGCCTAGACTTTCCAGTAAGATAGCCAACTTTATCTCAAATTGAAAAAAAACAAAACCTGCCTGACAAAATATACATATGTATGCATGAATCTGTTTTCCTAAAAACCAAACAACAGTTCAAACTAACATAATGAGCACATTGCTGGTTATGCTGCTATAGCCTCCATGTGCTGGGTGTTCCCTGAGGAGTCGCTTTCATATCTTGGTAATATCGTGATCAAATTAGGAACATTTCTTTAGGGTATTTCTTTCTTTCTTTCTATCTTGGCAAGCTCGGCAAATGAGTTTGATAATCTGTGTATTGAGCCGGGCGTTATTTTCCACAGCAGGCATGCAGGCGTGCACACGTTACTAGTCATATTATCAAAGAGGTGATATCCTGTAATGTATAAACACATTACCATTACCAAGTCACATATGAGTAGCTGTTTGTAGCTGCGTGATGATTTCCAAATAAGTATAATAATAATAATATAATTAATAATATAATAATATAATAATTTTTAGCACAGAAAAGTTAGTTTGACATCATTTATGATGTGTGAAGCCTTAAATTGCTATTCAGTGTAGAGAATGGAGATGTATGACATTACTTGCTAGGTGAAAATGGCTGAAATGGCCCCTTGAATGACACATTAACTAGGTTAAAAATAGGTTAAATTATTATAACTTGTTTGATAGCACACCAAAACAACATTGGCCTTGTGTACCTGTCCCTGCGTTCCAGATGTGTGAGACGGAACCGGAGAACCCGGAGCTTATGTTTGGGCTTCAGTGGATTCCCAGTGGAAAATTTGATAGAGACCTTCTTCACCGACTGAAGGTCTTTGTCAAATTGGGCCGACAACTTGGTCTCTGTGTACTGCTTGAACTTTGATGCTTTGCTAATAGGACAAAAGAAAAATATTTCTGAGAAAGAGGAAATGGCAGAGTGACAGTCATTGTGGGATTTTCATACTTGAAGGCGGTAATAAAGATTGAAGTAAGACTTACTGGTTAATCGTTGCCTTTGCTTCTTCACCGTTACCGTGCAGTTTGATGGTAATGTAGCCCCAGTGAACATCGTGATTCCATGTCACTATATCCACCCTATAGTTTGTGTCTGAGAGAGTATATGAAGCATTTCATTCCAAAGTGAGATATACACCATTTAAAAGACCTTTAGACACATTTGTGAATGAAATATTGACTAATGAATTTCAATTTTTAAAAATGAATAGTACTTTGGAATTAAACTCTTCTAGGAGAGAGATTTGCCAGTTACAGAGTAAAACATGCCTCAAGAATCTGTTTAAAGCAAATGCTCACATTTCCTCCCAGTGGTCCATTGATGGGGACATTTAAGGGATCTTATAATCATCCATTAAGAAAGTCAGAACATATATTTTTACAGATTTTTGTATGGTTTCATGTTATATTTTGTTTAATTCCTTTATTTAAAGGATGCATCTTACTATTTCTTGTTTTCAGTTATTATGCAAAGCACTTGGCAAATCCTGTCTTAAACAATACCTAAACAAACAAGTTAAAGTTTTGCCATTTAAAGGGCCAGAAGCTCCTTTCCATATATTTATATATATTTTGCGTTACATTAAAAATTCTAACTAGTTTTCGGTCCAAGCGAAAAGCCCTTTAAATGTGACATGACTAATGTATATTTACCACATTTGTGAGTGACATTATTATTTTTGACATTGATCTTAATGGGGTGTCCTATGTGCTGCTATCCTATGATTTATTAGTATTTATCACTTACTGCAGAATGGGGACTCTTTATTGGTGGTGAAGAAAGCCTTGGTTTGGTTCAGCCTCAACAAAGTGTCTCTCCACTCTGTTATGTCATAACCTGGAAGTGAGAGAGAAAGCTTGTCAGGTTTACAAAGAACATAACGGTTGAAGAAATAAAGGGTATCTTTGAAAAATGCATCCATCTTGGGAATAGATAATTGCAGATAATTACACCCTCAAATGTGTCAATATTTTGCAAGCCTAGTTAATTATGTCACTGAAGCACAATATGAAGTTTTCTTCCATGCCATCAATCACGTTGTAAGCTTAGGTGTTATATTCAACTGGTGTATCGCTTGTTTTGGAGTGAAACAAATATCTACCTAGCTTTCACAATAAAACTTTGTGTTTAAGTGCATTTTCAAAATGTACTGCGCATCAGTTTGATTAAAACATTGATTTTCAGAGAGTGGAGACTAGAGAAATTCTTCATGGTTAAAAAGGAGGTTGTATTTTCCATTCAGCTAATGGACAATCTAGTACTAACCAAAGACAGGGCATCCAGCAGCACCGAATTGATCACAGTCCATGCAGTGGCCATCCAGGAAGTTTGTGTAGGAAGAGCAGGGGAAGGCCCTGCTATAACATGTCTGTGACAGAGAGTCAAGGAAGAGTAACAGGGATCTCTGGTGGTCGCATTTGAAATAGGCTTGCCCTAAAGAGGGTAAGAAAGAAACATTTCAAAGGGATTATTACTACCCCATTCTTACAACCCGACAACACAACTCAAACGTACTGCTTTCAAGGAAACAGTCTATAGAGCTTACATGTGGTTGTCCAAGTCCAACATCTATTTGAAGAGATGTAACACTCTACCGTGAAGTTCCTCTTTACAAAAGCAATTGTTCCCTAGTCACTGGAAATGAACCTTCATGACCTTACCAGAAAAGATGGTTTTTGGGCAGCCAGGTTGGTCTGTTCCTCCGTTAGCGTAGAAATCAATGTGGCCTAGAGGCTTTCTGAAGCCCAATGCTGTTAATACACAGTTGATACATGGCATTATATAATAACAAAAATAATAATTGTATTCATAGAGCTTATATATACACACTCATATATACACTATACCAAAAACAGAAACACAAAGAATAACAAATATTTTAAAAGAGTACCTGAAAACAACAAAATAAATCTGTAATGTTTGCAGAACGTTTTGACTTAGCTTACCATCTATGTCTGTGTGCAAGACATCCACAAACTGTGCATCAGTGGGATCCAGCCGGTCCTCTGGGGGAGTGTCAGTGAACCAAGGCCCAGCAGCATCCAGAGCTGTGAACATTACATCACTAGACCTTAATACAGCTGGAAAGTGATTCCCAAACCCAACAGGACCTGATGGGGTCCATCTAGACCCAGTGGGCTTGTGTGGGTTTTGGGTCATGCTTAGCAAAAAAACATTTTAGCCACTTCACTTCACTTCATTTTTTTGCACATTAAACAAGACTGTAACACCGGGCGAGCAAGCATCACTCAATATGAGGTGAGAGAGCAGTTTGGCATTACCTCACAACAAACTATGGAGGAAAACTCAACAACTGTCACAAAGGCAGAATGCCCTTTCCATCCCAAGCAGGATGGATGGATGGACGGATAAATAGATACTCTTACCTGTTATTCTCCCGATTTTCCCATTCAGTTTAGCCCCTACAAAGCCCGATATGTGAGCTCCAAGACTGATTCCAATCATGTGGATGGAGCTCAAAGAGGCCCCGCCGTCCTGAAAAGATCAAATGCTCATTTGTCTTGTTACACAGAGAGTACCAGCACAGCTTTAGATAGATTGAAATTTCCTTTTTATGCAGAGAATAATACAGAGATTGCCACAGCTAGAGAGGAATCAAATTCAGTGCCACAGCAGAGAATTGAACCAATCAGTCCAAGAACTGTCGATTCCTCAGACCACACCACCAGGTTGCAGCAAATAACTATTTTACCTAATACTTATATCCTCACAGTGTCCAGACACATCTCATACCTGCATCATTTCAATGAAAGCTGTGAGATTGTCTGCTGCCTTGCGCGTGTTGTCCACAGCCTTGAAGTAGTTTACATTAGCGGCTCCGTTGTTCCAGTCCACGACCACGACATTCATGTCTTTCCTGGCCAGGAGCATCAGTGTGATCTCTCCCAGCCACACAGGCGGAGACCCAGTGGGCCGATACCCATGAATGACAAAGGTGGTAGTTCTGGAGAAGTTGAAGTGGGGATGGGCAGACAGGTCGGAGTGGGACAACAGTCTACCGCAGGTCGCATTAGCCCTGGTGTACAGCAGCAACCTCACTTTTAGGCTTGTTCCAATGAGTGAGTGATGGAGATCTAGATCTGTAAATTCATCACATATCTGGGCTGGATGTAGGAGGAAAAAAAAAAAAAGAGAGAGAGAGAGAGAGAGAGAGAGAGAGAGAATGAGACTTGACCATATTGACCTTAATAGCCACTGTTATTGCTTAAGAAAGGTTGCATGACCTTTAACAGTTAAGATGCATGGGAATTCAAGCAACACGTAGTAATAGCAAAGGTTGATATTCCAAAAATAGCGCAACACTGAGAACAAAGATTTGTTCGAAAACCGGTTTTGGCACATTTGGCCTTCGTCAGGGTTTCAATTCGCACAAAACAACAACAACTGAGCCGGTCGAGCTCTGTGCTCTGTGTGGGTTCAATCCCCTCATGGTGTCAACTATCACCTTTGTAAGTCACCTTGGATAAAAGCGTCTGCTAAATGACTGTAATGTAATGTAAAAACACACACTAAAATAACACGTGTCAGTATGCCCACTGTGCCTTAATGATAACACTATTTACTTACACATTCACACTATCTGCAGTCCTCTAACCTTGGCGGCGGCAGCAGTGTTACTTTTCGCTTTGCGTTTGTATTGCTTAAGTTTTATTCATTATAAAAAGTTTGTTGTTCTTGAGAAGAACATAAATGTTAGTGATTCATTTCTAACCCATAACTACTACTTTTACAGTCTACTTATAATTATTTATAGTCTCCTTTATTGCTTTTGTTGTTCTATTATTTTACTTGTTTATATATTTAACTTGTGTGCTTGTATTCATCTTCCTTTTCCAAAAAATCCTATTACTTTTGCTGCTACAACAACCTAATTTCCCCACAGGGGTCAATAGCAGGGCCGGAGTAGGACTCATTTTCAGCCCGGGAGTTTCATGCCTCAGCTCAGCCCAGACTCATGCGACCTATCAGGGGCTCAGGTCTAAATAGGCCTACATGTTATTGTTCTACCAACCTTTATACACACATACCCTGAAACAACCTAAATCCACAGAGCCACCCATGTAATTATCTGCTGATAGTATCATATTGATAGACCTCTCTGCCTCTGACATTTGAAACACTCTGCCTTCAGACCGCCCACAGAAAATAGACTATTTTTTATTGTGGGTGTTGCAGAGGGCTTTGAGGATGGTAATATTGTAAGAGTCACTGTGAAAGTGTTGTTGTAACTCAGACCTCCTTTTTCATGCTCCAGAAGATGGTTATAACTACCTTATGAATCCACTGCTCTGGATCTGTCCAAGTGACATGTGATTGACTATTTGTTACAAACCCTGCCACCTTTATGTGGCATGTCTGTTGAGATGGCCAAGTCATGTGTTACGATCAGTTGTTCTCAGCCACTGTTGCCCAAGAGGTAAGTGACATCACCTGAACGCCCTCAAAGTGCCACTTCCCCCACAGGGTTTACTGAGAACTAACATGTCTTAGTTCTCAGTAAGTGTTACTGGAATTTCCTCTTTCCCAGGACATCGCTGATCCGCAATTACTGTTAAACATGCAACAAGGTATTCAGAATGAATGTGTGTGTGTGTGTGTGTGTGTGTGTGTGTGTGTGTGTGTGTGTGTGTGTTCAAGGCTAAGATGAATAAACCATTTACTTCTAAGAGTTTCAGGTGTGAGTTTCATACCTGTGTATACTCCAACAGATATCAGCAAGAGTGGTGTCAGATATTGCCAAAGGAACATGCTTCAGACTGCCAACGTGATCTGCAGACAGAAAGAGTCAGACTGTTATTTTAAATACATTTAAAAATCCAATGGAGCCTATCCCAGCATGCATTGGGCAGAAGGAAAAGAACACACGGGACAGGTCGCCAGTCCATCACAGGGCGAACACGTAGACACATCTAACACACATGGGTAATTTAGAGTCTCCAATCCACAACTTGTGTGTCTTGAGAGGAAACCTGGGCCGAGAGTCGAACCCAGGACCTTCTTGCTGTGAGACGACAACGGTTAACCACTGAGCCACCGTGCCGAAGAAGTGTTTTTCTGGCTCCATCTATTGAGGTTTAATTCAACCAATCAGATTAGTTGTGCCTCCAGAACAGCTCTGGCCCTGAGAAATATTTGTAAAACTAAACTCCAATTTGCAGTGAACACAGCCTGTCCTCCTTGACAGCCAGGTCTGCCTGTGACAGACAGCCTTCACTGCCAGGCTGTGTCACTGTTTTCCTTAGACTTCCTATGACATTCCTTATGCATATGACATCTTGAAAATTGAGAAAGGCATGATAACTGCATGTAGAAGGAGTCTTACCTATGTTTCCTGGCCTTGTGTGTTAAAGGTCCAGAACAGCGTGGATATCCCTCTGTTTGTAACTGTACAGTATATAGGACTACTCAGTCCAGGAAGTGAGAAGAGGAACAGCAAAGCGATACTCCTCTCCACCCTGTTACTCTCACCAGGATAACCACGCCCCTTGCCCCAGGCCAGTCTGTGCACAGGTGAAACATGTTGTGTTAAGTGTCTCCAGATACCTGCACAGCCAAACCAGTTATGTCACCTTTTCATTTAGCTGCTGAAGTTCACATGTACCTCTAAAGATGACCCCTTCACACATTTATCTCTTTATTGAGTCCATTCTGTTCCATGTACATTGAAAACTTGATTGAAACTTGATTGACTGGTATAAAAGGGTGTGTCCCTAAACTTTTGACTATTGCTTAATCTCCTGCCTGACTACCAGCAATCCAACAGCAATGGACTTGGAGGAGGCTTTTATCTAAAGTGACTTACAATAAGTGCATTCCTGGTTGGTAGGCAAGAGAACTATTAGTCACCAAAATCTTAAGTGGATCTCCTCCCTAAGCAAGCATCTAGCATAACCAGTGATGAAGTAAAAGTGAAATAAGCTATTTTTTCCCATCTATCCATCTATCTATCTATCTATCTATTGTGGCAGACACCCCAGTCTGTGGGAGAAACTGTGAGGAATGTACTACATTCCCCAGCAGGCCACAGCCTGTCAGCCATCTTGGCCCAGCTGAACCATATCAGCAATCAGCCTGAGCTGATTGTGTGGCACTAATTTAAGAGGGGAGTCGGCACAGTCCCCAAGGAGAGAAATGAGCAGAGATGACCCAGAGGGCAGCCAGGGAGGCTGCTGCTGCTGCTGCAGAGCCCGCTTGCACTAGTGAATGCATAAGAGAAGTTTAACTTACAGTTTGAATTAAGACCGTAAAAGTCTAGTTTTTGTTGGAACCCTGCCTCAAGCGTGATCTGTGACATGGATGTGCCCTCAGACTGGGTTTGTGAATGCCGGCTTTTCCCCAGGGGCATCTGTCTATCTAGCTAGCTCCTAGTGTTACAATGTAAACAACCAATATGATAATAGCTTCCCAGTAAGTGGTGACAACAACCAAATGTATGACATTGCTGATTTACAATTACAACTATACATTTAATTTATAAGATGTATTTTTACAACAGAAACTACATAACAGGAGTAGCAATGAAACACAAGGTAGCGATCTAACACAAGGGTAACTGCTAGAACAGCTTTTCCTGCTTTGTTTGGTTCCAAAGGCCGCCAATGTTAAAGATATCTCTGGGGTGCAGTCTCACCTTTAACTACAGATGGACTTACTGTACTGCAAGCTACAACCAAGGTTGCAACATGAACATGATTGTCCAACACTCTAACCCTAACCCTCCTTCCAACCCTGGACTCTGACGTGCAGCTACTAAACACAGTCCACTAATATCGCACGTTGGTATCCAGGCCTACATTTTTGTCACATGTTACATACAAAAGTGAAAGTCCTCCCTCGTTCATTATCGATGACAAGCGCAATCTAAATGTATGAGTACCTTTTATCAGATTGGCTTGAACTTTGCTCTCTAGGACTTCCCGTCATCAGGGTCAGGCAGGCCGATGGGATGTATACTTTAAAACACACAGGCTTAGAACTCAGCCCTGAGCAATAGTCAGGAGAGCACAGGGACATAAGTAAACAAGGAAGCCGAAACAACCAGCATGGCTGGACGGAGACGAGGCCGCGGCAACAATGTCCCCCAGCAGGCCCCACAGAATCAAAGAAGACGTCCTCACAGGGTAAGTCCTGTGGTAAATATAAGAAATGCTCTTGTTTATTGTGTAAGTGAAGTTAATATTTTGGATTTGTATTGTCTTTTTCTCTGTATATTGTATGGATGAGTATTTTTGTGTAGTTTTATTTTGTGTAGATATTTGGTTTGTGGAGGGGTAACTGGTTATAGATATGGCCAGGACCCATTCTTATCTTTGAAATATAATGTGTCATTAATCTCATGAGGCACAACCCAACCCAACAATAAAAAAAAAAGGAGAGAAAAAAAAGGAATCAATTCATCTTGCAGAGAGCGTGGGCATGGCTGGCTGAGGGGATTTTTACACCATATTGCCTAACAGAAGAGAGAAAGACTTCTGCATTACAAATGTAGCCCTACACTGAAGTTGTTAGTATTCACAAATACGTTCAGTACTGCACATTTGTAAGATTAATTTAAAAACTCAATCTTGTAGTTAAATATCACATAAGAGTGTTGCTTTGCCCTGAAATCGCGGGTGGACTTCCAGCAGTTCAAGAGTTCAAAGTGTACTCTACAACTCAGCAGATAAAGCTTGTGTGTGTTTGTGTCCGCTACGTAACGTATCCAAGTCCACGACATGTTTAAAACTCTTCTCATCTCGCCTTTTATTCAAAATGTTGATTGTCTTATATTGCCCTGGCACAAAAAGAGGTTGTTAATGGGTGAGACGACACCTTATGTAATGGGTTCACGTCATCCACATTTACTGATACTGGTAGGCATCATGCCGAGGCGATCCAGGGAGGAATACCTTTGCCGAGCTTTGAATGTTTTGCTTTACAATTCCTTACCTATTATTATTAAATTGAGTTGTTTCTCTGCTTGCTTCTCTATAAATACTTGAAATCCTTGACTTACTTTGCATCAGTGATTTATACTACTACTGTTAATCATGGAATACTTTATTTCACAGTTCTGATACTCAAATTCCCAATACATGACATACATGACACTTGACCTTCCATTGCACTGCTGTACTCTCATTTTGACACCTGTGAATGAGCCATGTGTCATTTCACTGTGCGCTTGTGTAAGGTGGAATGACAGTAAAGTTGAATTTAGTTCAGCTGAAATGAAAAATACAACACTGGTTCAAACTTAATGACTTCTTGTTTAATGAATTTCTTGTTTTTTTTCTCTCTCTCTGTAATCAGGCGCCAAGGGAGCCGGCCATTTTTGCCAAAGCTACTGGCTGTGAATCGGATGTTCCCCATGACAAGCTGACCGTTGCCCAGGCACGGAGGGGCACACCAGGTTACACATCTCAATTAGTTTCTATTTCCATGCCAATCCATGTCATGCAATCATAGCTTGGATAAATGGATCCAAGATGGATACTTGGCATTCAGTACACAGTTTTATATCATTCCAATGTTCACCTCTTTGGGTTTATCACAGCTAAAATAAAATAAATGAGATACTTTATCGCTGTAGAGATTCTCTTTTCAGTTGCCTCCTTGACAGTAGGGTCAAAGTGCAGGGTGTCATACTGGTATTTGAGGACATCCCTGTTCACTTCTTATGTCGTAGCTTTCCGTCCAGTGCGAGTCTATGCTGATGGGATCTTTGATCTCTTCCATTCGGGCCATGCTCGAGCTCTGATGCAGGCTAAAAATCTGTTCCCGAACACACACCTGATAGTCGGAGGTAAAGTATGAATCTCTCTCTCTCTGGCCACATATATTATTTGGACATAAAATGTGTTAAACCCGTTTCAGTCCTTAAAGGAAAACTCTTAAATTGGATCTGATTAGATTTTCTCCTTCAAAGACTCCAAGGAGAAGGAACTAAGCCCATTTTAAAAGCTATATAAATCTTCTAGTTTAGTGATTCCAGATTATGGCCTCATCCTGTCTTAAATGTGTCCATGCAATGGGTCCTCTGTATCTACGCCTCCAGTCTGCAGCGATGAACTCACTCACAAGTTCAAGGGCTATACGGTGATGACAGAGGATGAGCGCTATGAAGCTCTGAGGCACTGCCGTTATGTGGATGAGGTGGTGCGGGATGCCCCCTGGACCCTCAGCCCAGAATTCCTCCAGAAACATAAGGTCATTCAATCACTGTGCACACACACTGTTAAATATCATACTGATTAAATATCATACGACGAGGTCTGGTGCTAATTCTGCAATTCTGTCACGTTGCACTCGCAGATTGACTTCGTGGCCCATGATGATATCCCTTACACCTCTGCCGGATCAGAGGATGTCTACAAACACATCAAGGAAGCAGGTGAAGAGATGTATAACTGTATAATCTCTCATAATGACAACATGGTTTGATTTCGTGTCCTTTGTCATATCACTTATGAGTGAATTATGTCTGTTTGAAGTCTTTGTGGATTTGCCTCAGGAATGTTTGTGGCCACTCAGAGGACAGAAGGCATCTCCACATCTGACCTGATCACTCGTATAGTCCGAGACTACGACGTCTACGTCCGGCGCAACCTGCAGAGAGGCTACACAGCCAGGGAACTAAATGTTGGATTCATTAACGTAAGACAACGTTAGTTAATACTCATTTAAACTCTAAATACGGATGAAAAACAGATTATCCTGAAAAAATGACGTAGAACATGAATGCAACACGCTCTGTCTTTTTATGACAGGAGAAGAAATACCGGCTCCAGAACCAGGTGGATAAGATGAAAGAGACGGTCCGGACGGTGGAGGAGAAGTCCAAACACTTTGTGTACCGAGTGGAGGAGAAGAGTCACGACCTCATCCACAAGTGGGAGGAGAAGTCGCGAGAATTCATCAGCAACTTCCTGGAGCTTTTTGGTCCAGATGGAGCATGGGTATGTTTACCTTTTACAGTGGATATTTCAGGATATCTCCCCAGTATCTAACTCTAGTTGAATTTAGTCTGTCTACTAGGCGAAATAAGAAATGGCTTATCAGAATCAGTCAGAAGTTAGAACAACACAATAAAACACTCCTCTGTCTCTCAATCTCCTTGTTCAGCATGCCATTCAGGAGCGGAGTGGACGTATGCTGCAGGCCCTGTCGCCCTACTCGTCACCCCGCGGTTCCCCCAGCAGCAGTCCCACCAGAAGACGCTCCCTTTCGCCTGACTCCTCGCCCTCTTCCCCTTCCTCCCCTACCTCACCTCGAAAGGAGACACCCTCCTCCCGCCAGGCCGCATCCAATACACACAGTAGACACATACAGTGAGATCCATAGGTATTTGAACATATTTTGGGCATATGTTCTTCATATGTTGCCCTGATATATGATGCTTAATGTGTCCCAGAGAGCTAGTGCAATAGGAAAAGGAGACACCTTAGTTTACTATTGGTGTATCCAAGTGCAATTCATCATGTCATTGTAGTGTTGTAATGGACCCTTCTTCCTCCTCTTTCCTCCTGCCACACTCTTTCCTTGTGTAAAGGCATGCAGCTCTGGCCTTAATTGCATGTAAGCCTTGACTAAAAGGACAGGAATGGTTGGTTGTTTCAAAATGCCATTAAAACTTTCTTTGGGTGTGATTTGTCCTTCTCTGTCAGTTACTATTACTAGACAAAAAAACAGTTTCTTTTATGTGATAAGAGTCACATAATAAAATCAGAATCTGCTGAAGTTGCGCAAGCTAGACAGCAAGAACCTTGAAGCCTGGCGTGATGTTTTTCCATGACAACTATCTAGAAATTCAACCATTCATATCCCAGATGGCAAACTAACAACTGACTGATATGGTTTTCAGTGAACAAGTCACCAAATCAAGAAAAGGAAATAACACCTATTTCAACCAGATATTAATTAAAATCAAATTTGATAAAAAATGCAATTGTACAATATGTTTAATACAATACATAAAATGAACCCCAAAATTGAGAGGAAGGGACCGATGGTGCTACTGCTGATAGTGAAATGACATAATCACACAGTGCAAAGGAACACCGCTTAAATTACAGCACTGTGTTGACAATCAGATCTCCGATAATAATATCCCCCCCAGATCCCCTCTATATATAATATATCGAATATCCTTCCAATATAGATACAATACAATACCATACCACACAAGAGACTGATAAAGAAAGGCACTGCAAGTCCACATGCTCCAACCAAGTATTAAGTTGCATAATGTCTAGGACTGTAAAGCAGTCATGGGGGGTGAAGTTATGAGAAAAAAGGAAAAGGTAAGGAGGAAGACATTTTCAATCACTGCAAGCTCAACTTCATTGAATTTAAACCTTATGAAATGAAAAACCTTATTGTTTGTCTATGTCTGAAAGGCAGTGTTGCAATTTTAATTTACTATTGACTATCTTAATTAGTTTTACAGTTTATGAGAAAACAGAAAGATGAACTTCAAAATTTCCACAAGCTAGCAGTGTAGAAAATATTTTTTAAACTTTGGACAGTTGCTGTAGTGCAACCATTAAGAAGACCCATTTTAGAGTATGCATCGTTCAGACTCGAGTACTGTGAAAAGTTTCTTGTATTTTCGTTCATGGGAAGGCAGAAGGGGTCAGCAGAAAGAAAGAAAGAACGAAAGAAAGATAAAAATAACACATACAGAAGCAAAAGGCTGCCTGGCCTGTAGGCCCTATGAAACCTATTCAACCGATACAAGAACCTATGGAATCAGAGTTGTCAGATCCAACAGGTGCCATGTGACAGACAGATTCACTCTGTGTTCACACCATGTCTTCAAGACTGCTCTTCTCACCTTGTTTGCTGCTGCTTTGATCGCACAGTCACGACTTTATCAGTAAACACCTTCTCCAAGACTGCAACGGTTTGATTCTTTTAATGGATCTAGTTTAAAATCTAATAAAAAACAAAAGTTGGGTATAGGAGTTTGAACCACCAACCTCAGCAAATGCTTTACCTGGTAAGCTTCACTGGTCCATGTTCAGCCCGTGTTAACAAAGTGAATATTATATTCCACATCCACCTACTGCTGCAGAAGGAGGCAGCTAAGTATCGGAAAAACTGAGTCTTCCTCCGAACCCTTGAACACCTCACATACCCAGAGCAAGCGGTTTGGTTTAGTTTCATCTGGGTTTAAAAACAGGAATACCATAAGAATGAAGGGTAAATGCATGAATGAGGACTTGTACAATAGCTACAATTATAATTGTCAGTCCCATATGCAGGTTACTAAATACTGTGCACCTTCTCCTCTTCCAGATCAAACACTCAAAGTCTGTCTGGGCCAGGCTTACATCTGGCTAACTAGAGAGGGGCTGATGGAGGATCCTCAGGTAGCCTTGCTGGCCTGCAGCCTCACAGCCACAGAGGTCCTGAACCACCCGAAGCCCACTGTGAGCTTTGCTGCAGGCACCAAGTGTGGAGAGGACACCCCATAGAGTGGCAACATCAACGGCAAGACAGGTAAAGGAGCATCCCGGCAGTTATATTTATGTTTTTTATATTATATTTTTGAACAATTATATTTTTGAACAAATGTTAATGGGGTAAATTAAGTGTGTACATGTTTCTCTCAACTACTTTCATTCCTAACATAGCTGAATTATTGGTCCAATAACAAGCCTGTGAAATTGCCTAAATATAAAACCATGTAAACATGCTATTGACTTTGCTCGATGTTCTGGGGTCACTTCTAAAGTAACATTGCAAGCAGCAACATAAAGGTTTTCTGTTCTGAATGGTAGGAAAATATATGCACCCAAACCAAAGATGGCGAGACTCTAGATTGACGACTAGTGGACGATAATTTATTTAGGATTGGACTGCATGATATTATGAGCCTCCTAGGTCTACTTCTATGTTCATAAATGTTCAGAACATGGACGTAAAGGTCGCTGTTATTGTGTTTGTCAATCGTCAAGCCAAAACATGATGATGGAAAAACATTTTATATTCAATGACACTACACAGGCTAACATGGATTTGAAATGGTGACGTCAGATACGTTGGAACTACAAGCATCGTGCTTGTTCACGTCGTGCTTGTTAAACATCTTGAACATATAACATCTTTGATTCTACCCTTTAAAACCCGGAATTTGACGTCACAGCTGTCCTGCTACACACGGATTAAAGATGGCGCCCTCTCATGCACTGAAGTGCTGTCAAAGGGCTCTCAACTGGGTACCTGTCCTATTTATAAACCTTGTTGTTGGTTGGTCTTATTACGCGTATGTCGTGGAGCTCTGTGTCTGTAAGTATAGATATTTATTTAATGTATCGCGGTGCGGTTCTCTGCTCACACTGAGACAGAAATTCAGGGTTTCCAACTTTGGTCAGCTAATTGTTGTAAGGTTTCACACGTACGGTTTTGCACGTAAGGGCGCAAATACAAACTCTTCTTTCTTTGTAAATATTTGACTAGTCCTTGTCTTCATTCATGGCAATGCATGTGAAAAGAGGACAAACTTTATCCGGCTACAGTGACAGGACAGGAGAAGAGAGCCGGTCTGGGGGAAGCCCTCTACGGTCATTAATCAATAAATGCATTAGGTACATTCTGCTGTTCTCTTTGCATAACCAGTTAAATGGAAACAATAACAAGCCAGGGGATAGGGCAGATTAATAGCCACTAAGGGGGTCGAGGAGAATTTGCTAAAATGTTCAGTATATTTTGAGGAAGCAATATTAGGTCAACTTTTTAGCTACAAGTTTAGTCTAATTACAACGCAGAGGGACACTGGTCGTATTCACACTGATGGAGACATGGTTTTAGATCAACCTTCACAATCGTTTGCTATAAAATCGGACTGGTGGTCAACTTTTGTAATGCCAAGCAGTTAAACCGCCACCGAATAAACATTTGCATATACATTTGCATAAACATACATGAATGAAGTGTGTTTACCAGGCTACACAATGTTTAATACAAACAAAGGTGTTACTGTCAAATTGAATGAATGAATGAATGAATGAATGAGTGAATGAATGCCCCACCACAATACCAAAATTGTGTAATAAGGTAATAACAATCACGTGGAATGTAAAATCCTTCAATGTGTGGGCAGCACAATCCAGAGAATAAATGTGGTTATAAAGTGTATTTATGTGTGTATATATGTATGTATGTATGTATGTATATATGTATGTATAACAACAAATCTGACTCAATCTTCCCAGCTGGCACGAACAGGTCTGAAAGTAGAGTGACATGCATGGATATTGATGGACTTGAAATAGGATATTATCCTGTATTTAAAAACAAAAAAATATTTTGAATGCAGCATTACAACGGGAAGTCATCAAAACATTGAGAAACAGGCTTATCCAAAACAAAACAAAGAAATCCATCAGAGCTGCCTTGCCCAAGTTTTAGTACTTTAGTTTGTCTGATGGTTTCTTAAAACATTTATATATGAAGCCAAATCAGTCCAGTATAAAACAGCAACAGATGTAGTTTATTTAATAACAATTGATTTCCACTTATGGTTTAGCATGCTTGGACTTAAATAACCCTGGTTGTTTTACTTTGGTGGTTTAAGTGCTTTTACTTCTGGATTTTAATTCACTTTCAGTTCAGTGTACCGTATACCGATGAGACCTGCTCAGGGCCTCTGCACACAGTAGCTTTTTATGGTTCCTCCCAGCCTGGAACTGATTATACCATTAACAGAATGTAGACTTAGTTATGTCTGTCACTCAGTGGCCATGGTCAGGACAGGGACATCCCTGCTGGCGAAACAAAGCTCTCTCTTATGGGTGGGTCACTGCTGGCCGTGCCAGGCTGCTGCCGCATGGCGTGAGGAAGGGGGCAGGGACGAGGTGGAGTTAGGGGTGAAGAGAGATGTGAATGTTGTAATGTGTTCCTAGGGCATCCATTAACACCCACTTCTCTCTGCCCTCTTTTGTGTGTGTGTGTGTGTGTGTGTGTGTGTCTCATATAGTTACAATCCCAAATAATGCAGAACGAAGTAAGTTACATCCACACACACATACATCTTCATTTTATTATTATTACAGTACTTGCTATATTTCTGCTAGTGACTTATGTTTTCTGATTTGTTATAATGAACATCGTGTCATTGATACAGATGTAATTGTATTAAAAACTTTGCCTGTCTTTGTCCTCCTTTCAAAAGTCAGCTACTTGGTCGTCTTCCATGTTTTTTTCATCATGTTCCTGTGGTCGTACTGGAAGACGATCTGCTCCAGGCCAGCCAGCCCCTCCAAAGCGGTAGGCCAACTGTGTCAGTGTGTGAGTGGGTGTGTGTGTGGGTCATGTGGTGCTCAGGAGGTTAGTAGCAGCATAAAAATGGTCACTGATCAAGGGCTGTACTTGTTTTTTCTAAATGGTTAGACTTTAATTTGGACCAAAATTAATCTTGAAAAATGTGTTTCTCATTTTGAAAACAAAATGGATTTCTTTTTGTTTTCTCATGAAGCATATTTCTGTGGGAAAGGTGCAGGAAAAAATTATAGAACTGATGATAGTCTACTAAAATATTGCATGGCTGTGCAATACAGATTTCTTTACAAATGCATTGTTTTTGTTAGACTTTCTATGACACAATCTTTCTCCTCTTGTCAGTTCTGTCTGCCCAAAGCAGAGAAGGAACTGTATGAGAAGGAGGAGAGAGCCGAGACGCAACAGGAGATCCTCAAGAAGGTGGGCAGGAATTTACCGGTGTACACATGCACCAAAGGAGGAGGTGAGGATGTCATACTTAACATTGGGATGGGGAAACAGTGGTCTATAAAACGTTATTTTAATTAGCCCAGTCACTGAAAACTCCTGCTCTTAAAACGGGACTTTTTAGGAATATTCACCTAAAATGCTATTCTAGCCTATAGAAACCCTTTTCTGCTGAAGCCGTAATGACAATGTCTTGCGTTTCATCAGTTTGCTGACGTACCACAGATCCATCAGTTTGCTAGGTAACATGATTAGTTGTTGGCACATTTTGCCACACTATTCCTGTGCAAAAAGGATCAATTGCTAAACAACATAGTTTTTTTTTAGTAATTTTACAAGACGTCTGTATCTGGCAGCGTTGTCCGTAGCTAAGCGTAAGATAACGGTCTGAATGTGAGACACTCTCATTGACTCCCAGCCAAAAAAAGAAGCAGTGCAGTCGGCCTAACTGTATTGTCAGTGAAGAAGTATTAGGAAGTGAGAACTATCCCTTCAGCTTGTATACTGTCTTATACACCTCAACTAAACAATATGGATATAGTACTTAGACACTATAATAACACTATAATAATTATTTTTTTTCTCTCTCGACAGGCATCCGATATTGCGAACACTGTCAGGTTATCAAACCTGACCGCTGCCATCACTGCTCAACCTGTGAGATGTGAGTGGTTTCTGCACATTTCATTCTATTCTTGACGTTTTATTCTACTGATGCACTCGTCGTAAGTCACTCTGGACAAGATTAGCTTCATGGCTAAAATGTAAACGTCTGCTAGATTGTAATAGTAAGCTGCATCTGTATCTCCTTCCCCTTTCCTGTAGGTGTGTGCTGAAGATGGACCATCACTGCCCCTGGTATGCTGTTTCTCACATAACCCTTCAAGTATCTACACAGTACTGCAGTTTTAATTCCATCATGGTCTAAGTTCGCTCGGCCTGCGGAAGTGTTATTCAGAAGGCTGTAGTACAGAGGCTGCTTGAATCTTCCTGCTCTCTCCATCAGCATTATTTACCTACAGTATGAATCGTAATCATATTTGACCATATTTTTCACTGTAAAATCGTCACCGTTTTATTCTGGAGAGGCAACCAGTGAACAGGTGAGCATGTGATTGACTCCTCTCTCCATCTCTCTCTCTGCTGGGTTCTCTTCTTTTATTTCAGGGTGAATAATTGTGTTGGATTCTCAAACTACAAGTACTTTGTCTTGTTCCTGGCCTATGCCACACTTTATTGTGCAGTCATTTCTGCTACAGTCATCCGGTATTTCATCAAATTCTGGACCGTAAGTACAGAATCTGCTTCTTGTTTTGTTTTTTTTTCTGAAAAAGGACACGTTCTTGCTTGTGAACTGTGGTTGTTGCAGTTTGTCAAAGGATGGTTGTAAGGGTGTTGGGTGGGTGTTATTCATCACTAGAGCCAGGAGCAGTGCAGGAAGTGTCGAAAGTGATAGGGGAGGATGTAGAAGCAGAGGGATGGAAGGGCCAAAAGAAAAATATATGTATCTCTTAAACATTTTAACTAGAAACACAATTACAGCAGGCTTCCAAAAAGCTGATCTATTCCAAACAATAAGCCGCTAAATTTAAATTTTACTTAAAAATGTGAATTAAATGCATTCAGGATATGGCATGATGGTTTGTTAGATTTGAACACATCTAAATAAACTTTGTAAAAATCTTGTAAAGGGCACAGGTGTTGTCATCGTCTGTCTCACGAAGCAAAATCAGTGTGTTAGGGAGCTAACTTTGGGTTTTGATTAACAAAACCAGATACATCGCAAAAAATAACTGTGCAGAGGGATACTATTGAATTAAGAAGGGCTCTTCGCAGGGGGAATGTTTGTAGCGTTTCCAGGCGGTTTGCCCACTCTGGCTATAAAAGAGGGCTTCTATCAAATGGAGGGTTACACTAGTTGGCTTTAGTTGTCAATGATGAATAGAATTTACTGTTGCATGTAAGTGCAGTGAAATTTATTAGCAATAGATTACTTGCTTCGTGAGACAGACCCTTTGTTTAGTGAAAACACACTTTCCCCCCCCCCTTGACTACTAATGATTGCAAACGGAGATGTCCTTAACCAAGTGCTTTACAAATGTGTCACTGTGATGCACAAGCGTGATCGTGTGACCGTCATGTGATCACTTATTGGAGGATCCTCTTCAGTGTCTCATCTTATTGTTATTTGCTCACACTCGGAGGTTAAGACAAGGTCTTTCTCCATGCATGTGCCACCACACTACTTTGCTGGACACAATTGTCCCTGTCATCAAGCCCAACAGGGAACATGTTGAATTACTGGATTGGCTGCTTAGTCCTGTTTTTAGTCTAGAATGAGATAATTTCATCACTGACTAAAATGAAATGAAAATGGATCATGGTACAATTTAGCCAGTTTTAGCATGTGCACGTCAGCTGTGCAGAGATGGCTTGAATATAAAACATTTAAAATCTATAAAGAGTTCTTGTAGAGATGAATAATGACAAGATTAACACCTGTTCTCTCTTTTTCCCCTGTAAAGAAACAGCTGCCAGACACTCACGCCAAATTCCACATCTTGTTTCTATTTTTCGTGGCGGCCATGTTCTTTATCAGCATCCTGTCACTTTTCGGCTACCATCTATGGCTTGTGGGAAAGAACAGGACTACTATAGGTAGCTGTCGATCATCCGTTTCCATACATATAATTTACATATAATTTGACTGCTTATGATATCCTTTAAAACTCACCACTGATTCCTGCTGTGTTCACTAATATTTTGATCATCAAAATTGAAAATTAAATCTGCATGTCATTGATCTTTCAGAGGCTTTTAGGGCCCCCATCTTCAGAAACGGGTCAGACAAAAATGGCTTTACTCTAGGCTTCAGCCGAAATGTGGCTGAGGTGTTTGGAGAGCAGAAGAAGTACTGGATGTTTCCCGTTTTCTCAAGGTGAATCTTCTCCACTAATCACAAAACTAGAGCAACGCTGGATCCCTCCAGCTCTGACATGTTGGCTGACGCCCTCTTTGTCTCTGTTTTGTCAGTCTGGGCGATGGGCATTCCTTTGTTACCAAATTGGTGCACATAGATCCTGAGCAAGCTAATGCTATCCTCCAGCAAAATGGCAAAAGGTTGGTATTTTTAGTAGTAGTTTATTACACAAGGCCCAAAGTTTCTCCTGAAATATTTTTTACTAGTTGGTTTAATTTCCTTTCAGTTACCTTTACTGAGTAGTACTCTCTGATTTGCCTTTTTCCAGCCCTGTTGATGGTGAAACCAGCCCTGTACTTGGTAACAACATACAACACACAGCGGACGGCAGCAAAGGCAAAATTGGTGCGTTTATTGATGCTTTGCCCCACATGTTAATTTAGTGTATATACTGCACTATGCTTTAATACAGTATGTATTTTTCACCTACAAGTATCTGAGTCCTATTTTTTATTTTTTTTTCTTCAAAAAGTACCCTTAGGAAATCCTGAATCTTATACTGCCTTTAATTGTTGCCTTTCAGATGGAGGCCAGGCAGTCTCTGTCACAATGGAGAGCGAGTCATAAGCTGGTATGTGGAAAGGGAATTAATGCTGTATTTTATTTAATTTAATTTAATTTTTCTGATTTGTCTTGCCTCTCTGTCTTCACTGTTCCCCCAGGTCATAGGGACATCTGTAAAAACATGAACGAATCTAAGCCATTAACTGTGATGCCTTAAAACCAGGAGCATCAGCACCGCCATCATCCTTTTTGCTTTTGACGGTTCAGTCTCTTGTATGTACATTCCTTTTGTTATACAGTATCTACTGCGTTCTCTGAAGTACAACTGTTACTAGAGTCAACAGAGACTTTACACTGACCTCATAGACTGCACCAGACTCAAGTGGTTTCAGAGACTTTGTCTTTGTTGCTAGCCAAAGACATTCAAATAACTTTGTTTTACTGCAGCTGAATAACTCTGGGACTGCTTTTTTTTTTTTTTTCAATAATCAGTATGGATTATTCACATCAGATGTTTGAACAAGAGAATCATTCTTTATCAGTATTAAGCTAATATTTGTAATTAAGCCTGACTGTTTGATTTAGAGACATGGGACCACTAAAGCTGGATTTGTCTTCTGGACCCAAAAGTGCATTAGTACTGATAACTCCGTTAATGCTAAGACATTTCAACACCATTGATTGTGAGTGCAAGAAACATCATTTTTAAACCCAATGGAGGGCTTGGCACAGTGCAATTACATTTTTTATTTATTAATTTTTTCAGATGGTCAAATTTAGTTTACAGTTTACATACATGAAAGGTGGTAAAGCCTATGGGAAAGTCTTTCTGTTTACAATGTTAAGATGTTTATTTGTTTATCACTTTCCAATTGTAGGTGGTAGGTAAACATTCAAATGATATAAGCTTAAACTTTGAGGACCAAATCTAATCATGACATTATTTATGAATGCCTACCTCCGGCACTAATACAAGATTTAAAAACCTGCAGCTAAAATGCTCATCTCAAATAATGATTTAACACCTGTAACCAATAGATGATCTATATTATAGGTTGATTATCAGTGAGTTTGCTGTCTTTCATTGCACTTTTTTACCATTTTTGTAATTTATCATCATGCTTTTAGATGTTAATGGAAATTGTTTTCCATGTCTTTGTTGATCTTGTTTGCATTGCCATATTTGTTTCATAGATAATTATTTTGCAATTTAAAATGTAATATGAAGATAGTCATGTTTGTCCCCCTTTCCAGTGAAAGTTTTGACACTAATTATACAAACTACATTAGAAAAGATGGAAGATCAAACGGGTTCAAAAGTGTTAATGCTAAGGATTAAATCTGTCTCAGGCACACCTCTTCTGTCTTTCCAGTTTGATAATGGTTAGATTTATTTGAAAGCTTAGTGCAAAAAGGAACAGAAAATGAAACCACTAACCTTCAAAGATGAAAATAGAAATGTCTCACTTTTATCTCACCATGCCTGAACCTGAAAAGATGCTGCCTTTTCTACCCACAACTAATCCATTATTTGAAATTGATTTTACTGGAAATGGTGTACAGTGTTGGATAGCCAGAATGGTCACTAGATTATATCCATGTATAGCCTCTTGGATGGTTACTGATTGACTGGTATGTAAGCATACTAACACAACTTAACAGAGTAACTACTTTTGATCTCTGGCCGCCCTCCCATGCGGCTTGAGCTGCAAATGTATGAGTAATTAAAGTTTTTAGACACAATTCATGCAGTGTGATCTGCATTGTTCTGTAACAATAAATATAATGGGAGAAACTATTAAGGTGCTTTACATTAAACACTTGTATTTATATTAAACACTGGTTGGCTTGTGGTTTTATTTAAGTAAATATCAGTCAGTCTGGCTGATGCAACTCAGCGATGTGACTGATGGGGCTGATATGATTTTTATATCATTTGGTATATCAAGCATACTCAGTTATAGAGTTTAGTTCCAAGTCATTGGGGAATGAAACTAGTTGCAAGCAACGTGGATCTGATGCAAACGACCCATTAACCACAATGTGGCTCCAAATCTAGATTTCCATGTGAAATATGCAAAAAAAATTTAGAAACCCACAAGGAATGAATTTTCAACTCCGTTAGACCACGGTAATATAAATGGATGATTGTTTACTTAACAACTATAAAAATGAATGAAGGGAAATAAAGTGTTCCTCAGGTGTGACATTAAGACAAAAGACTTGCCCTTTGTCCCTCTTAGAGTTGCTTCACATTACTGACATACCCTTGTAAATGTGTGCTCATTTTAAGAGAGGAATTTACACAACACAAAAAAAAGGTCACTGTCCCACCCTCCCCTACTGCCTGTGCACGCTACCTTGCTTAATTATAAAAGTTAAAATTAAGTGTGCCTTCTTGTATTGTATGCCTGCAAAACCAATTCAACAAACTGTATTTTAAAAAAAAAAGGGGGGAAAAAAGCATTTTTCGCAAAAATTCTTTTTTACTATGGTAGCTAGATGGAAAAATATTAAATTATTACCCAACCTCCACCGGAAGCTAATGCCATCTAGGCTATACTGCTGTTTTATCCTTTGCTTACCAGGCTATTGTCTTGATATAAAACATGGAATATGTTTATGCAATAAAGTGGCAATAAAGCAGAACAATAAAGGAGAACCAACTACAGTACTATAGATTGTTTGTAAGTGTACAGTTGTAAGTTGTTCTACAATTTTAGTAGACACAAACTAAGATAAATGGTAAAACTGTCCAGGAGTAATCTAGCTGATATGTAGATACACCTTATAACACATCCAGTACAGAACAAGATGTTGGTGACGGAATAAGGAAGAGACTACGCCTTTCACGTTTGTCGGATCATTAAAATCTGTCACTGTGCCACTTAGTGTGGTAAAACGTTTTAGATTATCTCTCTTTTGTTGTAGCTTTGAGTTGTATTTGATCTTTATCTCCAGGACAGGAATGTGATAAACCAGGGACAAGATAAATGAACAGTCAGTAGGGATCAGCCGTTTGTGCTACATCCTGTATGGAGAGATTAGTATGGGAAACCACAGAGCAGTTTTTGACACTGGGAATGAATAAATGAATAAATGAACAATGAATAAAATAAAACTGAGGAACACATTCATCCTCTATCTAGAAGTTACAGTCAGTGGGTGAAAATGTCTCCTTCAATGTTTCCTTTAGTGCCTATAGGTCCCAACTGGCCAATTAAAATTCACCCAGTGGGTGAATGACCTCAGTGCCATTTCCTTTGTAACTCTAGTGCTTAGTACGTAGAGGTATAAAGAGTTATGAGATGCTGGAACAGCTTGGAAAATCTGGGCAGGGGGAAATAAACTGAGACATGCCCCACAACCACCAATGCCATGGTGACCTCCCAGGTGTGAATAAGTGCAATTCCCTCCCCCTGTAACTACTCCCCAATTCCAATTCGCCAATGAGCAAACTTCCTGTGACCAACTCTCTAGTGCTTAGTAGAGGTATAAAGATTTATGAGATGCTGGCTTCCTTTCAAGGGATTATCCAACTGCTATCTATCAATCTCTCACAAAGAAAACCATTTATTTTTCACTGCTCCAGAGCTGATACAGTTTGAAACTGACATTTTTCAAGTGGTTGCTTGTAGTGTGCAGAAGAGTTATGGCACCGGAAAACAACGTTTCAATACAACGGACTTGGATGTCACTTGTACAGAGAAGTGAGCTTGAGACTAGAAGGTGCTGGTTTAAATCACTGGAACGACTTTTGTATTGTAACATCCCCTCTCCCTGTAACTACTCCCCAATTCATTGCTGTACAGTAAATATAAATCTTGATTAATCACAAGTTTAAAATACTAGTATTTACTTGTATTTTTTGGGGGAGAAAGAAATACATGTGTGGTGTTGGAATAAACTGGTAAGAGGAATCAGTTTTTTTGTTTTTGTTTTAACTTTTACTTTACAACATCATAGTTTTGATGATTTCTGAATTAGGATCTCTTAATTTGCCAAGTAAAAAAGTCTCAGGGAGTGCTTGGCATTGCCCTCAACATCCATAATGAATTGCAGACTTAATTAGCAGACAACCACATAAAGAACAGTTACAACGTAACGTCTGCTACAAAGCGAATAAACAGCCTGCCTACAGTGAGTAGGCCTATTTCAGAAACTGAATGCCAAAGTGTCTTTGAAGAGACAAAGTGAACAGTCCTTGTGAAGTTGGCCGAGCAGCCAGACACATGAAGGGATGCAGGTGAAGTTCAGCAGTCCAAGTGAATTTTATTTACAGCAGTGGAGTGCCGTGCAGATATTTATAGTGTATTAAAGTTGGTCGGCCAAAATGAAGAAAAACAAAAATAGGAAAATATCAAAAAGAAAACATTTCAAACAGAAAATAACTCTAATCTGCTCTTTGGCTATGTCGCTAATACTGGGCCCAAGGCAGGCGCTGTGGTCTGTAGCTGTCTCTCTCTGGTTGTTCTCTCTTATGAGGTTTTGTCCCCCTAGGTGCTCCAGCCATGTCCTTTAACCTGTCCATTATCAATTATCTTATCCTAAACATTCACAAGGACAGCAATGTTCAATTACCATATGTTATCCTTAAAAAATACATTCAAGTTTATTTTAAAATATGTTTCTTTAAAAAGGGTGCTTTAAACAAACTAATGCCTAGACAGAGACATAAACACCCCTCCCACTCTACTGCACTTGGTCTCTTCCCCTGGGAACCCTTCTGCTTAAATCGAATGTACCCTCCTGTTCGGGTTCGGCAGTTCCCGGTCTACGGCAGAGGAAGAGACAAGGGTAGCAGAGAAGAGCGGTGACAAACAATTTAAACTCACATACACTATTCTTATGGCGCCTTACTTTAGGGCACAGGGTTTCCCGGTGACGGTCCCTTTTCACTAGTGATGGTGCGATGAAGCTTCTCGAAGCATTGAAGCATTCCAGCCAAATGGGTTGAAAATGGGTTCATTTCTCGAGGCTTCAAATGCACACTAGGGCCACCTACTAGTCAACAAAAATCATCATTTCAAATAATACCGTAGAAATGACTCCACGTGCAATGGCTTCTCATTCTGCTCGGTGGTGGAGTGTGTAGTTATACCGCTCATAGTGCCCTCCAACAGACATGGGATTCACGGGTTCAAATCTGGCTTGTCGTCAGAATGTTATTTATTTATGATACAGCATATCATTATATGGCTTTTTATTATAATGCTATGATTAGTAAAGGGGCAAATGTACCAGTTGTATAGTCCATTAGTGTAATTATCAGTATGATAAGATTTAAATATAGCTACAGAAGGACAAGGCATGTCGTGGCTACAGAAGCCTTCAACTGATGAGTGACAGTGCTGCTTTTAACTGGGCGGTGTATGGGGTTTTGAATATGCTTATGTAACTGGTTTGAGGACAGGGAAAGTGCTTGTGTAACTGGTTTGAGGACAGGCAAAGTGCTTGTGTAAGTGGGCATAGGTGATGGAGGATGACAATGATTGACTTTTATTCAGAGGGATGAAAATTATTGATTTTTATTTAGAAATAACAGTTGTTCCACCGTGTGAGGACTCAGCCAGTTTCTTTTTTTTGTTACAATGTCCCCTGCTTTAGAGAACACACGTTCACAGGGAACTGATGACGCAGGGGTGCACAAAATGCCTAAGCATACCTGAAGTATTGTTATTGTACATCAATTCCTTGGTGCACAACAAGCACTTCACCTTAAGAATAAAATACATTGTTAAAAAGGAAAGTAAGGACCCTCCCAAGCAATTCAATGTAGATATAATAGACATGATACCTGTATCTAGTTATGACATGACACCTATGCATAGACATAACTTATTGGGAGAAATTAAATCAAAGTATGCCCATACTGGGGAAAATCTACACTTTCTCTGTGGCTCCATCTCAACGCTATCTCAACACTATCTCAGAAGTGGGCTTCAAACGTCATCGTGATGTAATGACGTAGGCGCTTACGCTTCGAAGCCCCGGTATCAGGCGTAACATCACTACTTTTCACACTCATAGTTGAATAAGATTCCTTGAAACGGTGTGAGCTTGTGTGACGTGACTCCAGTCAAGCAGTTCATAAAGTCTACTTTTCTTTTAACCAGTTACTCAGGCAGACTAGCTTGTTGAGATTTTCAGATGACAGAGCTGACCTCTTCTCCTGCACATGTGGCGTGCGAAAGAAAACAGTCTCTCACATGGCACTGTTGTGGCAGGTGTAGCCAAGTACCTTTGAGCAATATGGGCCAGCTTACCATGGGCACCTGTGTGTGCCGACCACCACTGTAGTGGACATGCCTCTATGCTGACACTGGGCTCTGCCCTATACCTGTCTAGAGTTTTGTCTGTGGACAAATCATCAGTCTCTGACTCTGAGCCCATCAGTAGGAGGGCCATCTTCTTCTTTGGTGGGTCTGGTTCCATTTCCTCTGTGGAGGGCTGTGATGCAGGTTCTCTGTCCTTCAGCTTTCGCCACACCCCTTCCCTCTCTGCTCTGGGCAGGCACCTGAGGTCCTTGAATCTGGGATCTAGAGCTGTTGCTACCTTTAGCCATGACAGGTTTGTCGATGCTTTAGCTTTAGCTGATTCAGTTGAAACTGACATTTTTGAGCGGTTGCTTGTAGTGTGCAGAAGAGTTATGGCACCCAAAAAAAACGTTTCAATACAACTGACTTGGATGTCACTTGTACAGAGAAGTGAGCTTGAGACTAGAAGGTGCTGGTTTAAATCACTGGAACAGCTTGGAAAATCTGGGCAGGGGGAAATAAACTGAGACATGCCCCACAACCACTAATGTCAAGGTGACCTCCCAGGTGTGAATAAGTTCAATTCCCTCCTGCTGTAACTACTCCCCAATTCATTGCTGTACAGAAAATATAAAAAATTTATAGTCACTACACTACTGCTGTGAGCCAATGAGACGCCCTTAACTTCCTGCTACCAACCTATTGTGTGTTGGTTAATTGTGTGAGCAAATGCATTCTCATTTTATACCATTATATCTGCTGGAATGGAAAAACACTAAGTCGATTTGAACTCCAGTCTTTCAACAGAAAGCCACACCACGCTGCTACCTATGAATTCTTCTAAGAGAAGTCTGTAAATGAATAAGAGACAATTACTAGCAGAGGGGTTGGCTTAGTCATGTGCGGAGGTGGTCTCATAAACTTGTGAACTCTTCGTCATCCCTTAAAAGGCGCCTGAAGACTAAAGTACACTCGCTGAAGGATACAGTAGCCTACAACAATTTGTTATCTGCTTCCTCCCACCATCTGATACTGGAATCTACTTAGATATACTATACGGGGGAAATAAATAATTACAGCAAAACTTGAATTTTACATTTCTTTAAAACAATTTTTTTTCTAGCCTATTTATTTTTAAAAACTCTACAAGTCCAAGTTTCATAGGAGGAATTTCTACATGCCATGGAAGAAGCCCTCAACAGCACAATTGATCCATCATGTTTACAACAACCTCCCTTGGCTATCGAGGTGATAAAGCGTAAGTGACTCATAATACCTGATCGTGCTTGAAGATAATGCTATTGCTATGTTATTAAGCTGACCTAAATACAAAATTATTTCAGTCAGCAGCAGCTTGTACATGTCTGAATAAGTTAGTGATTTCTGTTTGTCTGCATTTATGCATTTAGATGAAAAAATAGGAAATTAATGAATGGACAACTGGGTATGGTCTCTGCAATTGCCCCATGAGACTAAAAAAAAAAATTCTCAGGTTGAATGTGCGAAATAATATTGATTTGTTATTTAGTTATTTGACTCTGTTCCAAAACACACAGCAAACAATGGCTGATCCACCTAAGAGAAAGAATGAAATGTAAAAGTTATAAGGAATATCCCACAAACAAAATAATAATCTGACTAAGCCGAATAACAATGGAAAAATCATAATTAAATACATAATACCAGCACGTGCTAGCATTAGCCCACTAACTAACAAACTCCAGAGGCATTTTAAAGAGTCTAAGTGCTCTTTGTGTGCTGTACTTTTATTTTATTTCTTTTTTTACCTGAGGCCTGGGGGCTATTCCACAAAGCAGGCTTAGAAAAGCGGCGATTAACCTCTCAAGCCCGGTTTGAGTTAACCTAACAAATCAACCGGGGCTAAAGCGGTTCGGCGAAGCCCAAGTCAAGCTACCATGATCTGGCTAAACCGAGCCATGCTCAAGCAATCCAGATAATTGTGCGTGCACATTTATACACAGTTTATTTAAGCAGCCCGAGAGGTTCACGGCCACTGAACAGCGACTTTTAGTGGAGGTCTATGGAGAATTCAGCCATATTACAATGAAAAGGGAAATACGATTGCCATAAATAAAGGGAGAGAGAAAGATTGGCAACGAATTGCTGCTAGATTGAATGCGTAAGTAATTGAAATGAAATGAAAAGTGAAATAAGCCTGAAATAAGTGGTAAGCTCGCTTTGTGGAACACCCCTCTGGTTTGTGTTCAAAATGAAAGAGGACAGGGCCAGTGTGTTTGTGTCTTCTGGAAGATATCAGCTATAGGGTCCTTCCTGTTGAATAGACTACTGTCCTATGATTAACTGTCAGCTATTTGAAATTATGTGAATCGTTGCCATCCCATCTTCCTCCTCTCTCCTCTTCCTCTTTTTGAACCAGAGCTGGACATGTTTGGAGTTTGTCTATACTCCATGCTGACCTTCTTGTCCTCCCTCTCTCTACTGCTGTACCTGGAGGAGTGTGTCTATGTGTATAGAAAATTCCCCTACCCCAAGAGGACAACCATTATTTGGATCAATGGTGCAGCACCAGTAAGCATTCAGGCCTGTTTTGATGTTATAATAATAATAGGATTAATACTACTATTCCAACCACTAGTAATACACCGAATCATCATCATTAACCACTTTATTTGTGGAGTACATTTCAAACTAAATTTCTGATACAACGCACTTCATAATACGAGGTAAAAACATCAAAACATTTCCCACTTTATGGTCCAGCTGCAAATTAATGCAATTGTGCAAAATGACCACATAAGATCTGCCTTATAATTAAGACTAATTCCATTGCAAATACTGATATGTCAGAGATCTGCTTATTTAACAACAAATGGACTAAACATTCTCTCCCTCGTCCACCATTAATTAAAAATTGTATGCAGTCCTGTGTTTTTTTTAATTATTTTCTTTCATTATTATAATCATATTTCTCTGTTTCAGGTTATTGCCACCATGTCTTGTTTTGGGATGTGGATCCCTAGGGCAGTCATGTTCACAGACATGACTTCTAATTGGTACTTTTTATCTAATCTGAACATGCTCATACCATACTGCACAATATACAATGCAATAAAAGTGTAAAGATCAGTGGCCATGTGCATAAAGTATCCTACTCAATTAATGTAATGTTAACAGTGTTGTACAGATCTAAGTCCCTGGTCTTTCTCTCTGTAGTTATTTTGCAGTAGTGGTGTATAAGATCTTGGTTCTGATGATAGAAGAGCTAGGGGGCAGCAACGCCTTTCTGAAGCACTATTCTGGTGAGACCTTCAGGATCAATACAGGGCCCTGCTGCTGCTGCTGCCTCTGTTTGCCCCGTCTGCCTATGACACGGTATTGACCTGTTTATACCTGCTCATGTTGTACAGTATATTCTGGTTAATGTGCAATAGAAACTGTTCTGGTTCTATGTATATGACTTCTCTGTATCTGTTGTGTAGTTGACTGTGATTTGGTTTTTAATGTATAAATGCCCTCTATGATTACATTGGAATTTCTCTATAGTAATTTAATGCAATTATACTCTTCAGTTAATTTTAGATTTTATTTTTTACACAACATGAATCTGTAGATAATAAATAACCTACAGGTTCATGTAGGTTATAAGTAACTGTGACACGTTGTCTTATTTAGTGTGTTTTGTGTGCATCTAGTGTGTCATGACTACCTACATTTTTGATGTGGTTCTTTTTGGGCTATATCATCCAGGCGAATGTTGTTCTGGATGAAGCTGGGTTCTCTTCAGTATGCAATCTTTAAGACAGTGCTCTCAATCCTCTCCATAATATTGTGGACCAATGGAAACTTTGATCTTTCTGATGTAAGTTCTTGAAAAAAATTCTATAAGTATGTTTCTACTGAATATTATCTAAAATGTTGATTCCTAAGGCAATGTAAAAAATTTAAATATTCTTCACTTCTGTTTGTTCAGCTAGAGATCACTGGTACAGCTATTTGGATCAATCCATTCATTGGTGTTCTCACCATCCTCTCCCTTTGGCCAGTTGGCATCATGTTCATGAATACTCGCACCACGCTACACAGCCTCAAGATGGTACCCAAGTATGCCATGTACCAAGTAAGTCAAGACAACCAATACGTAAACTACGGTGCTTTCTGGTCTGATATTAAACAGTTGTATACCTGGATAGTTTTAAATTTAGCCTGTAAATCTTCACATATCACACTGCAGGGGGACAGTTTCTTTATACCTGCATAGCTGCATAGTGTCTGATGGAAAAAATAACCAGCTCCTGTTAATTACTTGTCAAGGTGTTACATGTAGCATCAAGAAATCATTACCACATTCATTTTGAAGTATTAGTATAATTACCGTAAACAAACGAGAATAGCACAAAGAAGATTGGCGGCCTCTACTGGCCTCTACACTGCATTTTTGTGCCAATGGGTCAGATTTTGAGGGAACTCTGCTGGCTTACTTTTACAGCACTAAACAGGAGGAGATCACTGTTATTCCAGAGAAAATACAGCTAAAGCTTTCAGAGTCTTCCAATATATTTATTGTCTTGTGGTCTTAATTTTGACAAAGGCAGGCACTAACAATACCAGTGGCGTGAGTCTTATTGGTTCTGTAATTTTACCAAAATATCACATTTAATTTGACATGGATATATTGATATTTCTTTTTTTTTTTTTTTTACATGTAGCACCTTTAACATTGCGATGTATTACATGTAACTGACCTAGCACTGGCTGTCTCCATAGCTAGTGCTTGTTTTGAGTCAGCTGCAGACCTCAATCATAAACATCTTGGCCTTGAATGGGAGCATCGCCTGTGCCCCTCCCTTCTCTTCCCAAGCCCGTGCATCTAGTAAGAAACATCTCTGAATCACACAGCATACTCTATAGTGCATCAACCAGACACTATTTCTGCTGCAGTGTACAATGTACAAAGTACAATGAACTGTCTCTAACCATTTTTTTTTGTCTGTTCTACAGTGTTAAGTCAGCAGCTGATGATCTTGGAGATGTTCATCATCACTGTGGTCACACGCTTTTTGTACCGTCGTACTTATGACCCCCTTCCCTCCGACGCACATGAGGATGACAACGACCAGAATATCAAAACTAGCCTGCAGACTGCTCAGGTGGAGCATGTGGTCTAAGAAAGAAGAAGGGAAACAATGCTTTTTGTACAAGTGTGAAAGTCCAAATAGTTGGTTAATAGTTAGTACAAAAGTTAGCGAGCCTTTAAAACTCTTACCATTATCAGTATGATATTTACCTAATATTACCTTATTGGAGGAATGGAAGAGAATGTTTACCTGTGATCTGATTTCAGTAAATAGAACACCTATTTATTTGTGTGTGTGTGTGTGTGTGTGTGTGTGTGTGTGTGTGTGTGTGTGTGTGTGTGTGTGACTCAAATATGGCCTTGAATGATGTCTGATGTTTCTTTTTGTGAGACAAAATAATTTGTGACAGTAAATAATGACACAGTGAGCAGAAAAGTATTGCCAAGGCATCTTAATTTCCAATGACTCTGATGATATCACTTTGTTCACCTCAGGACTGTGGACCAGTGTTGCATCTTTCACATACGGATAAAGTCGTATATGTATTGATAAGGTATCAAAATAAATCAAAGATCCCAACAGCTTCATAACAGGAACAGCCGAAACATTAACGTCTGATCCTTTTAGTAGCAGTGTGATTCTGCCTTATCACAGCCACTGGAACACTGCCTGAAAGAAAGGCCAGAGAGACCCATAGTACAGTATAGCAATATGAACTAGGACAAAACAACCTGCCACATGTTGTTTCTTAACAGCCCACAAGAGGTCATGCTCACTCCACCTCGAAAACCTCATTCACTAACAGAATAATAAAGAACACACATTATTATTATTATTATTATTATTATTAATAATAATAATAATAATAATAATAATGTGTGTATACAGACATTGTAGCAAAATTGGTTAAACTGTTAATGGTTAATCTAATTTAATGGTTAATGGTTCAATTTAATTTAAATGACCATTATTTGTGTTAAGAATATGGACAAGTAGTACCAACACAAATGTTTTACTTTTTCAAAACAATATTTATGGCAAACTATAGTATTATCATCCCAGCCCCTTCATTTAAAAGGGAGATAATTCCTACATTGATGTTCATGTCAAGAGGGAAGAACATTTCATTTAATTTGTTATGCATGTTCATGTTGAAGTTTATAAATAATCCAACCAATTTTAAGTGGCAATAGCTCTTGATGAAGTGAACATCCATTATAATATGCTGTTTCCGTTTTAAAATTAAGAATATCGTTACATTGATTTCAGTCTGACTTCTTAAGTAATCTATATATGATGTTTATAAAATATGAATGGTCCTAATTTATTTTTTGCTGATATATAGGTTGAAACTTCATGGGAATTGGCTTGATACCCTTGAGCATACATTTACAAATTTATGCTAACATTTTTAAGTAAAATTAGTCAATATTTTGGCTCTGTTTTGACCAGGGGGTGGGGGGAATCCTCTCCATAAAATCACTTGGCTCCTTCTCTTATCCAGTGTGTACAGAAAAAAGGCTTAGTTCCTTTGTATGAAAAAACTATCAAGGCTGACCTGTAAGCACAACTTTAAACCTAGGTCTACATCAGTTTGTTTAATTTTTTGGTCTGAATATCAAACATTTTTACATGCCATGCAAAACTATCATTAGCAGTGAGCTACGCTGGCAGCTATTTTCTATAAACAGACAGAATCCAGTGACAGAATCCAGAAATATTATTACTGACTGAATGTTTCCTTATCTTGTATGGAAACATTTAGCTGCTGGAAAATGGAAACTATCTTTCTAAACAAAGAAACTACGTTAGTAGTGTCCTATTTGATATTTTCAAGTTTCATTTAATATTGCATTTCAATTATACCTGTAATTTTTAAATTGGATTACATTTTAGTGAGAGGTCAGAAATTCAAGTATATTGTATTTTCTCCCTTGGAAGGGTTTGTACATGCTACTGTACAAAACCCACCAGAAATTAGTTCTTCCCAGGGGAGTATTCATGCCCTTCATGCCCCCTCACATTATTTGTATGGCATTTCTGCTTCATTAGAGAGTTCACAGTGAAAACAGACAGAAAAGATGTCAGAGATGACAAGTAGCAAATGCTCCAGGCCAGATTCATACCCAAGACATTGCATTTACATGGTCCAACTGAGTCACCAGGGCAGAACACCCGACAGCTTGCATTTCAGTCTGTGAACGACTGCTACCACTCCTACAAATAATAATAATAATAATAATAATAATAATGACAAAAACAACAACAATAATAATAGAAGTGATGAGAAAACACATTAACACTACCATATACTGCATAAAAGTGCCTCATTGTTTTCCAGATCCAGCTGCAGATGCAGCTTCTTCCCTCTGAAATACCATTCATCCATTCATTTAATTAAACTTATGCAATCATTCTCAATGGTTTGTTTGTGTTCAGGTCTGATGTTGACTCCGTTAAGCTGTTCAAAAAGTCATGGCTTTGCTTCGGTTTGGTCTAGCTCTCAAATCGATTTGATGATGACAGTAATATTACCATTTACACTTTACAGGAGGCATACTGCACTTACGGACAGTCTCATTCTTAATGGACAATTCACTCAATTCAAACGTCACCTACATCATTTACATTGGATGGGCGGTCTGAAATAATATGCAAATAACATGGCAGATAGGTTGAAAGACCTACCGAACTTGAATAACATGTAGTTTGATTGCTGCATTGTATTAACTGATTATGTGCGTGAGAAAATTACAATCATCTTTAAAAATGTAATCAGATTGGGGTGAGCGGAGTTACTCTAATACAGAGGATGTGAATGAGGTCAGTTCATGTATTGTGCAAGAAAATGTATTCCTATCAACAGATTATTGGGCTGCATGTACAAACAGATTACTCTAGTCTGGATGGGGTATTGTAATGTAATGTAATGGTATTAATGTAAGGCCAGTTAATTTGAAATACAAGAAAATGTTGTGATATTAATAGAGTATTTGTCTATGCTGCTTATGTAAACATAGTCATCAGACAGAGAGAGAGCAAAAGAGAGAGAGAGGAAGAGAAAGCTGTGTTTGGGGTGGGTTGATGACAGCCCCTGGCTCTGCATTGCTGACGAAAGCTGCTTAGCTCCTCAGTTGCTATGGCAACCGGTGAGAGCAGCCAGAGAAAAAGGGGAGGGGCATTCAAGGGAGAAATAGAGGCGAAAGAGCTGGATGGAAAAGATAGACCGAGGGACGGATAGAGACAAATGAAAAAGAACCGTACTGGAAGCAACAGAGGCAAAGCCAGTCTGCAGAGGGATACAAAGATAAAGGTGAGACAGTAAATGCTCAGTCTGCTGACTGGGGAATAATAATTGCAGCAAGTGATAGGCGGATACAGAGAAAGGGCAGAGAGGAGGGGAAACACAGAGAAGATGGATGTACAATCGGAGAACACCGACCCCCCGCCTTGTGAATCCCAGCCAAGTGGAAAAATCAGAAAAGGATTCAAGCTGTTTGGCAAACGCAAGCCAGGTAACATCTTTTCCATTCGTAGCAAAGGTGATGGAAACAACAAGTCACCTACTGGCAGGAGCAAAACCCCAGATGGATTAACAGAGACCACTGCACCAGATTCGGAGCTGGAGCCGGAGACGGACCCGGAGAGGGAAAGGGAACAGGAGGTGAGTCAAGGAGAGAGTGGGCAGGCAGAGGAGGAGCCACTAGGTGAATATGGCGTTCTGGCTGCTGCGCCTCCTCGTACCTCCATTTCCTCGACCTCCTCTGTCAAGTCCCTTAGCTTCTTGTCGTTACTGAGGGGTGGCCGGAGAGGAGGGGGAGATCGGCGAGTCCAAACAGTGTCCCAGCCAACGGGTCGTCAGCGCCGGGGGCTGAAGGGTCTCTTCGGCAACGTGAAGTTTCGCCAGAAGGATAAGGAGAGCAAGGAGGAAGTACCACCAAGCCCACTTCTCATGTCATCCCGCACGAACAGTGTGGAAATCATTAAAGAGGACCTCACCCTCACCCCCAAGTCCGAGCCTCGCTCTCTGGACAGCCCTGAGAGTGAGAGCTGTGAGCCAGCCAAGAGCTTAACGACACCGGACAGCTCAGCCACTTCCCCATCAGAGACTATAGCTCCCCACACGACGACAGGCAATGTGAGTAGAAGTAATGAGCATGTGCCACTTTTACCTACTACTGTACCCCCTATGGAACCCGGTGAGACTAGTCTGAGCACCTTGCTGGCAGACATCTCCTCTCTCCTGACCTTTGACTCAATCTCAGGGGGTGGAGACATCATTGCTGATGTGGAGGCTGAGTGGGGAAAAGCCAGCAGTCCCATCAATGTTATAGGGACTGAAGAGAAGCCTTCACCATTATCCCTCCCATCCAAACCTCTTCTCTCCTCTTCATTGACTTCTACTCTGTCTGCCAGCACCACTACTACAGCAAAGCCCTCTCCTTTAGCCATCCACACCACGGCTTCTACCCAATCCTTCACAACAAAGCCAACTATGACCTTTTCTCCCATTGTCCAACCAAGCTCCATCACCACTATTTCAACCAAATCTTCCACTTGGGCTACTCATTCAGTCAAATCTGGCTCAGCCCTTACTCCAGCCTCTGAGCCAACTACCACATTGATTGCAATCAAATCAACTCCTTACCCCATGGCAACAATGAAACCTTTAACTACCCCTATGACGTTAACAAGCTTTTCAACTCCACTAATGTCTTCCCCTCCGAAAATAACAATGAAATCCACACCGTACTCCACCTCTATTGCGACCACTGCTCCTCCCAACCCAAAAATCGCTGTAGTCAAGACTCCCTCAATCACTCCGATACCTACCTCTACGGTTGGCAAATCTACTCCGGACGTTACAGCAGTTACTCAAGCTATCGCTGCAGTAAGTGTAGCCACTCCACCTCCTGCTTTAGCTAAACCTGCCCGAGTAGCCCATAGCTCTCCCACCCCTATTGCTTTTACCCATTCTGCCTCTGCTAAACTGAATTCTGCTGATGTCTTGAACTTGCAAACCTTCTCTTCCTACAAACCTTTCCAAAGTTTGGTTGCAAGTGAATCTAAAGCCCCAACGTTAGTATCACCAGCCAGTACTCTTCCTACCCAACTCCTCTCTCCTGCACTTGTTGTCTCCTCCAAGATACAAACGGTTCCCACATCTACTCCAGCCCCTACTCCTACTCCTAGCCCCTACTCCTACTCTAGCCCCTACTCCTACTCCAGCCCCTACTCCTACTCTAGCCCCTACTCCTACTCTAGCCCGTACTCCTACTCCAGCCCCTACTCCTACTCTAGCCCCTACTCCTACTCCAGCCCCTACTCCTACTCTAGCCCCTACTCCTACTCCAGCCCCTACTCCAGCCCCTACTCCTACTCCAGCCCCTACTCCTACTCTAGCCCCGACCCCTACTCCTACTCCTACTCCAGCCCCCATGACCTTTACTAACCTTACACATTCCTCTGGCCCCGTGGCCTTAAATAAGACTGCTCCCTCCCTTGTAACTATCCCAGATCCTGTTCCTAAATCTAGCCCAACTCTGGTATCTTCAACTAAACCCCAATCTAGCCGTGCACCTGTCCCAACTCCTAGCCCAGTTTCTTTAGATAAGACTCCTCCCACCACTACAACTACTCTTGCCCCAGTTTCTTTAGATAAGATGCCCCCTGCAGCTACACTAACTCCAGCAGCCACTTCTCATGCTGCTGTCCCTGCCCCTACCCTTACCCCTACCCCCACCCCTGCCCCTTCTTCCCCCACCCTTACCCCTACCCCAACCCCCAAACCCAAACCCACCCCTATGCCCGCCGCCATCCCTTCTGCCCCCACCCCTGCCCCTGTCGTCACCCCTTCTGCCCCTACCCTTACTCCTACCCCAACCCCCAAACCCACCCCTACCCCCGCCGCCATCCCTTCTGCCCCCACCCCTGTCCCCTGTCATCACCCCTTCTGCCCCTACCCTTACTCCTACCCCAACCCCCAAACCCACCCCTACCCCCGCCGCCATCCCTTCTGCCCCTACCCCTGCCCCTGTCGTCACCACTTCTGCCCCTACCCTTACCCCTACCCCAACCCCCAAACCCAAACCCACCCCTACCCCCGTCGCCATCCCTTCTGCCCCCACCCCTGCCCCCACCCCTGCCCCCACCCCTTCTGCCCCTACCCCATCCCCCACCCCCTCTGCCCCAACTCCAATGCTAATTTCTCTATCTAAAACCCCTCCTACAACTGCCCCTGCCCCCACCACTTCTACCCCCACCCCATCCCCCGCCCCTTCTGCCCCAACTCCAATGCTAATTTCTCTATCTAAAACCCCTCCTGCAACTGCCCCTGCCCAATCCCCTGTCTCTTCTCCTGCTCCTGCCCCTGCCCCTTTACTGGGTGAAGGCCCAACCACTGCTAAGGTGAAGGGTAGCGGGCAGGCCACACTGGATGGGGGATTGGCTAGTCCAGGTAGCACGTATGCCCAGGGGTCCCAGACCATATTGCCCAAAAAGGAGGAACTGCAGAATGAGTCACGCACCACCCTCCAGGGCCCGATCAGAGAAAGGAGGACACCACCAGTGAAGACGCCAGGACTTAGCAAAATACCTGTAGTTGGAGGGGGCAGAGCAGGGAAGCTGCCTGTCCGGGACAACCAACATACTGATGATGAAGGGAGCTTGGACCCACCTACTCCTGTGCTAGAAGAGAGGCCTCTTCTCAACCTACCAGATGGAGGAAGCAAAAGTAAAATCAGTAATTTTGAGTCTAGTGTGCCCACCTCAAAATACACCCAGGAGCAGAGTCAGCCGCCTCAGCAGCCTAAAGTCATCACCAGTTCATCACGTGACTCAAAGATCCCTGTAAAGCATGGAGCACAGTCTCACCCTCCATCTCAAATCCCTCAAGCCTCTCGCACCAAAATACCAGTGTCCAAGGTTCCTGTCCGCAGGATTGGTAATAAGCCCGCAGCTGCAGGTGGCAGCACCCACATAAGAAAATGAAAACAATGGACTGGATCGATCAATAGCACACACGGCTTCGACTGCAACTTTTTTCCAATATAACATGACCACCCCTTGTCAATTTGTCCTTCTTTACTGCATTTCTCGGCTTGCCTCTGTCATTTCTTGGCTTCATTACAACAGTGCAACAGTGAAAGAGTCGGGGAGGCTGACAGCACTCAAGCACAAAACACCTCCACAGAGAGCCAAAGCAACAAGCCTGGCTCTGTGGTGCTGGGTCAACTGGACATGCACTCAGGTAAGGTTCAGGGCAGACCTGAACACACAGCAGCATCGGAACTAAGGATAAGCATGATGAGAAATCTTTTGGGATTTGCAAGAGAAATAATGACACTGGAGTCACAAACACTACACAGGCAAGTGCCTTTTTAAGGGTGCTTTTCCTACAGACTATCAGAATGAAATCAATCTTTTCTACAATACTTTTAACTTTTGTTACTCCCACTTTTTGTAGGACTTTCAAACCCTTTTGTCTTTCTTTCCTGCAAATCTCTTTGATAACTACTAGTCCCTTTTCCTTTCATTCCTGTCAGGAGAGGATCAGCAGCATCTCTCTAAATAAATGCAACAACCAAATTCACATTCCACACCTATCTCCGGCTGTATGTAGCAGAAAACGTGCCATTATGAGCCAGAGGATTTTTCCTCCACCCCTATATTTTTGTCGTCTAATTTTTGCACAATATGTTGAACCATACAGCGCCCGTGTCTCCACCTGCTCATAAGTAATGATCAAATCGCACTGTGAACCATGGGAGAGCTGGTGGTTGCAGATGAGGCTACAGATGAGGAATAGCGATGACTCCTTCAGATGATATGGACAGTAGGTGGATAGTGGACAGCAGCCATTATGAATGGCAAGGTGGAATTGTGAGCGAGACTGAGGGGATGCTGAGATGAGATCTTCCACTCTTACAGGGGCACGTACTTATCCTTATCCCACTTATACTCAGATGAGAACAATATCTGTGTGTATAGTCTCATCTATCTGTTGTTCTGTTTCCTATTTAATCAATAAAATGATATGAGTACTCCATAGCGAGATAAGAGCTGTTTTAGTGTTGGATTGTTTTCTATATTGTGGAGATATCGAATGTGTAACAGTGGCAATGCCATTTGTCAGAGAGAGCAGCTTCAGGAGAGTAGATGATAAAAGGACTCTAACACACTAGTACATACGGATGTATGTGTATGTACACACACATACAAGGATTTACTAGCCACGCTGCATATTGTGTTACTTCATTTCATGTGGAAGGACATTATGTAACTCCATCACCTTAAGGGAAGAAGTGAGGAAAGGAGGGAAGACAAAATAAATATTTTCCTGTTCACTGAAAAAAGTCCCACAGTTGCTCACCATCTAACTGTGGTGGCCAAGACATGGAGCGTCCTCATAGGAACATCATTCCACTATCTTCCACGCTCCAAGCTCACTGACCTGAATAGCAAACACATGCAGAGCCTGTCCAATCAGCTGTGAGGGAAAACACTGTCAACATACACACTTTATTATCAGGACAAAGGTTTGTGAATGTGTGTCATCGCTATTCTTGGTGTTGAATGCATCCACTGAATAATTCCCCTGAAACTGGGTGAATTATGTGATTAAGACATTTTGATGTTGATGGTATGATTTGGCAAATGATGTGTTCAGTTTGATCTGATTGCAGTAAAGTACAAGGATGTAGATGATTATTTTTATGAGGCAGGTGCAGAGTAAAATTTAAAGCTCATCTACGTTGTTGCACAAAAGACAGAAAATACAGAAAAAAATGCTACACTGAATAAAAGAGCAACTCTTTTAAAATGAAACCTCAGTTAAGGGTTTGGGGGCTGATCGGAGTCATGGGGAGATATAAAGAGCACGCTGGTGTTCGGAATAAGGAGCGACAAAGAACGGGTGAATTTTTTACAAATAAAGCATTGCAGAGGTGACACAAAAGAGCTCTGTTCCCTGTATGAAGCCAGAGGGTTTGAGCTGAGAAGACAGTGTGACTGTGATCATCATTTGGTCAGGAAAAACACGAGGACTTCACATCAGATGCCCGCACAGAAGTCAGAACAGCAACACACTGTGAATCATCTCCCTGCGAAAAGAACAATATCACCCCTAGGCTCCATCTCAAGACATGGTGTCTGCTCGGTAACACCGGTGATTTGGGAGTAAAAGGAGGTCAGGAGTCGAATAAACTTAGAACACAGATCAAGCTGGGTATCAAGGTCAGGGTTCACATTATGCCACACTATGATAAATTACATTACGCTCTCCATAGGGCCTGTGAAGATGATCCCTGCAAAAAGGAAACTAGTGTTGTCATTTGAAATACGTATATTCAATGAATGCTGCCTTTTTTCAACATCCATTCACATGATTTCACAGCGATGTTGCTTTCATGCTCATCACAATGATAATAACCACAGCTTGTAAGCACAAAGATGACGATTAACAAGCTGCTGCTGTTGGAACAACTCTTCTTGCTGTTCACTTACAGGCTATCTCAGCACATCTCAGTTCAGTTTAGTTTTGCTGCTGTTTCCTACAAATAGCTGCTCTGTTGTTGAGGCCAAACCCCGCGCCCCAGATATGTTATACAAATTACAACACCCATAATGCACCGAGGCCATCCAGCCTACATTCCCGGTGTGTACATGTTTGTGTCTGCCTCTGGAGGGCCAATGTGCCTCTTTAGAGCCTAATTTAGCATGCTTCATTCTGTGTTTCCATGCCAACCCCACTAGGTCAACCAATGAAAGGCTGTGGCTGAGGGGAGGAGGGGTTTAAATACATGAGGACCTTAATGAGTGCACTCACATACAGTACATGATATTCAGTCATTGTTTTACATACTATTTATATTTTAAACATTCACCTAACATTCACCTGTGCTTATAATAATAATAATAATAATCATAATAATAATAATAATAAAATATTGCATCAATAATATATTTTGATATTGGTTTTATTAATGAATTATTTCCAAATTCAACTTGTGCATTGACTAAGGTCAGTAGGATAATCTCATTTCTGATCTCTGGGGATGCATTCACCCGGTATATCAAACGGTATACGTTTACATCTACTGGATCTACCCATATCCCTCACCACAACACAGTAAACAAGCCGACAGATGTACAAACCAAAGCATCCACCACACACACACACACACACACACACTCAAATTTTGCACACATGTGATAAAGGATATTTCTTTCTGAAAAAGTGACACCATTACAGTTGGCATTGTAGTAGCTTCTGTGTTGCTGAGGTGTCCAAGATACATTTTCATATATACTGATATCTGATAGATATAAAGATTAGTACAAAATAGCACAGTAATGGAAAAAACAGTCTGTGTGGTCTGTGTATTAACTCACACCAAGGCAATAAGAGATAGAACCCAAAAGTCAAAAATACTGTTGCTTTCCTCGAAGGATAACTTGATGAAAGTGGAAATTAAACTGCATTAGATGGGCATTATGAAAAATGCAATTAGGGCATCCATTCACATGAATAGAGAGGGGTAGCTGTTCACTTAGAAATAATGCTATGCTACAAACACCCTTGTTTTCATTTCTGCTCTGCAACACACAAGGCAACACTATAGTAGCAACACCCTTGACTAAACTTCCTCGTAGCTAGTGACATATAATGCACATGTTCAACATGGTGCGACAAAGACAAGTAACCGTAACATTAAACAGATTTAGAATCAAACGTATTTATTCTTATTTGTATTGAAACATGGCAGGCATCAACTATTAAAAAAAATGTAGCCTAGTGTCCATTAAAATGTTTTCATATACAAAATATCAAATATCAAATGTATTCAAAATATATGACAGCATAGCAGTTATTGGTTTCAAGGCTTGTGATAACACACAGAGTAGTGCCTCATAAGGCGGATGAGAGTCTGGGGAAAAGATGTTAACACCTCCTTACAACGAGAAGCATCCAACAGAGGCAACAATACATCGGTAACACTGTCAGCTCTGTAACTTGATCTGCAGTCAACCAACGCTAGCAGGCCAGTGAAACAGCAAGCCTTGCAGTCTTTGAACCAAGAGCTGGTCACACTATGTTGAAATGATCTTGAACAGTCCGACTGCTAAAAATAGGAAACACTGAGGAATACACCTTGATACAATATTTAAAATACCTTGTTTAAAAAACCTCCTGTAAAAATGTTAATTTCTGTTTGGCTTCAGAGAGGCTAATTCTCATGATTGATATACATGTGCAGATAAATGCACATATTTGATATATAACAATTTGTAAATATGGATTAATCAAGATAAATTTAAGGCTTCATTACAGTACACCAGCCACAAAGCATTACGTCATTTAAATGAAATAACTCTTGCACCGAGGACCTCTGCTGGTGAAACGATATAATGCAATGCTTCACTGAATGGGACATGCTGTAGATATTGTACATATCACTGGTGCACAACATGGCCTCCTCCAATAACGCTTGCAGCCTGGTTATGCAGTCCTAGCAGCCTGATCAGCCCTGCCACAGACAGATGGAGCTAAATACATACGAGTACCATTTTGAATGTGAGAGTCTGCTTGATTTATGTTTTTGCCAACCAAAACAATATTGCATAAAGGTAGGCCTTGCATAGTCTCATAGATCAAATAGTCATTCAGCTCTGTTTTAAATGGTAAACAGACAGCTTGTGCTGGTAGTCTATATACACAGTGGCAGTAGTAATCAAAATCCTGTGAGTTGCAAATGTATACGAATACTCATAATAATGCCATTTGAATATTAGAGACAATGATATAGATGTGATAAATCTGAGGCAAGATACAATTGTGCGTTCTCACAACCACTAATATAGACTGGGTGATCGTATATGGGAAAGGAAACTGGCCCAATAAAACAACCTGGAGTTTACTGGCAACAGCTTCCTAGATATTTCAGTCAAGCCAAGATATCAGAACCATTAAACTGCTAGAGTCCTAGAGGAAGTGGTGGGAGGGAGAAGAAGATAAGAAGGGGAGAGCTGGACCTACAATTTAAATCGTGATTCCGGCATGTGTGATATATCCATAACAAAATTACAGACAGCTGCGATTTTAAAAAAGTATATATTCTCTCCCTTTTACGGTTATCAAAAAAACCTGTCAGACAAATGCAGGGAAGCATCCCACTGTGTATGAAATTCGCATGTGCAGCAGATGTTCTGTTGCTGACCAATCAGAAACTTCCCTGACCAGCTGTTAACCAATCATGAGAGACGGTATTGGACAGGCAGAGAGTTTGTAGTTTGTAGGTTGTATTGATCCTCTAGCCACTTATGGTAAATAAAGTGATGAAAAACTGCCTCGTAGTGTATTTTATTATGATACTGGTATATTGATTCTTATCAAGTATTGATGCTTTTTGACTTGAGTAGCCCTGAGATTGGGAGTACACTTCCTGATGAAGACCCACAATGGATCTAAACATTGCCTGTTTGTTGTTACAGTAACTGGTTGAAAAGGCATCTAATGGTCGCAGATTTCCAGGTCCTCTCATGTTGGAGGATATTTCCCAAAGACAGAAAGTGGTTGGAATGTGATCAGGACGCTGCTGTGTGAGCTACACCATGAAATGCATGTGTCCCTCAGCACCAGTAACAATAACATCCATCCAGATGCGCATGGCCTCGGGAGATGGAGCCACCATGTAGTACACCCGGTCATGGGTCTTCACACTGAAGGTCAGCGAAGGGTTAGGGCTCTTGGATGTGGAATTTAATTAAGAGACAAAGTGAAATAACAGAAAGAAGAGGAGAAAGGGGAGAGAGTGCGTGTGCGGGAGGGGATGTAAAGGCAGAATGAAGGGAAAGCGAAAGAGCAAGGGGAAGACAAACAGATTTCAACATTATTCCAGGAGAATGGTGTTGTATGTATTTAGTTATTCCCAGCTATGTTAAGGCAAAGCTACATGCTTACAGTACTGTGCAAAAGTCTTAGGCACCTGAGATTTTTCTTTATAAATGTTAGATTTTTTGGTTTTCTGCATTTGTGTTTTACATTACTGATGTTTATAATACATTTTCTTTGATATTTAGAAACTTTTCAATTGTGCCTAAGACAGTACTGTAAAAATATCTCTCTCTCACACACACACACACACACACACACACACACACACACACACACACTTAAACTTACTTTATGTGCGTTCTTTAAATGGTCGTAATACACCTCCTCTATGGCTTGGAAGTATATGACTCCTTTCATCTTGGCCTCATGTTTGTCTGCAGCAGAGAATAGAAGCAGAACTCTATTTATGGCAATGGAGCAAAAACACTGTGATCTGTGATCAAAGCTCATCCAAAGTATCCCAACACAGCTTGAAAATGATGTCACCGCAGCAGCAACTTTGTCTTACGAAAGCTGCTTATTTAAACAGAGGACTGAGAGAAAGAGGAAGAAAGAGATATACAATATAGAGAAAAGGGGGTTGATGTCTTCACCTGCATAGTAGGTCAGGGTCCTACGATTCTGATCAAAGACGAACCAGCGTTTCTTCCAGGTCTTGATCTTGCCACCCATTTTGACCAGGAATCCTCTGCAGGTTTTATCGGTGATGGCCAGATGAAAGCAAGCATCCGGGTTGTGTCCAGCTGCCTCAATATGTCCGTGAAGATCGAAGTCGTCTTTCCTCACTGGGAGGTAGCGCGTCAACAGCCGGGACTGTGGACGAGGACCATTCAACATCACATGCTACTTTTGTTGAAAGATGAACACGAGAAAACCGATGGTGAATAAAAACGTAAACCAGACCCCGACATCTTACCTGTGACCTTTGTTTCTCCCGTAGTTTCACCTCCCTCTCAATGAGCTTCTGCCTCCTGCTCGTCTCCTCCTGCAATCGTTTCTCCAAATCCTCCCTCCTTCTGCGCTCCTCCTCCAGAGCCTGCCTGCGCGCCTCCATCTCACGTTCCTACACAAGCCACATACGGTGAATCAGACGCAGTGTCAAAACGCACACAATTCATAGAAACTCTTCCCGTTGGGCTGGACACGTTACCCTGTGCTCCAGGAGTCTCTGCTTCTCAGCCTGGGCCTCCCGTAGCAAACGCTCCATTTCCTCGATCTTTGCCATGTTGGATGTGCTGGCACTGTGGGGAAACACGAAAACATCACCAGTCAAACACAGCAGAGGAACTCGCTTTCTGGGATGGGAGAGACCGACACTCCCCTTACAAAGGAAACTATTACCACTGAACAAAATTCCAAAACAAGAGGTTTAAATAGTGTATATGGGAGTTTCTGTGTGGGACTGAGTGAGAGTGGTATAAAGAAAGAGAAAGATTATGTGAATATGTTGTTTCTGATCTGACAACAATTACTGAGGGTTACTCCCCCTTCAACACCCAACCGCTATTATTCCTCAAGCGTCCAACTATTCTGAGCATCTCTCCACTAACTCTTCTGATGAAACTCTTTTTGCTCTGACTCACAACCTCAGTTCTTCTCTGTCTGAACCCTTAAAACTGCAGCCTAAAACCAACGTCAACATGGTGTCTCTGACCTGGAAATGTTGTCCGGGGAACAGGCGGAGAAGCTGGTCTCCACACTGTCGGAGCTGTCCACGCTGATCGTGTCCGAGGTCTGGCTGTTATCTGGGTAGGAGAAAGGGTCCAGGAAGACGTTGGACTCAGAGACTGTCCTGCTGTAGAAGTCACTCTGTCTCTGCCTGTCTTCGTTCATGTGCACGTGGTTGTTGCTTGCTGACAGAAGAGAGTAGGATAGAAAGGAATCAACGCTCAATATAGATTACCAAATCTCAAAAAGTACCAAATCACAACTACAGAGTTCAGTCACCAACTGCAGTTGAGCTTCTCATAATCATGGTTGTCTATATAGGCAAGGAGAGACAGGCAGCCTGTTTTTGGAGAGGTAAAAAGGTTAATGACACACTTTGAGAGTAGATGAAAATAAGTATGTTTCCTTAAAAACATTGTTTCTCATCACATCAGACATAAATAAAGTCATGTGCTTTTTCCAGGCTTGCGGCTCAGAGGCGCATTGCTGTTCATACATGACTAACATACAGGATTCATACTGTTATAGAACAGACGACACGCTGCTCCCTCTAGTGGTTCAAATCTTGCTTATAATTTTGATCTAACTAGAGATACTAAGCTGATGTATACTGTCTGTAGACAAGACGTCATAAATGTGTGACTCAGCTCTTGTCAGGCTCTCACATTTTCTCTCCCATTTCCTTCACTTCGTTTCAACTACCAATGGGAATGGAATGGAGAACACTCCCAGCTGAAAGTATCATCATGCTTTATGGTTAATGGTGAGGCAGGTCTCCCACCCACCAAGTCTTGGTTCCTCCACAGTTCTTTTCCAATAACATATTAGTTAAAACCATTAAAATATGAACTCTATGCTGGCCAGGACAAGAACAAGAAGACGTTTTTTAGAAGAAGACACACAATAGCACAATAGCAACCTGACATTGACTGAGCTCAGCTATACTAAGTAACAGGTGACATAAAGACAAAAGTAATATTCTTGATCAAACAATGTCCAAGAGTCTAAAGTTTTTATTTCTGATGGCATAGTGATTGAAACGGCTCCCTCCAACAAATATTTTGTTTTTCAAATCTCTGTATTGTGTCGTAAACATTCATATCTTCAAGCAGGTTTCTCTAAAAATAGACCCAAATCTCACTAAACATACGACACTCAATTCAGAACTAAAACGGATTCGAAATATTGATTAAAATGAAGGGATTCAATGTTTTGTGTTACTTCTGTTGAACGAGCTGTGCAAGACAAGGCATTTGCTTCAAAATCACAAATCTAATATTGTCACGTTAAGACCAGCATTCGTTTAGAAATGTAACTTTTGCTTAATACACACTGCGTTAGATCCGGACTAAATGTGGATACAGATTCTTGCATGAGTGTAGCTTACAGGTTTACTGATAGATTTGATGCACACAAAAGGTGATCTGGTACTCTGACTCACTCTTGAGCAGGCGACGGGTGTTCAGATCCCTAGAGGAGAAAGCGAAGCCTTGTGGGATGACACTCCCACAGCTGGAGCTCTGGGACAGGGGCAAGTGCGCCTAAACGGCATAAAGCAACAGACATGATGGTCAGGACCTAGGTTTGCAGCCTTAATGTCACCTACTAGTCTAACTCAATGTGTACCTTCTTCTGATAATCCCCCGGTCTCCCGGTGCTCACCTTTGGGGGCAGACAGCGGCCCAAGGATCTGCCGTAGGGACTGAGGAGCTGCTGGCTCCTCTTATGAGGCAGGCTGTCACACGGGTGGGAGGAGTTCTCTTTGCTGACCCTTCTCCTTTCCTTCAGAGAGTGCAAGTGCTGCAGTGGTGGGACACAGAGCAACAATGAAACAGTTAGACAGCGGACAAAAAAGATGATTTCTCATCCTCGACATTGCACTCTGCTGGTAGAGAGACCTGTGAGGAGGTGTGCTGTTACCTCTTTAATGGCTACAGGGTTGTTGGCGAAGGCCTGCCCCTCAGACAACTCTGCATACTTTCCTTCCAAGGATGCCAGTTTCTCTTTCTCCTACAGACACCAGGACAATCATTCAGCTAAATGTGAAATACTTACAATATCCGCAAAGCAAAGAATTTTCTTACCTTCTGAAGCATGAGGAGCAGATTGTTTTTCTCTTTCAGGAAATTCTCTCGTTCTTGCTGAGCCTGTAGGGTAATCTGTGTAGACTGTTTCTTCAATGTCATGAGTCTTTCCTGTGAGAAACAAAACAGCAAGATATTATCAGACATCTTTCACAAACAAACAGTATAATGCCACTACACTGGATTAGAAACAGGATGTTTTATTTTGGTAGCATGCATGCAGAGGTGTTTTATTTTGAAGCAGCAGCAGAGTGGACACCTTTTCATTTTAGGAGAGGAATTCTGTTTTGAGGAGTTGGTCTTTATTGCTATGTAAATAGTATTTCATGCTTACCATTGCTGGTACTGATGTTTCTTGTAATTAGTTCATGCTTTGTGCTGCAATTCTCACAATTGTGCAGCTTTATTTTCATGCACAACCTGTAGTAAGATTAATAACAACAAACCACATTATAATTGAAAAGTTAGCATCTGTCAAAAGCCTCAAAACAAAGTACAAGTACAAGCTCCAGTACAAAGATCTGTAGTTGTGGCTGCTGTATTTCAAACGTGCACTCTCCCTGATGGTAATCTGAAACTTAGGTTGCATCCAACTCTGCACTTTAGTTTTTGTAAGTCTACTGACAAATGGAAATTTCTTAAATGGAAATAGTACTGGGAATTTGTATACATTACTCTCACGTCTCAATCAAAAACCAGACTAGCAAGAGAAAGAACTTGAACCTGTGATGCCATCAAGGTGTAAATTCTTAAACTTTATTCAATAATGAATCACAAAAGATGCTACAGCTATAATGATTTGTATCTCTTTTTCCCCCTTATTTTTGTGTTTCATTATTTTCTAATCTAAATCTATGACATGGTAATGTGATCTAAAAGTTTACTTATATAGATTTTTTGTTGTGGCGAAACAGCATTTGTGATTTCTGACTCACACTCTTCAAGGTGATGCACTGCCAACACGAACTATAGCATTGTACATGCACATACATGCTACATGCACACAAACAGAAACTCAGACACTCTGTACCTTGCGTGTGACAGTAATGCGTTGGCAATCGGCAATCTCTCGGAGTAGCTGCTGGGTCTGGTTCTCTTTTTCCTCATCCTGACGAATCTCTTTCTCCAGCTGCTGGAACTCCAGGTCCTCAAAATGCTTTGTCTGCACCTCAGCTTCCTAAGGAGTAACACGCACACACTCAAGACACTGTATCTTTTGGAAACTCTTTGATCCCTCGTGAAACCCTTTTGTCTGGTATAGTAGGTTGAGTGGCTTTTTTGTAAGTTTCCATTTGGAAAGATCATTTGTTTGGTTTTAAAGGAAACGTAACTGAGCCCAGTTTGGAGGAAGTTGCCATTACGTCAAACTGATCCTGGAGTATTGCTCCTTGAGCTGTGGATTTAAGTGCCCTGGGACACACTGAGTCCCATGGGATGGGCTGGATGGTAACATTCCTCTCACTCACCTCTCACCACTGTCAGCTCTACTCCTAATAGAGGACAGGTTAGTAAAGCTGTCAGGTAAGTGTAGGATTGTTGGCTATGTGTGCCAACTTGCTCCAAGGACAGCTAATTGCTGAAAAATAAAACATTGAGTACTTGCTTTGTCATGTCCCTCTAGGAACATGCCCCCACAAATAGATTAATGGCTTGCAACTTTTGAACATTTCACTCACTTTTCCCTGTGACATCTCAGCGAGGCGTTTCTCCTCAATGCTGTGAATCTTGTCATTGAGTTGGTCCAGAACCTCCTTTTCCCTCTGCAACTGGGCCATCTCAGAGTCCTGTTCCCCCTCCAGCAGAGCACACTCCACCTCCATCTGCAGCAAACAGAGAGATAGAATAGAACAGAGTAGAGAAAGCTTGCCGTTGGCTTCTCTGTTGTTAACTTACAAAGAAACGGCATGCAATAAATACACGATCGGACAAAATGTGCAGTTTCTGATGGCTGAAGTACCCCTCGATCCGCAATGTCTCCGAGCATCAAAACAGATGGACCTAAAGCTACACCTAAACAAGCAAGGTGTTCAGCTGTTCATCCTGTTCATACATGGCATACCTCTCTGATGGACTCTTCCATCTGGTTGTCCAGGTCTTTGATCTTCTGCTCCAGCTCATCTATGTTGTTCAGAACTTGAATCCTCTCCTCCTCTATGTGTGTCACTTCTTGCTTGAGCTGCATATTCTCCAACGCCTGCGGTGACATCATTACTGTAAATCTATGTGTCTACAATATATACACTACAATATATATGCTACTATACTATGAGGCCACGTGTCTATGGTGTATCTATTAGAGGCTGTGGAGGACTTAATTCAAACTGTGTTGTTTGTTCACACACAAACACACACAAATGAAATGTTCACACACATACATGAAATACTCACATATACAGGTATGAAACACATACACACATACTCCTAAATACTCACACACATACAGAAATATAGGAAATGTGCATACACAAACTATCCCAGATAATACTCTGTTGTCATTATCAAGTTCAGTGGCAGGAGTGTCTCTTGCTGTATGTTCAATGGAAAGTCATCGTAACCTGAGGAACTATTTATTTGAGAACATTAATACCATGCATGCAGTATGTTGTTAAACTATTTTACCAGCCATTGCAAACCACTTTTGCCGACTAAAGCAACTGCTGCGTTTTAACTCATCTGAAACTGGTCCACTAGCAACAAGGACAGGAATCTTTTCCACTTTGTGTAATGGAAATCTCTATCCTATCTATTCTGTCCTCTATCCTATCCTTGATCCTCTATCCTATCTCTATAATATCAGGTCGTCTTCCTTATAGGAACCAAGGGGAATTAATATTTCTGGCCACAGACAAACATGTGGCAAGCTGCTCTAGGTAGTTTCCCAGGCGGTATCTGGCCGCTACTGCTCTGAGGAATGCAAGCGCTGGAACTGCTGGTAGTGGGACTCTCAACAATGACTGGTGCCTGTAAACCTCAGTGTGGATACAGCAGACAGTCTGGTCTCCTCTTAGAAATCTGATTTATAAACACTAGGTATGCTCATATAAAAAAGCTGGCACAGTTAAATGTGTTGGTGTATAAAATAACAAGGACATTTTATAATATCGTCCATCGCTTTAGCTACAGTAAAACATCTGGAAAAATGCATGCAATGAATTAACGCAATCTCTGCCATTCACATACACTGGCACTCCTCCACTCACATACACACCCATACACACACATGTGCATGCAAACACATGCACACACTTATTCTCCTGGGGATAAAGTCATTTCCTGTTCCCCCTCCTTGAAGAGTTTGAATGGTTGACTGCTGTAGCAAAACTATTCCAAGGAGAACTTCTTCATTAAAAACAGACACACCATTCGGTTGTTACGGAAAAATGCCACACTTTTACAGAGACTATAACTCAGTGGTGCTAGGACTGAGACAGTCGAGGAAGTGCTCTGGCTGGGGGCTGGGCTCCCTAACAGAGTTAGAGCAGATATATCTGATGAACATATTTGTACATTAAATGCTTAATATGCTTCCCACTGTAACTTCTAAGCATCATTAACTTACAGTGTGAAAGATCCAGTCATGGTAAAACAGTAATGCCATGGATGTTGCTGTCAGCCTGTGACTCAAGGACTGTGAGCGAGCCTCATGCCTCTATAATCAGGGTGTCAGTTTCATTAAGGAAAAGTCTAAAGACGTTTCAGGAACTCACAGCTGAAATGAATGTGACATAAAACATTTGTCCTATCAGTACCCATGACTTCAAAACCTTGCACCAAAAACAACAGATTTACAACAACAGATTTTAAGTGTTTTGGGTGCATTTTTCGGGTTTCTCATCCAGCGCAGTGAGATTTACCCCTGGAAGAAGTGTAGTCCTTGCTAACATGAATGACTCCATAGGTTTATTCAAAATGTAAACAAAGTTGTTTATATAATGGACCTAAGAACCTTCATATGGCAAAAGGCTTTCAGTAATTGAGTTTTAAACAAAAACAAAAACAAAAAGAGAAAATAAAAAAGAGTATTGAGTTGATTGAATTGACATCCCTCATCGTTATTTTATTCCACTCTCCTGAACTGGTGCTTGTAAGCATCTGTCAGTGGGTCTAATGTTTGGGGGAAAGAAGGAGAAGGGTCTTACTTTGACTCTGTGGTGAGAGGAGGGTGAGGGGACGCTGCTGTGCAGGCTGATAGCAGGTGAATGGGACCTGGCCTCTCTGAAGCCACTCTGCTGACGCTGGCAGACCAGCTGCTCCTCAGCAAGTTGGTAGTCCCTGGCTTTGGCTCCAAAGCAGCTCTCTGGCGCCGTGCTGCTGGGAGAGTCAGAGAACACTGACTCATCATCTGACACTTGCAACTTCTCTAACTCCTTGTTGATCTTCTGCAGGTCGGACACGGCTGAGCCCGCCGGCTCTCTCTCCACCTGGCCCAACTCAGTGCATAGGGTCAAGATGGTCTCTAGGCGCTGGCACTCCTGCAGACAGGGAGGACGGGAGCACACACACACATTTGGCAAATGCACAATAAATTGCTTCGTCGTGCTTCAGTTTTTTCACTGGTAATTTCTGATTTACAAAATCTACTTTTCATTTAATCGACTGGCGGGACAGAAAGAAACTCACCAGTCTCTGCACTTTCTGCTCCCTGAGTCTCTCATCTCTCTGGTGCTGGTGGTAATCTCTCAGCTCCTCCTTCCCATTCAGAGAACTGATGCTCCCCATCCTCTGACCTGGACCCAGCCCCCCCTTCCCAAAGGACAACCTCCTCTCTCCTAAGCCCAGGTCTAAACAGGTAGCGGAGTCCCTCAGACCCTCGCACTCCATCTCAAAGCCGAGAGAGCTCAGAGAGGCCAGACTGGCCCTCCTGGAGGTACTGGGCACGCTGGCTGGTACCGTCACGTCGGGCGGTTGCTCAAGAGAGGACAGGCTGCGTCGCGGCACCGCTGCCCCCTCTCCTCTGTGGGAACCCGCCGAGTGGCGGGTGGGCAGCGACAGAGCAGGGGTGTCCGCCGCTCGATGAAGGCGAGGCAGAGAGCGGCTGTGCGTGCCCAGGCCATTGAGCGAGCCGGTGGAGTATTTCCTCTGTCGGGGGTCTCCCGTTTTGCCCTGACAGTAGAGCCTGCGGGCCATGCGAGGGCTGGAGGGCATGCTGGCCGCTCCGCTTTTGACCCGGGGAGAACGAGGCAGGGGATCCCCGTAGGAGAGCAGGGAGCTCCCGTCTGCTAAGTTGGAGAGGAGCAGGCTGTCTTGTGACTGGTGACGAGAGCGGCCGTGGCGGCGCAAGCAGTTGGGGCTGAGCTGGCGTTCGCCCTGGCGAGGTGACGGGGGCACGCTGCTGCTGGTCATGTAGGGGAAGCTCCTGGAGGCAGACGGAGGGCGCTCGGCACCGCTGAGTATCGAAAGGGGACCCTGCAAGAGCGGTCTGGTGGACTGGGGCCCGACAAGAGGAGGCACGCTGAGGTAGTTGCGGCTGCATTCAGCTGCCCTCAGGCTGGCCTCCAGCGCACTCTTCCTGCGCTGCAGCGTCTCCATCAGCTCCTGCAGCTCTGCCTTAGAGCGGGAGCCTCTCAGCAACGTCCCACCCACTGAACCACTGTTGCTGTGATCAATCTTCACACAGTCTGTAGAAAACAGGCAAGTTTAGAGAAATTAGTCTTCAAATTCAGAACATTTCAGTCTCATTTTGGTCCATCCTATAGAACCGGGTTACATGTACCTTCCTTAATGAATTCCAGTTCAGCTGAGAGAAGAGCAATCACACGTGTGCTGAGTAAGAGGGGAAAAACCAGCAAAGAATTCGCTCTGGTACAGTTCTGAGCCCAACACAAACACTGGCTCAGGGATGAAGCTTCTTCTAAAAATGGAAGAAGGCTGGGGGACCAAGACAGAGCAGGAAGCCATTGACTCTCTGCTGCAAGAGGAAAGTCTGGACCCACGAGACCACCTTCCCCCCCTAAGCCCCCATATGTCAGTATCCATATGAATGGTGCTCTGAGTCATGGGTGGCTGGACTTTACCTGGACACTATCTACCTTTGGCTGTGTTCTCCCTGTATAAACTAACAACCGGAGTGATGTGGAATTGGTGAACGTCTCTTTTAACTAAGATGGACAGTTTGAATGTTTTTATAACTCACAGCGGCAGTTTATAGCCAAATGTAAGCAAAGCTATTCAGTCAAGTGGTCCTTAAAGGAACAGTCTTTATCATGCCAATCGTCATGCCAGATACACATTTCTTGGTAACTGCTTAATCTATATGACAATTGAATCATCAGAAAATGGTCCTATCATGCCTTCCTTTAGGTATAAGCTTAGGTAGCTTTAAGTATAGTGCATTTGTTATTAATAGTAGCAAAAATACATGGGGTGATAGGGAGGGATAGGGCTGCTCTGTGGACTTTCCTTTTCAAATCCTTTTCTATATTCATATTTTTAAACACAGAAACAACCCTCTTTGCAATTATTGATATTGAGAGCTGGGAAAAAAGCTTTACTGCTCATGAACCTGGTTATAATCTTCTACAACATTTCCTTGTATACAAAATGTGAGTGATTTTACCCCCCCAAAAAATGCATCAGTTTCCCACGGTTGAATTTGGTGATGTATATATAGCTGTTACTACCAAACCAGATATTCCTGCTTTTGCCCAGTTCTTACATATCTGTCAGGTATCCGTCATATATAAATATCACAAGAGCACAACAACTGTTCTTGAAGGTTGTCCTACCTGAGCCATACCCCAATGTGGCGACGGGACTCCTCTGAGGAAGCATGCTCTTCATCTGATTGGCCTCCTCACTGTGATGCAATTTGATGAAGGAGGGTTTGCTCCTTATGCGTTTTGCTCCCGGGGGAAAGGATGGATGAATTCACAAATCTGTGAATGTACATACAAACAAATAAATAAATAAATAAATAAATATGAACAATGGATAGCAGAATTGTAATGTTTTAAAGAGATAAATATTCTATCTTGTGACATGATCAATGAATGAATGAACAGTTGATTCACGGCTGCTCAGCCTTTAGCCTCACTTCCCCCCGAGGTCTAGTCTTCGTCTGTTCCTGTCTCCCTGTTGTCGTGTTTGTCTGTCTCTCTCTCCCTGCAGGTTGGTGGGCGTGTCCCTGAGGGCCCCTGTCTGCACAGCTGATTGCAATCCCTCACTTTCCCCTGTGTATATTAGCTCTGCCCTCATACATGTTCACTGCTTGTTTGTCTAGTATGTCTACCCTAGTATGCCTACTGCCGGTCTAGCTCTTCCCAGTCTAGTAAGTTCCTTGTCTGTATCTGTACCGCATCTCCTTACTCTCGAGGAAACTCTTGCCATTCGGAGAACCTCTGTCTCCAGCCTGTGTCTGCTTCTGGGTCCACCTGTAATCGATCACTACAATATGTGTATGCAGGATAGATACATCTGAATGTTGTATCTGATATCTGATTGTTGAATGTTGCTTTGTCTCTTTCTGGTGTCTCACATGAAACTCACAAATAATAAGAAGTAACTAACGAACAAACTGCATGTGCGCCGATCTCAATGGAATATCACTGACCACAAAAACATTTCCCTATCCAAGAACAAAATCTTTTTTTCCACTTATGTGTCGTGAAGCTGCTTTTGAGTTTAATTAACGTTTTATTGCCTTGTGCATGTTTTTGTTTTAGTCAACAGAACAGAATTTGTATTCTGGTATTATATGATTTTAACAGACAAACCTCTTTAGTTTTTTTTCCACATTTTTTTGTTATAACAGCCTATGAACGCACATGTTGACTCAGAAACAGTCTAGTTGAAAAAACTGGCCATCAAAAACAATGTGAATGAGTCATCATGTATTATCTGTAAGAGCTCTATGGTGTGAAACTGATTCTTCCTGAAGCTAGCGTATTGAAATATAAATAGACAAATAAATGACACTCAAATCAACTTCCCCACCTTTGAGCTGCACCAGCATTCCTACACACACACAGAAAATCACATCATCTTGTCAATCTATAAACACAAAGACTTGAGAGTACACATGGTAATCGAATCCATTCCTTGTGGCCCCTCAACTTATCCTTCCAAAACTATGGAACAATACCCCAATTCAAACCAATCTTTCTGGATGTAAGCATTCAAATGGAAAAACCTTTCCTAAAGACTGAGTAGGAAAACAGATCCAAGGGAAAGTATTTAGACGCTGCTAGCTGAGACAGTGAGGTGGACTTTGCTCTGTTACCAATAAAAACCATGTCTGAAAAGCAGCTCTCTCACTTTCCATCGATCTTCTCGTCCCACGCCAATGGCCAAACCTCGACAGTGTTCCCTCAGACCCCCAGACCCCCAGACTTGCAGCGTTAGAGAGACTTGACTGAATTTGAACTGAATTTCAGGCTGGGAAAAATCTGGAGAACTGCAACTACAACTACTACTATCTAGATGCCCCTGATGTTTCCAGTGGAGATGCTCAGTGACCAACAGCAGAAGACTGTGGTTGTACTGGGCAGCTCCCATATGTGAATTGTAAAGCACAGGGTTTTTTTTCACTGCTGATAAAAAGTGTTCTCACTCAACCTTCCCAGGGCAAAAAAATGAAATAAAAAAAATATATAAAGAAAAACTACATCTTCAAATCCTCACACATGACAGCCCAGACAGATCAGGGAGGCCTAGTGAGTGAGGCTATTTTTGGTACTAGTAAGACAGTACAGTGACTTCAAAAGTCAGACATTGCTGCTTCCTAAATCCACACACACACACACACACACACACACACACACACACACACACACACACACACACACACACACACACACACACACAGAGAGAGTGAGAGAAAGAGAGAGATGTCTGAGCCAAGGTTTCCTGGTCTTGCTGGCTGGAGAGTGGGCTTACAGGAAGTAGAGTATCCTTTTACACAGCCAGCGAGGGCCCGCAATCAATCAGCATGAGTTCATTCTCCAAACCTCTTGAAAAAGCCCCAGCCTCACGTCAGGGTTTTGACTCACCCAGACTACAGGCCAGCGGGGTAGTGCAGATCATAAACAGACAGAAATGTTTTTGTGCCTATGCATACACACACACACACAGAGAGAGAGAGAGAGAGAGAGAGAGAGAGAGAGAGAGAGAGAGAGAGAGAGAGAGATGTTCTCAACAGTTTGAAGCCCTACAGATTACCACATTACTATTGTTAAGTTGGCGGTCATCAAATGTGTGTTGACGTTGTGGTGGAAATAAGTACTGGTACATTGCATGAGAATCAAAATGGTTATGTGTTACCATACATGGCAAAGGTATCACTTCACCAGAGAGCTGCCCAAGTCTCACTCACTGTCCACACATGGAGACAATGTTTATTTCCATGACCACTGTATCAAATGGCAGTTGTCTAAGGCTTGCCAGAGGAAATGAGTAGGATACACCAGGCAGCACCTTTTCTAGGCAATTGAATTCTTTCACAATATTCAGACTCAAAATGTGAGACAAATCTGAGACTGATGAGACTATACCACCAAAAAAAGCAGATCTGTGTGTTCAAAATCCCCTTGATGATCTGATTGCTTGCACATTTTTTTTTAAACTAAAACGAACATTTAGAAGTTGTTGCAGACAGACAGACTCGCGCACACACACACACACACACACACACACACACACACACACACACACACACACACACACACACACACACACACACACACACACACACATTAATGTAATTTACAGTTTGAAGAGTTATTAATGATTACCACTGTTGGCTGTCATCGACTGGTTGACGCTTGTGCAAGTCAGCGGAAAATAAGACCACGTCTGAAAAAAATATCACAAGCAGCACTTTCCAGACTCACATCTGTTTTATAACACAGATAATTTAACCATAGTTGGTAAAAGTGTTGAGGGGTCATGAACCGAACATCTCTGCTATTTCAGCTAAAGTTAACTGCTTTTTGTTTATTTCCAATTCCAGTTTCCAAATCGTGATGTCCACCATTCGGGGCATCCCGGACTGTATCGACCTGGCACCGGCTGGATGAACTTCAGAGTGGAGGATAACGACTGACCTTTGTTTTCTGTCCCATTCACAGTGTTGAGCCTGAGGTTGTTGTAGTGGCGCCGAATCTGAAGTCCTTTATTCCCTCCGTCTGAAGTCGGAGAGAAATCCCAACTCTTTCCATGACAAAGGATCAGAGATGATACTCCCTCCTACCTTAACTCGCGTCTCAGACACTCCTCCTCAGTAACACCCCCCCCCCCCCCCCCAACACACACACTCCCTGTATCTGTGTGTGTGTATGTGTGCGTGCGTGCGTGCGTGTGTGTGTGTGTAATTTCCAGCACCAGGCGCCCCCCTCCGGTTACGCACAGAATTGTTCTTACATATGAGGAGGAAAGAAAGAAAGAAAGAAAGAAAGAAAGAAAGAAAGAAAGAAAGAAAGAAAGAAAGATTATCAACCTGCGATTATGCACATAAAACAAGATCCTTTTCAAGAGTGAGATTCAGGAAGGTGGCGGGAGTCACAGAGTGTTTTTATCAAAGCTGATGATGCTGTGGCTGAGATTTGAGTGAATGCTTGACACCTTGCACTACCTTTGTAGTGGACTGACCACTGCCCAGGATGTTGAACTAGACTGAATGACAGGAGAGGAGAGGGGAATTTACTGCATCTAGCACTGTTTCAGTTGCTGTTGGCTGTTCTGTGGCAGACCCTGCACTCTGACCTGCCGGTGGAGGAGGGAAAGCAACATGAGAATCCCCCTGTGGAGATCAATAAAGTATCACATTATTGTCATTGTTATTATATTCAAGCGTGTAGACCCTGGGTTGCTCTCCTGCTATGTCACTGCTCCATTGCACAGTTAATAATGAGAACAAGGAAACTAGAAGTATCTAAACAAGCAATCCCCTCTGTTCTTGACCGTTCTTGTTGACTTTGTCCTCTTCATGGATGCTCTTATCCCATATTTTCACTGCTTCAACATGTAACAGTCTAGTCTCACTTTTGCGACTTGTTCCTCCTTAAACCTTCACAGACACGACAGACTCTACATCACATTCCCGTTACGGCAACACTCTGCTTGCTTTCCTTTAATGTGCAATCTTACAGAGAAACCACCGTTGTCTGTTTCCCACACTGAATCAAATCAAATCAAATCACATTTATTTGTATAGCCCTTAATCACCGTTACAGTCCCTAAGGGCTTCACAATGCCCAACATGTGAAAATAATAAATGATTAGTACACGACATCCCCCAGCCTTAGACCCTCACAGAGGACAAGGAAAAACTCCCACAAAAACGGTGGTGAATGGTTTTTCTTCACACAATGACTTTTTTTCCATTATACTGTATTATGTTACAGTATGCGTTAGTGATCAAGGTTGTAAATGGTATTTTTTAAAAGTGTTATTTCAGCATTAGATTAGATTAGATTAGATTCAACTGTATTGTCATTGCACAGAGTACAAGTACTGAGACAACGAACTGCAGTTTGGCATCTAACCAGAAGTGCAAATAGAAAAGTGCAGAGTATGTACATAATGTATAATAACATGATGTGGAGGTGGGAGGAGGGTCCAGATGCATTTGAAACAGGCCCAATTTCACCCTCCTCCTTATGACAACTAACCCAACAAGCAGAAGGGAAAACCACTTAAAATCAGACGACTTGGCGATCCTACCACACCGAGCGAATCTGATGACCAATCTCTGGTCATCCTACAATCTACTGGGGGCTCACTGAATGGGACTGTCACCATGATCCATTAAAGATGATGAATATAGCAAGAAAATATAAATACAAGTAGAGCATAAATATCCTATATAAATATAAATATAAATTATTAAATGGGCTAGCTCCACCTTATCTCTCTGATGTCCCCTGATATGTCCCATTAAGGTCACTCAGGTCCGCTGATCAGTTGCTCCTGGTTGTACCTAAGGCAAGGCTTAAGCTCAGGGGAGATCGCGCCTTTGCAGTTGCAGCCCCCAAAGTCTGGAACGAGCTGCCTCCACATGTTAGGCTGGCCCCTACATTGTCTGTTTTTAAATGTCGCCTCAAAACACATTTGTACTCCTTGGCTTATAACTCAGTATGAGAGTTGCATTTTCCTTTTTTGTTTGGTCTTGTTGCTTTTATATTACTGTCATTCTGTCTCTTAAACTGGTCCTTGTGTTTTATTGTGTTTTTAAGTTTTTACTATCTCGATGGATTGATTGTACAGCACTTTGGTCAACTGTGTTGTTTTAAATGTGCTTTATAAATAAAGTTGGATTGGATTGGAAATATTGAACTAGCAACTTTGGGAGATAGAATGAATGAAAGCTGGTTTGGAAAAGTCACAGCAAAATCCACTGGAAACCCTAAAACATGAAGCTCACATCATACTAAAAACTCCAGTTACATCATAGGGAGGGGGCTCTGGAAGTTTGCCTAGACTAGCTGATTACTTCCAGACACAGATCTGGGGTCTTTGTTATAAATCGAACGCCTGCGCAGAACAACAGAACCGCACACACACACACACACACACACACACACACACACACACACACACACACACACACACACTTTCCGTCTTTCTCCTCTTTCCCCTCTAAAAGAAGAAAATGGAGAGACACTTATGTATCTCAACGACATTCAAAAGCTGGAATGTTATTCAACTGCGTGGCGGAGGTTTAAATAATTAAGTTAAATAATAAAGTGTAATTCACACAAGGGCCACACGACAACATTTGCTGAAAAGACGGTGTGTTAAAACTATATGCAGAAAGTACAAAACTACTTTTCCCTCACCTCTACTGAAACCATGTGTGTAGAGTGGAAGCCTGTGAAAATGTACCAGAGGAGAGAGAGGGGCCAGGGAGTGATGGAAGAGAATCGGTGCCAAATTTTGGGAGTGGGTGTATGATCAGCTCTGGTAATAATTGGAAGGTCTGAGTCACAGCATGAAAAGCTTAAATCAAACATGCGCCTCACCCAATCACAAGAGGCCCGATCCAAGTCAATAGTCAGGTTTTGTTGATAAGTATGTTTGCTTTCTTGACAGCAGATTTGTGTCAAAGACATTATCAACATTTTGTTTGTTTATAAGGAAAAAAATATTTGTCTCTCATTTTAACCGACTTCCCTTTAAAGACACTAAATAATGAGGAATAAAACTCCCTGTAACTGCTGCTGAACCGGTACTGGTCACTGATTATATTGTAAGCAAAGGGATGCACTCTCCAGAGTATCCTGCTGCCGTATCATATAGAGTCTACCTCCTGCACTGGCATGCCTGCCTTAGCAATGATTCAATACTTTCAAATGTTGATTTTGTTTGGGGGGGGGGTGTGTGCATTTTTGCCTTTTATTCAATAGTCAGCAGTAGAAAGAGACAGGAAAGATCGGGTGAGAGAGAAGGGATGACATAAGCAGCATCATAAGTTGTAGTTGGTGAACATGAAACACGTGAAATGAGCCACACTGAATAGTTCAGCAGTTTCTTAAATTGAGTTTTGTAGTTTGTGGGCCTATATGTGAAGACCCACAGCTGTTTGCTGTGATGTGGGCTCCATAATGACACTAATTTTACTGTTCCTGTTTACTGTAGTCAATATGGAGTTTGTTATCTGAGAAAAAAATAGGCTATCATGAAGTTGCCAGTCATAACAAGCGACTGTGATAGAAACAAGGATAGGGTAAAAAGATACTTAGAATGAGAGTCTAGAGGTTGAATGTGTTGGCAGCTGGAAGTTATTCTTGTATGGAATCAGAAGGAGAAGGCCAAATACAACAAAAACAACAACAACAAAACAACAGCAACAACATTTTAATAGAATTTACTGAAAAAGAAAACAAATATACATGATCATTGGAGAAAGGTTCCTTGTCTCTTGTCCCATCATCCTGACCACAGACCCACTCAGCAGGGCACAGAGGTCTGCGCACTCAAGCTAATGGCACTGTTACAATTAGGGAGACTTTACCGCACCACACAAACAGACAGTAAGAGACAGATGGAGTTGTGTTTATGTGTGAGCGAGTCCATATGGCAGAAACAAAAGAACAGCTACAACTACACTTAAGGTGATTACCACGCATTTTAAGAGCTCATATGATATTCCTGTCATCTTGGAAAATCCAATCAATACTGGTGAACACGAGCAGCTCTGAAAACCACAAACCAAAGGACAAAGCACTGAACCCGTGATGTCAGCGAGGTGTAAAATCTGGAGCGTCTCCATGGAGACCGGAATGGGAAAGGTGGTAAGAGTGACTGCAGGTAGAATCCAGGGGGACTTCCTGAGGGAAAGTGTGTGTTTTGGGGAGACATGCATGGCTCAAAGCACAGAAACCCATCTCATAACTACGGTGCTTTAATATTATTGTATTAAGATAGCGTTGATATTAGCAGATAGCTTGGGTGGTGGAACTGGGAAATCACACTGTCCCTCAGCTGCTCTTTATCTATAATTAAAGATGTAAAAAAAAGATTGCCGCTGGTGAGCACAATAGGGTTAATGTGACTGTAATAATGTGACTGTGTTTTTCTTTACATGACGGGCTGGCTAACTGGCTTCTTCCTGAGAATCTAACAAGCAGACAGACTGAATATTGATAATTGTTTCCACAGTGTAAGATTCAGATATGTCGCTGCTTGGTAAGTCCTGGCCAGTGTAGTTTAAAAGCATCCCCTCTGTTGGATCTATGTGGGCCTCTTTGTGTGGATGTCGATGATAAGTTCTTGCGTCATCAACCTCCACTGTTTGTTGTCCCACTGTGTCTCCCTTAGGGGCAGATGCTCTTATTGCTTCAAGGTCTGGTGCATAAGTTCCTAGTATATTGCGCCTAGATTCAATGCTTCCAAATCCCTCATTGTCTAGACTATAGGACTGTAGCCCTTCATTTCCTAACACAGGTGGCCCCACTCTCTCTTCTGCTTGTTCTACATCAGTGACTGGTGGTGGTCCCACTGAACAATTTCCAGCTATATTTGGCACATCAGCTCCCAGTTCACCTTGTGTTTGAAATTGTAGTTGTAATATATTGTCCTCGACTGTATGTGGTCCAGATATGTGTGAAGCTGTGGTATTTAGATCATCTGGTCCACCTTCAACAAGACCTGCTCCATTGTGTCTGTGTGAAGCAGTCCTGGTCTCTATTGCTGAATCTATAAGACAAAAATAGGGTGGTTTATTGAACAGTTATAGCTTTTTGTCCCATTTAAACTTAGTAGTTACAAGTCCACTGATATGGCTCCTGGACTAAATCCAACAAGGTTGGGTACACAAAAGTATTTCATCATTGGTACAACATCTGTTGGGCTTGCCTTTGGATAGTGGCCTGCAATGATGACGATGAATAGCAAGCTAACATGCACAGAAGTGTTTTGAAAGTCTTTAATTAAATCAATGCAAGTCAATTCAAAATCACTTTCAGTGTGAGAGCTCCAGGTTCAGGCCCTTTAACTTGCTGACAAAGTCAACTGGTGATGAGAGGCTAATTGGCTTGAACCCTGGAACCACTGCTTACAGCTAAGATGTGGAAACCAAGCACTTGAATTCCAGATGAAAATGCATGCTTAAAGTTTTCCCTGAATATCTTACAGGTTGTGGTGACATATCCCTTTGGAAAAAGAAGAGTTGTTCAGATGATAATGCAATCTACAATTACCGACACATACATGTAAATTATTTAGAGCTGCAGGTAATTTTGTAAACCCCAAAACTCTTACCTCTTTGCCGCAAACATTGAGGAAGGGCCACAAACATGGTGAACATGACAAAGGCTACAGAAGCTGCAGTGCTCCACCATGACCTCTCCACACTCTGTTCAACCACACCTGTCAAGCAAACATTTTTTTCCTGTTTTTTTTTTCTTGCTGGGTTTAGAAGTTTGACATTAGTGTAGTGATTACAACCTATAAACAGAACAATATTGTACTCACTTATTGAGGCAACAGTGATATTGACTTTTGTTTGGATCGTATGTCTACTCTGGAGGCCTGAGAAGGTGCAGGTGTAGGTCCCAGTGTGTTCCTCAATCTCTGGATGGTGAAGCAGAAGAGATCCGTCTCCCAGTAGAGCCAGGTCCTGGTCCAGTTCAGCTTGGCCCTCCCAGAAGTTAAAGGTGTGTCTGGTTCTGCTGTCATACCGGAGGATCACTGTGGGCTCACTGGATCTGGTGAAGGTCCAGGTAAGGGAGAAATTCTGGAGATTCTGTGGGGCGATGCATGGGATGGAGAATTTATGCCCCTCTTCTGTCATGTTCTCTGAAAGATATTTTACAGTCGCTTTTTATTGTTGTAGACTTTTTAAATCATGCTCCAAATAACATTATACAAACTATATATATTATACTCAAAACATACCTTGATTCTTCCGAGAGGCAGTCCACACCTGGGTCTTGTCTGCAGATATGAAAGAGCAGAAGTAGGCATAGTCAGAGAGATTACCCAGAATCCTCAGTGTGCTCTCCACAGTGAACAGACCCTTGTGATCAGTAGTCTTGATGGTGGAATTTTGTAGTGCTTCTCGGGCAGAAGGGGGGTCTGTGGCCCATGCCACCTGAGGGACAGGGTAGATATTGTGAGAGGAGCAGGAGACCGTCTCATCAGTCATCTCGATGTTCACTGACTGGATAAGAGCTAGAAAAAAAGGAGGAAAAAGGATGGTGAATGACAATGCATTATTTGTTTTAGGTTTTGATAGGGGCATGCATGAATTTGTGGCACTGACAGGTGGTCACTTCAATGAAAGGGCACTTCTCCCCCCAACCAAAAACTGTGTGTGTGCATGCTACTCTGAGAGTGAGTGATAACTACATGTTCTTAATGCCAATTAGACACTGTAACAGGACTGTTGCCAAAGCTTTTTGCTGAAACCTTTCAAGACAAAACTGATATTCCTGTTAATATGAATATAATATTGAACTTACTGCTTATTTATTCTGCCAAATTTAAATAATGATTACGTAACTGATGCCCCATTCACACACAGTAACATTTATCTTATTCTTTTATTTTGTCCTAAACTATGCAGAATATCTGCACAAATAAAAGACTTCTATCAGTGCAATTGTGATATATAACAAATCTCCTGCAGATGGGGCTTTTTTTTTGCTGTGTTTTAATGCCATGGCCCATGTTGGGGGGGCTACACTGTAGGTTTGTCTGTACACACTAGTTTCACACTAAATGTTTCATAAAGCATTTACTGTCTTGCAAAGACAGGATCAAAGACCTGAAGACCTAAAGCTGTTATAAGATGGGTTCTTGTTTCAGTTTATTTCACTGATACTATTATAGATAATATTCCTTCAACTATGTGGAGCCAACTAATTACAGTCTCTGTAACTGCAAATTTTTTGGACAAAATTGTAAAGCTCTGACAGCTACCCAGGAAACCTTCAAATATATTTGCTAATCTCTGCCTCAAACCCAAGCCTGCATGACATCACCTCAAAGCAATTGGCAAGAAAGAAAAAATGGTGAAAGTGCACATCAAAACAGCAATGCAAGGGAGGTGTGGTTGGTTTCATTGAGCCAAATAGGTCACAGCTTATCACAAATTACATGCTTGTATTTCTCTGTAATGTGGGAGGCAACCCAATTGAGATATCACAAACCCAGTAAAATAAAAATGGGTTTCAAAATAATACATGTTTGTCTGTTTGCACCTAAATAGGATTAAACTAAACTAAACTACACTAAACTGAACTAAACTTAATGTCTGCCATTAAAAGATTAGCAAGAGCCAGTCAATAATAGCAGAGTAGTGGAAAAAGAGAACGTACTTTATTCCACCTTGTTGTCACGACCTCGAGGGTAATTATGAGGTAATTATTGAGGAGGCATTATCACTCAAAGCCTCATCAGCCTTGCTGATGCTCAGTACAAAGCGTGTCATTTATTTAAAGTGCATTTTTATATTGGTCTAATCGAAAATCATGGTTTCCAGTTTAAACCTGTTTTGTTTAGTTTGACAAATAACACTCCCCATAGTTGGTTTTGTGTTTTTAATACTATTTTAGTAAAATAGTATTAATAGTATTAATAAAAAAATAGTATTAATACTATTTTACTAAAATAGTATTTTCACTTCAAACCAGAGGTTTTCATGTCACGTGACCACATGACATCACATCAGGTGTCTGCCATACCTCACTTCAAAAGTGAAGACCGTCTACAAGAAACAAGAAAGGTAAGAATTCAAAATTGTGTTGTTTTAAGGTGAATGTGTGTTTTTTATGCACATTCATGGTTAGTGGCAAATGTTTCATATGAGAAAAATATTTGGAGGAGCCGCCGTTAACTATCTGCTGCAAGTCATTACGTTTTTGCATCACTAGAACCCCAATTTAAGTTTTTTTTATTGAGATTTGATTGGGAGAATTGTTTGTGTAGATACATTTCAATATTGGTACATCAGACACTGGTTTCATCAGAATAACTTTCTAATAAATGTCTTGTCTTTTATCAGGTTGTTGAGAAGGAGGAAGCTGAAACAGAGCTTGAGATGTGTGCAATGGCAGTGTTTGCACTTAATTTTATACTTTTGTATAAATATACTATATAAGTATATATACTGTATAAGTATACTTGTTTTACTTGTGTTGATGTGTAAAACACTTAGTGGCTAGCTTTACTGGCTGCAAAATTCATTGTGGGTTTTATTTATTTTTTTGGTGTTTTTATTTAAACAGAAAAGGTGATGCATATTTTAAAAAGACCTTCACAATAAGGTCTTTTGAAAAGTAAATTAAACATTGACTGTAACAAAATGTTTTTAGTAGTGTTTTAAGTAGTTTATTCAAAAGTAAAAACTATACTTAGATGTAGTAGTAAATATTAGGTAAAAAAATGTGTATGGTCTTTATAATAAATAATCTTTTTACTTTGTGTGAATGTAAATTTTTGTCTTTGGCAAAATAAATATTTTGATATTAAATCAAAATTTAAGGTTTCAACCAAATCATAAATATAATTTGAGAAAAACAAATGTAGGGGTAACAAATTAGAGTAATTTTTTTAAGTTGGTCCAAAGTAACATTTTTTTTCAGTGAGATAAAAAATGCAACAATAAACTTTTGGTTGTCCTGAGACCAAATCACAATGCCTCAAACCACATTGAATAAAGGAGAATGAGATAGATGGTGACTTATCTATGGAAACGTATTTTGAATATATTGATAAAAACAAAGACATATAGACCACTTCATGAAAAGACATTTTTTAGATACATTACAAAATTAGAAAGAAATTGATTTAGAATAACAGGTGAATATCAAGTTTTACTGACCTTTCACGTCCAGGTTGACAAAGGTCTCATGGTTGCCCTTTCTTGTGCTAGTATAACACTTATACCTGCCTTTGTCTTGAACTTTGACTCTCCTCAGGAGGAGGGACGCATTGCCATTTGTGATCTGGGAGTTGAACAAGCAAGTCCTTCCACTAAAATGCTTATTCTGTAGTCCAAACTGATCTTTGTTGTAGTAGTAGCTGTGAACAGGGATTTGCTGCTTGTACCAGTGGATAACCACAGTGCCGGTGGGTCTGAAGCTACAGGGCAGGATACAGTCATCCTGGATGATACAGGTGACATTGGCCTCTGGAAAACAAAACGTAATGGTGAACAACAGTCACGTTTGAGGAGCACTGAACAATTCAATCAAACCAATATCTTTCTTATTGTTACCTAATATTTCTCCTCCTGTAGTGTACAATTTGAAAAAAGTTGGCCTTGATATATGGAGTCTCCAGTGTAATAAACAATTTTTTTCTTTGTGATACTCTATTGATCCTTCCTCTCTCACTCTATTCACTTGTTGATTAATTATTACTGATTAATTAATTGAAGGTGAATTAAAAGAACATTTTAATCATTAACACTCTCATGTCTCCTGCTGGTTCAGAATGCAGCTGTTAGGGTTTCAACTTCAAACGTAGAGACCATATATATGTTTAAAGCTCTGCTAGGTCTGGCCTCTAACTACATTATCTTTTGAGCCTGAGTGAAGCTCCAGATCCTATTGACTGTCCTTCAGTTTCAACTCAAGACTAAAGGTGATTGTACTTTTTCCATCATGGCTCCTAGACTGTGGAAAACCCAGCCTGAGGAATTTAGGCTTTTTAAGTCAGCATCATCAATTTTCCTTACTACTTGTAAGTTCTTGCAGGCATTGTACTTTATTCTAGCTTGTTCTTACCACATCTGTGGTTATTTGGGTGTGTAAATCTCAAGAGCCTGTAGACACATCTGCCAATCAGAGGTATTGTATAAACACAAGAGTCAGTCAAGGCCAAGCTGACTGACTGCCCAACTTTGAAACACACACACCCCTTTCCCGGAGCCAATATGTCAGAATTAGGGATCCCTCCACTTTTGTATGGTCTCAAGGCCAGATGGCAGTATGGCATAGAGGTGTAGACAAGGGGAGTGGGAGGACATACAGTAAATGTCAGAATAGAGGACAATAGATTTCTCTACCCAGTGTTACCGGCAGATAAAGAATGCAGAGGATGCTGTGCAGCTTTGTCCATTGCTGCTTTGGGAATTGCTTTGCAGCAATGTGGACTTAAATCAAAGTCACTTGTAAAGCTGCTCAAATTTTAGATTTTTTTCATTTAGATTTTCTCATTCATATTCATGAGTTACATAATTGATCCTGATTGGAGGAGAGGTCAATATCTTTCACTAAATTCCCAGTGGAAATGCTGGACTTTGAAGCAGTTGTACAGTACAGTTGTTAATAAATGTACTGTATTTCCAGGAATAGATCAATTTCCAGGCAATGCTTTACATGTTCCCTGCTTCATTCTCACAGGGTCACACATAAACATTACACAAGCAGCAAAAACAAATTAATAATATTAACAATATATTGCTGGTATCACAACTAGACCCTGACCGAGTCCTAGCCCACCGATTACCAATGTTTTGACTGATATTTTGTCAAAAAGTGCAACATTTTCAAATCAATTTGAAAAACTTATATTTTATCAAATTTTCTAAATTTGAGAACATTGAACTTATAAGCAAACAAATAATTAAAAATAAACACAGAAATAAATGTTTGATAGATAAAAAATAAAAGAGCGCGTCAGCTGCTCACACTTGTATTAGAGCTCCCTCTACTGGATAATTCTAGTAAATAGCAATTACAACGTTCAAACAGACAAGTACATGATAAATAATCAATGTTTTTTTGTTTATTATACTTATTTAAAAATCGGGACACATCAGGTTGTATAACTACCGATCCCGATGTTGTCAAAAAAGTCAAAAAATATCGGCCAAACCGATATATCGGTCAGGGCTCTAATCACAACTCTCTGTACTTGCTACAATGTTACTTCCTACAGAAAATAAGTCATCCTGCATCCTGCATGGCCAGTACAACATGCACTGATGATACTTTTTGTGGCTACAAAAAAAATCTCAGCAAATTACCATAAAATGTCTCACAAGATACTCACTGATTGCAAACTGTAGGTATCATTATCAACAATATAAGGCATTCTCATTGGGACAAAACCTTCTCCATTGTCAACCTTCATAGATTTGTACTAGTTGCAGAAATAACACATTTTTCCTTGCATGAAAATTGTGTTCTCATTTTGGGATGGAGGTGGTTGTTCCAGGTATTACCCTAACCTAACCCTAAGCCCAAATCATGATTTATGTGTGTTATATGTGGGAAAATGAATCATGCCTCAGGCAGTTTACCTCAACAGCAAGCATTTACAATGTAAAATCAGCCCTTGTTCATTTCCTCTTAAAAATGGATCAACTTATTAGTTAACAGATACAACAGTAGCTCTTTATGGCATATCATTTGGTTAAATCTCTAATCAGAACACATTCCTCCTCTATAAAGTGTAGGAGCAGAGGTCTTGTCTTACAATACCTTTTGAGTGTGTCAATGAGAATTTCCCCAAGAAAATGATGAGCACAATCGCAAGTTCATGTGTCTCTGCCATTTCAGATGGTCTGCGCTGTGTTAATCCAGTGTCAGTGTATGGGAGTATGGCATGCATGTGTGTGAATGTGTGAATTGGTGTGCAGTGAACTGTGTGTGTGTCTGCGTGATTCCACTTAAAATGCTTCCTAACACTAATGAAACACTGACTAATTAACCAGGCAGGTAAAAGTTTAACCAGCCTCCTTCTGAATGGTCAACCACACCACGGCTTCTACTGAAATAGTTTAAGAAAACACATGTAACACCAAATAGTAACTGAAAAAAGTTACTATGTGTGTGCATGTCATGTTACATGTATAGATTGAAAAAGTATTTATTGATTTATTCTTCTCAAGCTAAGCACAGCAATTCACTAGTGCACTGCACAGGCTAGACTAAAAAGATAAAACAAAACAAAAGATGTTTAACTTGAAAAAACACCTCCTTTGAGCTTTGATTGATTACTTTTACACTGAAAAAGGAAACAGGCCTCCCTCCTCTGTCCAATCACATATCCACATACTAAGTGGTATGTTTTAGAGGAATGTGTCAGTATTCCTGTGAGCTTTTACCCACTGAAATGAGTGGACAGACATCAATACTAGGGCTGGGCAAGTTAACGCGTTATTATCGCGTTAACGCATTAATTAATTAACGCCGACAATTATTTTATCGCGCATTAACGCAGTTTTTTTTAATTGAACCGGAACAGAAAAGAACTGGCGGGGACAGAAAAATGGAGAAAGGTACCGAACTCTTACATGGACATTTTCATTTTAAATCTCTTCCAGACGGCGGAGTTGATAGAACCAAAGTTATTTGTAACCACTGCAAAGTTGAATTTTCTTATCACCGGAGTACTTCGAGCAGAGGTGGAAGAAACGAATTACAAGTACTCTCGTTACTGTAATTGAGTAGCTTTTTAGTGTACTTGTACTTTTTTGAGTATTTTTCAAAGTCAGTAATTTTACTTTTACTTAAGTATGGTTTGAATGAAGTAAAGTAGTTCGCTACGTTTGTACATCCATCCGTTACTGAGTAAATTATTTAAAATGATCAAAGGAATATTGCGAGCTAGAAAAAAAATTGCCCTGGGACCTTGCCAAATGTGGCAAGGTGCCACATAACCGGGGTCCGGAACAGACAGAGACGCAGACAGGGGGAGAGTTTAATGGCCAGCGTGGCCGCTTTATTTGCGAACACCGCAATCTCACGGCCCGGGTCTTGACGGCAGCTGTGGTCGGCGCCGCCTCCTCCGCCGGTCGTCCGCCCCGGTCCCGGTGGGCCAGCCGCGAAGCCCCAAGGCTGCCCCAGCCTGCCAGGCTTCCAGGGGCATCCCACCCCAACCCCGGCTGGTCAGGCGGCTTGCAGGCGGCTCCCGGCTGCCCCCGGACCTCCGCGGGACGCCGCAGCAGGAGACGGCCCGCTCCCGCTCCGTCTCACCCGTCGCTGGCTGGCTCGCTCTCCTCCAGCCGACCGGATCCTCCGTCCGCGTCGGCTTCAAACACACACGGCGCCAGCCTCTCACACTCTCGCTCTCACAGTCACACACAGGTTAAAAGGGCCCGGCTGCAATTAGGCTTAATTGGCCGCAGCCGGTCCCGGATCCAGGCTGGATCCAGTTTTGGAGAATGGACTCCTGAGAGTTGGAGGAAGATTGAGTAGAGGAGCAATGCCGGAGGAAGCTAAGCATCCACTCATTCTCTCCAAAGATCAACACATTTCTATGCTCATTCTTAGACATGTACACCAGAATCTGGGCCATAGTGGGCGGACTCACACACTGTCCAACGTTAGGAAGAGATTTTGGATCACAAACGCCAATTCAGCTGTCAGGAAGATCATTGAATGCAGCTTTTGTAGGCGCTACAATGGAAGAGCAGTGGAACAAAAACAAATTGTAGGGAGTTAGATTTCTAATCAATAGGCAGTCTCTTTCTCAGGTTCAGGTTGGTGTTCCTGCCTGTTATAATGGTACTTCCCACATGGCACATTAGGCGTGGCACTGTTTGAGGAGATTGAGTTTATAATTTCAGATAGAATTGAGAGCCTTAGAAAACATCAGTTCACGTTTCGATATTTGTGGTGGCTAATCCTAGTTTCAGAGGACAGACACCGTTTCACATGTCTGGGTTTTGTTCATTTAGTAAATACTGAATCCTACCACCAACCAGCACACTGCAGGTCAACACACTCTCTCTCTCTCACACACACACACAGACAGACAGACAGACACACACAAATATACACACACACACACACAGACAGACACAGACAGACAGACAGACACGCGCACACACACACACACACAGACAGACACACACAAACACACACACAGACAGACAGACAGACACACACACACACACACACGTGTGTGTGTGTCAATATGTTTTAACTGCTTTAATTTATTTTCAAATGGTAATAGTATATACTACTTGTGTAACTACTCAACCTGCATCACTGAAAGTGTTTGTTTTTTTTGACTGAGATTCTCCAAAGGAAATCCAGTACAAACATGGACTTCACAGACTAAAAAGTCCCCTGCACAGTAAATCCCAGCTGTGTACTTTTTTTTGTGCTCGACCACTTCACCTCACTCTAACAGGGACACTTGCTACTGAACATAGACTGTTTATGCTGCTCCCTGATAAAAGAAAAATGTTTCTGCTGGTACCTGTTCAGAAAAAAAAAGAAAACAGATTTATAAATGTTAACTTGCTGTTGCTCGGAAGGTGCCTGTTATAATGTTATGATCGTGACTCTGGACTCTGAGAGTAACTTGTTTTTCTATAACAAACTAGATAAAACGTTAATGCCCTGGCAGTGGCAAATTTGATTACATTAATGTTTAAGTTGAGATTTACAAGAAATATTTTAACTGCTACTGTGTAAAGGGAATACTGCTGTTAAAAAGCACCTTATTTGTTTAAAGTGCAAACCAAATGTTATTGCACTTTTGTTCATATAGCAGTACTTTTAAAATAAAAGTGCACAATACACTACTTTTGAATTCATTATTGAATTTTGCGCATAACAATGCGATTAATCGCGATTAATCGCAGAAAATCATGCGATTAATCGCGATTAAAAATTTTAATCGTTGCCCAGCACTAATCAATACATACAAATAATGAAAGTCACCACAGAACAATTCCTCCTGGTCAATGCAAAGAGATGCCAGGTTTGGTGTGAGTATCGCTTTCTTATGACGCTTTCTATTGCCATGGTAATTTGTTGTTTGTGTGTGTTTGTAGTGAATATGCTTAATGCCACATGTTTATGTGTGTAAAATCTCGTGTATGACGATCTCAGGTATTGCTTAGGCTGCTAAGCAATGCGTACATCTATTCTATACAATGCGCTGGCACATTTTAATGAATATCGATCACAATTGTTTTAATGCAGTGGTCAATTCGCATTTAGTCAAACGTGGCCCGCTATTACAAATGGGGTTGACACCCCTAACATAGATCTATATAAATAATCTTGGGAGATGATGACCTCTAGAGGCTGGAGTTAAGAAGTGACAATGGAGCAGAGTAGCCCTACCCATCCAGGAGACCAGCGTTTGACTCCGATCTGTTTCCTGCATACAGCAGATGTAAACATATATATAGCTGCCTGTTATCCACAAACTGTGGGATCACATGTACGAGGGAAACAAGCGCCGCGTGCATGATTCTTTAAGATGACATCACTCATCTCTGCCCTCAATCAATTTTAATCCCAGATTATAGGGACCGTGCCACTAGAATGGACTCATGCGGTAGTTGCTTCAATATTATCATTGATTCTGTTAGCCCTGATACAGGACTCTTTGGGGGTCTTTCATTGTATGCTCCAAAAGTGATCTGTCCTGCTCCATTGACTTTTCCCCCCTACGAAAGTCGGAGAGCCCTATAACGAAAAAACTACGCCGAATTTCACTTACCCAAACAGATGGCCGTAATCCTTCACTTGTCTACTATTACCGCGGTGACATGCGCAACATTTCCTATCCACAAATAAAACCTTTAGACTTTGTTTAAGACGGTACTCTGCTTCCGAGCAATACGCACGCTGCTGCCTCCAGTGGTCGAAAGGTAGACTGCATTTGCTTTTCTAATAGCCTAGGTGCTTGACCTTTTATTACCTTGACAAAATGGAGTATTCTTGTAGGGACAATTAAGCCCTCATCATATATATGTATGTATATTGTTTTAGCTATATTTGACATGGATACAATTAGGGCATTTACTTTTGTTGTGCTAACTGTATACTGATCTATACTGTGTGTGTATATATAGACTTTATTCTGATGACTTAATGGTAGTTACACACATTTGGTTTTATTGCCTAAACATTACAGTACAACAAAATCTCAAGAGAAACTGGCTTGGAGAGCTTTGGTACCATCATAACATTGTGTATCACTCTTAATGCCAGGGCATTATTGTTGTTGATATTATAATAATAATAAGTGCAATGTTTTAAGATGTGGCCCAATAATAACAATAATGGCAATAATATTAATATTGTTGTTGTTATTATTATTGTTATGTATTATAGTATTATACTGTTATTATTAGAAGTATTATTATTATGTTTGTTTGAAATAACCTGTGTTACCCAGTTGCCATTGTAGAGATGTAGGTGTAGAGATTGGGGCTCCTATTTCATCAGGATGGGTTGAGGAGACATTGATGGAAAAAGCTGGTTAGGAGCCACAGTTTTAAGAGACAGATCAACTGACTGGAACAATACTGGCACAGTAAATGCAGTCATAAGTGCAATGTTTGCAGATGTGGCTCAAACATATGTTTGCATCTGTCTCTACTCCATTTGTGTCCTCCCACCATCACAGTACAATTCAAGGGAAAATCCTGCAACGTACACTTTGAAAAAGTAGGCTACAGGCTTTTTTTTTTATCTGGTCAGAATGATGATGAAACGGTTGGTTGTATTATCCCCACCCCGCCCTCTCCTGCCTCCAGTTTGTAGGTTACTGAAAGATTTCACCAACCACAGATAAGAAGATTAGAGAGGAATTAATGGCATTCCTTTGTCATTATAGGAATAAATTGATATTTGGTTTTAAATCTGAGGGAGGAGACAGTGGGGAGTAGGGGCAACATGTTGTGTCAGGAGACATAAGCAGAGGGATGGCACAATGACAAGTAAATAGAGGTAGAAGGATGCCTGTGTATTGGAGCTAAGCATTCGATATCTGGACTTATGTACACGCTGTTATAGGAGATGACAGGGTTGGATAACACAGAAGAGACTGGGCGATTGCGTTGTGGGGCAGAATGAGTGCAGCTGGGATATGGACATGCCGGTAGACAGCAGGGACAGCTGTGGCTTTCCACTGGCGTCCTGGAGAATCCCTGGGTGAGAAACTGACGTAGTGGGAGGACCTGTTTGGTTCCTCTCGTCTTTCCAGCCCCAGCCTAACCATGAACGTGGCCCTCCTGGCCCTAAGACTGATGTGCTTGGCCTGGCTGTGGCCTGTCACTCAGCTCAACAGCAACCACTACCCAATGAAGAGGAGACACAAGGATGTGTATCTCGGAGAGAACGCCAAACATGGAGGGTGAGCCAACGTGCAGGACCATTTTCGTGGGTTGTTGTCTTGGAGTTGCTTCTGCTGCATACGTTTTGACAGCTGACCACTACTTTTTGTTGGTTTTGCAGGAGGCTGTGTTCTATTTCATAGCAATGAATAGTAGGCTGCTTTAGGGTGTCATTAAATTGTGGTTGCACGGGTAGGCGTGATGCTTTCCACCAATGTCATCATTGCACAGTCCATGGTAAAGGCAAAGGCAGGGTGAGAGGTGACATCGGGATAGCAGTTTGTGGTTGATTATAACACATTGCACGCACTGTTAAAGTTCAGGTAACTCTGGCTCCAGTTGATTAGGAGGTTGAAAGTGTAATGTTGTGATTCTCAGTCTCTCATTTATAATGAAAGAGGAGTTAAGCATAGGAAGAGAGACATTGATACTGCTGCAGCATTGTGAGCTTGATTTGTTGGCCAAAAGTGTAGGTTGTTGTTGAATGAATAATGGGTTCAATACAAGAGTAAAATAATTAATTTAGACTTTTGGTTCACATCAATCATTATATGAGATCATGTAGATCTGAGTGAAAAAACATTCTGATTTAAATGGCAGCATAGCAAATATCACTGGTCCTTCCTGTTAGCCATGATAATAGAGAGGCCCTTTGTCTGAGAGAGGCTGTCTGCATAGTTGAAATCACTAGAGTGCGGATAGATTGAAAGTAAAACAACTCTTAGTTCCTTGCTTTTGGTTTTAATCACACTTGCTCATCACTTAATCCCTGGACCAGATGTCAGCACTGCTTCAAGTGTGTGTGTGTGTGTGTGTGTGTGTGTGTGTGTGTGTATGTGTGTGTGTTGTGTTAGAGAGAGAAAGGTTTTTTTTGTAAGCTCTGGTTCATCTGACGTGCTGATTTGTGTCTTCTGTGGTTCTCAGACGGGTTGACTTGAAGATGAAAAAGTTGGACAGCACCAAGTCCTTGCTAATCAAATCTGAGCAGCTGCTTCGTATTGACGACCATGATTTTGCAATGCGGCCGGGCTTTGGAGGTAAGACACAAACCCAATCCAGTCAGCTAGCTTGTCATACAAGACAATTTTTGTATATCTATCTATTCTATCTATCTATCTATCTATCTATCTATCTATCTATCTATCTATCTATCTATCTATCTATCTATCTATCTATCTATCTATCTATCTATCTATCTATCTATCTATCTATCTATCTATTGTAACACTTTTGCCAATGAATGGTGATCAACTGATATCCCTGTTAATATAAATATAATAGTGAACTTACTCTCTGCTAGTCTTCTCTTTATTAATGGATTTTGACTATTATCATTATTGTTATTATTCTTCTATTCTTATTATGAAGCATGTGCTTGCTCGGCAACTCAGAGAGGTTAATGTAGGTTACAGTGCCATCTTTGGCATTAGCCCACCCCAAAAAACCCTTACTGACCCAGATTGTCTGCAATGTTAAACAGACAATGCCTGCTGCTGGTAATACAGACTGTTTTTTTAATACAGTAATCTGGACTGTGTACCTGTGGGAAAAAAATTGAAATCCTGAATCCTGAATGTTGCAGGATATTTGAAGGACTGTGATAATTCTTAAGTTGTGTTTTTGCAAACTCAGAAGTGTAGAATGTTTTGTCTTTAGTTTCCATCTCTGAGGCTATATACTACACATAACAGTATTCTCTTTCCTGTGTTCCCAAGTGCTGTTGGATTGAGCTTGTGGTTAAGTAAATGAGGATCATGACTTTGTGGAATCAGATCACCCAGGTACAAGAACATAGTACATTCAAATAGGGCATTTATTTCATTGGGATCCCTGTTTTTTATAGGATTCCCTCATGTTCATGACCTTCACGACTAGGGAGTTGAGTGCTGTCACAGAGCTCAGATGTTATAGAATCATGAATGTATTTTTTTTCATAGCATTAGATGTGTTGAAAATTGAAATTATACAAGCAAAACTGAGACTTGCATGTCTTTGGACTGTGGGATGAAACCACGCTAACATGGGGAGAACATGCAAACGGCAGACAGAAACGACCAGGTCCTAGAGTTCCATACCGATAGGGTGGCCTAAAAGAAGCAATGTCTGATCCAATTCAGCAACCGCATTGCTAACACGTTCATCACTACCTGATTTAGTGAGTTAGTGATTGGGAGCAATTCCTGGAATGGGATCTGCATTCTTGTCTAACACTTCTGTCACATTTGTGAATCCAATTGAATCACTAACTTTAAAGACGAGTTAAAAAAAAAAATTTGATTTGTTACATACATATTAGATATTTATGTTATGCCAATTTTGACATACTATTAGAACTGTGTGTCAATTTAACTGAAAATGTGAGTTGTGAGTGTGATTTGTATACCACTGTTTGTCCTGTGATGGGTGACCTGTCCAGGGAGTTTCTCTGCCTTCCACCCAGTGCATGCTGGGATAGGTTCCCGTGAATAGGGCTGAGCAGATCAAAAAAATGAATGAATATCTGCATCAATGAAACAGCTAGTACATTTTGCAGGACTGTAGTACTACTTGAGTCTGCTCTCAGTCCCACTTTTCTGACACCTTGGACTTTTGACTCGGACTTGTCTTGTTCTATTAGATGTTCACTTGACGTTTTTTTTCTGCCTATCTAAAAATGAACTAAAGATTTTCTCCAACATTTTTCTCCACCTGGTCCACCTTCATTTACACCTGTGTATACGTAACAGTCTTCAAACCTCTATGCTATTTTTTTGATTAGCATTAATTGGTTGGATGTTGAAGGATGTAGTACCTGCAGATAGATCTACATCACTGTTGATCCTAAAGAAACTCTGTGAGCATTATTTATTTATTTATATTATTTTTACATTTGGAACGATATGTACACTGTTCCTTGCCTATTTTGGTCTCAGTGTTGAATAGCATTTGATTTGCTCTGATCTCGGTCTTGACTACAGCCCTGCATCCAGGACTTTTGAGAGTGATTGGAGAATGCTGTAAGAAGGTGTGACTATCTGCGTAGGTAAAACCATCATAAGAAAGGTTTTCAGAACCAGAAAGCATGCTGCGCCCTGGTTTTTGACAAGAAACATTTTCTGATAGAAAAGCTTCTTTAAAAATCACCGGGCTACAGTGGGCTAATGTCAGTGGCAGTGGGCCACATTTCATAAATCAGCTTTGGATCTATTACCTTATAGTCCCTGTCTGTGAGAGTCTTAGTTTAAGATAGGATTTAATGGTGCTTTGCCATTCCTTAAGCTGTACTTTGATGTGAGCAATCATACGGATCTTAGTGAATTAATTATATTTTCTATGCTGTCATAAGGTGCTTTAGCTGTAGGTTAGTGGAATCGCTTATCTTATCATAACAATATTATTATGCAAGTAATACAGGCAACCTATGATATTTTAGACTGAATCAAGATTCAGTGTCTATAACTTGTATCTAAGTTCAGCTCCTATAATTTGGTTTCTCTAAAATGTATTTAGTTATAAATAAACATTACTCCTCATACCTGTGATGTAGCTCATTCAGAAATTAAAAAGTTGATTACAATTTTCTCCAATAAGATGGACAAACCATGCCAAGTATTTAATGGCATCTTATCTGGGGTCCTGGAGTGGAGATGAGGATGGCAAGGAGGTGAAGGATGGGATTAGTGCTGAGGGGTTATGAGGGGTTATGTGTGTCGCTGATAAAGAGATCATATATTTGGAAAAAAACATGTATATCAACAGTCAGCTGATGCATGCTTTAGAGCCAGCATGACATCAGGGTCATGGATTTTTGTTTCCACCGAAGACAATATACTGTCGAAATCCTTCTTGCGTGTCTGCTGGATGTCTTGTCTTTCACTTATCGCTCAGCAGTCGGATTTACAAATATTTTAATCTTCGGGAGACGCGGAGACAGATGAGTCATGTAGGAGGAGATTGTACCGAAGCTTGAACCTGATCCATTGCAATGTCTGACCTTTTGTAGGGTCAGCTATTCCTGTCGGCATAGACGTCCAGGTGGAGAGTATTGACAGTATATCTGAAGTAAACATGGTACGTGCCTCTGGGACTCTTGTAACATACCAATATACAGTGTCTTCCTTTGTCCATTGGGGTTGAGCACCGGTGTTGTTTTATAGGATTTCACCATGACTTTGTACCTGAGGCATTACTGGCAGGACGATCGCCTGGCCTTCCCCTCCAGCAGCAACAAGAGTCGCACCTTCGATGCTCGTCTGGTGAAGAAGATCTGGGTTCCCGACGTGTTCTTTGTCCACTCCAAGCGTTCCTTTATCCATGACACAACCATGGAAAACATCATGCTGAGGGTTTATCCTGATGGCAATATCCTCTATAGTGTCAGGTAAAAAGAAATCTCTATCAAAGCAGGAACCATTAACCTTACATGTGCAGGTAGACAGTATATGTACATTCAATGGTGGGGCAGGGAGACTGGTAGGATTAATACAACTGAGATGTTCTGAATATGACCCATGAGTACAAAGCCAAACTAACTGTGAGCTGTGTTGTAGGATCACTGTGACTGCGCTTTGTTCAATGGACTTCAGTAGTTTCCCTCTGGACACACAGAATTGCTCTCTGGAGCTAGAGAGTTGTGAGTATCAGACAACAGTTGGTACAGTGCTGCTGCCTATGAATGCCTTATGAGATATCCAATGAGGAATGACGTAGATTTGTTTACATTCTCAATAACACCCAGTCAAACAAGAGTCTGTATTGTGGGTGACTATCTGTTTCCCACATGGCACATGCAATATGTCACGCAGAAGAAAAAAAAGCGTTTTGACGCCCTGTTTTCTGTCTTTGTGATTTAGTAGGTAGTGCCGAGTTCTTTAAATCACAGGAGTCAAACTACAGGTCAAAAATGCCATTGGATATCTTTAAGCATTGTATCCCTGCTATACTGATAGCACCGGAACACACACATACTACGCATTAACTCACTTGACAAACATAAACATCAACCATCACCATCCTCTTTTTACATAGAGTAAATTACTGGTAATCCTCAATCAGGTCAATCTCTGTCCATTATTCATATGTGTCTTTATCTGTCTTTCTGATGCAGGATTTAAGAGGGATTAATGCTATTTTTCATTGTGGTCTGTTCATGATAGCCAGTACACTTGAAGTTAGTCATATTTCATCAGAGACTGACTGATTTTAGAGTCAGGATCTGTGCAGACTATGATAGTTTTGATCACAGGTACCCAGAGACAGCCAGCCAGACATAATGTATGGTTCATAAACACATCATACACAGGTTCCTCTTATATGCATGCACACACAGAGGGTTCTCTCTCTCTCTCTCTCTCTCTCTCTCTCTCTGTCTCTCTCTCTCTCTCTCTCTCTCACATACACACACAATAAAGCATGGATCCTGATCTTAGAGGAGATTTGGGCATCCCATTTCTGTGCACTCCCTGCTCTCCTCTGAGGAACACATCCATGAATCTTCTAAGAGAGGCAACATGTGAAGGTGTAATCCCTTTTTCTCCTCTCTTGAAGATGCATACAATGAGAACGACCTCATGCTCTACTGGAAGAATGGGAACGATTCATTAAGGACTGACGAGATCGTGCTCTCTCAGTTTTTTATTGAAGAATTCCACCCTTCCTATGGGCTTGCCTTCTACAGCAGTACTGGTATGTGCAGTTCTCTGCTGTCAGTGATGTTTCAGGGGCTCTCTGAGATGTCCCCCTAGATTTGGGAACAACCAGAGAGCTCCTGATATTACCTGATATTATCCTAATATTAATACTTATGCCACAATAAAATAATATTGCCATTTTAAAAGGGAAAGTTTAGAATTCCTAGACCTAGACATTATATTTTCCTCCCCTAGACCCGCTGGTAGCCACAGCAAACACAACGGTCATGTATGTCAAACAGTGCAACTCTAGTATTAGCCCTCTTCCAGCTAACAAAACAATGCAAGTATATCAATAATACCACTGCTAATTGCCCCCAAAACATCTTGAGTAGTTTCCACATAAGAGTTACAAATAAACTATAAATTCATACGGTTGTGAAGTAAAGCCAATGACACTCTTTTCTCATAATCCAGCATGATGATGACTATTTATTGTCAGATTAATTCATTCGTCATGTAACGTTCACTTTTTGGAGTCGAACCAAGTCAATGTGCAGAATTTATCTGCATCGGTTCATATAGTCAACATATAGTTAGACATAGAAGTGTAATTATCGTCGCAACTGTGAAATATCGGTCTGAAAAACGATTGAAACAACACAACTGTCATGTGTAGGTCTAAACATCCTGAACTTTCCCTTTTCATATTTTCTAGAAGACTAAAGCTCTTACTCACTAAGATTGTGTTGTGTGGGCTACTCACACACTGCCGTGCTCCGGACATAATGTTCTTCTGCCAATCCCATTTGGTAATTTCAGAGATATAGTGTGCAATATGCAGAGCAAATCCTTACTGACACAAAGCCTCGGAGGGCAGCTAGATTGTGTCTGTCTATCTCTGCTATTTTTTGTGGTGGATTAATCTGGCACCCTTTGTATTGAAATTCAATAACACGACATCTTGCAATGTATTTCTTGAATTTTATTCCAGTTAACTGTTGGAAAATATTGAAATCACATAGTATAGGGGTATTGATAATTACTGTGAAAAAAAACATGAATCCATTACTAGATAAAATTCAAGGGATGTCAGACTTTCAAACTCCATTTTAAGGATCATTTAAGGATTTTTGTTTTCAAGATGATATGAAAGAGAATCATAATGTGTGGTATTAGTATTAGTCAGTACACTATTATGGAGTATTTCAGTATAATAGTGCATCACTGACCTCACCACCAGCACCATTCATGCTCCCTTCCACCATCTGACTGCTATGCTACTGTGGGCTTTTTCATTTTACGTCATTATGTAAGTCTTTTAGAGCTGAGCTGAACCTCTGAAACGCTGAACCACTACTAAGCTCACATTTTCAGAGGAGTGAGAGAGAAAGGGTACATTTTCTTCTCTGTGTGTCAGCGTGGAATAATCTCTTAGAGTTATCCTATCTAAGAGGTCGTTGTGTTGCTTCCGCTCTAGACATATCAAACCCCACGCGATATTAATACTTTCTCATTCGGGTTCTACATTTAATTCCTAAGATTTGCGAGACTTTTTCTCACAGCACTACGCAGAGTGACAGTCTGTTCTCTTCCACTCATTGTGTTATTATATATCCCCCCCCCCAACCCCCATGTATGCGTTCTGTCTCTCTATCTCTCTTTCAGGTTGGTATAATCGGCTCTACATAAACTTCATTCTCAGGAGGCATATCTTCTTCTTCATGCTTCAGACATATTTTCCTACCATGTTGATGGTGATGCTATCCTGGGTGTCCTTCTGGATAGACAGGAGGGCCGTGCCTGCCCGTGTCTCTCTGGGTACAGTACTAACACCCTTGTGTACTCCATTACATTTAATGGGGCACAAGTGAGATGAGAAGTAATTGAAAACTTTAATGAGACTGAACAGAATGATTATTTAGGTCTTTTTTCCTGGTTGGACCACACCTGAAAAAGTATCACATTTCTTCTCTAGGTTTAGTAAGTATTAGGCTGCTGCTTTCACGGTTAGCAGGGCAGGAAGCAGAATTGTTTAACTCCTTTATAAGAGAATGAAACAAGCTGCACAATGGGCTGCAAGTATGAGATGCTCTGATAACACACTATGACAAAACTATACAGACATCAGTCATACTAAGTCATTGCATCGGTGTGTTAATTCTTGCACCGTTTATACCTTGTTAGGTGTTTATAATACAGAGGCCTCTAATAATCTAATAATAAGTGAATGGTGTTTGATATGTTGTCTTGGTTCTTTCTGCATCCAGGCATCACCACAGTTCTGACCATGTCCACCATCATCACTGGTGTCTCAGCCTCTATGCCACAGGTGTCTTATGTCAAAGCAGTAGACATCTACCTGTGGGCTAGCTTCCTCTTTGTCTTCCTGTCCGTCATTGAGTACGCTGCCGTCAACTACTTCACCACCGTGGAGGAGATGAAGAAGCTCAAGAGGGCAAAGGTCATTCACATTTAGTTGCGACTGTAATGCCTCCTGACATCTCCCTTCAAGTCACATTATATGTGAAAATGTTGACCTAACCATCACAAGTCAAAATCTTACATCCTCTGCTCTCTCTCCTCTGTTGCTATAGATCCCTGCCTCCTCCTATGCCACCCAGGCTATGGTCTATGATGGCTGTTTCCATGACAATGAAATTGACCTGGCTTCCTTTCCAGAGGTGTCCAGCACCCCGAACACAGAGAGGACCACTCAGTCTCAGAACTCTAATGTTGACTCCCCACCCACGGAGGGCACCAGGCTACGTCGCAAGCACCCCTTGAAACAAAACCTCAGCTTCATCATGAGCAACAGCTACATGATAGACTCCTTCTCCAGAATCATATTTCCCATGACTTACCTGCTGTTCAACATCATTTACTGGAGTTTGTATGCATAGGACATACACACAACTCCCTGTTGTTTTGCGATATGCAGTGGACTACACACTTACTTGACTAATGTCGACTGTCATGATCATAACATCAGACAGGCTGCGATAACACCTCCTAACTGTCAACTCACAATACTCTGCTGTCCTTTAGGATATGACCTTAACATTTGCACAGTGTCGAAGTGTTGAAGCGATATCCTACTAAATGCGTTGCACTGGCTATTATTTTGTGTGTGTTTGTGTGTGTTCTTGGCTGTGTGCGTGTTTTATAACAGATGAAGCAAAGTCATTTTTAGGACATTATTTTACAGATAGAATAGATCACATAAACAGTCACTTGTATAATTATTGTAAAACCTCTTGAAAATAAACCTATTCTGTTAAACGAGCGTGTCAAGACACTCATTATCTGGTTCTGAGACAACACAATATACGCGCAGAAGCCTTTTATACACTGGGACTGGAACTGGTGTTGAAGGGTTTCAAACATTAAACTGGTGATTTTAACACGTGGGATTGCCAAATGCGTACATTGCATACATTGCCTTAAGATGCACACAAGGGTGGTGATCTTGAAAGAACGTTTATACAGCGTGACATTTTTTCTGCTTTGATTGAAGAATTTAATCTGAAAACCCCTTTTGTGATTTTCTTGACTCTCTGCCTCCCTCTGGTGCTCAGTAAAAGAAAGACATTTCCCTCTGTTTCTCAAGGGTTATTTATAGAGAGCATTCATTCTGATACTGTATTTAATATTGTATATGCATTTACTTCTAAATATGGATGATCAATGTTTCGACATAATATGTGTTGATTAAATATTTTTCTTCATTGTCCCCTCCCATTTCAAGTCCTGAAAAGCAGGTGCACAACATGACAGGTATGACACTAGTAGTGTGTGACATCTTCAAGAGCCTTCAACACAAGAGCCTCAAAACGTATGTGAAGAGTTATGCCGCTTTCAGCTCCGGTGCATTGAAAACACAATACAGTCACTTCAACCATTCACAACATTCAGAGCCCTAGGCCGCACCCTGAGGCACACCCTTAATGACATGACAATATCCAAATAACCATATGAATAACATTGGTTTTAACTAATTATTACAGCCAGATGACACCTAATACCCCATTGGGCCTTTTTCTGTGAGAGTATTGATGATCTGGGCACACAGGGAATGAGAAATGGTTGATCAAGATATGTTTGAAGCGAGTGAGTATATGAGTGTGCTTGTCAGTCAGGTCCACCTACACAGAATGAGCTTGCAGTTTCAGGGGCGTGCCACATGTGTCAGCTATTGATCCTGGGGACGTCACTGTCAACTCTTACAGCCTACCAACAACCAACAGTCTCTTTTTGTGTTGTGGCTCCGGTGTTGCATTTGGATTGGATTTTTGTCTTGCCTGTGAGAAACTTATGTTGTGTGAAAATGAAGACAAAGTCATGAAAGCTTCAGACATGTGTTGGAGTGGACCTGCATGTTTGCACACATCCGATTGGCTCAGGTAACATTTTTACGGTGTTATATTTACTTTTCCTTAGTGAGAGAAATAAAATCCCTTGAAATACAGGACTGGATGAGAAATACAAGTTGTTTCAAGTTTCTGTTAAGTACAGTATGGTAGCATATCTTCATGAAGTGCAATAATAGTATAGTAATGTTATGTAATGTAATAAGTATATGTATACATTCTGTTAATCTAGATATACAGGTATATCTAAATCACTTCTTAACCCTATTATCTTACTATTATCTTTACCTTCATATTGTCTTACATTGTGTTGTTTTATCGTGTTTCATCTTATTTCATGATGATGCTGTTTCAATTGATTTGATTGTTAAGCGCTTTACAAACTGTATTTTAAAAAAGTGCTACCCAAGTAAAGTTCATTAGTATTATTATTATCATGTACACTCAGTATCCATTCATCTCAGGAGTAAACTAAAGTCACTGTCACGTTACCTGCTACTGAGTTTCTATGTGAAAAAGGGTAGACTGTGGCCATGAAGGGATACACCTAGAGAGCAGCAATGTTTAGGTACGCTGTGGCATTCAAATGATGCTCAGTCGGTATTATGCTTTATGTGTACCAAGAAAACAGCACTATTGACAGAAAGTGCAGGATGGATTTGTGCTGTTTGCATAAATACTGAGATGTTATTTGCATACTCAGCGGTGGTGATTTATTTCAGGAACCTCTAGACAACAGAGCAACTGTTTCTGTGATACTGGAACCTGTGTGTCTGGCTCCAGTGATCATACCATGTTTAAAGTCACTTAAATCCTGTGTCTTTAGTCCAACAGTAACTGAACCTCTGGGATGTGTAAAACAACCATAAAGTAAAAAATATTGTGGTAGCAGACTTTACAGAGCTATAAATACTGATTACATCACAGCTCAATGACACCAGCAAACCGCTCAGAAAAGCTCCGGCCCCAGCAAACATCTGTGCGTCCATACTAATGTGTGTGTTTATGCACTGCATTTCTATTTGCAGTTTCCCAAAGCTGTGATAAAGACCATTGTTTTGAGGTATGGTTTTACTGAAAGGTGTATCTGGACTAAATGCACTAAAATGTTTGCCTTAGAATTAGTTATTTCTAAAAGGGATTAAGTGATATGCTTAGCTGATTTGTTGAATAGAAACACTGATACAGTCACAAAGATATCACAGAAGTATAGGGAGGGCCATCAGATGTTAAGTGGTGTACGTGTTTTTTTCATCTGGGTATTGTCTGCGTGACTCATTCCTTTGTAATGCAGCCTAGCCCTGATGTTCGTCGTTAGAACTGGATTTCAACAAATACAAAACATCTACAATCTCAATCTACAATCTTTATATTTGTTATATGACAGAGTGAAGAACAGCAACACAGGCACACATGTCAGATGTCCATATTGGTTCCTGGTAGCCCTTCTACTTCTACTCACAGGTAAGGTCTGACATGAGGAACGACAAAGTATTTGAGGACACCTGCTTTTAAAGGCAAAAGGTGAAAAATGTTGTTTGCTTACAATGGAGAAGAGGCCCATTACTCTGTTATCTAGACTGACCTCTGTCAGTCATGTATTCAACACACACACACACACACACACACACACACACACACACACACACACACACACACACCCACACAGACAGTTAACATGCCTCCCAAATATAGATAACCTGCTTGTCTAGTCTGAGTACTGTCTGTTTTCATAAACCATGAAACACAAAGCTGTCACCTCTTCATGAGTAATATGATAACAGAGAGGAACAAAGCGCTACCTTAACATGGCTAACCTTTCCATTCCATTCATCAGGCCATGCTTCATGTAATCACACTTCCTCCAATGCTTCCCTGCCTTCCTCTCCACTGACCACTGCCGCCTCGACGGCGCCGGACACCACGAGAGCCACGGCGGCTTCTACCGCTACCGTAACGCCTGTCCCGTCACACACAAACACAACAAATGCACATCAGTCAGGTAAACTGCCAAAAAGTGTGAAAATCGCAAAAAATAAACATCAGCACAGGCCACATCTCATTCAGCAGCACTAACACCATCAAACAACCTTGCACACCATCCCCCTACAGTCCCTCTGACAAAGCACGACCCTAGCCCACAGCCACAGTGGCTCTACCCTTTCTATCCGCTCCCATATCACTGCCGTTGACCACACCCAATTGGTAACTGTCTCATAACTCCACAGTATAGCAGTGGTCCCCTTTTATCATTGTACCTTGATCAGATAAATGGTGAGTTATTGCAGAGTAAACTAACACACGGACTGCCATTCATATCCATTATACCCATTTTAATGTCAATGCTCTCTGTCCTCCATTGTAGTGACTACAACGGAAACATTCAATCAAACAACAGTCATTCATAACATCATAAAAGGTACTGTGATAATTATAACTAGTCTCACTGAAGGTGAATGGGTGACGCATTACGCACCTTAGTAGAGTTGAATGCTTGTCACTTGGTGATACTGTAGCACACAGGAGATGTATGATACATAACAAGGAGTCAGAGTTATTCTCACAAAATGCATCATATGAACTATTCTTTACCTCTTCCTCTCCCCTGTCGCTGGCTGTGGATTCAGAGCCTGTGCAGGTGCAGTGCAACGTTTCCCAATCCTGTACTAATCAATGTAAGTAAAAGGCATTTGTTAAAAATGTATAGATTTTAAACTTTGCAGCTGAATTTGTTTCATTTTCAGTTTTTATTGCTTATATAAATTATGTTCCATGTTTTTTTTCCTTACAGCAGTGTACTACTGGGTGCAAGTCACTGTAGATGTGACTGGTGATGAGAAGAATGAATCGGACATCAGTACCTGGGTATGTAGGCCGGGATGTGGGGAGGTTGGTCATGGACGACAGCGATAGTCTCTTATCCAAATACTAAATGTCTGTTTTTGCCAAATATAATGAGCATGATGTTCCTCTTTCTCAGCTTCATCAGCTGTTTCATGATCACTTGGACAGGTGCATGTCCCCAAACCATACAGAACCAAAGACCACGAGCTCAACAGCCTTTCGAACCACGTCTGTCAGCCCTTCCTATGACTCAACGCGCAACACGACGACGCTGTTACAAAGCCACAACACAACTGCAACTTCACAGTCGACGATGCCGCTTCACAGTGGCTCAACGACGATCACACCTTCATACAATTACAGCACAATGATTGACGCTAACTACAGTACGACGTCACGCAACGGGCCACGCAACATACCTGGGTAGAATATCTCACTGCAATGATTCTTGTGTATTGAATGAATGAATGAATAGTATGTAGTGTTTTTTACCTGATTTAACATACTGATAAAGCATACATTTTTTTAGAATGTGCAAGACCATAAACACCATGAACTGCCAGGTTTTTTGAATCATGGCGGTTGGCCACCTCTTCCTCTCTCCGACACGGCCACCCCTCTAACCCCATGTTTTGTAAATGCAAGAAAAGTTTTGTAAACGCAAAAAAGTATCGTTAATGCAAAAAATTTTCGTAAATGCAAAAAAGTATCGTAAACGCAAAAAAGTATCATAATTGCAAAAATGTATCGTAAATGCAAAAAGTATCGTAAATGCAAAAAATTATCATAAATGCAAAAATGTATCGTAAATGCAAAAAAGTATCGTAAATGCAAAAAATTATGGTAAATGCAAAAAGGTATCGTAAACGCAAAAAAGTCATCATTTTTAATAATTAAGTGATAGTTTATATTTCTTTGTTTACAATACTCCACTTAAATTTATAATGCATTCTGGCCTTGTGTTGACTCCACAGGTTAGGGTCTCCAAATCACACTCTGGGGACAACTGACTTTTAATTGATTCATTTTGTCACAATTTCTTTTTCAGTGATAATGAAACGACTGGTGTCAACCTATTTCAGGTAAGCAATATCCTAATGTGTGCATGTGTGCTACTGAGGAGAAGGATTGTGTTAATCAAGATAGATCCATCTGTTTTAACAGGGGATTGAGGTTTCGTGCTTTGAGAAAACCGGAATCAGGTCAGTGAAATATTGAACTGTTTTCAAAATGACATGAATGTTTAGTTTCCATTTCCTCCAAAAGCCTAACACTGTCCCTCAACGTTAGGAAGACTAACTGCACTGTACTGCTGAAGCTGAAGCAGCCCACGAATTCTTGTTGTATCCTCCGTACTGTGTGTCTGGGTGGGAACAACTCCATGCACATCCATGCGGTGGCAAAAAGAGTGGAAAGAGTGGGTGAGTGTTGCATGTTGCATGTTCTGAAATACAAAATAACTTAAATATCGACCTTCAGAGGGATGAGTTCCCATTATGCAAGCAAGGGTTTGTGTCCTTATGCAGGGAGGCTGCCTCGAAGAAATGACAGCATGGAGTGCAACAGCTCTCTCCAATATCCAAACACATGCATTGCTACTGGTCATACCAATGCATCATGGTAAGCTGCTCTGTATTGTGAATTTCTTTTCAGCCCTTCACCAAGCACTTCTCTTTTATATGGTCAATCTAGAGACACTTTTTAGAGAATATTTTGTTTCATTTATTACAGTTTTTTTTGATTGCTTTGACTCAATTTGCACAACAGAGTTTCAATGTGCAAAAATCTTAACACAGAATGCTATACTGCTCATTTTGGGTTCAAAATCTAATATAACATGCAAAATATAAATACCAGTGTCAAATGAGAGAATATTATATGCAAAAGTGTATCATAGCACCAGAACATTGGATATGTTCATCGTTGAAGTTTAATTATTGGTGCATTTTCAAATACAATAGCCATTATCAAATAATGCGGTCAAACACAAAATAATTGTCATCAAAAAAGACTATGCAAGGGTCATTTCCTCATAAGTAATTCAAATGAAGTACAGCAAGCATCCCCTGTGATCCTTTGTGATAGACTGAGGTATACATATATATATATATAGCTTGTGTTTTTATGTAAGACAAACAAAATATTACATTACAGTAGATTACTGTCTATGAAAGAAATCATACAGTAATGCAGTAAACTCAACTGAATTTTACAGTAAAAACAAAAACAACAGTAAAAGCAAAAATGACAGTAACAAAAAACAAAACAAATGCATTTCAGTGCTTAAGCAGCATTTTGCCTCTCTGCTGCATTTGGCCACAGAATCGGCATCATCGGCTCCATGTTGTCAGAAACTGCCATTCAGGTTTCTAAGCAGCCTTTTATGTAGTGGTGAAGAGATTATCAATTGTCTTGCAATACTACTAACCTGGGCAAGGTTGCTGGAAGTGATGAGACATGGCTACAAACACCTGATGAACTGATTTAGTGACCTGCGTTTGTAGTGATAAGCATTTGAACATTGTTGTAATGTTAGGTGGCAGTACTCTGAGGATGGAGCAGATGATTTAGAGTTTTGCACTTTGTATGTCAGCATAGGATGTAGTGTCTTAGAGTATGAATTTTGAAAGTCAGTGTGGCACTTTGCATTTAGAGTTTTGCACATTGAAAATCTGTTGTGCAAATTACGTCAAAGCAATCGAAAAAAAACTGTAATAGAGCGCTATAGCACTGACCATTGCACTCCTCATAACTGGTTCATTGAAATGTTGAAATCTCGGGAAACTGAACTTATTCTAAAGTTGCATTCATCACAATTTGCTAAATTCATATAAGTAATGTAAAGATAAATGAAAATGACCATGTGATGTTGTGATGTTGGTGAGTGACGCAGACTGATTTCCTATTGTACGTGGTTGTCTCACATCAGTGAAGAGTCTGGGACTGTATACGTGCCTCCGGAAAATAACTCAACTAAGTGTGGCAAACCAAAAGGTGAGATAAGAGCTTTTCACCTCAGGACCTATAATTAGCATACAGGAAATGTATGGTAAATAACAAGGGAGTTATTCTCACAAAATGCATCATGTTAACTATTCTTTACCTCTTCCTCTCCCCTGTCGCTGGCTGTGGATTCAGGGCCTGTGCAGGTGCAGTGCAACGTTTCCCAATCCTGTACTAATCAATGTAAGTAAAAGGCATTTGTTAAAAATGTATAGATTTTAAACTTTGCAGCTGAATTTGTTTTATTTTCAGTTTGTTATTGCTTATATAAATTATGTTCCATGTTTTCTTTCCTTACAGCAGTGTACTACTCGGTGCAAGTCACTGTAGATGTGACTGGTGATGAGAAGAATGAATCGGACATCAGTACCTGGGTATGTAGGCCGGGATGTGGGGAGGTTGGTCATGGACGACAGCGATAGTCTCTTATCCAAATACTAAATGTCTGTTTTTGTCAAATATAATGAGCATGATGTTCCTCTTTCTCAGCTCCATCAGCTGTTTCATGATCACTTGGACAGGTGCATGTCCCCAAACCATACAGAACCAAAGACCACGAGCTCAACAGCCTTTCAAATCACGCCTGTCAGCCCTTCCTATGACTCAACGCGCAACACGACGACGCTGTTACAAAGCCACAACACAACTGCAACTGCGGCAACTCACAACTTTACAGCTGTAACTCAGAACTATAGCTTGACAACCTCATCAACCAACGTCACCGTGGTGACGACGCTTCACAGTGGATCAACTACGATCACACCTTCATACAATTACAGCACAACGCTTGACGCTAACTACAGAACAACGCCACACAATGGGCCACACAACATACCTGGGTAGAATATCTCACTACAATGATTTCCTGTGTATTGAATGAAGGAATGAATGAATGAATGAATGAATAGTATGAACAGGGTCTCCAAATCACACTCTGGGGACAACTGACTTTTAATTGATTCATTTTGTCACAATTTTTTTTCAGTGATAGTGAAACGACTGGTGTCAACCTATTTCAGGTAAGCAATATCCTAATGTGTGCATGTGTGCTACTGAGGAGAAGGATTGTGTTAATCAAGATAGATCCATCTGTTTTAACAGGAGATTGAGGTTTCGTGCTTTGAGAAAACCGGAATCAGGTCAGTGAAATATTGAACTGTTTTCAAAATGACATGAATGTTTAGTTTCCATTTCCTCCAAAAGCCTAACACTGTCCCTCAACGTTAGGAAGACTAACTGCACTGTACTGCTGAAGCTGAAGCAGCCCACGAATCCTTGTTGTATCCTCCGTACTGTGTGTCTGGGTGGGAACGACTCCATGCACATCCATGTGGTGGCAAAAAGAGTGGAAAGAGTGGGTGAGTGTTGCATGTTGCATGTTCTGAAATACAAAATAACTTAAATATCGACCTTCAGAGGGATGAGTTCCCATTATGCAAGCAAGGGTTTGTGTCCTTGTGCAGGGAGGCTGCCTCGAAGAAATGACAGCATGGAGTGCAACAGCTCTCTCCAATATCCAAACACATGCATTGCTACTGGTCATACCAATGCATCATGGTAAGCTGCTCTGTATTGTGAATTTCTTTTCAGCCCTTTACCAAGCACTTCTCTTTTGTATGGTTGATTTAGAGACACTTTCTAGAGGATATTTTGTTTCATTTATTAATAGAGCGCTATAGCACTGACCATTGCACTCCTCATAACTGGTTCATTGAAATGTTGAAATCTCGGGAAACTGAACTTATTCTAAAGTTGCATTCATCATAATTTGCTAAATTCATATAAGTAATGTAAAGATAAATGAAAATGACCATGTGATGTTGTGATGTTGGTGAGTGACGTAGACTGATTTCCTATTGTACGTGGTTGTCTTACACCAGTGAAGAGTCTGGGACTGTATACGTGCCTCCGGAAAATAACTCAACTAAGTGTGGCAAACCAAAAGGTGAGATAAGAGCTTTTCACCTCAGGACCTATAATTACAGGTTTATTTTCCAACATGAAATTGACCCCTTACTGCCAATAAACACGGGAATGGCTTCAAAGCAAAGCAAGTCTCTGTTCACAGACACTTCCCATCCAACTTGCCCAAGTTTGAGTAAATATGCAAGGAAGAAAATCCCCAAATCCAGATGTGCCAAACTGAAACAGATAGACTGAAAGCTGTACTTGCTGCTAAAGGTCTTTCTACAAAGTATTGACTCAGGTTGAAGAGTTTAAATGAAATATTTCTGTATTTCATTTTCAGTAAATTTGCAAGAATTTCTAAAAACATGCTTTCGCTTCATCATTATGGGATATTTTGTGTAGATTGTTGACAATTCAATTCTGAATTAAGGCTGCAGCGCCACAAAATGCAAAAAATGCAAAGTTGTTGAATACTTACTGAAGGCATTGTACACCTAAAACCTGATGAATATGAAACCTCATATTCTGTTCTGCACTGAATACAATGACATCTGAATACAATAATCCAGACATGATATGTCTCTGTTTCAGTTGAAAAGGGAGACTCTTGCAACTGCTCTGCTTACTGCAATGGAACAGGTTAGTGCATTATCAATTAACGAGACCAAATTATACCTCAATATCTGAAACCATATTTTTGGAACTTAACTTTTGTAAATTATTAATTTTGTTTCTGTTTTTTAGATGCATACTATTATTTTTACATTTTAATCCAAGACAACTCAATGAACGTTTCATACATCTCCTCTCGGGTAAGTTCCTACGTTTGTGAATGTGTGTGCTTGTGTAGTATATGTGTTTTTTTGTGTCAATAATCTCTCTCTTGATTCTCTACAGATTTTTCTGCTAAAAACCCCACCACCCTGCTCCCCAAGGACAAAGTATGTTATAGAATTACTAAAGCATGTGTTTGTATTGGGTAAATATGTTACAATAACAAAATGAGAATCCTGGTAATGTTCCTTTACAGCGGTTCGTGTCCATTGTCCATCATTGCATCTAAATATAAGGTAAGGTAAGGTATCGAGTTGGCTATTGAGTTGACTTAAAAAGGGCATGAAGTAATCTTTGACTTTTATCTACCTCTAGTTTATGGTGTCCTGTAATTGACATAAAACCAAAAAAAATCACAATAGAATGAGTAACCTAGAGTAGAGATCCAACAGAAATATATCCCACTTCAAAATACTGTAAATGTTGATTCATGATTATAAGTTATAAATTCATTATTATAAGTTACAATAATTAAAAGGAAGTATTGTATGTTCAAACACCGAGACATTATTCAATGATTTAACATGATCACACAAGTTAGTGTGACTGAAATGTAAATGGTTTCATTTTCACACAGGATGCTCATGTGGACTGTGGCGGCAGAACAACAAAGTAAGTCTAGTCATATGATCACTTTGGGGGAACAACCTTGCTATGCACTGACTACAGTGACTGAAATCTTTTCACTTTTGTTTCCAGTCTCGAACGCTGCGGTGTGATTGTAAGCTTTGCCCAAGAGGTGCCTGTGTGTGATGTCTCGACCGCCTTAATGACTGTGTTCAATTTTGAAGAACACATCAGTTATGATGGAGAAGTGACTCGAGCTGGTGAGTGCACTAGCCATAGGGAGACAGTTCAATGCATATGTTCAATATCAATTCATACAACCAAGAAAATAACTGCAGGTGTGCCCTGTAAATCTTATCATTTTTTTATGTCACATAGCAATTTGTGGGAACTCAGGAGTCAGCACAAATCCACTGAAATCGAACTACACGTGGGTTTCCTTAGACTTAGGTCCCTCTGATTTCTGTCTGGTAAAGAATGTGGCTGACATCTTCACCTGGTTTGTATAATCTCCTTACACTCCAATCTTCTACACTAACTTACTAAATCTTTAACACTTAATGGACATCATAGTACTTTTTTTCAAGGCTGCACAGAATATGCAACTTTATGTCAGATTTCTACCTGTACATTCACTTCAGATCTTAATTTGTCCTTTTTTTCTTTCTAGTCAAAAAGGAAAAGACGTGTGTGTGCTCCTGAATCAACGGTGTGAGAAGATTATACCTCCCTCTACTACATCCAGCCCAAATGCCACAACGTCTGCTCCGATTCAAACCTCTGCACAACAAAACACCACCTCTACTACAGCCAGCCCAAATGCCACAACGTCTGCTCCGATTCAACCCTCTGCACAACAAAACACCACCTCTACTACATCCAGCCCAAATGCCACAACGTCTGCTCCGATTCAACCCTCTGCACAACAAAACACCACCTCTACTACATCCAGCCCAAATGCCACAACGTCTGCTCCGATTCAAACCTCTGCACAACAAAACACCACCTCTACTACATCCAGCCCAAATGCCACAACGTCTGCTCCGATTCAACCCTCTGCACAACAAAACACCACCTCTACTACATCCAGCCCAAATGCCACAACATCTGCTCTGATTCACCCCTCTGCAGAACAAATCACCACCTCTTCTACATCCAGCCCAAACGTCACAACGTCTGCTCCGATTCAACCCCCTGTACAACAAAACACCACCTCCCCATCTATGAACACAAAAAACATAAATTCATCCAAACTGAATCCAACAGCTGCAGCCCCCAAAGCTACTGTCACAGTGATATCACTACCTGACACAACTGTAACCACTGGAAATGAACCGATTCCTGTTATCCCGTCTATGGGCCCAACAACAGCCCCTGAAACCAGTGTAACAGGTTTGTTGTCATCTCAGCTCTGTGTAGGATCTAGATACGACAGCAGTCCATGAGCCGGGGGTTCACTTATAGCATAAGCTACTCTGCAGCAGTAAAAAGTATTGTTTTTTTCCCCCAGCAGAGACTACAGTAGAGAGCATTGAGGGGCAGGCCAACGCGCTGCTTGACCTGACTAGAGATGTGTCCAACCTCAACTCCAGCCAGGTGGATCAGCTAGTGTCTCAGTTGGAGGCTCTTCTGGCAGGGCCCAGCGTGAGCCTGGCTCTTGGCAACATCTCCATCAACATTGTCAGCAACCTGCTGGGTGCTTCTCCTGACATACTGGCAGACTCCTCCAACAGGTTAGCTGTGTTGAAGTAAATGATTTGTTTTGATTGAGCGTTTTGTCTCCATTTGACTTTGAAACACATTTTCTACTGGAATGTGTTCTGGTAAAGAGCTTGGATGAATAGCCTTTAATAAAGATTACCAATACGATCAATATGCACAAAAATAACTCCCATTTTTGGATCAGGATCATAGGGATTGTTGATACTGTGGGGTTGAAGCTGGTCCTTGAAGGAGAAGCTGAGACCATCCTGTCTGAGGCTCTGGCTCTGTCTGTGAAAACAGCAGATGGCAGCAATTTCCAGGAAACATTTTTTTCCATCTCAGACCCCAGTAATGTACAGGTATGACACAAATATTCCAGTTTATTATATCTAATATAAGTCTTAAATCATGGACAACTGAAAACATTGGCACTGCCAGATTCAAAAGTGTTCTGAGAGGCTGGTTATCTTTCAGCTAGCATTGTATGTATAACCCTATATACAAGCTTTAAAGCCTTGACAACCGAAATAGTGAATAAAATTAGGTTTCATGTTAAAACCAAATGCAACTTTCTCACTACACTTTGCTGCATTTTCTGACAGGTATAATTGTCCAAATGTTTCAGAATGTCCTACTTGTCTTCTAACTTGTCTCCTAACAAACTGTCTAGAAAGGCGGGCAGATATTTTGAGCAAATCCTACTATTTTGTCATGAGGCTGGCATCAACAATTTATCAACAATTCACACAGTGCAAATCGACATTGTGTTCTCTAAGGGATTCAACTCAGTTGCCCCAATCGAAATAAAAGTCCCTGTCCTATGCGTTGTGTGCTGCAGGTCCGCGGTGATCGCAGGACCAGGCGGCGAGTGAGAAGAGACTCCTCCATTCCTCAAGGCTCCATCAAGTTGCCTCCTTCTCTCACACAGGACCTCACCTCCCAGCAGCAGCAGCAGGCCTCCAGAGTCCAGTTCAACTTCTATCAGAGGAGCACAGTGTTCCAGGTCACTACAAACAATATATTACACTTCCCATTCAAAGCAGATTTTGCATTATTAGCTATGGCAAAGCAAGGCCACATTCCATCATAATCCATGGTTAAGGCTAAGAGATTTCACTTGTTTTTAAGTTGTTATTTCTCTTGTGCATTTTATTTGATCAATGCTTTTATCCCTTTGCTTCTGTTTTATCACTAAACCAAACTAAACTAACCAAAATTATATTTGAGACATACATTTGAAATTAACTGATGTTGTATTTATGATTTTAACACCGTTTCTTGTGTTGTTGCCCAATGGCCATGCAGGACAGATCCTTGGGAGAGCGCAGGCTTGTTAGTGGCGTCCTGGGGGCCAGTCTGGCCAACCTGTCAGTTACAGGACTGCAGGATGATGTTGTAATTAACCTGAGGAACACAGAGCCTATTCCAGTGAGTCCATTTGATTCAGAAAATAGGATGTAACTGTGTGCTATGTTCCAAGACTCCTTGAGTGTTATGTTCTTCTCAGATAAAATACTGAAGATAGATAGATAGATAGGATAGATAGATAGATAGATAGATAGATAGATAGATAGATAGATAGATAGATAGATAGATCAAACAAAAAAAACCCATGACATGATGATCGTAAACTGATACACGTTGTTCTTCACAGGGTAATTTTGTGGCTGTGTGTGTTTTCTGGGACTTCACATTGAATGGTAAGTTTTCTACTGCTGTCTATCAGAATGAAATGAAGAAAAGTAAACTATGATGAAAACTAAATGATTGAGCTCCTGTACTTTCTGCTGGTAGACGGATCAGGCGGGTGGAACCCAAATGGCTGCTTTGTCCGAAACAGCACAGACAACGAGACTGTCTGTGCCTGCAACCATCTCACCAGTTTTGCTATACTTCTGGTAAGGCAACAACTGGTGTTACTGCCTCCTCTATGGAGCCTTTTGTGAGATGCTGTATTGATACCCAACGGAGATATTCATCTTTTGCTCAAGGACACTTCAGCAGGGCAGATACTTACTGTCACAGGGACTTGAACCTGAGCCCTCACCCTAATCACTATGCTACCCTGCTTCTCAGAATTGATGTTTTTCTTCTCACAGGACCTCTCTAGACAGCCCATAACCAATCGTCTCCAGGCCAACATCCTTACTTACATCACATACATTGGCTGTGGAATCTCTGCCATCTTCCTGTCTGTCACCCTCCTCACCTACTTGGCCTTCGGGTGAGTCAGAGATCCACGAAATACACCCTTTTTTAAATTTAGATAAAAACAGTGAACCCAGTGAACATATAGAGATTAAATATCATATATGTACTGTGAATAACCTGCTCATTGAGAAGAGTTCATTGAGATGTTTCAAGTCCTCTCCACCATTTGAACACCGTAGGAAGCTTCGTAAGGACATTCCCTCTAAAATCCTGATCCAGCTGTGCCTGGCACTGTTGATGCTGAACCTGGTGTTCCTGCTGGATGCATGGCTGGCTCTCTACCCAGACGCTGTGGGCCTCTGCATCTCCACCGCCTGGTTCCTCCACTACTTCCTGCTGGCCTCCTTCACCTGGATGGGGCTTGAGGCCATCCACATGTACCTGGCCCTGGTCAAGGTCTTCAACAACTACATAGCACACTATATGCTCAAGTTCTCAGTGGTCGGCTGGGGCATCCCACTCATTGTGGTCATTATCATCATTGCGGTCGACAAGGATAACTATGGTCTTGTCACCTATGGAAAATTCACCGATGGCTCTACCGATGACTTGTGAGTCTTCAATCACAGTACATCACCAAGCTACAAGACGAAACCTGTTCTCCATCTATTATGTAGAACAAAACTAACGCCTTCTCTTCCATGTTTGTCCTCTCCCGCAGTTGTTGGTTGAAGAATGACACTGCCTTCTATGTAGCTGTGGTCGCCTATTTCTGTGTCATTTTTCTGCTCAATCTCGTCATGTTCATTGTGGTGATGGTCCAGTTGTGTCGGATAAAGAAGCAGAACCCCCACAACGTGCAGCACCGCACTACACTGCAGGATGTGCGTAGTGTGGCAGGGATAACCATCCTCCTGGGCCTCACCTGGGGCTTTGCCTTTTTTGCATGGGGGCCTGTGAACATGGCCTTCATGTACCTTTTTGCCATCTTTAACTCCTTGCAAGGTGAGCGAATGACGCAACTAGCTCGAGTTAGTGACTTGATTCCCATACAAAGCTGGGTACCTTATTGTAACTGGGGGAATTTCTTGAATTATTAGAGATACACAGCAATAATAAGAGGAATGTGTTGGTTTATTCAAGGTTTCAATTCTCTAGCGCTTTTTATGTCTCTGTCCTTACTGACGACTACTATACTGCTCACTATGAAACATCAAGTCAAGTCATATCAAAAAAGTGCCATTTTTGTTTTACAGGGTTCTTTATATTTGTGTTCCACTGTGCGGTGAAGGAAAATGTGAGGAGGCAGTGGAGGACGTACCTCTGCTGTGGCAAGATGAGACTCGCAGAGAACTCAGGTTAGAACAAATCTGGCTAGTGAACTAGCCTTGGGCCTTCCTGTACCCCTAAAGAATCTGGGTATAACGGATCCTTGATAATTGTAATTGACAGCATAAAACCTTGAGTCACTTTATGTTTTACCTCATTTTCATAGAATGGAGTCGTACAGCAACACAGAAGACTGGCAAGAAGTTATCAGTGACCAGAGTAACATCTCTTCAGTCTTTCAATTCCTCCCAGTCCAACAACTCTAGCTCCTCCTTTTTCCTTACCAGTGACCCTTCGTCTGAGCAGCTCAGTGGTGTCGGTGAGCAAGGAAATATGGTTATGTAAAGACAACGCGCACACAGTGAGGTGCAGACCCTAGGCCTAGGCTTGTTCATATAAGTGAGAAAAAAAGTTGCACAACTTTGTGCTTTAATAAATCACCAAATGTTTTCTGCTACAAGGCCTTCATCAATGTAAGTGTGTGCTAAGTTTCCTTAAATGTAAGAAATACAGGCATTTGGGGGTGTGCTCTATTGGTCAGTTTGCTTCAAACCTATGAGGAATACCTCTGTAATGACTTGCATTAAGGAGGGCAGTGACTCTGATGTCCCATTGCAGGCAGTCCATTTGAAGACAGAACCATCACAGCTGATGAAGACCCCAGCTCAGATGTGGTCCTCAATGAGATCAACAGGCAGTACAGAGACCTTCAAGGATCCTTACCCAACACACACCCACACTAAGGATGGCCAGTTTGATATCATGTATGCGTTTTATATTAAAATATGTATGTGTATGTATGCCACAACCCTCTGCAGGTCAGATCTATAATGACGACTTGGCATGGCCCACGGAGAACCTGCTCTAGTGTGCTTGATTTGTATACGCTGTTTTTATACATTTTATAAGACATTTCCAAGATGAACCCTCAACAAGCTACGCCACTGTGCTGTGATGTCATGTAATCATGTTTCAACTGTATTTAACAAATACATTATTAAAAGAAACTCTTAAAACTATCATGGCCACATAGGAGAGTCACACAATGTTTTGGCTCCATGCAGTCAATATACAGTAAATGCTTTACTGTGTTATGGCACAACTTTAACATGCCTTTTTCACAAATATTCTGATTGAGACCAGGGAAGGTGTTGTATCGTTTTACTTTTGTGAAATACAGCATTTCATCAAATTAAGATGAATATGTAATCTCAAAATGTTATGTGAGACGTGATGGTGACATAACTAATGTAATGTAATGTTTAAGTCATTTCCCCGAGTAGCTGATATGCAGGTAAGTGTTTTGCTATTGCGGTTTTAAATGACGGTCACGTTAGCTCCATAATCCTGCCCTACAGCTGCCATTGAGCGGCTTTTTCTACAGAGCAATGGATTCAGCAGCTTCCCCTCACATTCAAGAGGAACCGCTCATGTTCGAGCAAGTCAAATCGCAAATGAGAAATGTGCTCATCTGTGAAGGGGAGGACAGAAAAGAAGTGAAACCCACTTCATTTCACACCCAAGCACATTTGAGTACACACTGCCAATGTTTGGGTAACACTTTTTTTTTTTTTATTACATGGTGTTTAATAAATTTAGGCCGTCTGATCACCCTAACAACAAATATCACATTCATAAATACCAATGAAAACCTTATGGCAATGTTATGTTTCATAAGGTGTTCATGTAATGTGATTTGTGGCACAGCAGTGACTCCTGTTTTTGTTTTGTTCTAGCATCACACCATTCACATGTTGTCTAGAGAGAGAAGTTCACATCTATCACAAGTTTACAAATCCCAGGAATTTGCTCTTCTGATGACCCCCCACTCACCTGGGGGCCCAATGTGCCAAACTGAAACAGATGGCTCCTACAGGCCAGTCAGCCTCAGAGGCAAGCACCTGTAAGTGGAATGCGCGAGTGTGTTACAAAGTGGGTTTTCAGTTTGTGCAAACCCCCGCCGCCCATCACCCCCCTTTTTTTTAAACCCACTTATCCATATGCTCAAAAATGGACTGTTTCGTTGTCAAAAACGATTCACGAATGTATGTCAGTACATATATCATTATCCAGTGATGTGACATAGCTGGTCAGGTGTTCTCAATGTGCCACAAACCTGTTATCTGTTCCCTGTTTGGGTAGTCAGAACTCAACATCCAGCACTAGATTCATGTTGGTTTTTTTTTATGCCAACTTAACTCTTGTCATCTCCAAGTACTGTATGAATACTACCTGACCATGACCATGCTCTGCCCTGAAGCCCCCCCACATTCATATTGCTATTGTTGACATAAATATTGCAAAGGGCGTTCTTGATTATCATTAGCCAATTCATTTTGCTATTGGAAAAAAGACAAGACATTTTTTTTTTACCCCCCCAACTCACTTTAGTTGCAGGCGGCCATTGCTTGACAAAAAAATTACTTTTCTCAAGCGGGATAGAACATAATTTGGTGAAATAATATTGAATAAATAAATGTAACAAAGCCCCACAATACTAGCCAACGCATGAATGTGCTCTGTCGGTGCAAGCTACATTCACTTTCTTTCACCGGCACCCAATACAATTTCAAAAAACCCAATATATAAAAATAAAACACATCAGGAGGATAAAGGTGCTAATAAAACATCACATAAAACCAATACAAGCAAAAAGGCTTCGTTCTAGAGGAGGATGTTTTCCCTTTTAAAATACATTTGGACTTAAGCACTTCTCTCTCATTGGGCAGGGTCACATTGCCTTGATACATCCTGGAAGAATCAAATCACACTTAAGTGGCAGTAACGAAAATAGAATTAACAAAACAAAACAATGAATTTCAACTGGGCTGAGAATATACATTTTGCTTATCACACAACATGAGATTATAACTCAGATTTGAAGGATAAAAAAAGAAAATGATCAAGAGAACAAACGCTAGAGCAAGATGAATGTTACTCCACATTTCAGTGTATCATATCAGTGTGGTGACACCGCACAGTTCCACAGTTCCTGCTTGAGAGCACATGCAAACCAACAATTCAAACCAAAAATCAGACAATCAAAAATACAACCTAGTAAGCTTTGACATATCATGGTAAAACCCAACATCTAAAATAGGAAGAGAGGGTAAGATAGGGTAGGAAGTGTAGTGCGGGGAGGGTTTGACACAGAGAGATCATAAAACAGTGCCGTCTCCCAACCCCTTTATGCATTACAGCATGTAAGGGAAGAATCTTCACATTCCAGCAGGCAGATCGAAGCGGAGGAAAGCAGGCCTTTACTTCTTCCACACCGTGTAGAAAATCCATCTGACACAGGTCATTAAGAAATGTGAACGGCAAAACATTACAGCAGGTATGTTCGTATTCCCCTTCCCCTGCTCTTGCATGGTGGAAGCAAAACAGCTTGATTGTATGAACAGACAATCTCATCTCAGTGATTTTCTGGTAAAATTTTTTATTCTTTGTGATTTAAATGTTAAGCGTCTATTGTATTGTAAGTGTCTTTGGGTACTCAGAAAAGCACTATATAAAATAAATGTATTATATGTATTGTATATGTATGTATTATAAAATAAATATAATATATTATAAGGACTGTTTGTGTTCAGTTTTTTTTTTTTTTTTTTAAACCAAAACAGTTCTGTATAAACTACTAGACTTTGGTTTGTTTTTGAGCATCAGTGCAACATAATGTGTCAAAATGTGCAGAATCTATGAAAGGATACAGCTCCAAGTAAGAGGGCACACACACCGCCTCCTTTGAGAAGTCCACGGGACACGACAGCCGTCCCAGCTGTTCCTCATATAGACTCAGCGCCTCAGTTAGATTCGCACCGTTACCCTGACGAGCAATGGCAGAGAAAGAGTATTATGAACTACATACATGTAATGCTTTGTGAGGCAACATCCGTCTACTGTAACAGACAGAAACATGGTTGAAAATAAGAGAAATAAACATTGGCCAAAGCATGGCTGCACCACCATTATAAATGATCAATACCTATTGTTCAGATTTGGATTTTATGAGAATAAAAACAAACAAACATACATATCAGTCAGTGCCTGAATGAATATGTGGCTTAAAGGAGAATTCTGGGATTTTTAAACCTGGCCTCTATATCCACAAAATTGCCTATTATACCACAAAATAGGTCCAAAAAGTTTCGGAATTGCTCCGGTAGATCGGCTCAGTCGGCAGTCGCGAAACAGGCTCAATGGCTGCAACGTAATCTGTTGGGGCAAGTGCGCGCGGTCAAAGTACGTCCACTAAAAGTGCTTGATTTTGCCACTGACAGGCTCAGATTGTTATTTGTGTGTCTGACAACATTACTGAAAGGATCGCGACAGAAATAGACCTTTTTTAACCAGAAAAATAAAGTCTAGCTCAAGGAGAAGTCCCGCTCTGAAATGGACGGTGGACAAATGTAGTCTATAGCGAGAGGGTTGCCTTGTTGCAGGAAGAGGACGGTAGAAACCTGACAAAGGTATTCAATGAAAGCTGCGCAAAGTCTTCCTCAACATTTTGTTAGCACAGTACGGAAATGCGCAAAAACGAGTATTTGTTTGTTTGTGAACCTTAATCAGCTTTGGAGACGTGTGTTGGAGTATAGAAAGCATAGTTTAAACTATGCTTTCTATACTCCAACACACGTCTCCAGGTTTCTAGTTTAAACTATGCTTTCTATACTCCAACACACGTCTCCAAAGCTGATTTAGGTTTCCACCATCCTCTTCCTGCAACAAGTCAACCCTCTTGCTTTCATAGACCACCTTTGTCACGTTTCCATGTCCTCTTCCTGCAACAAGAGTTGCAAGAGTAACAATCTGAGCCTGTCAGTGGCAAAATCAAGCACTTTTATTGGACGTACTTTGACCGCGCGCACTTGAGCAGCCATTGAGCCCGTTTCGCCGACTGAGCCGATCTACCGGAGCAATTCCTAAACTTTTTGGACCTATTTTGCGGATACAGAGGCCAGGTTTAAAAATCACGGAATTCTCCTTTAATACAAGTATTAATAATAATAGTGAAACAGTTTTAATTACCAACTAAACATGTTCAGCAGTTACTAAAGGGAACAGGCTCACCTGTGTGAAGTATTTCCCACTGGGACGCAGTACTTTGATTGACAGATCTAAGATGAGACGCAGGAACTCCCATGTAGAGTCTATATGTGACCAATTACACAGGTTGAGACATACATGAACACAAACTGCTACGTTTATGGCAAAGCAATAAACATCACTGAGGATAATAGTACACAGACCTTCTTCTGGTCTTGTGGATATGGGGACCGCAGTGAGGTCATTTATGACGTAATCAAACATCCTCCCTTCCTGGACATACTTCTGCAGCACAGGGACACAGTCTTCAACTAGTATCTGAAACAGAGACAGATCAGTCAACTTCAAAGTTTCAGTTACATGATTTTGAATGAGTTACATTATGGTTATGATCCCAATTCACACAAGGGTTAAACAATAAGAAATATCCTACACAAGGTACCTTTAAGACAAGAATATCCAAGTTCCATGTTTTAGAAATTTTATTTGTATAACCTTAACATTAAAATATTTAATTTCCTTTTGAATATCCATATTCTAAGCTTACTTGGTAACAGTCTCCTTTCAGGTTGTCCAGGATATTGCCACAAGTCTTCCTCATGTGCACTCTGCAGCCATCTATCACCATTTGGTCAATGTACACACGGTCAAGGCATGATAGATCAAGTACAGTCGCATAGGAATTGACACAGACTCAAATAAATTAGCGAAATTGGGCCACAGAAAACGAGAGGCACTTGAGCTGCTTAATGCCCTGCCATAATCACTATGATATATTAAACATAACCAGTTATCCAACTGATGGCATTAATCAAGTTAATGAATTCACAGCATTAAAGGAATTAGAGTATTTTCAAGAAAATCATTGTTCCTCATTACTAAAATTGCAAAATGTATACAGCAAGGTGCTCCAAAACCGAATCAGATCATCTACTCTATAAGGGGTACCTGTGGTATCATGCATCGTTCTTGAGTTATTGTGTTCACAAGAATGCGCCTACACACAGTCAGTCAGACAGACGCTACCGCGACGACATAAACAAACCATGTGCCACGGTGGCGGGACACAAGGAGGATCAGTAGGTGCGTAAGTGAAAGAGAAGGGTCAACAGTACAGAGCCGCTGAAAGGATATCTCCACCATGGTGATCATCTTTGGCTTGAGTTTGACCGCCTCGGCAAGGATCCCTCCATCGCCGCCCCCCAATATCAGCACTTCTTTTCCAGCATAATTCTCTTGTCCACTACCCATGATGGCGTGGGTGTAGGCCACATCACTCTCTGCCAGGTCTGTAAGGTAAAACACAGAATTTAGGGATATAATTGACTGGTACATAGCATAACACACCAATTTAACAGTAATCGGCTAGAAACCACAACTGCCATCTGTACTACTTACAGATTATCTAATTTAGTTTCATGTCATTTTAACAATGTACTACAAGCACAGTAATCCAATGAGTAGCACCTTCTTAGTTAGCGAAATCATATACTGCATTTGAGTCTCCTGTTGCCTTCACTCATTAAACAACATATACAAGAAGGAATTATAACAGGTTGACCTGAAACACTATTTAGACACATCAGTAAACAAGTTGGTGAACACTGCATTGACTGTTGGTCTGTCTATTGCTTGTGATTATTGTTGAAATGACAAATAATAAACCATGTAGTGTAGTGTCGTGTATACTTACTAATATCTCCATTGAGGACTAGGATATTTCCAAACTGCTGAGAATGCAAAATTTTTATGTTTTGGTATGCAGAGTCTTCGTCATACACCACCCGGTCTATGTCGTACTCAATAATTCTGCCATCAGCAGTGGGCCAGTATCGGTCAACAGATGCACCTCGGCTGAGAGCTGGGAGCCTTAGGGGGAAACGGTGAAATGTACAGTACACCATGTTTATTGCATCAAGCAGGCTTGGGCATAAGCTATCAAGATCACCTTTCAGCAACATGAATAAAGCCATGCACTCTCCAGATACTCACCGTTTGATCCTCGTAATAGTGCCTTGTAGGAGGGTTTCTAACTTTTTCTCCAGTGCATTTAAAAGCTGTGGAGATACAATTGACTCTTGAACACCATGAAAGCAATGTTTATGCACACAACAATGTTTTTTCAGGCAGTGAGACAACTCATAGTGCTGACGAGGCAGCATTGTGCTACCGAGGTAGGACAGACGCTATTCTTAGCAAACGGATAAATTGTGCTTCTTTCATCACCTACACTGTTTACTTGTGCAGTGTTGTCGTCTTCATAACACTGCAGATCAATGGTGACCAACCCATGGGAGTGCACACGCAGAACAACAAACCTGAATGACAAAGAGAAAGGAGGGACAGAGAGATAAAGAGAGACAGAGACAGAGAGATAAAGAGAGAGAGAAAATAATAAAAGGGGCAGCACATTTTATTTCCTTAAGTCATATAAAGTTACGATAGGTAATATCATACCAGAAAAAAGTATACATTTTCTGGGTTTATACAAAGAAAAGTATTAATTTTTTGGGTTTATACTCATGAAATCTGTATTCCTGAACAAAAGAGATATGAGACAAAAGAACAAAAGCTAACAGACCAAAATTCAGACAGTCAACTATTGATTCTGACAACATGTTTGATAATGTTAACACATCTCAGAAACAGTGGTTGATCAGCTGATCCCATGTGTTGTAAAAACATTTTTTTGGGTAGTTTAAAGTAATATATTCTGTATATAAAACTGCATGAAATGTGTGGCATAACCCAGCAAGAACCAAATTTGGGTACCATCAAAGAAGAGAATGATTAGAAACAAATACAAGTCTAATCAGAGAAAGCAAAGTTAGCAGTAAAAATCATAGACTCAAAGTAACAATCCCTAAATGGTAAAAATATATTTATCATTTATATTCTGTTCCAGCAACCACACTAACAGTTGATACATTAAGAGAGGAGCTTTGTTAACTGAATCTAACTTATTTAGGCCAGTAAGGGTGTATTCAGGACAGTAGCAGCTTGACGGTTAGCAGCTGGACGAGTACCTACAGGCAGGCTGGTTATCACCTTAATTTGAGGTCTGGTGTGGTCTGTGACAAGCTGCCAGGTAACATTACGCACTGAACTCTGCAGTTCAGTTGCCCTGAAGTAGGCCTCCCAATAACATTCCTCCATCTATTTTAGAGAATCTAGGTTTCTCTCGCACTCTGTTCCAGCATTTTCTCCCCCCCGATCCAGTGTTACAAGGTTACCCCACACAACTTTCAAAGAGGTCTGGGACCCGTTCCCCTTTACTCAGAACGTTGCCAGGTCCTTTGTATAACCTTGATTGCACAACCAGCACACCCTATTCAGAGAGGTGAGCTCCCACTAGTAAGTCCCACCTGACACTACTTCTGACTTGTGCTTCCTGAAAATCCAGAACCCAAAGCAAAGTTTGCTACCACATCCCATGACACTGTATCTCACCTTGTTGCAACCTAGTCATAAATTCAAGTCAATGAGGAGCACATTTTGAGAGCATCACATTGTGTTTTGTGGATAGTCTATGAAAGCTAAAAGGTAGAGCAATTATTAATAGCTGTTAGAGGCCATATTCATGTAGGACCAGGGAACCACCAACTGTGCATATTTGTAACGCTTTATCTTTCATTACATACAAAACTGGAACTGCTAAAGCGCTTAAATGCACAAAGCCTCTGTAGAGCAATCTGCTCATCTGAACTCAGCAGCCACTGCTGACGAGATGTTACAATACATTTAAGGGTGTCTGAATATAGTAGGCCCCCCCATGAATACACTAGGTAACACACCTAGTGTATTCATGGGGGGGCCTACAGGCAATGTACTTTGTCTCCAGTGTTGCCAACTCTGTTTCAAAGCTGTTGGCTGCTCAAAAAGTTGCTAGAAGTCATCAAATGACGCCATGCATCAGTTTGCATAATGTGTGACGTTACTTGTCTTAAAATAATTTTGGCATATAATCCCAAAGGATTTGCAGGTTTTGAATGATTTATTTTTTTAGGGGGCCAATGAAAGGGGAGATTATCAAACTATTAGAAACTATTAGAAACTATTAGACAGAATCAAACTACTTTTCACATATTTACAAGGTTGAGACAGAAATTGAATGTTTTTTAGGGCAAAAGGGGAGAATGAGAAAACTGAAAACACCACCACTTTGGTGATCGTCTCTCTCAACTTAATTGCTCTCATATCGTGCATATTATCTGACCTGACCTCTGAAGATCTAAAGAGCACAAACGTTCTGGGAATTCTGATGTCCATGTCATCCCTAATTTACCTTTTGACCATGCTGTGGTTGAAAATCAAAACATTTAGCAGTAATGAACATTTGACAAACAAAGGATCTAGTTCTCACCTGCCCTTCTTGCCAACAAAAGTAGCAAGGTATCCATGCCCCTCTGTGTCATGAACAGTCTCTGTCATTTCCTGCTCCTGAAATATGGATTGTAGACCACGGACTGTCGAAGGACAGTCAGCTGGAGAAAATGACATGGAAGAAACAGAATCAGACCATAGTAAATGAAGATTGTAAGCGATATCAACACCCCCATTCTCTGTATTTAAGAAAAATGTCCCCAAAATAACAGTTATGACACATTCTAGACAGATAAGCATCAGAGTTGTCCTTGCTCTTTTGTTGAGGGGGAAAAGTCCATGCCAAGATTTCACGACAAATTTCTTTTGTTGCAACCTGTAAATGTAATTTGGCCAGCAAGGTGTTTTTTTGTGTATTGTAGTAACCACGCCCTTGATAAATACAGCCCTCAGCAAGCAGCTATTGTTTTCTTCTGTCTTTTCAACGTTGAAAGACACTTTGATAGAATAGTGCTTTACATAGAACTCAGACAAAATCTAAGTTATCTATAACTGAATAGCATAACAAAATGTGCAAAAAGTCAAGAGGTTTGAATACTTTTGCAAGGCACTGTAATCAATATGATTTTACTTGTGTACGGACTGTACGTGCTAGATTGTAATTTGTATCAAGTCTTGATTGTGTGTGATGAATAAAAGCGACAGACCCAAGTCAAAATATGTTTTGCATCAGGTGTTTATTTCATAAGTAAAAAAACATATTTAAAGTCAAAATACAAATTTCAAGTATAAATAGTGGAGGGTGACATCATTCAATACAGATAATATAAAAAATAATTCAGATAGTAAAGAAAAACATTCCATAAGAAATAAATCAGTAGGGTAACCAGTCTCTTAACATGAGCCTAAGAGATCTGAATGTATGAATGTCTGTTATTCCCCTCAGAAGCGGCTGTTAGTGACTCATAACCACTACTAAAAACAGACACTTATATCCTGTAATAGGGTGCCTGACCCATGTGCTGGGGATAGAGGCTAGAGGCACAGTTAGAACAAACAGACCTTTTAAAAATGCCACCCTAAAAAAAGGTCTGGAAGAGCCACTAACTTTATAGGGAACAAATCATACATGTGTGACCCTCTTATAACACTCCCATAAACAATGAGTTCATCTTGATCTGAGCAGGATAAAACATCTTTTGATTTTTTCATCGAAAAAGGATTACATCTGTTTGGGTAATTCAATGTCGTTTTTTCATTGTAGGGCACACCAACTTTCGTAGTGTAAAAAAAATTAAAAAAATTCTTTATTCAAGAATCAGAATGTAGACCTAGTTACAGAATACAACGTGGTTGATGCTGATGTATTCTGATGGTAAAACCATAAGGTACCATGACTCAGAAGTCACTGGCTTGTCTTCGATTGTGTTGATTTTTCCACCTAATCGTCATCAAAATCAAAAAAGAAAAAAACAGTTCAGTATTTATTTTCATTTAACTATGGGTTATTGTTTGACTATATGATAGAATATGATATAGACTAGCATACTTACAGAATACAAAAAATCTTGTAGGCTGGGCCAATTCCACTGCGGTGTATAGATGCACAAAGCCTGTCTTTTTCTTTTCCAAAATAGATAGATACTTAATTGATCCCCGGGTGGAAATTCTGGAAAAACCTGTGGCTTAAATCCCCAATAGTCTCTGTCGGGAATTACACCTTGCCCGGAAAAGACACACACCCCTAATCAATAGAATCAAACAACCTGGCCACCTGGCAGCAGCATTTCCCTAACCATATTTATTTAAAACACACCTGTTCAAAATTGCCATAACTGCTGACAGACAGGGGCTGTGCATAAAGAACATAAAATAAAACTCCCTTTACACAACTTCTAACTTGTGGTTATATAATTTACTCTGTGAAATACAGGAGCAAGCACCAGACCTAGCTTAAAGTTTTGACATTAGTCAGTATGTTGTCTGTGTCCGGACTAACTGAAATTTCAATCTAGTCTAGCTATAATATTTTATTCAGACGTCTTAATGTTAAACATACATACAATTAACCATTTAATGTATATGCTAAATAGACGTTTATTTAGTCCCATAGACAAATATAATAGACTTTATAACGTTGACAACACCTACACTGACACGTGTCTCTAAAGTGATAGAGATTCATAGACAGGAGGTTCATTTACTTACAGTCCCACGGAAAGAGACACTCGCAACTAATCAATCGGATCAAACAAAGCCCCCGTCCCCCCAGTCCCCATCCAACAGTTTCCTTCATAAGTTACACACGCATACACCTGATCAACAGGATCATAAAAAATAAAGTCCCGCTATCAAACATTATCAAACGTTTTTCCCGCACAAGACCTACAACCAGAAACACGTTAACACGAAAAGGTCATGGCTAGGTTCTGAGGTTGACCTGCTAGTATGCCCAGTATGCCCGTGTGTCAATCTCGCTAAAGCATTTGTTACACCACTGCCTGTCAAAATTAGCCCCAATGCCTCAATGTCTGCTTCGCTTCATCCGAATGTATATAATGATGCCATTTTTAAGTGGTGTTAGATATTCGGCAGACAAACTAGCAGATTAACCTAAGCTAGCAAGCTAGCTAGCATTCTGCCCTGCTGCAATCACTATGACCATGTTGTAGTCAATATCTTCTGTCGCAGCACAGTCCATTCGTGATCAACTTACCTGCCGCAGAGAGGTTGAAGTCCAGAGTATGATGTCGCAATGCCATATCTGAGTAACAACCGTTAGCCATGCCTGGAATAGGCAGGAGGCGAGAAAAAGCTGTGCTTGTCTGCAGAGGCAGTGTGCAGGGTCCTAACACCACTGACTTTTAATGGTTTGCTGTAATGGCTGTGCTAGTGCGACCACTTATAACTTGCTCTACAGAAGAAGCTAGCTCGTTGAAAAGGGGGACAAGAGGGGGGTGGAGGGGGCGTGGTGTGTGCGGCCACTAGAGAGGTTTTTGAAGCGAGAGAGAAATCCTCCAACTCTTTCAAACCCAATAAAATAGCTTTTATGATGCTTAAATACATGCATTGTGGCCTTGTATTTCAGCATGTTTTTGGTCCGCGTACCACTCTCATTATTTATTATTTATTACTAATTACTAATTATTACTCTTACTTATCTAAATTTGAAACGTCTATCTGTTGTGTATAGAATGAGGATAAAGCTACACATAAGATCGAATTTGGTTTCATTGCATCTCACGCATGCGAAAACCTTCCTTCCAGCAGACGCATGTTTCTGTAGGGAAGAGACAGATTAAATCTTCTCATTTTAATCATCTCTGGTGATACCGCCACTTCTTTCAGCAAGAATCACCTATCGCGATGCTTACAAGGTGGCGACCACACCAACCCACCAATCCTGGCATTTGGTGACATGTTGCCGTGACGCCCGCAGCTCCAATGATGTTTTTCCATTCAGTATTTAAATTGTATTGATATATATATATAAACATACACTTACGATATAACAGACAAAACAAGACATAATAATCTAACACAGGTCATGTGTGGGGGTATTACAAAAATGATGGTGAAAAATGATGTTTGCTAAGACAGTAAGGCGCGTGCTTCCCTTGGCCACACAACACGGAAGCAAACCAGGAAGCGATGTATTTTGGCGCAGCTTGCGTTTTAATGAACGTGTCGCCATTTTAATGTTAATTCTCTAGATCTATCGCCTTTGATGGCCGTTTTTTCTGTTGGTAATGGTGGACTTGTGATAATACGTTTCAAACCGGAGGTACAAACTGCTTTTCAAGATTATGAAATAAACAGCACATGCCTTATTAGTAATGAAAGTTTCCTAGTTCTTATGTTCAAGATATAAACATAAAAATTACACAAACATAACTTCTAAAATGGAGTATTTAATGATACTACTACTATATCATATATCATAATATTTCCTTACATTCAGAACTATCTAGATGTAGCTATTGTGTATTTCAGCTCTCAAATCTTGTTTAGGTGAATGCAGTAGAAGTGGAGATGCAATCCAGACTTGACTCCATCCATGGTGTAGTCTTATAACAAACCTGACTGACAACACAGAGGTATGCACAAGTGTGTTAGGCATGCAGGCATCAGATAGCAGGGGTAAAGTTGTGTTGACTGATGGGAGTTGCTACAGAGGGAGGTGGTTCCTGGACCCTGGAACACACCGTTGAGCCTTCCTGAGGTGTCGTGGACCCGACTCAACGAAACATCGGCAAAGGAAGGTTCACACTTGATAAACCCAATGACACGCCCACTCATGCACACTCGACCTACAACATCTAGAGTGGATGGGCCATTAGACGTATGACGGGATAGCCTGATATCCTCTATGGTACGTATCAGTAGGGTAGGTATTAGGTATGAATTGGCCTTCTGTCAATGTGTGTAAATGAGTGTGTATTGTTGAATGCCAGGAGGTAGCATCAAGACTGAGAAGCCAGGAACGAAACTGGTGTAAAGTCTGGCTCTATTGTAGGGCTGAGCCTTTACGCCCTGGAGGAAATAGCAGAGGGAAGGATGAGAAAGGCTGTAGGTATTTGCTACACATTATCTGCACAAGTCAACACACTACGATAGCTATCTGCTGCACTGTTTTCCCCTCTGGACATAAAGTGGGGCCCAAATGTGTGAGTCCACGACCAAGAACTGTTTGTTTTCATAAGAGAAGAAACTGCCCTGTGATGGACTGGCGACCTGTCCAGGGTGTACCCCGCCTTTCGCCCAATGTCGGCTGGGATAGGCTCCAGCCCCCCCGCGACCCTGAACAGGATAAGCGGTGATAGATAATGGATGGATGGATGGAAGAGAAGAAACCAAAAGTCCACCAAACAGGATTAGCCAGTTTGACGAGTAGCTATATTGTCCTACAAGTTCCTATTGTACTTGTTCAGAACTGACGGAGGTCTCTGAAAAGGAGGTGATGTTAGGGTTGCCAAAGGGCTGATTGCACAGGTAATCTTTAGTCCAATGGCCAAACTGCCCACACACAAACCATGCACCTGAAACCCCACCTGGCAGCAGCATGATTGTAAAAACCACAGCCTCTACCTCTGTCACCTCGTCCTCTAAAGGCACCTCTTCCCCATCCTCGTCGTCCTGTATAGTGAGACACTATTAGCGTCAAGGTTTTCGAATCTTTCTGCCATCTTTGTTCATACTGGTGCTGAGCAATGGCCATTAACTCAGGTAGGGTTTTATCTTTCCATGCTATTGTTAGGATCACCATTTCCCTTAAGGTAACAGTGCTTGCATGAGCCATTCCCCTTAACAGCACCAGCTATGCCAATCATCTGCCTACACATCAAATCATCTGCCTTTTGTTTGAGAGAATTCAGGGGAGATCATTTTGCGAGGGTCTACAACAGGGACTACCTCAGCTGTCCAGCCAGTGAACTTAAACTGGTCCGCATAATCCATACCATGTATCTCTTCCATAGCAGGCCACTTCCCTTGATCCAGTAGTTTATCCATCACACACTTCATTCCAAGTCTCAGTCTATGCTGTGCGATTCTTTTTAATGTCAGGGAATTAAATTTTCATTTGGCGTAATTCAGACTTTTGCCACGGGACATGAGAATGGATTTTGCCATCCATTCGTACCAGGACAATCTTAATAGGTGTTAATAGGCATATTCACACTATGTGAGCTGTGAACCCTGGGGTACCAAGTTAATGATAGGGTTCAGAAAGTTCAAAGAAACATATGTGGTTAATACACTGAGTTACTGGAACAGCTTGTTAAGCAAAGACCAAATAGCAGGCAGAGAGTGTGACAAAGTTCATTGAGGGCATTTATTAGTGTGAGGACAAGATAATTACAAACAGTTGAACTATATTGACTTGCTTGGTAGTGTGAAACCGTATGGTTCAGTTTAACCCTCCATAAAACATGTCTCAGTCGCAAATCACAGCCTGATCAATAGCAGCTCAGTCAACATCACAAGGACACCAACACTTCCCAGATGCAGCCACAGCCGCAGCCAGCCATAGCCATAACCACAGCCATAGCCACAGCCACAGCCACAACCGCAGCCGCAGCCGCAGCCGCAGCCACAGCCGCAGCTATAGCCATAGCCGCAGCCGCAGCCGCAGCCATAGCCACAGCCACAGCCGCAGCCACAGCCGCAAGCCACAGCCGCAGCCGCAGCTATAGCCATAGCCATAGCCACAGCCGCAGCCATAGCCACAGCCGCAGCCGCAGCCGCAGCCACAGCCATAACCGCAGCCGCAGCCGCAGCCATAGCCGCAGCCGCAGCCGCAGCCACACCCATAGCCATAGCCACAGCCACAGCCGCAGCCATAGCCGCAGCCGCAGCCGCAGCCACACCCATAGCCATAGCCACAGCCACAGCCGCAGCCATAGCCGCAGCCGCAGCCGCAGCCACAGCCATAACCGCAGCCGCAGCCATAGCCGCAGCCGCAGCCACACCCACAGCCATAGCCATAACCGCAGCCGCAGCCGCAGCCGCAGCCGCAGCCGCAGCCGCAGCCGTAGCCGTAACCGTAGCCACAGCCACAGCCACAGCCACAGCCACGAAATAGATAGGAGACACACACATATACACTGCAGACTCATTCACATACTCTCACTCACACAAACACATACATTACATAAAATATTTAAGTCTACATAACCCCATCAATTGTTAATTTTTTGTTATACCTTTTGTTTTCTTATTTTTACTTTTCTTTTTGTTTCTTCAGGTGTTTTTGTTATTCTCTGCTTTATATTCAATTATGTGCTTATAATATATCCCTGCTAAATCTTGCTTTTGCTGCTGCAACAACAACAGTATTTCTCCATGGGGATCATTAAAGTTTCCTCTTATTGTATTGCAAAGGAATGCTGGGTAATCCACAGCAGAGCTGTGAATCAGAGGGGCAGGGATTGGCACGTGACCTCTGAATGTAGAACCCAAGTGGGTGGTCGCAGTCCTGCAGTCCTGCAGTATATCCAGTTGCAGCCTTGCAGACCCTACAAACCACACCTCCAACAAACCACGTCCCTCCAAACCACCAAACCACCAGGAGCACGAACGTGAAGGAAGTTGAACTTCCAAATATGGTTTGTGGGCTGGTTAGGTCACAGAAGAGACCACAAACAAAATGTGATGACATTTATCTTGGCCGATCGGCCAGTGTGGACGCAGAAAAAGAAAAGATGGTACACGGAGCTCAGGTGAGAATATGGAAATAAAAATACAAAAATGAAAATACAAAATATGGTTAATGAACAGCTTATAGTTTTATTTATATTTATGTATTATTTAGGTTGTTGGATGTATTACCGATTTGGCTCTCTTTCACAGTGTAAATTGTGTTCATTTTGTTCATTTTTGTGCATTTTAATCTATTAAATTAGATTTGCTAACCGGTAATCCCATTAACTTTGTTAATGGATTCAAGAATTGTATTCAGGTTAACAGAGTTTAGTTAACAACTTTAAATATTCAAAATTCTTCCAATCCTGTTTCATTTTTGTTCATGTTTAGATTATGAGTGGGCCTTTAACACTGACAATTAGAAAATGTTAGCTTTTTGTCAGCCTTTGTGAGAATGGTTGGGTGCATTCTTTGGTCTGCAAGGTCCCAGACTACATGCATCTCTGATGCATCTCTTCCGCACACACAGTCACTCAGCTCCATGATATTATAAATGCTAGTAAAATAAGGTTGATCTCATCTCATTTTACTTATTGAGATGTATATCTTGGAGTGGAAACATTTCCTTCCAAGGGATAAATGGACTAACAGATTATTTACCATCAGACTTTCACATTAAATGCTGCAGCTTTCATTCCATATCAAGTCTAGACATTAGAACATAGAAATACAGCCACAAATGCAGATGGACAAAACTGCTACTAAGAGACTGTAACTTGGTTGATGAGATAACGGTACATTGCATTAGTAGTAGTATTATTTAAGTAGTATTATTTATTTAAAGCATATTATAAGTACATTATAACATTAAATGGCATGTCTAAACTAACTAAAAAAAATACCTGCAACTATAGGGCTACTGAACAAAAAAATATAGCATTTTGGAATTAAACCTATACTGAGAATAATGCATAATTAATATAAGTTGAAATAATAATAATAAATTAATACATTTTCAGGATTTCCGTGTCAGTAATGCTGTCCATATCTGTAGCTGCCATAGGTTACTAGAGAGCAAATGCACCACAATCAAAAGCATCAAAGTCTGAGTCTGCCACTTCAAAGTCAAAGTTGTGGAAGTGAGTGGAGTCAAGTGCATGGCTGCCAGGAGTGGTGCGTTCCTGCTGGCCCCATGTCAAAGAAATCTGTGTTTGCTGGCAGGTCAGGAGCTTTGGCTGCTAGGTTAGAGGGAGAGCATGCTCTTAGGTAACCCATCACAGAGGAAGCAGCAGCCCCTCCCATTAGCAGATAAACCGTCCTGACTGCTTGGGCATTACTGGTAGTGCCATGGCGCAGACACCCTGCTGAACGTGCACTCTGCTTTGTACATGGAGATTTCCTGCCTGTTGGAGTGGGTGGATTGAAATAATATACAAGTAGTGTGTTATTACGCCAGGCCCTGGAGATGATGCCTCCTCATCACTGACTGGATCACATTGCATTCTACCTAGAAAAGGAAGTGGATCATTTGTTGAGATTGTATTGTGGCAATATGATAAATCATTCAAATTCCACCAGACCTGCAGTCTGAAGGGGTGTCAGCCAGCAGCAGCAAGTACTTTTTCTGGGGCAGCATCAGAGCAAAACAGCAATCCCTACATCCATCAGAGGGTAACCTGGGCAGATCTAGGATCTGCTTGCCTTCCACAATTGCTGCTCTGCAACACTACCACCTGGTCAGGTAGAGATAATGCATCATGGCACACGAGGAGACTGCCTTCATCTGCCAGCAGGAGAAACCTCTTCTTCCACTGCTTAAAAATAAATCCTCCTGGATAGGAGAAGTGGATAGGAAGTACAGGAAGTAGAGGGAGAAGTAAGTGCTTATTGGAAACAGAACAAATCAGAGGACAAAGGAGGGCTTGTTGGAGACAACAATGATGCTGTGATAAACACTAAACACCCCAAGCATGTTGACAGGATTAAGCATTGTCACGGTGATCATGACAGCAATGGGAGCAGTGTGCCACTGGATTAAAACATGAACACTTTTCTCATCCCTTCCGATTAGAGTGGGTCAGATGGTTGGAGGATCATGGGGCTGTGGATGCAGGACTGGACCAATCGGATGATGTTGACCAATGTGAACGTGAACATAATCACAAGCCACACATCTGGATCCACTCACCCCATATACACATGGAAAACACAGATGTACTTCATTTCAGCGCACAACAGAATCACAACAACCCAATGACGTAACAGAATATAGGAAGAGCTGGTCTGCCCTGCCCAGCACACAATCTGCACTGCTTTCACTGTGTCACCACTCACTGTGCCAGTTAAGTGGTGAAAAATGTTTGAACACCCACTGACAGCGGGGATTTAGCCTGGACTACTAATCTATTTGTTGTAGTTTGTACCCATTGCCACTACAGCCTGTGACAGGCATTCAGATCACATGTTTTTATCAGGGTTTGCCACACTTAATAGATGTGAATGATGCAATTAATTCCAAAATGCTGTAAAATTGAAGTCCAATATTTAAGTATTTCAAATATTTAGTAAGTAGTAATTATGTCAAAAGCACTGCTGATTTCCTTCTCAAAAACAATTTTGAAGACAAAGGTCTCAAGATGCCTCATCACTCTATTAATAACCCAAAATGTGCTTTACTCTGGTGCCAGCAATCGTTTTGTCAGAGTAGCCATCAGTTTTTTTCATCTCATTACACAGGACAAGACACCATTATACAGGACAGAGCACTGCACAGAAAAGGACACAAAACATACCACTATGGTGATATATAACATAATAGACACAGCGCTAATAAATACAAGATCAAATCAGCGTCACATTATTATAAGGTTTATTCTCATACAGATTATACTACATATTATTGATGATTTTCACAGACTCAAATCTGTATTGAAGAACAGGACATTAAATAAAATCAAAATAATTTAAAAGCAAACACAAGCTCCACTATTAAAACTAAATGGAACAAAAAAGAAAAACCTCACTGGAGAAGCATCGCAGTGAGACCCCTGTTCATTTTGTCGTAGAAATACGACATTTCTCAGCAATGTTTCTCAGCAATATAGATCATAATGCTTCTGTGTGAAATTAATGATTACTTATAAAGGCAGAAAGGCCAACTGCAATGCTTACTGTACATCACTACCTATGTTATAGTTGATGTAGCTTGTGTTGTTTCACAGGAACTTTATATTACCACATTCTCACACAAACAATGGTCTTATCCTCTTCACCTCAGTGAAAGTTATGGGGAGGGAATCATGTCGCTCACTGGTGCTTGTGTTATGAGTTCAGTGAGAAAGGCTCAACGTCTCCATAATCTGATATAACATCATAGGAGAGTACATTGAATTAAGCATGGCAGGTACTCCATGTCCGTATAAAAACAATCCTCTCTTATTCATTGTAGTTGTAGTTTTTCCACATTGTTCCATTGCAATGAAAATGTTTGTATTACTATTACTAGACTGTCTGGTAATGTTCATGAAGTCAATTATTAATTATTATTCAAATCTATAGGGATATTTTCAGGAATGAACACAAGTAGCAGATCACTAGTTGCCACTTTCCCTCCCCCCCATCTTGTAAGCTGTGATGTTTGGCTAGGAGAGTTGATCCTCGTATTGCTTCCTGAAACAGTCTCCAGCAGGGAAGAAGTCCCAGCATCGCTCCTGGTACATCTTCCACACGTACGACTCCTAAAACAGGGGATGGTAGGATTGATAGGAATTCAAAGGAGGGAGGTAGCAGGAGACAATACACTGAAAGAAGCTTGTCACTGTATTGTTGGCCTACACTCTCAGAAAAAAAGGTACAGGCCCAGTGACAAAAGGTACAACTTAATAATAATCTTAAAGGAAGTCTATGAAAGATTTTCACTTTAATTTCTCCTACAATCTTCAGTAGGTCAAAAGATATGGTGTATGGGATGGATGTCTCCCTCCCCTATAGCTGGAGCCCCTCCCACCCCTTATAACATCCAGGCTCAACCAGTTCTTCCTCCCCAATGACAGGTGCATGGTGCAAAATATGGTGGAGGAGGGGGTGCTATTCTACCTAAATCTTACATAGTGTACCTTTAATAAAACAGTACATGTAATGCAACTAAAAGAAAATAGACTGACCTGGCCAGTGTGCTCTGTGTCATCTTTGTTGATGAGGTACATTAAGAAGAACCTGAAAAGGACACACAAGTTAATGTTTGCTCATTTGTACTCTCTATCACACACACACACACACACACACACACACACACACACATAGAGAGAGAGAGAGAGTAAACTGACATGTAATTGGCCAGGTTGTGTTCATCAAAGGTGTGGGTCTCGAAGCCATGTGGTGTAGTATCAAAGTAGTCACTTCCGATGCCACATATGAAGCATTTCGTCTGCACAAAATCAATGAATAGAGTCAGAACACTGAGCCACGCTTAAAACTATCAGACAAAATTGAGATAAAGACACAGCAATTAGTGCTATACCTCCATGTCTTCCTTGACTTGCTCTTGTTGGTCTCTGAGTTCTCCAAAGGCATCAATGATCAGACCTGTATACAACCATATCATTAGAGGCGTTCCTGTCTTCATACTGTTATGGATATCTTGAAATCAATTTTCTGTATCATCATGGATTCAAGTAACTTGAAAACCCTTCACAATGCGCATTGGGGGGCTTTCCACTAAATTCACAGTTAACCACTTACTATCCATGGAGTTACTATCTACTACTATGCTACAAGAACCCAAATAGATTTTAGCAAATGAGCTCTTACATCAACTTACTGTTGTGCTATGAGAGGATTGGTAACCGTTTCACCTCTGTGTCCAGTATTTACTTAAATTGTATGTATGTAATGTATACATTACATTATACAGTACATTGTCAAGACATCTTACATGCCTTGACAATGGGAGGAATGTTGTTGTGAGTCTTGTGCTCATGGTAGGGTAGAAAATGTAAGCCCAAATCATATGCCGACTTCAAACCAGCCCAACAGGTCTTTCCAAATTTGAGACCCGAGGCCGATCGGAAACAGACACCTGTGCCAAATGTTGCAGCATAATTAATGGTCTCTCTCTGTCTCCCTTCAACCTCAAGTGGCTACAAACAACTTGAAGGAGAAAGAAGAGAGCGAAGACCGTGAATGCAATATAATGATAATAATTTATATAATATACAATACTAACAAAAATAAATACATTTGAAGCTGGAAGTTGCTGGAAGAAAATGGATACACTTGTGAAAGTAAATTTTAGCATAGAGTGGTAGAATTTATCATTTATCTTTTCTTAGTTATTATTTTGTGACTGTTGTATTGATACTATGCTGTCCCCTGTGACAGACATGTCACAGGGGACAGCTGTGAACATGTTGAACAGTTGTGAACATGTTCCTAAGTTTAGCATAACCAGCTAGTCAGGCCTTTTAAGGAAGTTAGAAATGTGACCTTGACTAGTCCGCTAGTGCATGAAAATAGTCTATAGGATGAACCATATGGTCTTAGCATAGAGAACTAATCATGCGACACTTCTCTGTTTTCAAGGAAACTATAAAGACTGTAGTGAATTGACTTTCAGGGAAGAGGGCATAGAGAGATTTTGACTTTCTGTGTGACCTGCGTCTTCCTCTCTCCAAAAATATATCTGTATACAATATATTTTTATACTTCAATCTGTCATTGTTTTGTGTGTTATTTCAAAGAGTTTTGAGTGCTTCATAGGCAATTTTCCACGACACACTGCATGCCAATGTTTTAGCACCCTGTCTATGCTTTGTGAGCAGTGCATTAATATATGCACTGTAGTGAACTAAATACTAGAGACACAGTGGTGAAGCTGCTAATAATCCTCTCATTTTCAAAATGGTATATTGATCAATGCCCCTGGTCAAGTTTGGCAGCTGGCTGTAGCTGGATATGCACACATTGATTTGTGTCAAAATGAGTTATTGCCTTTTGATGTTTTTAACTCAATAATGGCACCCTCATTTGGCCAACTGGGGTCATATTTTACAAGAACTTGGGAACCATCATCTATTATTTAAAAAAACTACATGTCTCTAGCGCTAAATCGCAGTTCCAAGTACCACGGCCCTGCTGGTTTTCATTCTGTCCATCTAATAATAGAAATGTCTATAGAAAACCAGGACTGTGGCATTCGAGGACCAAGAGAACATGAGAACATGCATGTATCATCTTACGTGAAATTGAGCAACGAGCACGTAGATGAGATATTTCAGTTTTTTAGTTGTGAGACATTTGCAAAGAATTTTCTAAAAACAAAGTGTGGAAAAAGCGAAGGGGTCTGAATACTTCCCAAAGCCACTGTACGCCCAATTGCCTTACCCTGAATAATGGCCAGCAGGATGACAATGACAAAAAAGAAGAATGTTATATCAAAGACCACTCTGTAGAGCTCGTATTCGTCTCCAGCGGGATCTTCAATCTCATCGCCTATGCCACCACCAGCACGCACACCCACGTACATGTGGAACAGGTAACACTGAGGAAAGGAAAGAGAAATAGAGGAAACTTGTGTAGGTGTAGAGGTGTAGCGGTACAGTCGAACTGCACATTTTTGGCATGAACAGTGACTCACGGTCATCATGTCATCACACTTCATATCAGGTTCGTCTTCATCCTCACTCTTGTTATAAAACTTGCGGAAGAAGTTGAAGGCAACTACAGTGTAGAGGTAAACCACCACAGCCAACAGGCCCACTGTCATCATTAGCTGAAACATGGAAGAACAGAATGAGTACATTCAAACAGTGGCACGCACAGTGCAACATAAAGATTGTTCTGTTTTTTCCTCATGCCTGTTTTCCATTGTGGGTGACTGAGGACAGGATAGTGCGGAGAGTCTTGACACCCATGGCAATATCCAGCAAGTGACAGGCAAAGAAGAAGTTGTTGTAGTGTCCCAGCAAAGACATTATCAAGTACCAGCAGAGATAAAGGAAAGTCTAAAAAGAGATCAAGGGGAAAAACAATTATGTGAGACATGAATGTAAACACGGCATACATATTTTCAGCATCAAATCAAATCAAATCAAATCACTAGTCAGTATCAGTGAAAAAAGCCCTAATTTTAACTTGGTCACCACAGTTAACTGGTACCATTTTTGCAATGTCTCCAATTCTACAGTTCTGAACGACTCATTTACATTACATTTCACCTGGAATATACATATACTGCAATATTATTTTTGAGCGCCATTCTATTATTTGTTACTTGAATTGGATTTAAGTCCATGTCCACAACTCTGATATATACAATATACAGTACATGCGTGTTGATATTGTTTTTGCTTACACCGTCTGTGAACACAACACCAAATTTCCAGATCTGGTACTTGATGTCAATGGAAGTAATCCTGAAAAGATACAATACTGATTCAAATTCAGCAAATACTATTCTGTCCATTTTATATATTCTTAAACTATTTTTGCAGAGTATTGTAGAACATGTCTCTTTGCATCTACTTGCTGGCTAAGTCAGTGCTGTACCATGCGAACATGGAGTTGTCTGGCTCCTCCTGTTTCTTCTCATGTTGTTGACTCACATCCAGGGAGGCTAAATCCACTCCCAGGAGCTCTGCAATTCTCTCTCTGCCATAAATATCTCCATACTTATCCAGAACCTGGACACAGACACATATCAACATGTAGTCCAGAACCCATTTTAAATCCTAACAAAAACATAACAAAAGCAAACACAGCTCACCTTTCGCTTGACAAATTTGTCCCAATAGTTGTTTGGGAAAGAGCTATGAAAAAAGAAAGAAAGTGGGGCTTCATTCAGTAAATATACAATTCTGTATCGTTGTCTCCAAATTTTGCGTGTTGAATAAATGTTGACTCTATTCTGAAGTATTTTATGGGACACAAATATCAGTTTCTGTTTACACGTACGGTGTATTCAGGACCAGCCGGTCCCACTGGCCCTTGATGTCATCATCCTCAGGCTGCTCAGTAATGTAGAGGCCATCAAACTCCAGCTTTCTGGCAAGTTCCTTCTCCCTCTTAAAGATCACCAGTGGGATCTGAGAAAAACAATTTCAAGTACTGTACAATTACGGTATGAAATTCTGTGTGATGCCAGAACGCGATTTACATAGACTGCATCAATTTATTTTGGAATGGAAGAGGATTAGGGCCACATGTGAAAAGTTTATTTGAGTTCTGATAATAAAGTCAGAATTCTGAATTCTGACACATGTATTTTTGTGTATTTGTGGCCCTAATCCTCTTCCATATCTCTCTTGTATCCACCAGGGAACATAAGAAACAGATCTGTGTTGTGAATTGATGTGAACAGGGTGGGGCAGTCACACTGAATGCTCTGCCCCCAAGTGTGGGGGTGGTGGTGAGCAGTCCCATGTCAGAGGAATGGAGATTTTGGGAGGGGGTGTAGGTGTGGAGGAGGTCTGATAGGAGTACTTCTTGTAATAGTACATAACAAAGGACACCACAAACAGGATTTCCAAGACTCCTCTGTTTTTCTGGTTTTATCTGTTGTATCTGTTTTTCTGGTTTTTATCATACTTTGGGTATGACGTGTAACAACTTTAATATGGACATGCTAGACGCAAGCTCCAGGGTACAATATAGGAACTTTCAATGCTCTATGTGAACTGCTGAAGTGACATGGTAACGCAGCCCAAAATGCTCCTTCATATTTTTCATAGTATAACTGCACATTTCTAAGGACTTCATATTCGTACCTTCAAATGTTTCCTTGTTGAGCCCTTCCACAAAATTAAGAAAGGGTTCATTATAACAATGAATGAATTGTGGGGTATGCTTGTCATACCTTGAGGCAGTTGTATCCAATGATACAGATGAAGGAGATGACTGTGTGCAGGATTGAAAGGAAGGACATTGTAGGCTGCATGTAGCCAGTGCTCTCCTCTAAAAAGAAATAAACTGGGACGTCTTCCTCATCCTCGTCTCCTCCTTCATTCATTCCAGATCCCTCAACCTCTTCTCCTGAGCCTTCAAATAACCCAGAGCCTTCAAACACCCCACTTCCCTCAAACGCTCCAGACCCTTCCATCTCCTCTCCTTCAGGGGGACTCTCAGACACCTGCACAGAGCAGATACATGAGAAAGACAATGACTCAGTATAGGGGACCTTTAATTGGCCAAACCTCAGATGTGTTCGACTGACAAGACATAAGCCAGCACAAAAAGTCTAGTCACTCTCAAAGAGTTGAGCTTGATTGTTGGCAACTAAAATATTAAAACTGCAAATAAGACTGTACCATGTATTTACGGATGTGTGTGCATGTAACATTCCTATTTCTGAGTGCACATTTCAATGCTCTAAATATCTACACCTGAACAATCCCATAGGTTTGGATATGGTTTGGGAAAACAAGGCACTACTGTATAGCAAAAACATCACAACCACTCAGCACAATGTACAAAAATGAAATCCTTTTTTTGACCCTGTAGAATAGCAGAATGAAGTTCAGGGCAAATGCGATGAAGAGAGCCAGAAAACGCAGATTGTAGAAGTTTCTTGAAAGGTAGTTCTACAAAAGAAAGAAAATATATTTTTCAGATGATTGGTGAGGTGATAAGTGGACTGCCAGATTGCACTAATGCCAGTGATGCATCATTTATGAAACAAAGTGTCACCATTAATTTATGCCTTTGAATATCCAGCTCAGTCCAGATTTGAAAACCATGCCCTTTTTTCAGTTTCTTTTCTTTCTTGGCTGCAGATTTCTTTGGTCCCACTGGTTGCTCATCCTCTTTGGTCTGAGATTCCTTCTCTACTTTCTCACCATTTTCAACACTGAAAACCAAATAACACAGATTACTGTTTTAGTAGTATATTCCATCAACAGAAACAATTTGAAATGTGGTGAGGTAAAAACAACCAGAAAACAACTATGGACACGAGAAAACAACCCGAGACTCTTACTCAGCCTTCTCAGGCTCTGGAGGTGGTTCCTCTATGGCAAGAGGTTCAGGAGGTTTCTGGCTAGCTTCAGCTTCTTCTGGTTGCTGAAAACAAAAAAGCTGCTCATAAGTATGAGTGAGTACCCTGCATTTATACTGAACAACCAGTATGAATGAAGCTGAAAACACTGCCAGACTAGCCTTGACTGCTTGGTATTTGGAATTTTGAAATTAGAAATTAGTCTATCTAGATTTTTATTCTTTTTTTTATTCATATGCAACACTTGATCTTAGCTTTTGTGGAAATTGTGACAATTTTAAATTGTAAATCAAATGTACCAGACATGCAGTAAAAACGTACCTGTTTTCTCTTTGTTATGGGAGTCCCTTCTGGAGTTGGAGGCTCAACAGGTGCTTCTACACCCATGTCTCCAAGTCCACCTGGAACATCAATACCTGGTATTCTCCCACCCTCCTTTTCCTGGGTATCCTCCTCCTCCTCCTCTCCACTGCCAGTCTCTCCAATTTCAGTTACCCCTCCAGTGTCTTGTTCTTCCCCTGTCCTTGGCTCACCTATCACATCCCCATGCACATCGTCCTGTGTGGGATCTGGCATGCTGGCTAGAATCTCAGTGACAGTGATGTTTTTAGCTCCTTCCACCAGGCCACCTCCAAACAGGGTTTGCCAGAGAAGCATAAAGAAGCCTTTGCACACATTGTAGATGAAGTGTAGTATACTCATCAGGATGGTCCAGAAGAAAGTGGACAAAGCCACCACAATCTCCTTGATAGTCATCTTTCTCACCCTGCGGTATTGTCTGCGAAGGTTACGGAAGGTAAAAATGCTGAAGAAGCTTAACAGGCTGTTTATGAAGTCTGCAAATGCAGAGCTTGATTCAGGAGGCCCTTCTTCTCCATTACTGTCCTCATCTCCTCCTCCAGTTGCTCCCCCACCTGGTCCTCCCTCCCCTCCGCCTTCTACTCCCTCATCATCCTCTTCCTCCTTTTCCTCTTCTTCCTGCTCTGAAATCTGTGAGGCTATATTCATCTCAAAGATGGTGTCTTCACAGAAGTTGACAAACATCTCCATCTTCTCAGATTCGCCCCCCTCATTGACTACATCAAAGATAAACTGTCGCTTGGACTCTCTGACCTGGGGCATCTCCCACTGTTTACGGTTCACTTCACTGATCTCAAAGTAGATGCGCTCAATCTTTCTGCTGGCACCCATTATTTCAATACGGCCCAGGAAGGGGCGGAAATAGTTCAGCACGCTCTCTGCCTGTCCTAGGAAGTTCTGTAGTCTGGTATCATGTGGGACATGTTCAGACAGGTTGGTGAGCAACACTGCAATGTTGAAGCCGATGTCCTTGGCAGGTTCCTGGAAGCGGCTGGCAAACTCCTCATAGTTGATCATGTCATTCTCATCAGCCTCTGAGCAGGACAACAGAAACTGGATCTCGGACGGGGAATACTGTTTCTGACTGTCCATAGCCTTCTGGAAGTCCTTCTTGGAGATTAATCCTCGAGGGTCAGTGACATAATCACGGAAAGCATCTGAAGCCACAATGTCTTTCAGTTTGAGGAACATGTCAAAAAACTTGAGGATCATCTCCACGTTGCTGGAGGACTCTACCAGCATGTCCACCATCTGACGGGCAATTGTACCATTCACCACATTTCCTGAATCATATGGAGTAAAATTAATACAGCGGTTTGAAATGGACAAGACAGAAGCAGATGAAAACTATTAGATCATCAGAAAATGCTCTTTTACCCTCCAATAATGAGAGCAACATAACAACCATGTCTTTCTGAAGGTCAAGAAGCTCCTTTAGCAGACCAATCTGGCTGGAATCCTATGACAATACAAAGACACACAGGATCTTACAATAATAACAGCAGATTTAACATAGCACAGAGGTAGACTCAGTGATGTTGCTTATAATTAGAGATGCAATGGTAACCAGTGGACTGGTAAACAAAACTGAAGAGTACGAACATCCCATGACTGAAACCATTTACTTGTTATAATACGAGGCCTGCATTAAAGATGCTGTGTTATGCATAAACTCACATTCACAACAAAGGCAGTGCTGCCAAAAAAGTTATTTCACCAAAGCTGCATGCTTAGAGAATTTGTCATGGCTTTTTGCAAAGCCACTGCAAAAACACTTAACAGAACACAGCGGTTTAGAAACGCTTGAATGTCAAAATATAAACTATAAATATGAACCTATTTACTTTGGCTTTACATAAACTCTGGTTTATAACACATTTCATGACAGCTACATGGCACCTTTAATACTGATTCTATCCACATGTCAGCTTTCATTAGGTGTTCATGTAATGCTAAAGTCATTTGTGACACAGCACTGACCTCCTGACTTGAAACAGCCACTGAAGACTGCAGAAACTGCATTGTACCAACAATCAATGTTCTACGCCAGCGGCGTCCAAGGTTTACATTATAACCAAACACTACACCAGCTAATTTCACCAATTAGCACAGCTTCAACCAGAGAAGGAATAACTAATAAGTGAAATCAACAGGTGTGGTATTTGTTTGGAATGACAATCCTTGTACTCTTCCATTCCACTGTCTGGAAGAACATAGAAGTGACATTGGTGGGATTTTTAGTATGCTAGTCAAGAGCATGTAGTCTGTGATGCCAATCAGAAGTAAATTAATCTATATGTGCCAAGGATAACAATGGCTCATGGTTACAGGGGTTAAGTTGGAAGATGGTGCTTTTATGAAATACATATTCAAATATCCTATATAAGATCAGCTAAAATAGAGTTAATCAGAAAGTAACACACCACAAATGGAGGGCATATTCCCTCAGGTTAAGTATTAATGAAAATGGCACAATCAAAATAATTCTAACCCCTGTTAAATGTGTACACACAGAGTGGACGTCAGATTAAAACATATATTCCAGCACAAAATAGTGTCATATTAAAGTGTATATTCCAACAGCGAGGGTTAAAAGTCAGTTCCTTTTCTCAGACAGTCTTGTAGTCACCTGCTTTTAAGTTATGTGCCAAAATCGATCTCTAAATTGAATAGCAAGGTCTGCAAAAAAAAAAATGTATGATTGTTAATTAAGATGTCTTGATCTTAAAGATTATCAAATCCCAGAGAGAGTAAATTTATTCATCTTTCGGAAAAAAATTTGATTGGTAAAAGTTTAAATTCTTGGTACATGGTAATTGCTTAACAAGGGAAATCATGTTGCAGGAGAGTATGAAGTCATACAGTATGTGCTAATCCTAATGTGGTTTGATCCAGTGGTCCTAAGCAAGCCCAGGTGTGTGATCATACCTTTCTCCAAACTACTGCCATTGGAGCATTGACTATACATGTTTTTTGGCAATGTTGAATGCTAGTCATGCTACACCAGCCTTTTGATTGTCACATGTCTAATCAATATTATTCTGCATGAACAACTTCTGCACAAGTCTGCATTACCACCAATCCAGAGATGGGAGTTTTGTGCACACAGACAAAAGGGAGAGTGATTTTGTGGACTGTGAACACTTAACACGTAAACGTTTTGAAATAGCATCTCAATTCTGAACTAGAATATGCATCCCTGTCCCCAGAAAGTAATTCTCGACAAAGGCACATATATGCCTGGGATACATTATTTTCTTTTATTTCTGGCTAGGGGATTTCTTAGACTGAACTGAATGTTCATGTGCATTGCAATGTACTGAATGCTGAACTATAGTTGTATTCTCCTTAAATGCTTATTTTTCCAGGTGAAGATCTCAATAAATACTGGTAACAGATAAAATAAGTAATACATGGTTATTTTAAATGAATCAGTATATCAGAAAATGGGCTGACAGATGGGCCAATAGAGGTCACAATAAAGGTCATAGATTATTTAATGCCTCTTTAAAGAGTAATCAAATGCATGGTTTCAGCCTGTCTCCACCCAGCAGAAATGACAATTTGAGTGGTGGAGAGCGAGGGAAGACGGGTGTGTGTCTGTAAAATCGGGCAATGGGGGGTGTGCACCTCTGACATTCATTTGACAACATATTGGATATTGGATTAGCCTACTGGCCTACTAGCTAGCCAACATTACACAATGGAGAGTGACGCTCAGCCTCAGGGCACTTTGGGCAGGAATTTAAAAAAATGTTGAAAATGTTTTCAATCAGCTCCTGCTACCCCTAAATCTTCAGTATTTCATCACTGATCAGGGTGGAGCTGGCAATGCAGCAGAGCTGAAAATTTCAACCGAAGGAGGGCGAGACAAATACATTTTAGGAAATGAAAGCGACCTGCTGAAATTATATCTGCAATGTTGAGTTGATGTCCAGTATTGTTAGGTTTCACCATAAAGTCATACAAATATGTTTACAGCTCAAAAAACTGTTTTTCTCTTTCTCTTTTTTTCATTATAACATATTAATTGCTGTTTTAGCGTCATCTTGGAATTTGCTGATTGAAAAACTGATACTTTTTTACTGTTTTTTGTTGTATCTAGTATCTGTCCCATAGTGGGGACCTATGGTTATGAATAACCATAGGTTTTGATGTTATTGAATTTTAGTTTATTATGCCATTAAGCCCCTGTTTAGCCCATGTTCATAAAATAATATTGTGTTTTTTTCTTCTAACAATTGTAACTATTGCTAGTGCTCAATGAACCCTACAGATGCAATATCATATCAACATTTTCCCCCTAATTAAGCAATCATCAAGTATTCTTATTTGATCTTTAAAGGCAGGTGAGTATAAAACAAACTGATGAGGGAAACTAACTTTGAATAAAGTACAAACTGGTAAACACAATATCACATCAATAGATAAATAAAATGAATACATACTTTACCCTGCATTGACCATGTGAAAGACAGTTTAAATGATCAATATATTATACAACGTGTGAACAGGAAACAACACTATTACATTTCAAAATAGTCTTGCTTACGTCAAGCTTTTTTCTTTTGCAGTAAAACACTGAAGTTGGGACACATATCTCCTGACATTGCCTCCATTATTTGACTTACACACTGTGATACAGTACATCATAAGGATGTTTACTTTTACAGAACACAATCAGAGGCATACACATATTTAGCCCCTGGAATTAAACAGATTCCCTGTTCAGTGGTGTACCACAGTATTTGAAATAGTATGCTTGCAAACCAGTTGATAATTGTGTGATAATGTAAATTTGTGTGTGTAAATATGTGAGAGGGTATGTTGAGCAGGTAAATTGTTAATTTCACTTGAGTCTATCCTTAACTGGACACTTAACAGGTTATACATGCCAAACTTGGGCTAATAAAGAGGATGCCATCTGCCTCACTCTCTCAAATCACCCCCTAGAAGTAAGAGAAGATGATGAGTATGTTCATGAAACATCTTTTAAAGTTGTAAAAAGTTACTAATTGTATCACTCAAACAGTGAAAAATAGTGTTTAACTGATGGCTTGAAAACAACATATTCTACAGTGTGGAGTCATGTGATTTCCATGACAGTATTTTGACCATTCATTTATAGCATGGATCAACATGAATCCACACCTTCAATCAGTAATACTGATGGTCAAATGACACAAGTGCATTTCAAATTGTAAAATTGAATTACGTCAGTTATCAATTGGTGTATCACTGTGCACCAGGTGTATACTGGCGACCGGTTAGACAAACGTTTGTGAGCATGTTTATTATTATTATACTGTCTTGTGTACACAGTATAGGAAAACTCAAGTAAACCAACCAACCAACATAAACACATTCCTGGTGGCTCTGCAATGGTGGAGGTGCTTTTTGGCCTGGTTTTGGTTCACTACTGACATAATGCTTCAACGTTCTTTTAAGAATTTCACAACAATGCACATTTGGGATCATACATGTCTATTAAGAAGTTTATGCTTTATGGCTAACGTTGTTTTCTTGCCCCTCGAACAATAGGGTGACCACTCATACTTTGTTGGCATTGTCATCCTAGATCCTGCATCTTCACATGAAAGTTGTATGTCAAGAATTAATCTGCGATTGAGGGAATGCACCACACACAAATACAGAGTCACCAGAACCAAATGCTGAGGTGCAACATTATGTTTGTGTTTCCTTTAATTTGACATGTTCACAATAGTGTTATTTTTCTACTTGTGAGTATGACTGATTGAATCATATGTTCGTACCTGTGCCAGCTTCATCATCATGTGGGCAAAGACATGGAGGAACCCAACTACAGCATCCCACAGCCTGCTGTGAGCCAAGGACTGCTGGTTGCCTGTGCACGGGCCCTGAGGATAGGGATCGCAAGTTACACATAAAAGTAACTCAAAAAAGCAGATACATGTCTGATTTGTTCAAACTTTACCTGAATATATTCAGTCAGACTGTTGAAAATCTGTTTAGCCACTGTCATAGCTTTGGAGAAATTCTTCTTCCCTGGTTCATCAATGATGTCCTTGCCAGAGTAATACCAATAGAAATCACTAATAGACTCCTTAATAGAGAAAGCAAGGAAGAGGACAAGTCAAATTTCATTCCACTGCAAAATATAAATATTGCAATATTCTTTACATAGACAAATTGTGTTGAAAAATGTCATAATTAGATTAAACATTTTTTCTTTTTTTAGCATTTTTGGTAGCTCTTCAATTTGAAATCAATTTGAAATGGATTTAGATATATAGACATAAGAGCACTGTGATCATCCTGACAGAATTTCTTCATTGGGTGAACTATCGTGGTGTTCATTGTTAAATGGTCATTAAGTAGTTGTTATGATTTTGTTTACATAACTTTGATTTACTTCAGGCAAAACATGGCAGAAAATCCCTTATTGTGCACTCCAATGGTCCAAGAGACAAAGTTGTACAGGTTAGCTGGATATGTACACCACGTTTTGTGGCAATATAGTCCACAGTACGCAAGATACAGTACGGCCTTTCAATTCAATTTTGACCTTTACCAATAGCACCCCCATGGGGCCAAATGGGAGGTGCCATGCTTTAACATTGTACCTGCAGTCGGAGGAGGTAATCTACTGTGCAGATGATGATGTTGATGGTAGTTGTGCTGCCTGTCTGTGTGCGCAAGTAGTTCTGAAAATCTACAGCAAAATAGAAATAGAGGTGAATATTTTAGCAGCATTTGGATGTCTTTATAATTTGCCAAGGTTAGTTTGTTTATGTTGCCTTTTGTTGAAACTTTACTCTGGTTTGAGACAGGAGTCATTCTCACCGTTATTGTGACCCTCACAAAGCAGTTGCAAGAAACGGAAGAGGTCGCATGTGAACTCGTCATCTGCCATGACTTTCTCACCTAAAGAAAAACAAAGTTTACCCTGGGATCAGGTTGAACTCAGGTTACATACAAAAATGAACAAGCTTACTGGTGATTATTGAAACTGCTTGTTTGCTTGTTTGTAAGCAACATACGGACAAATAATATTTAATTTCTCAGCATCCCATCACCTTTCCATGAATTTTAGTATCAGACATTACAATAACCCCCTTAAACAAAAAGTATAATGAAAAACAGAATGGTGAACTATATGGAAAAGTAAGGAAAAGCCATACTAAACAGTAATAATCAAATTAAAAAAACAAATACTTATGGACTGTGCAATGGTCTGACATACAGAAAATTGTAAAACTGCATAGACATCATCAGCATCACATGCATACAAATAACACATAAAACAATCTGTCGAGGATAAATGAACACAATAAGACATAAAACATACAGTCATATCAACAACATGTATAGATCGAACAATAACACTGTGCTGTTATTGAACAGACATTAGATAGCATGACAGTTATAACATTGTGGTACTGTACACAGACAGACAAGGAGTCATTCAGCACAGACCAGCTGTGTTTCTCAGAGAGGTTGGGGCATCGTCCAAGAAAGACAATCCTCTCTCGGTGGAGTTTCAACGTTAAAGAGACAAAAGTGATGAAGTAGGAGGGACAGCGGGGAGAAAGAGAGGGAAGAGACTAGAGAGACAGATGGACAGAAGTATAATTTACCCCGATCTAGATTCGTGTCAGAGGACCATGAAAGGAGGGACAAGGGAGAGGAGGCAGTGATCGTGGGGAAGGGAGAGAGGATCAGTGTGTTGACAACAGTAGACGACTAAGAGATGAGCAGGGGGAGATTAACAACATTCCATGGCAAATTCATTCAGGTACAATTTACTATTCATTTCCAGAATTAGATGATAAAAACACAATAGATAGAACAACAGGTGAAACTACCAGACATACTGAAAAAATAAAACAATAAAAAAAGTAATCCCTAAACGATTATCCAAGTGTTAATAATCTCTCAGGTTAGGATTACTCTAGGATTAACTAAATTCAAGAGTTTATACAGTAAATATGACAAATGAAGAACATTGAGATGAAGATGAATAGAATTAATAGATGCCTATTAATTCGATCACTTTGATTAATTAATGAGCTTCTGTGCGTCAGTGATGATGTGGGAAAAACCTTCTCCAGGTCACATAAACATCACTGGACCAGCCGTTACTTTACATTTGTACTTTTCATTCGGACACCAGGTGCTGAATAGAGAAGGGCTTTCTCTTTATTTATTTTGGATTCTTTGGTCAAACTAAACATTTTCAGTAGGCCTGATTTTGATTTGATTTTAGATCAGTTCATTTTGACCAACTGCCTCTCCGTGATGACCACCTACTTGTTGTGCATGAACTCTGTGTCACCAAATGTTGTACAGGTAGTTAAAATACTGTTGAAGCATTGATAAAAGATATAGGCCTCAAATGTTACTTTTGTACCTATGTGTTGCATCGTGTTGCTGTTGGACTGGGGCCATGTGGACTTAGTGATGTTTTCGCCTGCTGTATACTGTAGCTCCTATTGTGTATCGTCACCCTCTTAAAATAATGGCCTAAGTCATTTTTGAGGATTTTTTTCTTTTGCATAAGTCATCTCTTCATGATGCTGGCCACCTCTGGTAAAACTGCCTACATCCTTAATTGAAAAGATCAGCTGTTCCTACCCCGGTAGTATAATGGCCTACGTCAAGAGTGTGACTTAGGCAATTTTACAAGCTTTCAAGATGGCGGCTGCTTCAAGAAGAAAGAAATACTACCAGATAAATGAAGTTATTTCCATGATTCAGGGCTCGTCCCCTATTGGTAAGTGATAAGGTTTACTATAATATCGGCTAGGCTATAAATGTTGCGTAGTTATTTAGTCTTTTACTTTCACAATTTATAGTTTAATTACGAAGCCTCCCAGTGGGTTACAGACACGAAATAGCTAGCTCTGTGAAGCTGGTGTACTGGTTACTATTACAGTTGCTGGTTACTGGTTAAAGTTACTGCTGGTGACTAGTAGTTACTAGTAACTGGTAGTAACTAGTTACTACTATAGTTACTGGTAATCTAATCCTCATAATGTTACATAATTGACAGACAGCGTTATTTGTATGTCAATAGTCATATATTGTCATAACCTTTTTGTGTGAAATGATTAAGAAATATCATATAGTCTATATTTGGTTCAGTTTATTCTGTTTTTTGAAAAACTTGAAAATATGACTTAGGCCATTATTTTAAGAGGGTGACAGTATACAAAAGTGACGTTGATAAGCATTTTGGAAACTTACTGGTGCCCTCCTCTGAAACCATGCCCAGCCCCTCTGCCTTGTTCTGCCTCTCAAAGGCATTGAGATCCAAGACACTGCAGAAGACATAACCCATTTGTTAGATGTACAGTCCCCACTGTTGAAATCAATGTCTCTACTTTATTCTATCAATCAGAAGCTGAACATTTTTAAGAGTGAAAACCGACCTGCATGTCTGCATCAGTGCCTGGACACTCAGAAAGAAGCCAACATCCTTCTTATCCTTCAGGTACTCCAGCATTTTCTGCCAAAAGAAAGCGGGGACAATCCATAAATAAGTATTTGTTTCTTTAAAGATAACTTCAAATTTAAAATCACATAATCCAACGCTTTCACAAGACATACCTGTTGAACCTCACTGTTTCCACCGTTTAGGATAGAGATACCCAACTTGAGGGTTGAGTACACCATGGGGCCAGTCTCACCTATATACAGGAAAAGAGGCAATTTCCAGATGTGGAGAGGATTTATAAGACAATAAATTCCACCACATGTAGGTTTGCGCGGTAAAAGCTTACACAGAATATAATAAAAGAAGACTACCTTTGCAGGCACTGATCATTTGCAGGACCATCTCCGCAGCAACGCGGTTATGAAGTCTGGACTGCTGGTACAGCAGCCTTTGTTTCTCCATTTCTTTTTCCTGTGATAGACACAAATACTATGACTGTGTCCTGCTGTTTTATATCCTACACATAGAATTTGAATGGATACAATAGACACTTCCTGGTGTAACATTCTGTGGCAGCCATCTTAAGTGGTCCAAGAAAATGTGGATTGTGAATTTGGCTCCAAGAGTGAAGATGTGGAAATGATTGCCTGTTCGATCCATTCACATTCTATGATCCCACCCTGCATTCACTCTCCAATCACTCATGTCCCTGACTTTGCACCTTTAACATCTAATCAACTTACCAATCTTGTTTTCCAAACTGTAAAAAGTAGCTTCATGCATCTGTGCATAAAAGGATTTGTAAATTTTCTTTCGATAACTTCTGTGAAAGACTTGAAATGTCAGGTAATGCATGTTCTCTTTCTTTCTCGTCCAGATCTTCTGACATGCTGCTCAACTCACTCTTGCCTCTCTCTTTTTTGTTGTGGTTGTTACTGTCCATTAATTGCTGTATCTGTCTGTCTCTTGCACACATTCTCTCATCCCACTTTATTAGTCATGGTTGTTGTTACTACTTCTTCACGTTTGCTGGCTGGAGCAAGCGTTGGACTACAGCAAATAGCCCTGATGGCCTTGCATTTTGCAGTGGTAGCGATTGCAAATGACCATGCAGCTTACCAAAAGTGTCTTCATTGATGCTTCAGGAAATGCTTTGACATATTTATACACAATAGAAAAAGCCAAAACATTCCTTAGGCTCTGAGCGACTTTTACTTTAAATCTGCAAAATATATAGTTCTGTATGTATAGTAATCAGCCTATTAAACACAAATTTCTAACCACTATTAAAAGGGTTGAAGAATGAATATCACCAATCTTCAGAGGACAAGTGAAATTCCTCTGTTCAGCCACAATACAGACCCACAGCATCCCACCCCCATGACCCTCCCAAAGCTACCCCAAGCACCACCCAACCCACCCATCCACCCGCCCACCCACATATGCCTGGCCACGGTCTACCCACTATGTGTGGTGCAGTTGGACCTCATTCTTACAGTACAGTGAGTAATTACGTTACAAAAACTGGTCTCTGAAACAATGGACTATGTGATTTAGGCAAATTGCTGATATCTTTTTAATGTTCACTCTATGTGTATGAAAACGATCACGGCTGTCACCGTTATGTGTCCTACACTGGCTTTCACTGTAGTCTGTCAGTAAGCTAGGTAAGTTGGGAAAAAGACATTGATTAGTAGCATTCGGTTAATAAAAATGAAAGTGTTATGAAGGTGAGAGGGGTTATATGGAGACAGGGAGGGAGAGAGAGAACATGGAACAGCCTATATATAAACAGAGACGAGTATTAGGACTAGTCAGTGTTAAATTACATTCACAATCAATTCTGTTAGATTTAAATGATTTGAATGGTGTTTGACAACACTTCCAATGGCAGGATGTGGCCCTCTGCCCAGTCTTTTAGCAGGTTCAAACTCCAATACAGATCAAATAAATATATTAGGCATCACACGCTTTTTAAAAGCTTTCATTTTAGAAATGTTTTATGTTCTTAAATTTTCCATTGACAATACATGTTCACAAGCCACGAAAAGTTCTCTAGATTCACTGAAGTGGTTGATGTAGCATTGCTCCCTCCATGTGAGGAGGTGACAATTTCATTGTTATTATTGTTATTATTATTATTATTGTTGTTGTTATTATTATCACAATTGTTGTTATTATAACGAAGGCCCAATCCAGATTTGGAGGAGGAGCTACTGCTAATAATGAACTAACTAACTTTAAGCACTAACTGTATTTTGAAATGTTTGTATTGTTTGCAAACATTGAACAGAGCAAAAATGTCCTGTTTTTGAGTTTTGTAATAGATAAAAAGCAAGAAAGTATCTAAACTGATATAGCAAAACAAATCCGGATTGGGGCTTTAAGAAAAGCAAGGCTCAATTCACAAGAAACTCACAAGTATGAAGCACAACATAGAAATAGAAGAGACAGAACACAGACAAGGGTGATGGGACAAAAAAAAAGAGACAGAGATTTGGGTGTGGAGTAATGTTCAGGTGAATGATGAGGTCACTCGATGCGTTGAGAGCTACCGCTCCATTGTGTTCCCGGTCCCCATCCCCTGGCCGCCCATTACCAGTTCTGACTGTCGCACCTCAAAGGACATCTCATCCTCAGCACCTTCCACCACCTCCTCTCCTCCTTCTTCCTCCTCACCAATATGGCAACTCTAAAACATGAAAAAAACACAGATAAAAGGAATAAAAAAAACATAGAAGCATTGTGAATTATTTTCATGCACTACTTCAGAGCTGGACTGATAACGGAAATCAAATGCATTTCAAAGAGAGCTAATGGACTCACCTTTGCCATAATATCTGCATATGCCATATAAAGATGATCTGTATCAAGTTTACTGTAACGGGGACAAGAGAGGACAAGTGCAACATGATAAGAGCCGTATTTAATAGTGTTGAACTGTGAAATGTGCAGGAGTCTCATGGCGTATTTATACTACCATACCTCTTTTCGGTTAGAGCAGTACGGCTGAAATGCAGAATGAGCTGGTGAAGAGGATCTGGCTTGGTTTCGGTCTCCTCCTCCTCATCCCCCTCCTCTTGCTCCATGGCTTTCTGGGATTACAGAGAGAGAGAAGGATGAGTGACAGCACGGGGGAAAAAAAACATCCACGGAGGAAACGGCAGACACTCACAGACAAGTCATCGATCATCCTGTCTTCAAAGGAGTAACCCTCAGTGAGGATCCAGTTGCGTTTGTATCCCTCAAGGAACATGTTTGAAGCTCTGTGCCTGCAATGCAAACAAGCTCATAGCAGCATGTTGAAGCAGCTGGTACAGTTATATCGTGACCGTCCCGTACCATACCGTGGTTAGTGTCTCACCTTGGAAGGTTGTAGAGGGGCGTCATCCTGAAGCAAGCGACCACAGCCCTGCGTCTCTGCTTGGACAGCAGTTTGTGCCACACCATCTTCTTGGATTTAAACGGGTGCTCCGTCTATACCAGATAAGGTAGACGTTGGAAAAATAGCAAAATAAGAGTTCCTCTGAAAACTAAACCTACAGAAATAAAACCATTTCACCTTTTCAAGTGTTGAATTTGTTTGTCTCCAATGGCTGGACAGTATGGGTCAAATATTCCTAATGATGTTGAAAACTGCAGTCAAGATTTGAACTCACCCTTTTATTTTGAGTGTGTTTGCAAAGCCACGTACTTCTGTTCTTCCTCATATTGGTGCTATCTATTCTTCTTCCACCAAACTCTACTCTGGCAATTCTTTGTGATATGCCTGCGCATAGTTCTCTCTTCAATATTCTCTAAACTTTTTAAGATATCTTGCTTTTTGTTAATTATTTTCACATATGAATGGTAGAGGATTAATATGATCTTTTATGTTTGAAAGCACTTTGAAAACATATTTCAAGCACTACTCACTTTCACTCCATTTAACACTGTAACAATGTAGTGCTCCCTGATTTTCTCTGTTCTCCTTATCAATCTGCTCACACCCACTCTGTACTATCACACTGGATCATTTCATTGCCTCATTCATTCATGCTTACTGACAGCACTATTTTTCAATTAATACAAAAGGTACAACCATACTGCAAACACAGGTGTGTGCACACACCCATACACACACGCACACACACAGAAAATGTAAATGTACACGCCTTTTTTTCTATTATGCTGTTGCAATTTGAAAGGCATTAAATAATAGTCTGGTAAAGTCAAAGGTTTGTTTTATGTCATTTTGAATTTTCTGCTGCAAAATGCAGTCATTCAACCCCAAAACAATTCATCCTCACATTGTATGCTGGAGATACAGTATGTGGCCAGTAAGAGTGCAGCGGCTCACCACTTCAATGTGATAGAGGACAGCAGAAACTTCCTGCACTCTCTTCACAACTTTTTCTGGGGCGTCAGCGTCCTCAGCCTTCCCTGACATCTCCTTGTACAGGGCCATCTGCCAGCGCATAGACGGGTTGTCCACCTTTCACAAACAGGGAACACAGAGCAAAGCTGTCGAAAAAGTATGGTAACCGGGGATCCGATGTGATCAACCTAGGCTATACTACACAACTGGGCTAAGAGACAGCTGAAGATACCACTTACAGACCCAACCAATTACCTTGCCCTGAAGATGAAGGTTGTTTTGCAGGAACTCTCTAACTTCTTCATCAGTGTCTCTCTGTAAGGGAAACAACCTTTTATCGTATATCATCCCCTGGTCATTCATTTTCGACACAGTTTGGGAGATCTCCGACTACCAAACAAACACATCGGGTATTGTATCACCGTACTTGTTTACCAGAATCATGCTCATTCAAAAGGTAGAAAAAACTACCAAAGAGTATCGGATCTTGGCCAAGTTGATGAGCTCCTGATCGGCGGGAGAGCACATGTTGAGACCAATGGGGAGCATCTTTTTCAAGGCAGCCACAATAAGTGAAGTCTGCACAGAGTAGCGATCTCCCCGTCGCTTCTTCTTGGTACGTTCGGCATCTGAGCCCCCACCCTGAGAAAACGATAAGGGACCAAAAAGCATTCATGGTTTCTTATGAAATGCCAGAGCAATAAACGTGCGAGGTGCTATACCAGAATTAACACTGCTTTGCATTGAACACATGGCAGCCTTGATTCAATGCCAGGCACAGTCACTTTCATGGATAAAAGCCCCTATCAATAAAACACCTTTACCATAATGCTAAGCGTCACTATGACTACAGCACAAATGCAATGATACTATATGCTACTGTACATCACACAAAGTAACACTAGATAAAGAAATACGAGAAAATACCTGTCCTTTTGACTGCTGTATAAAAGTGGAGAACAAAAAAAAGGAGTTTTGAAAATAAATATGTCAGCATGTTCATCATTTCTCAAGATATTCTCTGCAATTCATTCTAAACCTATAGGTAATCATTCTAACTATGTTTTGGTAAAGGTGGAGCGCTTGATAATGTGATGCCAGCAGATTTGTGTATGACTACATACTCCGCTACACCTCACTGGGGATCCTAATGAACAAACAGACTGTCACTATAGTTGTAAGTGAAAGGGATGTGATTAAATCTCGATGTCCATTTCCTGTGATCCCCAAGATATAAAAATGTTATTATTCCTCTGAGCTCTGGCTGGTGAGGATAGGGTGAAAATGTGAGGGCAAAGTTGGGGAAATGGCTGGCTTTGGGAAAGGGAAGTTGGAAGGAGTGATTCTTAGCTGTAGGAGAGGAAAATGGTGAAATTGCAGTGATAAAACATGCAGTAGAAACAGATTCCATTCAAGTGACAACCCACTCAGCATTCAATGAAAAAGAAAAATGGTTAAAACTACCAGATCTCTGTACTTGAGTGAGTGAATTATTGCAACAACAGCAGCACCTCATGAAAGTTAAAATGTTACATGATGTTGAAGAGCAATAACTCCAATAGAAGAGGCACAACACTATTTATGTTTAGCATCACATGGATGGAAATTAGACTTAAGGGTTACAAAGTTTTTAAATCACACAGCTAACACAGACTGTCTATGGGATATGTCCCTGTGCTCCCCTCCCGCACTCCTGTCCTGTTTTTGTGGGGGTACATTTCTGTCTGTTATCTGCTCTTCCTGGCATCCTCTGTGAGCATGGATGTGAGAGCATGCAAAATGTATGCGCACTTTGTAATTTGCGTGTGCAGTCTATTTGGCTGCGTGTTTTGTGTACGAGTCATACAGTATTAATTGATTTCAACCACGGAAGTGGAGATGACAAGAGGACCACACAGTAATGGCCACCTCACGGAATAGGATGAGATGCAAAGTCAAATAGCTAATCTAACTTGGGATATCTCCAGTGTAGATTTCATGTATACGTCTGACACATTTAACATGATAGATGCAAAGAATGATGACAAAGTCACTTGGAAATGTCAATTGTCAGGAAAAAAAAGGGAGTTGCTCATTTTGAAATGACTCATTGGAGTCGATGAGACTATTGTCTATTGAGACAATGTTTCTGGAAGAAGGCTGCAGAGTATCTAAGCTACCTGTTAATAATATGATCACCCAAATATGGTGCTGAATCTGTTGTATTCAGCACCACTCAGCATGTTGCTGCTATGAGGAACTGGATGCATTTACATGGTTCACTCGTCTTCACCAGGATTGAAGACTGTATTACAGTGTTATGTACTAGCCTGCCTGGCAGGGACAAAGGCTACATTCATACATAGGGCCTATTCATGAAGGCTGAATTGGAAATACAGTTAAGGAGAGTCCAGATGTCTGGCTTTGGGAGATACGGAACCCCAGCTGTAAGATTTTAAGTTTCTTGGGGTGTCATGGTCAGAACATTGCAAGCCAATCACCAAGCCCGCCATCGGCCCTATCAGTGCCAGAGATAGCTCCAAGCAGGGTCAGCCACTTCTCCAATTCTGTGCTAGTGCAAGTGTGTTAAGAAAGGCTAGTTGAGGGAAACAGGGTGCAAAGCATTTCAGGGAAGATTTTGTGAGCGTGTGAGCGTGAGTGTGAGAGTGATTAAACTTACTGGGTAGGGTCAAGGTCATATTGAGCAGATTCTACACCAGGAACCAAATAATGGTTCCAGAAACCTGCTTCGGTTAAGTTGAACACCGGGCCATGTGTTAGCGGGTGTGGGCACTAGGGATGTGTAATGGAAACTAAACCATGGTGTGCCATGGCATTTCCAGGGAGGAATGAAAAAGAGCACAGAGAAGAGGACTAACATCATCCCCTAGTGGCAAAAAGCTGCATCACAAAAGCTACAGATCAACCAACCTTCAACAAAAAGAAACAAAAGACATAGAAGGAAGATTCCAACCCAACTATGATCAACTAAGAGCAAACTCAATAACAGGATGATGGCACTGTGCTCTCACTGCCATGTCAGGCTTGGTGTAAAGCCCAGTGCCATGAGCCCAACTCTACAGCAGAGTACTTTCATCAAGCGCCTCCAGACTCCTCCCCTCACACACTGGCAGGACTGGGGATGGCCCGCAGATAGGGCCCGCCCTATTGTCCAATGATCCTTTATGTGAAAAATATAAATGTCTCTCCCTGCTGTGTATTCATCACATTTTTGTGTGGAATGTCACATAAAAAAAACATTCATTCTATGTGTAAACAAGTAAATCTTTGCTTGAGACAGAAAGTGTGTCAGTGTCCATGTATACAAGCACAGGCTTGTAAATCAATGTGACACAATGCTGATGACAGTGTAACTGGATCCAAACTGGATCTAAGGCCCCTATGAAGTACATTCTGGACAGGATTTTTGTATTCTATTCCTATAAATAAGCCTGATATATTTATAGCAATGACAAATTGTAGCGTGAGTTTTTTTCCCCACTGATGATGGATTGCAAAGTATTAGTAACTAAGTGGATACAGCTGCATGTACAGAGAAAGCATCTGTCACTGGTACTGGATTTGGTTTCGTGTTATAGCTCTATAACTGGAATGTGCCAATGAGGTGTGTGTGTGTGTGTGGGTGTGTGTGTGTGTGTGTGTGTGTGTGTGTGTGTGTGTGTGTGTGTGTGTGTGTGTGTGTGTGTGTGTGTTTGGGTAGGGGTTGTCTTAGTGGATGTGTTTGAGTGTATGTGGATCTGATGTGCCAGTGTGCCGGAGAGGTTGATGAAAAGCTCCCCCAAAGTGAGGTGCCATGCGGTCAGCACAGCGGTCGTGCAGGAACAAAGTCTAACCTCTGAGTCCCCGCCCTGGAAACCCAGCCGCAACCCAAAAGAAGAGGACAAGGGACAGCCAAAGAAAGAATATTATTAACACAACTGCTATTGTTCTCAGGCTTAGTAAAACAAAACTCCAATTTATAATAGACTTAGCTGATATTAAGTATAACAGTGCAATAAAGAACAGAAAAAGAACAGAACATGAAAAAGGATCCAAGCAATGGAGACCTAAGGAATCAGTCACCTAAGAAAACATTTCAAACACTGTACCTGGTAAAGATGGTGCATAAGTGCCTTTCTGTCTTGGATTGCATTGTTGGATTATTAGCAATGGTACAATATTTGAGCTTCATAGAGCAATACTACTATGTATCCAGTGTAAAGTTTGCAAAATGACCATTTGAAACTGGCTGAACATTCTTGGTAAAATAAGTAAGGTACATTTAAAATCATCACAAAATATTGAGTAGAAAAAAAGGAGTAGAAGCTATAGAACACATACAGTAGAAACACAATATGTCAGTAATATAAGGGACGCTGCATGATACGCGATATGGCGCTATGCCAGGAGTATTGCAGCAGTGGCTCTGCAGTGAAACAAATGAATATATCCTTTCATCAACTCACCTTGCTCATTTTGCTCTTGCTGTCTGCAGTGAGGAATGACATGTTATTGATCTCATTCATCACCACAAAGTTCTGCTCCTCTCGCTTGAAATTCTGCAGAGATACGAGAAAGAGAGAGAGGAAACGCGGTAAAGCAGGAGTTGTTACAAACAGCCGGCATCACAGGCCGAATGACCATACTTACATGAGATTTGGACCAGAATATGAAGACCTCTCCAACCATTCGGAACAGCTCTTCTGCATCTGGGTCCGGGCATGTCAACCACCTTGCCCTGTAGCACAACAAATCACATCAGGGCTCCCTTAACACAGAACAAGTTGAGCTTTCACAATGATTTGCACTTGTTTGTGACTCTACCTGTTGTTGTCCACATAGCGGATGAGGAGAGGGTAGAGGGCATACAAGTCTCTGCAGAGGACAGCAAACTCATCGCGTATGGTGCCATCCTCCTCATCCCCCTCTGATTTGCCCTCCATGCGTAGATGGTCCTCTTCAGCCACCACCTTTCCTGTGCGCTTCTTCAGCTTCTCCATTGTTGGGATGAAGTGGGACTTGAGCATTTCTGGCTTTGCCCTGCTCACAATAGGCTGTGAGAACACTACGAAGTGAAAGGAAAAAGGGTCAGAGCAGTAGTACAATATATTCACTCAGGTGTACATTGTGACAGTAGTGTTAAAAGCAGGACTCACCAGCCAACCTCTTCATCCAGGAGGCCTCATCAATACCGAGGTTGTTGACTACGATCTTCATGATGCTGCCCAGCAGCTGGTTGAGGTGCTCTGATGTGACGTCAGTGCAGAGCTGGCCCTCCAGCTCGGGCATGTTCTCAGATCCTCTCTCCCACCAGCGAGGCAGGTAGTTACACAGCATGGGCAAAGTGATTTCAATCACATGTGGCATCTCAGTATAACGGGCCCCTGACTCTGCCAAGTCCCCAATCTCCTTAAGCAGAAGATCCAACTCTGGAATGTCCGGACATAATTCTTGGACCTCATTGGGAAGGCCCAAGACTGTGGCGATCAAAAGAGAAAGAGTGACAGAAACAAAATTCAGGAACAAAATTTGGTTAGACAAGAAATAAATGTGAGGAAAGGGTAACACACTCACTGGCTCTCTCCCTGGGCGTCTTCGTAGTGTAGACAGAGAAGGCATTGAACTCATTTAGATTGGGCTCCAAGTAGGCTACTGGCATGGCAGCTGCAAGGTGAGCCAGACACTCTCCAAGAGCTGGCCTCTGTCTGTGAGACAAGTGCAAAGAAACTCTCACAAGCTACCACTTCTAAATTCCTCGACGGTTCATGATATACACCGATTTAGACTCACCTCTCAACGTGTGGATTCTTGACGGTGCCAAGGGAGTAAATGCTACACATGATGCGATAGCATGACATCTGCAGATCATCCACTGTATGCAAGCAACAGAGATAGAAAGTGTTAGGGAGACAATGAGACCAAACGGATATCATGTGAAACGTTATAACTGCACTCACACATGACATCATCTCCAAACAGGTGCTGGGCGATGTGGTCAAACAGGGAGGTAAGAACTGGGAGCAGGGCGATGGTGGTGTAGTTAATGTTCTGGGACACACCTTTCACTTGCTTTAAAGGGGAACACAAGGTACAAGATCATGGACCTGAAGATGTAAGGTTCAATGATGAACATATCAACTGCAACAATGAACAATCAGGGACAATTTGATTCTCGTCTGCTCTTCCATAAACACTTACCTGATTGCCTTTAGATACTTTGCCTAGCTTGAGGTTCTCAACCATTTTCTCTATATCATCAGCAGCACTTTCAAAGAATGACCGCAATCCTGCTTTCACAATCTCAGGCCCAGACTTCATCACTGTCCTAATAATGAAAATCAGCAAAGAGTAACAGAGTATAGTGGAAAAACCACAGAAAATAAAAACTTTTCATATCATTTCCCATTAATTTTAATGGCATTGTGCATCTTGTAAAGAAAGAAGTACTGCACCTCGCATCCAATGATCGTGCCAGAATGTGAAGACAGTTAACAATTGCTGGAGCATCCGTTCCTGCAAAGGTTACATAATACAGTTCTGTTGTTATGAGGTTTCTTTAAGAATTTAGACCACCAGATATATGTGTCTTAGGAAAGAGTGAAAAAGTTTTAAAAAGGTTGTTGTGGAAAAACTACAGACTTCTTACCAAAAAGAGAAACTCTGTGTCTCACCAGAGCAGACATTTTACAGAAGATACTATAATGGGAGGGGAAATCGGAAAGGAAAGGAAAGGAAAGGAAAGGAAAGGAAAGGAAAGGAAAGGAAAGGAAAGGAAAGGAGAGGAAAGGAAAGGAAAGCAATGGAATAAAGGAAAGAAAAAGGGAAAGTTGATAAAATGGGCAAAAGTGAAATGAGAGGAACATAGAATTTCACAAGCTGTGTGTAAGTGTACACACATGTGCATATGTACATATGTGTGTATGTGTAAAAGAGAAAGAGAAGATTACCTCGCAATCATCTCCTTCTCCTTATTAGAAGAATGCCCGCCACTACCCAGAACTTTGGCAGGTGTAGACAAGAAGTAGAGACAGTGGTTTTTGAAGTACTGGTTGATTAGAGGCAACAGGATCTGACAGAGAGAAAAGTTATGACGCTCACTCATGGGAATAAGTTGAATCTTGCAAGTGATGACCAATCCAGACTGACACGATAGCCTTACCTTGGCAAAGAATTTGATTTCCTGCTCATGAGGAGACTTCTCCACTCGTCCACTGCTCACCACAGCCTCTGAAAAACACATTGGAAAGAATGATAGTATCACAATTACCTTGGCCAAAAATACCCCTGTTAATTTGTTATTTGTTCTCCACCCAGGCCCCACAATACCAAGATGCGCAATAAATTCCTGGGCAATTTCCATCCATTTCAACAGCTTCTGCAGGAAACCATAAGCAAATCTCTTCTCGATAGATGAGATGTCAGACTCCATATCTTTCAGGCCCCTGAAGTAAAATAGAGATAAACTCTGTTACTGTACCTGCTCAACTTAAAGCTATTGGAAACAAAATGTCGCTCCCTCACATTATGTAAGATGGATGGATCTAAAGAGGACTTTAGAGAGAGACTTAAGCCTCTGCTCTTTTTCTTTGTCTTACAAATTTCCCAACCTAGAATGTGATCATTTATATATTTTTGTATTAACATTTTCCCCCTCATCTCCCACTGAAATAGAACAAGATAGTCATAAAAAGGTACATGTATAAAACAGGCAATTGTATAAAAAAAAAAAGGAGTGCATTTTTCAGATGGGTAGGATTATCATCTACAAAAAACTCACATTTCACTTTGCAAAAACTAAAGAAGGAGACAGTTGTCACGGCTGTAGATAAGTGGTAAGCAGGTAATGTAGACTTTTGTTTAGGAAACTTGATGACATGAGCACATTCATCCAATCAATTACAGATTAATTTTATTGCTTACAGGCTGTAATCGTGTTTGCATCTTTTAAATGACCAGCACAATCTGCCAGAGTGCACACTCACACACTCACACACTCACACACTCACAATGTTCTTGCTGAATATTGTGATTGTGATATAAACATTAATACAGGTACACTGCTTCTTTTTTTTTTTTTTTTCTAGCTCTAAAACATTGTCCCAAAAATTCATTTTGTGAGCCAGGCTTAGGAGTGGCCTGTTTGAATTTAGTAAAAGATTTATCCAATGTGTGTCTGCACCTCATCACAACACCTTTTAGGTTCATAGCTTTAGATTTGGATTTTTTTAATTCACTTTAATAAATAATTCCAGTCCAATACTGTTACCACACCTATTCTACCATTAGAAGCAAATAATAACTTAATATTTATTTTATTTATTACCAAAAACAGAAACGTAGAGCACTATAATGTTATCTAGTGATTTAAGTCTAATATAAAAACAAATATTGCCTCCTGAATATTTTTTTTATCCAATCACTTTAATGACTTTAATCTGCTATACAGTGACGTAAGCACATGCATCCAATCTACCACAGTTCCATCAGCTGATTTTAACTGCTTTCAATTTGATCAGCATAGATGTAACCTACTCTAATCATGTTTGCATCGTTTTAATTGGCAGACCGTCTGAGGGTATTATATTATCTGCTCGGGCCTGCACAATCAAACTATTAACCAGAAATTATTTTTGATGATTTAATGATATTTAAAGTCGAAATAAAAACAAATAAAATGTGATTGTTCACTCTGTTGCATTATCACCTTGTGACAGCATATCCATTGAGCTGAAGGAATTTGAGCAGCTCGTGAGCCTTCTCTCTATCTCGTGCCTTTTCTTTGGCTGTCAGAGTGTCATAGGGCACCAGCAATGGATGTGTGCCCCCTCCTACACAAAATAAAAACACAACGAAAACTCTTAAAGACTTATTAAAAACAGTCAATAAGTGAATTTCTCATGTTCTACATGTTTAGGTTCTCTCCTGAAAAATAATCTCTCACCTTTTGCCTGCAGCTCCAATTTCTTCTTCCGCCCCCAGGTGTTGTGGTAATTCTCTGCCAGTTGCTCTGCCATAGACTGGAGACAGAGACAAACTATGAACACTGATCAGATACTAAGATTATAGTACTGAAGATTCAAACATGTACTGCCATACCTGCAGGTCTCTTGAAAGAGCCATGTGTGAGATTTCAATAGGCTGAGGACTGTAACCATGGCTTGGGTCGTACGTTGCCTAAAACACACACAGTTATCATCATATAACTGACACTATTGTCATAATTATAAGTAGGTATTAGTGTGTTCATCCTACACCTATACCTGTGCAGTCTGGGAGATCTTTCGAGATGTTGCCTTCTTCTTCTCTGACTCTTCTTCCTCTCTAGCTTTATCCATAGGTCCACTCCCATGCAAGCATGGCTTTGACGGACTCTTTGATGGGCCAACGGTAGATCTCTTTGTCCTAAAAAAGAAAAGTCAGTAAAATCAAGAGAATGAAATCAAGATATAGAAAAAATCAAGATATAGAATCAATGCACAGCACTACTGTGTAGTCTTACCTTCTCTGAGAAAGTTTTGTATGGTCTGAGCATGGGATGAGTTTTTGCATTTTCATCCAGCACCTCACCATATGACCAGTTATTCTGAATCTGTAACATGACACACACACACACACACACACACACACACACACACACACACACACACACACACACACACACACACACACACACACACACACACACACACACACGTAATACCAGTGTCATTCATGCAACCAAGAACAACAGCTTCCTCTTGTGGTGAGTCTTTACCCATGTTAAAACCCAAGAGTCCTGTGCTTGCCAGTATTACAGCTGTTCTACCAATCAAGCCAATTCAAAACTTTGCCCTTGAATGAGCTGAGGAAGTGAAGTTAAGCTCACCCCACACATCAGAAGGACACTAACTTGAGATTAGCTCACCCTGTCTCCCAGGCCAACAGGCACCAATGTTGGGTGGCCATTACTCATGTCTGGGTTCCCAAATGATTATCAATGGACTAACTATTGCAATACAATATTACAAATTCAGTTACTAGAGTAATTTAAGGCTTTTCTTTAGGCAAACTTTCTTAAGGCATACTTAAAAGACATACCTTCTCAAAAGCCCACTTATCATGTGTATATTCAGCATACTTGTTGATGAAGGGATCGAGCCTCTCAGGGATGATAGTGCTGTAGTTGAAGAATGAATGTAGATTCAATGGCAACCATGTAATACACGTACGACTGTAAGGCATATTGATGAAAGTCAAACCTCTGTGACATTAAGTTCTCACTTTGTGGTCTCTACTGGTTTAGGATCAAAGTTTCCTTCTGCATCTACTGAAGCCTTTTTCTCTGTTTTGGAGGAGTAGCTGGCATCCACATAGTCAGGAGGTATGGCTCCAGCTATGGAGCAGATGCACGGCATGGCTATCTTGAAAATCTCAGCATCAAATTTCTGAAATCACAATAAGCAACTGTTAAAATATGCCCAGACACCATCTAATTTGTTTCATATTGCAAGAGCTTCACCTTGTGTGCCAGCGACTCAAAGATCCCCCAGAACAGCTTGCGGGTCAGGTGCAGCTCCTCCTCTGACGAGGCTCCGAAGTTGGCCCAGCCATTAGGCAGGCAATAATACTTCCAACAGCGTTCATAGTGATTGGTCAAAAGCTGCAGGACACAAGATAATAAAATCATGAAGTCAACTAGGGAAAAACTAACATCAGACCATTTTGATGACACGGGCGGACAAAGGGCAGTTTATTTTAAACAATTTTAGATATTGTTTCAAACGGTTAAAAAGTCATCATACCTTCAGTGGCATTTTGGCATACTCATTGAGAATGGGCACGTCAAATACAAGCCGTCTTAGCAGGTGCTGGAGCATGGATGGACGCAGATGTCTGAGAAATAAAGACAAATGAAAACACTTCCTCTATCAAATCCACCTGGTGCCATTAAAGGTTGCAAAGAAGCCAAACTCACTTGCACAAGGCCATGAGACACTCCTCAATGATGTCTCTTTGGGCCTTTGTGAAGGCTCGTCCACGAGACAGCCGGTAGATTGTATGCAACATGGAGTCAATCATTATGGCTCGGTGGTCACTGCCAGCGAAGAGGGGGGCACACTTGGTGATGAGTGGTAACACAGCAGAACACAGGTAGCGATTGAGAGCAAGGGCCATCTCAGGTGGTACTGAAAGCAACCTGTTGGAAAGAGAGAAAATCTAAAGGTGAATTTAATGTAGTAACAAGATTGTTAAAGCTATGGTTACAATCCTGCTCTTCTCTCTAAGGACCAGGAAGGACTGTAGCCTATGGACCACAAGGAAATGAGAAACTGGTGTCGTGGAAATTGTCTGGAAGCACTCAGAACTAAAACAAAATAATACACAAAACACTGATAGGTTGAAGTATAAAATATATTGTATACAGATATATTGGAGAGAAATACCTTGAACCAGGCCCTACAGTAAGTCAGAACCTCTGCATGGTCTCTCTCCCTGAAAATCAGCTAACTATAATCTTTATAGTTTCTTTAGGAACAAAGAAGTCTCCTATGATTGGTTCACCATACTAGGAAAACATGGTTCATCCTATGGACTATCTCCACATAGTAGTGGTCTGGTCAAGATCAAATTTATGACTTCCTTGCAGGGCCTCACTGCACAGACACATGTTCATGGCACACCTGTCACATGTCTGTGGCATGTGACAACACAGTATCAGTATGATACTGAATGATAAATGATAAATTCTAGTATTGTGTACAAATTTACTTTCACACTGGTCAAGGCTCACCGTGTCCAGAGAGGCAGCGGCCCTCATGTCAGGCAGAAAGCCCACCTCCAGCACATGGAGCAGGAAATCTTGGTTGTCAATACCGTACACTCTGTCCAGAAACAGCACCATGGGAGCCTTGTGATCCGGCACAAAACTGGCTGACATCTTTGGTTCTATTATGCTGTTGTCTAAGCATCACATGAGGAAGATATAAAGAAAAATAATCAGAATAATACAGGTAGAGCTTATTTTCATTTACTTTCTTAATTAACGGATGAAATGACCATGAAACATTCAACACAATTTATTTGCTAAATGCAAGAGCACAAACACAGACACAGGATCATTTTCCTGAACTTGTTTCCAAAATGTCCTGGGTAAATAATGAACACTTTGCCATGTGACATTCCTAACTTTTGCCCCATACCAACTCAATTTAAGAAGATGCAGTATGATAAGTTTATCATGCATTAATGGAGCAGAAATTATGTAAGTTATGATAATATATGTGTGTTCTTTTTAAAATCTATTGCCTTTAACTGAGCACGTGATTCAGAATATAATTGCATTTTCAAACAAAAAGTGTATTATTCCAAAATAATCAGTGTTTACCTTTTCCAAAAGAAGGAATCTGAACAGGAAGGCTGATGACGCCTACCAGATCCTCAAGAGGAACCAGAGACCTCAGGATGGCCCTGATCCTCAGAGCCTCACCCTTACCAGCCTCAATCAACTGGAGAAGAAAAAAAAGATTTCTCGATAAAACATTTACTACATTTCCTATCTGACATGTTTGATAAGCGGCAAAAAATGCTCTATAGTTAGCTGCTAGGCCACTTACGTGCATCTCTGGAGCACAGCGTCCCAGCAAGTCAATAAGAGCAGAGTAGAAGGACATGATGGCATTTCCCAGGTGCACCTTGTTCTCCTCATGCTGCTCTTCTCCTCCGAACCTACCAGGGAACAGATGCTGGCTAATAAACCTTTCTACCTTTCTATATAGACCTTCAAAACCAAAGCTTGAGGGCTCTTACATGGGGAAGCGTCTGTCTTTCTTCACAGTGGGGCCATCCCTTGCAGGGTCCTCTGATATTTTGATGGCCTCTTCTATGGCGGCCAGCAGACCATTACCACCTTCCCCTCTCAGGGCCGGGCCGAAACACTCAGGCCTACGAATGAGGAGACGCACCACTACGTTGGCATTCTCTTCTACGCTCTCACCTACATGGGGCAAAGAACCAACCTTTGTTATTATTAAACACAAAGAATACAGGCATGAGGGTTAAATATTCCATAGTGTAGAAAATAAAGGCCAGACCATTGACAAACACAGCAAAACGAAGGAAGTCAAGGTATTTCTCTCCACCACAAGGGTTCCAGGCAATGTCAGGGTAGCCCTTAGACAGGAGCATTGGACAGCTCTGAAGTCCACATCCAGCCAAATACTTCACCACCTAGAGAGGCATCAGTGAACACGTTAGTAGTGAACAATTTTGCAGAGAACCTACTTATACATGTTGACTGAGTTTTACCATCTCTAGGTCCTGCTCTTGCAGAGCCAATGCCAGTTCATTGTTGTCGATGCAAGAGGCTGCAGCCACATCCAGGGGGGTGGAGCCCCGCATGCCTTAAAAAAAATTGCATGTAATGTCCAGTTTACCCACAGTTCACAGACATTGTTCTCATACATTTGCAGATCATCAAGACAAAATGTTGCAGCTGAATTAACACCCTCACCGAGGCCAATGCCACTGTTCTGGAGAAGGTAGCTGAGGTGGTCAAACATAGAACGTTGATTCTGACGACTGATGCGACAGAAATAGCATAGGAAACGACAACAGTTTGTCACCATCCGAGGGAATCTGATCTCCTGCAAATGGAAAAAAAATGTTACAATTACTAAGTAATGTCAAGTAACATTGGTTTTCAACCACCTCCCTCTACATAATAACACAGTATGGTGAATTAAGAAGTATACCTTTGAGTCCCCGCCACCCAGAACATTGACCATGACCTCCATGACAGTTTCATGCATGCCTAGGGCTCGCATCAAGTTTGGGTGCTGGTAGAACACTTTGTTACTCATGATGTTCCTAACAACAACAAAGGTTCATGTTGTAGTTTCTGTGACATACATTTATTCAGTCTTTGGATTCAAAGCAACATATACAGTATATAATCAAGTTGATACCAACCCAATGCTTTGAATCATCAGCCTCTCCTCCTCTGGGCCCATCTGCACAATAAGCAGTGAGCGGATCTGGCCCAAGCACTCCAGCAGATCCATAGTGTCCTGGATGGACACCGCATTGATGGTGTAGGCCTTGGGCAGAGCACGGATGAGCTCCCCCAGCCCATCATACTGCCTGTGCAGTAAGCTGAACATCATACGCACAAGCTCGGGATTCTGGATGAACGACTCCTGAGCCCAGTGGATCGTAGTATGGGAAATAAGCTCCTGCAAGGTGTCTGGTAAAATGAAGGAATAACCCACGAGAAGCTGTGATTCACAGTGATTGTGGGACAGTTAAGAGGGGTTGTTAGGCATGACACAAAGTGCAGTGCTGGTTGCGAAGCCATAAATAAGTACTGGTATGATTAGAATTACAGCTACATGTGTTCATCAGGTATTTCAATGGCATACATAGCAAGGGAGACTCACCAGGTTTTTTCTCTTCCTGTGGCTCAGCTTCCACCTCTACTTCCTTCCGGCGGAATTTCTTCACCTTTACCAGCAAACGGAGCAGTCGTCCACGGAGAGAGTTATCCACCTCTTCCTCCTGCCCTTCTTCTTGAATGTGTACACCTGAGAGCGAGGTGTAAAAAGAGATGAGCTTCTATCTCAACCTGCCAAGCATAATATTATGGGGCTGTGAATGCTGATGGAGGTTGCTGATGCTTGCCGACGAGGACTGACCACAGTGTGCCAGTAGGTCGTTGTGAAAACCCAGCATAGAATCGCGGACCTCTTCAGGAACAGGGCAGTCCTCGTCCTCAGTGCAGTTCTTGAAGTTCATAAGCATGTAGACCTGCACAATGGTAAATGAGAGACCAACCCAGAATGTTTTACTTTAATATGAAACACACATTTGACCATTTATCTGGCAGAATAAGAAAAATACACCACCAAGAATACGCCCAGAAATGCAAGCTGTTGTAGTGTTTTAGCATGGATTTTCCCTTTAACATTACTCTGCTTGTACTTTTCATATCCACTGGTTTGAGTGTACCTGCTCCTGCGGTGGGGAACGGAATTCACGGGTCTTGCGGGCGGTCTCAGCAGCAGACATGGTGAACGCCAACATTAATTCATTGTAGCGTTGCCTCTGGTTAGTCTGTATCTGGTTGACAAACTGGTCTGAAAAGGCAATAATGGCCTCCACTCTGTGGCGCAGCTCGCAGTCACAGAAATACTGCAGAAGAGTGCACATCTGATGGACAGAAGGAAGATTGTACTAGTATTTACAATAAAAAGGACATTGACAGTACCATTTAAAAGATGAATGTAATGTAATTAGATCGCATTCCTCTCAAACAAACATCCACACCTGCAATTTGACCGACTCTGGTAGCTTCATCTGGAAAAGTCCTTCCAGATGTTTTTTTGCCTCACCACCTGTCTCTCCAGATTTTGTCTCTTTCTCCGTCTCGTCAGCTCCCTTCTCTCCATTTACTTGCTCTGTCTCATCCACCATTTCTTCATCTGGCTCGATGGATTCTGTCTCTTCCGCTTCTTCCTCTGCCTCTAAGTCATCCTCCTCGTCCTCACACATGCCTTCATCCTCAAATTCCTCTTCATTGCCTTCCGCCGCTACTCCCTGCTCTTCTCCCTTCACCCCTCCTTGTATTATGGCTACTTTTTGTTCTTTCTCCCCTTTTGACTTCACATTGTCCTCAGCAGGGGCCTCTGCTTTCGTGCCACTGAAGACTGTTGGCTCAATCATCTTCAGGATATGCTTGACATCTTCATCGTCAAACACACCCATGATGAGGAGGGTACTGATGAGCTTGAGGATCGGAACAAAGTGAAACTCAACACTGCCGCCTACAGGATCTCTCATGGCCTGACCTCCATCCTGCACAGCCTCAGTCAGCATGTACAGGGCCTTGGACTTCAATACCTGGAAATACAAGCAAACGTGTGATTATTAGTGACACCAGAGCACCCTGAATTCACTCAGCATGGTCCATCTTACCTGTAAGGGGATGACTGGACTCAGAGTGTAGATGTCTGGGTTTGTTCCCACGAACCCAGTGGGGGAGAAGTGGAGTTTGGGACGCAGACATGTGGTGAGGCCCACCCCGGGTAAAGCGTGAGACTTGTCGTGGTCGGAGTACAGGGTGATGCTGCGCGTCTCGTCCGTCATGGGAACGATGAATTCCTTGTTGGTGCCCAGGCGGTTCCTCTTGGCAGACTCCAGGTGCATGCTGATGAGCAGGTCGTAGAAGCCGCTCCTCATCGGCCCGGGTAGGTAGGTGTTCTCTATGGCGTAGAACAGCTGGGACTCGTCCACGTGGCTGCACAGAGCGTGAGCCACGCGGTTGTTTCCCAGAGCGCATACCGAGCCGTACAACTTCAGAGTGTGGTAGTGGAACTTCAGCAAGTCCATACGCTCAGACAGCTCCAGGATGTCAACGCACCTAGATGAGGCGAAGGGTTTAAAATTGGCAAAACAAAAAAGGAAAATTGTCAAACATTCCAGCAGAAATCACAGAGAAAGACAGTTCTGACCTGTTCTCCTCTGGGATGTGCAGGGCCATCATGGTGAGGGGCTCCTTACACTCCACCATCCAGCCCAATCTCTCATTGACACGCCCTGTTTCTGGGCTCAGGAAGTGGTTGGGCATGCGGCTCCAGATGACCGGGGTCAACATCTGGACATCCAGTCTAGGGGGGCACTGGGGGACAGGGTTCTTGCGCTCACTCCTAAACATGGCTGCTGAGATCGGCATGATGTTCTGGGAATACATGAAAAAAGAATGAAAAAAAAAAACTGCATCGGAGAAGAGGGCTAAATAATTATGGTTGAAATCAGGTAGTATTCTTGATTTGAGGGATGGGGGTAGACACTGTGGAGCGATTCTTTATGACTGACCTTGAGCTTGCCTAGGTCAACTTGAATAATATTCTGACTGGAGGGTAGTACAAACACAGCTGGGAACAGTTTTGTGTTGGGCTCCACCTGAAGGAAAGGATGATTGTATGATTGTGTTAAATAGTTGAAGCTTTTTAAAGCATTTAAGAGATTTACACACCACACTTAACAGCTTTCCTGACCTGGTAAAAGGTGTTGATCTCTTTCCCATTGGCAGTGAAAGTCATGAGTCCTGTGTCCAAGTCAATGAGACAGCCAATCACAAAATCCTCCTGACTGACCCGAGTCTGCTGGGAGCTGCTGAACTCCCCGCCCCATACCATGTAGCAGTTACTGCGTTTTATACTGAAGAAGGGTAGGAAAAGAAACGAGCCAATACTCAACGTTTGATTGCTGATTTCTGTCTGACAGTATTTATGTTTTCTGTCTACGGGACTAACCTACCTGTCGTGAATGTTGCCTTTGTCGTCGCCTACAGTGACTGTTACATTTCTGACTTTGTTGAGGTCAAAGTGAGGGTCATACTGGTGGTAGTCGGGTGTGATCCAACCAACCCACACACCACCGGGCTCTTGCCCAGCAAACACTCGCACGGAATAATAGTACTGGTAAAGAAAGGAGGCGGGTGGGAAAGGTTATTAGTCCAGTAACTAAATTACTAAAATTCCATACAATTTTGGAATCCATAAAGGTCATGGGCGAGAGATGAATTTAAGATTAAAAAAATAACAAAAGACATATAGTATATGGTGAAACTTAAAACTATCAGAGTCTACAGGTGAGGTTATATGACTATAATAAATATGACACACTGAATAAGTATAAAAATATCAGTGACAGTCATACTGTAGTGGTGTTGAGGATTATGTCAACGTCATCACGGTCATCTGGCACCACATCCTCTACTAAGCGGGGCATGGTGGGAACAACAGGGGCTTGATTGATCAATGCAGCCTTCTTAGCCTTGAAAAGGAACCTGAAGAAAACAGGGACAGTTACACACACTCTATAAGAAACTGTATATACACCTTGTCAAAGCCTACTCTACATTCATCCATACAAACCCTTTCTTTTTGCTCTTCTCAGTTGAGGCATCCTTCTCATTTTCTCCATTTTTGATTGCAGGGATCTCCTTAGGTACAGAGGTTTCTTTCTTCTCCTCCTCCTGCTCCTTGCGAGTAGCCGACTTCTTGAGCACCTCAAAGTCGGAGGTCGGGTCCACTTCTACCACCTCATCCTCGGGGATGGTCAGGACACGAGTGAGGGGGGTGGCTCCCGCTGTGACTTTGAAGGTCTCGTGGAACTCGACTGGCATGCTGAGTCTGAAGAACAGCAGGTCTGTGTTGGCGTTCTGAGAACCAAAGGTCTTGTGGGTCACTTTCAGACAGGGAGCGCAGTCCACTGTCCCATCCACGCGGGACACCTGCAGCACAAAGGAAAGGGCGGCGGTGTTGTAGAGAATATAACTCATCTGTAATGGGAAAAAAAACACTGAGTCAACTAATGCAAAATATATTCTACCTCAATGTGAGGATGGTCAGTGGGCACAGGGATGAACTGGGGCAGGCTCTTGCTGAACCACATGGTGATGTCTCTTTTCATGTTGATAGCGAAGGGTTCAAATCCCTCCTGCAGGCCACAGATGGTAAAGTAACGCAGGCTGCTGACGTTCTGGCCCAGGTTGATCCTGCCGATTTGAGACATGCCAAGACTGCACACTGGAATGAAGCCTAAGGAATGGTGGGGATATGAACATACATCACCAACACCAAAAGGTACTCATGTCCAGTCTGAGAGATTCATTTCATGAGCCACAGCTGTCCTTACTTACCCTCTCCTATCTCTATATCCTTAAAGGCCATCTCTGAGCCTGAGTCACTGATCAGCATCTCTCCGTTGAGGGTAAACATGATGTCCATCTCAGTGAGGTCAATCATGCAGCCCACCACGTCACCAGATTGCCATTGGCGACCAAATGGCTCATTTCCCACATGCCAGCGTTGTGCCTAAAGTAGACAAATATTGATTTTAGATGTCGTAACACAGAGTATGGAGGGTTAATATGGAGGGTTAAATGTGACAATATTAAATTAAAAAAATCATTAAAAAAATAATCAAATAAAAGGGGAAATATATGAACAATTAATTAATTAAAATGGGAAATATAATATATTTAATTGTTCATTTCCACATTTATTTAATTATTTCCACATTTATTTAATTATTTCCACATTTAATGATTTATTTAACGATTTATTTATTTAATATTGTCACATTTAACTCTCCATAACAGAGTGCCTGGCGACCTTTCGCAACCATGCAAACCAGGCCTTGCTCACACCTTGAAGCCGTTGAAGACATAGGCCAACTCATCTCCGCCAAGTTCAGTGTCAGCGCGGACACTGGGTCTGGCCCAGCCCACTCTCATCTCCCCGACTGTCACAGCCTCAAACTCAAAGTACCACCTCCCCTGGGTGACAGCGTAAGACTTCTCCGCTCTGAACACTCGGATCTTGTCTCCACGGGAACTGCCTGCCCCGTGCCCACCTACTTTGACACAAACACAGTAGCCATCGAGATTTAATAACAAAGCTTTAGAATGGTATAGAGAGAAATTCATTTCAGATATTAAATATTATTATTCCTGCCAACTGGCTGACAGACAGCAATGCAAACTTACTGCTCTCCTGGTCAGGTGGCTCTATGTTGTAACCATAGCCGATGAGAGTGCGGACAGCTGCACAAACAGTGTCTCTATTAGTCTTCTTGGTCTTTTCATCCAGCAAGTTGTACGGAACCAGACGGGGATTGCGCTTGTTCATTATATCCTATACAAGAAGAGCGGTCATACACTGTAAACAATGCCATATATACAAATGCAATGCCACAGATCCAGAAAATACCTACAACACTTTACACAGCCTGTGCACATAAGGTTTCACCTGACAAGAACAAGTCATTATCAACAATATGACTTGGATTCAGGATGGATGGAAGATACCTGCATGATACTGTACGTCCAGCCTTGGCGGACCCGGTCTCTTGCCCACACATTGTGTCCGTTTTCTGCCAGTCTCTCCACTAGAGTGTTCTGATTAGGGGTCAGCTTGACATGGTTGAGGTCCAGAGGGGCTGGCTTATACCCGCTGCTCTGCATGTAACTGAGGAAGAAACATCACCATGCGATAAAAGAGGGTCCAAGAACGCCACAACAACTGGTGAAACCGAGCATGATACAAGAGAAACAATGCTAAAATTGAACCAAAATAGATCAATGCTGCAGTGGCTCACGTTTTGGGGAGCTTGATCTTTTTCAGATTCTCCTCTGCTTTCTCATCACCCATTCCCACGTGACAGCCCAGTGCCAGCAGAGTCCTTTAAAATGAATGACACAACAAAGTTGAGAAATACAAAGAGAAGAAAGCGCAGTCCTGTCAAATAAGTGAATACCTTGACTTACTTGAGCGTCTCTCCTGACATTGCCAAGTTGTAATTCTTCTCTGGTTCAGGCAGACTCTGGAAATCTACCAGGCAGGGGTGCAGCTTCTTGTTGTCATCACGAAACTAGGAAAGTGCCATAATTGTTTTAGGAGGGTGGAAATTGGTGGTTATTGCAGACAACCATCTTTTCAGTGGGTAAAGATGAGCGACATTAAAAACACTCACTGTCCCATAGGTCCATCCTTGTTCAATGCGAGTAACAGCCCATAACTCATGGCTATTTTCTGCTAGCTTCTCCCGAATGCGCTCCAAATGAGGAGGAAGTACAATCTGAAAGGATAATAAATTCATTGCAGTGGACAGGAGGAAGATTTGAGAAAGAAAAGGCTTGTGTAGGGTTTTACCTGTACTGTGTCCACAGGGTAAGGAGTGAAGGCAGTATGTGAGAGGGACTGTGTGGGACCCAACAGGTTACGGACACCATCAAAATCATGCTTATACTCCTTGATGGGCTCAATCCGCAAACGATCCCTGGGCAGCACTGCTTCATAGCATGGAGCATAGCCTGGGGGTGGCAGGAACTTAAAATCCCCATGACGCCCTCCAAGAAGAAATCGCACCCTAGTTGGTAGAGAGTGGAAAATGAACATTAATGAACAGATCCATTCATAATATCTCATCTTCTAATTTACAATGTTCCTACTTCACGCCTGCAGAGAAGCTGACAACAGGGAAGAAAAGCCCGTCCAGGTTGAAGTTCTCAAACATGCCCTGTACGGGATGCCCATTGATACGGAAGGAAATACTGGGCACGCTCAGATCCAGGCAGCAGCTGACCACATCCTCTGCTGCCAGGATGTGCGCACTGGGAGTGGCAACGTGACGAGGAACACGCCCTGTGGACACAAACAGGAAAATATTCTACTTTTTGGAACATTTTGTCTATAAACGTGCAAATTTTGTGAAGTTAATTGGTATAACATTTGGCCATACGCGAGCAAATATAGTGCTGTCGGTACAAAACCACAAGATGAGTTAAAAAAAAGTAAAAAAGTAAAAAAGTCCTAATTTTGAGTATGTTGACATTGCTGGCCAACAAGACCACTTCTAAATGACACCTTGTTTATTCTACCTGACCAGAGGTGAAGTCCATCAAAGCCGTAGGAGTAGAGGTCATCCCCAACCCCATTGGCCCCCCAGCCTTCCCCTCCCCCAGGGTAGGGGCTGTAGCCCTCAGTCAGAGCCCAGCCCACACGGAGGTGAAAGGGCTGAGCTGTCAGGAAGGGCTCTATTTGGTCCACCATCACCTCAAAATACCACTTCCTGTACTGGGTGGATCCTTCACATGTTCCAAGGAAAATGTTGGGCCTCATGCTAAGGGAAAAAAAAAAAAATAAGAGCATTTATATAGATTCAGTTAGATTATTTTTCCTGTCTGTACAGGAGTTTGCTATTTTAAATTGACCTACCTGGTTACATAATTGATAATGTTGGTTTGAAGTAGAAGGTCACGACCTGGAAGCAGATTCTCTGTGATGAGATTCTGATTGGACCTCACAGCCACCCCGTTACACACACAGAGGGAGCACAGCACATCCAATACCTAGAGAAAACAGGAAGCAGAGTTAACAGAGTTAGCCCATGCAGATTGTTTTGGTCCTGATTTGAAAACTTGATATTGTGTATATCAATTATTAATTAAAATACATATTCATATATAATTCTATGTATTTAATAACTCTAATTTGATATTAGATATACAAGGAAGTGGAATGTGGAACGTCACACACAGTGACAAACATGAGAGGTCCTTACACAACATCCCAAGCTCCACTTCCAAGATCAGCATGTTGCAACAAATGCAACATAAACAATTGATTTATTTTGCAATTATTTTATCAATCGGACAGAATATATGATTAAATGTAGGATTAATTACAACTTGAAGTGAGTACAAAGTTGTTAGTTGTACTAGTACAAAAGCCTCCTTGTACTATGTGTGCCATGTACTACTAAGTTGCCGACCTTATGATTGCGTCCATGCTTATCCAGAAGAGAGATGATTGATTTGATATGATTCTCCTGGATAATATTCAGGACTTCTGGACTTTCAATCAGAACACAATACAACACCTCCAGGATTCCTGTGGTAAGAATGACACAACTTGAAGTACATAAACAGTTCAGGTGTACGATGGGGTACAATATGATATCATATAATACAATACAATACACAATGCAATATCCTTTATTGTCAAAAAGAAAAGGCCAGAAAAAAACTACAAAGTATACGTCAATCACAATAGTGAGCAGCATACAAGCTAACACATGCACAACGGAAACAAACAATGGAAGAGGAACTACTATACATCTTAAGGCCCACAGGGAAGGCAAAAGAGTTGTACCTGATGATGCCTCCAAACGGTCCAGTTTGCTGACCAGCCAGTCTAGGTTATCACAGAACAGGGCACAGTTGGCACGGTTACCTCTGATCAACGAAGCTTCATAAGAGGAGATGGACAGAAAACAGGATGAAAGGATCCTAAAAAATAAGGGCTCTTCAATCTGAAATCACCAACAATGTATGGAACAAATCATTGCAGTGACATACCTAGCAATTCATACAGTAAATTGACTATCTCCTTCCATGATTCTGCAGCTTCCTCCCCAGCAAATTCTGAGAAGTGGGCCGCTGTGTTGTAGACATTGAGCCGATCGACACAGTCCAGAACAAGAGTAATCATGCCCTATTTGGAATGGAAGAAGACTTTATAACTCGAGATATCCAATACAAACCATTCAATGTAAATATAATCTATCAAACAGAATTAATAGCCAAGATCCATACTGTTGTTATGAATTTTTACAGGACCATTCATTCCCTAAGCAAGTGGCTGACCTCCTCTTGGAAGAGGTTCTGTCTGTTCCTGAGGGAGCGGAGCTTGGACTGTTTCTCCTCGTGCTCCAGCTCCTCCTCGGGGGGTCGGAAGTAGAAGATGAGGTCCTGCAGGGAGAGCACCACTGCATCCATAGGCAGAGGCGGGGGGCTGGGAGACTTGTTTTTTCGCATTCAGAGCATCTAGACCTCTGCGGACACACAAAGATGCTGAGAATGCTATTTGAATTTTCGTGAAAAAGAAATGCCATTTAGCAAAACATCAAGGAAAATACAGCTCTGGAAAAATTAGGAGACCACTCCAAATGTTTCTTAAATCAGCATCTCTACATGTATGGCAGCCATTCAATTCCAGTGTCTTGAATTCCAACATAGGCACAACTCATGTCAGTAGTTTATAGAATAAAACAAAAATGTTCATTTTACTCAAACACATACCTATAAATAGTAAAACCAGAGAAGCTGATAATTTGGAGTGGTCTCTTAATTTTTTCCAGAGCTGAATAACTGAAGTGTAGTGCTACTTTATGAACTGGTTGAAGAGGCCTGTCGTGCTGTAAATCATTCTAGCAGCCTGGGACTCTTCTGTCTGGGAACGAGCCACTGTCAGGGCATCATCCATGTGGCCTTCTTTGTGGAGGATGGCCTGATAAGTGAACAAAAGAGCTCTTAAAATGTTTCCATACTCGGACAAGCTGACTTTTAATAGAAGTTGTAATTGCTGCTCCAGCGGTCATGAGTCGTTTGGCTTTTTGTGGACACCTTCCTACACCATTCCACCTTACCTTCCTCTTCAGCGGCCCGAGACGTGCAGATTTGGCATCAACAGCAGCATATGTTAGCCAGAGGCCAGTTGAAACGTGCTGTACAAAACACATAGACTCCCCGTACTTAATCTCAGGCGTGCCCATGCCTTCCACATCTCGCTTCTGAGCCACTTCAATCTTCTCCTGCAGTTTGGAAAATGATGCAAAGGGGGAAAAAATGATGAAAAAAAAAAGTGTGTTCTTTGTAAGTGTTTGTAAGAATATCTTCTATTGCACAATGTGCCCATACACATTGTCTTTTTCATGTTAAACATCAGGGTTTTCTGGCCATGACACTGACCTTTGAAATTCTGAAGCAGAAAGCAGACATCTTGGAGTTTGCTTTCTCTGGGTCCACCACCAGGAGTCCTTTTTCTTCATCTAGACAAATGTATCTGCCTGTTGTTATGTGGCGTATCCGGAACGACTGGCCCCACTTAATGTGACCGCCACTCCACCTGCACAGAGTAGCAAACGACCGTGAGTGAATAAGCATCACAATAAGTGCAATGTCAGTAAAAGCGAATGTTTCTAATGCACAAGCTGTTGAATACAAGGTAATCAATCAATGCACTCACCCAATACGGAGAGGTTCAAGTCTCCATAAGGATCGGGCATGACTGCATACAGCCCCTCCTTCATAGTGAGCAATTCTGAGCAAAACAAAAATGGGCAGTGAGTGTGGCATGGATTTGGAAGATAATATTTAATGGCATGTATGAAAAGCAATCAAACATTTTGGTCACCTGCGTTGGTCATCGCCTTGGTCAGCCGGGATGGCCAAACACTCATCCATGTGACCGTGGAAGAGCCTGAGCACGTAGCCTCCAGTCAGAAACCCTATTGGAGAAGGGTCACATTGCTAAGAGAGAGTTGGTGGACTAAAGAGATTTTTTTTTAGTGAGTGAAAGAGGGGAAAAAAGACAGACCTTCAGCCAGCTCACATCCAGACATCACCGGGTTCATTGTCCACAGTGTTTGCATGAAGGAAGCATCCACCATCAGGTCACCACTGGCATAGGACAGATGCTGAAAAGAGAGGAGGTGGCAATGTTGGTGAGTTGAAGCAACAAGAAACTGCCAGTTAAGTTGCACTAATGAAATGAATGAAAAGTAATGAAAATGAAGCCAGGGTTACCAGGTATCTCTCTGAGGACACGCTGACAAGAATGAGGTCATCTCCCACCCTGACCTTCTCGCCTTCAGACCTTTGCTTGGAGGCCGGATGGATGGTCCACCAGCACGCCTCTCCTGTTAAAAAAAAAGAAAAAACGTGTTTAGAGTGCAGACACCCCACCCCTGTTGTTGTGTGGGATGTAATGGGACAGTAAGATCATAGCCACCTGTAGAGTCCTCCTGCAAGCCCACATCAAAAGCCAGTTTGTCTGTCAGCGAACGGGAAGTAGTCAAACAGCATAAGTACTGCAGCGTGGAGAGAGAAATTACAAATGAATGCCTTAAAGTGACAAGCACAACATAATTTAGAGCATTATACCGTTGCTGTGGGGTGAAAACCTCATATGTCCAACTTTTCAGGAACTAACAACTTTGTTTTTAGCTTGATGACAATGCATTTTTTTAAATTTATCCAACAGGTTTTGAAAGGATTTCATAAGTTGAAAATGTTGGAGTATTTTGTCAACTCACACAGGACCGTGTAATCCTTCAATTAAAGCAACTATATACTTAAAATATACCAACAGCGATATATCTTATGGAGTAATCAGTGTGCTGAAGTGAGAACAGAGAGTAGGATAGAGTAACAGAGCCAAATGTGAAAGTGCTCACCATGCTGGAGTGAGTGTGTTTCAGGAGGATGGCATGTCCATACAGCAGGGTCCGGTGGCCCCCGCCTTGCGATGACTGGCAGAGGACGACAAACACAGAGGTACAATTACACAGCGCCTTCCTCCCTTCTCTCTTAATACACTTAAGGACGAGAGTGAGAACTTATTAATACCTCAGCATGTGCTGAGATATGAGGAATAAGTGGAATAAACAACAACGTCTCGTAATGTGAACACAAGCGAGGGATGAAAGGAAGGACGTGAAATGATCTCAGAGCATCCAAGTCAAACGGACAAGACGCGTGACTGAGCTACACCATTAAAGACTGACAGTTATGATGGGGAGAGAAATTAATATAAAACGTACCACAATAACTGTTACTTCAAATCTTATTTTATTATTGTGTTATTATGTCATTATTAGTGTTTTCACTGTCAACACTGTTATTGTTCTTTTTTTTTTTTTTTTGCATTGAACATAAAAACATTTTTCCTTGGGGAGTTTTGAGGTTAGGCAAACAGAGCAGAAAACACGACACGATTCCCATCAAGATGTCTGTGCAAATGTGTGTGTGTGAGTGTGTGGTAACAAAAACTGAAAAACACAACAAAACAAAAAAAACAGTAAAAGATAAATTGATTACATCAGAGATTTACAGGACACGGCGGATAGGGGAGTAGGACTGATGATGAGGCAGGGCTGAGGTTGCTCTACCCTGATATCTGATAACTGATACCTGATATCTGATAATTCAGTGGGCGCAACGTTAAGATGTGGGGGTGCAGCGTGGATACCAGCAGTCAACACATTACTGCAGAGGGATTCATAGCTGCACCATACGTCTGAGTTGCCCACTTCTAACATCTGTAATGTTACTTGGTATTCCCGCTATGAAAACACCGAGGGAGGTGTGAAAGATGAGTGAAATGCAGTTATGACAGCGACATTCAAAGAGAGGGTGAGGGCTCTCAGGCTGAAAACGAGTGAGGAAAGAAAGCGAAATTTTTAGGGGTTATGACAGGGATGAATGAGCAGACGTACCCATTTGTCCAAATCGACTGCCTACGGTTGGCAGGTGAGGGAGTGAAGGTGCATGGAGTCAGAAAAGAAACAAAGTTCAGTTGCTAAATGAACAAGACACCTCAGAAGAAAAAAGAGCTGGTATTTACAGAGACAGTATGATATTTTATGAACTCTTGACTTGGTGCCTGCTTGTCTCCTACCTCATCCAGAGAACTGTTGGACAGCATCTCTTGTAACGCCCGCACAGACAGGGACTGCTCCAAAATGAAGCAGCAGATCGCCAAGTCTGGAGGAACATTCTGAAACACAGGACAGCCGTCGAATGAACCTGGCGACGAGTGAAAATCACATCCGTCGAGTTACTAGGTATGAGGCACAGTATCACCGTGGTACCTGAGCGTTGGAGGTGGTCTCAAGGAAACAGAGGCGATTTCCAAAGCCTTCACAAGACAGGCACAGCTTGATCTGTTCTTTTAGAATGGAGGCAGTGCACTGTAGCACGACCTGGTCATCCTGCAAACACAAAAGATGTAAAAAATGAAGAAACAGAGGGGGTTTTTTTACTCAATTTTTTAAGTTTGTGTGGGCATTACCAGAAAACCAAACCAGGCATTCTAGTTTCAAGTCAAAGAACCGTCTAAATATCACTTGAAATACAGTTATATACAATTATAATTGAACAATATACTATACCAACACTGAGTGTGCACATTCTTCTTTTCAAAAAGAAAATAGCACAATTGCAATTTTATCCCAATATTAATCTAATCACATTCTGCGCAGCTTCAATTACAATTTCATAGTTTGGCACGTTTAACCTGCCAGTCATGACTTTGATAGGTCAAACCCTTATGACAAATACTTGTGAGGGGTAGGGTTACTAATTCAGAGGGAGCTAACAAGCATTTCATGGGAGAAGTAAGCAACTGAATACAAACAGTGCATCTAATATTGTTTGACAGTGTGATTGATCACCAGATAACCAAGTATTTTGAGTTGAGCCACTAAAATACATGATGACAACATCTTGGCCGATGGGAAGAACAGCAACTGGGGATATTGTCCAAGTTAAAGAACCGGCAACAAACAGCTGCTCCTCCTCGTTTTAACTGCTCTCATTCCTAACCTTCACTGCCATTTCTTCTTTGTTAGTTGTCTGTGCCTGTCAGTGGCCGAACACTAATCTCCCTGCCTCTCTGGCTCCGGGTCGCCAGCCACTCCTCCCTGGCCCTCTATTTCAGGCCCCTGCACCTGCTGTTCACACATTCTCCTGTGGAAAGCACCAGATATTTGAGATTGGCCCAGAGAGACTGCACAGCTTCAATAACCCAATTAGTCGGCTCACTGACAAAAGGGAATATTCACAATTTCACTTTGAATTTCACTGTTGGTTTGCAAATCCACGCTCAGCTAGTTGTGTTTGATTCATACCCTTATTCGAGCCACATCCCAGTAAGTAACTTAGCCCATACAGTACCAGGATGCACATAACAAGATTAGACACATTAGGGCTTAAATGGGGAGAAGAGCAAAGGGAATCTCATTTGAGATTTTGTCAAATATTTTGAAACATGAAACTGTTTAACTTAACCACATTATGTCATACTATTAGAGGACATGACAATACTCATTTAATACTAGCATTTACATTGAAAAGTGTCATTTCAGGTATCAAAATCGCCACGTTTCGCATTATATCTTGATGACATTTTCACAGATCAACTGATGAACCCACTGGCTCAGGTGTAGTGGCCAAAAGTGGAAAATACAGGAGCTATACCATGAAGCAGTTCAACCGTTAAGAGATCAAGTCAACAGATCAGCAACGACTATGTACAACCATTAAACTTCTGGCTCATTAGTCAGTCCAGCAATTCAGCAAAATTCAGAAACCATAGTAAAGACCATCAAACAAATGAAAGATACCACTAGAGCTTTTCAATTGTGTCTTAACGCGTCCATCTTTTTCACAACTCAATAAAATAATCTGAAAAGAAATGTGTCCATCCAGTTGATTCATGTGCACTGAGTTGTTACAGTAGGCACCTCTTCATCAGGGGTGTGAATGAGTTGTGCACACACACCAGACAGTGGGACAGACAGTCAGAGCAAGAGCAGCTTTCAAGGTCAGCTGTAGAGCCAAAAACTCATTTTGTTCTTGACAGACAACAAAAGAAACGTTGATGAACGTGTCGGTGGTGTGCGTGGTACTCCGTGTGACTGGCAGCTATGTGGTCAAATAAGCACAGGTGTTTCCAAAAGCCGTGGAAGAACTACAGTAAGAACAGTCTGGGCAAAATCTTACAAACATGGCATCTTGTTATAAATGTCGTCGCTAGTTATACTTTAGGTTCCCACATGGACTGAAGTAAGCAGGTGCTGAAATGGGCCACACTTTGAACTTGCTAATCCCCACACTGTAAATATAGACCTCAGCAGCGTTCAGGATAAGTGTCTTTCTGACACCTTGACTTTCAGATGAACAACGTTTTGATTGAGAGCAATATATCTCATTTTCTCTACACACATACCATCACATCTACAGTTACACTAGCATACGGTCCTGCTGCATATGAATGTGGCAGTATACAGTGTACTTCCACTTGAGACGATTCTACTTGAAAGCGCGTATTTCCTGGACTGATGCTGGACTGACTGATGCACCTGCTGGACTGAACATGTAGAAAGACGCACATTCCTCTCAGCCAGGGCTCATCTAAGTAAAAGTGACCCGGCAACACTGAGGGGCTCTGTGTGTTTCTTTTAGCACGAAGACTGACCGCTTTCAAGGCCTCAGCGCTCGTCTGCAGCCTTTGGCACAGAGCTATAAAAAGGAAGTGCTATTGCTCAGTAGTGAGTAATACAACTAAAAATACATGAGTATAAATGTAATGTTCAACACCCCTCAGAATAAAATGTGATATGACTTAACACATAGAATCAGTCCAGTGAAATATGACTTCAAATTCTACTGGGTCTCCCAGAGTTGCATTATGTTTGTATTTATTGATGTATTTAATACATCAATAAAACATATATATTATTATATCACTTCCAATCCAGAGTTGTTACATCCATGAAAACTGAGAACAACTTGTGTTTTTGTGATTCAACATAACTGCTGTTCAGTTATGTTGGTTTGTTTGATGGTCCTATGCCTCTTGATAGAAGTTAGTCCCTCAGACTGTCGCCTGCCATCTTTATCCACTATTGAGATATTTGGTAACCAATTTGTGCTGATTCATGACTGCCTAAGGCCTCAAGTGTATCTTAGGGCAAGATCTTTATATAAAAATATATCCATTTTATTAGCCTAAATCAAATTTGGGGCTGCAACAGAGAAGAGCGTCCTGTCCCCAGTAATTGAAACCCTGTAACTTTGTCGTATTTGTCTGAAGGAAATCTCCGCACACAGGAAGTGACGAACTGAAATACAAAACCTTCTCATTAACGACACCATTAAGAAGGCTGGACTCACCAACGATGGTTGCTGCCCAACGATCCCCCCCATCCCCCCCTCCCACCAGCCACTAAGAAGAAGAAATGTAGTTCCAAGGAGCGTGCAGTGTTACATGATTTCTTGGTAATGGAGTCCTTCACAATTTCAGAAATGTAATCAGTTATCCCTCACTGCCACTTGGGGCCATCAAAGTGTCTTAGTGCTGCTTTGAATTGTGCCTTCAATAGTTCAAACCCCATGAAAATCACCACATTTGATGAAAATGATGTGGCAACCTGTGAAGTGCCACTTTTTTTCTCAAATGTTATTCCACTGCATCTTAATATAGCATCTTTAAAGGTGGAAGGTGTGGGAATCGGTGGTCATTAGTTATGGGACAAAGAAACAGCCTCAGAGGTCTCCTGTGTAATCTTCATCATATGTGGCAATTTGTATGGGCTGTCACTGTGTTTGAGGTCAAATACTGATATCATACTAGTGAAAATCTCCCTCAAAATCTAACTTGTTGACGAAGGATCTTATCTGCAACGGCGTCAGGAGACAAAACATGAGAGATGCTGCACCAACAGACTGACTTTGTGGACTCTTAGCAGTGTGTTGCACCTTTTACATCCATATCAGCTTCATTTCACTGTGGTACTAATGAATACAAACCAGAAAAAATGCATTCACATCGCTGTAATATCACCATGGGAGCTAGCACTGTGTCCAAAGTTTCCTGTTCGCTATCATGGATTAGCTCCAGGATTTGTCTCTTTATAATGTGAATCTGGGATGGCTCCATTTTTGCTTTAGAAGTGACTTTAGAAGATTACAAGTACAAATCACACGCTGCCTAAAAAGATCACAGGAACAAATCTGAGCTCTGTTTTCACTGTAAAGATTTAACCAAGACATGATGAAGGATTTTCTTTGTGTTCCTGATCTGGTCAGTGCTCGGATCCCAGTCCAACCTCCGCCATTGGCTACAATACTCCTTTAACAGGACCACAGTGACGGGGCCACTAACCACCAACAATCAAGAGTGTAATTACTCATTTCAAGGAATGTAAAAACTGCTTTAATCTCATGCAAGGTGAACAATAAATTCAGTGTTTTCTTTCTGCCATCACAATTACAAAGCTGGTGTCAGTGACAAAATGAGACAAATACTGTGATCACATTGTATCTAATTGCTTTTCTAATCTGTCATATGTCTACGTGTTAAGTGATACTTGGCACCAAAGTTTTCTTCTCTGCGACAAAACAGTAACATATCAAATACCCATTGGATATAAATAGATAACAATGCCAACAAAACCAGCCACCTGTCCGTGTCAGTCTGCCCTCCACAGTCTGAAGAGAGTCACTAAAGGTTGTTCTATTATCTACCCACCATGCAACATTAAAAAAAGGGTCGTTATGTGCAAGACTGATGGTGATCGGTCTTACACATTGAAACCAATTTCCAGCGCACTATTTGAGAAAGGAAACATAGCATCACTTACAGTACGCAAGAACTGAATCTCTTCCTCTCCATCTGCACCTTCTGCCATTCTCTCAGGGCATTACAAAGTAAACCTCGACTCGTGGTTTCTCGCTCCTGTGGCTCCTGGTGCCTGTATGTGGGCGTACGGTAGGACAATGTTGGTGTGGATTTCTGAAGGGCAGTGTGGGTCCTGTGCCTCTCTCTCTCTCTCTCTCTCTCTGGCTGTGTGTTATGAGGCAGAGGGATTGACAGTTAACCCCTGTCCATTACAACATCAAAAAAGAGGTGGGGCAAACGGACAAAGTTGTAGCAGCAGTTAAAACGTTATGAGGCTATGGCATCTGGGGCACATGGCTTTGCACCACGTGGTAAATAGTTGTACTTAAGTAAAAAATATTATGAAGTGAAAACTCTCACAAAGCTATAACAATCTAAAATAGCTACAATAAAGGTATTGACACTCTAAAAATAGTCCTGAAATGTGAGTTCAACCTTAGGAGTATAAGGATGAATTTAATACTCATAGATCCCCCTTCATGATTGAATTTACTGAGGGGAAATGCAATACTGAATACTTGCTACAGAGATGTTTGTTACAAGTTAATTAAATGATTATATTTAGATCTAGACTTAAGGTTGGGGCTACAGGGCCATGCTTATAGGCTCAAATACTCTTAGGCGATGTCTTACAAATCATTAGTTACAAGTATATCAATATTTGTTAAAGATTTTTAACAACAGTTAAGAGCTGGAGGAATTTGAAAGCACCATAAACCTCTGACAGCTTTGACAATGTAACAGGTGTCTGTGAGGCAAGATAAAAACAGATGATTTTGAAAGTGAGTGTATGAAACTAAATCAGTGCTGTTGTGCCGTGACGGAAAGATTCATTATGTTAGCTGCCCAGTTGGGTCATAAGGATGCTCCTCTCCCCTCAGGTGTTTATTATCTAAATGTGATTATGTTACCTTTGTGTGTAGCAAATATCAATCTCACCATGGAAGAAGTGGAAAACGTGTCCATGCAGGAAACAGTTGAAGGATCAGAGTTACGGCAAGTGGGAACAAATTACAGTCAAAGAGCAGAAGAGGACTGGTTTACCAAGAGAAAAACAATGTTTCCTGCTTTGGCTATGGATATAAAATGTGCAGTGGAGCTAAAGGGATCTGATGATGGAGACAGTGATATATAGGGCTGGTTAACCTTTGGATATTACATGTAAATATTTGACAGCGAATAGCCTACAAGAAATATATGAAAATTGCAGTCTTCTCAGGCACAAAAATTTGAAAGTTGATGGTGGATTTAGAAAGTTTGTTTGAAGGAATTGGGATGGGATTTCATGTAGATTTTGCAATGGACCCTTAACATTTGATTAGATTGAATCTAAACCCTTTTCAAATCAGAAAAAGAAGAAATATGTATGCCTATGAATTTCCTGTAGATGGCAGCAAAAGGCCCGGGATGCGTGTAGTCTACCGCAATTTTCAGTAGAAGAAGAAAGCGGTCCGTCGCTGAAACTATTCCTTCTTTTTATTCCGAATTTACACAATGCAATTTCAGGTAAATCTAGTTCGCTATTTTAATACAGCATTTATATTTTATTTATATTCATTGAGAAATGTATATTTGCTAAAATGTCACAATACGTTTGTCCTGAAACCTGTTAAAGGAGTCCAAACGCTGTAGTTACCGTTAGCCCTTTTGCTAGCCGTTAGCTAAGCAATGGTATGTTTGTTTACTAGTGATGTTATCTTGCTAAGTTAACGTCAATGTCAATATAATATAGTAGCAGAGAGCTACCAAGCTTCTCCAAAATCCATAAACTGAACTGCATTCGTAAATTGAATCACAAGAAGTAAATGAGTTGGCCTCAGTTACAGAAGAGTAAGACCTTAAGGTTTCATGTGACTTTGTAATGATGTGTAACGTAAATTTTCTTTGTGAAAGACCTTCAACCTCGTCAGGTTGTAGAAGAGAAGAATGGACGCCCTTACCCACATGCTTACAGACCCTCTTGATCCAAAGGAAGAAAATGATGGGCAAATCACAGAGGAATGCATGCTGGGGAACTGTCGAGTGAGCCTACCAGAGGACCTACTTGAGGATGTGAGTTATGTGGCACTTAGTGATGAAACGCCAGTGTTTGCTTATTTATTGTAAGACAGACATGAAACTGTTACATGTGCATTAATGTCTGTTGTTTGCCTTGGTTACCAACAGCCTGAAATATTCTTCTCTGTGATGAGCGAAAGCACCTGGACCGAAGTGCTGTCAGATTCCCAGAGGCAGCACCTTCGTCAGCTTTTGCCACAATTCCCTGACAACAATATTGCTGAGCAGAATAGTACCGTCAGTGATTTATTCAACAACAAGAACTTTAGCTTTGGAAATCCACTTCATCTTGCACAAAAACTTTTCAGAGGTGCCTCCTACTTATCCCATACGTTCACCCACCAACACACACACACAACCTGATGAAGCAGAGTGAATTTTGGAAGCATTTTCTGAACATGATCCCTCATTATTTCAACCCAGATGGCTACTTCAATCCAGAGGTGGTCAAATACAGACAGCTGTGTGCCAAGTCCCAGAGGAAGCGACAGTTGTACTCCCTTCAGCAGTATTACCACAGGCTACTGAAGCAGATCCTTGTCTCCAGAAAGGTATGGCAGGCACACTTGACTGTTTTCTAAAAGTTTGAAGTACAAGGCATATGGCCTCTTGCAATTAGTCTTGGTATGTCTTCTTCATTTTGTAGGAACTACTGGAGTTAGCAGTTCACAGCGGGTTGGACATTCCACCGAAACAAAAATTGCCCACTAAGACTCATATTGAGATGCAGGAACCAAGGGTCAGAAGAAGAATGAGTCGGATACTAAAGGAAGTAAAAATTGAGTGTGGCGATAGTAACGCTTCGTCAGATGATGACGGTGAGTCTGTGCTTATATAATAATAATACAATATATATAATAATACAATTAATAATATACTTTTTTCTTATAGTACTTTTCTAAAATGAGTTTAAGCACTTTATGGGAAGACATAAAACGAGACTAGTAGAACACATAATGAGAAGTAAAAATAGGAAACACATTCAAGAGAAGAAGAAGAAATAAATATGTAAAATGAAATTAAAAATCATATGAAACAATACAAAATTTAAAGTGGGCAGTAAAAACAGTTACATTAAACATTAAACTCTACAAGTGCGTTTTTTTTAATGATTTAGTGACGATACTGAATTTGCCCCCGTTTAGCTTCCTCAGGTAAGCCGTTCCAGTTAGCTGGATGTTTGTTGACAATTTACGACAGGGCGCTGCCTGAGGATCTCAGGCTACACTCACAGGGAAGAGGTCTGCAATGTATCTAGGGTCCAGTCTTAAAACATAAAACTGTAACACATTGATTTGGAGAAAGTCAAATGGGTTAATTTTAGTTACTGTTATTATTGCATGTGTTTTCAGACTCGTCCTCATGGCCGCCAGCCCCACAATCACCTTCATCTCCTACGCCCACAGTCTCAGTCAGGGTTCTCTCCAGCCTCTGCACCCAAGACATGAAGACCACTGGTCAGTTATGGCACGATTATGCAGCTGTCACTGTAATGTTTGAGCTCAGTGGATATAATGTTTTGAAGACCTATTATATATTAGAAGATATTATATCTTCACAGAAAAAATAGAACTAGGAGAGCGGGACTTGAAAACCATGCTGCAAAACCATAGGGAGAAGAGGAAGCGTCAGCCAGTAAGTGGCCTCAAGGAAAAAAAGACTCATATGGTTCTTAAATATTGACTATTAAATCACTGTATCCTAATGATTCATCCACTCAGGACCATCCAGACTTGATGACCTCTGATATCCACCTGGGAGACATGATTTCAAGAGTAAATATTGGTCGGAAGGGCTCCGCTATGAGTGAGTGAATGATACAAAAAAAATGTTAAGCCCTGTGAATGTCTTTCTCTCCTCGATTTGAAGTTACAAAGCTTACAGCTCTGTCGCTCTTTACCATGCAGCTGTCTTTGATCTAGCTCTCCCTAAGAAGAAGATTAGAGAAGAGAGGAGAAAGAAGAAACTGAGGACAGTTAAAGTGGAATCTGAGGATCCCTGTGAAACTCTTGCGCCTTCAGAGACCTCGGCTCCATCAGCGAACCTCATGACTTCTCTGCCGGACACCCCATCCACTCCACTGCCCAACATCAAGGAGGAGTGAGTGTAGTCCAGTGCAATCAATAATATCTGCAGCCATATACAGAAGCCAGCTTAACCCAGCTTTGTTAGAGTTAACTCTAATGTTGCCTGGATAATTTAAAGAGCCACCATTATTACAGGGCAATGGAGGAGTCTCAGAGCAGCCCAGTCATGGTTGAGGAGATAGCGGTCAGCTTCTTCAACGTGCTGGAGAACATCTTGAGGGCAGAAAACCTCGCCAGTACCACGATGGTATTACCTCACTGCAGACTCTCACATGCTGTCCATGGCATACAAAGCGGAGCGTAATTGTTCTGAGTCTGAATTTTGTTCTGTCCTCAGTTGGAGGACAAAGTTCAAATGTGGCAGTCCTCTCCAGCCAGCTCCCTCAACCTGTGGTTCTCTTCTGCCTCTTGTTGGTCGGAGCTGGTTCTTCCAGCCCTGCAGTTCCTTGCAGGAGAAGCTAAAGGTAAAGTAGTAGCGATCGCTCACATTGAAATCATCATCATAGTTTCTGCCTTTTATGTTCCTCGTTTATTTCTCCCTCTCTGTCAGATGGTATGATTGCACTCCCCAGTGGCTTCTCTCCATATGTGGAATTTGGAGACCAGTCTCAGCAGTGGAGGTGGATTGGTAAGAGGGCTCGGCTATTCAACTATTAAACTAAACTACTAGTATTCAGACTGATTGTGTCCTTGGAGATTAATGTCCGTCACACATGGTAGGCTCCACTCAGGATGCAGAGAAGGATCTCAGTGCACTCTGTCAGCTGTGGCTGGACTCCAAAGACTTGGTTGTTAAGGTATTACACTACTACTGACACTATGGTACGTAAATGATAAGGTTTTATTTATCGTGATGAATTTCAAAAGGCTTTGTTGTTGTTCTACAGATGGAAAACGAAGAGCTTTCAGAGATGACTTCTCCCACACCTAGAGTGTAAGCTATTCATCAAGCATTGCACACATGACAGTTACATGACTTACAATAAGTGCATTCAACATAAGTAGGCAAGAGAACTGCTAGTCACCAGAAATCATAAGTGCTTTTCCTTCCAAAACAAGCATCTAAGAGCAGAACCAGTGCTAAGGTATGCCAAAAGGTCGTCATAGTTACCCGTAGTAATACCGCTGTCACCGTTACGTCTCTCTAACCAAGCAGCTGGACCGACTACGTGGTGCGGCCCAGCACTGGAGACGAGAGACACGTGTTTCAAATCCAGGTTCGTTTTTGGTGCTGTGATTTCATTCGCGTAACATTTTTCATTACAATCTGTCCTGATGTGGTTTTAAATCTTTTGACAGTTGTGTTTTTTTTAAATCTTGAACAGGCAAGATGCTTTCACCATTTAAAGTTTGTGTTATTTAGAAATGTAAAATGTGACAGTGGTATTGAGTTACTACTTATTTACTATGTTGTTCAGGTAACACCTCTTCTCCTGTTGTATTTTTTCATTTGTTATACCTTTTTTTTTTGGGCCATTAGGAACAACAGCGGTATGACCAGCCACATAAAGCCTTCACATTTAGGATGCACGGCTTTGAGTCCGTGGTGGGGCCGGTTAAAGGCGTGTTTGATAAGGAGATGTCTCTCAACAAAGCCAGGGAGCATACGCTGCTTCGCTCAGACCGTCCAGCCTACGTCACCATCCTCTCTCTGGGTAGGATCCTCTCTGTTTTAACCAGGATCCATCGTCCAAGCTGTTGTTTTTGTGACACGGTTGAACCAGCGCTTTGTGTGTGTGTGTGTGTGTGTGTGTGTGTGTGTGTGTGTGTGTGTTATATTGAAGCGAGACATTCCCTTCTACCCTTTTTCCTTCAGTGCGAGACGCGGCGGCCAGGTTACCTAACGGAGAGGGAACCAGGGCAGAGATCTGTGAACTGCTGAAGGACTCTCAGTTCCTTGCTCCAGATGTCACCAGTGCTCAGGTCAGATAGACTTAACATTTTTACATTTTAGTCATATAGCTGACACTCTGCTTAACACGAGATTGCAAGTAGGGGTTGAGTGTCTTGCTCAAGGACACTTTGACAGGACACATGGCTGTTGTTGGGATTGAGCCTAACCACTAGGCTGCCCCCATCAAAGATGATTATTTTTTTACATTAGTCATGGTAGACACTTATCTCCTGTGAAGCACCTTACTTCACTATGAGTGAATTTGTATTTTAGCATGGGTAGTTCAAGTGGGAATCCCTCAAACCCCCTCAAACGTTTAACCCTAGCAGTGTTGGCGCCATGCTCTACCCATCGAGTTATACAGACCCACTTTTCAGCTACTCGATACGTGCTGCTCTGATGCTGTTGTTGTTGGAGTCATCTTCAAAATCTCTCAGGAAAGAAAGGATCTTTGTGACAGTTTATGTGAGTTAACAGCTTTTTGTGCCGTTTTAGGTTAACACAGTTGTCAGTGGGGCTCTGGACAGGCTTCACTATGAGAAGGACCCTTGTGTGAAGTACGACATTGGCCGCAAGCTGTGGATTTATCTGCACCGCAGTCGTAGCCAGGAGGAGTTCGGTGAGGAACAATACGATGACAATTATTTCTAGGTCAATTAGGAAATTGTTTTTGCATCACTTCATTTGAATGTGATCTCAGCTCTCTGGCTTCCTAGTTGATCAGTTCTTCTAGGGAGAATACTGTAACATTAAGCTACTTGACTTGCTAGTTAATGTTATTACTGAACTGTTAGCAGTTCAGTTTTTAGCAAAGCTACATACATGCAGTACTGTGCAAAAGTCTTAGGCATAAGACAAATATAAATTTCGTCTTAGATGTTCAGTTTGTGTTTTCTGCATTTGTGTTTTACATTACTAGTCTTAATAGTATTTTTTTTATATTTAGAAACTTTTAATTATTTTTGAAAGCAACTTTGCTTTACGGAATTGTTTTACATGACTTTTGCACAGTACTGTATATCTACACACACCAATGTATCACAGCAGTCCATGCAGACAAATTCAGTAGTACATTAGTATTCCCATCATGGGAATTCATGAGCATACAAGAAAAGGATTAAGGGAACTTCTTTTGTTTTAATTCTCACAATAATACAACTTTTACTTCCTTTTATCAATTGGATACTCCTCAATAAAGAATAGAGTTGATGTGTAGAAAATGATTTTTACCATACAGCGATGAAGTTTGATAGACACTGCTCTACACCTGTCTGCCTGATTTGAATCTGGCTCGGTGCTGTGGCAACTGTACTGTGGGGAAAATGCAAAATAGGCTGTTCTCATGTTTTCCCTTTCCACAACCCAGAGAGGATCCACCAGGCTCAAGCTGCTGCTGCCAAAGCAAGAAAAGCTCTGCAGCAGAAACCTAAACCTGCATCTAAGCCTGTGAGTTCACTGCCTCCATTTTGTTGCATAAATGACACAATAATAATATGTCTTTATGTAGCATTAGAAGATGTGTGTACACAGGAAGACGTGGAAACAAGAAAAGTAAAATACACAATGAGAAGATAAAATAAGAAGCATAAGCAAGAGAAAATGAGAAAACATAAGAACAACACATTATCAGAAGTGAGCAGGATCGACACCATTACATAAAAGCAAATGTGCATCTTGTGATTTAAAAGATGATACTTACTTAGTACCCGTAAGCTCCTCTCAGGCAGAGTCCCACGGTCTGGGAGCCATGATAGAAACAGCACAGTCACCTTTAGTCCTAAGTCTAGACTGAGTCAGTCAAGAGTATCTCAGGCAGTGCTCTGGCTCACAGGGAACCAATAGGTGTGGGATGTATGGTCTCTACGTTTGGTACCAGTTAAGATCCTTGCTGCTGTATTTTGAATGACGTGCAGAGAGTGACTTTTGACTTTTCTACATCTGAGAAGGAAAATAACTTGATTTCTGACATATTTCACAATTGTAGAAAGCAAGCTGCACACTTCCTAAAATACACACCGTTTTCATTTTGCTCCTTCGTTGTATGGAGTACACTGTATTTGTGCTAATGTGGTGGAAATTCTTGTTGTACCACCAGAGCCTGAGCACAGCAGTTTACCACTGTTATTTTTTCACTGAGGCATAAATCAGGGCTGTCTACGGTGACTCATGAGCCTTGTTTATGTTGTAGAAGTCTGGCAGTAAAGAGGGAGGCAGTAAAGCCCCTGGATCTCTGGAGGCAGGACACGATGTAGGCGCCAATCCCATATCACCAACCCCCACAACCCCCACCCCAAGCACACCTGGGACCCCCAAATCACCCTTGGCTGCTGCAGCCACCACACCGACTAAGACTGGAGTCCCTGATGCGATCAAGACCAGTCCAGGGTCAGTATGACACAAATATTGATGTACTTATTGAGATACTACAATATATATGCCCATAATTTGATGACTCTGATACCCTGTTTTGTCTGCCCCTTCCTCCTAGTGTTCTCCTTGTATCCCCTCCCTCCATGCCCCAGCTGGGAACCATCTTGCCCACCAGCCAGGCCGGTCCACCAGCCACACAGCCAGCCACGTCCCAGCACACGGCTCGGCTGGTGAGTCACCTGTCGGCCGGCTCTCTGCCTCAGGTGCGGGTGGTTTCGGCTCAGCCTGGTCTGGGCGCAGCAGGAAGTCAGCAGGCCACACTGGTACACCAGACCCCTCACCAGATCAGGGTGCCAGTCTCAATGGGCGCGAAGGGCATTTCACAGGTAAGCAAAACAACTCACGGCTACGGCATGAGCCAAACTGCGCGATTGTTTGTTTGAATATTGTAAACGTGTATTTGTGTTGAAATGTCTGTCTGTAAATAGGCAGTGGTGTCGTTGCCCCTGAGGAGTCAGTCTACAAGTAGCCCAGTCCAGGTGTCGACTACCCTGTCTGTCTCTGCTGTAACTGTGGCCAAACCTCAAGCTGGCTCCCCTGGCAGCCCAGCTAACAACCCCGCCTCACCCGCCATCCTACAAGGACTTACCAGCCAGAACATCAAACAGGTGATTGAGTTTGTTTTTATTGAGATATTTGTTCAGTCAGGTTAACTGCACGTAAAGCACAATTTCCTGACGGGATAGTACTTCAACTGCAATAATCTCTCTAGTATCCTGCAAGTTATTTAAGGGACAGATAAAACATTGTGGGTGGGGGGGTTCATGATTTTTAGGACTCATCTTTCAATGTTTTGCATTGTTTTCTGTGAAGGTATCCATCACAGGCCAGTTGGGAATGAAGGCCTCAGGAGGAGCAGGGATTCCAATAACTGCCACAAACCTCCGAATCCAGGGTAAAGATGTGCTTCGTCTTCCCCCGTCCTCGATCACCACGGACGCCAAAGGCCAGACAGTGCTACGCATAACGCCGGACATGATGGCCACCCTCGCCAAGTCTCCAGTTACAACCGTCAAACTCACCCCAGACTTTCTGGGCTCTGCCACCGCAGGAAGCAAGAGCATATCAGCCACTCTCCATGTGACTCCGACCTCTTCCTCCGGTCAAGCCTCCTGTGCGGGGGAAGCCCTGACCAGTAAGGCGGGCGCCGGCGCCTCCTCCTTGTTGAAAGCCGCAGGAGACACAGCTATACGTTTGATGCCCACGTTGGCCGTCACCGTGGCCGACCAGAAGACGAGGACCTTCTCCACTGTCACCTCCCCTGAATCGAAGAGCGGTGCCACCATCCGCATAATGCCAGGCCTCGGTGTTATTCCGCAGAAACAGGGTCAGACCATCACCATGACCACCACCACTGGCAATAAACTTCCCACAGCCTCTACAGGCACAGTCACCTTGGCTACCAGTGGCATGGCCGGAGCCAAGGGGATCACGGTGAGCTCTGCAGCCTCATGCTCACCCCTGACCCTTGGAACAGCTACAGCGACTGTACGCCAGGTCCCTGCTACCGTGGTTACGACACAAACGGTAAGACGATATGTTCAACCCTATTAAATGGCATAAGTGAGATATGCTTGAGGTATGTTTCTTAATATAACACGTGAATGAAACTGTAGCGCAGCAGAAATCAACCTCACAGTTTTTGTGACCCTGTATTGATCCCTGTAGGGAAATTAGCTTTTCAATACGATACTTCACACTTTATCAAAGCATCCAACCTGCTGAAGTGTCTTTGGGCACGATGCTAAACCTGTAGCAGCCGCAGGAGCTTTGTTCTGAAGCCGACCGTGCCGTCGGACCTTCCTGTGGAAGTGAATGTCCTCATAGGGGATCAATATGGTACTACAGTTTCATTCATATTAAGAAACATACCTTGACCGTCTCTGATTACTCTACCCCATCTTTTGAAAGTTGTATCACTGAAGATCAATCCTTTCCTTTGACACCGCCTCAGGGTAAGCTGCCTGCACGGATCACAGTGCCCCTGTCGGTCCTCAGCCAGCCACTGAAGAGCAAGAGTGTAGTGACCACCCCTATAATGAAGGGCAGCCTTAACACCAAGTGAGTTTCAGCATGTAATCAGTATTTCTTTCAGCAGTCTCGTCTCCTCTTTTATAGGAATTCATAAGGCAGTTTAAAGCAGAATACCAGTGTCATGTACAGTTATAGTCCATTTACTTCTGTATACATCTAGTTTATTGCATTGCATGCAATATGTGATTAGATTTAACAATTACTGTTTTTTTTTTTAAACATTATGGTGTTAAACCCAACTTGAAAGTAACTCCTGTCCTGGATAACAAAGAAAGTTTGTAAGGTGACATGTTTTTCCTGGCAGAGACTGTGTGTGTCAGGTGATGACAGTAAGCAGAGCATAATGTAATGCACCCACTGATATATAAAAACACTCAGTCTGGAAGTTGTTTGTCATACTGTACAAAAATGAATGGCAGAGGATGGCTTCTTCTGAAGGTAGGAAAACCCTAATAGCCCTGTAAAGGAGAGGGGCAACCTAGATGATCGGCACAAACAAACAAAAAAACTGGTGCTTTAGACTTTTGGAGCTTTCATTTAAAGTCTTTACCCAAACAGAATGACTGAAGAATTTGATCTGAAAGATTTCCTCTAGATGTCAGCAGCAACTGTTAGCTTGTCTATGGTGTGGAGGTGGCTATCTTTGATGGAGTGGAATATATGTATTATCTACTATTCTGTAACCCAGAGGAAAGCTAATGCAGCCCAGACATGCTTGATTTTAACATTAAAGCTTTTTCTCCAAGAGTAGCTGATTGTTTTTGGTCTGCCTAACTTACATTTTTCTCTCCTTTTCCTCTCTTTTCTGAGCAGTATCAGCAGTCTGGGTAGGAACATCATCCTGACCACCATGCCTGCTGGCACTAAGCTGATCGCGGGGAACAAGCCAGTCAGCTTTGTCACAGCGCAACAGTTACAGCAGCTTCAGCAACAAGGACAGGCCACGCAGGTCAGCTCCATATCCTATAGGAAAGATGGTAGCTCTTCCTATTTGAAAGTAACATTCAGCTTTCAGGTTTTTCAAAAATCCTTTGGAACTCAATAGTCCCCGATTTCCCCGACTTGATAAATTCTCATGTCACCAACAGAGGAAATATCAATCACAAATGTGTTCATTTTAAATATAAAAAACAAACTAAAGTTTTATCACAAAAGTAATTTTATGATCATGAATCCTAAAATGCCATGACAAAACTCACTGGTGTTTGAGTGTTGAGTAAAAAGCTGAGAATAACTATAAACAACCAAAGTCTTCAAAAATCTAAAATCCTGGTATTTGACGGCTTCAAATAAGGTTGAACTCGTGAACACCTCTAAGTCTTCAAATCATTAACAGGATTATTCTCACATGATGAGACTGCAGCATTGCTCTCACGCCACTTTATGACGCCTTCATTTCAAGCTAAACAAACAACAGTTCCGCTGGTGGTTAAATGAATCTCTCCTGTTCTCTCTCTTCTTGCTGTAGGTTCGTATCCAGACGGTTCAAGCACAGCAGCTCCAGCAGCACATGGCGACAGGCTCCCCTAAATCTGTTTCCACAGTTGTTGTTACTACAGCACCTTCACCCAAATGCACGCCTGATCCCCCACCTGCACCTCAACAATGATATTGTCTCATCAGCCAGCAATGAAGCATAGTCCCAGTGCACGATAAAATACAGGTTATAGTAGTTATCTATAGTTCTCAGGCTAAGTCACATTTGGGGCCATTTGACATGTCTCTGCGCTTACAAACACCAACATTGTTAGACAAAAATATTCCTGGTTTTGGTATTATGTCACATTTATTTCCTTCCAATTTGGAGCATACCCACGCATTGCCAGCAACACGACTTGTTTGTAAGCATTGTGGACTGTAAACATTTGCCTGATTGTTTATACTTGACAGACTGAGAGTTACACTGCTGCTGGTTCATCTTCTGTCTGTGAGTGATCAGAGACGTGCTACTGTTGAAAATGAAATGGGCATTTAGTTTATAACACAGCTGATCATCTCATTTTTAATCATTTGGATCTCTGTTATACCGGTGTGCTCTTGAATTTTGTTCTCCATATTTTATCACTTGTAGCCTAAGTGTAATGAAAGACTATGAGTAACCTTATTGATAACTGCGTACCAGGTTGACAACTAAACCCATATTCAACAGGTTGCAGTGCTACCATGGAAATGATAATAAACACGCCTAGTCTCTATTGATGGTCATCAAACTAGACATCCCTTTTTTATCACAACATGTTTGTCAAGATTGATTGCTCTGTTAATGTTTCACCAACCTTTAACACTTCAGTGAGAAGTCTTTGTTTCATCCGACGGTTATAGTACAGTGCTGCAGGAATGAGTCCTAAAACCAGGAAATGAGTTAGCATTTTTGCACTTGCGGTTCCCTCCTCTTGAAGTCAATGGGTTTTTTCAATAGGTTTTTGGTTAGATGCCTGTGAATAAGGTCTGTGGTTAACACAAGCTTAAGAGGTTTTCACGTTTTGTTCTACAACGTAAAACATGTCAGTAAATACCTCACTAATGAATTTTGAAGCTTTTACGTGTCTTAAAAAAGGCGGTTGCTAACAAGTGGCTAAATGAGGCTACAGAGGTTGTCGGGGACATTAAACGTCATTAACTCATCTACTCACTAGTCTGCCTATACAGCCTGTAGTTGTGTTGATACTCGCACTCTTACAAACTATTCTAACTCAAACTTTCCAACTTGTAGATTTATCAATTTATAGTATTTTTAGTATTTTTTGTGGTGGTGACGTTGAAGTCATGTGACCGTGGTGTAGTTCATTTATAGCCTAACGTTAGCTTTTTACTTCTGGCGATTGCATTTAAGCTTCAGAAATCAAAAGTGGTGTTCATTTGTGAAGATTATCTTGCTGAACAAAACGTGTAAGTATCATAAACTTTTGTTTGCCACAGAGTTTATTTTCTGCAGTAATCCAAAATCCAATGGAAAAATCCCATTGGCTTTTTGTCGAGGGAACCAGGGCGATGCTAACTTTCAGGTTGGCCTACAAAAATAAGTCATCCCTGCAGCACTCTATTGTAATACTCTGCTAACAATTTATGTGCCACATTCTGATTGCCACATCTTGTTTGACATGATGATTGGGAAAGATTTAATGTTGTGACTTGTTGATTTTTGTCTTAATCCAGTCTTTTCCTCTTACCAGGTATTTAGTTCACTTTAATAGCAACCCATGCAGATGACCATTAGCTTTCAGGTTAGAATTTATGTATCTTGTACTTTTGTAAGTAGTTTTTCCCCCCAAAACTATTTCAACAGATTATATCATTTCAACAGATTGTATCAGTGTTATACAGATTTTAATATAATAAGTACAATGTGCAAAACGGCAGACATAATATTTCTTAAACATTTCTTCATGGCATTCATCTCAACATAAAAAATGAAACAAAATTTTAGGGAAATCAAAAAGAATCTTAGCCATGCATTTGCTCTTCATCTGACTCTTCAAGCAGAGCTTTCTGGGAGTTTGACTTGAAGGAAGTATCTCTCATTCCAATCTCCATGTCTATTCCCCGTCCAGAGCATTTTTTCACGGTGCTTTTGGAAAAGGAAATAAAGTTAAATTACAGTTTTCTATTTATACAAATATGAATGTGTACTTCAATATTACACATTAAAGATTTTTGATTTTCTTGGCAGTTGTCAATATCGGACCCTAAATCAGTCATAGACCTTTTTCTGAAAAGGTCTTGTTGGTATTTTTTTTTCTGATACTCTATTGGGGAAATTGGGGAATATGCCCTTGTCCCTACAGGACAGCACCCTGTGGAGCTGGTAGGGAATCAGTGTTTTGATCAAGGACAAACCAAGGCAGGTGAAACCAGACTAGTGCATGATGTAGAAACATTAGTGATCAGACTAAAACTCATGGTGTCTACCTATTTACACTTTCCTCTCACTGTAATTAAACACAAAAGAGAGCTGTAATTTGGTATGACCCAATTTCCTTTTTAATTGAAAGTGACATTGAGCACTTCATGGTTATTCAAGTAACCCTTTATTGGAGTGGATACTTTATCTGAAATCTGATTATCATGACACACACAGGTCAAGGACCCCCAAGTAGAGACACTTGAGACCATTTAAATAAAATGTGAGTGAGCTGGTTAGTTTAGAAGTGTGATGATTCATTAGCTGTGTCCCAGTCTACATAAACATACATTATAATACCAAATACTATGTTGTATTGCACCATGGAGGAGCATGAGTCTTTCTTTGAGTCTAATGTAAACAGGGTAACATCAATTTAGTCAGTTATCTCTTTTGTAGATACCATGAAACTAAGCGGATACCATAAAATATAACGGAATACCAACACCAATGATATTAGTTTCAAAGGGGTTTAGGTAAAGGACAGGATACTTACAAACAAACCAAAAAGGAGGTGGTGCCAACTACAAGCAGGGCCGCAGCTAAATGCCAGCAGAAGCACATTGTGACAAACATGACGTTGCCATGAGATGCCAGATCCCACTGTGGTCCACTTAATGGGTACAGTACAAATCCAATCTGAAAAAACAAATAATATAGGGAAGGAGCAAATTATGTTTGGTGTCAGGCACAAACATTTTCTTAAATTTCTCTTTAATGCCTTTCTGATTTCTTGAACTGTTTACAAAACCCTAATGGAGCTAATGTCCAAAATCTAATGGAAAGATAAAGTTTCATATGTGTATTACAAATTGTGCAAATATGTATTGCAGTGTTTACATGCACATGCACAAACACTGTACAGGAAAAGCTGTATATTTTTGTGCCAAGAGATTGTCAATCTTCACAAATAGGAAAGACGTGTCCACAAATGTGCACTGCCTCATAGATCTCTCTCATAGCCATTCGTTTTCTGGGCCATGTGCTATTTCAAAATTATAGATACTAAGAACACTGAAATGGTGGTTTAAACAAGCTGGGGAAGCTGAACATAATGGTATTTTAACCAAGCATGTGCAGTAAAAAGGCTTGTAAGATTCTTCTCTACTCATTTTCAGAAAAATACTAAGCGTGAGAAATGTCACAGATGGTCTTGTCTCCTTGAACACACTAATGTAGTTTGCGCAAAACAAAAAAACAACCCAGAAAACAAGGAATATATGGCTTCTTCAGCAATGCCCAGTTGTAAAACAGGCCTTAAACACTCCTTTTTTCCTGGAGTGTACAGTGGTAAGAAATCATGCCAGAATACACAGACATTTGTGTGTTTAAACATCATGAAATTCTCACAGCAAACATTTTTCTGTTACCTGGTAGAACCACGAGCCCTGCAGGATGAAAAGCGTTGCCCTGAGCAGCTCCAGAATGATGTGGTCTCTGATGAACACCTCCAACATGGTACTGGCTGATCCGCTAAACACAGCCACTAGCAGCAGGGAGTGGATGTGAGCATCCAGAGGGGGGCGATTATGTACATGGTAATAGAATAAAAACCCTAGAGGGGAGTCAAACACAAAATGCAGTTCAAAATACAGATGCCAATATGATGTCCTCTGAGACAATTAACATCAGAGAAATCCAGCTCCATATAGTGATACTTTACCCTCAACAAAGAGAGCCAGGGAGAGCATCAATCGATCAAGACCGACTGGCACCGATTTGCATGCGGTACTGACAACACATGCAACTCCAGAGATCCCAAAGAATAAATACATTGTGCCGTGCTGCCAGTTCATCAACTTGACCCACGAATGGTTATCTTGGTCGTAGAGGCGGGCATGGGGCCCGTCCACCACAAACTGCTCAACCATAATTCCTGCCGGAGGACAACATGAGACAAATCACTCAGATATGACTAGAATAGGTTTGAAAAGGTTAAATGATGCAGATGCATTGGGAAGAAAACTGACCGACAAATGCTGCAAAGATTGTGAACCCCCCTTCACAATAGTCCATTCTGTTAGAGAAAGGGGGCATTTTCTGTCTTCTTTTAGCTTGAGTCTTTTTCCAATAGTGTCGGAGAGTGTGTTTCACCGATAACCACAAACCATATAGCAGGAAAAAGGTACCAGGAATGGCATGTCCTCCAAAGTTGGCCATCCTGTTGTAGGCCTGGAAACAGAAGAGATGCGTGTTATAACAGATTTATAACAGTTATAACAGACAGTAATCAATAGAATTACTAATTATTACATACAGTAACTTCAATTTGTATTTGGACAGGGACAATGTTCAATATTTTGGCTGTATTCCTTTGAATGTGACGACTGAATGACAACTTTGAGATTGAAGTGCAGACTTGAGCTTCATTTTGATGCTGTTTTCAGCCACGTTGGATGAAAACCTCAAGAAATGCAGTCATTTGACGTTCTCTAAATCAATAATTAAAATGCAAAAGATCTAGAAATGGAACCTGGCAATGAGATATCCAAACGTTAAGTGATGTTTGAGGGTTGCTGAGCAAATACTCTCAAAAGCTGGCAGTCGTCACTTCCTCACCGTCTTTTCACAGTTTCAAAATGACTTTGACACTCAATTTCACCTTCCACGTCTAGGTTTCATCTTATCTTAGTGGCCTCCCTGTAAATCATGAAATGCTGTGTGGGCAAAGTTCTACCATACTCTGCTCATACTCTCTGAAATGGATTTCTTTGCATTAATTACACCTTACACTGTTCAGGGCACGTTAGTAGAGTACGTCCTTTCATTCTAATGATATCTGCTCATTTGTCTTGCAAAAACAATTCAAATCAAACAGAGCTGTTTGGTAAGTCAGGAAGTACACAACATTTTGCATTTCAGGGAAGGTAATACCGGCTGTGTTTATCAAAACTGAACTGATTAATTGAGCGATGTTCTGGTTTTTTTTATTTTTCAATGTAGATGGATGCATTTAACTACTTATATGGAACAAAAACTAGACACAAACTGTACCAGCATGGTCAACAACATGTAATTAAAAATGAATATGGGCTTTTTTATGGTCTGAATTCATGCTTTTATAGGTTATTTGTAAACTAGTTGGGAAACTAGTGCTCATAATTGAATACAATATAATGTAATGTTTGTCAATTGGATTAATAGATTATTTCCAGCTTTCTCTGTGTCCTCCCTTAGTCCATGTTGGCCGGCATGCACACTGGGCGTGTTTATGCGGTAACACATGTTCTGTCAGACAAGTTTTTCTCGAACAGCTGAATACCTGTTTGACTTGACTAGCCCTTTGTCACTGTCCTGCCACTCGATACATGCTGGTACACTCAAAACAGTTCAAACTGAAAAATATATCTTTCCTGTCACTATAAAACCATAGTTTGATAACTGATAGATAGATTTAAAAAAAAGACAGATAAATGATAGATAAATGCACATACCTTATTTGCTGCTACTATTTCCCAAATGGTTTAAATAGTGGTGAGAATCTGTGAGTCTCTCCAGCTGTGAGGTGAGTGAGAGTGCTCTGGTCTGTGTAAACTGTGTGCACCTGTATCAGTTTGTGCTGAGATCATCACGGAGCCCCACCCAGAATTTGCATGGCATTTCTTAGTTCCCAAGAGGACCATCTTGGGAACTAATAATGAAATGAAGACAAATTAATAGTAACGCTATGCTTGTTTTGATGTATTGTATTGCATGTATTAATTAAAGTATTAATGATTACTATGATTCTGTGAAAGATTTCTAACTACAAATCTGTGTTTGAATCCAGAATTTATTTTGCCTTCAATTTCAACATCTTAGAAATGAAATCTGTTTTAGAGCTATGGAGCACAAATGAGGTTTAGTGAGAACGTTGAGCATTTGAGTTAATGTATAATCTCAGACTCAGGCTGTGTACTCAAGGAGAGGCAACTGTAATTGACAATTTTAAATGAACTTTGCACCCATTTTAAAGAAATGTTTATTGTATTCATGTAAAGATAGTTCTCAAACAAGTGCATTCATATATTGGAGTGGTTTACACCAACAAAACTGGATGTTGTTAAAAAAAAAAAAATGCTTGTGTTTATCATTAAAGTATTGAATTCTCACAATAAATAATAGTCAGCAGAAGATTTTCTTTTCCATATGAGGGTTATAGTATTTCACAGAATAATTTCTTCTCTCGAAATGGGTTCTCAGAGGATGGTACTGGTGTAACCAGGGGGTCCTCTTTGGCATGGGCTTCACAGTAGGCCATCAAATCAGCTGCTGCTTTGGATACCTGTACAAAAGTGTGTGTGCAAGTGTGTGTGTGTGTGTGTGTGTGTGTGTGTGTGAGAGAGAGAGAGGAAGAGAGAGAAAGAAGGGTGTGAGTGGGGCGGGTTAGAGAAAAAAAAATCAAGTTCAGCTAATTGCTTATGTCAATTAACCATTTGTATTAAAGAGCCAAACATAGTCGTGTACTTTGGGCATCCTAATGCAATACCTGCATGATGTTAATAATTTGGGCCGTGTACTTCCATGATGCTCTGACTCACCATCATCCTCTCTATGTTAACCTCCAGTTTCAATTGTTCTACTGTCTTCCGAGCATCTGCGATCTTGGCCATGTTGTTCGACATCCTGCCCCCTTTTCCCACTGTAAGTCAGCCAACCTGCATCCAATCAGAAAATGTTTAGTTATCAGAAAATCTATTTTTTTGCATCATGAGTGAAGAAAGCACATGATAGAAACAATCCAAATGTGATTGCCTTATAGCACAGTGAGTGACAAAGTATTGGCGGTATCCATGCCATGATGAGAGTCTGTTTCAATTTGCTTGTTATTTCTGCTCCCTGGGTCTCAGCTGGAAGTGGCACAGGGAGGGTCTCAGAGGAAGAGGCGAGGGGAGGGGCAGGCAAGAGCAGCTTTCCCCAGAGGGGGTATCCGCTAGCGTAGAAAGTAAATACACCTAACTCATATCTGTCAACATAAAATATAGTTTTGCTCTTCACACAAATAAGTGGCTTCCCTTTTTGCCCTCCTTTTAAAACACTTATAACAATATGCATTTATCGTATATTTGCAGGTGAATGGAACATAAAACAGACAGAGTTGCAATGATATTTTCCACTGTCCTTTCTACATATCTCCTATTATGTTGCTCAATTACTGCCATAGACTGATTCAGCATGGCGCCATGTTGTTGACCCCTTTAGAAGGCAACAAATGAGAAGCATCATCAGCCAACAATATTTTTTATTTATTCTGGCTGTCCCCAATTCAAGTGTGAAATTGATTTTTTTGATACCATCAAAAGTTTTTTCTAAGTAAATAATATACTGTATTATTCAAACTCCACTTGTAAAATATGCTGTCAGTATCAGAACACATATGGAAATAAGTATTCTGACATCTGATATCTAAATGGCTCACAAAATAACATTCATATAAATTCTATATTTTCTTAATATTGGTAATAACTGATAATAATTCCTAACATTACTTACCACAAGTAGACAGCTACAGTTGGGCTGCTGGAGTGGAAGTCCGTTTGTGGTTCAACTGGGTCCTGTACAGTCTACACCAACTTACAGTTACAAATGAGGTGAAATTAATGGCAAAGATGAGGAGGAGGGCTTCAGTAGGTTACCTCCTCAAATAATTAGCTTTGGTTCTGCCCCCATGATGGGCTGAATGCAGCAGTTACAGGCAACATGTGGTGTGACCTTCCTCTCTCAACAGAGTCTCTATCACTCGCTTACCTTACATAAGTCAGAATAACTTGTGTTTCGAGTCAGAACATTAAAAATAGTAGAGCCTGAATAGAGCTAGTCATTTGTTTTCAGTTATTGTTTGTGTATTTGTCATGTTTGAAAAAGAAAAAAACAATAATAATTTGAAAACAACAGTTTACCATCTTTTGCAAAACGTACAGTCAAGTATTATTATTGTGTTGCCACTGAGCCAGGTTGCTTCATGTTGTATAGCTTAACACACTTAATACAGCACCATGAAACTAAGAGCCTCAGGCTGTAAGGAGGGAGCTCTCAGGAGAATAGCACAATTGTTTTCCATGACTTCACAATTAGACAACTATCAAGTCTTTAATATGTTAAGATACATTTACTAGCTCATGATATTACCACGGCATGTCTTATGACTTGCTTAACAACACTCACGTATGAATGGTCAGTATTTATAACAACTTTATTATGACACAATTGAAGACCAGATTTCAAAATAAAAGCCTGTATAATATACATTTCAGTTTAATATGGTTTTATAATGTCACAAATTACAGCAGTTGGGACATTGAATTTCACAGATAAAATGCTTCCAAAGCCCTGTAGAAGAAAAGCAATTTAGGGGCAGTCAATGTATATTTAGACTCCCAGTCATTCATTACACTTTGAAAGACTGGGGAAAGTTGACAGGCTCAGCCTCTGCAAAGGGATGGACACTTGTTTCCTATTGCCAAGGAGTCACACAAGGGATGGATTCCAAATACAATATTTGGATAAAGCTCTGATGGGGCCTCTCTTCCAAAATGTTACTAGTCTCCATCATATTAAATACCTTCTTTGTCTCATATTGTATTTTTATATTTTGTGTTTTAGCTGCAGTCATGCTTGAAGGTTTAGACATCATAAAGGGAAACATGAATTCTGATGGATACCAGAGAATTCACGAACAGAACATCAGGCCGTCAATGCGAGAGCTGAAGCTGGGACGAAGGTGGCTGTTCAACAAGACAGTGATCCTAAGCTATAGGAGACGTTTACCCAAGTCATCGCTGCCAAAGGAGGTGCCACAAGTTACTGACTGAAGGACTTCACATATTTTTGCATAGGAACCATATTATAATATTATATGAAATAATGACCATCCCCTGTGAGGTTCACAAACTTTCAAGCAGGACTATGTGCAAAATGTATTTGTTCCTGTATCAACTGACAAAGTTGAGTGGACCGTACAGTCCTCCAGATCACACCAAAGTGCATTGTGCAGATTCGTAACAGTAGGAGACAATTTATCCAAATGCACTATGCTTCATGTAAGGTACCCTAAGTAGTCTAATGGGTGTGCTGTATAAACCCATTAAAAGGGCCAAGTTAAGTCTCTTATCAAGCACCAAACAAATACTAGGTTATTGTAAGAGCAGTATCTTTATATTTTATCTTGTGGCAATATTTACACTATGACTATTATACACTGTATCCAAGACCATGTAGTATTGCACCTCGGGGGAAGTGACTGAGTTTTGATTACATGTGTGAGGTTTCTCAGGAGACTGAACTGTTCGACTGATAGCTACCCTCTGTCAAGGCTGCCAGTATCTCCTGTAGAGTTGACAGTTATGCCAGACAGCAGCAGGGGGGCAGAGAGGCAACATTGCAGAGGTAAATGCCAAGCGCCTCATTAGCATTTAGTTTCCCTGCAGTAATTGCCCCAAAACCAGAGTTACGCTGCATGAGAAAGGGGGGAGCATTCAGTGGGATTCTCTGTTCTCTATGCATTATTGGCAAGTATGGACTCTATCGATCCTTTCATCCAGCCACTTATCATCCCTCCCTCTCTCGCCCCCCTCTCTCTTTCTCTCTCTCTCTCTCTCTCTCTCTTAATTGTTAATTTATGACAGAAGCCATACCACAGCATGTCATAACAGCGGAAAGAAAGGGAGAAACTCATGCTGATTTGCCATCAAGATCGGTTTACACACATTTAGTGTGTACATTATTTAGAATGGATACAAATCAATATGTTTAGATCTTTTGAGAAATGCTTGTATGAAATGCTGGTATGAAATTGAAATATATCCATTTGGTGAGGTTGTCTTGTGTTGCCACACCTTATAATATTGACCATTCTCTACAGACTAACCATTCTCTATACTTAGACTTAACTTAAGTAAATCTGTGCTCAAGGAAAAAAACTCTAAACCTATCCAGGGCACATTGACAGTGGTTGTTTAGGAAAGGGAGAGCGTGACCCAGCAAGCATTTGACAGACAGCAACGTGTGGCCAAGTCCAACGGCAGCCCAAACAACCAAAACAAAAGTTTCACAATATCATATTATGGCACGGCAAAACTTAATATTAAAAACAGCTTTGGAAACTGTATTGAACCGATATCAGATATTTAGGTCTCAAGGTCTCTTGTTTCAAGCTTCGTTTCGGCACTACATTTACACAGGTTTTCAGCGTCAGTGCAGGCCATTATATCAACATCTATTCAATGGCAAAATGTATGCTGGCACCTCATTCACCCTCCACACCTACATTTCCCAGATGGTCTGGGGGTCTCGACCCAACAACTTTCACAAACCCACTGCTGCACCGAGACAGCATGATTGGGCATGTCTGATGAGCGGGGTTGTGGGTGTGGCACAAAGAGAGGGAAAACAATTAGTGCTGTCATTCCTGCATCCCACAACTACTGATCAGACATACATTGACCTTACATCTGCACTACCCTGAGAGTGCACGACACCAAGACCTCAACATGTCACCCAATAATTCCAGGTTTCGCCATTGACCTGAAACAACCTGCTCAGCAGTTCAGCCACTGTTTGTTGGTTTCAAAGCAAATCTTTCACTGAACTGTGTCTCACTGTAATTCATCAGCTGTTTCCAAACAAAAGGACACAGTCTTTCCACCAACTTAATGGTACGCTTTCAGCACTGTATTACTGTGTAATACTGTGTTCCACAGTAATAGCCTCGAGAATTTAGTTAATAAAAAAAGAATAAAAGGTTGAACATTAAGGGTTTTCACAACAGGTAGGGGATTTTTAATGTACCCATTAAGGGTTTTCACAACAGGTAGGGGATTTTTAATGTACCCAACACAAATCTGTGGCTTTTAGTTTCAGCATGGTCAACATGTATTAGTATTTTTTTTTTTATTATTACCAAGTTTTCCCATAAAGAGCCAAGGTCCCCTTCACCCCACTTACAACGTGTTATGAAGTTGAGAGAATATTCAACAGCATCCAGGGATGTACCATCGTGATTGAATGTGGGCGTGTAAGAACAGATCGCTGCTTGCTTAAAGTTACAAAAAAAAACAGACTAGACTACCCAAGACTACACCCAGGTTCAATCACTCCCGTGCGTGTCAATATATCGGTAGCACGCAGTTTTATTGTTGTCACTCCCGAGATGAAACCTTTTAGGCGACATTTTAGTGAGAGAGCCATTTGAGCTAATCCCTCAAGTTACCAGTCGCCCGGACACACAACACTGAGACTTTCACGGACAACGGTGTTTTCATGTGCTAGGGGGGAAAAAAAGGACGATAAAAGCGTTTGCATAATGTAACGTTACGGACCGGTCGCCGTTACAAAATTTGTTCCCAGGCACCGTTTTTTGGGGGGGGATTTCACCGACGTTATTGTCATTTTAGGGCTTTCTATATCTGCGAGGATGTGTGGGAGGTCGGGATGATGACAGGAAGATGGCGAGCGGGGTTGGAAGTGAGTAACGTTGGTAGATAGCTTGTCATGAAATGATATCCGGGGACCGTCCGCGCTGTGCTGTTACCGAGCTCGTGCATGGCAGCCGCCGCAGCCTGCTAAAGAGCATGCATGCGTGGCTGTCATCGTTGAGTTGACGGCTCAATTTACACCAAACGCAACGTCGTTGAGCATGGGGGGGCTGCCTGTTTGCAACCAGCAGCAGCGGTATAAAACAAACGCCTTTAGGTGTGCTAGTTCTATCAGCGTGCGCAGCCCGTGCTCGTGCAATTTCCCGAGGTGAACCGCTTTGATGTTAGGCAGCTTTACGTAGCATCAAAACGAAGCCAAGCTCAGATAGTCACAGTAGATAATAGCATAGGCCTGAGGACTGGTACAGGCATTGATACACTGAACATGCAGTATTTAGCCAAGGCTTTGGGTTTAACACCAGCCCTCCATCTACAATGTTCCCTGATATGTGTGTGTGTGTGTGTATGTATTTATCATCCGCCCCCCCCCCCCCCCTCATCTGCAGAACACAAGTTGCTTGCCATTGGACCAACGGAGCCATGGTCAGTGAGGGAGAAGCTGTGTCTGGCCACATCTGTCATGAAGAGTGGAGACCAGAACTGGTATTACATTTGTTTCCATTTTTTTTTTTTTTGGCCTGGAGTACCATTTTAGTCTGATGCCAGTCATCCTGTGTTGCATATGGAAGTGGTGTTATGTAGTACAATACAGCCATAAGCGGCTGTATTGTACTAATGTTTAAAGATTAGGTTTTCAACATGTTGATAGGAATGTTCATAGTTATGACCTGTATGCATCCATCTTTGTATTAAAGATTAAAAAATGTTCAACCCCCCGATAGCTTTAATAATTCCATTTATCTTTGGCATTTCACGTACATTTAAAATGCTTCATAACCACTTTTCATCAAGGATATCTTAATTGTGGTAACAATGTTATCACTCTTGTGTTGAATAGTTGCTGGGAAACTGCCAGGAAATATTGTGCCATATTGTAGACAAAAGTACGTCAGAATGGTAATATGAGGTCAGCTTGGCCATTTCCATCTAACTGCCTGATACCTGCACTGATCCCAAGCCAGCTTTACCCGCCGGTAACGTCCAGATGTGAGAGACGTAAGAAATAAACGAGCCACTGTTGTTTGTTGCAGTCTGAATGACCCTCTATATGAAAAATGGAAGATGGCTGAAGCTTTAATCAGAGCCTCCCAGTTTGATTGGGTCATATTGATTTAACAATTATGATGCCACCAATACTATCATATTGCCAAGTATAATCTTTAGCATGTAGCATCTCTTCAGAAAGTTGACAAAATCATTTTGGAAGAAATAAATAAACCAGGGGGAAAAAAACAGGATTTCGAGCCCATAATAAACCAGGACAGAAATAGTTGGATGTCTGGGCTTAAATTCATAAATATGTTTTGTTTTTGTTTTTTTGTTTTTTTACAATTGTGTGATTTATTCACCTCAACAGGGTGTCTGTCAGCCGAGCCATCAAACCATTTGCAGAACCTGGACGACCACCTGATTGGTTTTCTCAAAAGGTATGACAGATTCAGAGCACATTCAGTGCTTTCACCACTTTCCATTGATATATTTTACAAAGCCATCAATGCTTTACTTCACACCCTTAATTCCTAACCTCTATATATATTTTAATGACCAGTCCATAAACCTTTTAAAATGTCCTGATTCTCCTCTGGCCTCCATCACAGCACTGTGCCTCCAAGTACTCTGAGCTCCTGGAAACAACAGAGGCCCCAAAGTGAGCACATCAGTTACTTTTACCCCGAGCATGCTTTTGTTGAATGTGTTGCCTTTGACATCTGCATTGAAAGTAGATGCTACGTGGCCCTGTCTTAAACTAACAACTAAGTGTCATAGTATCTCTTATCCTCAGGCGGAAGCGTGGTGAGAAAGGTGAAGTGGTGGAGACGGTGGAGGATGTGATAGTACGCAGGCTCACGGCTGAGAGGATCGACGAACTGAAAAAGTTGATCAAAGAAACACAGGAGAAGCACAGGTTCAAAAGGAGCATACCTTTCACCGTGAACACATGACCATAACCTGCATTATTGAGATTAGTTTGACCACGTTGATAAGAGATGTGTTGCGTCGTATCTACAGGAAGCTGAAGAGGGAGGCTGAACTGATCCAAGCAGGCCATCTAGATTCCAAACTAGAAGAGTTATGGGAAGAGATTGTGCAGTAAGAAGCAACAGACATCTCCATTCATGTCTCCATAGTTTAGCTTTGCCTCTAGATAAGCAAAATTAAATGACTGTATTTGTGTCTCTCAGAAAGAAGAAACTGGAGGAGGAGGATGCAGAGTTGAAAAGAAAGACCACAGATGCTGCCTATCAGGGTATCTTCATATTCTTCACTTTTGGCGACTCAAAAAGGATATTGTTGGGTAAAACAAGTGAAAACCTGCTTGCACAAGCTGCAGGCATAATGCATAGTGCAAGAATTCTGCAGTTTTGAATGGAAATTGCCCCAAAGGATTTCTGATCAAAAAGTCTCAGAAGGCGAATTGGTGAATTGAAATGTACTTCAAATTGTAGCCAGTCCCAGTCTGGATAACACTGTGGGTGTCCCATGTCAATCGGTCCTTGTTAGAAGGTGAATAGCTTATTGAACTGGGTACTCAGCAGAAAATCAGCATGATTAATGGCATTTTCATGTGTAGACATTCACCAAGATCTTGTCTACAATGAAATTACGTGCACCCTCAGACTCTGAGAGTGAGAGGGCCCCCTTCATTTTATAAATCTAAGTAAATAAATCTGTTGCTAAAGGTATTTCATGTTGGTGAATTGAAATGTCAAGTGAAGTTTATTTACGTGCCCCTTTATCACAAACAAGCCTCAAACGACTTTACAAGCCTAACTAGGTCAGGGCTGATAGACAATCAATTTATGACACCCAGTTGATGAAGAATGTAGACAACAAAGCAAATGCTGCAGAAATAGAAGGCTGTAGCAGCCTTACAGGAATGCCTCAGGTGAAAATCAATCGATTATGGCAAATATGATGTTACAGAACAGGACCAGAACAAAGGCACATTGAATTGAATTGAACTGAAACCTTTATTTATTCAGGGAAGACAATTGTGAGCGAGCTCTCTTTTACAATGCCACCCTGATTACAATGTAGCACATACAAAATAGAACTATGTTACAACAAAACAACACAAGATAAAATCACAAAACAAAGTCACAAGATCCCAGAATAAAAGACAAGACTATGAAAAACATGTATTATGAGAAACATGTACAGTCGACATGGCGCACACCTTCTACCAGAACCTTGAACCTTTCCAGAGAGACAAGTTGGTCCAGCTTTAGGGAGTCCTGCAGCCTGGTCCACTTCTCAGGTGCATAAAAGCTGAAGGCAGACTTTGCTGCATTGGTGTTACACCGCGGTACGTTCAGCCTTATATGTGATTGCAGTCTAGTATGGTGTTCTGTGTCTCTAAAATTCAAAAGTGAGGACAGGTACAGTGGCAGCTTACCAGTCAGTGCTTTAAAAATAAATAAAAGACAATGTTGTTCTCTTCGAGTGGTAAGAGCCGGCCATCCAACTTTGCTATACAGAACACAGTGATGGGTGAGAAACCCATCACCAGTAATAAAACACAGAGCACTATGATATACTGCATCAAGAGGCTTCAGAGAGGTGGGCGAGGCATGTATAAACAGAACATCACCATAGTCAAAGACAGATAATATTGTTGATTGCACAATGATTTTTTTGCTAATAGTGGAAAAACAGGACTTATTTCTATAAAGAAATCCTGTCTTTCCCCTTAGCTTTTTGGTGAGGTGTTCCACATGGGTCTGGAATGATAGTCCACTATCTAGCCAAATACCCAAATATTTATAAGAGGCAACAATTTCTATTTGCGCCCCCTGGAGAGTATGAATACCTATACTGGCATCAGTCCTGCAAGACCTTGAAAACAACATACATTCAGTCTTGTCAGAATTTAAGACAAGCTTATGGCCAATAAGGGACAACTGGAAAGCATCAAAAGCAGACTGCAGATTTGCAGCCGGCCGTTCTAAGAGTGGATCCTGCACTGTATAGGACTGTATCGTCCGCATAATAATGGACAGAACAGTGTGGGAGGGGGGGCACAATGTTATTAATATAAATAGTAAATAAGAGTGGACCCAAAATGGACCCCTGTGGGACACCCTTACCAATTACAAGAGAGTTTGATTTAACAGTCCTCCTGGTAAGATCATTTGAGAACCAATGGACAGATAGCTCGTCTAGACCTATTGAGGATAGTTTATTTAATAAAATGCTGTGACATACAAACAGTAACAGGTAGAAGAGGACTCAAAGGACTGAGTAGAGTGGAAGACATAGCAAGCCTACATAATCTGCCTGAACTAACTAAACGAAAGACGTAGATGTACAGTACTGTGCAAAAGTCTTAGGCCCCCTAGATTTTTTTAATATACACTTGGTCTTAGATGTTTCTTTTTTAGTTTTCTGCATTAGTGTTTTACATTACCTGCTCTTTATAGTTTTTTTTAGTTTTTTTAAGCAACTTTTCATTTCATTATTTTTGAAAGCATTGAAATACAGATAAGACTTTTGCACAGTACTGTATGTAAAAGAAAAGATGTATGGTTGACTTCACTTGCTGCTATAAATAGTATAATTGCTTATAGAATTCCCATAAGACTAAATCCAATGTCATAAAAGCCAGAAAGCTGCAGATCAACTTTTTCACCTTGCCTCCCCTCCCTCTTCCAGCCAGACAGACCGCAAAGAACACACCTAAGCGGGTGCCCAGTGTCACCATGCATTCGCCCTCGGAGTGCAGCTCCCCAAGCCTCGAGTTCCCACCAGGTGACCCACTCCAGTGTTTGACGCATGATCCTGCGTCTACAAGGAATGTGAGTCACTGCCACTTAAAGAGAGGGTTCAAGGGATATAGGCCCATCCGATTCATCGCTAATCATGCCTCCCCCCCGTAGGACGCTCAAAACATTTTCACACCAGTGTTGTTGTTTCTGAGAAATTGGCACCAGCTTCTTGTCAGCATTTTTTAGTAGGCCTACTTCTCATGCACATCAAGGGGGGGTGAAAGCATTCCTCTAGAGATTACTGCAGACCGCTCAGTTTTCTTCCTTGAGCTGACATAACAGCAACAGTAAGTATTAGAACTGTTTGAATTGCATTGTTTGTGATTTTGAGAGGATGTTTAGTTCCCCATTGACTTGTACTAGCATTGCTAACAAATGCTAACATGGAGCTGGTGCCAGTTTTTAAGAAAGAAGTGAAAAGTAGCTTAATGCTAGTGGCATGCCCGTCAGCTGTGAGCATCTTGGCGAGTAATGTAATAATTGTGTTTTCTATGACGCCCATGGATACAGACACCTCTAATCTCTCAGCAATGCCTTTCATTGAGACAACAAAGTGTTTGGAGTAGTATTACAGTACTGAGCAAAAGTCTATATTATATAAATTTGGTCTTAGATGTTTATTTTTCTTGTTTTCTGCATTAGTGTTTTACATTTATGCTCTTCATAGTATTTTTAAAGAGCTAATTCCAGGCAAACAGGTGGACATGTACACATAGGGTCACAGACAGACATAGACTGATAATGTATGATATACCCTGTTTATTTATTGTTACTAGACATCGGAAAATATTTGCATATTGCAGCTTTACTCATAATCACACAGTCACTTACCCAAGATCGGAACATGTAGATGCTTGCCAGCACTGCTGCAAGGCAGAAAATGTTGAATGTCTTAGGAGGAGGTTTGATTAGTGATCAATAGCATAGGCTTCTAAAAATCCTGACTTTAAAGGGGCAACTGGGACAGGGGCAGATTGAAGACACTTGAGAGAGTTGATTAGAGGTTGATCAGTGAAAGCATTTCCCCCTCTCTCACCAGGCCTCGGGATCAGCCAGGTTCATGCCTTTGGCTGAGTCCTCTGGACCTGGCAATGGTGAGGTCAGCCAAGGGTCTCTTCTGGATGACGCCACACAAAAGAAGCTCTTGGGCCAGAAAGCCACACCACCACCATCTCCACTCCTGTCAGAGTTACTGAAGAAAGGCAGCCTCTTACCGACAAACTCCAGACTGGTATGGTTGAAGGGACTTATGCCAAAAGTGCCAGATTTGCAGTGCTATGTTGCCTTTATCAAAGCTCTACAGATAACTTGTATATTCTCAGGTCACTAGGGCATCCCGTCTTCATCTCATCATCATTTGCGATGCAGTGACAATACATTTTTATTGTATTTTAACCCCCTTGACCTTCTTTTGTGGTGTTGCAGCTTGAATTCAAAATGAATTACATCCCCAATCACCAATCCACAGCAACTTGAGTACTTGAGCACTTTGTACGGACTCAATCTTTGGCAGTGATTACAGCTTCAAATATTCTTGGATATGTCTGTATCTGGATTTGGGGATTTTCTCACATTCTTTCTTACAGATTTGCTCATGCTCAGTCAAGTTGGATGGGGCGTGTTTGTGAACAGCTATCTTCAAGTCATCCCACATATTTTAAACAGAATTCAAGCCTCGGCTTCGTCTGGGCCACTCAAGGGCGTTCTCATTGTTATTCTGAAGCCACTCCAGTGTTGATTTGGTTGCAAGCTTTGGGTTATTGTCCTGTTGGAACATACATCGCTGCCTTGAGCTGAGGTCTTGGGCATTTGCCTGAATCCATTAACTGTTCCCTCCATTCTTACAAATCTACCACAGTCCCTGCTGCTGAAAAGCCATCTGTGATCTTGTGAACTCCCAACAACAAAAAAAATAGTTGTGTTGTAATGTTTTAGAGCCTTCCCATACCTATGCCTCCTCACAATTCTGTGTCTGAATTCTACGGACAGTTCCTTGGACATTTAAGAGGGGTTTCTGCTCTGACATCATCTGACATAGATATATTTCACATAAATCATGTCCAATCAATTGAATTTGCCACAGGTGGACTCCAGTCAAGTTGTAGAGACATCTCAGTGACATTCAAAGGAATTTGGAGTTTGAGTGTCACTGCAGAGGAGTTGAAGACCCATTGACTCACAACATTTTGGATTTTTTATTAGTTTGTAAAAATGTGTAAATAATAAAATCACCTTTGATATAATGGGATATTGTGTGTAGATCAGTGACAAAAAAATCCTAATTCAACCCATTTTGAATTCAGTCTACAAAATGTGGAAAAAGTCAAAGGGGTTGATGACTTTATGTACACTGTATGAACAAGAAAACTTGCAAGACGGGTGGACACTGTGTTTATTATCCCAGACCGGCGAGGGCGACGTGTCCACTGGTCACATGTCAGGAGCACATGACCTGCAGCTGGCTCCACCCAATCTACCTGTCTCCCAGGCAACAGGTACACATACACAAATGCACACACACACACACACATAAACAAACACAGAATACATACTAGATGTGTAATTTATTTTATTTATTTTTGCATTTCTTAGGATTGTAACATTTTGTGAAGTGAAATTCTTGGATTTGTCACAGTTGCATTATTTAAATAACAGTTAATAAATGTGCAGGGAATTTATAGACAATTTTATATTTGTTAATTTTGCTACTTGAGTCTATATGTGTGCCGTCTTTATAGAAAGGTGGTAATATCATCTTTTTTGTTTGCGTATATCCTGTGTGCGTGTGTGTGTGTGTGTGTGTGTGTGTGTGTGTGTGTGTGTGTGTGTGTGTGAATGCATGCATGTCAGGTGCCCCTACGTTGTCTCGTCTCCTGGAAGCTGGTCCCACCCAGTTTTCTGCCCCGTTAGATTTCCTGGCTAGTCCAGACTCCGCCCCCAGCGCTCCTCCCTCTGCTGCCACTCCCAGTGCTGTGGACTCTCCTGCCTCGGCAAGTACAGGTCTGTCTCTTCCTCCCTTCTTTCGACCTCTGTTTCCAGACCTCCATATCATCTGCTTTGTTGTTGGAAGTAGAGACTCAACTTCGTTCTGTTTTAGACCCTATATTTCATGGTCCTCCCAAATGAGCAGATCCATTTACCCTGATCATTTTCTGTGTGTTGTCCTCATGAAGTAATGCAATGCTGTTACAAATATGAATAGGATGATTTTACACTACAGTATGTGTAAAGTGTGCTGTGAAAGAAAAAGAGGCCATCACTAATTATTCATTGGCTTGCAAAAGAAGAATAAAGACTTAATTAGAACAATTTAGACAGGAAATATTGTTCAGTCCTTAAAGTGACATTATGTATCTCATTTCACGCATGTTCCAAAATCCTAAACATTGTTGCCAAATTTAATTTGGGCACTGAATCCAGTTGTGTAAATTAATGCTCAATTAAATGAGATTAAAGAATAGCACGCCCCAAAGATTCAGTGAGGCGAGACAGTTTCCAAGCTCATTTATATACTTGGTACAGTGAAAAGGGCCAACCAAAAACCTAATTAACTGAAGACCACAGCTAAAATATTTCTGAAGGGATCTATTACATCCAAGGTAAAGATAAAGAGTTCAGATGCTTTTTTAAAAATGAAGACTAAAGGCACAGCACAAGGTGCAGGAGTAAAGTCTAGGGTGCGTGGCGCAAGTGGGCGTGTCCAGTCTATGTACTGAATGCATTATCAGTAGGTGAGGGCTGGCTTTAATTCTGGCCAATCAAATCAGCCCTTTTTCATCCCCTTTAAAAGCAGTGCGCTCACACAATGGCGCATTTCCAAATTCATGATGGCATGCGCCAAGTCACAACTGGTACCGCCATAAAAAGGTTCACCCAAGAAAAACAACAATATTCTTGTCCAGGAGGTGCAGAGTCGACACAGGCTCATTTGTGGCACCTCAGATAGGCTCCCACGGGCTGATGATGTAAAATTGGCTTGGGAACAGAGATTGTCAATGCCTGGCAGGAAGCATCAGCCATGGGAGGGGGACCACCTGCGGCTCGTCAGGAGATGCATTGGAAATATGTGAATGATTTCAATGTCAAAATCGATTATTTGACATTTATATGTACACAACATTAATTAAAGAATAGCTTCAGCTACGGCACTCCTCGTCAGACAACGCAAGAAGACACAGGTGTAACTTCAGCCCAAAACTGACTGCGCCAGCTGGTTTTTGCTGGCACACCCCCTGCTGTGCCATCCCGCGGGGAAAAGTTGTCATCGCGCCTCATAAAATATGCCAATACGCCAGTGAACATTGACTCTGCTGCAATTGTGTCGGAACGAAAATAGAGCCCTAAAGATGAAGTTTGAGTAAAATACAATCTGAAATCTCAAATATGCCATTTTGTCTATTAAGGCAATTTAGCCCGAATGAAACAAAGAGAGATGAATACTTTTACAAACTAGATTTTTACTGTTAGTTTAAATTTATATCTTGAATTTAGATAATACACCCATTCCCAGAATATCCTTCTCAGTTGAAGAATCTTGCGTAGATCTAACAAACAATAACAAATAATGGCATTTGTGCCGTATGTGTGCAAACAAAATCTGTGCAAATTCTGAATGATATGGGATGTCCATGCCTCTGTGTGCAGAAGGGGATGTGATGGTGCCAACTGTGCCCTCCGGATGCCAGCCTGTCCCTAGGGGGGGGAAGGTATCTGAGCTCAGCGAAGAGGACGTGTCTGTGTCCTACATGGGGGACGAGCTAGACCTGAAGACAGTCGGGGACATCATCGCCATCATTGAGGATAAGGTGCAAAAAGACAAAAAAGTACTTTGTAAGAGTATTTTTCTCAGTGCTGAGATCAGTTTTGGATAAACTAAATCATGACATAGTGTGTAAAACACCTGCTTGTGGTGTTAAGGTGTAGAGTCAGATCTCTCCTTCCACAGGGGGATGAGAACGCGGAGGCTTTGGATGCCGCTGCGGTAGAGGCTGCTCTGTCCCTGTGTGAGGAGAATGGCCATGCCCTGTCTAGTGCCTGGGAAGTTGGGCCTTTCAAGCCCCATGAGTCAAACACTGTAGTGCCCACAGGAGTCCCACGCCCCTCATCTCTTCACAGTAGCCTGGTGGGGAAGACAGAAGTGGTGGAAATTCAGGGTGGGAGTTCAGCTCCACTCTCCTCTCCACGCAATAGTCAGGATAACTGTCTCTCAGCATTCCCTGTGGGACTAAGGGGCCTTCCTCCCACCTCCTCATCCTCATGCAGCTCAAGGATTTTGGAGCACTCCCAAACTGGAGCCCCTCCACAGCCTGAGGCAAAGGGAGAAACTGGAGAGGAGGTGCATCAGGAAAGCCAAATTTCATTGGACGTTACCATAAAGTGTGAGAGTGAGAACTGGGCACAGCAAACACCCGATAGACCCCATGGAGGTATGCGCATCCATGCAAAAATACTCGTATTCACTTGCTTCAAAACATGCAGTTTGCATGCAACTATGCATTTTGCATAACCATTTCCTTCTTATTATTCATCTTTACTATCTTGGCAGACTCAGTATTAGAAGATAGCCCACTGACAGAAAGGCACCCCAAGGTACACCACCCAATGAGGACAGAGCTAACATGATGCCTGTAATTGCTGTACTGAATTGCAGAGTGTGTGTGTGTGTGTATGTGTGTGTGTGTGTGTGTGTAGCTCCACGGCTTCCCTGCACAGTAAGCGCCATTAGAATCTCTCTGCGTCTTTCCCCCCGTCTTTGCAGGAGATGAAGGCAGAGGACGGGGTAAGTGTTGGGGAAGGGGAGAATGTCTCAGGGACTAAAGAGGACATGGAGGGGAATGGGCCAGAAGTGTGCGGCGGTGGAGGAGGAGAAGAAGAGGAGGGGGACGGGGCAGAGGGCTTCCTGTCGGAGCCGGACGGGGAGGCGGAGCTAGAGCCGCCGGCGAGCGAGAGCGAGGACGGATACAGCCTCCACACGGCGTCCTCGTCTCTGCAGCTCCACACCACCGCGGACTCCATCCCCAGCAGCCCCGCCTCGTCTCAGTTGTGAGTAGCGAGCGCACACTGCAAAAAGGGGGAGAAACTGGGTGGCGGAGTCGCTCGTGTCATGTCGCTACTAACGTTCATTACGTAAGCGCGTGTTTTTCATACTCGTGGTCGTGTGGCGACATTCATTTCTCACCGTGGCATGCTGCAGTTCTGGTTCTCCTTGATGATACTTCCCCTTCTTGAGAAACACACAACCTCTGACTTGTTTTAACTCATAAACACACAACCTCTGACTTTTTTTAACTCATAAACACACAACCTCTAACTTGTTTTAACTCATAAACACACAACCTCTGACTTGTTTTAACTCATAAACACACAACCTCTAACTTGTTTTAACTCATAAACACACAACCTCTGACTTGTTTTAACTCATAAACACACAACCTCTGACTTGTTTTAACTCATAAACACACAACCTCTGACTTGTTTTAACTCATAAACACACAACCTTTGACTTGTTTTAACCTCCTTGATAAACACACAACCTCTAACTTGTTTTAACTCATAAACACACAACCTTTGACCTGTTTTAACTCATAAACACACAACCTTTGACTTGTTTTAACCTCCTTGATAAACACACAACCTCTGACTTGTTTTACCCTCCTTGATAAACACACAACCTCTAACTTGTTTTAACTCATAAACACACAACCTCTGACTTGTTTTAACTCATAAACACACAACCTCTGACTTGTTTTAACCTCCTTGATAAACACACAACCTCTGACTTGTTTTACCCTCCTTGATAAACACACAACCTCTAACTTGTTTTAACTCATAAACACACAACCTCTGACTTGTTTTACCCTCCTTGATAAACACACAACCTCTGACTTGTTTTAACTCATAAACACACAACCTCTGACTTGTTTTAACTCATAAACACACAACCTCTGACTTGTTTTACCCTCCTTGATAAACACACAACCTCTAACTTGTTTTAACTCATAAACACACAACCTCTGACTTGTTTTACCCTCCTTGAGAAACACACAATCTCTGACTTGTTTTAACTCATAAACACACAACCTTTGACTTGTTTTAACTCATAAACACACAACCTCTGACTTGTTTTAACTCATAAACACACAACCTCTGACTTGTTTTACCCTCCTTGATAAACACACAACCTCTAACTTGTTTTAACTCATAAACACACAACCTTTGACCTGTTTTAACTCATAAACACACAACCTCTAACTTGTTTTAACTCATAAACACACAACCTCTGACTTGTTTTAACTCATAAACACACAACCTTTGACTTGTTTTAACTCATAAACACACAACCTCTGACTTGTTTTAACCTCCTTGATAAACACACAACCTCTGACTTGTTTTAACTCATAAACACACAACCTCTGACTTGTTTTACCCTCCTTGATAAACACACAACCTCTAACTTGTTTTAACTCATAAACACACAACCTCTGACTTGTTTTACCCTCCTTGAGAAACACACAATCTCTGACTTGTTTTAACTCATAAACACACAACCTCTGACTTGTTTTACCCTCCTTGAGAAACACACAACCTCTGACTTGTTTTAACTCATAAACACACAACCTTCTGACTAGTTTTAACTCCTTGATAAACACACAACCTCTGACTTGTTTTAACTCATAAACACACAACCTCTGACCTTGTTTTACCCTCCTTGATAAACACACAACCTCTAACTTGTTTTAACTCATAAACACACAACCTTTGACCTTGTTTTAACTCATAAACACACAACCTCTAGACTTGTTTTAACTCATAAACACACAACCTCTGACTTGTTTTAACTCATAAACACACAACCTTTTGACTTGTTTTAACTCATAAACACACAACCTCTGACTTGTTTTAACTCATAAACACACAACCTTGACTTGTTTTAACTCATAAACACACAACCTCTGACTTGTTTTACCCTCCTTGATAAACACACAACCTCTAACTTGTTTTAACTCCTGATAAACACACAACCTCTAACTTGTTTTAACTCATAAACACACAACTCTAACTTGTTTTAACCTCCTTGATAAACACACAACCTCTGACTTGTTTTAACTCATAAACACACAACCTCTAACTTGTTTTAACCTCCTTGATAAACACACAACCTCTAACTTGTTTAACTTGTTTTAACCTCCTTGATAAACACACAACCTCTAACTTGTTTTAACCTCCTTGATAAACACACAACCTCTAACTTGTTTTAACTCATAAACACACAACTCTAACTTGTTTTAACCTCCTTGATAAACACACAACCTCTGACTTGTTTTAACTCATAAACACACAACCTCTGACTTGTTTTACCCTCCTTGATAAACACAACCTTTGACTTGTTTTAACCTCCTTGATAAACACAACCTTTGACTTGTTTTACCCTCCTTGATAAACACACAACCTCTAACTTGTTTTAACTCACAAACACACAACCTCTGACTTGTTTTACCCTCCTTGATAAACACACAACCTCTGACTTGTTTTAACACATAAACACACAACCTCTGACTTGTTTTACCCTCCTTGATAAACACACAACCTCTAACTTGTTTTAACTCACAAACACACAACCTCTGACTTGTTTTACCCTCCTTGATAAACACAACCTCTGACTTGTTTTACCCTCCTTGATAAACACACAACCTTTGACTTGTTTTAACTCATAAACACACAACCTCTGACTTGTTTTAACCTCCTTGATAAACACACAACCTTTGACTTGTTTTAACTCATAAACACACAACCTCTAACTTGTTTTAACCTCCTTGATAAACACACAACCTCTAACTTGTTTAACTTGTTTTAACCTCCTTGATAAACACACAACCTCTGACTTGTTTTAACCTCCTTGATAAACACACAACCTCTAACTTGTTTTAACTCATAAACACACAACTCTAACTTGTTTTAACCTCCTTGATAAACACACAACTCTAACTTGTTTTAACCTCCTTGATAAACACACAACCTTTGACTTGTTTTAACTCATAAACACACAACCTCTAACTTGTTTTAACTCATAAACACACAACCTTTGACTTGTTTTAACTCATAAACACACAACCTCTGACTTGTTTTAACCTCCTTGATAAACACACAACCTCTAACTTGTTTTAACTCATAAACACAACCTCTGACTTGTTTTACCCTCCTTGATAAACACACAACCTCTGACTTGTTTTAACTCATAAACACACAACCTCTGACTTGTTTTAATCTCCTTGATAAACACACAACCTTTGACTTGTTTTAACTCATAAACACACAACCTCTAACTTGTTTTAACCTCCTTGATAAACACACAACCTCTGACTTGTTTTAACCTCCTTGATAAACACACAACCTTTGACTTGTTTTAACTCACAAACACACAACCTCTGACTTGTTTTACCCTCCTTGATAAACACACAACCTTTGACTTGTTTTAACTCATAAACACACAACCTCTGACTTGTTTTAACTCATAAACACACAACCTCTGACTTGTTTTACCCTCCTTGATAAACACAACCTTTGACTTGTTTTAACCTCCTTGATAAACACAACCTTTGACTTGTTTTACCCTCCTTGATAAACACACAACCTCTAACTTGTTTTAACTCACAAACACACAACCTCTGACTTGTTTTACCCTCCTTGATAAACACACAACCTCTGACTTGTTTTAACACATAAACACACAACCTCTGACTTGTTTTACCCTCCTTGATAAACACACAACCTCTAACTTGTTTTAACTCACAAACACACAACCTCTGACTTGTTTTACCCTCCTTGATAAACACAACCTCTGACTTGTTTTACCCTCCTTGATAAACACACAACCTTTGACTTGTTTTAACTCATAAACACACAACCTCTGACTTGTTTTAACCTCCTTGATAAACACACAACCTTTGACTTGTTTTAACTCATAAACACACAACCTCTAACTTGTTTTAACCTCCTTGATAAACACACAACCTCTAACTTGTTTAACTTGTTTTAACCTCCTTGATAAACACACAACCTCTGACTTGTTTTAACCTCCTTGATAAACACACAACCTCTAACTTGTTTTAACTCATAAACACACAACTCTAACTTGTTTTAACCTCCTTGATAAACACACAACTCTAACTTGTTTTAACCTCCTTGATAAACACACAACCTTTGACTTGTTTTAACTCATAAACACACAACCTCTAACTTGTTTTAACTCATAAACACACAACCTTTGACTTGTTTTAACTCATAAACACACAACCTCTGACTTGTTTTAACCTCCTTGATAAACACACAACCTCTAACTTGTTTTAACTCATAAACACAACCTCTGACTTGTTTTACCCTCCTTGATAAACACACAACCTCTGACTTGTTTTAACTCATAAACACACAACCTCTGACTTGTTTTAACCTCCTTGATAAACACACAACCTTTGACTTGTTTTAACTCATAAACACACAACCTCTAACTTGTTTTAACCTCCTTGATAAACACACAACCTCTGACTTGTTTTAACCTCCTTGATAAACACACAACCTTTGACTTGTTTTAACTCACAAACACACAACCTCTGACTTGTTTTACCCTCCTTGATAAACACACAACCTTTGACTTGTTTTAACTCATAAACACACAACCTCTGACTTGTTTTAACCTCCTTGATAAACACACAACCTCTAACTTGTTTAACTTGTTTTAACCTCCTTGATAAACACACAACCTTTGACTTGTTTTAACTCATAAACACACAACCTCTGACTTGTTTTAACCTCCTTGATAAACACACAACCTCTAACTTGTTTAACTTGTTTTAACCTCCTTGATAAACACACAACCTCTAACTTGTTTTAACCTCCTTGATAAACACACAACCTCTAACTTGTTTTAACTCATAAACACACAACTCTAACTTGTTTTAACCTCCTTGATAAACACACAACCTCTAACTTGTTTAACTTGTTTTAACCTCCTTGATAAACACACAACCTCTAACTTGTTTTAACCTCCTTGATAAACACACAACCTCTAACTTGTTTTAACTCATAAACACACAACTCTAACTTGTTTTAACCTCCTTGATAAACACACAACCTCTAACTTGTTTAACTTGTTTTAACCTCCTTGATAAACACACAACCTCTAACTTGTTTTAACCTCCTTGATAAACACACAACCTCTGACTTGTTTTAACTCATAAACACACAACCTCTGACTTGTTTTACCCTCCTTGATAAACACACAACCTCTGACTTGTTTTAACACATAAACACACAACCTCTGACTTGTTTTAACTCATAAACACACAACCTCTGACTTGTTTTACCCTCCTTGATAAACACAACCTTTGACTTGTTTTAACTCATAAACACACAACCTCTGACTTGTTTTACCCTCCTTGATAAACACAACCTTTGACTTGTTTTAACTCACAAACACACAACCTCTGACTTGTTTTACCCTCCTTGATAAACACACAACCTTTGACTTGTTTTAACTCATAAACACACAACCTCTGACTTGTTTTAACCTCCTTGATAAACACACAACCTCTAACTTGTTTAACTTGTTTTACCCTCCTTGATAAACACACAACCTTTGACTTGTTTTAACTCATAAACACAACCTCTAACTTGTTTTAACCTCCTTGATAAACACACAACCTCTAACTTGTTTAACTTGTTTTAACCTCCTTGATAAACACACAACCTCTAACTTGTTTTAACCTCCTTGATAAACACACAACCTCTAACTTGTTTTAACTCATAAACACACAACTCTAACTTGTTTTAACCTCCTTGATAAACACACAACCTCTAACTTGTTTAACTTGTTTTAACCTCCTTGATAAACACACAACCTCTAACTTGTTTTAACCTCCTTGATAAACACACAACCTCTAACTTGTTTTAACTCATAAACACACAACTCTAACTTGTTTTAACCTCCTTGATAAACACACAACCTCTGACTTGTTTTAACTCATAAACACACAACCTCTGACTTGTTTTACCCTCCTTGATAAACACACAACCTCTGACTTGTTTTAACACATAAACACACAACCTCTGACTTGTTTTAACTCATAAACACACAACCTCTGACTTATTTTACCCTCCTTGATAAACACAACCTTTGACTTGTTTTAACCTCCTTGATAAACACAACCTTTGACTTGTTTTACCCTCCTTGATAAACACACAACCTCTAACTTGTTTTAACTCACAAACACACAACCTCTGACTTGTTTTACCCTCCTTGATAAACACACAACCTCTGACTTGTTTTAACACATAAACACACAACCTCTGACTTGTTTTACCCTCCTTGATAAACACAACCTCTGACTTGTTTTACCCTCCTTGATAAACACACAACCTTTGACTTGTTTTAACTCATAAACACACAACCTCTGACTTGTTTTAACCTCCTTGATAAACACACAACCTTTGACTTGTTTTAACTCATAAACACACAACCTCTAACTTGTTTTAACCTCCTTGATAAACACACAACCTCTAACTTGTTTAACTTGTTTTAACCTCCTTGATAAACACACAACCTCTGACTTGTTTTAACCTCCTTGATAAACACACAACCTCTAACTTGTTTTAACTCATAAACACACAACTCTAACTTGTTTTAACCTCCTTGATAAACACACAACTCTAACTTGTTTTAACCTCCTTGATAAACACACAACCTTTGACTTGTTTTAACTCATAAACACACAACCTCTAACTTGTTTTAACTCATAAACACACAACCTCTAACTTGTTTTAACCTCCTTGATAAACACACAACCTCTGACTTGTTTTAACCTCCTTGATAAACACACAACCTCTAACTTGTTTTAACTCATAAACACACAACCTCTAACTTGTTTTAACTCATAAACACACAACCTTTGACTTGTTTTAACTCATAAACACACAACCTCTGACTTGTTTTAACCTCCTTGATAAACACACAACCTCTAACTTGTTTTAACTCATAAACACAACCTCTGACTTGTTTTAACCTCCTTGATAAACACACAACCTTTGACTTGTTTTAACTCATAAACACACAACCTCTGACTTGTTTTAACCTCCTTGATAAACACACAACCTTTGACTTGTTTTAACTCATAAACACACAACCTCTAACTTGTTTTAACCTCCTTGATAAACACACAACCTCTAACTTGTTTAACTTGTTTTAACCTCCTTGATAAACACACAACCTCTAACTTGTTTTAACTCATAAACACACAACTCTAACTTGTTTTAACCTCCTTGATAAACACACAACCTCTAACTTGTTTTAACCTCCTTGATAAACACACAACCTCTAACTTGTTTAACTTGTTTTAACCTCCTTGATAAACACACAACCTTTAACTTGTTTAACTTGTTTTAACCTTCTTGAGAAACACACACACACAACATCCTTGTTTTAACATCCTCATTCCTTGTTTTTGTGTTTTATTTGAATCTTTTCATCACTCTCCTGCAGTTCTGTGTCCAGCGAGGACCAGGAAGCGATACAGGCTCAAAAGATCTGGAAGAAAGCCATTATGCTGGTGTGGCGCGCAGCGGCCAATCACAGGTTTGACTCCTTTAACAACACACATCTCACCAGCGATCCTCCCGAAACAGCTTCGTTTTTTTTCAATCCTTTTAACCACCAGGTCTTATTTTGGAAAACCTGTCGTAGGTATGCCAATGTGTTCTTGCAGCCGGTAACAGATGAAATTGCGCCGGGGTACCACAGTATCGTGCACAGGTATGGTCATACTTTGTGTTAGCTGCAGCACGTTTCCATGAATAGTTTTCCTAGCGGTCAGTTGTCATGCACAATCAAGCATCCTGGTCCGTGACTCTCCATCAGCTTCATCAACTTCCACGCATCTCATATCCCTCTTATTTTGATGCTTCCTCTCCTCGCACATTATCCTATTTCCAGGCCTATGGACCTGTCCACCATTAAAAAGAACATTGAGACTGGTTTGGTACGAACTACCGCTGAGTTCCAGAGGGACATCATGCTGATGTTTCAGAACGCCGTCATGTACAACAGCTTGGACCACGACGTGTTCCACATGGCTCTGGAGATGCAGCGGGACGTCCTCGAGCAGATCCAGCAGTTCCTGGCCACCCAGCTCATCATGCAGACGTCTGAGTCTGGCATCAGCGCCAAGAGCCTGAGGGGCCGCGAGAGCACGCGCAAGCAGGACTCCGCTGACAAGGTGCTTCGCTAGAATTTCTTGCAAGGGAGATTAGGGTGAGATGATAGACTATCGCGAAGGTGAACAAGAGTGGTAGTTGATGCAGTTGTTTCCCCCCCCCCCCCAAAATCTGGAATGTGGTAACCCTTTGAATGGAGTATAGTGTGGAGAGTCAAACAAAACCCTCATGTCAAGTTTGTTTTTTCATAAATCTTACATAGGGGTGGGCGATTATCCTGTTTATAATCGTAATCGCGATTTAATTATGTAATCGTGGCAAATTTTCAATTTGTTTTTTAGGCTACAAGAACGAGGAACGTCTAGAAGCGCCAGTTAGCAAAGCAACCAGTGTGAGTGTGTGTGTGTGTGTGTGTGTGTGTGTGTGTGTGTGTGTGCGCGCGCATCAGACGTAACATCACTTTCCCGCGAATAAATGGGCCAAATACTTTCCCCAGTACTGCGTTCATGAACTGTCCCCTTAAAAAATACTACGTGGTATTCAGTCACGTCCCTCCACCCCGTCCAATAACGGGGTGGAGGGACGAACGTGTCAAGCCGGGCAGGAAGTCAGACACAGGAGCGGCATAGAGCATCCGGTCAATTTCAAAATAAAACAAAACAAATAAAATAATTAATCGTAATCGAGGTAAAAGTTTGAAATAATCACGATATTGATTTTTAGTCATATCGCCCACCCCTAATCTTACATTCGGTGTGGAATTTGCTGTACACGTTGTTTTTGTGCACCTTTGGCCTTAGGACTAGGGCAGTTATACACCTTTCTCATCTCTGTGCTCACTTCATTCTCTTCTGTGTCTGCTAAGAGTTCACTGTAGAAGAAAAAAAGACCACGTTCATACAGCTACAGGAGGTTGTTGAAATACCCCCCACACACACACACTCACCAGCTGTACTTGATTTCTCATTCAGGTTAGTCATACTTCACGAGAAAATAAGAGCGTATTTTAGTAAGTATGAACAAAATGAATTTGAAGACACTTTCTCACCAAAGTCATTTCAAGTCATCATTTTGCACATAATACACCATAATGATTCATTCAGTATTTCAGTATCTCATTACTGTACTCTAATATACTCTATACTGAAAACATGTTTATACATTAATCATTATTATATATCCTACAATATTATTATGACTTCTGGCTGTGTATGTTCAATTTGTGTGGAGGTAAACGAAGGTTGTGCATGCGTACATATTTGCACACGCACAGATACTCAAGACCCAAGCTGTTATCATGAGTAACTTGTATGCTCAACACATAGTATCGGGCCCCGTGAGATAACAAACAGATTCCTGCGGTTTGTCCTGCTGTAAACTCGGAAATCCAAAACAACAGTCGCACTCTTCACTTGTACAGTGGCGGTTACATCTCTCTTCCTTTACAACCGAAGGGTTGAAATCACTTTGTGGGCGGAGAAACCATAACAGCAGTGAGGAAGTAAAAAGTGAAACCTCTACAATGGCTACATCTGCTGGCCTGTATAGCAATTCGTGGAGAAATGTACAGTGGAAGTAGTGCTCGTGATGAAGAGGTTTATTGTTAGGTACTTTGATACGTCTGGTCCTCTCTGATGAATGTGTGAGTTGTATTTGGGTTCTGGACAGTAACCCTTCATTTCAGTCTGTGATTTTACTTTCTCTCTAGTCTTCCGTCTGCCCCTCTTTTGAGTCCTGGCTTGCTTTCTGACTGTTGTTTGTCCTCTCACAGGACAGTGTCTCCATGGCCTCCCCTGCCTTCCTTCTTTCTCTTTTTGTAAGTACCCATCCTACAGCCTTCTCCCTGAACAGCTTTCCCTCTCTTCCACAATTTGTCTGTTTTTCATCTTGAAGCATGCATTGAGTATTTCAGAGCTATGTCCCAGGTGTTTCAGAAGTAGGTGCACAATTTTTGATAATAGTAATAATAATAATGAAAAACAAAGTTGTGTAATTCTAGTACTTTTAAACGTATTCAGTAATTTTAACAATAATATAATTATATACATAATTAAACATTAAATTCATTGTTGCATATTAAACATTAGGTGTGTATTAACACAAATTATGGAATAATGTTTACAAAATCTATACCTACTTTTGAAAGGGGCTGTATATGAAGAACAAAACTCATGATCTCATGAGCCAAAACAAAATATGAGAATCAGCTTGGCTGATTTCAGCAATATGTGAAAGTACAATGTGAAGCATTTCATAGGTAGTATATATAGTTTTAATTTGTATTTCAATCAAGTAGTAAGCAATAAGTAGTAGTAAGTAAGTAATACTATCAGTTCAGTTACAAAAGTGGATACTAACTCTGGTCTAATAGGCGTTTCTCGTTCTGTTTGGCTGTGCAGGATGGGGGCACCAGAGGGCGCCGTTGTGCCATTGAAGCTGACCTAAAGATGAAGAAATGACCACATGGAAATGGTTGTCTGATGTCTCCCCAGTTAAAGTGATAATACTAGGACACTTAAATTATTTTCTATTAATTGCACATGGATATGTCTTGCTTAAAGTGCAATGAGCAAAATGTGCAGTGTAATCCTTCACTTACAGTCTGGATTAAATGGGTTGACTGTAAAGTGGAGAAGCTCATATCTTCAGAATCAGACATACAGACAAGGATTACACATAATCCTAGATTAAAATGGTCCATTAAGTTGGACTGGCTCAAATCTTTCATAGACACAGCTTCAGATTGTCCTAGCTTTGGCCTGCTCTGGATTACTTTAATCAGGTTGCATAAATGAAGACTAGAGTTACTTCAGGACTAAAGAAGGTTTTAAGGGGATCAGGTGCAGCTCTAGGTCAATGTTGTTGGTCAATGGCAGTTTGGAGAATAGGTGATGTCAGTGATAACCACCACCATTAGTCCAAACATGTATTTTCATAGGCATATTCTAACTTTTTCACTGTTGGTATAGAATCATTTGATTTGTTTCAATTTTCCGTTTTTTTAAGTACTTTAAATATGTGCAAATATGTGTTTTCTTTCTATACTTCCATAAAGGGGTTGGCCTCTGAGAAACAGCTCTCTGTTTCTATTTCAGATAATCAGTGTTTTAAATCCATCAATCTGTGATCAGCATCACAGGCTTGTTTAAAGAAACACAGACGTACTTTGTTAATAGCAGTGAACCTGTTTTAGTCTAACAGCTCAAATCTTGAACAGGTGCTGTTAAACAGAAAACTAAGGCCTACTTCTAGCTTGATCCAAGCTACAGTACTGTGCAAACGTCTTGGGCACCCTAGATGTTTATTTTTTTTGTTTTCTGCATTAGTGTTTTACATTACTGCTCTTTATAGTATTTTTTTTATATTTAGAAACATTTCACTACATTATTTTTGAAAGAATCTTCGCTTTACAGATTTTTTTACATGTCTTTTTTAACATGCCTAAGACGTTTGCACAGTACTGTTTGTCTGTGCTGTGAAACGAGCCATAGTCCTTGAAGCACTGACTGGCCCAACTGTCATGATCAAGGAATCATCATCAGTCTGTGAAGCCTTTGGCCAGATCACATTTAGGCTACAATGCAAATGTACAAAAATATAACAGATACCCTACCGGCATGCTTCATTGTGCGTATGATGCTTTTCTAAAGGCAGTAGTGAATGGTTGAAACACAATAAATATTGTTGGTGAGATTGAGAGTGGCTTCCCACTACTTGAGACTGTTGTATGTTTTATATCATGATGTAGTAAACAGATTTTATGCCGACCAAAAAGATTTGCCTTTCGCTTTCTGCCCTATGGAAAAGATTACACTTTCTCCATTGTTTATGTGTTTCCTGAAACTATACCTCTAAACACAAAACAAAAAACACACAAAATGCAAAACTCCACTAACCTCTTGCAAAAGGAATCACATTCACATGTTATGTCTTCTCAGATTTGAATTTTGAAAGCACTATTCAAAATGCTCAGCTGAAATTAACAATGTTCTGAATGTTTTCTATATTTTTCTCCCATTGTGTTTTGTAGGTAGAACACTTTCTGTACCTAACTGCTTTGCTGAAATGTATATCTTGTTATTGTATTTGTACATTTGTTTTCTATTTTTCTATTTGAGTTTAGGCTAATACTGTAACATGATAAATATGTTACAACAGGTACAGGTGTAAGTAGTAACATAGAGAATGAAGAAGGCACAAGCCTGATATGGCATTTATTTATATAACATGTTTTCAGAGCACATCAGTGTATAATTGGTTCTCAGAAAGATCTATTATTTCTATTCTTAAGATTCAAATCTGAGAAGACAACGTGGTTTTGAATGTCATGTTTTTGTTTTTGCATTTGGTGTTCTTGTACTTAGTTTTGAGAAAATGGGGCAGTTTCAGAAAATGTGTAAACAACTGAGAAAAACATCACTTTGAAATAAACACAAAGAACTTGAATGACTATGATAAACTAGCTTGACATTGTGGGCGGTGCAAATTAATTGGACAGTCAATAGGAGACAGTAAAAATGACTTCTACTTCTATCAGGTACAATAATGTGTCCCATTACGAGCTGAGTAAGTGCAGCAATTGCACACACCACTAATATGGCTCTGTCTGACCCACATCTTTCATATGCTGGCTTTATTATCTGACCAAAGGATGAGGCATTCAAAGATTAAAACCACCAGTAGACAAATTTTTTTATTTGGAAAATGAATCATAGACAGGCCAAAACATGTTCTGGCAACATCTTTCATTTTCTGGGTTTCTAGGCTGAAAAGCCATGAAATCTGAATTCTGCAGTGTTATGCCACTGAAAACCAAAGGTTTTAGAAGTTTGTATGATTCTGTTTGGGTCTTTTTATTTGAAAGTGTCAGTTAAATGCACATTTTCATTGTGCAGAAATACTCTAATGAACATTTAGTGTGTAAAACCTGGATATGAAGGTGTGATTGCCAACAATAAATACGTAAGTACATACTTGAGCTTCTCACTAGGGTGCATGCAATAGTGAGTAGGGGTATGTATGACGCAGGATTGAAATACTGAAGTAAAACTCAAAAGTGCTTGAGGTGACCCTGAACAATTAAATAGTATGACAACAGCTAAGGCAGTTTGGCAAAGTATTAGTGCACAGCAGAAAGTATTGGGGTTGGTAACAAGGTAAAAGCTCTCACAATCTACAAGTCCACAAAGTTTGTGTCCCATTCATGACATGACAGGTAACAGTCACGGTTCTCTGGAGTCGAGGCTTGGGAGAAAGTTGTTCACGTCCACAAATATTTAAACAGACTTTCTAAGATCTAATTGTTTCTAATGTAACAGTTGTTACCTCGGTTAAAGTTTGGATTTTCCCTTTAAAAACATAAAGTGTCAGTTTATAAAATATCCATATTAATTAAATGTGCAGGCTTTATGAAGAGGGCTGAAAACTATTTTTCTGATGAAAAAAAGAAAAATCCTAAATTGAAGCTTATCTATGTAGATGAGCTTCAATCAGGATTTCCCCCCCCCTCTATGTTGTGAATGAGGAAATGAAGATTCTGCATGTCATTTTTCAGACAAAGGTTTTTTTTAGTCTTATTAACTTGCACTGGCATCGCTAACAAGCACTAACAAGCTTCCAACATCAAACCAGGAACACTGAGGCAAAGTGTTTTTTGGTTGAAATGCAATCCCTCTTCGTGACAAATCAAGACTGACTTCTTTAAGTAACACTCATAAAATGCCAACATATGCCTACAGCTGAACACTGGCTACTGGCAGAAAGTTTAACTGTATGACCTGTGCAATGTTAAAATGCTCATGCAAGCAAAAGGATGGGGGAGGTGTGAAACTCTTCTGTAGGAGAGAGAGCTTATTTTTGGCAAGCGAAACCTTTAAAAAAAAACAAAAAAAACAAGCACATTACTCAGAAAAATGTTGGTAACATTTCCAACTCCATGGTGCCTCCTATTGCAGTAGGTCAATTGCCTAATAAACTACCGTATATATTCTATAGTTCTGTTTCTTTTCCATCTCTGATCGGCTTTAATCATAATTAAAGGTCCTGTCATTTCACAGTACAGAAGCTCTCAGTTTAGTTTTGTTTAAAGATTATAGTAGAATGAACATCACAGTACCGAAACTTCCTACAGAAAAAGATAAAAATGCTTGCTACATTCACTCCATAGTCCTATTAAATAAATACGCTAGAATTAGAATGAGGACACAAAACAAATAAATTAATACAGGTAAACCACAACTACTAACAGAACTGATAGAACATGTATGTGTGGAACATACACTTGCCTTCATAACCTCTGGCATGGGGGGAAACCCCAAACCACGTCTCGCCATTTCTATAAGAAAGTTTAAAGGCTCCGGGACGTCCTACAACAGCGGGTCTGCACGCCATGTCGCGGTCAACACACAGCTCGCCACGCAGCTCTACTCTCTTCCATCCGAGAGGAGAGGAGGCCCATTGTTTCCAGCGGCATCATCTGCCACCGTGCTCTACCGAGAGACGTTTCTTTACAAAGTGGCCGGATTAAATAAATTAAAAACAATTCTATAAACTATAGTAGAGTTCGAGATAAATCTAGGAAGAAATGCCGCCGCCGCCTCCTCTCGGGCGCTCCTCATTCGCCCCTCTGTCGCCCGACGAAACGATGCAGCTTGTCACAATTGTCCAGCCTCATAGACTCTGCCTTCTGCTTTAACCTTTCATCCCGGTACAGTTGCCCAAGGTTTGCCAGATCCGACTCTGAAAAGGGAGAACGGAACGACAGAGAGAGAGAGAGAGAGAGAGAAAAACTGATTTATTTGCAAGATATTTACATTTGTGACCTAAGCGATGTTTCTCAGTAAAGGTTATCCATTATCCAAATAGTCTAGTCTATTCTGGAGCTCAGATTTATCCAAGGCTGACACCTTCCCTGTAACTCCAACCATAATCCATCCGTGTTGTTGTGTGCTAGTAAGCCAAGTAAGCAGTTTACTTTGCTGTTTCTCCTTCCAGCAGCTGTTGTGCAGGTGGTCGATATAGTCCGTCTCAATGGTTTTCTCCAGCTCCTCCAGGGCGTCTCCGTGGTATTCCTTCTGAAAACCTTTATCCACGTAGTACGGTACGCCCATGTGCTGCGTCTCCCTGGACACCACCAGCCCCATGGCGCTGAAAACCAAAAGACATCATCTAAGTGTATCGATTGTGCACTTTGGTGGGATGCGGCTTCGTGGACCGGGGAGTTTAGCTTGTCAGATTGACGGTGTCAAGACTCACGGTTTGTAGAAGAGACTGTACGGCGGGTTGGTGGCCATCATCTGAGTAAACACTGAAATTAAGATGAGCACCAGCACGGGTAGAAGCTGCAGGAGGGCTGTGAAGGTGTTCTGTGGAAAGATTAAAATCACAACAGGTTAGAAAAACACAAAATATGTTGGCCATAACTGATAATGCAAAAATGATAAACAATCCATGGCGGCCTGCAGCCCTCTTGAAACTACCTGCTTTCTTGCTTTCCAGTAGCGCTCATAATGCCATAATACTATGCAGAGCCTGCCATTTAGAATACCACACCTACAAAAGGAACATCGTGGTGTGAAATTATGGGTGTTTAAGGGGGATTTGCCTTTATGATCAGTGAGTCACTGACCTGACTGCGGTTTTCCTCCACCTCCTCCTCGCGCCTCTCATAAGCACGCCGACGGCGAGGCTGGTAGAACTGAGTGTAGGAGGCTCCTCGGTTGGTGTACACATGGATATTGCCTGGAGGGAGACATTACACGGTTCTAGAGTACCTACACTTGCTGTAAATAACAATTTATCTTCGTAAGCCCCCGATGGAACGGAAAACACTCACGCACGACCGCTTACCTGTGGGAAACCTTCCTCCGAAGAAAATATTGAACAGCTCTTCAGGTGAAATGTCAGCCTCAAAGTCTCTGTTGAAGCTGCGGTAGTGTCCGTGGCGCCCTTGGGTGGAGTGTTGGGGTGCGTTCCCAGCAGATTGCTCTCCGTACTGATCATACTGCTGCCTCTTCTCAGGGTTGCTGAGCACTGCATATGCGTTGCCTATTGCTGTTGAGTGAAGAGGGAAACGTTTTGTCTTTGTGTCCGTGTGTGCAAAGTAAAAAAGGTATCAGGATGAATTGAGTTGCACGAGGGAATCAGCCGAAGTTCTGTATATCTACACTGCTTATTACAGAATTTCAGCACTTTTCATGTTAAACTCGTTCTCAAAGTCTGTTATCACTACAATGTAGCCTACAGTCTGTTGGCAAGCATCTGCCCTGTGGAAGTGTGCTTGAGCTACTGTAGCTGAGCCTGGCGGTATTTGAGATGAGGACCAGTAAACTTTCAATTTTCCAAGGTTCCATGACATTTCATTAATTTTCAATAATTGGGAGACTAATTTATTTTTAGGTTTTGCAGGACAACTGAGCACCCTGTTATCAAGACTGGTGAGTGTACCCTTTGATTCAGAACTGAGTCAAGTTTGTGCAGCAGGGATTTAATACCAAAACTGCACATCAGGCTGTTCTAATAAAAAAATAAAAAATTGTTAATATCACGTTTGGAGAAACAGAACAAAGCTGAAACATCCTCCTGTACCTTTGAATGCATCAGTTGCTCCTGGAGCAAAGTTCTTGTCAGGGTGGAACTTAAGTGCCAACTTCCTGTATGCCTTCTTCAGATCTTCATCACTGGCATTTTTGTTAATTCCAAGGATCTCATAAAAGTCTTTACAATTCTTTATCCTGCAAGATCACAGCAAAACACATGTCAAAATATACATCTGAACAGAGAAGTTACCAGCAGTACTATGCCGAAGCAATAGGAGGTTATAAAGTGCGCTAAAGTGAGTGGATACTCTTGACACAACAGTTTGTGTCAATGGTTACATTTACTAGCCGTTCTTAACCCGGGTTACTCAGGTAACCTGGTTTTGGGTTGGCACGTGTACATTTCACAACTAGGCTTGGCTAGTGTGGCTTGCAATCATCTTACTCCTTTCATTTTTGGCTTTTGCCACCTGTGCAAACTCAGACGGAATCAAAGGCATGTAAACAGCTTAACCCAAATAAAACCTTAACTGGAGAATGGTAAATAGCCAGGTTACTCTGTGCATGTAAACATAGCTACTGTTAAAAGATGAAGAACAGTGGCAGTCAACTATCTGTTGTTGTAGAATTGTGTGAAACGCGTGTCAAGAGTACGAGTGTCACTGTGCACCTAAGAACGCCCTGGCGCTGCTCCTCTGTGTAGCTCTTCTTTTCCTCACCACTCGCACTACTCCCTTCATCGTTACTTCCAAAATCCTCGTCTCGCCAGCCGGTTGGTGGGGGTACATGGTTTGCTCCTGGAGCTGCAGTGCTTCCATTCCTTATTATGGCATCAATCAGCACTAGAGGAAAGCAGAGTCTGAGGTCAACTGAGAATTGAGGTGTGGCTAGGAAAGAATATGAGTGGCTTCCAGATGAAAAAGGTTTTGGCCTTTTCAAGTAAAAGCACGTCATGTATTTTTCCCCATGCTGTGGATTTTTTGTCTCGCTTCAAGGTCAGGCCATCTCCTTTTTAATTATGGGTAGGACCTATCTAGTTTCAATGACAACTCATGTAATGTTATGTCAACTAACCAACTAGTTTAAGAATACCAAGATGCAAAAACAGACTAAATTCACAGCGCTTTTATTGTGTAAACAAAAACCATGCAACGCCTGCACAGCTCAGGTTACAGATGACTTAATCTTTCCCTAGCTATCTTAATAAACATAGACAGTGAAATAACATTACTATTTCTATTCTCAACTAGTGCAGGGATACTAAAGTAGCTTGGCCCGGGGCCAATGGGGGGCATTACCAATGCTGATAAACTGAAAACTTATTTTGGCTTTCAAGTTTTTTTCACACATTTAATTCTAATAATTATAACTTCCTTATGGTACATTGGGCCAATGCACTACTGGTCACCACCGCATTGCACTCTCTACACAGCATGCATAGCTGCAACCATAGAATATGCCACACTAGTTCAACACAGATAGCTACTGAACACTCAATATTTAATATCTACTGTCCATCCTAAACCTGAGAGCCTGTTCCCTTGCACAATGAGTCAGTACTGACACAACTGACCCCAGGCCGTCTGCCATTATCCTGGGTCCCAGGCTATGCTACTTGAGTGTCAAAGACAGTTGCCTGAGGTCCAGCCATAATCACCAAAATCGGGCTGTTGCAAAGCACGAGTGCACCGATTTACCAAATGATGTCGTAACCCCCTAACCCTATGTACAGCAACAATACAGAAATACGGTCAGGTTTTAACACAGCGCCATCCTACAGTCGGCGGTGCTGTCAGTGAACTGCAGGGAAGGTAGCCCAAAACAACCCGAATTTTCTATCTTTTAGCTTTAACGTTAGCTTCAGACACACAAATAAAAACAAATTCGTTTCCACCTCTAAAGAGCAACTCTGTATCATCTACTTGAGAAACCGATAATTCCTCTTCTTAAATTTGGGGTTAGGCTAGCTACCCACCGTTAGTCAGACAACCACTGCACAATTTGTGTCAGCTAATTTTACCTCTGGCCCGGGTGCTGGGGAAAATGTTCTGAGCTTCGTATAGCAGATGCAATGCCCTTTCTTTCCGTCCGGACCGCAAACATAGCTTTGCCTTCTCTATCAACCGGTCTGATTCTTCTTTATCCATTTTAACGTAACGGTGTTACTTTGCTGATCCAAAGGCTGGCTGCTTAGTTCGGTCCCTGTGCAGTGTGCGTCAATATCATATGGCGAGACAGCCGTCTGTAGCTAGGTAAGTTAGCCAGTTAGCTTTGATTACAGCGGAAGGAACGACAGATAAAGACAGCTGCGTTACCGTTAGCTAGCTAGCTAACGTTGTATGTGTAAGCCAGCAATCACTCAAAATCTTTCGCACTATCCGGTCAGCCAACGATGACGTTTGCTGTCAGGCTGCAGACAGACTTGCGGATGGGCCATTTTTATTAGCCGCGGGAAAAACAAAATGGATCGCGTTTTCCTTTCCGTTTTTTAATATCGTTACAGGGACACCTTGCTAAAGAACTCTTCGGCTGTGACGTCATATCCGGCGGTGCAAGCCTCAAAAACCTTCGCTACGATGCTAATGGTTTTCAGAAGTTTCAAGAGCGACTTACAGGTTTCGTTTGTAAATTAAACAGACAATCGTGATTGTTCGTCAACATGTTATTTAATGGACTGTCTGCTTGTACAAATACCATTGTTTCCCTTTACCTTGTTGGCCTTGGAGGCTGGCTAGCAGATGGACTTTGTTAAAGGGCTCTATGGAAGCTCTTACCTCCGAGCTTGGGGTCAGGAATGAACAAACTGGACACTACAGCGAAACATTGTTCCAGTCTAAAGTTTGGACACACCTGACTGTATGTAGTTTCTTAGACAATAGTGAAGTTGATGCCTGTGTAGGAATTTATTTCCAAAACAAAAAAATTAATTAAATGCACCCCCAACAAGTAATTTTCATTTAGAACTTGAAAGTTAGAGGTGGAGAATAGTAAAAGAGGAGTTCATTTGTGGAATTTCTTTGCTTGTTAATGCCTAATGATAATCAGTTGTGTTGTGACATGGTATGGTGGGTCTTAAATAGCCCTATTTGGTAGAAGGCCAGCTTTTCTGGTTGTAGTAGTCCATAATATGGCAAGAACAGCTCAGTTAAATCAGATAATTGCAAAAACTTTGAACCTTAAAGCAAAAACCTTAAAGCGCTATGAAACAGGCTCTCATGAGGATCACCACAGGAAAGGCAGACCATGAGTTACCGCTGTGGTAACTTGAGTTCAAGCAGCAGACACATCTCAACATCAACTGTTCAGAAAGGACTGCGTGAATCAGACCTTCATGGTAGATTTGCTGCAAAGAAACCACTATTATGAAGAATAAGAAGAAATAAGAAGAAGACACTTGCTTGGGCCAAGGAACCTTGGTGTGTCCAAACCTTTTACTTTAGTGTGTATATATATATATATATATGTTTACATAATTTTATCATAATTTTATCATCGTATTGTTATAATTACGTAGTAGTAAATTTAAATGATTATAACAAACAATCAGCTATAAGGGCAGGATAGAAGGATGACCCCATAGCTAAAAAATAAATACAAACTTGAAAACATTCAGAAACTATATTGGACTCCAAACAAGAAAACTAATAGAACAATTACAGCATAATGATAGTTATCAGTTTCAATTTTTTAAAGTGAATACAGTTTGATAATCACATTTCTCCAGGCAGGTTGTTCTAAAGTGTAGGTTTAAGTTCTGTGTAAGTTTATTCTGGAAGCCAGTGTAAAGTAGCTAAAACATGAGCAATCGCCATATTTAACTGAAAACATGCCTTTGTGTAAGCCATACAAATTTAGTTATAAAGCTTGTTATACATTGTTTTCTATCAACATTATTTTTGTAATTATGTTTGGTCATCATGTTTGTTCATAATTATGTTTGAATCATGAACTATCTTAAATATCTTGAGGCAGTAGATATTGGTGCCACCGCTTAACTTCAGGTGTCCATTAGGTAGCCTCAGTGCTCTGTCGAACAAAGCATGTCTGATTGAAATGAACCTCATGCAACATTTCAATCATGGAGACTTCTGTTAGACCATGGTGTGTATAATAAAGGTTACCCTGAGCAAAACAACATGTTATTAAACTGTTTCAGTTTAATACTAAGCCGGTTTAGTGTCCATTACCAAAGTATCACACTTTTAATGTTATTTAATCAAATGTGATGGAGAGAATGTCCTGCTTCTTTCTTTGACAATTCAAAACCCTCAAAGGTATTAACCCCTACTAGGTGAAGAAGGCAGGTTCTACATGTCACACTGTCCTTTAATTCACATGTATTAAAAACTATCTGGATGTAAATGGTGGTTACAAATTCTTTAATTTTTCCTGTCAATGAGAAAGTATGCGGCACCATGTTTGTTCATGCATATTTTATTCAAGAGTAAAAAAATGTGATTTGTCCCATAGGGCATGCTTACAATGTGTTTATCATTTAGGAAGTCAAATGCCAAAATCTATTTTAAGAGATTATAATATGAAAAAAATGTTGCAAGATAAAATCCATGATATTTGTTTTTTGAAATATGCATGTAGACCATACAAGAACCAGAAAACAGTGGAAGGAAAATCATAAGCTAAATTGTAACAATAATAAGAATATCAGCAATAACTATAATCAGAATATAATGTTTCCTTTGAAAAGTAAGTGAGACACATGATTTTCATTGTGTCCAATTTGTTTACATCTGAAAACCATGCTATCATGCTTTGGCAGCCTGAATGTTGCTTTTCACTGAGATTATGTTCATTCACACTATTGAACATCTTCTGTACATCAATAGAACAGAAAAAAACACAAGGCTTCACACCTTAGAAGGGCATCTCTGCATACAACAAAACAATATAAAAATAAAAGCAGTGGTAATAAATAAAAGAATGAAAAAAATGGACAAAAACAAATGAAGCCATAAAAATATGTATAAAACCAAGACAAATATAACTTTACAAATATAATTCAAAAAGAAAATAATTCAAGTTTACTATTTTGAAAACACAATTATCACAATTAAAATCTCACATAACAATTAGGAACTTAATTGCATGCATTGATGCGTTCCATGTCGTATAGATGAAAATTACTGTTGCTGTTTTTGTCCATCCTTATAATTAACATACTTATATGATTAAATAGAAAGATGGGAATATAAAGTACAAAAAAGTATTCATATATGAAAAGAAATTCTAAAAATGAATGCAATAGTGTCACTTGAGCTCGTTGATTCACAGGTACATATTTTCCAAGATTTCATATCATATGTGACTCAATCCTCTTCAAGGTTCTAGTAATGGATTTTTGAAAATCATTTCCTGTTGGGAACCAAAATATTTCCCGTTTTAATTCCATATCTCTTGCTATATTAAGCCAGTAAGGCTATTTTAGGATGTAGGTGGAGTCTTCATTGGCATACTCAGACACAGTGTGAATATGGGAATCTTATTGAGGTTTCAGGGGAAAACAAATATCCACTCCCCAAATATTAGTGAGAAAGTAGGGAGGGTACAGTTTTCAGGGATTTTTCTTTCTCATCCTGTTTCTCCATTGACTTCCATATTGAAATTAAACAAGTGTACTGAAAAGCAAGGAAGGAGGAGGATTATCAGAGATAGTACTTGGACACCATCCATAAGGTACCACCTATTCCACACTGTGTTCAAGTATTATAAAGAGAATCCACCCTACAGCCTAAAATTCAATTTAGATATATTGAAGGGAACTCATATCCGATTTGTGCTCAGTAGACATAGTAGTAGGCATAGTTAGAACAACATTGTTCAAACCCCCTAAGTACATTGCAGGCTAAAGAGGAAGTCCTAGTATCACAAGATATGAAACATGGGGCAAATTTCCAATCTGAGCCTGCCAAGCCCAAACGACACAATGGGTGTGATGGGTTACTTTTTAAATGACATATTTAGGTTTTATGCATTCACAAATTTGTAGAATTTCTTTCTTACTTTGTACTCCGTGTCATAAATCCCACTCTGTGAGTCTTGAAACAATTTTGTAGCAAATGTGCAAAAACTCAAGGCAATAATGTATATTTGAGTGACTGCACATATATGAATGTATATATATATATATATATTATTTCTCTTTAGTTACAAGCAGGTGAGAAATAATCAGGTAGTGTGTGACAGCAGGGGTGCGTCCCAAAGCCCCGAATGACTCCTCCTTTCCTCTACTATCGTCTCTTTTCCTCTGCCATCCAGAAAGTGATGTTCGCCGCCGCCTCGTCGCCTGCTCTCCCAGTGGCAGAAGAGACGAGAGAAGCTGCATTGCCTGAAGCCTCCTTCAGCGGAGGATGCTCAAGTGTATCCTCTCCAGTGAATTACATAATTGTCGGACGTGTGCCGAGTATAGCTCAATCATACGCCATGCTTCTCAGAGGTGAAGTGATTAAACGATTAGTGGAGAGAAAAGAATAACTTTTTTAGGGTGACGCTGATAAAAATATAACCCTTTGAGATTCACTTACTTTGAAGTTGATGACAAGTTACATCTTGAAGAAGCTCCTTTTTGGGGACGTTTTCTGATATTAAGAGCTTCATGTTACATTTACGACGCTTCTCCTCCCCTCCCTTTCTTCCTTCATCGCCTCCCAAGTTCTCGGCAGCAGATGAGTGGTAATGAGGGACGAGAGGAAAGGAGCAGTAGTGGAAGGTTTTGGGACGCACCCAAGGTAAACTTAAATCTGAGATCGCAGTGGTTTTGGTGGATAGGCCACCGCCGAGCACACGTGAGCACCCTACTTCTCTTTCCCCTGCAGGATCATGGCATCTTACCACAAGATAAATCAATAAATTAAAGTCCTCTGGTAAGATTGCATTGCAAGTTGTAAGAGGTACACATTTTGCTTTTCAGTGTTTTTAACTTGTCATTTTTAATACTAGCAAAACATGTTGACAAACAAGATTTTTTTTTCCTTATGAAGTGGATGTGTGAGTGACTCTTATTAAACTCTTAATAAAGTAGTAAAATGATTTGTGTGGCATGGATACTGCAATTATGCCTTCTGTCAGTCCCTATAATGAAGGAGCAGACATTTGACAGCACTCAGAACTACACAAACCCCACCAATTCAGTCTGTAATTGAACTGAGAAAGGGAAGGACAGGCACACACAGCTTTCAACCACACTCTTCCAGCCAAACAGGTTTCCCTGCAGCCTGCTGGCCTCTCCTTATCCCTGCCCTAAGCTCTGACACCAAGCTCCCCCCTCCCCCGCGTGTGCGGTGACATACTGTCATGAAATAAATTACCTTTTCACCCATTTGAGATTTGCTGCAGATTTCATGTACTGTCTGTGGGCCTGTTTTATTTCTGTCTATGTTCTGAGGCCTGATTTCAGGATTTGGCAATGTCTTGCTGCACAGTGCAACAGTGGCACGGTTTCGAGACTTGAGACAGCACATCACTGGATGTTGCTGTTGTCATCGGTGCCATTCGCTTCTGACATATTCATCTTTCCCGTGGAGTGGCCCACATGGTTCACCCCATCCCTGCGAGGTGGCATGCGCTCGTTGATGCGGTCCAGGCCCTTCGCCTCCGCGAAGCTGCGGATCTTGTGCTGTGGGGAGAACCCACGGACGGCTGGAGAGAAAGGGCAAACGTACAGTGGATCAGTTTCATGTTGTTATGGTGCAGCATCAAATGAATTCAACCTAAGTAATCTATCTCATTGTGCACTTCTATTAAAATGCCAAATGCTAGTGGCGTTTTCAATGCATTATATCTAGAGAAAACAACTGAAAACTAGCCTAGCACTGATGTCTTGGCCAATGATGTAACACGCGTGAGCATTTTTCAATGAGAGTCATGAATAGAGTCAACACCACTAATCTTTTAGCAACTTACTTACTGAGACAACAAAGGCTCTGGAGTAGAAAGAAGTAATTTGTTTACAGTCTTGGAGAACATCATTACTACTGAGTGACGAGGTTATCAAATTCAGTATTTAATCACTTAGGTGAGAAGATTCGATGAGGTTGAGTAGCTTGTGATTGTTCTGATGTATGAGCGGAAGGCTGTTGGTTTTGTTGTTGTGTTGTTAGCCAATGTACAAGATTAGTGAAGAGCAGCAGGTCATCATTTAGTTGTAAATATTACTGAAGTTTCGGCACGGCAAATGAAATTAGCTCAAGAGTTCAAGTAATGTTTGATAAATCCTATAATGGCGTTTGTCCGGCCGTAGGTGAGGAACATCAGCTTATAGAGGTTACTACTACAGGCATTTAAAATAAACAAAAATAAACAACAGTCAATTAAAATAAACTAAATTATTTTCACCGCATTGTGCAAATAGAAATCTTACAGAAATTATTGACATCCAACTGAGGAATATTCACATTTTCTAACGTCAAGTCAGTGAGAAATTTTTACCGTTCACATGGATAAAATATCTACTGCTGTGCCACAGCTTCCCTGGGCCATGATTACCCGAGTCATATCATGATGGACTCACACACTGTAGATGTCAAAACATATTGATGGTACACAAAAGAGGCTTCAGGATGCATATGTCTTGCTCTGGCCTGTTACAGTTTCTGCTACTGCATGCACATTTCTGAACCAGATGGAGGCAGTTTACCAGTCAAGCAATTTGCAGAGATTGAATTTATCATGAATATATCTAGACGCTTTAGAAAACAATTCCTTATGAAGGGCCTTCTGTGTACGAGATAGCCTATATTACTCTATATCTATTTAAACTTTGAATTCATGCTCATACCATATCCTTGTCAGATCCACATGGAATTGCTCTCTTGAATCTAAATGCCAGTTATCTAGTTTGATTTCCTTTCCATCATGGTAAGTCATGCCATCCATATCTATATGAAACTTTCTTCTGAAATGCTGCTTGATGGCGTTATTACGGTATGAACTATTGTGTGCATAAAGTGTTATTGTTGTTATGTTGTAAACCCTGACATCATGTTGAGAGGCGTGGGAGGGGAATCTCAGGTTTACCTTCTCCGTCCTCAGTTTCTGTCTCGATGGCTTCAATGGCCTCTTCGGTGGCTGGAGGGGGGGGGCGAGAGGAGGGGAGCAGGTTACTCCTGATAAAGCCATGCAGACAGGCTGCACTGCTGGCTTACATGCATCAAATTCACTTCACTGATGCGTCACCAAGCCTACTAAACATCGAGGTGATGTGACCTGTAGCACTTTAAGGGCATAAGTGCTCAAGAAAAAAAGACTCATAGAGAGAAAGAGATAGTGAGGCTGATAGAGATCTTAAGTGGACAGAAATGACTTATTTTAAGTCAAATAAACACAATGCGCTGACTAAGTCACATCACAGGGGCAACACTATCAGACCGGTTTTACAGTAAACTAAATGCGATAACTCAAAGTGGTACCTTAAAGAGGCTGGCATAATGCTTTGTGTGTGAGAGAGAGAAATGATAGGAACAACAATGGAAGAAGCGAGCAGGGTGATGGGGGAATAAAATAAAAAGGGATGGAGTGAGGGAAAAGAGAAAAGGCCTACGCTGAGCCTTGTCCTCACCGCTCTGCAGTGTCTGTTTGCCTCCAGAGAGCACCCCGCTTGGCAGCATGCCAGTGGGCGTCAGGCCCTTAAGCGTCAACACATTTTCACTCTCCTCTCTGCAAGAGACACAAAGGAAGGCAAAGAGGTCAGAATGCTTCGCTGAACCCAGATCAACTAGAAACTTGACTATGCCGCCCCCCCCCCAAACACACACACACACACACACACACACACACACACACACACACACACACACACAGACACACACATCTGACACACACACACACACACATACCTACCTGAGAACTGAGAACATCTTGGCCATCTTGCCAATGGCTCGGATCTTGTTCCTGATCACCTCCTTGCGTGCTGCAGCTGCATTGGCTGCAATGAAAGATCGATTACAACAGAACTAAATCTCAATATAATTGTTCTAGGCAACTAGTATTATGAAACAGCAGAATGATGTGGCATGTAGTTATATTCATTCAGTGGACCACGACAGTAACAAAAAAGCCTTCATTCACTAAGATTGTATTGTACAGGCAAATTGTGAACATTTTTATTTGCGCCAGCTAATAGTGCTGAGTTTGCCATCTTATTCATTTGGGGCCCAATGTCTTTGTCCTTTCCTTCAGTTAGGGTGGAAAAGCTGTGTTGAGTTTTCACTCTTTTTTTGAGGCAGGTTTGGATGCTGGCACTAAAATAATCTTAGCAAAATGTGAAGTGATTATTCCACATTTTTACCGATAAAAAAATCACAGAAAAACAATATAAGTGGGCACTCTCCAGTTACATTGATCATTGCATATGTCCATGTCTGCATCGTATACCAATTGAATGTTCATACAGTGTTGTCTTTTCCTGTTCCTATAAATTTGTTCCTGTGTCGTTGGCACCCTGATGGTCACCTATGTACAGTCATATTCAATTGAATTGCATCCTGTCATTTTGGTGGTATACTACTGCACTTTATGCAGCATAAACCACTTAGTGAATCAGGGCCAGATAATGGATATCTTCATCCTCATGATCTGCACAGTAGGTCTTGAACTTACCATCAAAGATTTCATCTTCATCATTCATGAGTTCATCATCGGAGCAGATACTCAGCACATTCACCAGCATTTCTGTCACTGGAGAATGGTCGAAGAAATCAGAAGGATAGTTTTCAAGCCATAAGCCATACAGGTGAAAGGTAAATATAAGAGAATATAGCGGTCAGTCATAGACGGCACTGTGTCTGTTTAGCCTACAAAGAGATTCAAAGGTATAACAGATTGATATCAGAAGACTGTTCTAGATACCTTTCTCTCCAACAAAGGGCAGAGACCAGGTGAAGACATCCATGAAGTTGGGCAGCCAGTAGGGATGGGGAGAGCAGTTGAACTGTCGGATGTTCATCACATTGTTTTCGTACTTCAGTACAGCAGCTGTGGGGGGGGCAGGAGAAGAGTCGTAGAGTCAAAAACATGCTAACATGCAATGAGGATCCACGAATCAAAGAAGCAGTTACAGAGCTTCAATTCAATTGGTATATGATGGTTAATAAATAACATGGCATTCTGTCATTTTGAATTTTCAAGTATTCGTTTTTGAGGACATTTTAAGCATGAATTAAGCCCAAATGTTAAACCATGCTAGAATTGTGCCCAGGAAACATATAAGGGGAGCATAAGCACAAATATTTGAACAGATTTAAAATGTAAAGTTGGTTCACAAAACCTACTTTTGCAGTATATGCATGACGTGAGATATCGCCTCAGTCTCTCCAGGCATGCACAAGCACTTATCATTGCATGCATTTCACTGTGGTTGTGTATTTAAAATGAAAACAAACTGTGATAAAATACTATTCACACAGAAGGCTGCCTTTGAAAACAAGTTTGACCTTTTTAGCAGCTAAAAAGACAAACAAGACTTCCACTACAAAATGTGTACATTCAGAGATATCTCATAATATCTTTTTAAAAGAAACAAGATGAAATGAATCACAGAGCATGGTGGAGTTCATGCAGCATCAAGTGACTGGCAATTTGTTTTGTAGTGTGCACTCAGCAAGCTTTTGCTATTGTAGTGCCTATTGTTTACCCTCGGGGTCAGGAATGCCAAAACATGATCCGTCATATTATTCACTTTAGTATTTTCATGTATGTCTGGATGTGTGTATGCAGTAGGTGTGATGTATGAGTACAGAATAGAAAATGAGACAATGAGCCACTAGATGGCCCAACTGAGGCCAAGCATCGCTGACACTGTTACATCAAGAGAGATAAAGCCACATGGAGATAGTCAGCAATGACAGTCCCTCCCACGCTCCCCGTCTCCCATAGCCCATAGCAACCAAGACACAGATCTGAGAACGCAAACAAACAGAGGCTCCTCGGTACATCTTCGTTCCCGTTCACAAGATGAATGCAGTTAACATTGACGCATATGCACTCCAGTTTGTTCTGTTTGAACCCGTTTATTAGATAAGTAGGAACCCAGAGTAGTCATCCTGTCTGCTGCCTATCATGTTGTATGATCTGAAATGCCAAATGCTCCACCGCTGTTGCTCGGCTGCGTTAGATTGTGGTTGTGGTACTTTGTGAACCACGGCTATTGACTCGCACGCCATTTTCCCTCAACCTCAACCTGGATGTTTTTGTGGTTTGTCGTGCAATTTTCAATATAACCCAGACACAATAAGTTAAAAGCCCGGAGGTACGGATGTTACTGAGATATTGGAATTGGTGCACCTCTCAGCGGCAACAGCAGGCTCAAAGTTACTTAGGTAGTTTCTCCACTCTAATATTAAATCTAACAGCAACTGAATCTCTCAAGGCCTGCCTGCCTGTTTTACATTGCAAACCACAGCAATGTGTCTCAGTGTAGGTAGGATCTGTTTTCGTCAGCAGGGTGTTGTACCCAATAAACTGATGGTTTCGTACTTAACACAAACACATATAAACAGCCAGACAAAGACAAAGCACAGATACAGATACAAAAGCTTTTCATAAGGCATTATTTGCCCCTACGAATTTTATCCCAATATATTATTTTTTTGAGCTGCAACTGGAACTGCAACCTGAAACAAAAGACAGGTATGAGATGAAAGATTGTCTGACCTTTGTTGTTGTAAACATCCAGGTAGTTTGGTGCTGAGAAGATGGTAATGAGGGAGGGGAATCCAGTGGTCTGACTCTTCCGGTACATCCGGTAACTTAAAAAAGAATGCATGTATATTTGCTGTTACGTTCATGTTTATGATTTTGCGTGTGTGTGTGTGTGTGTGTGTGTGTGTGTGTAGGTGTGTGTGTCATACATACCCAGCATCTTGTGCTTCATGCGCTCGGATGACTGATAATAAGTTATTGCTCTGTAGGAACTCACATACAGCTGGATAACTGGAAGAGAGAAAATCGAAGTGGGGTTTAGGAGATGTCATCGATGACTTCTTACTGAATTAAACTATATCCTGGAATACAATCGCAGCGCTGCTTCCTCGGCAGAGCATAATCGCATACCTTCAACTGACTATTGGGGGTCGCGATTTATAATTTCACCAAAACGTTACGACAGAATAAAAGAGAATCCTTATTCCTCTGTCACGAAAACATTACTGTAACATCACAGGACGACAGCGTTCACCCACGGGTTATTCATTATATTTACTGTCTTCTGAAACATCAAAAAAAAAAAAAAAAAAAGCAAAGATCATTTATAAATTCATCTGAATCACGGCCCTGCTGAGGATGATGAAAGAGTATGAATAACCCATCCAGCAGCTACCTGCTGCAATACAAAACAACCGGCTCTAATCACCGCTTCCTGCCTGCCAGCTCCGACCTGACAGGGAAAGTGTCTAAACTGCTATATTTCCAAAACCTTGAAGCCACATCATTACGGAGGTGCCCCGCTCGACAGCCGCGCTCCTGCACCTACTCTACCCTGCATCCTCAAGTTGCGCTCTGTCCAGATGGCCACGGTTTTCACATTTTTAACCCTTCATCGTTTGCCTTTGCTGTTTCCCCACGACTTAATTGAAGACATCTGTCATTGCGCTTGTGTCTAAGTGCTTGTGTCAGTAGGGGCTTGTCGCAGCGTAAGCCGCCAGGGCCGATGCACACATAAGCCCTCGCTTTAGCAACATTATAGTACATGTCGGCACGAATGACACCAGAATGAAGCAATCCGAGGTCACAAAGATTATCATAGCTAGAACTTGTGACCTCTCCAGGAAGACTGGTAAATTGTCTCTGGCCCCCCCTGCCCACGGAGCAGGGTAATGATGAGGCTTATACTAGATTAGTTTCTCCGAATCGCTGGCTGTTTTGTGAGGAGCCGGGTTTTATGTTCTTAGATAACTGGGGTCAGTTCGGCATGCTGAGAGCGGACGGCCTTCGCCCTACTGTGATAGGCTACCCTCACTTTATCACTTTATCTCGGAACACATTCTGTAAACATCTTAATTGTCACAATTTGATTGATAATTGATTGTGTCATAAATTGACCTAGTTAGGCCTGAAAACTCCTTTGAGGCTTTGTGATAAAGGGCTATAGAAATAAACTTGTCAATCATAAACCGCATCACGCCTGAGAATCTTTGACCGATTTGATTAGTAAAAAAAGACCTCTCTTGATAATCCAACCTCCCTTCCACACTGCCCTGAAGATAGATACAAGTAATTCATATGTCAGAATGATTTTGTTCAGCCTCTCCTGAAACAAAATGTCCCTTAATCCATCCGTCATAACTACAGACAAAATTATGTCATGTTTCCAAAATGTGGGTAAATGGGGTATCAACTCCTGAAGAAATGAGTTCGTTAAATTCCTGTCCAGGTTTTGTAAACATCATAGTACTGAAACTGCCCTTCTTATAGGGTTACTAATATTACTGATCCTTGCTAGTAATTTGTTCTGCTTTATGTGATGACTTAAGTAAACCGTGTTTAATGAGAGCAGCAACAGTGTAGGCTCGGCATATGGTGGATTTGCCTGAAGCCTAAAACGTTAACATGGGATCAGATGCGACCCTGACTTCACTGCTCACTGTTGCTCCTTCTAAACATACTAACATATACAAGCATCCTATAGAGCCACCGCTTTAACCATGTGATTCAAAACTCTCCCTTATCCCATCACCCTCTTTATAGTCTCACCCTCATATTCACCATAGTCACAAATTCAGACCCTCCTGGAGTTATTCAGTGTAAATGAATAGTTATTGTCATACTAACGCGTAACTTCCATCCATTCTAGACCGACAGTAACATACATCCCCCCCCCAGCAACAATCCCCTCTTCCTCCACTTCCTCACAGTCGCTGCCATCCACAGACCCATCAAACTTTCAGAAGTGTTTTAAATATTTAAGTGCTCAAAGGTTTTTATGCCAGAAGAAAAACAAGGAGACTGCTTTGCTCTGAGCACCTGGCAAACCTGTGCCATCCTCATATATCTAGGCCATGTGGCCAACAGTCCCTTGGTGGTCACAATATAAATTACAGAAATAGCTGTCTTACACACTAACACTAATATGAAGCTTTGCACTATGGCTGACAGTGCACCCTGAACATATCGCAAAATGCTGCTCTCAAGAAACGTTATATAACACTTTCTATTAAAAAAACACACCGACTACAATGCACTACTAAGTTAAAAATAAAATGCTTTATAAACATGGATGAAGAAATGGGCATTTCACTCACTTGCTCACCATTGGAGGGCAGATTTTAGATGTATTTATTTGAGGATCACTAAACCAACAGAAGAAGGTATTTTTCATAGCCACAAAACTGTACCTGCACACCTGCACAGTATTTGCACGTATGACACCATAGCAATCTATGTATGTACTCATTTATGTTTTGTCCACCCCAATGATGTCAACTGATTACTCAGAATCAATGTACGCCGTATCAAAGCGGTACACATACACTGCCTGCCTGCAGCACTCATTTCTTCTCTCCTCTTTGTGGCACAATCGTGTGTCGATAAGCATGTAAGTGACAGAGAGCAGGAAATCTGATGTGAGGATGAGAGAGAGAGAGAGAGAGAGAGAGAGAGAGAGACGCAGACAGAGAGAGAGAGAGAGAGAGAGAGAGAGAGAGAGAGATGGAAGTGCTGTGTTGTGAGTGTGAAACTGAGAATGCAGGGTTTTTTTTTTCCAACAAAACCCATCTGTCGGGCTAGTTTTCCTCACATTCACATCCCCCAACGTAAAAAACTCAGTGGTGTGCATCCAAGTTAAATTTCCACGTCTGTAACCATTTCAACCGATCTCAGAAACAGAATCCCTTTTTTTTTGCCAAGTACAATCGGCCATGTAACCTCTACAGAAAGAAGAGAGGGGGGGGGGGGGGGCGACTCGTGATATAAGGGAGCGATGATTCTTTGTTGACAAGAACTGAACACTGCATCCATTCGGTCATCATCACTGAATAACTCCATGACTCAGTATCATAGTATAGCCAAGGGCAGGCGTGGATGGCTTTGCGAGGCTGCCTAAATACTGTATTTTTCTGTAATAATAACAGGATTGTTATTATCCCTTTCAAACATTCTCCTCGGCACGAAGGACCGAGCAGTTCTCTACGGCTACTTATGAATGGTATAGCGTACTGTTGCTACGGGACACATGTTTAGACATGTCCTATAATGCTGCCCAATGCCTCAATGTATATGTATGTGTAATGATGTTGCAAATATGAGGCTTAACGACAAAAATTTGCGAAACTGCTTGACAACAAATATCTTACACTGTTAGATATCAATGTGTGGTGTTCAATGCATTCCAGGAGTTATTTTGTGAAGTGTTGCAATTTACTATTTTGGTGTACCCACTTTCCTAAATCTTGTCTTGTCTAACTTCTACATCAGTTTGTTATTTCCTACATTTCCCAGAATGACCTTTGATAACCCGCTAGAGAATGGGGTTTTTTCTCTCTGCTGTACACGTGTAGGTGGAGAGAGCGTTACAGTGATAGCGATAGTGACACAGCGTAGTACGTTTTTTTCTTGCTGAGAAGTGGAGAGAGAACAATGCGTGGTGTGCCGTACCCCGGGTTGTTCAAATTACAAAAAAGCTGTGGAAGAGGGTGTTGTATTTCACATGCTAACGACGACAGATCTGCAAAGATGCAAGCTGTGGCTGCATTGCATTCTGGTCTATTGAGGATGGTGGAGGTGGAGAAATTGGTGTCTCTTCCTCTTCTATGATCAATTTCTAGGAGCTATCTATTTACTCATGGCCTAGACAGAACTTATAGGTCTTAATCATATGGTTGCTTACTCATTGATTCACTGATTCATTGCAATGTCCATTTATCCCATTCAGTTAATTCCTCTTCCTCCCATGTTATTTAGCAGCATTCAGTGTGCTTGTCTATTGTTTGTTTCTTTCATCTTTTTTTTTGCTTAGGTAGCAATAAATGTTTGATATCTATTAATAATTAATAATCTTAACATCTATTTTTGATATTAAGAGCTCTGTTGCGAGGCCTCTGTTGAATTTAACCCTGTCGTCTAAACAGATTGTTAAGATTAAGATGAAGTTATCGCTCCGGTCGACATTGATAGTTTAACATGTGATGTGATGCTCATGACGTTTGTGTGACCATCCTCACACCATCTTCTTTCCTGTCTCTTTTAATTGTACTGTCTATTAAAAAGAGACTAATCACCTACTTCACCAGGAACTTGATGAAAGGTTTCCTCTCTGTCTAATCTTACATTATCAACCACGCCGTATTAGACGCTGATTTTGCACGTTTACAGCTCGTGTTCGAACGTGCAACGAGGACTAGCTGTCGGTCAGAGCAGCCTTTCAAGTTTTCTAATAATAGTACAACCCCGGCTTCAACGATAAGCGCCATGTGACAGGCCACACCCACATGTAGACTTCAGATTTTGATTAATACAGGCAAATGAGAGTAAATGAGATGAAATCTAAATGAAAACATGAAGAGATTCAAATTGTGGAACCCCCTGTTGGTTGGTTGATTTATGTTTTTGTCCTTTTTATGTTGACTGGACAAACTGTAGTTGTGGCTAAGTTTGTGATAGATGATGCCCTCCCTTTCATAAGGTCACTGGTTAATGTGTATCACACTGGGCTGTGTTAAAGAGGATTCATGTATGTCATTCCAATAATAGTACAGAATAGACCGTGTTTGGTGCAGATAGGCCCTTATGTGATAATCTTCATTCAGCTGTTTGAAATCATACCGAGCTGTTGATGTGAAAGATTGTGGACATATCTTCATCAAGTAGCAGATGTTGCAATATTAAATTACTCCATGATATCTCAATAAGTTTGTGGAAACAATATAAAGCTTTATTGATGCATGAAAGCAAGACTGTTCTGTATTCTTTACTAAATTAGGATTTCAAACGGACGTGCAGCTCCTTCTGGAAGTGAGTTTGCACAAAAAAAAGCAGTGTTCAAATGAATCAAACCCCCTCCCATCAGGCCCAGGGATGGGACGCAGACGGGACAGCTCACCTGTAGAAGTAGGAGCAGCCTCGGACTGTGTTGTGGCTGAAGTACTCCTGGGTTTTCTCATTGCCAAAGTCTTCCAGAGGGTCTGCCCACAGCAGGTCACACATGGGCCCAAAGGCTGGTGGCTCCTTGAACCGGTCCAACTAAACATAAGAGAAGCAGAAATTTAAGTAAGTGAAGACCCACACAAAATTCAGCCACACACACACACACACACCACCAATGCAAGACGTGGCAACACTGGCGCAGTAGTTTATTACCTTTTTTATGTCATCTAGGGTGTGTATTTCAGGTGAGAGTCCGCCATGGACACACAGAAACTGTTGGTTCATGAGAGCAGCCAGGGGAAGGCAGTCAAATGCATCCATACATGAGTCATACACCTGTTCCGAGTACTTGATTTTACCTGAGCATGACAAAGATCGTGTCAGGATACTGAGTAATAATACAATATTTCAGTTGCACTTTACAATATCATTATAATTATCATTAATTAACAGTGAATCAATCATTATATAATATTTAGTCATTATTATTGAATGGTAGAGTAACAACTAATTGAATTTCCTACATTGTTAGGGTCTAAAAAAACTGCACCCCCTCCTCCCATTTTTTGCAGTTCACTATACACACGACTGTTGAGGTTTTAATCATTTTCATAATATTTTCAATCATTTTCATAATATTTTCAATCATTTTCATCATACATTTTCCAACACAGGAATCAGCCTTAGATTAGTAAATGACATACAGCAGTTACATGCTTCATACACCTTTCTATTTGGGGCACTGGTAGTGGAAAAAAAAGAGCTTTCATCGGGCCCCCAAGCTGCAGGGGCCTTTCAGAGAGGAGAGGTGATATGGTGCTGAGTAAGATGTGTTGGGCTGGGGTACACAGTGTGACATGTTGAATTTCTAGCAGCACCTTCGACGTGGCGGCTTGGTTCTTACTCGTAATCAGTATAGTGAAATAACTGGAAATATCCTCTCATCATTTAGAAGATACCTTACATACAAACGCTCACATCTCCACTGAATTATGATATGATGCTGGTGCAACAATCCACATTACAACGGGAGACCCAGAGGAAGCCTTTTACACTCCCTCCTTTGTGTGTGTGTGTGTGTGTGTGTGTGTGTATGTGTTTTATTATCAACTCCAAATTTCCTATTGCTCATAGCAAAATCCATCCCTTTTTTTTGTTGTTCTCTCATATGGAATCAACCTCACGCTCTCCAAAGAAAGGTACACCGGTTCTAATCTCTAGCAGAAGTGCTCCAGGCTACGCATGACCTTAGTAAGACAACAACATGACAAAAGAAGCACTCAAAGGTACTCACATTCTTGTTTGAAGGTGAAATATTCTGTCAAATGTCTACATTCATGATTTCCTCGCAGTAAAAATAGTGTCTTTGGATAGAGGATTTTCAGCGACCAAAGGTATAAAACACACTGTCAAAAAACATAGAACAAAGTGTTAGTGTATAGAAACAGCTAGAAACATTGATATGATGTACATAAAACCAATCCCCTCCACGACCTATGGTTCCTCGTGAGAGAAACCATAGTGGTGACTGATCTCTGATAATTACAAGACGCTGGTAGTGTGTCTGTTTGAGGAACGTGGTGTCCTCAAGTCAACACGAGAGCTTCCCTTTATGCCAATTCAATGTCTGCATTTATTGCTTGTTTGTTAAATTTTGTTCACGCCTTCATTCCGATCCTTCCTTCCTTCCTTCCTTCCTTCCTCCCTTCCTTCCTTCCTCCCTTCCTTCCTTCCTGGGGCTTCTGGCTGCATATTAGCGTCGATGTTGTTCCGCCACCAGTTAAGCTTCGACTAAGAGGCGAATCGCGCTTGGAGACTAGAGTGAACTTGTCACATTGCTACACTAACTGCATCTCCAGGGTAAATTCTTATCTGTAAGTCTTGATACGCTTACCAATATTTCATAAACAACTTATAATACAGGAGCTGAAGCAGGATAGCTAGTGGAAGTCGTTTTCAGGACGGCATCAGTTCACCTGCGTTGTGATTCAAAGAACAATTACTTACTGCTCTTTGGACGATCTTACCTCAATACTGAAGTAGCCACGGTCCACGTAGTCCCCGAGGAACAGGTACCGCGTCGTGGCTGGGGATCCTCCCACTTCAAACAGCTTCATAAGGTCAAAGAATTGCCCGTGGATGTCCCCACACACTGGAAAACCAACCAGATGACAGCGAACATCACTCAATTCTCTCAAGTAATATTTGTGTTTGGTGTGTGAGTGTGTATGAGTGTACGCATCTCTTCTTTTAAGACGGACGGAGAAAATACAATGTCCTCAATGTACAGAATGAACTTTTTTTCACGGGCGTGTTTCTTATGTGCGCGGGCAAACTGTCTCTTATTTACAGAGACTGACAGTTGGGAGACAGAATAGAAGAGAATAGACGCAGTAGAGACGTTTCCGGGCCAGCGGGGGGGTGCATCGCCTCCAGGGGTGTGTGTGTGTGTGTGCGGCTATATCATCTCTGGGCACACCTGCTTCCCTTTCCGTGTTAGACAGTACAGAATATGCTTCTCACCCATAAAAATAAGGTAGTAAAAATAAAAGTGGAGAGGAATCCAGCCAGAATGTTCTCTCCAGCCTCGATTGACAGACATGCAGACAGGCAGACAGATGATGTGATACTGCAGCTATAACACATTATATAAATTTCTCTTGCCCTTATGTAACGCTGGTGTAGAGATGCTGCCTCGGTCTCCGTCCCCCTACGGACGGCCCACAATCCCCGGCCCCCCCGACGACCACCAAAGCAGGTTTGAATAGCACTCTGGGAGCTCATACCTTTTTGGAGGTGAACACTGTGGCTCTGGAGTGCAAACCCACATCTCATTTCCTTCACTGCCTTCAATTTTTCATTATCATCTCTCTCCGTCTCCTTCTCTCCTCCTCATCCTCCATCTCCTTTCTTTTCTGTCTCCCCTATCAGCTCCACAGTGGCCTTCGCCCACTCAAAGCTTAGAGCAATGTGAGTGGGAGACTGCTTGTGTGACTAAAGCAATCAAAAACACACGCCCGCACACACATACACACACACACACAAAACAACACGTCCATGCAAGTAAAGATTCACAAGCACATAAACGGCCTCATAATATATGAATGCACGTGCATGTACAGTGCACACACACACACACACACACAGCTGCAGACACCTTCAAACATAGCTCTAGCTCAAGATAAAACAGACCTCCATACAGCGCCACGCTCACAAATGCCCATAACACAATACTCAGATCATCATCCATATTTCATAAAGACTCCATTTTCCTGACGCCAGTCAAGAAGAGGAGCCCGGGAACTTCTCCTGAGGTGAATGTGCATTTCATCCATTTGCCACATCCCCCGCGTTGAAAACAATATTAAACCAATCGTTCAGTCCAATTAACCAGCCCCACTAGGACCATTCACCTGACCCCTCTACTATCATTACTGTGCAAGCGAGAAGCTGTTATCTGTTTGAAAACATACATATAATGACACGTGGGCACATATCGCAAGAACTGTTAGAAGGGCTGAAACAGTGGCGGTCGGTGGCGTTGGGCTACATAGGCAGTCACCCAGGGGCACCCTCTATCCAGGGGAGACATGGACCTGCACTTAGGTACCACTAATCCTCTAGTCTGTGCCTGACTCATGGGTGATTTAGCAGCATTGCCCCCACCTCGCTCTCCTGGCCCACAGCAGCGCTCCATTGAGGAGTGCAGGAGGGGCGGCTGACACACACACACACACACACACACACACACACACACACACACACACACAGGGTCAATTCAGGGCCGGAAGACGGTTCACCTTAAGAGTCTAAAAAGGCCTCTCCAACAACGGGCCGATACCTTGGTAGTCTTTCATGAGAAGAGCTATAAAGAGAGATGCCTCTGAACTTGCAGAGCTATTTATTTTTTTACCTTAAAGTCACGGCTCCCTACTGTTAAAATCTACACACACGCACACCGAGTCCTCTTCATCTTCCTTTGAACTCTCAGGTGCTTTTGTTTATTTTTGTACTGTAGGTAATAAATGCGCACGTTCACTCTCCAAGTCTGCCTTTCTTTTCTTTTCCACTGTCAGCTTGTCTTCCAAACCAGACGCTGTACAGAAACAATAACCATAATAAAATATCATACAACTGCCACAGATTTACTGTAGGTCGTCCCACAACTGTTCTATAGCTCCAATCTGCTAAATATCCATTCTGCAATCACACATAGTCTTGGATTTCCATTAAATAGCTTTTTAGTTCATTTTTTTAAAATTTCTTTTGGCAGATACTGCTACTACTACTACTACTACTGGCAATGAAATAAACATGTCAGCCTGTTCCATAGTATGCAACATCTATTTTTTGTTAATGTGTTTTGTGATATTTTAATAATTTTAATAATATTATTTGACACAATTTGAGACCTATTATGTATTGGACGTTTAACGGTAACCACGTGAATGCAAGGAGTCCAAAACTTAGCACAAGCTAAGGCGAGAGGGTGAAGTAGTGCTTAGACAAACTCTCCTTCAAGCAGATGACCCGGGTTCAAGCCAAGCATCTGCTCTGCTGAAGTGCCCTTGAGCAAGACGCTGAATCCCTACCAACTACCAGGTGTGCCGTCCTGTAGCTTATTATTTAAAACAAATAATTATCACCCAAAAATACCTGTGACTGGCGCCTCGATGTCCAGCATGGTTTTCTCCTGGCGCAGGATAGCTGCTCCTTCGTTGATGATACGAAGCGCCACGGCCTCCTCCACGCGGCCCTCCTTGGTGAGGTGGGCCTTGAGTTGGTCCACGCGGGGTTTCCCTTCGCAGTCAAACACTTCCTTCATCGTAAGGCGGTGGCTTAGGGGGAAGGGGACAGCTGAGGACAGACCACAGGCGAAAGGTCACGTTTAAGCTGAGCGGACATCAGAGTAATTCCAACCATCCGGTGTGATTTTGAGTATAGGTCAGGCATACACCGCTCAAGCACGATACCGACACCAGATTATCACGGCGTTCATATAGGAACCCCATTTGAGAAATCCTCTTCCATCTCTGTTGAATTATATGTTTCAATATTTACAACGTGTTGGTCTGCATCGCATAATATGCAGTGAGACAAAGTAGGAGAAGCAATTTGAAGTGAAACTATTTCTAGAATTAAATGAATTGGGGACAACCCTAATGTACCTGTATTTACAGTACATAGGAGATTGGCTGCCACTGGGTAAAAGTCACTCCCTATTCTCTAATCGGGGATCAATGGTTCATGCATTCACTTTCCATATTCCTGTTCAGGGTCATGGGGGGCTGGAGCCTAAACATAGACATGCTCACAGTCACACCTACGGACAATTTAGAGTCTCCAGTTCAACTGACTCGCACGCCTTTGGACATTGATGTTCAGCATACGCAGTCTTTTGGAGTCATTTACACAACTTACACAACCAGATATGTGTAAGATTCACTTAAAAAGGGTAGAACTTGCATTAGAATCTAGCAAAAGGAGTGCTTTGTAGTAAACTGTGTGAGTAATGTCTAGCTTCAGTCTGAAGCAAATACTCCAACATGTGACCTGCTTTAATTATGGATATTTACAGAGTATATCATCATTTATTCATTCCTGTAAACTGACAATGTAACATATGGAAAATGAAAGCCTGCCTGCTGTTTCCATGCTGATAAAACAAACATCATTCGGTACTCTAGTTTGTACATGTGTAACACACAAACGTATTTCAAAAGTATTTTTCAAGAAAAATGATAAGGATTATTGTATGATAGATCATAATGCTGGATAAAACTCAACTCACTCAACGTCTAAGCACTTTCACTGGGTTGCTAGAGCCTGTGGCCATAGAAATGCACCAGTCACCTCCCTACCTCACATCCACCAGACATTGGATTTCATTAAACTGTGAAATCCAACCAAAGACTGTGGTAGCAGCAAAGGTGCTTTATTGACTCTGGTGCTGATCTCTGTGTACTGTACAGTTTTCTGGGTGTCCAATCACAATCTGAGGTTCAAACTAAGATCAGTGCGGCTACCCATTTTGTTTCTTAGCCTAAAAATATTAGGCATGAAGATAATATATAAGGAGTACTGAATCAGATTATGTATCATCTGTGATTTCATCTCAGATTTGAGGACATAACACACCAACAGTTTCACTAATATTTCACTTCAGTGAAATACAGCTGCCTCCCATCAAAATAAATCCACAGATCCTCTGGCTCTTTCTAGGTGTGTGAGGTAAAAGTAAGACCTGACCAACATGGCAACATTCAATAGAATAATTAGACACACACACACACACACACACACACATGCAAGGGATCATCAGTAGTATCATCCAGTAGTATGTCAGATTTGTAAAATGCATAGCAAACAGGGCCACTGAGCAGTGGCAAAGGAACAGGAGACGGGGAAAGAATCTCAAAGCTGAAACTCAACATGATCAACATGCTCTTAAATAATGGATGCCTGGCTAGAGGGGAAAAGAGAGAAACCTCAAGTTCCTGCTCCTATAGGATAATAAGGCTAGCCCTAGTAAGGGATTTTAATTGGAGTAAAATCATTCACAGTGTGCAGTGTGCAGTATGCAGTGTGTGTGTGTGTGTGTGTGTGTGTGTGTGTGTGTGTGTGTGTGTGTGTGTGTGCGTGCATTTATACAATGGATTTTTCCGGCAAGTACAAGCTCAGCACACTCATCACTCTATTTTTCTAAACCCCTCACTTGCATTTCATCGTTCACGTCTGTGCACTGATGAAATTGCCATAATGTTATTTCTTTGATCATCAAGATCCTCCAGAGACTTATTTTCTCACCCGCCTAAGTTATATTCCTCTGAATACCAGCTTTGAAATTGTTTCTGTACATAGACATACCCCAAATGCTCAGCTGATCTGCACCAGTAGAAGCTTATCCAAAGTCAGCTGGTAATCTCGCTCATTTCCTCTGTAAACACTGGCCATAGTCTTTAGACCTTTTGTTTGTGTGGTGTGACTGTCAGCAGCACATCAGACTGCAGACTCCATTGGTCTGAATTACATGCACAGAGCATATCTATTCTTCTTCCAGGAGCAGATTAGGATCCTGGTGGAATCATATCATGTGTGATACTGCATGACTTCCTGTCTCCAAAATCACATGAGGGGCGTGTTCATACTATTCTGCTGTGGCGGCCGCAACGCAGACCCTACGGAAAAGACACACCGCTCGGCTCCACAGGCGGAGTGGCGCACTTTCTAAAGTTGAGAAAAGTTCATCAACCCTTTAGAGGAGCGGCCATGATGTTTTTGAGAGTTGACCAATCATAATGAATAAAGTAGCGGTAGAAAAGTTGGTTGCAGTTGTTTTTCTGAGCGTAAAGAGTCAGTATGGTAGCACCCTGACTGTGTTGTGGGAGTTTCTGGTGAGTTTTGAATGACCTGAGACTGAATGAGCTTTTGAGATGAAACTATAACAATGAAAAATGAAATGAAATCACCACTAATAGCTCAGAATTACTATTTAACAACCAGTTACTGCTCACTTAGCAAGGTCTGCTACAGTAACAATGAGTCAAATTAAATCAACAAAGGATTTAAACAAAGGATTAAGCCGCTTTAGAACGACCAACAAAGCAACACAGATACTTAATCAATTTTTACACACACGCACACACACACACACACACACACACACACACACACACACACATACATTGATACAGCTATACTGGATGCTTTCCCATTCTGAACTGATGATGCTTGGGTGATACCATACATGTAACATTTATTCAGGTGAATAAGGTGGGTGGTGGTGGTGGTGGTGGTGGTGGTGTGTTTGAGTTGAACTATGGTGTATGTTGCCGGGCAACAGCAGCAGCAGCAGCAGCAGCAGCAGCAGCTGACTGTTGGAGTACAGCCAGTGCCAGCAAGGAAAGCTGCAATTTGCATGGGAGATTCACATGGATGCTGCTGGAAACACACACATACAGTAGCCACAGTCATATTGATTTTTCTCGATGTGACGTTGTGGTTGTGTGTCTTTTCTATGGCAAAACACATTTTCTCCTTTCTGCAAGTTTGAATGAATAAACTAGTGCGTGTTAGGTCATTATTCGTGTCACTTCAGTCTTGTTAGAACTGTCTGAAGTGACTTTTAAATTTAAATCTTAAATTGATATTTATATTTCAATAGAACATTATCAGTTATTCACCCGCACTACATGTACATAGGTTCATGGATGGCAAACAATTGGCTGTCCCCTGGAATCCAAAGAGTCGCTTTTCGTTTCATATCTAGACTTTAAATCATACTGCAAATATATAGTACATGGAGATCCACCACTTGAATAAGTACCACATTTTCTACTTTTATCAGTTTAATTTAAAAATTCCGGGGAGAAAAATTAAAAAATTAAAAGGTAAAACGTTGTTTTCACAGTTAGGAGCAGCATCTTGACAGGGAGCTCTGTACCCAACCTAATGATTGATTAAACATGGAGGACAATTGAAGTGAAATATAGAAAGAAGGGCCTACTGATAGATGAACTGTGAAAAACTGTGAAAATGACAAGAATTTGAAACTTCTAGTGACTTCATTTGTATCTTGAATTCAAATTAGAAATATAAGTTCTTCTCAATATATGACTCAGTATATAAACACTATAGCTCAAGTGAAATAGCTCTATTGATCTGAATACCTCTGCACCACATACAATAACTGTAACATTTTCGTGAGTCATAAAAATCACCCACTCTTGATATCTTCCTTTGATAACTTCAGTTTCTTGCATTTCATTTTATCTCTATGACATTTGGGGTGTAGGAGGAACTCGACTTTTAATACTTTTACTTTTTTTTAGTATAAGACATGAAAGAATCAGTTAAAACGTTTTCTTTTCAGTGACAACTTTTACATGTATGTGCACATTTTGTCTTTTATATGTACTCTGAAGGTACATGTCAAGCAATTTCCAACCTTAGTAGCATAAATCAATACTACTATCCAACAAAACCAAATCGGTGGGGTAACTGAAACAAAACGCATTGTGTGGCCTATTCATTTAATTTATCTGTGACTTGGTTCAGTAGTTGTGTGAGTGTTGCGATATCAGTGGAAATAATAAATCACTCAATACATCTCCAGTTACTACAGTGACATGGGACCCAGTCCATTTCAGGGTTATGGTGCATTCATGAATACTGAGTCCATCTGTCAGGATTCAGTACAGAGTCAGCGAACAGTAGACGGCTTGATAGCGTTGGCAAGCAGAAAGTGGCATTTCATAACTAAATCATGGATGTCCCTACTTAGCAACTTAACTAAGTGAATACCACAGATAAAAACTGGAAACAGGAAAACTGGAAATTGGTTTGGGGAACTTTTATTTTGATATTCTAAACGCTATACCACGAATAACACAGATGTTACATCACCGCATTACGAAAGCTAAAACTTGAATCGGCATTCAGGGAGTTGCTGTATGCAGCTGTTGTTGTGAAGCTCTTGTTTGAATGACTTTGAATGCGTTATTAACTGGATGTCACATAAAAGCGTTGCCAAACATGCATATGAGAATTGAAAGTTTCTCAGTCAAACAAACCCACTAAATAATTGACTGACTGATGAGACACTGATGACAGAAAGCAAATACTGACCTCATGCTACACCGACTATGTTCTCAAATTGTGAACGCAGCAGTTCAGAGTAGAGGGGGGGGTGGGGGGTTCCCTAAAACAGATGCACTTTTTAAAAGATCTACAGTTTTCTAATTGGATATAAGCACATATGTAACCCTTGACTATTGGAATAGCAAAATGGTATGGAGTATGGTACAATGGATACTACAGCATTGTACTGTTTAAATATTTTATAATTCTGCCCTACAACAGTTCAGTTCAGTTTGTGATAGGGAACATTCACTATGGACTCAAAAATCCAGGCCCCTTCTCTATAATGTCGTCACACCGTTGTAGTGCTCTGAAAACAAGTTGCAGAAGATGGATAAGGTGGCAGAGAGAGTCCCTGGGTAAAGGTATCTTCTTTTTTGAGGGTTCAGTCCATATAGTCAGTATCCAAGTCTGTGGATCTCAATTTAAGCACACATTAATCCTGGTTTCCTCAGCTCTACCTTAGGGACAAAGTTGTTCATGCTCACAAATGTTGATTGAGCTGTGTTTGGCCGTCGTTAAGACATAGTGCTGATTGCATGCCCAAACTGAACGGGGCTAAATGAGTTTTGGCACAATATTGAGCAATTTATCATCCCGCACTGACACAAGACACAACTAATTCTCTCTGATAGCCTCGCCACATCCTCTGATGCAGCTCTTGGGATTATAGAGATATTAAATTCAAACAAACAAAAAAAAAGACTCCCTCAAAACCTGTAGAGTGATAATATATACCTCATTAAATGTCAATTTGGTGCCCTCTTCCTCTCTCACTGGCCCTGTCAGTGCCTGTGAAATCCTGCTGCATCACTGCCCCAGCTTCAACCACAACCTCGGCAATTCAGCTGTTTTTCCCGTCTCCCCCTCTGCCTACCCGACACAAGATTCAGTCAAATGATGGTAGAAAAAGATTTTTTGGGGGAAAATATTTCCCCCTCGCCTCCCCCCCGGATCACTACTTGGCTTCACTCCCATTCTCCGTGAAGGCTGTGTAGCAAAGGAAAAAAAAAAAACCCCACTACCTTGAATGTTTATCAACATCAAAGGTCCAGTATAGCCCACCAGAAATAACACCACAACTTGATCGCCACGCATAAATGAATCCACGAAACGCAAGTAAAAGGCCAAATTAAACCAAGCCACAATGATGCGAGCTAAACACTACAGATGTTATGTAATATCTACAGCCATAACCAAACGGAAAATGTAGGCTAACTTACATTTTACCAACCGATCGGTGGCGTTTAAGACGATGTCAGCGTTAGACATCTTCATGGGCAGTTGCTGTCTTCGAGGCAAAAGCGTTTTCTCTTCCTCCTTCAAGATAAAACTCTCAGTGTTTATTGTCGAGATCCGGTCGATGCTGTGGCATCACTTAGATGATGCGCCCCCTCCGTGTGTCGGTGCCTGCGCCGGGTATGACTACTGCTACCCAGTCAGGGATGGATGCTGGATGCTGTAGAGGCTGCTACTGTGCTGTGCTAAGCTGTTATGTGGGGGAGGATGTACGAACAGAGAGAGAGAGCGAGAGAGAGAGGGGGGAGAGAGAGGGAGAGAGAGAGAGAGAGATGTACTCTCCCGACATGGCGGTGAAGGGAACTCCCACGCAAATGTTTCACGGGACTGCCTGATGCTGCCATCAGATGGAGGCTGAGAGGGGGTTGCCCCACGCACGCACGGCGCGCCATGTTTTGGTATTCTTGACATTTTGGTACGCCTGAAGATGATGAGAGCGGATAGGCTTGGTTCAACGTGTATAGACGTTCAATTCTATATTATAAAAAAAACAACACATCTGCTATAGTTTCAGTCCACGGAGTGTGTGCTTGTGTGCAAAGATACAGATACAATGATTTTTTTTTACACACACACACACACACATGCACGCACACACACGCACACACACGCAAGGGACCCACAATAGTATCATACAATAGTATGTCAGATTTGTAAAGTGCATTAATACCGCCTACTTTGTAAGTAAATTTAGACTAGGCCTACTTCAACTTAAAAACAAACTTAAAAACTTGTAGTCGTAGTAGTTGTTTTAATGTAGTAACACTCACTGAGTGAACCTGAGAAAATAATATTGATAAGCGTTCATTATTTACGCCTTTACTAGAGAATATATTTTTAGTGTCAGTTTGTACATCTGTGATAAATTTGTTACACCACATCACAACAATTAAATGGTGAGTCTAGAAAGACTCTTTGAGAATCAGATACATCAGAGCCCTGTGTGAGAGTGTTGGAGACAAACTGTTGTATTGCAGCAAATCCATACCTTCATTTTTGATGCCTGAGTTTCAAATGCATTCAATCTTGGCAAAGACACTGGGTAATTTATTATTTGGTTTACTAGCTAATGTTTAGGGTGTTTTCATAGTACATTTGTATTAATAAATGTGCCAGCTCTTCAACTTAATTTTAGATTGTGAGTGGAACAGACCAGATGCAGGTGAAGGTATAAGCAAATGATGTTAACTTCTCTAGCTCTTATTCTGTCAGGTAACGTACATATAAACATAAATATAATAAACATAAATATCAATATTCAATATATTTGGTTTTGTGTTGTTACCTATATTCAGCTCAAGGTATTTTTCCCCGGGCTGTAATAAAGCTCCTCCCTTATATCTGGAGCTCCTCCCCTCACTTATAACCATCCAGACTCAACCAGCTACCCCAAAGACGGGTGCAAAACTCTGGTATGCCTCTCAAATTGCCTTTGATAGAGCAAGGTCAAAACCAAGAATAACATTGGTGTTGTTGTATTGTTAAGAGTGATACTCCATACTCCATGCAGAGTGAGCATTTTTATTTGTGAAATTCATTGTTATGTGTGTGATGCAATGCATTTTCAAAATCAGATAGGATTTTAAAACTGTTCTAGTGTGTCCACAGCCTCATTCTCTCCACTTGGTGAAATGGTTGGATATCTGAATGGTAGGACTTCCTCATGTTGACAGCCACAAACTAAATTGGCTGTTGTCTAAAATACATGTGATCATGTGGCCTAGTTAGCTGCTAGCAACAAGTCTTGGTCTCACGTGAGTAGGTATTTAGGGATTTGTGGCACAAACCAAAGCCTAGCAAAATGTTACTTGCCCAGCTTTTGTAAACATTTTTCAGCTAGACGAAATGTGAGACTGTGAAATTTCTGTTTACCACCAACATACACAATAAGGCGTTTCTTTATGATTGTCACAATATAATATATTACAATAAAGAAAGTAAAAAAGAAAATGTAAAGTATATTATGTGTCTTTCAGTGATTTGCTTTAACTGTAACTGTAAGTTTATAAGTTATAGTTTGTCTATAACATCACATTATACTCACTGCTCACTGTTATTGCCTGTGTCTCTGTCTACTCCGGGGGTAGAGTCTGCTACACTGATATTATTTGAAGCGCCATTAATGTTCCCAGCCTGAGTAATACAAACCTACCAAGCGGGTATAGTTTCTTGTAACTAGAAAACTAGCTAGTTCTACTCAAGGCTATTTACATTACAAATGATTGCATCCATTTTCAATGTAAAGCTTTCTGGCTACTGAAGAGGAGGCACTGCCTGATTGGTTAAAAAAAGTCAGAATTCTGAGAAAAAAAATCTGAATTGTGAGGAAATAAAAATGGAATTCCAAGAAATAAAGTTGCAATTAAGCAATTTTTTTTTCCTTCTTGCAAATCATGAGTTACACTTCTGAAAATAGTTTTGGCAGGGAAATACCTTCATACATTTGGACTGGCTATGATACCATGAAAGCGACCTCCATCGAATCTTTTAGGGGAACATTTCAGTGGTTTTGCTCAGTGGTTTTCAAAACTTTCTGGTGACCGTATACATTCATCATAGAATAAAAAAGAGAACGTTCATCATCAGAATGTTCAGTGTTGCCATTGACGATGCAACTATAGTTACGTTGTCAAAGAGGCAAGCATAACTATTGATATCAATATTTTTAATTACTCTTACAAACAAAACAACAAAATTACAACAAAACTCACTAGATTAATTTCACCCACAGCTAAAACCTTTGCATTGCTTTCAAAGCAGTTCAAAACCAGGTTCTACGCGGTTCAAAGTAAAATGTTTTCACAACCTTAGGAAATGTGTTCTATGTGTGTTTGTGTGGAGGAAAGGTGTAAAAGAGACAAATCAAAGGAGCTGCTGACTACAAGGTTTCAGTCAATAAAGTTGGACACAAATTTGTGTATATGTATATTTAAAGGTGCAATAAGATCAAAAGTCCAAACACACAAAATGACCTCAATATATCTGCAGGGGGTTGATAGGTTTGATGATCGGTTACTTGGGCAGTTGTCTGGCTTTTAAAAACTCACTTTCTGGCTCGTCTCCACCCACTAGAATGTCAAGACACTCTATTGGGAATATGTGACTTCATTGTTTCTGTCAATTACAGGCTAGGTGGGAGAGGTGAGAGCCGTGGACGGTGGGGCCTGGGCCAGAGACCTGTCCATGTTGCAGTTCCTACCAGTCGCCAATAGAGGTTGATAGAAGTCATTAATTACTTCACAATGCAATGTAACAGTTATCCTGGAAGCTTGTGTTACTTCAGTGAGCGTTGTAATGTATTTATTGTGTTATAAATATTAGATTTCATGTCATCCTCGTGGCTCATGTCAGTCATAAAGACAAATATCACTTGAATTTAGGCTTAAAAAACACACATTATCGCTGCTGGTGAATTTCAGGAAGGTTTTTTCTTTAGCTTTTGTCAGCAGGTGGTAACAGAAGTGTTTACGTGAAGACGGCATTTATTGAATCCAACATATAGAAATATTACAGTGATATGAGAAAAAGTGAAAAGAGTATTTGTGTGATTTAATATAAAAGGAGGAAGCAAGCCTGAGAGCAAGTAACTTCTGTCTCTCCTTTGTTTCACACTGTTTCAACAGGCAATATTATCTGTGTCGTGCTCTCCCTCCCATAAGTTCAGTGAGTGGAGTAGGAGGTGAAAGAGTAACTGGAGCAAATCAAGAGTTGTTGGCTACAATATTGCAGGCTTTGATACTTTAAAGTCGCTCAATGAACTCAGTGGATCAATGGATTTATTTTCTTTAGATGTGCTTGTAATTCATTATACTCTCCTGACACACTGCCTGCTTTATTGTAGGATTGCCTGCAGCAATTTGTAAATTCCAGCCCCAAAGTTTTTGCTACAGTCGTCTAATCTTTCCCTTGAATGACTAGTAATTGTCGCATATGTGGAGAGTCAGTGGAGAGATGTTGAGGTATGTTTTGCCAAGGGGCCAGCTCAGTGGTGGTTCTCACACCAAGTTGTCTTCAGTCCACTATCTTTATCATCATTAGGTTTTATCTATCTATCTATCTTTTATTTATCTATTTATCAGCAACGGCCATGACAACTGATCTAAAGCAGCATGGGCCTTGTCCCATGATAGCTTGTTCTTCATCCTCATCACTGCTCCTGTTTCTAATACATTTCACATTCTTGTTATCAGCTTCAGTTTGCTTGGAAAAGAAAAAGATGGTATGTTTTAACTCATTAATCAGATCACTTTTAGGTCCTCCCAGCAATCAGAGGGGTTGGAGGTCCATTTAGCTTAATGCCTGTGAGTGTATCTGGTATCTGGTGTATCTCCTTTGTGCGTCACTCTCTCAGGGATCGGCTCTGGAGCAGCAGGGTTTGTTTGGTCTGATTTTTGGGTGCAGCTGAACTGTGGGCCCCTGACCCAAGCCCATTAGGCCTGTTCAATAATTTGGCCTTGTGAATAAGAATGGTGAATGATTCTGCTTGAGCCACACTTAATATAAAGCCACATCAGGTGTCGTGCAGACCACAATGTCTGCTGTATGAATGTAGGCTACTTGACCATGCTACTTGGGCATGCTACTCCTTATTTGGGCCTAATACTGTAGAAATACATTTCACTGAAAAGTTTGGATGGTCCGTAAAGTAATGAATGATTAATATATACCATTATGTGATTACATTTTCATTTTAGAGATTTCCTGATTGTTGTTCCCTCTGGTGTTTTAAATCTTTTGCTATTTTGATGTTCACATTCAAGATGTGTCAGTAAATACGACTGAATAATCGAAAAACTTGAGGCCATTCAGACAATCAAAAACCTTTTTTTGTTATTTTGTTAGAGTTTGAAGTAGAATTCATGAGAGATCAGTATAAAAATTGCCACTAGATGGAGCCCTACCACTGATTTTAACTGACAGCAATTGGTTTGCTGGTACTAGTCACATGAATTTGTTACTTCACAGTTGAGAGACATGGTCATTTGAGCTGCATCTTTAGTGGAAAAACATGCTAAAAAGTTGTTCATAATATTTAGTCATTTTTCCCTCATCCTCTGCGTCAAGGTAAGTGAACCAAATGCTACTGTCAGAGAAGAGGGTGAGCATGTGATAAGTGATAAGCTGAATAATACATTTCTAGGAATGGAGCCAGTGTTGCTTGTCCGACAGAGGTCTACTGCAGCTTGGAGCTGTGAGGCTGACACAAGGTATGACTGACTTATTCAGTGGGATGGGAAAACACACCACAAAATCCATAACACTTTAGGCTCTTTCAATTGATAGCAGAGTGTCCAATACCTTTCCTGAGCACATGTGGTATGTCCTTGAAGTTGCCAATATTGCAGGGACAGATAAACCAGACTGGTGGTGAAAGCAGTGTGAAGATAGACTGGAATTCTTGCTGGTACTCTTGTTCAGTATTGTGGCCAAACTGAAGAGTTTTGGCCATAATTCTTGAACCATATTTTATTAAGTCGTGTACACAAACAATGTAATCTAACTAGCAAGTCTGCTTTATGCCAAAACATCTTACATTGCTTTGAAAAGACATATTCTTGGACCCTTAAACCTTAAGCGCTGACTGTCACATTTACAGATTGTTGTGGAGGCTCATGTCAGGTGGTGCTCCAGTCGTTAGAAGTGGCAGATGGCTTCAAGGAGGCAATGTGTGTGTGACCGCTTGGAAGCACCATGCTTGTGCTAACTGTTCAAACCAAATTCACTTAAAAAACCTCTCTGGGTCTAGTAATATAAAATCTTGTGGCACTGACCTGTTGGCAACCGTGCTCTTTGACACCTCCCATTAAATTTAGATGCTGTTTTTACTGGCATGCTCTGCTGGCACTACAGTAGGAGAAAGTGGCACATAGAGGAAGTCCTATTCCAACATTATATACTGTGGCTTTAACCAGCTGTATGTGCCAACATAATTAACTAAGTGATTTACTGACAGTCATGTTAACTGCATAAAATCACAGGCAAAATTGCACATCCACATGTTGCACAAAATTGCACATCCACATGTCTACATGTTGCACAAAATTGCACATCCACATGTTGCACAAAATTGCACATCCATTGCTAGTGGAAGCATTGCGCTAGCTAGTAGAAGATTCATTGTAGGTTCCCTGGTTTCCTGATAAATAAGTCATGTGATTTAAATACATTCAATTGTTTAATTTAGGTTTCACATATATTGTTATGAGTAGGTTTAATCCCGTGTTGTGGATGTGATGTTACCGTAGTAAATTTAAGCTAGCTGTAATGTTGTTTAAGTGAATTTTTATTATTATGTGATTTTACTACTACTACTACTACTACTACTACTACACACCAGTGTATTTACCTGTGTAATTGTGGCTTAGTAGAAAAGAACGATTGGGATCGTATCTATGTTCCCAGGGTTCTATGTTCCCAGGGTCCTATGTTCCCTCAATGTAATTGTATGTACCCACGGTTCTATGTTCCCAGGGTCCTATGTTCCCAGGGTTCTATGTTCCCAGGGTCCTATGTTCCCTCAATGTAATTGCATGTACCCAGGGTTCTATGTTTCCAGGGTCCTATGTTCCCAGGGTTCTATGTTCCCAGACCCCTACGTTCCCTCAATGTAATTGTATGAACCCGGCGTTCTATGTTCCCAGGGTCCTATGTTCCCAGGGTTCTATGTTCCCAGGGACCTATGTTCCCCGGTCTATGTTCCCACAGCTCTCCACATCCCATTGGGGTCATACAGGCACCAAAGGTCATACCTCCAACCACTCTTAAATGATAGCACATTTTACTCATTGAGCACATCGGAATGACATTCAGTGGGAGAGCTAGCAGAAAAAAATTGGCAAATTCTTGACCAATAGTTGCTAAATAGTTGAACAAAAGATTTCTGTATTTCATTATTTTGTTAAGATGAGTTTACTATTAATAATATGGTTACAAAAGGCCATATTGCGATATTGTAATAACCCTACCATAAGTGCTTGAAAATGCTCAACAAGACAGCAATGGTTCAGGACAAACATCATCTAGGTGTGTGTATTATTCAACCCCATACATGGAGTTATTACACAGAAATGAATGCTAACTCACGTGTATATGTGGTTGTGTGCTTGTTACACTACATGGGTTAGTCCCACGTTAGCACATTTAACCTATACAAGTTCTACAACAAAGAATGAAATATGGGGAAATTGTATTTGACATGCACTTTTGAAGCAGAAGCAAAGAAGAAATTTTACTTAAATAGACCCTTTTAATGGAACACTCTTACCAGTCCAATTCTGCGATCTTTAGGCTCAATAGTAAAATGACATATTTAGTTGTAAAGATAGTAGTAAAGATGTAATTCACAAATCTGTGCACTTTGAGAATAGGACATGTTAGGGTTGTTTGTTAAATGTGGGTTAAAGGTTCCACACGTGATTAGTTTAGGATGGGTTACGTTGAGGTACATATTGATGAGGGTTAGGGAATCAATGTTGTCAATAAGATGTCCTTATTGACAAGTATAGTAATTCAAAGCTCTTTGTTTGCACTGCTGGAGAAAGAGAAGAAAGAAAATCATTAAATTCAACTGCAAGTCGGGAGAGACACTGTAGAAATGAGAACAAGAAAATAACTTCATAGAAATATGGGGGAGTGTGGAAAGTGAGCTGTCGTGTTCATTTGGTTTACAGGGCTTTGCAACATTCCTCAGTATCTGAGAAAGCGGATGTTCATCTCTTTCCTTGCTCCCTTTCATTCCTCACACGTCTTTTTGGGCTGTCTGTGGGGACTCTCCTATGGCGCTGGTCATGTGTGCAGCTGGAGATGGAGGATGTGCAACACTAATCCTCCTCCTCAGCTCAGGAAAGTACCCTGCCTTGCTTTTGCAGAGCGAAAACAACAAAGAGCTGAGTGTGGCTGCAGCCTCCGGGGTTCAGTGCACCCACCAGAACATGTCCAGAGTCACACTTTGCTGCTCCCTCCTACCCATCTACCCTTGCATGTCTCTTTCTCTCTTTAGCCCTCTCCTAAATCTACGACAAACATGTAGTATTGGAGGTTACAGTGTAATATGCCACCCCCAGTGGTTGTGGCTGAGGGCAGAGGTGGAGGACCTCAGAAGGTCAAAAGCCATAAGGTGTACAAAGCTAGAACAGGGACAGTGAGTGTGGTCAGCCTGGGTATCGTAGAGGCTTGGTTGTCCTGCATCATCTAAAAATTACTTATTGCAGTTACATAATAAACAGACTAAGACCCTGCATGGAAATAAAAAAAAATGTGAAAAAAAAATTGAAGCTGAACAGAAACTTGAATCACTACTCTAAATGTAACGGAAAACAGATATTATAAAGCCCCACATTTACTTTCAATATCTCTTTCTCTCTTAAAAGAGAGGCAGAGGCCGTCCTGGTGGTTCAGTTGGCCAAGACACATCCTACGTAATCGGGACCTCCTGGGTTTGAATGAAGTCCAGGACCTTTGCTGCATGTGATTTCTCTCGGTCCACAGCAAGGATTTGATAGTTTTATAATACATGTTAAATAAAAACATTCGCTAGGGCTCTTTGGCTTGGGACAGTCCAGCATGGGCTAGTGAGGCCTATGCTTCAAAAAGAGCAAGAAGGTTGAAATCAGTTTTGGGGCACGCCGAGTGATTTATAAACACCAAGAGTCTCGGGTAACACATTACATGAACTCTGGTTTATAATACGTTCATCACCTGAGCAACTGAGCAGCTTTGTAACAGCAACATGGCAAATTCATGTATACAGATGTAATCCTTATGTCAGCTTTCATGAGATGTTCATGTAATGCTCAATTTGTGACATAGCAGTGGAGTATTATTTTATTAGGTAGTTGGGATGAAGCACCTCAATAAGAGCTGGGCTCTGTTTGTTCATCAGTGTTGGCAGAGTCTGTGGCTGCGTCTGTGAGGATTTACGCATAGGATTAGCTGAAGAGAGAAACTAGATGGAATTGAGATTGGACGTGCAAGCATGTGCATATTTATTGTCGCTCTTTGCCACTCTAATAATGCCCACTCCCTAAACACCTAAAAAGCACTGGGTCAGCTACAATATGCAACTTATTGCCTTTCAGCCACAAACAGTATTGTTAGTCCCGCCCTCCTCCTTCTCAGTTGGGCAAGTTCACGCCCCAAAACTTGTCACTCATCTTGATGATGTACCTGCTTTGGAATGGCATCTAGCCTGAGCTAAGGTAACCAGCATCTGCAGAGCCACACATTTAAAATTAAAATTTAATTTAATTTAATTAAAAAGCAGACTGACCACAATCTGCAGTAAAAAAACAAAAAACAATACCGAAGTTGACTCATGTTTTTAACAGATCCACGTTTAGCTTCACTATTCTTTCTTGTCTTACTGCTTCACAGCATGTTGTCGCTGCTGTGCCGTCGCTCCATCACTTTCAACTGAAAAACATACATAAACCATGAAAATGGATGTTGTGAACCATTTATCTAGCTTTCGTAAACATAATAAACACATGTTTTACTGTGAATGAACGCAGCTCTAAATCACTGTAAGTTCTCTAAATCAAATATTGTAGGCAGCTGGTTCAATAAATGTTTCGCTTCCTAAGAAAGTCTCTTCAAGATGTGATGCATGACTTCAGATTAGGAACCGTACGCAAACCAGTATGTGCTAAATGTCAAACTATATGTGCATTAAGCAGCAGCAAGTCCTCACTTGACTGACCTACAATCACTTCCTTTGAGTTATTTGGGCGTTGTTAACACCAGGAATTGTTTTTTAACATAAGAATAAAATCCATCCAAAATTCATAATGACTAGTAAAGCTTCAATAAATGAACATGTAGTATACGAACATTATTAAGGGTGAAAATGTTTAAGAAGAGATTGGCCAGATTCTCATATGGTGAACCAAGGAAGCCCACAATCAACCAGTTAAGGAAGGAGCTGAGGTCTTGGAAATGGCTGTTTAAGACGGAAGGCCTTGCCTGCACTGTGGAAGGAAGGAGATCGACCATCACCATAGCACCAATAGGGACGCAGCAAGGGAACAGGACATGCTCTGCACTTCCTTGTTACCCACCAGGACCCAGCGCTGAGTTAAACTGCAGGGAGCCCATTTGGAAGGAGATCCAGGAGGTTGTCGTGCAGCCACTACGAGGACCAGGCAGAGTGCCCTACAACGTGTACAGTTTCTGTACGGGTCATGGAGGATCCTGAGGGTAATATGCAGGAGAGGGAAGGTGGCCCAAAAACATCAGTTTAAAGGTAAATACCAGTCCAATTAATTAACTTTTAACTGTATTTATTTTCCTTTTTTGTTGCTTATTGGAGCCAGACAATATCCACAGGTCATGTCCAGGCTAACTTGAGGTGAATGCTAGGTTTATATTTATTTATTAACACTCCTTTTGCTACCAATATGTATAGCATATTACTTTTTGTTGGACTTTTTGTAGACCTGCTGGACTGCTGCACTTGGTTAGATTTTGTTGAAATATTTATCTTGACAAAATCTAGCACTTGAGAGAAATGGACCATTGCAAAGAGAAAGAATTGTCAAAAATCACTGAGAATCACAAAAAAAAGTGAGATTTTCTTTCACAATTTTAATCTGACTGCAAACCCTTCACTTACTGGCACAATTTGACCATGAAAGTTAAATATGCATGTCTTATTTGATCCATCATGTGAACCAATACAAATGGCGAAGCAGAGCTATTTCAACTGGCAACAGTTTATACGAAATTTACACATGTATATTGACGGCATGATACAAATACTGAATGTTGAATGTCGTCACATGGTGTATTGTAGCCATAGTCAAATAGGCCTGACCAGAGCTGGGTCAAATAGGCTTTGCATTCCTAGTATTTGTTTGGACTTGTATGAGATACCGGATGGGTGGGGCTAACCACATCAGGACACTTCAGATGGTGTCAAGAAAGGAGTCAATCACAAAAAAAATACTTCCCTGTGATGGTTAAAGCTGCATGGTACTGGAAGGTTGAAGAGAATAGATGACAACTACATGAAGTAATGAAAATTGGGCTGCATGAAGTGGATTCTGTCTAATTTTACCTTAGTTAGTCTTACTTCACTTCCTGGTTGTGATGCCATCACTACAAGTTTAAATGGGAAATTAACACAACAGGGTGGTGATTTCATGGAAAGGTATGTTGTTTGAGAGAAATGCAACGTGTGTGATGAAACAAATTATTTCATACAGTGAATAAGATAAAAGCAGAAGACATCAAACTTGTACCTTTTGACTGGTACTTCATTGAAGTTGAATGTGTAGTACTGGGGATATAAAATAATGTACAATACTCAATCTATGTTGGAGATGTTGTACTTTGGATTTTAAACAATAAAGGTGTACAGTTATGGAAGGAAACGTGGTTAGTGCACATCGTACATGTGCAACATTTTGTCTTGAGGACACCAAAGCTAAAAACACAAGCTACTTTTTGTCACGATGTAAAAAGAAATACATAATTTCTCAATTCAAAATTATTTTTATATGGATGATGTAGTCATGATTTTTAGCCTACATCTTGTCAAATCTCTGATCTGCACTAGTAACAAGATAATGGCACTTGATTCAAGAAAAAAAACTTGAGTGGATTTGCGTTGGAAACAAGTGAAATAATCTCACCTCACTGGCTGATTTTTTCACTTGTTTTAACACAAATAAGATTTTAAGACTCAACAATAGATTAAAAGACTTGTTTAGATGGATATTTTGCAGTGTGCGTTTGGTACACAATCCCCCTGCGTAATTACGCATTTGGTAGGGCTGTGAATTTAGTATTTACTAAGTGAGTGTCATGTTTATGAGAGCAAGAGCATATTTGTGTGCAGGGAGGTTGGTTGGCTACTGGCAGTGTTGCACACAACTCCTCTCTCTCTCTGTCTGTCTCTCTCTCTCTCCCTCTCTTCCTTTCTCTCTTTCTCCCTCTCTTCAGCTGCCGCGATATTTTCCAGCTCTGGAGCCTCAACCGCACGGCTCGATCGATTCGCATTGATTGTCCCTGACGAGCTGCTCCACTTTCTAGCCAATGTCAGCCAGTCTGCGATCGGGAAGGAGAGAAATGAAGGAAAATCTCTGCCGCCCTGGCGGTGTCATTTCCACACACTTGGGTTGGCCGCCTGCCAGCAGACAGGACAGTCGAAAGAGGCGGAGTGGACTCTGGGGCTGAGCGAGAGGAGGCGCAGCCAGGGAGGTATAGTTGTAAATAATAAAAGGTGGGTGAAACTGATCATCACGGGTCAAGCAACCACCAGCATAAACAAATAATTTAGAAAAGCATACGTTTCCCCTCCAAAGACCCTACCCTCGTGTAATCACAAAAGTTTGACACAAGTTACTATGATGAATTTATGTCAGCATTAAAAAGGGGAGTGAACTCTTGTTAATAGTTGGGTAAACTATTAACTAACTACTAAATAGTTTGGGCGGGTTTACCCTCCACTGTCAGCTGACCAGACAGGCCCAACAACTCAATAGAAAAAACAACTCAAATCGCATAATTATACAGTAGGCTGGCCACTGCTGTTGTTTGACGATAAACAAATCTGAGCAAGGATGTTAAATTTGATCAATAGAGACACAATTGATTGTCTCACAGTTGTATTGAATCTAGGAGAGACTATGGGTGAGGTTTAAGTCCAGTTATGCAATGTCATGTATATAATAGAAAATCTTATAATAGCCAAGAAGTCCTGACTTTCATACCTAAGCCACTTTTGTTATCAGGTTCTGTTAGCCCTGCTGTATAAATATTTGCAAATAGCCTTAAGCCTATGCAAGGCGAGACTGGCATGAAATGATGCTCTTACCAGTACATTCCTAAACATGCAAAATGCTTTATAACCATGAATGTGTTAAAGATGCATTTACGCATGATAGAATATAAACTTGTGTGCAGAGAGAGAGAGAGAATAGAGACTACTGTACATACTGTAAATGATGTACATAATGCCACATAATATCAGACAACTGGATATCCTCATGTTAGAAACACTCATTTCAGTGTTTAATTCAAGATAAATGGCACATTTGTAACCATAATAGGATGTTTCCATGCAATATATATATATATATATATATATATATATATATATATATTTTAAATGTCATTTGTAAAACAGATTCAGTTCAGGTTCTCCCCTCTGATTGGCTGATTCTCGTTGGAAGCCGTTGTGAAATACCGATAACACGTCGTTTAAATATTAATGAGATACCGAAAGTCGCCTCTCGCGCAGGTTCTCATGTATCGCTCAAGTGCTATATTGCTTAGGCGGAAAAGATAACATTTAATTATTATAGTTGATAAAAAAAATAAAAGATTCGTCAAGATTTTTTTTAATCATGTTGTATTACCGCCGTTTCTGCCATTGTAGAAAGAAAGCTACAAGCCACTGGAGATATTTAAGTGATTTCTGAACAGCAAAATTATACTTCTTTTTTTTTTTGTTTGTAAACGAATGCCTCCTAGCTGTCCTAACACCACTGTGAACCATGGCTTCTTCATGGCTTATTGCTCAAGTTTGAAGTCTGTGCGCCGCAGAAAAGTCCAGTTCGGTTTTTCCGCGAAGCTCCAAAAATCTATGAAATGTGTTTGCATGTTCCTCTCTGCAAGCGGGGATGTAGAGGTGGGATTGCAAGGACCGAGAAAGCTGGGGGAACCCACGCGTTCAGCCTCTGAGAAAGTACGATTTCTCAAATAATTTACGGTGAATATTTTTTTTTTCATTTGTTCTCAACAGACGGGCACTCTGTAGGATTCTGTTATCGGAGAAGAAGCTTTTTCCCCCCTGCCTTTCTTTTTTTTTGTCACCATTCTGCACGGTAGGCTTAGAGACGGACCGCTCGGACTGTGGGAGCCCTCCCCTCTGCTCGGATGTGCTTTGGTAGGTGCGAATAAAATGGGCCCGTGTTTGCAAATATGCAGATACATGGAAGAGGAAGGGAGGGAGGGAGTGAGGGAGGGGGGGGAGATCATACTTTGTTGAAGTCTGCTCAAAGTTGGGATGTCATCTTCTTATAGGATCAAGTTATAGCTGGGTGAGGAATGGTTCTTCTGTGTATCCTCAAATGTGCGACTGCAGACCATATGCTGGTACCGCAGATACCGTGGTCTTAGATCAGTGAGTCTAGACAAAAGATATTTTAGTGCCGCTTAAATTTAAGATTAAAAAAAATGTTTTTCAAAGCGCTGCCATGCGATGTGTAATGATGCCTCAACACCAGGGGACAAGGGGTGATACAAGCTACTGTCAGTTTGCTCTAACACTCTTTTTTTGGGGGGGGTCTGTGTTATTTATAAGGCTATCGAAGGTATTCGGACACATTGTGGTGCGGTGTATTTTTTAATCAAAACCATGTTTGTCGGTGTGAATCAGCTGTTAATGACGTGCGCGCGAAACTTGACGCTGTCAGTAAATGAGAGAAATTATCACTGTGCATTTGAGCCGGATCATGCTTATTATTTACTACAGGTGACACTTCTCAGTCGCCCCCTGTATATTTGAAACTTTTATTTCCTGCTGTACTCCTCTGCACCACCATCATTACCACCCCGTTAATAGCTTACAACATAACCTGTACTAACAATAGAAATCATTAGCTCATTTTCTATTCGTGTAAAGATAGTCAAGGTAGTGAAGAACAGCTTATGGATATAGATATATATTTGTGTGTATTCTAAATGGCAGACCAGTCGATTCTAACACGTTTTTATTTCTTAGTTTATGTGTTTTTTTCCATGTGATAATTAGAAAGTTCCCAGGTAGCCAAGTCCCCAGTCTTTCACCCTGCTAACCGGGATTTACAGTGATCGCCCTGCAATCCGCCACCGGTATCGGTGCTCAGAGGGGACCGTTGTTTGAGAATAATTTAAAGTCTTAATGTGACCGGCGTGGTTGTTTTTCTGCTCCAACTTTATGGATGCAGAAGTAGGGAGAGGGTGAGGCGCAGCAGGTTATGGACAACGGATGAAGCCTTGAGTCTAATTATTGTCACCAGGCTTTTAACTTCCACTGCGCGTGTGCGTCTGTGTGTACATGCGCGCGTGAGTGTGTGTAGGTGCGCGTGCGCATCTGTTCGTGTGCGCGCGCGATAGGCGACATGAGGTGGGAGGAATGGGGAATGTGCCATGGACGAGAGTCCGCAGACTGCGCGTCTGGAGGGGAAGCGTTGCATTTACGGTGTGCATTACTTTAACTTAAAGGCATTAAGTCGCCCATATTCACGTCAGAGGAGATGTAGTAAACTCGTAGTTTTGGCATCTCAACCGCCTCGCAACGACGCCGGAAATGAGACATTTATTTTCCCCACCATTTAGAATTTGGCTGCAATTGCCTGGCACCTGCATGCAGGGTGTAGTGATGTCAGCGAGGGAAACTTGCTCCAGAGTTTCTTTAATCCGCTTGTCATACAAATACGGACAGTGGCAAGCCTATCAATTCATTTCTGGCTAATTGCCCTAATGGTAAAGTCCGTTTACCTAATTTTATCTGAAATCATAGCTAACTGGTTGAAGTAGAAGTCATGACCTATCTTGAGCTGGAATTTCAATTAGCAGTACAATTTGTTTGTTAAATTGAAAGACATAATGGAGTCAAGATTACTGCCTGGTGGTGAAAACAAGAAAGTTGCACAGGGAGCCATAATTTGAGTTGCTGTATACCTCACAGTCCTAAACTAAATGTGCTTTATTGAACTAAATTAAGTTAACAGGTATTACAAATATGGTGCTTGAGTATTATTCTACTGTGTGAAGCTAGTCAGTAGTCTCTGGAGTATTAAAGTAACAACGAGAGAATACCAGTCTGCAGATCTACTCTTCAGATTTCAGCTAATGTTAGTAATTATCTTTTTTTTTAAAGAAAAATTATATTGTAGCTAATTAGTGACAGGTGAGATAAATGCACACGAACTCTAAACACTTCCCTCCATCCATCACCAATTGATCTGTCATCCGAGTAGTCAACAACTGAACCAAAAAAAACATCCATCAGTCATCATTAGATCAGAAACTGACATAATTTTTGATGACAGACACCTGTTTGAAATATAAATCATCATATAATCCCGTAGGTTTAACAGTTGGCATGAAGTTAGGACACTGAGCAGTGAAAGAAGTAAATAATAGATATAGCTGCCACTCCAGGTTTCAAGGCAGTTAAAGATTCAGAGCTGTCACAGGTCAAGAGCTGCATGGGAATGTTCAAAGATGAGAGCTGTTCATGCTCACACAGGTTTCATAGTGCTAACAACATTCATCCAGTGGCACTGTGACACTTTTGACCTATAAGTACTCATCTTTGTATTGTATCAATACAGTAAATAGTTCATTCTTTAAAGTACTGTCATTTACTGCAATTTAGTAACAGGGTTGTGGTGTGTTCAAATGCAATGAAGACCAAGTTTTATCCTGATTGAACGTTGCATTACAAGCCGTTATGGGAGACCAAATGCACTATTTACAACCACTGAAAATAATCCAGCACTATAACTCACTTCACTAATACTATGCTGCATGTCTCATAAAAAAACAACAACAATATAAAACAAAACAAAAAGCCAAGGGGAATTAATTGTTTTTCACAAAAATTGGGCTACTGGGGCTTTGGGGCAGCATGGTGGCGTAGAAAATAGGGAGACCATCCTTCGATCGGAAGGCCCGGGTTCAGGCCCCTGTGACAGCAAATATCTGCGCTGCTGAAGTGTCCTTGAGCTAGACACTGATTTCATAGGAGCTGCAGGGACGCTGTTCTATAACTCGTCATGCACTCTGACTTCCCTGTGGATGAGGCAAGCAAAAAGAGAATCTCTCTTCAGGGTCCAATAGAGTATTCTGTAGAGCAAGAGTAGTTGGATGAGTACACCAGCTTTCATGCTGATATCATGTGGTCATATGTACCCACATTCAGTTATACACTTTCAGGTGACTGATCATAGTTGAACTTAATATGCTGACTAATACTGTCCCATATAGCATATGTGCCAAATTGTGTGACATTTAGTTAACTGCGTTCAAACAATATGGTCTTGAAATCTCAGTGCACACACACCTTGGACACAGCCACGTTGGTGACAGAGGTTCAAGACCAGCCGCTACCGTGACGTCATAGGCCCATAGCCTTAAAGTCACTTGGATATGTGGACTTGGACTTAAAGTCATATCCACAAATTTCCATTTGCTGAGCTGACATTGCTTAGCCGATTCAACAAAACAGGCTGTGAATTCAGGGCAGGATATCAATAAATGTCTTAATTGAATGAGCCAGACTTTACTTGGCTGAAGTAGTAGACATGCAAGTATGTAAAATATGAAAAGGATGTTTCCAAAATAGTTTGATTTGGTCCATAATGACCATCAGACAACAAAGAATAGAAATATAGAAAATCATTACAAGAGACAGTGAATGAGAGACTACATTTATATGGTGGGTTTGATTGAAGTTTCATATGGTGCCTCTCAGGCCACACCCACGTTCTACAATCTGCAGCCGAGCCCATTGGTCAATTTCAAAATGGCGTCACACACATAATTGTTGGACTATATTGATCATTTGGGCCATTTGTATCCAGATCTGTATCTCTAGTCTACTAATCCTGTGTAGCACATTTAGTACAGACTGATAAAAAAACAAGAAAGCCTTGGGGAAATATCAAAGATAGTTGGATATCTCCACTTACTTTCATGCTGATATGGCCCAAGGTGTATGAAATGTGGCTTTTAGAGGTTTTTATATTTGACTACTAATTATAGTGCCCTCGTCAGGCCGATTTTACACGGGGACCTGGAAAGTGTGAAGCTATAATATGGAGCAAAAACTCATGTCTCTAGCAAGCACAGGAAATTGAGCAAATGTGTTTAGGGAAAAAGCTAAAAACAATTTGGTTTCAGCCCTACGACATTAACACCCAAAATAGAAGAGAAAGTTGTGGTATAGTGGAACAGTTCACATATGGGTGAAAAAAATCAAGGGAGCTTCTGAGAATGACGTGCCGAAGGGACAGGGAAACCTGACACATATGGAGGAAGGGCACTAGAGCCATAGCCTTGACACTGGAAGTGGAAGACACTGATTAGCGAGAGAAAGTCTCTGCCATGCTCAGGTTGGATGGTGATGAGTGATAGGTCAGGAGGATGGAAAACACACACATACATAAAATCGGTGCCCCTGCTTTCATTTGTTACACAGTGCGGATCACCTAGGCATATGTGGTGGCAGTTTGGGCTACAACCTGATATCATTCTGGCTGGCCAGGATACTTTCTTACTTTTTATCAGAAAAGCAGTCTTGAACAAACCAATTCAGCCAGGCCTCATTGCAAGTTTGAACACAACCTATAAACATGTCAAATAAGCATTTGAATAAGCGAGTTTGTCATTCTGAGTTCCTTAGTATCTTTTTGGTGATAAATACTCCAACCATGCGATTATCTATAGATACAGGTTGGCATTTTTGTCAAGTGATAAAAACTGTAGTTGATGAAAGAGAATCTGAAAAAGCCACATATAATTCATGGAGGGCTAATGCTAAGATTGTTATGCTCGCTGAGATCTGCAATAACAGCAATAACAATCCATATTTTAATTGGAAGGATTTACCCTTTTCCATGCATCCATTTCATTACTGAACGTGAACTTCAAACTATTAGTGGCAGTGTCATTGGCAGGTCAGCAGTTGCGAGGGTGGGAGGATAATAGGTGTTCTTGCTAAATTATAACATTACAGCTCATCAACGTTATCTTTGAAACTACTGTTTTCATGAGTCCTGATTGCTAACTCGGTCATTTTGTAGACAACTTGAGACCCTGTGTATTCATGCTATTGGTAAAACGTCAGTTTATGGCTTAAGTTGAATGCCTTAACCTCTTAGCACATTAGTTTAGAACAATAATCAAACACTTGAACCAGAGCTGTTTGTTTATGCTGTATGTTAAACAATTTTAATGGTCCTACCGCAGCCAGTCACAATATTCTCCCAAACCATGATAAAACAAGAAATAGTGTTGTTGTAGAACTGTCCTCTTAGTCAATCAGAAGGCTGTTTTTGTAAATGCACGGCTACCATAGAATTTGATTGAGAGACCGTGACACTCAAATCTTTGAAGTGTTTTGTCCTCAAAACTTTTGTTTCACAAAGTAGCAACAGTCAACAAGCAATAGTTTCCTAATTTTTTCAGCAAATTAAGTGCAAGATGCATTTGTAAATCCAATCTTCTATAAAACCACAAGAACTTCCTTGTGTCACGAGGGGATGATTTGCAATGCTGTTTCACATTCACTTACAATTGGGAAAAGACGAAGTTGATGCTAAGATGCTTTTGAGAAACCGGACCCTGGTCAGTCTCATAGAGGGAGAAACTGAAACTATGGGGTTGAGGGGCTGTGGAGCTGGCTCTGGTTCGCTGGCGCCACATCCCCCTGAGCTGGTGAGAATGTGGGGGCTGTGCTCTTGCCTTTGAAGCTTTACCTCCCACTAATTCTGGCCTTCCAATTTCCACACACTGCACAGACACCCCCCCCCCCCCCCCCCATCCTCTTCCCCTCCCCTTCCCTTTGTTTCCCTTATAAGGACTGGCCCGGCCATTTCCTCAGCTTTTCTGTGGGAGGTGGTATGCTTGTTTGTGAACATGGACAGGTCAGGAGAATAGCGGCATAGTTTTTCTTTTCATAGATGAGCAGTCACAGGAATCTTACGTTGAAACCAAGTGTATGCACACATTTGTGTCCAGTGGGCAGTCTCCCACTAGCCTAGTGAACTAGTCCTCCCTTACCGAAATGTCTAGCAAGAACATATTTGATCTCTCATTTTCAATTATATACTCTCATTTTCAATTATACTGTTCTCAAAGCTTTAGCTTTATGACTAATTGGTTGACAAATGAATTTAAGACCTACTGTATCAGTTGGTGTCCAGTCAGCTCATAAAGGAGAGTGACAGAGCCAAATGAAACATGATCACAAAATCAACGTCTTTTATAATGTCTCTGTGAGTTTTGGCCACATTTAGCTTCCCAGACTCTTAATAAGGAACAAGTAAATATTCTCTCACATCTATAATCACTCAGTAATACACTCAGTTCAATAACCAATTCATTGTTAGTCAATAAATACCACATTTCTTAAATTATTTGAGCTGAACTGAAATGGAACCCTTTGGAGTCAAATCAAGTAAAGTCAATTTATGTAGAAATCACTTAAAAACAGGTTAGTGCTTTACAGGGCAGCAAGGGACGGAATTAGAGATAAATACAGATGCACCCCTGATGTAAAATGATATTGAAGAATGACAAGCTTCACTTGAACCTATAAATCAATCTGACTAATATCATGCCATGCTCAGTTTTGTAACAACTGAAGATTGAGGATAGATTGAGAACAAACACAAAGAAACACCTGTAACTCACAGGTGTTCAGTATGGATGACCTGACCACACTCTCATGCAGAGCTCAGTGATAATTACCATTTGGACTTTCATTCAGCACTGTTAACTAGCTTCTACTTACAGGCCATCAGGCTACTTAACTGTTGACCCACAACCTCATACCCACATCACTTTCCGTCCAATGCACATGTACTTTATACCTGTACATCTGTATATGCTGTACCTGTACATGTATCTCTAAGATTATTTACAACTGTTGTCAATCCTGCTGCTTTTAATATTCTTTAAAAAAAAAATCCTATTTCTAGTTTAGTTTATCTGCCCTTATTTGTCTTATTGTTATTTTGTTTGTGTTTTATATATAGATGTGTGATTTAATGTATACCTACCCAGTTGAAATGAGCCTCGTCCCAAACATTTCATTGTCCTGTATGACTCTAAGTGATACTGTACATATGACAATAAAAGACTTGAACTTAAACTTGAACTTGAAAAAGACTTAACAGAACGTCACACCACAGATTCAGACATGACACATTCAGTTTTCTGTAGCTAAGTCCCCTACACATATTGCTTGCTGTTGTCAATGACAATGTATTACCTTTGTGAAGCGAGACTGAGCTTCCTTATTAGATCCACACACGACACCCTCCCATGTCCCAGAAATGAACATCTCTGGTATGGCTCGGAAGTGAATTGCCATCTCTGTGACGCCCAGCTTGCAGCACATTATATCCGGCTGCAAGACAGCATTGACAGCATGGTTGGCGCCACGACCGGGTCCTGCGAAAACTGAGATTTTGGAGGCACGCAAACCTGAAGTGAATAGGACCAGCCCGTCAACATCCCAACGGCGGATACACTTCATCAGACAAGGAGCTGGAGCACAGAACATCAACCAGAAGGAGTGATCTGTCCTGACACCAGGATGTGAGTGGAACATGAGAGTTGACCTGGATCAACAGCTGAAATTCCCACATGAGATCACTACAACTTCTCTATGGACAGACATTGTCCTGTGGTCCACCTCTGCCAGGACGTTGATCATGGCTGAACTCACTGTCCCGTTGGAGGAAGGTATGGAGGCAGCCTTCGAGAGGAAGAAGAAGTACAGTGAGCTGTGTACTGCTCACAGGTATTCACAGTGAGCTGTGAATACCCTGTGCTTCCATCTAAGTTAATCTGGGGCACCAGTGACTACTGTGAACAGGGCAGTTGGCATCCAGGAAAGACTGGAGGGCGGTCAGGGTAGACTGAATGACGGCAGGAAAGACTGCACCTGGGGGTGAACAGACTAGTTACCCTTTCCACACGCCCATGAAGTGAAGCCCTCACTACATGGACCCCCCAAATTGACTACAAGCACAATACAAAGAAGACAGCCTGGTGGTCCACCGAGAGGCGGGATGGAAGATGGACCAATCAGGACGGATAACATAGAAGAGCAGGAGAAGAGCAGGAGAAGGAGGGTCTGAAGGCTCTCTGGAACCAGCTCAAATCCAGGCTTGCAAACCTGAGGACAGCAGAATGGATTCGGAAATGCAGGAGTAGGAAAAAGAAGGTATGAGCGAGTTTCTTCTGGGATCCCTTCAAGTTCGCCCGCGATCTGCTGGAGGAGAAGAAGTCTGGGAAGCTTGACACCACTGTGCAGGAGCTGGAGAATCACATCAAGGAACAACTTGGCGACAGCAACAAGAACACCCCCCATAGCTCACCAGGGCATGTGCCTCGCTCTCTGGAAACTGCCTCCCAGATACCGTACCACCCACCCAACTGGACAGAGATCAAGCAGGTGGTAGAGAAAGCAAGATCTGCATCAGCACCTGGACCAAACGGTGTACACTACAGGGTATACAAGAACTGCCCCATGGCGCTGAAGCTCAAGCTATCCCATTGACATGGAGCAGTGCTGTAACCACCTTCATCCCAAAAGAGAAAGATTCTCGGAACATCACCCAGTTTAGAGGCATCACCCTACTTAACGTGGAAGAGAAGATTTTATCCTCCGTGGTGGCAAGACGCATGACCAGCTACTTCCTGTCCAACAATTACATCGACACCAGCTGACAGAAGGCAGGGTTACCAGGGTTCCCTGACTGCATAGAACACTCCACCATGATATGGGAGAAAATCCAGACAACCAAACGTGAGAAATCAGATCTCCACGTAGTTTGGCTGGACCTGGCAAATGCCTACGGATCTGTCCCCCGCCAGCTCATCACCTTCACTCTCAACTTCTTCCACATACCAGCCTGCATCCAGAACTTGGTATCTAACTACTTCAGCAAATTCTATGTCTGCTACACAAGCCAGGAGATCACGAACTGGGTGGCAGCAGCTTGAAAAAGGCATAGCGATGGGTTGTTCAATCTCACCCATCCTGTTCACAGCAGCCTTCGAAATCATGCTGATTGGTGGGAGACAGATGGTATGAGGAGTGAGATCCTAGTCAGGGCAGCCTCTACCAGCCTTAAGAAGCTACATGGACGATGTCACCACACTTCTCCAGACAGCAGCTTGCACGACCAGGCTCCTAAAAAGACTTGAGGAGCTCCTCATTTGGGCAAGGATGAAAATCAAGCCAGCCAAGTCTCGGAGCCTCTCAATCCGAAAAGGAGTCAGGAATGACAACATCTCCTTCTCTGTGGACAGGGAGAAGATCCCGCTGTTGTCAGAGAAGTTGGTGTGAAGTCATGGGAGGCTTTACACTGCTGATCTCACAGACAAACACATGGCTTCCTCTGTCATGACACAGCTCTCTGAAGGTCTGGGGAAGATCGACCGAAGCCACCTCCTGGGGAAATTCAGTCTGGTGCTATCAATTCACCTTGTACCAACGCCTAATGTAGCCGCTGAATATCCCACAAGCGAGGCTGAGCTTTCTTATTAGGTCCACATACAACACCCTCCCAAGTCCCAGAAATGTACATCTCTGGTATGGCTCGGAAGTGAACTGCCATCTTGCAGCACGTTATATAATTGGCTGCAAGACAGCATTGACCCAGGGCCGGTATGGTTGACCGAAAACTGGCAGAGGTTTTGGAGGCACACAGACTTGAAGTGAATAGGACCAGCCCGTCAACATCCCAATGGCGGATACACTTCATCAGACAAGGAGTGGTCTGTCCTGACAACCTGGATGTGAGTGGAACATGAGAGTTGACCTGGTTCAACAGCTGAAGTTCCCACTTGAGATCACTACTGTTGGCTGCAGAGGCTTCATTGGTAAATCCACCCAACGATTCCTGAAGGCGCCTCGGAATTACCGGATTCAGGCAGAAGAAGGCACTCAGGGATTTGGTTGAGGAGGCGGGGCAAGGGTGTTTCTGGATTTGGCTCAGAAGGAAAGATGCAAAGTGGGGAAAGCAAGGATCTTAGGGTCAGCTGCAGGGAGCGGTAGGGAGGCGTCACTACCACTGCCCCACCACCTTGAGATGTTCTGAGATGAAAGGGGCGAAACATCTGTGCAGGGTGGCTCCCAGTTGACGACCCTGCAGCTGGCCCAATGGCACCGGTGGAGGTGCGACGTGCAGCAATGCCCAGCAGGTAGTGAATACCTGTGCTTCCATCTGAATATGTACCAAAGTTTTGTGCCTCTGTGTATCAATATTTTATTGCTAAGTATGACGTTTATAGGGTGGACTTACAACAAGGGTAGTAAAAGTATTCAAATGTAAGAATACTATTTATTTATGTGATTTAGCAGAACAGTTTTTTGTCATAGGTGTAGTTCAGTGTAGTTCATTTGATTTTATGAGACTTTCAGTAACATGAAGAGCCCCATCACCCTGAGATTGCCTTCTCAAAAGAATTGCTTGGCTTACTTTTCTAACCAATCAGGGAAGCTCCAGGGGAGCGGGTGGTACTTCTTGTCAGCCTTGACTGTGTGCAGGGGCTGTAGATTGATGTGTTAAAAAAAGTAGTAGAGGGATAATGAAAATTTGGATCGTGTGAGCTTGAATTCTAACTGAATACCATTATTTTTTGTAAAATGGCGCTCGTAATGCTGTAAGTAAATGATGCATTTTATTGTGTGATAATATGATAAATGACATCCATATTGTGCATTTTCAGAAAGGGAAATGAACCATAGTATGGTATTTCAACACACATGTTCATGTTTTACAGTTTTACCAGACTACCGCCCTCCAACCTATTTTCTAAAATACTCCAGTGGAGGTGTAACCCAAATCCTGCTTCATTTCCTAAAACCCATTTTCATGTATGAGCACTGTATTATGACTGCAGATATGGAAGGCAAGCTTACTGATGCTGTAAAGTCAGGATGATAAGACAAACAAAGACTGTGTGATAGGATGATAAGGAATGCTTAAGGGTAACTGCATCTTCAACCGCTTCACTAATGGCACTGTTGAAAAGTTATTTGAAGGAAAGGTGCTTTGCTTGTAGCCAGTGAACTTGCATGTAGGTGTGTACCTCATCTGTGTGTGTGTGTGTGTGTGTGTTTATGTGTGTGTGCATAAAAAACTTAGACTGTTGTTAGATTCACCTTGCCATCCTAATGAAAGTTACCATAGTCAACTAGTTAAATGTCTTTCTTCTTCAATGACAATACAACACTCACACACACACACACGCACACTGGTTGATCTAGATTCTAATGTTAGATCCACATCTATTGTTCATCTCAGAATGCATCAGATTTCTGCAATTACCAAATTCATTCTAAATAATTATTTTTTTTCAGACAAGGATATTGTTAAAGTATTGGAAATTATTGGAATATTGGAAAACATTGGAAAAGATGATGTGTCATTACCATTTCAGGATTTTATTAGATTGTTTTGCTGATTTGTATCCACATTTTATCCACATTATTACATTTATTTTTAGCTCATTTTATTAAGTTTTGGATCAGGATGTCAGGGTATATGATTGTGTTTGTGAAGTTGGCTAACTTTATGTAATTCAACCAATATTGAACTTTGTTACATCGTTGTCATCAGGTATTTGGATTAGGTTCTTTAGGTTTACTCGCCCCATTTCCCTAGCAGACCCTACGACCACACAAACTTGAAAATGATTTGTGTTCCAGTGTTTTGGTGGAGTTAGCATTCAATGTGTACTAGATGTCATTGAGGACTAATACTGGGCTTTCTATTTACATATCTTTCTCTTCTCTCCCTGTGTAAAGTTTCCAGATTACCAATGGAAGAATGTGGATGAGGGCTGAGCTTTAGTGCGGGCAGAAGGCTCTGGGGCCTTCCTGTATTCGGATTGATCCATTGAGGTGACGTGCCACTCTCACGGGAACAGACGGAGAAAGGGTCTTTGCTCCCCCTCCTCGTTCACCCCTGTCCCCTTTCCACCCTCACCCCCAAACCAGGGACGTACGCACTGGACCATGTCTAGCGGACTGTCGGAGGGGGGCCGGACAGAGGACCTGGAGCGGAGTAGCTGCAAACAGGACTCTCCTGTTATAGAGCGAAGGAACCGCAGTGGCATCATCAGTGAGCCCCTCAGTAAGAGCCTTAAGAACTCCCGTACTCTCTCCCAGTATACAGCCGCCTCCTCTGCCACCACCAATGGACACACGCACAACAGTGAGACTAAGAGCCACTCGGCCAAGCCTCAGCCACCCCCACAGCCTCAGCCCACTGTCTCAGCACTGACAGCAGCCAAGTTGGACCGGACCCTAGAGCAGGTTCTGGAGGGACAGAATGGCCTGCTGCACTTTGCCCAGGCAGCAGCACTGTTAAAGCGGGCCGGTATGGAGCACATGCTTCTGCCTGGGGGTATGGGAGTGGGAGTTGGCGGTGGAGATGCAGGCTCGGGGGCGAGCGACTTGGAGGGTACGTCTGTCACGGACGCCGTAGGTGGTCCTGTTGACTTCCCATATGGAGTAGGGGGTGGCTTCCCCTTCAACCCGGGGCTTTTCATCATGACGCCGGCTGGAGTGTTTCTGGCGGACAGCGCACTACACATGGCCGGCCTGGCCGAGTACCCAGCGCAGAGTGAGCTGGCCTCTGCTATCAGCTCCGGTAAAAAGAAACGAAAACGTTGCGGCATGTGCCCACCTTGCCGACGGCGGATTAACTGCGAGCAATGCAGCAGCTGCCGGAATCGCAAAACAGGCCACCAGATCTGCAAGTTCCGCAAATGTGAGGAGCTGAAGAAGAAGCCGTCTGCTGCTCTGGAGGTAAGAGCTCCCGGCACAGGGTGGTGGTGATGGGGTGCCATTATGTGGTGTGCCATTCTTCAGGCTCTCTCTGTAAAATAAGCTTAATGGGTTGTGAGCTAAAGAGTAATGTATAGTACTGCAAAGCTCCAAAGCAGTGTTAAAAGGGAATACCACTCACTTTAGAGATCAGATATGTTGTTCCTGTGATCTAGGGCAGGCCTATCAATATCTGGGTACATGATCAGCTCTCTCCCGAAGTCAGAAACCAGAGAACTAAGACTTGTAATGTTACCAAGATGTAAAATCTGGAGCTGGTCCATAGAGAAAAAAATTGGACAAGTGTAACTCAAGGGGATTTTCTCAGGATAAGGGGACATTGTCAAATTTCAAAATAAATCTCAGGTTCAAAACTGATAACACAGCCATAGAAAAAAAGCTCTGTTTGTCCAAAAAAAATCTCCCATTGATTGCTGCACACCTGAATGGTATTCCACTTTAAAGCTGCACAGGGGCTTTTTGGTAGAGTGAGATGTACAGCAGGGAAATGACAGGTGGTGAGGAGAGTGTAGGGTATGTGCAGGGTAGGCATGCACCACAGGGTCTCTTTAATCTGTGCTCCATACCCACAGCATCACCCTACCCACGTCGCCCAATTGGTGGTCACTGCTCATTCAGCGGCTACAACACAAGACTATCTGTACTTTTGTTTGACTTAGTCATGTGTACAGTACTTACTTTCTTTTTGTGCATGTGGACGTCACATGCTTGTCTGAAATCTGCGTGTGGCGGTACAGGTAGGGCTGGAGTATTTGTGAACGTGTGTTTGCGTGTGTAAGTGGATGTGCATGTGTGCGTGTGCATGTAACATGGTCCATCTGGCCATGGGGCTGTCATCTGGAGCACCAGGTGTCAGGCCCACCCCCCTCCCCCCCCCCCTCGCTGCCTCTGCCCTTCTCCCCGATGGCACGCCCGCTCAGCTAAACGTCCCTCTGAACTTCCTGTCTGGGTTACCTCCATAACACTCTGTGGCCTAACTAAAGCTGGCCACTGTGACAGAATGACCAATGTCTCAGTTTTACTCATGAAATCTATTTCAAGAAACATGCCTCCGCAAACACTTTCATGACCAATATAATAGTGTCACTCTGACATTGCACAATAAATCAACAGATACATATCAGATACAGATACGTATCATAGTCAAGTAGACATTAAATGTGAAATATTAGTAGGGCCATTGGTGTAATTGACATGTTGCTTGTAGAAGCTGGATTTGTGTTTGAAATTGTTAACTGCTTGATTTCTTTCTGGTTTTGATGTTGATTGAGGGTGGCAGGTAAGAGAGGACAATTGTAGGCTGAATGTTCGGTTGTTCAGTCCCCATGCACTGACTGTCCATCCACAATGACGTGCTTCTTAACAAAGTGCCTAACAAAATCACACACCGCGCACACACACACACACACACACACACACACACACACACACACACACACACACACACACACACACACACACACACACACACACATCTCAGTAGCTTTCTGGTGTGGACATGGAGGATGCGGTTCAGGGGCTGGACTTGCTGCCTCAGAAACAGGGGACAGCCTCATACCCTATTGGCCGTTGTGGCTGGTTCTGAACATGTTGAGAATGCAACTGACGTGTCTCGGCCCTGAATATCGGCGCGGTTTCAATGCCATGCTGTTCATATGCAGCATCAAATTGATGAGGTTTCATTTGTCCCTCTATTGATAATTCTCCAAAATTCAGTGAAACTTGTCAGCTTGCTGTGTGGGTGGTAAAAGTCTATGTTAGTAATGGAAGGGAATTTTACTTTAATTTATGATTTGCTATTGATGTTCTCTGGCAGTTTGCCTAATACCAGTCATTCACATCAGTGATGCCAAACCCAAGGGGTCTTAAATATTCATGAATGTCGTTGTTGATATAGGTCATGCTGCTTATAACGTCAGTGTCTGCTGATGTTGCCAATGGTCACCTCATATGCCACAGAAAGGAACCCAAGGGTACCATGAACTTCCCAAGCCTCAATTTTCTTTAATGAGTGTAATAGCAATATGATTATTGACTTTGTTAATTATAGATTTTGTAATTACCTTCCACAACTTCTTTACTCATGAGATTAAATATGAAATGATACCACTTGCTAATTTATTTAATGTATTTGTAAAGCAATGCAATTTTTTTCAGATCCAAATGCAAGATTTTGGCCTTACCCGTTGTTGTAGTACTGTTGTTAAAGGATAATACTGTTGTTTTTGTAAGTTTTACATTATTCCTGGTGGTGTCTGCACACAGTCAGCGTAGTTGGAGATATCAGGGCTCATTTTCCTGCCTTCAGAAGAAGCAATTTACGCCATTAATTTTTGTTTGAAAAACAACTAGAGCTAGATAATCCATCACAGTATACAGTAAGCCTTAATTTGGTTTTGTCAAAGTTTCTGTTTCATTGTTATTTCATTGTGCCCAAGTTGAGTGTTTTTATATCAGTGCACATATTACATCACGCTCTACTTGGTGTCAATCACCTGACACCCACAGGAAGAAATGGAAGTCTCTGCCAGGGAATAATCCTTCAAAACATGTCACTTTACAAACTTTATTGTCACATCCAGGTCCAGTTTATGTGGGGTATCTTTGTTAGCTGGGACAGCAGTTAATTTCAAGCTAGGTTTGACAGTGATGTTTGTATTTAAAAAAAAAAGAAAAACAAGTAAATGTTAAAAACATCTAATTACATATGGCATGCATTGCAAAATGATTGGGGGAAATGTAAACTCATCATCAGACAGAAGTAAATGGTCTATAGCTCTAAATGACAATGGTATTCTCCTTTAAAGGGGATTCACCAGAAGCAGATCCACAACCTCTTTTAAACTTATTTTCCTAACCCGTAGTTTCAGAAATACTCAAAGATATAGTACATACAATAATATTATGCCCTTTTTTACTATACACAGCTTTTGCAGGAGTGCAAGATTTTCAATCTGTCTGCTTTTTATTTGTCCTCATACACTCATACATTTCCTATTAGCAGGCCAATAGCTGTCTCAAATGCCTTTGTTATTAAGTCAACAGCTCTTGTTCAACAGGTGATTAGATCAGAGACTACAGCCTGGCCCCCGCTGTCAGTGAGTGTGATGTCATCAGTACAAGCTAAATGTCAGATGATGAGATTCATGGAGGATCTGCTGTGTCAGGGAAGAAGGTGGAGAGCAGAGCCCGCAGTAAATCCCAAATGTCAATAATGAGTAGATTATCTGTGTACAAACACGATTGTCAGTTGTATTTTTGCGTTGTCTGTGAGTGAACCATTATTAAAGAGATATTGCTGCTTCCCCTTAACGCTCAACACGCATAGCCAGGGCGACTTGGACAGCACCTGGGCCAGAGTAGAAGACCGTCGTGGTCTTGTAGAGGAACCGCGTTGAACTGCAAGTGAGCCTCTGCTGTAGCTCCAACAGCCCCTGAGCGTCACGTCTCCCACGTCCCTCCCCACCATCAAGCAGAGAAAGAGTGGCACATTCCCGTCTGCTGTGGCCGTTATTCTGAGTGTGTGGTCTCTAAAGAGGCATGTCGTCTTGGTTAATATGTGTCTTGCGGTCAGCTTGTCTAATGGTTTGGTGCATTGTTTTGATTGCTGCGCAGCATGTTTATGTGTGTGCGCACATTATGTGAGTGGACACCGGATGAAATTACTTGGATTTGTTTTACTCAAAATTTTGCATGGACGTTTATGCCTCTGTGTGTGTGTGTGTGTGCGTGAGTGCGTGCGTGCGTGTGCGTTAGCATACAAGTGTAGTCCGGCAGCTATGTGCTTACTTTAAGGGTGTTGACGGTTTCCATTGAAAGCTCATGGCAGCTCAAAGAGGAGCGTAAAATTGGCAAGTGAGGGGGAGTTAGCATGCTGAGGCCTTTGCCACCTCATACCTCACTGGCTGAAGATGTCTGGATTTATTCTGGGAATGCTACATTTGAAAGAAATAAGTGGGGAAGCAGTTCCTTTCTGCTGCATGTCTGAATACCCTCCAGTGGTGTCAGTCTCAGCGTTGCTGCTCCTCACTGAGAGAGGGAGATGGAGAGAGGGAGAGTTAGGGAGTTGTAGTTTCACATTATGCCTTTATTTGTGTATTAATGTAGTTATTATCCAAGTGTCTGGCTTTGTGTGTGTGTAATATTTAAAAGCATAAAAGCATAAAAGCATATGAAGCATATGAAGCATATGAAGGGCGGCTGTGGCTCAGGAGGTAGAGCGGGTTGGCCTCCAATCAGAAGTATATATAAAAGGATAGGGGTTTAGTGTTTAGGACACGCAAGTACATACTCATATATTACTATATAGTGTATTTTGCAATGAAACATTTGTCTCCGTGCTTATTTGCATTCAGACACCGTCAGTGTCTGTCCATTCAAGTGTTCGCCACGTCTGTTGGGGGCCACTTTGCTAGTATCAGACGTGTGGACATGGGAGTAGCGTATTCCCTCACTTCCTCGCAGACAGTCAGGACGGCAGAGACACATGCAAACTGACAGGCACTGACACCGAGACACGTGGATTTTTTTGGGTAAGTTGCCGGGCAGACAGAGAAACAAGTTGGAGTGGACAGAGGTAGCTAAGGAACACAGAGTGGGAGACAGACATACCCAGAGACTAGCGAAGCAGGCAGTCGGCCAAGCCATCGTAGACCGATACCCGGATTGTGCAAACAGCATCAGCAGTGTAGTCACAATGTGAGACGGTGACATTATTAGTGTAAAATCAGGCCGCGGTCCACCAACACCAAGGGTCAGTGTGAAATACCCAGGTTTGTTCAAAAGGAAGTGATCGATGTGAAGCAAGGCTAATGGTGTCCCTGCAAACAGCTCTGGCTCTGGCATCCTTATGCCACAGCCAAACAGTGACATACATATGATAATACTGGACTCGCGTGTTCAGACTGTAATGCATCAGATTGTGTGTGTGGCTAGGAGATGTATATATACTTGTCCAGTAAGAAAACTAGAAGTCACATATTTACATATCAATCTCCGTTGACTTCTGGAAGGGATTGCAAGCTTGGGAAAATGCCTCCCCCTTTAGCTAGACAAACCCAGTTGAGTGTTTATGCCAACTGGAGGTCATTCATGTTTTGATTAAGCTGTTTTAAAGGTTTACTTTTCTGCTCCAGTGTTACATCCCACATATGTGGAGATGTTTTGTGTTCATTGTGGTTATTTTTTCTTCGTGGCTGCCCACGAGGGCATCCTCGAGACTGTAGAAGATAAAGCCATAAAACAAAAACCAGAATGCTCAGCGGTGCTCTGGGCCATGACCTTAAGCTTGATAAAAGCGGCTTGCGGGAATTTGCGTTAGCAATACCTAAAACACTCTATATCAGTTAGGCTGGATTTAGCTCCTCAAGGAAGTGGTTAGTTTGAAGAAAGGAGTATGGTGTGCTATACACAAAATCTTTGGTGGTGCTAACACCAACTTGTTTGCCTTATTTTAAAAATCACAACGTCCATTGATTGTCTACTTCACACTCACATCTGTTTGAACCTGTGCTGTCCTGTTCAATGGTTGTTCTGTTCCTGAACTATTTCAGGAATGGAAAAATGTGTGATTGCTCCATTTGGAGATTTTTGTAGACCAGTGAAGAAAAATAGCAGGAAGAGTCAAATTGAGGGAACCGTGTTGTTTTTCTTCCCACAAATTACATCATGGTCAATCCAGCCTTACCAGGTTTCTGTCATTGGTGGGCATGCCAGATGTTGCTGTCCTCTGACTGCCTTGTTGATTAACAGCTGAGTGCTACTGTAGAAAGGTCATCGCAAAGATGGATAAGCGGCTAAAGAGACTTAACACAGAGCACAAAACAATGTTGGCAATTTGTTGGCTGTTAACCTCCTGGTTCATAGTGAAAATTACCTGTCATTTATACCAAAAAGACTTTTCTGTGTGTGTGTTGTGTATATGTTGTCAGTACCTGAAAACTAGGTGATAGTGCCCATTTATTATATGGCAGTTGGATGCTAGTCTGACTTACTTATATAAATATGCACAGCTTTTATTTAATTAGAATTTAACTATCAAAGCAAAATATGCTTTATGTTTCTTTACTCTTCAGTGTCAGTCTGCATTGTGAATGTGAAAGTGAAGTGTGTGTGACAGCTACAGGAGTCTTCTTTAGCCAATTCATTTGTATTATTGTGTGTGTATATGTATATGTGTTAGTGTGCGTGTGTGTGTATTTGTGCTGGTTTGCACTCACAGTATGTATGTTTCCTTAATAAGATTCTGCTGTTGAGTATTGATGGCGAAGTGCATCCGAATCTGTGGCGTATGAGAATTTTAGTTTAACAGTCTCAGTGTTTGGTGTGATTTTGGGGGTGTACTGTGAGTGTTGGTTAACGTGTCAGTGTGTGTGGAGGTGTGTGACTGTACTTGAATACATATTGGTTAGTGTGAGAGTGTGTGTGGGTGCATAAATGTTTGCCGAGCTTCTCCTGCCTTGCTCCAGGCAGAGCTGGCTAACGTAAGACTCTGTGCTGCAGTGGAGTTGCACTTCGCAGGGCGCCAACCGTGCTACAGCTCCAGGGACCTCGGTGGCTCTCTATCTCCTAACTGGCAGGCCACGACTCAGCCCTGCAGCTGCATGCATGTGTGCCACTCCTGCTTAGTGCAATCAGACACGGAGATACCACGCCGAGAGAGGAGTGGGGAACAGAAAGCAGCGTCACCGACGAGGATGGTGTGATGCGATGGTGGGAGAGCAACGTGTGTGGTGACTAAATAATAAATGTGGCATATCGGGTTTTGTGTGAAGCCAGGGCCATAGCCCATTGCTGTGGTGGGAGGGAACGGTTGATGGGCCAGACAGTGTGGGATGCAGAGATTTCACCCATGCTACTCATCCGGAGAGAAAGAGTAGAATAGAAGGAAGGGATAGAGAGTGTAGGTGCCTCGGTGTCTGTGTGTGAAGAGATGGTCGTTTTTCAGCGAATTACTTCTGTGATGTCATAATAATGTGTTGCTACTTCTGTGATGTCATAATAATTGTGTTGCTTTTTATAATTGTTATTTTCATTAACAGCTCCAACCTTCCCCTCCCCGAACCCCTCCCACCCCACCCCTGTCTTCTGTTTCTCCAAGAAGGTGATGCTTCCTACAGGAGCAGCGTTCCGGTGGTTCCAGTAGGACTGACCCTCCACTCCCTACCCAAAGCTCTGCCATCAAGTGCAATGCCAACTCTAGGATTGTCTCCGGCACAGACACTGGCTAATAAGCAAACAAGCAACAAATAAAATTACACAAAAAACAAAGCAGAAATTTAAAAAATATAATCAATCGGGTAATGGATGCACCTGCTTATTCCTTGAACCAAAAATGAAGCATAAAGAAAAGCATCTATGGCAACTTTCATTCCCTTTTATATGTTTCCATTTTGGTACCTTTCGTCCTTTTTCCAGCAGGTTTTTTCTGTCGCTTAAACATGGAACTGTTCATTGCCAAACAGAAATGACGGACTGATGAGTGTGGACAATCAACTAATTTCTGTGTTTGGTGTTAATGTTGTTCACGTGTGGAAAGATACAGTACTTGTGTAGAGAATGTAAATTTACAGCTATATTTTAAAACTAGTGGCTAATGGCAAACATTATTGTAATTCCTCAACATTATGTTACTTAAACCCTTGTCTATTTTATGATTCATTTTGTTTGGAGAACATAGTTTGGAAACAGATCAATGGTTGTCTTTGAAGAACAAAGAAAATGTTTCCAACTGTAAAACTGTAGATTTCGGATTGAAATGAAAGTGAAAAAGTCATGTTACTGGGCAGAATTCCAGAGACTCTTCACTGGGATGAAGATGTTATCAGCCAGGATCATCACTGTAATCCCACCCGATCGCCCTATCAACCCTCCTTCCCTCCTCTGTATTTCCAAACTTTTTCTTTAGTGAAACTGGCAGCCTTATGTTACTGTGGCCCTACTGAGCATATGCCATTACTGCTCAGGGCAATGGCACTAAGAGACAGCACTTGCTCTGAGTCTACCCTACTGAACGCACTGAGACAAGATTACATTTTTTTTATTTGTTTTATTTTCATTTTTTTGTTATGTTGCTGGGTAGCTACAGCTTTTAAAAATAACCAATCTTTGTATTCATTTAGAAAATTGGACTGGTTTTGTGAATAAAAAGGAATGCATGTATTCGTGTCAAAATTGTCAAAAATTCTGATGTTTGTCTACTTGTCTATTTGCATGTTTTTCTAAAACATCTGGTTTGACAAAAAGAAACATTAAGTATGAAATGTTCCATAAATTGAAAAAATGTTCCCTTTTCATAATAATTGGGTAATATAAGAAAACAATTCTGACCCGAGCAGAACTCATTAAAGGTAAATCAGGCCGTGGTATGGATCACCATGATGTCCTTGGTTTTATTGAGATATTTCTCTCACAGTATATGTAACATCTTCCTATAGAGGAATGACTGATGGAGCCTTGCGATGCTAAAATGGAACCAAAATGACTTAAAACATGTTTGAATAAGAACACGCTGGTTGCAGCATTTCCTCAAAATGCGTGGAACCCCCTGAAAACCCTCCCAAAAGTAATGTTCTCCATCTACATGACATTCACTCTACTCCTCGACATTCACAGTTTCAAAACAAAACAAAACAGGGAAAGCAATGAATCATTGATAATCATGGATTACTTATGGGGAGTTTTGTCCTCAAAGCCACGAAGAAGATGAGCTGTTGTGATGAGAGAACGTGTGTTGGGTTCTCCCTCTGCATGAACCCACATAGAAGAAGAAGAGGGTGAACTTTGATAGTAAAGACGCAGATAAGTGAAAGAATATACTGTTGAATGTAGAAGCTATTTTTATAATGAAATCCGTCTCACAAGGATTGTAGCATAATCGCTGATACTAAGATGCCTTACATCTGACACGCGAGAGTACGTTTTTCATTTGCTGCCAAGTGACGATTTTTTCCACAGTCCAAAAGCCACTATTTCATATCCAGGTGGGGAAGTAGACGGAGATTTCTGCTGCAGCCACAGTGGTGAACATTTTTAATTAGTGAATATCGACAGTGGAAGGCCCAGTGTGGCGGGCTTGTGAACGAGCTTGTGATCGGCTTGGCGAGCGGAGGGTTGGAGAGTGTAGCTATATTCCCAGCTCCCCCCTGGTGACAGTGCTGGGCTAGTGCCATCGCCATGACGATGGGGGGAGTGTGTGTGTGTGAGTGTATGTGTGTGTGTGTGTGTGTGTGTGTGTGTCTGGGGGGGGTGGGTGGGACGGGGGGGGGGGTGGCTGAGGCCTTTCATTATTAATGTGCACCGCGGCGTCCTTACCTCCTCTGAGCCCGCACAGCTCACTGCCCGACCTGCCATCCAAGGGAGAGGGAATGGGGAGGGAGGGGGGGGGCGGGGGGGAGGACGGAGGAGGCAGAGATAAAGAAAGAGAAGTGAGCCAGAGCGAGAGCAAGAGCACAATTGTGTAAGGTGTAGGAGTGTAGGAGACGGGCTGCAGAGTGGACTTAGTATTTCATTGATGTACTTTTATTTTACATTTGCCACTTACAAATGAGCAATTTCAATTAGTTGTCTATCATATGAGAACGGAGAGGATTTGGGTGTGGTTGCAGGTGTCTGTGGCTCCTGACTGGTGAGGCGTATAGTAGCCAGGGGGTGGGGGTCAGGTGGTGGTTGTCTCTAGGCAGAGGGGGTGTTAGGGTTGGTGAGCAGGCCTGTCACACTGGGAAAATCCTGGAATCTTATCGCCGCCTCACAGACACTGAGCCGCACTGATCTACTCACCCTCGTTGCCAGCAGACGTGCCCTTCCCCCCATCGAAAATGCCCCTGCACAGGCTGGCCCCTTCTCAGCTCGCTCGCCACCTTCTTCGCATGAGGTGATAGCGGGAACTGATGCAGTCCAATTGTTGAGGAGGAAGGAATGCTGCTTGTAAAATGCGTCTAATGGGAAGAAAAGACACGTGTTTTAGGGTTGAGTAGACAGGCCTGTTCCTTGAAGAATCAACAGTGAATATCTGACTACGTCTAGCTCAACAGCACAATGTGGTATATGTGTTTATAAAAGGGAATTATATACTGTCTCGAAGCATTAATGTTATAGGGGATTCAAACCAAATGTATCCTAGTGGACTATCTTTACAGTCTGACAGAGTACGCTGCCCCATAAATGCATATTATGAATGTGTGGCAATTTAAAACGTTAATTAGTAATTTTGGTGTTAAAATAAAGGAAGGAGATGAATTGTAGCTATCCAGGGGTATGAAGCTTGTCTCTGTGTCATGGGGGGAAGTGGGTGAAAGGTTGGTCTCAAGGTGGGAAATAACTCTTGATCTTTTCCTGACCACCACCAAAAGTTTTCTTAAAAAGGTTAAAACCACCAACCAAACAAATAGGTCACATGTTGCTGCACTCAAATTTACAACAATCGTTTTCAGGGAATTTATGGGAGTTTATGTTAGAGTGTAAATTTCAAAGAAAGAGTTAAACTAAACTTAGCCCTTGTTTCAGGTGTTCAACAATACATTACAATACATACAAAACGGGTACTTTCAACCAAGCAATCTGATCAAAGATGCGTTGCAGCCGAGCCATTCATCCTAGCCGTTCTTTATTAGTTACTTGCTTGTTGTTGTAGATCTTGTTTTCTCCTGTTCTTTATTCTTATGTATATACATGTTAGTAATCATTATATAAAAGCCATAATAGCCTTAAGGATTTTAGTTACTGTTACTAGTTACTAGTTACGGGTAAAGAGTGCCCTCTCAGGTATTAATGGGATTTGAATCCTTGAGTTGTATTAATATTGTTCAAAATACAGATTGAATCTGTGAAACAATCCACAGAATTCACTGATTTTTAAGAAAAAATATCAACCAGTACAACAGGTATCCCTTAGAAAAAAAGTCACATTTGAAAATACAGTTGTGAATCATCTGTGACAGTTATACTGCAGATGTGAAAATCTGGGGATTCGGATTACAAAGTAAAAGAATATTGTCTACGTGCAAAAACCAACATACATCCAAAAAGCACATGCGCTTTCATTTCACATCTGTATTTTCAAATGTGACTTTTTTTCTAAGGGATATTTTCATTTCATTTGGAAATGTTGATAATTGAACACTGCACTAGTATGCACTATTTAGCACTAGAAAAGCAGTGAACCACAGACTATAATCTGGCCTTGGGATCCTTTTTCAGTATTATTCTACTATTCAGAGTTTTGATTCATGGAGCACCAAGTTCCCTCTTTTAAAAGTCAAATAAGTAACACCATTCTGTGCTGTCTATTCCAGGGCTGGCCTTAACACATGGCATCGTTGAGATTTTAAACTGGCACCTACACTTCCACTAGGGCCAATCCAATCCTCATTGCTGGCTGAAATCATACCAATACACTATGTTCCCTGCAACACACAAGATCCCCTTTATTTCTGTTCTTTCAGGAAGTCAAAGCAACAAATTGTTGTGTAATTGCAGTGCAAAGCAATGGAAACCACTTGAAAACAGGAAGTAATAAATCAATTAGCATAACCAATGTATAAATACCAATCACCTGGCTGTGAATCTGCATGTTAATGTACCATGACCCGGCTGCACAGGGAGGTCTTCTGAACGGGGAGTGGGAACAAGTATTTTAGAAATCTGGAGGCAAATGATAGCAGCTGACATTGTTTTGCACTATACGTTAAAGTTTATTGACATAGAGTAACAGAATATATGAGAGAGAGAAATGAGATACATTCTTCTGCCTAGATTTAACTGTAGATGCATTTTTCTGTTGTGATTATTCTTCTATAATTACATGGTGATCTGTGCAAGCTACAACCAAATGAAAAAAATGCTCAGTCATCATAACAAATATACTACTATTACTACTACTAATACTACCACTACTACTAATAATAATAATGTCGCTAGTCGCTTTTCACTCATCTATCACAACCAGTTCTTCTATCCATCATCAATCAGGCATGGAAACTGAAAGGATTAAAGCAGAGCTACCGAACTAGATCAAGTTGAATACCTTGAGTAATATTACCTAGCTATCGATTCAAAGATACTTGGCAAACGTAGCTGTGTTTCTGACAGAAAATTAGCTACAACGTCAAGAAGCACCCCATGTCTCCTCCCTCTTTCTATTTGAAATGACAGTCAGGGGCTATTTTTCCATGCTGTCTCACTAGTCCTATTTTGTTGTTGCTGTTGCAGGTTGCAGGTTGCACCCCAACTACTATCGTGTTAATGGAAGAGGTGGGGATTACACAAACTACAGTATGGTTATTGTTGTTGTTGATAATAGCTTTGCGACCTTAAGGACGGTCGGCACCCGTGGGTGGCCACCCATGTGTCCTATGCTCTATAAGAGCCGACCTCACATGTAGAACTCAACCAGAGAGGAATAGACCTTTCGTGTTGGCATGTAAACAAACAATGCTCACCAACTTCACCACAGGCACTGCTTGTTGAAATGTTGAAATCAATACCTATACGTACTTATTTAAATAGTACATTGCTAAAAACATGGGCTGCATTGCTGTTTTTCATACATGTGTTAAGAGTGGGATGACTAACCACTGCATGGAAGTGAATGGAGGGTGAAAAAACACTCAGAAAATCAATGCTGAATACAGTCTGCCAGGGCAGCTATTGTTCATGGTTCACTGGTCGTGGAGCTCATATGGAGGTAAGTGTGCTAAATAGTGCAAATGTTCTGGAAAAGTGAAATTTCACTTTGGGCATATGAATAATTTGGAAAACACTCCATCTACCCCCCGCCCCCCCCCCCCCCCCCACCACCACCACAGCCCACCCACACATCTCTCCCAACGCAGAAAAAAACAACAGTGTATATTTGGTTGGGACAAAATTACTTCCACTGTTAGATCTTATCATTACAAATGTGTTGCTATCACACTTTTATAGTATACAGCACAACACTCACACATGGGCAAACCCACTGTGATTCGATCAGATTAATGCCCAGTGTGCATTATTCTTTTCCAATAGTGTACAGTAGCTGATACATACCTAACGGGCTCACTAGCTTTGGTACTCTGCATTTTGCATTGCAACCATCACTAGTGTGCTGTAAATACTTAAATAATTATTTCAAATATGAGATTATCTCATATTAGGTAAACTCTTTCTTTACTCTCTGTCTGTAAAATGAAGGCTTGCTTGCTGCTACAATGTACCTCATATCAGTCAAAAGTGGTGCCTGTGATATTGCCTTAATGTATCTGAAACAAATTTCACAATTGTTAGTCACCACTGGGCTCTGGGCACTACTAGCCAGCAGTGCTCAACAGATGAGAAGCACTTGTTGTGGCTCTAGCTGTTGCTAAGTTAAAACCTGTTTTAAGCGCAGCAGTGTCTCGGTAAAAGTTGAAATATTTCTAACATCTAGTGCTTAGTGTTAAAGGTTTGCAGAGGTTTGCAGTGGACGTGTAACCCTACTTCCTGCTCAAATAGTTCATTGATACATGTCATATTAATACAAAATAAAATGACATCTTACTTTACTTGCAAAATATGAGCAGGAAGCAACATATAATTGTAATGTGGAGTACATCTGCAGTATAGTTAGCTAGCAGAATTAGCAAAATATTTCCATCATACGGCCTCGGGCCTTTGTGAGCTGCTGTCGGTATTTTTCTTTTTTTTTTTCCTGACAATTTGACGGTAGAAGGATATTACTAGATTTGTAGTGTAATCAAGCTTGAGATCTTCCAATATGGATTGAAGGAGAGCACAAAGCAGATCACCTCTTCTGCTTGCTTTATAATAATATTACTAATGTCATGAAAAAATTCCTACACATTACATCTCGTACTTCTGCTGTGCGTTTCACATCAGCACTGCCCTCTAGTTATTTGGAGTCCTCTGTGTAAGATAAGACGAGAAGTGATAAAGAACTCAGTGTTTGGACTCTAAAAGCGATGCTGTGGTACAGTAACAAACATCAATGTGTGTTTGTTTGTTTGCGTCGGTCGTCTGCTGAGCTGAAACTGTTTATTAGATCACCTTGATAAAAATAAATACTTTAAATAAAAGCAACATGGTGGATATAAACGCATTATTAGTGTTTTAGTGATTGTGACTTTTGATAAGATAGACACATTTTACAAAGGACCTTGCTTAGACCATAAAGCCATTTCATGTTTGTTTTTTTACCTTTTACAAATGTTACCTCCTCACATCCTATGGAATCAAGATGGGTCCAGGTCATGGATTTTTTAGGAAGCGTGATGGAGAATACGATGTGACCGCAAACCCCTCAAAAGGGTCTGGCAATGCCTGTCCAATGAGGGAACGGCTGTGCTGTCAGGCCCTCTGACACATCCATAATTGCCTACTCTATCTATCCTGATGGAGCTAATGACCTCATCGGCAACAACGGACCTTAGTCACGTTGGACAATAACAGACCCAACAGAGTTCAAACATTTACAGGCTGTAGAAGTAACAATCATGGAGACATTTCACTTCACTGATGTGCCACATTGCATTTTGTTTCTTCACTCTGACATCCTGCCCCTTATATTATATGGCGTTCGGCACAAGTACCATAAGAAGTGGATTGAAATTATAAATTTCAGCAAAAATTAAATTAGTATTTTCAGCAAAAATACACTAGTCTGCTTCACACTTTTCACATTTATGGATTTTCTTTTGAGCAACGAGAAGGAGATTATTTGGGTATATGATAATACTAAAAAAACAACAACACACACACACACACACACACACTGGAGGGACTAAAAGAAAAACATGGTTCAAAAGTCACTTATACACTAAATCATACACAAACATAAACACGTACCACATGCTCTCACTAACAGACACAACCGAAGACAAAGACAAAGACACACAACCACACACACACACACACACACACACACACTCACGAGGACACGCAGAAACAGATTAAGTCCAAATCAATGGCTGTGGCTGGAATGGGAGAGAGATTTCACCCAGGGTTCTCATTAAGGTCTGACACATGCGGCAAAGGCTCCAGGGAGTGTTATTACCAGGGTGATGGTTGATAAGATGCTCGTTTCTCCACGGTGCGTCCCGCGGGAAAAATGCATCGTGCAGCCATGGAAACCATAAGGCTAGGTGTTATGCTATAATTGGACCAGCGTTTTTAACAGTGCAGCTGCACAGCCAGGTATGCCACCGTCTTCAAATGAGAAATTATAGTGCGGCAAACAGCAGAGAAAATGCTACGGGTTTTCAAGTTTCTTCCTGCACGGTTCTTCTTTGTTATCCCCGGATCAAACAGACACACGAAGAAGAGACCTCTGGAATTTGCAAGCCAGATGTTTGAGGAAAAAAAAAATTATGATAAAATAAAATAATCACACAAATCGACCCAGATAAGTTAAAAGTTAGAGCGAATAAATTTGTCTTCTTCGATATATGAGGGGGCAAACCTGAAGAAAAAACTTCTAAAGAAAAGGCACATTTTAAGTTAAATCGAGATGAAAACAGTGTTACGAAACAAGGTATAAGATGGAGAAAGAGGAGAGAGGAGAGAGGAAAGAGGAGGAGGAGGAGAAGAGGGGAAAGATGGTCGACGGCCAATCCCTGCTCAGTCTCTGTAACTTGGTTGATTACGATCAATTTCCCTGGTATCGATGGCCTCCCTGGCCCTGAGCTACAATCCCTCCTGCACTTTGCATGGTACGTGCTTTGTGTACCATGACATGGCTCTCTCACTCCACCACGCCCTCCCCAACCCCAGGCTCTCCCCCACCTGCAGTGCTCAGATCCTGGCCTTGAGAAACATCAGCAGCCCAGGTAACTGTGTGTTTTTTGGAGGGGGGATTTGAGGGTACCGAACATCATTAGAAAAACACCAATCTCTCAGCGTCTATACGTTCTCCGAGACAGTTCAATATTCTGGGCGAGAGCAGCATCCCTCACCGGTTGCTTTGAATATTTTCGAGCGCGGTAGGTGTAGAAAGTTTTGGGGTTTGGTGTTACTGCAGCAGCATAGGAGGGAGAGAGATTTTTTTTCCCCCCCCTCTCTGTCAGGACTGCAGCGGAAGCCGACGGTTTGAGCTTTCGCTGTCCATCACATTCACCGGCGCTCAGGAAAAAACTCTGGGAGACTATGTAGAGACAGAAAAAAATGACGTGGTGAAAAAAAACCCCGGCAGCAAGGTAGCGGGGACCGAAAGAGAAATCTGTGTCTGTTTTTGGTGAACGCGAAACTGTCCTCCCCTCCCTGCGTTGCGCGAGGACACATCCCGCATCCTCTATCTCTGCACACTTGGCACGCTCTATCTGAATTAATTGCATCTCCGCGAGGGAGAGCGAGATGGAAAGGGAGAGCGCGGGAGAGAGAGAGAGAGAGAGAGAGAGAGAGAGGTTTAGTCCTTCTGTTGGGCTGGTCTTGCTACAAGGGGAGTCATTTAAAATTCTGCCTCCCATGTGGTTCCTGGTTTCCAGTTTAATGACCCCCCGCCTCTCTCCCTGCTTTTACCCCCTGACTTTCCTGAGCTTGGAGCAGCTAAGCTCAGTTTCCTATCTCCGTGTGCGCCGAGATACACATTATTTATGCATGTATACAAAGAAATAATTAAAAAAAAACCAACACTTTTTAGTGAAATGCATTATGGCCATTAGTAACAAAATATCTTTAGTCCCTTTCCTTCTCTGTGTGTCGTCTCTGCAACTAACACCCCCCCTCCACCTCGCACAAATCAACCATCACTGCCATCGATGATACAACTCTCTGCCACCATTCCATGTAGTGGTTGCCAATTATGAGGTCCACCATTTTTAACTGGGAAAATGGCCGCTACCTGTGAAGAAGGGCTTTTCATCGGGCTGTAACTCAAAGAATAAAATAAAGAAATGTCTTACCTTTTGGTTTTTCAAAACATTCAAACATGCATGACTACCTGACAAACCCCTTTGGATAGTTTACTGCTGCAATGCAAAAAAAGCTTCATAAGAGGTACGACAGAGATGAGCCTTTTTCCTAATTCTGTGAAGGAGTCGCTTTCTCACGCACGCACGCACGCACAAACACACACACACACACACACACACGCACGTGTGTGTGTGTGTGTGGGGTGGGGGTGGAGTGGTGTGGGCTGTAGGACAGCGATGGTCCACAAGGTCAGAGCAGGCAGTGCATGGTTGTTTTTCTCCGGTTTTTTTCTCTCTCTTAGTGGTTGAGCTGTGCGCTGTCTCCCCGGGTCTCTCCTCTATCTGGTCAATACCTCCACGCAGCTTCTGACGATCAATGCAGGGTCAATACCTCTCAGACGCCTGCCTCTTTGTGCGCTCACTGATTTAGCTACCACCTACCCAGGCCAGCTTCTTTTTTTTTTTTTTTTTACTTTTCTTTCTTTCTCCCTCCCTCTCTTTTTTTTTTATGACCCACTCACTTAAAATACGTAGACGTGCTGAAATTAGAGACGTCGTAGTAAATCCGGGATGCGGTGCGCACACTTTTTTCCTGCCAAGCGGCATAAACCTAGCCCCTCATCAGGCATGCACACAACTGTGGTTCTGCTGTTTCTGCTGAAATGTAGCCTATTGTCTGCTGAGATGTTTTTGCTTCACTGCACCTTTTTACTGAATGAAAAAAATATTCATCTCATGCAGAAACCACCAATCACACTCCACTACGAAGTATGAATACCAGCTAAATACTGTATACATGCAGGCAGTGTGATGATAATATGCTTCTGATGGATTGTCAGATTCTGCCTGATTCACCTGTAGATGGGGCCAGATTAAGGCCAAAATCCAAACCATGGAATACATTGGAGCTCGCAGCGGCCACAGCGGCTGTCAGGTGAGCCACGTGCACGCAAACAATCAGACACTAACAATAAAGTGGTCTATTTAAGCTGTACCGCCTTACACTTATTCCTGCTGCACGTTCACATTAGCGCTGCTGCTGCTACTGCTGATTGGCGTCGGCGAAGCTTCCCTCCGCCACCCCTGCCTCCAACTGCATCGGTTCTTGGTTTCGCTGCGTAGAGACGCTCCCTACTGTGCAAGTCGTGCTGGCTTATGTCATGTGACTGTTATAATGACAGCATTATATCGCCAGGAAAATGTCTGTTTGTTCTGTACAAGCTTTGGGGGCTTGTTTGTGCTCCCTCCCTTTTCTTTAGCACGCTCGCTCGATTTTGAACACGGTGCCTGAAAAAGCAGACAGCAAATATGACTGTGTTAGCACTTGTTGCTAATGGTTTAATCTCCAGGACAAGATTGAAAATGATTCATACGCTATCAGGGTGTCAGTATTCCCTTCTGTCATTCATAATGTTGTTTGATGAAATGTGGGCAATTATTACACACAAAATATGAAATCATGTTTGAAATTGTGAATGGAAGATTGATTCACATCAGCACAGATGAGAAAGAGGAAGGAAGCGGACCACTGAGGTGTTTTCTTCACTGGTCGACTAATGTACAGTTTTACTGCCTTGACCATGTTATTTAAATAGATTTGTCTGAGAATTTCTATCATTAGCTAGTTGGAGGTGGTGTGACTAGACTAGAATTACAGAGGAATAATAGCAGTGTGACAGCTGTTGTTACTCCATTATCAGACCACCAGTTTTCCCCATTGGTCAACAAAACAAATCATGGGCTTCATACTGAAAAAATAGAAATCAACAGTGAGAAAAAGACAGGGCGTTGGTGTTAGGCACCCTGGTCTGCTATGATCAGTAGCTCTATCACTATCCCCTAGATAATAGCCTACTGGGAATTAACACTACTGTCGGAAATAAATAAAATAAATTATGCTTAATATAAAATAACAGCATTGTATGTTTATAGCGTTGTATTCAAAAGCACAATCTTGCTCCCATCCCCTTGTTTTTCCTCATTACATCAAATGTTGAATGTTGGTCATGATGCATTGGTAAGGCAACATTCAGAAAAACAAAAAAAAGATTCCATGTTGTTAAGATGTTTTGACTGATGTGTGAGGTTTATCAGGTGATTGGTTAATTCTAACATGACATTCAATTAATTCAATTTGGCTTTAAACGGCTGCTCCATCAACGACACCATGGCGACAGCTACTTTCCAAATCAATGTGTAACCATATACTGTCAATAAGCCCTACAATATAACATTGTTTTGCACTAGATTATTTGTGCAATTCAAACAATGACCTACATATTTCAGGAGGATGTAGAGCAACATTCTTGATTCACTCATCAAGCCTATGGCTAGCCTCAGTAAATGGCAGTAAATACAGTAAATGGTTAGCCTCAATTCACTGGGAAAGAACTTGAGAAGGCATGGGCAAGTCCATGGTGAGTCAGGAGGCTCAAAAACTAAAAAAATTCAAAAGCTCAAAAGATTACACTCATTTGGACTCATACAGATCATTTCTCCCACCACTATCTAAACACTGGACTTCTGTATGTAGTGGCAATTACAACATGTCACACCTAATCTTGTGTCTTTGCTAGCGCCTACAATCAGTAGCTAGCTAATCCTATCACTAACCCACATCTTTCAGTTTCCACCAATCCTTGACACACGTTGCTTCCAAAAAATGTTAAAATGAACTGCAGTCCTCTTGAGATACCCAAACTATTTATAGAATATAATAATTTACCCATTGATTTTGCTATTATTTTGTATTTTTCCAATTTCATTGGATGTACTAGCAAGCAGGCACATAGTGCGGGCCTGGGTGTATTTGAAAGGGGACTAATGATGAACAATTTTGCTCTAGTAGCATTCAAGAGTTTAATTACCCAATACCCACTAAACCTCACTCATGTGTGAATCACACACCTCTCTTTCCCTGTCAATCTGTGTTTTTTGTCAGAGTTTTGTTGTAGTAGGCCTGATTAATTTAAAACACCCCCCAAATGATGAATTCACTCACCCATGGTTGCATATGTGGTAAACACGGGCTAATAATAATCTCTGGTGAGCAACATCGGTATGGCACCGCACTGATCTGGTACATTGTGTGCTTTCCCTCACATTTGATTTTTGCCAGAAGAGCAACTGTGCATGCTAAAAGTTTGGTCCAGCCAACTTTGTCCAGACCCACCCACCAAAGACCTTTTGGCTTCACTACTGCTAGCAAGAAGGCTAAGGGCTAGTTCCTATTAATGCAGAGGGCAATGGACATTCACATTGTTACACCTGTTCACACATTACGATGTGTGAACAGGTGTGGATTTTGTAATGTGTGAACTAAAGGCAGAAATGTGCTGAAAGCATCGGACACATTTTCAAACGTGCCAATTGTTTTCAGTTGCCCAACGCGACCACCAAATCATCAACTGTTGCATCAAACCGACTTAACACAGCTGCTCGATCTGAAGCATCATCAGAGGACAGAACCGCAGTGGCCACTGACTTATTTCAAGGTAAAATGGTGACGTGATCTGTATGTGTGTGCTCACATGCAGCAAGAATTACATTTTATTGACATGCCTATTTGAATAATCCTGCCTTCGAGCATGCCAAGATGAACATGCATCGCTTGCCGTGCACAATATTTATGTTTCTGCTGTTAAATTAAGCAGCAGTCTCAGCCGTATATACTCGCCCTGCAATCATCAAGATGAACTTTACCACAATGGCAACTTGAGAACTGTATGAGCTGTATAAGCTTGCTGCCCGTACCTCCCCCTACGGCCAGAAGTAGAAGAGTCATTCATGAAATTGTGTGCGTTAATGAAGAGGTGACCGCAAAAGCTCCTTTTCCTCTAATCACTCATGTTGCAGTTGCATTCTGGGACTAGGAGCTGGGCAGAGTACCAAGTTGTCTCAAATCACTTTTTCATTCACAAAACCTCAGTAAAACTTCTAAGAGTGGACGAACATGTGCAGAAAAAGGTATAAGGTATTCCAACCAAAGAAAGTAGTCAGTGTAAGTGTTTTAATGGATTGAAAGGATTACCTAAGGTTTCTACCAATCCTTTCATACTCAACAAAAGTGTATTTGGAATGGGCTAGTCTGGAATATAAACCCAGCAAATGACTTACAAAGACAGTGGCTTCACACTGAGCAGGTAATTTAGCCAGTAGCGTACAAACATAGCTCACGCAGGCTATGGTGTCTCTCTGCTAGGCTTCGCCACCTACTAAGAAAATGGGGGACAGGTACAGTAGCATTAATGGGAATCATTTAGTATCTCATCAGGCTGCCCCTCACCTCTCACTGCCTCCCGACCCATGCTCGACCTTGCCCCTGCTTGCCACTGATATAGTAAGTGTAAGTGTCAGTGCTACTGATGCTTCAAATCCCCCACCTTCACCAGTAGCATCAAATGACACACAGCAATTACCCCTTCCCCTGTGCTCCAGCCTTACGATGATCATCCTCTGCGTTGATAGGTAACTAGCTAAACTTCCAGCTACGTTTTCTGTCTGTATTTGTGAGCAAATTTGTGACTAAAAGCTGAAATGTTGAACTTGAATACTGAATATTGGCCTTTGTTTGTCTTTCATTACAATGATAATAACTGTGCTAAAGGTGATCAAACGCTAAGCTAACACACACACACACACACAAGATGACGCTCATCAATCCCACGGTTTTGAACACCACCCTTGTAGTTGTAATTGGCTGATAAAAGTGTTTTTTTTTTCAACCTTTATTCCCATTTGATGGTTTCAGTCAGCGTTTTCTCCTGTGCTGGCACAATGCTCACGTGGAACAAGGTGAGCAGAAAGCTCTAGTCTCCTCTGAGGTTAAAATAATGTTAAAAGTTAACTGACCTTTATTTTATTTTATATTGTGGTTGTTGTAGATTTTCATTTGTTGAAACATTTGCTGAATCATTGGAATTTGATAGCACTGTGAAACATGTGTCTAAGATTTTTTGGAATATAAAAGAAATCATGAACGATAAAGAGTAGTGAGTGAGGTTGATGGGCTGTCCCTGAGCAGACATCCAGGTATTAGTGATGACACTTCAGTGATGGAGCATGTGATGTGTCAGAGCAGTGTATGGTTGTTGTGATTTTTTTCCCCATATGTCCATATTAGCATGATATCAGGTGATAAATCCATAAATCCAGTCTGAGAAGGTAAACTGTGATTTTGTACTCTTTATATCTTAAGCAGCAGCTGACTAACATCCCTCTGCTAAAGTGACAGATGATTTGGAGGCCCCTGTGGAGCCCAGTGACATTATGGTAATTGTCATTACCGGGTTTGGAGTGCGTGCGTGACTGACGCCATTAGAGAAAGTGCAATTACAGTAGGCTTTGGTGACCTTGCTGACTAGAGGAGGTCAGGGCTTCTCATTAGAGTGTGGTGGAAGGCAGCCCAGTGTCTCCACTGTGCCAATCAATAAGAGCGTAGCTCGGTGTGCGCTAATCACAGCTTTGACGCAGCCTCACGCCCCGCCACCCCCCATCACCCCACAGCCCCACGCTGCATTCCCACTACCCTTCCTCTGTCGCACCTTTTAGCTCCCTTATTACCTGAGCACAAGCACACAGCCCTCTTCACTACAGCTCCAAATGTCAAAATTGGTTTAAACACATGCTAGTTATACAATATTATATGTACAAATGTTCATGCGCATGCAGGAAAATTATGGAGATGTTTACAAAGGAAAAGCCTTTGCAAATAACCTTTACACGCATCATTATATACAACTATGTGTGGTGTAATATTAGGATACATTGCATTAGATGCAGTAATTGCCCAATTTGAGAGAGCACAGGTTATATTCATCCATGTGGAATAATTTTATTTGGATAGCATGTATTACTCTTTAGTCCTTTAAGAAATGGTTCCTACAGTATCTGGTAATTCTTAGTAGTTCTTAAGGTCTTCTTAAGTAAAAAAAAAAAAAAAAAAAAGATCATTGACCCTCTTAGGTATTAAGAAAAAACATTATGTTAAAGGGGGGGTATTATACTCATTTTGGGCTATTTAAAAGTGTTTCCAGGGGTCTTGACAAGATACTTTTGAAGTCGATATCAAAAACAATCCTAAAACCAGCTTCTGTGGTGTGTGTTTCAGTCTCATTTTCTCCATTGTAAAGAACAGGCTGTTGTGAGGGCGTGGAGGTTGTGTGTAATGAGCACTGCTCTGATTGGCCGCCTCTCGCCTCACTCATGGCATCAGAGCAGCGCTCATTACACATAACCTCCGTGCAATGAGCTCATGCTGCTCAAGGTAAACAAATAAGCTTGAAATCTACCATAACCATGGCGGCAGCTCCAGACCCAAAACACTGAGACCCGACATGTTTGAGCCGGAGTCTGAAGAGGCAGCTGAGGTGCTTCCACTTTCTCACTGATAACAATTCGGTGTAATATTGTACTTTGTTTTGTGTATGTGGGTGTGTGAGCGACACTCTCTGCAGTAGCCGGTCTGTTTATGTCTCATGTCCATAAGCTTATTGAATACAACTTGCAGACAAGCTAGGATTGACAATTTCGTTGAGCTAGTTAGCCAATATATTATTGGATGCAATCTATTTGCATCCAAACAGCACAGCCAAACAACCAAACACAATTGTACTAATGGTGAGCGTGACACATTCGACAGACTTAGAAAACAGACACTGGTCCCAACAAATAACTTCAAGATGAGTCCTGACTCCAACCAATAACTTTACTTTACTTTTAATGACTCCAGCTTTAGTTTTCTTACTTCTTCCACAAGTCCGTGGCTAGCCCCGCTAGCTCGTTAGCTACCAGCAGTTGAATATACTAACCAGACTCATTTGTAAATTACATCAAAACATGGTGACACTTACAGATTCCAATTTTGCAGATGGGTCACGTACCTTATGAATTGCTCCATCTTTAAGCTTCAATTTAGATGATAATCCTGCCTTTGCTCAAGCAGTCCAGGAGTGATCATCACATACAGAAAAAATGAGCTAACTGTAGCCGAGCTAACTGTAGCTGTTAAAAATAAAATTAATCCGCTCTGTCCTGGCATTTTCACGTGTTGGGAGACTGTGCAGGGATCTATGTTGCTGCCTGCATCCTACAAAATAATAAATGGAGAGTTGATATATCTCCATAGATATGTTGTTTTAGCTTGACTGGTCGTAAAGTAATGGTGCATTCCAGTGTACTCGGAAAAAACAGCGTCCGAATGTGATATGCAAGAGCTACATTTTGAGATGAGGTAAATGGGATTGGTTGTTCACCTGGGCGTGGGCATGCTCTGAGAGGGGTTGGATTATGTTAAGAAGTGCCCGTTATGACGTCTAAAGGGGCTAATTTCTGAAACGGCCTGTTTTTGGCCCAATTTTGTGGATTTTTTTTTTTAATTGGAAAACTAAAAAAGCTAAAAAATGACAATTTTCAAGTCATTACCGTATAACGCTCACTGTTTGAGTCTCCATAATTTTAGCCACACCCCTACAATTGCACCCTGGAAACCAGACTGTATCACTGTCCATCATAGCTACACAGGGAGTAGTATTTGCGCTCCTAGGTCTGAAAATGTGTGACATTAACAGGTGTCATTACGGAACATGTATTTTTTCATATTTTGTAAAACTTTTATTTTAGGGTCTAAATCCATGATCCACAGCCATGAGCCAGCTAGCATTTTGGATGTACGCCAGATGGTCACTACCATAACGGTCACTACCACAACAAACTACATTGCTACATTGTGGTTGCTACAGTTAATAACATGCATTCATGTTTAATTTAAGAATCTAAATATAATAGTCATTAAATCTATTGTTTGTTTAAAGACAGGGAATTATTTGACAGGGAGTAAATAAACATACTGGCCTAATCAATCAGCTTTGCTATATGGAGTAGTAGAGTCTATATCAATGTAACATTACTGCTGATGTACAATGAAAATTGAAAAGTATTAATTCTACACAGTTGACACTGCAAATCAAAGATTATGGGCCTTTCAACCTTTTTGGGAAAGAACAAATCAAAGTAAATACTCTTTCTTACAAGTGAGTGTTGTGTCAGTGTGTGTGTGTGTGTGTGTGTGTGTGTGGGCAAGGCTACATGTAGTACTGTGTGAATGAAGCCCATGTGGTTCTGATTGGAATTTAAAACATTGCGACTTCATGCAGCTTTTTGCTGTTCACACTGATTAGAAAACATCAGATCTGAGTCACGTGAGAAATCAGAATGGGACACTGTCAGCTACAGTGTGAACGTAGCCCTACTGAACTGGCAGTAGATAACTGGGTTTTAGACTAAGCAAAATGTCAAAATGTTTTCAGTTTAAATGCCAATTGCCAGGAGTACTTTTATTTATTTTACTTATTTAAGTTTTTCTACCTGTCAAGACAAACTATTTCTATGCTGAGGAATTGATAACGCCCCAGCTTTGTGATCGTGTGTTGCAGTGTGCTCTGTCCGGGGTGGTGTGAGGTATGCAGTGTGGCTTGGGGGCAAGCAGTCAGGCAGACAGGCTGTGAGCCAGTTGTCCACAGAGACAGAGGGGGAGGGGAGGCTGGCCGGAGGGCTCCAGCTCTGCCACAGCTCTTTCCGCACTGTTTGCACTCCAGTGGTTTAGTCACCAGCCGCGCCTATTAAATCAAGGGCCCCTTCGACAAAGACTGCCAATTATGCCCAGATGAGATGCCCCCCCCCCACCACCACCACCCCACGGCTCCCTTTCTCATCCCCACCCCGGTTTTGTCCCTCTTTTCTCAGTTTTATCCTGCTTTCACGATTCTCTCTCACACTCCATCTGACTTGTTTTTCCAGGATATTGTCCAATGGGAAAACACCACGTCACATCTCTGCCCGTCTCCTGGTACCTTTGCAACTCACGCAGCCCTTGTAAAGAAAGAAGGAAAGACCCTTACATGTTTTTTTTTTGCTTTGGCATTGGCAGCTGTAATTGTGGTCAAGGCCTAAAATTAGAATCCCAAGGCTATTCTGGTTTCTTGCCTCCTGTTGCATTGTTGCATGTATAGGGAGTACAAACCTGAACATGAACTACATGTATTCCAATGGTCTGCCTTGTGACAGACGTCTTACCTGGTTAAATGACTACACTGACATTTTGGGAAATTATTATGTAATGCAAGTTACCTATGAAGCGCTTAACACACTGTATGCTAACATGTTAGCATGTGCACGGGACAGAGATATCTACCAGAGACACAAGAGATACATTTTGGTGGTACCCCCATCATAACATTAAGCTGACCAGTGAGACAATTTCACAAAAAGTCGACGAAGGGTTGAAATCAGGGAAAGTTGAGATCATTTAAAGTTTATTTGTCAAATAAGTAAAAAATAATCGCATTCATGACTCAAATTCTCTTATCCTCTCTGTGAATTTAGGTCCACCACACCAGATAAGTGGTAAGTGGATGTGGAAGTACACGCTTGTCTGCGCATATGGGTTTTGCCATGTTGGTGTGTATGGGAGGTGGGGGGTTCAAGCAGGGCAGTGCTGTTTTGTCAACACTACGTCTTTCTATAGAAGCTCTCCCTAAGACTGCCCCAAGCTTTTCTCACCTTCACTAACACTAACACACACATACACATTATCTGTCACCCATACACACACTCTTCTTACCATCTTGCTACACTATGTTTGCTACATTTAAGGTAATGGATGTAACTGAAAGACAAAGTCAACATTTGAGTATTGCCACTATCACAGGTAGGCTACAAAGATATGGCAGCCCCTGCCACATGAATACCACAGGCTGGGTCTCACTTAGCACAAGCCCTTGCCATAGTAACTAACTAAGGTTGACATCTGAAAGACAGGCTTGATCATAGCTATGAACCTCATAGCACTAGATGATGGTGCAATGCATAGTTGGTGTTGGGTTTGCATCACAGCAAAACGTGTGATATATAGTCAGTATCTATGCCATTTTACATCCCATTTCTGCACCATTTTGGTATATCGACTGGTAAGCCCACTGGTTTGGCAAAAGCCACTTTAGAGCACAACTAGTGCACATAGAGCAGAACATATATATAACGAAAAAAACGTTATGCTCTAGTTTTCTGCTGTCTGTACTGCACCTGTCACTCAAACGTCAGATATGCATGAGTGATTTAATGCATAGTCAAACTTATGCTGGTAAATATTTCAGTAATGCGACATTCAGTAATGGCATCAACCCCCTAAGTGAAAGTACAAATGCGGAAATGTCTGGCTAACAAACAGAACGTCTCCAACACGCAGCATCTAACTGCTGCATACAGTAGAGGCAGAGCTGCTGACCATTGCACTAAATAATATGGAGTCAAGTATGAGTGGGCGGTGGAAATGGGAGAAATGTGTGTTAAGGTATGGATTTGCCAGACACAAGAGGAAAGGGAACCTCCACAGGCTCAATGTTGTATTGGAGGTTAAATTGACGTTAAATTAATTCACCCGTCTTTTTGATTTGCGAAATAACTTTTACTTTTAAAAAAGTTCACCAACTGGAGCTCATCATTTCCCCACCTATTTATCCCTGCGTGACTGCAGAAGTGCTCATGGAATTTCAAATTAAGTTTTATGAAAAGGTCAAAACACTTCAGTGTGATATTTGCCCCCCAGTTACAAAAACCTGCTGCACTGACTGCACTATCGAAACATCCCAGCGTGCCGGTACATTTTCCGCCTCGCCAGTACCCAAGTAACGGGGCTGAACGGCGAAGGCTCTCGGTTAGGGAGATTTCGGTTTGTACGTGGGCAGAGCGTGGTGCTGCTTGTTGTGTTGTGTCGGGTTTTGGCTGCCTAGCGCTCCATCCCCCCCCCCCCCCCCCCCGTCTTCCTGTGGCTGCTCGTGTTGAATTCTAAACCCCGGCGCTGGCGTACGACGCTGCCAAGGGAACCGGACCCCCATACCTCCAGGCAATGCTCCAGCCCCACGCGGCAGCCGTGCTCTACGCTCTGCTACTGTCGCCCGCTTGGCTCTTACTTCCCTGCGGCGGCCTTGGTCATCGCTCCACCCAGCAGTGACCTTCCCAATGCAGTCGGGACAGCAGAGTCACTCTCTATCTGTGGTTGTATACGCTCCAAATTCAAATCCCCTCCCTCCCTATATCTTTCTCCTCCACTTTTTATTTCATCTCACATGATCCTTCTTGTATCACAGGAGTATTTCGCCACATACGTTGCCATTACGAATCAGATCCTCGCGCTCTTTGGTTGCTTAAAGGTTATTTTACGGCTGTGCTCATCCTAAATTGCACCTTAAATATAAAATGTAGTTTAGCTGATGTTAATGAGCTTGCAAAGAAGATAAAAATCACGATTTACAAAAGACGTCAGAAAACCTAAGGAACATCAAGCAGTGACTCAAGCGTGAGAAGATATGGAGAGAAGCTCAGAAAGGCAGCTGGAGTCGTCCAGTCCCAGGACAGGACTCGACTGGAGGAGTCCGTTTGCCAAGAATGACTCATACTACAGGAAAACACCAATTCAACCATTACCCTCCCCCGCATTTGATGATAAACTCAACTCCCTTTATTGTCGCTTTGAATGAGAAGTCCCCCCCCACCCCAGCCTCCCCGCCCCAGCCTCCCCGCCCTAGCCTCCCCCTACAGCAACCAGCACTCCTGCTCTCCCCCAGATGTCAATAATGGCGTCAGTAACAACGTTTTCAACCAAATGTGAGCCAATCGGGATATTTTACAATGCTGTGTCACCTTACGTTAGTACCGTGTTTTCCAAAAGTCATCACTCCCTCTCATGGGAGGTGCAGGTCAAAGGATTTTGATTGAAATAAAAACAGAGTAATCTATGTTACCCCTGGGCAATTTGCACCAGGGGGGGTTCCTGTGTTGCCTATGGCATTGACTGCATCTGCCTAGAATATAGGCGATGCGTGTCATGCATGCTTCTGTCGCTTCTTGTGTAATTAGAGGTTTTACGGAAGAGCGAGATCAATTCTATGAAAGCGTGCATATTACGCTCACGCTTTTTTGTCGCCGCTGTGAAACACATCTAAGGGTTTTCAGACCCTCTCAATGTATTTCAAGGGCAGTCGTGTATTTAAAACTGCAAAAACTACATCAACACATAAAAATGGCAATAATTCGATAACATAATAAGAAAATGTGATTTGTGTAACCAAGGAATTTTGGCTTGTCGTTCATGTTGAAATAACTGACAAGCATTACCTGAATAGGTCAATACATTCCTCATGACTAGAAACCTGTGAGTCATAATATTACTACTAAATACTAAAAATATGAAACAAAGGCTGTGTTTAGCTTATCAATCAACAGATAACCACAGGACGTTGGTACCACAAAAGCTACCCAGCTAGCTGAGTACTCATCTCTGAACACAGACAGTCAATCACAATGTAACCTGACATCGAGTGATCCTGCACACACAGACCGTGTAGTCGTGTCACACTGTGCGGGTCTGTAGGACCGTTGCTCCTTCGGTGTGATGTGCGAGCATCAAACACGACTTTTGTCAAGAGCCTTTTTTTTATTTTTTTACTTTCCACGAACCACGATTTCTGCCACTCAGCATGTTTGGCATATCTATTACCTGACCTGACATCACCTTGAACCGGTGAGTACACGAACAAGGTCTTACTCCTGTGGTCTCCTTACCCCTGTTGATCCTGGAGGATGAGAGCTGTCAAACCCGATGTCTGTTTTCCATGTTTACCGCCTTTGAACTTGCAATGAGAATGTGGCCGATAGTTTCCGTCTTTACCGTTGCTTTCCGGAGAAATGCGGAAAAAAATGGGGAAGCTCAGTGGCCGGCGGTCTCTGGTTCTACTTGGTAGATCGCAGGTGTGAATGTGTGTGACTGTATATATGAAGCAACAGCATGAGTGTTTAGTAAAAACCCTTCCTTTAATAAGCATTGAGTGAGAAAACCCCAAAAGGGTGCAATGAAAGCCTTGGTTTGCATCATGTCATATTTGGCCAGTAAGGTCATTTCTGTCTCCACGGGCGTTATCATGTAGGAGTATCTTTAACTATTATTATTATTATCGCTAGTTTGACCATTGGCAGTTTGCTGTACCAGCTTATAGTGACAATGAGGGAGAAAAAAAGAGAGAAAATGTCTGGTCTGGGTAGGTACGCTTTTTTGTGGGGGTGACAGATGCTTGTTTACTGGCCTCATTATGTCAGCAGCTGTCCTGAGCGGGTCACGCTGTGGTCCTCCATCCACCTACTGAGACTCAGAAGACCAGGATTTGAGAAAGGGGACAGATTGTAAAGGGTTTCAAATATGGGGGGAAAAAAAGCTTGAGAGGCACTTTATCTGAATTGATGGTCACTTGACCCCTTCAAGTGAAAAATCCAGCTACGGCATGGATCAAATAATGGCTTCGCGTGATGGATTCTTTAAGTTGTAGCGCTCACGTTCGCTACAGAACGGTGTGGTCATGAAACAACAGGTGATGAGAGGAAGGTTGCCTGAAGGTTTTTTGCCACGTCACATTGCTTTTTCGTCACCTGCTGTTGAAGCGGATTGAGCTTTTTTCAAGTTAAAATGCATGTCGCCCACGCGTTGAGTAATTTACCGATTCTCCAACTGATGTCTACAAATGTGACAAAACGATGCATTTGGATACCACCGTTCTTACATTATGTGCGTCGTGTATAATGCCGGGCATGTTTTTTACCGCCCAGATGAGATGATGTGTTGAAATATATGAATGTGTTGTTTTTCTTTCTCTGCAGTCCCCACATCTATAATCCCTTTTATTGAAATCCGTGTCACCTGCCGCCTGCGCAGTCCAGCACCCTGAAGCATTAGACGGCTGGCATAGTGACGGGCACTGCAGTGGGGAGAACGAGAGAGAGAGAGAGAAAGAGAGAGAGAGACAGATAGAGAGAGAGAGAGACTCCAGATTTATGGTCGCTAATGACCATAATGTCTTTCATTTTTCGTTTTTTTTTCTAGGCATTTGTTATATACACAAACAAAATAAAAGCCTATAAGACAGGTGACAGACACACTACAACACAGACGCGTGAGACACTGACAGCACGTCATTTTTCACCAAATTCGGCCATGCGGTTGACATCACCCCGTCGTTATGGCAGCACGCTGTCACAGGGGCTGCCCACACTGTTGGTCAGGAAAGATGGAGTCGCGGCGGTCGGTCTTCCTGGCTGGACGCTTGTTGCCTGTTTTTTTTGTTTTTTTTTTCCCCCCAAGAGTATATTAGCTTACCGTGTTTTTTTTTGCTTCCCTTAAAGCACACCGCGACACCACGCTCGGAGTGTTCTGCTTTGGTGGGAAAGAGAGTGAGATGGAGATGGAGATGGAGAGGAGGGTGAGGTGCACCATGGGGGAGAGGCGTGTAGGGGAGAAGACAGAGTGAGAGTGAACAAGGGAAAGGAAAGCCAGAGGGAGAGAGGAAGAAGGGAGGATTGAGGAGAGAGAGAGCATTAGGCAATTTTGCCAACCCGTGACACATTAATTATTAACAAACTCAGGCTAAATGCGTAAACTCCCCCCTACACCCACCCACCCTCCTCCTCCTCCTCCTTCATTCTCTTCTCTCTCTTCTTTCTTCACACTCACCTCCTTTGTGGAAAGCAGTCACATATACTTTCGCCCACCCCCCCCCCCCCCCCCCCCCCCCCCCTGTTCGGATGCGTACGCACACACACACATAAACACACGCACACCGCGGCGAGGTGGCATGTGATGCTCGTAACATGAAGTGGAGCATGTCAAAAGGTTGGAAAAAGGTGTCAGGCACAAGGCCCCGCGAGGAGTGGGAGGCTGGAGGGGGGAAGGAGGAGGTGAGGGAGGGAGAGAGAGAGAGAGAGAGAGAGAAAGGAGCAGGTACAGGTAAAGGGAGAGAGAGAGAGAGAGAGAGAGAGGGCGGAAGGCAGTTGAGCCTGAAAGAGAAGGATGATAAAAACAGAGCAGCGGGGGAAAGCGTGATAGCAGAAGAAATGAGAGAGAGAGAGAGAGAAAGAAGGGGAGCAGAGAGAGAGAGTGCTTGCACTAGTGATATTCAAGTGTTGCATCTTAGGTGTGGATCTGTATTTTAAGAGAATTGAGATCAACTAATGAGGTTTCCAGCACCGTTCCAACGGTCAACCAGATTTCAGACTACTAAAGAAATACACAGGAACATCGGATGTGGACGAGGAGGAGTGTTATGATTCAACTCCTCTCATAATCTAAATCAGGCGCAATAAAATCCAATCATTTATGTTTGAACATTCATAGCAGTTGAGTTGTGTGGCGAGCAGTATATTTTTTCACGCAGCTCAGATTGTTGCTAATCATTAATAGGTGGTCAGTCCGTTTGGCATTCAGCGTTCTCAAATCAATTGGGTAGGATGTTGTAACAGAATAACATAATCGTGTGTGTGTGTGTGTGTGTGTGTGTGTGTGTTGTGGCAGGCACTGCCTGAGCGGTCACTCTGCCCCTCAGGCGGTGGTGTGTGTTTGGCAGGGAATGGATCCTCCCCCAGGACCGCGGGGAGGAGGTGTATGAGTGTCCCTACAACACTTTTGCTGCAGTCTGTCCTCTTCTACTCTCACAGCAAACGGGGATCCATGGGTGTACGCGGACTTGGGAGGTAGTAAAACAATATACCAAAAAATAGGCAGGGGCAAGTTAGGCCGTTTTTGACTGTGTTGCCCCCCAACGCTGTTAGAGGTTGGGAGAAGGTTGAGGGGTGTGATGTTGCTGCTAGCTACTTTGAAATTCACTTATTAGGGCCACTCATCTAACATCTATTCAAAATAATGTGACAAAATGTATGAATCTAGCGTTAAAAGATCCAACATCTTTTATGTTACAATACGCCTGACACATAGACGACCACTGATAAGAGAAGATTGGATATCATTTACCCAATACTGGAAATATTCATTCAAGCCTCCAGTATAACTAGGCTACATTTCATGAGGGAGTTACAGATTCATTCATCCTCGGGTTTTGCTAAACTGAAATTCAATAATTTAATGCAAAGCGAAAGACAAATCTAGAAACATTGTCCCACACTGTGACAAGTGTCTGGTGAGATAACAAGCCAAAGTTCACCACGTCAAGCTTCAAATCAAAGTTTATATTCACCAACACAATGAACACCAACACAATCACGACGAAAGCATCTCCATCACTATTTATTTAATATAAAACCTTTCCACCTCAAGCCAGCGTAAAAACCTTTCTGCAATAGTGAGGAAATGTTATCAGAATTTTCCATTTCTATTCATCCTTTCTATTTCAATGCATCACTATTTGCACAAATGCACTTCAGAGCTACTGGACGTCACAGTGTGTGTAATGCAATTTTTCAAATGAGTTGAAAATTTGCGGTGTCCCCTCCCCATTTCCGTTGTGTCATCATACGGAAAGTGAATTAAGCGTCACTGCTGATCCAATGAGCTCAAATCTCAGGAGATCCACTGGAAACACACTCAAGAGTGGACGAGTCATTTTACAGCAGCTTAAGACCTTGAAAATATCAAAGTCCAGTGCATCAGTGCAACTTGGACAATATAGTTCTGTTATGAGTCCCCCAAGAAAACAACATTCACACATCATCACTAATGTGTCATTTATGATATCTTATAAACCTGATGAAAAGCTGCCAAGATAGCGTTTATACTATTTCTAATCTTAGTGACCAACTGAGTCATCCCCTCAGTGAATACGTGTCTTCAACCTCTGCCTGTCCCTAGGCCAATTGCACTGCACTGTGCATTTTTTTGCCAGTGGTAGCAGTAATGCCATGTTGACTTTTACGCATGAGAAAATTTCAGACTTGAGTGCTAGCCAGTTGCTCAGGCACTTCACGTCACCTCAGCACCTCACATCGCTTTCACGTATCAGCGCTCTGGTAGAATGGGTAGATACAGCTCCCGTGCCAAAGTGGGCAGTGTTCTCAGAAGGGAAGGTGGCCATGAAAAAACACGTCTATGTGAGAGCGGGGGGGGGGAGAATATTTTCAGTCAAAGCAGTAAATGGAGTATGATCACTGAATCTGAAGGAAGAGTGGGTGCAGGCCTCCTCTCCACAGGCATTCACCTATCAGAGGAGAGGTGTGTTAAAGGGTAATTCTGGGATTTTTCAACTCTATGCTCTAGGCTCTATGTCCACAAAATCGCCTAGCTTACCGCATAATAGATGCCCGAAGTTTGGGAGCTGCTCCGGTCCATCGGCTCAACCGGCAGTCGCGTAACGGCGGCTCAATGGCGGTAACGTAATCCGTAAGGGCAAATCCGGCCGGTCAAAGTACGTCCACTAAAAGTGCTTGTTTTTGTCACGGACGGGCTCAGATTGTTATTCGTGTGTCTGATCGCTACAGAAATAGACCGTTTTTACCCAGAAATAGACCTTTTTTTAACAACAACTCTGAACTCTGAACACTCAACTCTGACAAAGCTGTTTAATGAAAGCAAGAGGATTCACTGTTGCAAGACGAGGATCGTGTAAACAACCGTCCTCTATCCGACAACGAGTGAACCGGAGAAGCTCCCAAACTTCGGGGATCTATTATGCGTTAAGCTAGGCGATCTTGTGGACATAGAGACCGGGTTGAAAAATCCTGGAATTACCCTTTAAAAGTACATGCACAACATACACGGTTAAACTCACAAACAGATGGAGGCATCCTTGGTAATGGATGTTGTAGCTTATCCATGTCCAAAGTGGATACTACAGTATATACATTTGCCCTTTTGCTCATTCGGCTCAGGGTAGGTTGAAAGAAACTAATCAACAAGTGGCTCCCTGCTAGCCCAAGAAGCCATAGTTCTCAGAGCTCAATCGTCTACTGTATGTGTTTTACCAATAGAGGGCTTTAGGGTGACATAACACACTGTGGCAGCCATGGTGGAGGTGCCAGTGGCTATGAGAGGCATCATTCCTGGTGGGGTCTGCACACAGTCAGCGTAGTCGGAGATATCAGGGCTCATTTTCCTACCTGCAGAGGAAGCCGTTTTCCCACCAGTCACTTTTGTCTAGGATGAAAAACAATGTCTGCAGACTCAGACATGTTACATTACATTACAGAAGACGCTTTTATCCAGAGCGACTTACAAAGGTACTTGACACCATGTGGTGATCGAACCCATGACCCTGAAAGAGTGACACCCTGAGAGTGTCATGCACTACCTACTGAGCAATCCTCAATATTTCCATAAAATCCATAAGACAAATATAAGGGTTTAATTCATACCTTTTAAATAAATCTTGACAAACTATGTGTATACACATATATTTCATATATATATGAACAATCTCACACACTGACACTAACAGATGTGTTCATTCTACCCTACCTGCTGGAACAGTGGGGCTGTGTGTGATGGGGCCACCCAGGGAGGTGAGACACATTCCCAACACCATGTCATCAGGAGCATCATCACTGTAGCAGCTACAGCCACTGGAGACTAGCATGACTTGACAATCGTAACGTCCGGGTTGTTTCGTTTTACGTTTGATACGGATTGAAACCATTTTGTTCACTTCTGACATCCAGGTCACAGAAGTGATGTCCACCAGCGGCGTTTACATCAACAACGGCCACACTTCTGTTTGTTTGTATTTTTTTCTTCAGTTTTTTGTGAACAATATTAAGTTGGCAATAATAAAAGCTCTGTGCCTGTTAGATGAGGTGGTGTGGTGTCCATGGAAAAATTATCTTGCTGACCAGTTGATGCTAACCCTCTCTCAACTCCCACAACACACTGTCTATCTCTTGGCATGATAAAGAGGTGACTTACTACATGGCCTACATTTTATTCGTCATTTTAGGATTTTATTGATAACTTTTTAGGCCGTGCATGTTTTTTTATGTCCTGTGTTTTCTGTGAAGCACTTTGTGACAAACTTGCAAAAAAAAGCACTCTATAAATACACTTGCCTTGGTAACACGAGTGCTCGTGTTTCTGTGAGATTTGAGCTTTGTGAGTGGTGGCCAACTCCATCACAGTCAATTTGTGAAGCGCGGCATGCTTCTGATCATCATATGTGTGATTTCTATCCCTAGCTCATCTTCAAATTTATGCGCTAATATGACAGAGAGACTAGAAATCTCCTCAAGTCTGCTGTTGAGTGTGAAATACTTTCTTTTTTCACGGTCTTTTAGGATTTTAAAAGCTACATAGTGCGTATGAGACAGCAGCTGACTTGCTTCACATTAAACGTGTTTGTGCACACTGAATAATGTGCGCGCTGAATAGATGCATTCAGTGTTTATATCCTTGTATTTGTGTCTACTGGGAATAGACAATGTACACTAAGCAGGCACAGCAGGCTATGAAGGCTCATTGCCAATCATTATTTATCAGATTTATATCTTTGCCTATCAACAGGAGTCCTTCCAGATTTGTCCAGATTTTAATAATAAATATGAAACATAGTCAATAAATCCAAAAGGCCCCTGACTGGACTAAGAGGCAAGAGAATGACTCAGCCTGAATGGTCAAATCGCACGTACAACTGTGTTAAATATTGTGTAGCGTAGTACCTCGTCTGTCTGCCCTTTGTCCTTTGTCATGTCATCTCTGAATCTGACCGTGTTATTACCAATACACATGACTGATTCAACAGTTCCTCGTGCAGTTGAACTAGCGTGGGTGCCTGCATATAAACTTTAGATAGAGGAGAAGAGGTGGGTGAGAGCATATGTTAGAGTATTAAGTAACATCAATAGAGGGATACTTCATACCAACTAGGTTGTATTAGTGTTCCCATTGATATTATATACTACTTTATTCTCGACAGTCGCAATGCAAACATTAATACAGGTAGACTATGGGTACATATCTTCACTAGACAGCATCACTAAGATACTCATTGCTTCTATGCTGACAGATTTCATACAGCGACCTTTTTAAATGATGATGCTTTGCACAAAATCGCTTTTCATACCTTTAAGTAGATCCCAAAAGTTTCTGAGTTTCTCCGGTCCATCGGCTCAACCGGCAGTTGCGTAACGGCGGCTCAATGGCGGTAACGTAATCCGGAAGGGCAAATTCGGCCAGTCAAAGTACGTCCACTAAAAGTGCTTGTTTTTGTCATGGACGGTCTCAGATTGTTATTCGTGTGTCTGACAACATTACCGAAAGGATCACTACAGAAATAGACCGTTTTTAACCAGAAATAGACCGTTTTTAACCAGAAATAGACCTAGCAAGAGCAAGAGTATTCACTCGTTGTCAGATAGAGGCCGGTTGTTTACACGATCCCCGTCTTGAGTGAATCATCTTCCTTTCATTAAACAGCTTTGTCAGAGTTGAGCGTTCAGAGTTCAGAGTTGTTGTTAAAAAAAGGTCTATTTCTGGTTAAAAACAGTCTATTTCTGTAGTGATCCTTTCGGTAATGTTGTCAGACACTTGTCAGAAACACGAATAACAATCTGAGCCTGTCGGTGGCAAAAACAAGCACTTTTAGTGGTCGTACTTTGACCGGCCGAATTTGCCCTTACGGATTACGTTACCGCCATTGAGCCGCCATTACGCGACTGCCAGTTGAGCCGATGGACCGGAGCAGCTCCCAAACTTCGGGGATCTATTATGCTGTAAGCTAGGCGATTTTGTGGAATAGATGGAAAGCACAAAGTATGCGATGCAGTGGAGAAAGTAATGTTGATGTATTTTATTCTATGTGTTATCCATTTAGCATCTCGGCAACCTTCAGATCTGCAGTATCCTCCCGTCCTTCTTGATACCCCTCTGAGAAACAAACACCGACCTCAGAGGATCTCCATCCCTTCACACATGGCTGACCATAATAGACACATTGTACTTGGACGCTGTCACCGTGGCTCTCCGCGGGCTCTGTCTCCATGGCGCAAGTCTCTGTGGACTTGGTCTCTGAGGACATCTTGCTCTGTCATCTGCTGTGTCTGAGGAGGAAGGAGGAAGCCACTCGAAACACACCCAGTTTGCACATTACCACGTACCCCTTACTCTGTTCCTGAGGGTGTCATTGATGAAACTCAGGGAATTGATGCACTTAAACACTGCATTCTGGCATTACTCTGATTGGCCCAAGGGGGCACTACAATTACCAACAAAGAGACATATTTGTTTGTGATTGGCCCAGAGGGTAAGGGTGGCTTCATTTGTTGGGGTGATTTGTTTACTGTTGTCTTGTTTTGATCTTGGCACAGTTGCAGTCTGCACAACCTTTGCCCCTGTATGGGAAAAACAGCATGTTGACACCGTAGCAGCAGCAAAAGCACATTTTTAGTTCATTTCACAGTTGCACACAATGACATACACACATACGAACACTAAGGATGCAGATAGCAAGGACAGCTGCAGTGACCATGTGGACTGTGAGGACGGTCTCTCTGGCCCAGACAGCCTGGCTCACCATGGCAACACTTCCCACTGTGCAGGCCCCGCAGCTGTATTAGTCTTCTGCACACTGCATGCAAACCAGGCCTGCAGCATCCCCAGCACATGCACACCCAATAAGGCTCACTCATATACACTCTCACAAATGCATCTGTTCACAATCACGCACAAACAGCCGTATTCTAGATTAAGTTTTCATTTTCACAGAGAAGAAAAAAAAAAAACATGCTTCCCACAATTCAATAGCTATCTTGTACTGTAGGTGGTTATTAGTGAGGATTCAGTAACAAAACACAGCAAACTCCTGACTAAATAACTCTTAAAAAGTGTTTGGATCTACTAAATTTCTTCTCAAAGATATCAAAGATGATTAATGTACCACATGAAAGATGAAGACTTGAATCAATGCTTTGTACTTTGTTCAAAGTGCTTGTGTTCTTTGGTCAGCTTGTGATGCTGAGCGGCAGCTGCCTGTGAGGTGTGGCCTCCCTTTCCTGCAGCTCAGCAACAGACCAGACTAGCCAGCAACTCCTAACTGTCGGCCCTCATTCAAGAACCTTTTGACGACCTCATGTGCACCAGGATCACACCCAGGATGCCTCTTGTACTTTTGCTACGGTTACACTTTTACACATTTTGGGGTGATTTTATCAGTTCACCTGTTCACACTAGGCCTAAAAATAGCATCTATATATCTGCTGTGTTTGGATTACACTCTGGATTGTGTCTAGACTATGTAGAATTTTGATCACAATGATATAAACTACAAACTATAAACTTAATGATTTTGAAGATTTGATAGCAATTGATTTGCAATTGAGATGTAACAGGCCACATGACACCAGATCACACACTCAACCTTCCAAATTCTGTCATAAAAGTCAGAGAGACACATACATACATATACATATATATATATATATATATATATATATATATATATATATATATATATGTTGCACCACAGCCACTCTTTCACAGCACATTAAATGGTAATATATATGTTAACAGCATTTAACTCCAAGTAACAATGATTGACCATCCACATCCCAACCTCATTGATTGAACTTGATGTTACAATTCACTGATGATCATAGAGAAGAGGAGAAAGTGGATCAAGATTTGTTGGATGTAAATAAAAGGATGTTGATAACCGGTGTGTGCCAGATGGTATTAAATGTTATTTTCATATTTTCAACACAAAGTTTATCACCAGGAGACTTAACTTCTATATGAACGAGACTTGTCATCATTAACAATGATGCCTTCAGACATTTGAAACAAATGAGTCAGATGCCTTCGCAGACTGAATTGGAATTTACTTCATGGTGGCGTCAGCATGCTGAACTTAGAGATCAGCAGGTGGACTATGGTAAAGATCAATACAGGCAGAAACACAAGGAAAGCATCAGACATGCAGGCTGGAGGGTGATGTAACACGACCTAAGGCAAGCACATTTGAGGTCCACAGCTCTTGGCAACCACGGCTGAAAACAGCTGATTGCATTTCAAAACCTGACTCGGCCGTCTCACCAGCAGCAAATAGACATGGTTAATTTCTTTTGGGCAGCACGCCTGAAGCTTACCAAAAGGCACGTGAGAGCATGAGGTAAAATATTCTGTGTTCTGATGAAATGAAAATTGAACTCTTAAGCTGTAATGCCCAATATCTTCAATTATATTCAAATAGCCTCGAATCCCTTTGAATCTATGGAATGACAAAGCTGTTCACAGACACTCCCCATCCAACCCATCAAAGTTTGAGTAAATGCACAAAAAAATCCAAAATCCAGATGTGCCAAACTGATACAGATATATCCAGGAGATTTGAACCAGTAATCACTGCCAAACGTGCTTCTGTTTTCACTTGTTATGGAGTATTTTGTGTATTTGTATTTGTGTATTTGCGTATTTTGTGTTTTTTTTGACACATAAATCCCAATTGAATCTATTTTGTACAGAGTCTGCAATGTGGACGAAAGTTGTGGGAGCTGAACACTTTCTGAAGGCACTGTAACAAAGGTGACGCAATGACCACAAACAACATGTTGGGCATCGTAAGTATTTGTCTAGCAAGTAGCATACAATTGCTGATGTGGCGCCAAGCTATAAACACTATGTAGTCTAGCTGGTATCCTAGCTGGTCCAAGATCAGGCCATGGAGCACTTTACACTCAAAGAAAACATGTGAGCTGTAGATTCCAGGACTGCTGCTTCAAATCTCCGGCGTGCAGCGCACCTTAAGCGTCAAAGAGCGTCAATTATCACTTCTAGTGAGTTTATGGGCTATTAGTTGGAGGGCGCTTTTGATCGCTCCATAAAGATGTTGAGAAATGAGATGATATTATTTATATAGATTGACAAACAACGGAGCTCTGGGGTTCATCCTTTGTAATATTTATAAAAGTGCGTGCAAATATATAAGGTGCACTTTTTGTAGGTAAATTGTGCAAAAGGTCAAGGAGTTTACAAACCTTCATGCATAACAGTAGATCTGCTCATGCATCCATTTTTCTAGGTTGGTAATGGACTACTTCAGAAAATAGAGGCACAGCGTGGGATGTGTGGCCTGCCTGGTTGATTGGACATCATATATATATACAGTATATACATACATATGGATGTATTTGGAAGTAAATATGTATGGACGTGAGCAACTGCTGAGGTCCTCTCAAAGTAGATCACATACATACACACACACACACACACACACACACACACTCAGTGAGCCCCTGGTTTGTCCCCCTGCCCACTTCCTCTGCAGCCTATGGTGTTTCCGCTGGGGTGAGAGAGTGCCAGCTCCCTCCCCCTGCTTCCCAGTGGGGTCCTGCCTCCCGGCATCTGTCAGGGCAGCTGTCTCTCCTCTCCACTCTGCACTGCACCACCCTGTGCCAGGCCTCCACACAGGACCGTGTGCTACACAGATACACACACACACACGCACTCACGCACTTTATTACAAGATAGGTCCTGTCCTCAAGTAAATCATTTTATTGTGTTGAAGAGTCACCCAGATTGTGAACGCTGTCTTGCAAACGACAGCAGTCATACCTCGTCAGATCCAGGGGTGATGAAAATGTTATCCATGTAGTTTGGGAGTTTTTGGGGGAATTTGATCCCCATGGTGGTAATATGTACACCAAATTTAGGCCAAACTTCCCCAAACCCCATTGCTCTCTACCGGTCTGAATAAAAGACATTGTCACCGCTTTGTTTTCATTGTCCTGTGCCTCATCTCTCTTATTATTAGCTTATTACACACAATAGGCGAGACAGGTAAAGCCAACACATTTAGACACATTTAGAAAAAGTTGCATCTACTCTTGTGAGTTGCTTGTAAGTTAAAAAAAATATACATTTAGTGCATAAAGTTGCAACACATTAATGTTTTCTCTGTTGTATTGTAAAAAGGTGCACAAACAAACACACACACACACACACACACACACACACACGCACACTTTGCTCTCATATTATTCAATTGCGATTGTTATTCATGTGAATAGACCTGGAGAGAGTCTGGAGAACCAACAGGGGAAAAGAGAAAATGGAGAGCAGAGATCAAAGAAGGAGGGGTAGCTCAGGTCCAGGTGTGCCAGAAGCGTCAGGAAGTAAACATACAAGCTCGGAGCTACACAGGTGCTGAAAAATGATCCTTCTCCTACTGAGGCCCAGCAAAGAGGAGGAGGGGGGTGGTGGGGGGTGGTGGGGGGGGGGGGTGGAGCAGGCTGATACTGGAACAGGGCGTGTAGTGTAGACAAGGAAGAACAGCGGACCAGAGAAAGCTGCCCATGTCTGTAGTTTTGGCTGCGAGGCTGGAATAAGACCAGCATCAACAACCTCCTCCCCATCTCTGCTGACAAACACACAAATTCAGAAAAAAAAACGCCTTCACTCCCTCCTCTCCTCCTCTCGCACGTGCAAACACAATTTCGTGTAGTTGCACGCTCGCAAACAAACATGCACACACACACACACACACACACATGCATACACGCGTGCACACACACACACACACACACATAGACAAAAATACGAACGTCTCTGCCCCACCCCCTCCCCCTGGGGGTAGAGGTCCATCCAACACAGATGTAGCCCTGATTAATTGGGCGCAACACAGGGAAGTGGGTCTGGAAACTACCTGGCAATTTCCTGCTGCCTATCCCCCCCCCCCCCCGCCCCCACCTTCTCTCCACCTAAACCCCCCCCCCTCCCTTCCCTCCTCCCCCTCACATTTGGATCACGTAAGTCAGCAGGTGGGCTTGCTGGGAGGAGTGGCTGCCGTGTGGCGTTGATATTCTGCCTGCGTCCAGCTCGCCGGGCGCCCTACATTGCAGGCACTCCCTCTGGCAATGCTCGCCTTGGCAATGGGGCTGAGCGCTGGAAACACTGAGACTCTGACAGACTCCACGGACGCACATACAGGTACACACACACACACACACACACACACACAGAGAATGGACTGCTCTCCAGTGGCCGGCAGAACACATAGTACAGAGAGTGAGATATAGAGAAAGCAATGAAGGGAAATGGGACATGGGAGAGGCAGAGAAATGGATAGACATATTTACCTCATACTCATTCAGTAAACCATGTGGATTACCCAGCGGAGCAGGAGGGAGGCTGTTTTAATGAAAGCACAGGAAGGGGGCAGCAGCTGGTGGCATGTGTTTGAGCCGGGAGGATAAGACCCTTGTGCTGGGCTCGCCAACCCCCCCCCTCCCTCCCTCCCTCCCTCCCTCCCTCTCTCTCTCGCTTTCCTCATCTCCTAACCCTCCCTCAACCCTCCAACCCCCCCCCCACCACCACCACCACCACCCCCCATAGAGAATGAGCTCCTTTGTCCGTTCCACTACTGCCCGTCCTGGAGTTGGGCCTGAGCCGTGGGGGCCTGCCGGTGAGCCAACACCAGAACCAGAGCAGAACCGAGTTGAGCCCCTCACAGCGTTGGCGAGAGCCTGCCTCCACGGACCCCAGCACAGCTCCCCCCGCTCGTCCCTGTGCTGGGAGAGGAAAAAGAAAAATGAGCAAAAAAAAAAATAAAAGACACATCAACAGAATTTTTGGACAATACCAATGAGGAAAAAATGGATGGAGAGAAAAACAAGGAGGGGACAGGGCCAAAACTACGACAGAAAATGGGGGACGTTACACTCTAAAGCCACGCAGTCACAAAATGTCTTAATTTGATTGGAGTGAAGCAATGGAGCAAAACCACATCGCATCAATCAAGAAAACCTGTTTGGTACTTTTTAATAAACACAAACCACATTTGCCATATTGTTCTATCAAATCAGCTAATTTGTAATATCATCAGAGTTGAAATCAGATACTCACAAAATGCCGAAGCAAGTTTCATAATTTGAGTATGGGAAAACATAAATCAATTTCACAGACCAAATCTTGTTTGACATTATGACACAATTATGTCTGCAATTGTAAGATGTATCAACGGCTAACATTTGCGAAAAGTGTTGGTCAACCACTGAACAAAATAAAAAGTAACTGGAAATTCTAGTGCAAAGTATGTAAGAGTAGATAGTGCCTCAAAATCCTGATCTATAATAATAACAAAATATAGCTATTAATATATGACATTATGAACAGTATCACAACAAAACAACAAGCCACTGAGTTATATGGAAGTGTACTGATCACCATGTATTTGTATTTTTTCCTCTAATCTTGTGTACTTTAATATTCCACCATTAATGTGTATATGAAGTTGATCAGAAATCAAAGTAAATACTCACACAAAGTAGAAAAGACAACTAAAGAGAGAAATCACTGCACAGAGATCACACATCGTACATGCGGTTTAAAATTTGAGCTGAAGAAGTAGTGAAGAGGAAGTGGAAGAAGAAAAACAAACGCGATTGGTCAGGTTTGCTTTAAGGTTCATAACGTCTTAGTTGATTAGAAAGGCATTTACTGAACGCACGTCCGATCAGGCGTCTAGTGGAATAGAGCCTGAAAGGAGACGAATGTTGGAGAACCCGTCTGCCACTGCTCAGAGTATCAGGACTGTGCTATCAGGCTACTGAGTTATGTGCGTTCAGCGAGAGGAGATATGAGGGGCTCCGCTTATCGGAGGGGCTTGATGCACAAAAGACCTTGTGTGTACTTGGGTAATTGGATCTGCATCACCTTGTTGCCCCTCAGACCCTAACCCACCCCTTCCTCCCTCTCGGCTTCTTTTTGCATTCTCGGCAACCGCACAGAAGAGCGCCTATCGTCTCGCCGTGACGCGTTAGGCTACGAACGTTATATATCAGAGCCTCTATGGATCAGGGGCTCGTGTAGAAAACCCCTGGTAAAAACAAACAGGGTACTACAGTACTCTAGTTATACCCTATTAGTCGTCACAACGCTTTTTGAAGCTGCTAGCTGCTGATGGGTAAAAACCAGACCTCCCTTCCAGGTAAAACATTAGAGCTGTCATCAGCGAGATTCTTGTTTTGATGATTTTTTTTTGGGGGCATCTCTGGTGATAAGTGGTCACCCGTAAGTGGTTTTTGCGCTGCACTTCCAAGAGATCACTTGGCAATCAACGCGGCTAGTCCTGTGACATCTTTTCCCCTGGATTTTCTGTCACTGTAGTTTGAGTTTCTATAGGCAACTGGTGTTTTCTTTGTGTAGAAAATGTGGAGCAAATGTAGCACATTTCAAGCTTTCATGAAACTGGGTATAGGTCCAATCACTATAGGCCTATTAAATAAAGGCTTCCACATCCACTTTCAGTGTAAAATGAACTACATCCAGCGCTAATTTTGACTATTTGAGCTTTCAAGGGTTCCTCTATGCATTTCTTGATTTGTTGAGGTGGATTCTGATGGGCTTTTAAGCTGCAATGAAAAAAAAGAAATTGCTAGCCATACTTAGCTTAGCATTCCAGTATTTGTCCCTTTGTGACCTGACGCTAATGCAACTTCTGCGCCAAATATACTTTTTAACTTCAGTAATGCGTTAAAAGTCTGAAAGCCCTTGAGAGTGTTATATCAATAACAATCAGCGATAAGAGAGTAGCAAAATGGAAAATTATTTATTATTATTTACACGCGCACATTATTAATTTATCTTTGTACAGCTACTTAGTTTAAATTTAAACAGCCTATTATAGTGATTATATTGCCTCCCCTTGAAGGTCTATTTGCAATGATGAACAATATAATTCAGTTACTGTGACCATAGGTGAGAGAGAATATCACTTCAATTATATATAGCACATAATCAACGTCGTCCAGAAGTATTGTATCTGCAGTGCCATGTTGTAGTCTGTGTGCTCACGGTGCAGCTGTAAATGAAGCTGTCTCAGGTGGACACAATACTGTATACTGGCCACTTTCACTCACTCCACTGCTACCTTGAATTTACTTGATACAGTGCATGACTTCATAGCCTAAACACAAATAATGATTGCTTTCTGTCCCAAAAACATTTTAATATTTCATCATCCCCTTCATTCGTTCCCCACACCACATTGCTCATCTCATAAGGTTCCGCCCAGTTTCCACCAAAGCTGATATTTCGGTTGTTATTCTGCAAAAGTAAACATTTTTCTTGTTGTTTCATGTGTTTCAAATTATGAGTTTAAATCATAGGAATAGCAATCCTATGATATCCTCAAATTGCAAGTATACGCAATTTGAGAGGTTTGAAAAAAATTCTATGGACAAAGATTTCAGATAAATGAATGTCCATAGAATGTAATTTGATGGATTGTATTTTCCATGATTTTAGGGTTTGAGAACTCCAAGCTCAAAAACAACAGAAAAAATCAGGATAATGTTCATAACAAAAGCAAATTTCAGTGAGATTCAACTTCAAATCATGGGACAAACGTGAATTAAGAGCAGTTATAATGTCTGTCTCTCAGTCTGTGTGTGTTTATGTGTCTGTATGTGTATGTGTTTCTGTAATCTCAATATATATGATCACTCTTCCCACGACGGCGTGTTCCTGTCCCGTCTCTTGCTATTGAGAGGCTGGAACAATATCATCTGCTGTTTAATGACCTGTCCTTGTCAAGGGACATGGTCAGGACTAAGGTTCGGTATAGGGTACGTATACCCTGCCTTCCCTCTGTGTGATCTGACCTCACTTTCCTGTTTTCCTCCGATCCCAACCGCATGTCATCTGAACCAGCACTGCTGATGACTGGCACTGACCTGACCTGATGAATACGAGTTGGCCAGCGTCTCCTCTGTCATGCCTCAGTCCCCTATACTATAGCAACCCAGCACACAACCATGAGGCCTTTTTCCAAGCAGCGTGAATGCCCTCCTTCCAGCCACCCCACCCGTCCCACATGTCCCTCGTCCCCCCTTATGAACCACAGTCGTCTTGAAGAAAGCCAAGCTGACCATCTTCCAGGCAGCAACAATGATCATGTGCCTGCAACATCTATTCCTGGCAACCACAAATGTTGGATTGCTCACAGCTCCAAGGGGCAATGCTGGCTCAGTGAGCCCTGTGACTCAGGTGCTGAGGGTGCCCCCTAGAGACAGGGGAAGTCATTACTAGTCCCTGATGATGATGGACTACGTTTTTTTTCTGTGGCGCTTGTTTTCCTTTCACACATGCTTCCCTGAAAGAGTATTGAATCCTCGTCCTGCTGCACCTTAGAAGATGGCAGGCAACAACCTCCACGCATGGCAACGCCAGCCCAACAACCATCTCCTAGCAACGCACAGTGTCCTCTGCCCCTGGAGGAATCTGGAGGTCTCTGCTCTACTCACACCATGCATTTCCTGGAGGGCAATCAGCTTTTCCCCATCTCCCCCCTTGTTCACCTCTCTCTCTCCCTCTCTCTCTCTCTCTCTCTCTCTCTCTCTCTCGCTCTCTCTCCCTCTCTCTCACAACTGGCTCTCATATTGGGATTTGGAAGGATTCTCATGCAGTTCTTGGGATGGGAATAACAAGGCCACAAAAATAAAAAACAATTCTCAGAAACTGTATTTGAAGTATTGGGAATGTCAGCGGCTTAGAGCCAGAAAAATACGAGTTCATCTGCACTATAACGTCACCGAAGATTCTTCCACACGCTTCACCGAAGTCCAGATTTAATGTTTTGTTGTCGAATTTGTTTTTAGGCCACAATGTTGGTCAGATATCACCAACATTAACCTGATGTACAAAACAGCTCGTATCCAAAGTATCGCTTATACTGCCCTTGCCCAAAGAGACCCAAAGTTTCCCATGACCTTGCACGACCTTCTTTTTATTCCACTCAACAACACCACCAAAACGCCAACAACTGAACAAACTGCAACGAGCCTCCGTTGTAACAGGAGACGGCTAATTAAACGGCCTCGGCGTCCTACTCGCTAACACGCGTGCAAGTTTTCTCCACCCTGCTAGTCCCCTCTCTCCCAGCCCCATCACCACAAACCATCCTTCCCAGAGTATTCCCTTGGCTCTCCGCTGCTCTCCCCCAACCCTCCCTCCCTCCCTCCCTCCCCCCCCTCTCTCTTCCCTCGAAGGGCCCAGACTTTCCCAGTAGGCAGCCGGGGCTGCGTTGGCGAGCAGCGAGCAGCTCTAGCCCACCTTCCTCACATCTGAGAACCTCTGTGAAATCCTAATCCCCAGAGCAGGGTGAAGCGCAGGCCCAGCTTGCCTGACCTCTCCGGTTGCCATGGATACAGCGCACTATAAATAAAACAGAGAGGGCTTTTTTTTTTTTTTTTCCGAGCAGTTTGGCAGGGCTGTGTGGCCTGCTCACTGGCGGGGCTTATTTTCTCTCTCTCTCTCTCTCCCTCACTCTCTCTCTCTCCGCTCTCTTTCTACTCCCCCCTTTCACTTATTCTCTCAATCATTGAGTGTCCATCCTCTTTCTCTTTCTCTCGCTTCCTCTCTCGTCGCGTCCCCCTCATTCAACGCAGCTTATTCAACCCCTTTAAACTAGGACACACGTTCACCTGCGTTATTGCCGTACCTGCCTTCAGACGTATTCATTTCAACTCTGTAAAATGTGGCACTCCAACAAGTCGTTATCCAAAACACTTCAAATTAAGCGACCTGGACATAGTGAGACGTAACTTCTTCTTTTTGGTACAGCTTTCTAAATCCGTCAAGTATATATACAAAGTGCATCCGAACAGAGGCCACGCTGGTAAAAAAAAAAAAGAAAGACCTATTTTCTTCAGAGTGGTGGCAGAGAGGCGTTGAGAGACGAGGGAGGCGCTGAAACAGGACCGCGCTGCAGATTTTTGTCTGGCGAGGCAAATCTCGGGAGGCTAGAAAATAATTTGGTCATGGCTGTGGGAGGTTGCTGGGAGTGGGAGGCGTGTGGGTGATGTGGAGGAGAGGGTTTGAGGGGTGACTGGTCGGTGGGAGGAAGAGGGGCGGGGCGGGGGGGCGTGGGGGGGGGGGGGGGGGTAGGGTTTTGACCGTCTCGCTGTGGTGAAAACATGCTTGACACTTCATTCCTTTCCAGTTAATGTGGAGCGGACTGCAGGATGTTTAACCCTCTGCCTGCCTTTCGGCTGCTCGGTCCCTCGTGTTGTTGCACCACGCTAGTCTCTTCCGCCGAGCTCAAATTGCCCCCCCCGCCGTCACATCTTTACCGCGGTTCTGGGGCTGAAACACCCTAGGACAGCATGCTGAACAGGACTGTCTGTAATGGGATGGATAGTTTACAGTCTGTGGTGTTGTTTTGGTGGACGGAGCGCGAACGCGAGAGTAACACCGCGAGACAAAGTGACAGGCCCCGGCGCGTCTCAAATTGCTGAGAACTCGTCACGGTGATTCGAAAAATTTGACCGTCGCACGTCTTGTCCGAGGGAATCTGAAAAAAAAAAGTAAGTCACATGTCCCCCCCCGGGGGGGGGGCGGGGCGGGAGGGGTGGGGGGCCCCACCTGCCTCGTATGAATTACACAAAAGGGACGGGACCAACACCAACAAACAACCCACGACGTTGCCTAGGAGACAAGAGGTCACATGAGAGAGAGGGGGGGGGGATGAGTCACCGAAACCCCCGGGAGTCGCGTGGAGTCCGGCGGTACGGAGCCGGGGGGCCTCACACACACACACACACCGCGGTGCTCTTTTACACTCGGGGAACGAAATGCGAAACGATTAGTATCGTGTCAGCGCGTAAACGACAGCGATACACTCCCCCGGTAGGAGCGGAGAAAGAGGAGAGGATCCAGTCAAACTTCACAGAGCCAGAATCTGATATCTCACCAGGAATCCACTTCAGCTTCAGCCAGTATTCCTCACTAGCGCCAACACACACAGCAACATTGTGTATCCAGGGGTCTGCTGCTGCTAGTGTGTGTGTGTGTGTGTGTGTGTGTGGTGTGTGTGTGTGTGTGTGCAGGAGGGCTTGGAGAGTAGGGAGTTAATGCAAGGCAGGGGCTGTGGCAGTCCTCCTGCCCCTCAGCCAGATTAATCATGCAGGAGAGACACAGCAGGCCCCCGTTCATTCTGCCTGGGGGTGAAGCTGTGCCCGCATGCTCTCCGTATCACATGGCCCCGGCCCCCCCCTCTCTCTCTCTCTCTCTCTCTCTCTCTCTCTCCCTGCTCCACTCCTCCAGGCTGGGGGGGGGAGTGTGGGGTGGTGGAGGGGGGAGTGTGGGGTGAGGTGTGGGGGGGGGGGGGGGGTGTGGAGGAACGCCACAGCACGCAGTAGCTTTCTTTCCTCTAATTTCGCCCCTTTTACTTCCCAGCCTTTTTCTGCGGGTGCGAAACGACAGAAAGGCAAGAAAAAAAGAGAGAAAACAGGCGCAACCCGTCGTTTCTCTCCTGCAAGAAAGCAAAAGCAACAACGGCCCCCTTTTTTTTTCTTTTTTTTAATCTCCCATCTCATCGGAGGGCCCTGATGACAGCGGTGGCCAAGGCTCGGCGGGATGAAGAGGAGAAGTGTGCGGGGTGGGTGGGGTGGGTGGGGGGGGGGTGGTCATACCAAGGGACTCCTGCTCTCGCCTGGAAACTGCTCGACGACGTCTCCATGCATCAGAGAACAGCCACAGCCATTGTTGGGCTTCGCTGGGAGAGAGAGAGAGAGAGAGAGAGAGATCCAGGCGGTGTCTCGCGGTGTGCACCACAGTTGCTTTCGTACGCGTTGTTGTTGTTGTTGTTGTTGTTGTCGCAAAGTCTCCGAGATTTGTGTGTTTCTTTGTGCGTTTTCCTTATATACACAGTGTGTGCACGTGCAATGGCAACTTATCTCGTCACTGTATTACGATAGATCCTGGTGTGTCAACTTCTCAGTATAGTTGAACATCAATCTGTAGTGAGACAATTACCTCTGTGCGGGTCTAAAAAAGACCCGTTGTTTTGATGTGTTATCGCTTCGGCTGTGGAGTGACACCGGGACTCTGAGGTCAAAGTACTACAGCCCTTTTAGTGCTGATAGTATTTGGGCAGATTATTGAATATTGTTAAAACTATTTTCTCACGTGATTTTGAAAATCGAATAACAAAATTCAAAAACTTGGCGTTTCTAGTGTTAATAGAAGCGGCTCCCAGGTATGAATGTCTATAAACTTGGACTGGGCGTTGAAGAAAAGAGCAAACATGCACAGCAAACATTTCCTCGGTTAGATAAAAGGTTAAAGAAGCTGTGGGTTCAATCCCCACTTAGTGTCAACGATCCCCTTTGTGAGTCGCTCTGGATAACAGCGTCTGCTAAATGACTGTAATATAATGTAATTTATGTTTTTAGGTTTTTGGGGATGTTTTTTTTACTACTGCACTATCGTCACGCTCATCAAGGGGCAAATTCAGTCAGTCAGGGATGAGACACTCCTCAGGTGCTCCTCCTTAGAGCACCTGAGAAAATCCTGATTTAATTATTGGATCAACAGTTCAATAACAATATTGACCCCCAAAAAATGAACTGCTGCAAAACTGTGATGTCCTCTGCCAGGCGTGCAGCTTCCCATCATGAGGTCATTCAAAATCATTTTCAACGTGTATTTTAGTTTCGTTTAGTTGCTGTTTTTATGATATTGTGGTGGTAGTAGTACAGTCTGTTTGTGTGTGTGTGTGTGTGTGTGTGTGTGTGTGTGTGTATGTGTGTGTGTGTGTGTGTGTTACTGTAGCAATGTCAATTGTGCATGCAGCTTATTGGGGAAAGAGGGAGTCTTGATGAATAACAGCATATCCACCTCCTCAGAAATGACTACACTATTGACACACACACACACACACACACACACACACACACACACAGTGTCCTCTGTAGAGAATGCGATGACTGCTGGACTCTACTGTACTGTACCGGTGTACTGCATCAGAGGCCCACTGTTGCCATTGTAGTGCATTCAAACAACACCCTCTCTCTCCCTCCCTCTCTCTCTCTGTATGTGTATGTGTGTGTGTGTGTGTGTGTGTGTGTGTGTGTGTGTACCCTAGCTTTTCATCCCGCCTTATCGCAAAAGCCAGAGATAGGAAACATCTCATTTTGCCATTACAGAAACAAAACTTAAATTCACAAATCCTGTTTTATCTTTATTTGACATCCTAAACGCGGCAACCTGGTCACAACAACCTGTAGCCACACTGCATAGGTCTGTTGGTCGCCCGTGCTTCAGCATGGGTCATACGGCAGCAATGTTTAATATCACACTGATAGTATTAATCAGCGGGAATTGTAAAACAATGTTGGACTGTTGCATTTATGAGCTGATTTGTGGCGGGGGAGATTGTGTCTCTAAACAGATGTCTTACATTAGTTGTAACCTCTATCTGCAATGGAAATCCCAAATGTGAAAATACGTGACAATCTTAGCGCTGGTAAACTTCATTTGCAAGCTTGATGAGCAGTTTTAGTGGAAATTCAGCAAGATATGGTCTGAGTTAGCGAGCGTGGGGGTGGATGTTTAGCCCTGCTGAAATTCAAATTGAAATTGTACGGATGGCCCGTGTTGTGCATGCAGGTTGGACTGATTTAAAAATGACTTTTATTTTGAAGGTGTGTCTTGCGACAGCTAGCTAGTACCTGGAGCGCCGTGGCAGTGTTGTAGGCTACATCGCGCTCGTTTCATTTCTCATTTCATGAATAAGAATTGGAGAAATTATGATGTTGATGCAGATGTATGGATGAAAAATGTTTCTACCCATTGGAAAGAAAAAAAGAAACATTTCCAAACTCACCACTGACCATAGGGTATATGCTTTTATTGTTTCTTTGAGCGCACCATACAGTCACAGGCAACAGATGTCTCTCAGTATTACACGTGAGCATCTTAGTAGTGTTAAATATCCCATTACAAAACATCTTCCTCCCTATGGAAAATATATTTTAAAAAAAACACAAGTATGGCCACACATATCAGTAAAGTGGAATACTGTGAAAATGGAGAACAATAATGGAAGAGTAACACAGAGCTGAGCGTGATTATTTGGCAGCGACTGTCTAACTTGCCAGGGTTTGATCCACTGGGAGAGACAGACGAGGCATTTGGCACTGTCATTGGTCCACAACAGGTCGCAGCGAGGCTATTGCCAGGTGGCAGAGGAAAACATACATTGCACTGTGACAAGTAAACAAGCCCGCGCTATTCCCAGGGAGGAGACAGCAGGATGAAGGAGGACCCTACTGTACCTGTTTTACCCTGTTGTGCCTGTCCATGCCCATGCATTTGTTCAACATACAAATGAAGAGGTTGACTCAAGACTCGTAGGAAAAAAAAACAAAAAAAACACTGAACCATGCTGGTCTCTGCATTATGAGCCAATGCAGACTGTCTCGTGCATGATCAAACGAATGGCACAGGTGAGTAAACAATCTTGAGTGGACAGGAATTGTGAATAGGACTTTTTTTTAAAAACCACTTTTAAAACAAGATGGTGTTCATCCACATTTTCGCACAGAGTTTGGAAAGTATCAACAGCAAGTGTGAATAGATATGATATGGTCGTCATAAATTCCCTGGCAAACTTATTAAAAAAAAAAAAAAAAAAAAAAAGCAGAAGTGGTAGTAATAAAAAAAAAAAAAAAGGAAAACTCAAACGCAATGAATTGCTTTGGAATTTCTTTCCCACAAAGAGTATTTACAGTACTGCAGCATCCAAAAAAAAAAAGAAGAACACCACAACATTCAAGCATGACACTGACGTTTTCATTGCTTTTCTTTGGGAGGTGATAGCAAGAGTGTGAGCGTTACCCATTTCGAAGGACCACCTGTGGAGAAGCCCGTCTCATGAACCCGCCGGCCCCCGTGCTGGGTGTCCAACAGCGTCCAGTGTGGCTTTTTTATATTTTTTATTAAAGCGCGGGAGTCGGGGCGGGCGGGCGGGTGGTCTGCTCATCATCGCATGTGGATTACCTGACGGAAGGCGTGGTGAGACGCAAGTGGCTAGGTTTGGTGGGGATGGGCGGCTTGTTGCTGCGGGAGGAGGAGGAGGAGGAGGGGGGGGGAGGAGGAGCTCTCAACGCTGAAGGTCTTCATGAGCTGAGCCACCCGGCCACGCCCGGCGCAGGAGGTCCCCGCCGACCCGGCCTCCTCCTCCTCCGACGACCCGGCCCTCCGAGAGGCTTCGACCGCACGGACGTCTGAACAAAGAAGAGGAGGAGATTTTATTGAGTTGATTTGGAAAGTGGAAAAAAAAAAACAAGCCCAGATCATTAACGCTGCAACATACGGGTGACAAACCGGCTGTCGTGTATTTACAGTGAAACCTGTTCGACGGATACTTGTTGTTGTGAAAGCAGAAGGCGAGCCTCGCCGCTCTACCTCATCATCTCTCCTCTCCAAATTCTGTGCTCGCCCTCCTTCCTTTCTCACTTTTTTTTTTTACCTTTTTTATTTTTTTTCCTCTCTTTTCCTTTCCATTCCCCTCCCTCTATCCCACTTTGGCTGCAGCAGAACAGAGGTCATCCTCAGTGGAAGTGTAGCAGGGACACAGCTGGGTGTAGTTGGTGTGTGTGTGTGTGAGTTTGTTTGTGTGTGTGCGTGTGTGTGTGCATGTGTGTGTACGTGCGTACGCTTGCTGAGGCACTGTGTTTGGAAGAGGGTGTAATTGAGGGAGGAATGGATGGAACAGGAGTAACGGTGGGGGGAGGTGGGGGGGGGAGGGAGGGGAGGGAGGGCCACAGGGACAGCAATGGAGAGCAGACAGACGCTGCTCAGACACCAGAAGGCTTGAGGAGCCACATATTTTTAGCGTCATCCCCGGGGGACAGAGATATGTGAGAGCGCCCCGCACGCGTGCACAAACACACCCGTGCACGCACACACACACACACACACACACACACACACACAAACACACAAACACACTCACACACACACACACACACACAGAGAGAGAGAGTTGAACGCGTGCACAAGCAGGCACACATTTCATTTTCTAACAGTTGAGTTTTTCAAAAGCAACACAGATTCTCACATTACATTCAGGTCCATGCATGCACACAGACACACAGACACACACACACACACACACACACACACACAACCCTCCTGCTCATGGATTCAGTCACGCATGCAGCCATCTCTGACTAACACCGCGGCGCAGCACAGAGTCACACACAGAGGCAGGGTACAGCCAGAACCACGCGGGCACTCCCGGGGCCGGCGGACCTTTAAAGCGCTTGATGTCTCTGCCTTTAAGGGTTTTTTTTTGTTATTGTTTATTGTTGTTTACGCTCCTTTTTTTTCTCCTCTCCTCCTCGCTCACCCCGTTTCCCTGTGGCTCTAACACCTCCCTCCACCTTCCTCTTCATCTCCCCACCCACCCCACCCTCCCCCTCTCTCTCTCTCTCGCCCTGCCTTCCTCTGCCCCCTGACCCGCAGTTCCTGTGTTAATGTCCTCTTGCCGCGCTGCGTGGGCTTGCCTCTGATTGTCTCGTTGTGTTGTGCAGTCACCACGGAAACCTTGGATAGGCTCCAGCAATTGAGGCAGACACACGCATGCGAGCGCGCATGCACGCACGCACACACACACTCACGCTCGCACACACACACACACACAGAGTCATAGGCACATACACACTCATGGCCGGAGAGTTTTTTGAGCTCAGAGCCCCGGTGCTGGTCTGAGTGGAATGCTTAATACCCAGAGAGAGAGAGAGAGAGAGCGAGACACAGAGAGAGAGAGAGAGAGAGAGAGAGAGAGAGAGAGAGAGAGCATTGGTTTTAGCATATAACAGAGTGACACCATGACACAAGGACTGTGGTAAAGAGATAAAAAAAAAACATATATTTTTCCTTTAACATTATTTATCACATAAAACTCAGATGACACAAAACGCCCGACACCTTCCCACGGGTAAACTACCCGACGCCATTCTGCCCGAAGCCTCAACCTCAACACACCAGCCGCTGAACTCCGACTCCAGCGCGGTCAGCAGGAGCAGCGCGCCACGTCATCCGCGTTACGAAAAACACACGTCGCGATAAACGAGCATATCTGCATTAAATCACTTGTGTGAGAAAAAAAAAAACATGACACCCGCTCTTCACATCTCAGGCCAGCAGCTCATAAATGTACAGGGAGGACAAAGAGGTGGTGGGGGGGGGGTGTTGGGGGGGTGGTGGGGGGGGTTTGGGGGGGGGCGCCGTGTCGCTGACCAGGCCAGCACCGAAATTAAAGACCAATCTATCTCTTTAAAGACCTCCTCGTCTCTGGCAGAAAGAGTGGAGGAAAGAGGGGGGGGAGGGCAGAAGTGGGGCAGAGGGCAGAATTCCAGAGCAGCACGTCTGTGGACTGAAGGGCAGGGAGGAGGGGGAGAGAGGGGGGAGGAGGAGGGGGGAGGTGGGGGGAGGGGGCGGGGGGGGCTCTTAGTGGGGGCTGGGGCTCCTGTCACTTATCAGCTCCGGCCGAGCGTCGCCCAGGGCCAGAGTCGGGAAGCAGCACTGGAATGTGTGTCCTTCCCTCTGAAGGTGAAGAGAGGAGAGGGGAAGCTAACGGAAAGCGAGCGGCTCATACACATGAACACACACACACACGTGCACGCACACACACACACACACACAACACAGACACGCACACACACACACACGCTGCCAGCTGTTGGAGATTGATACACTTTCATGCTCACGTACATATGCTCGCATCATATGCACACTTTCCCCCCAACTGACTGCACCCCACCGCCGGCCAACACACACACACACACACACACACACACACACACACACACATGGTGCATTGACAAACTAACACATAGCCATGCCAGCCAGGTTCAGTTCTTGATCCTCTCTTGATCCCCTTTAATTATTAATATCCGTAATTATGACGTTCTCTTTCCCTCTGATGTGGATGATACACAACTTTACACCTGCTAATATAATATAATCATATATCATAAAAACAAAGCTGCTAGTAACTTCAGAATGGCAGACCTACTTTATTCTCCTCAATGCAAACCGATCCTCATTCTAGCCGCTAACCTCTCCTCATCTCACCTTTGAACCACCGTTGACAATTACACCCATTAATATCCAAAACACATGATTACAGGTTTTCCCATGATTCTCTGTTACTGAACTGAAAAAAAAACATGTATGTGTTTCTTCTAGACTGGACCACTCTAACGCACTATACTCTGTTGCATCTCACTCATATCCAGCCTATTCAAAACTCACACATGAACACACACACACACACACACACCCCGGGTTTTTGCACATTATTGATTATTAAAAGATAATACAAGTGTTTTGCCAAGTTTGTGCCAATCATGTAGGGCTAGCCCCTCTCCTGGTGGTGTCTGCACACAAGGCAGCGTAGGTGGAGATGTCAGGGATCGTTTTTCCCGCCTTCAGAAGAAGCCAATCCTCTGCCGTTCATTTTTGTATGGAGAAAAAAAACATAACAAAACCGCATCAAAAAGAACTTCACAAAGACGTGAAAATTACCCGCGCCGGATAAGCCATCATAGTAAACATGACGTCTCTCTTGGTCTTGTTAAAGTTTCATCATTATTTCACCGCACCCGAGCCCGAGTGTCTTCATATCAGCGCGCGCATTATGTGACACTCTGCTTCCTGTCAATCACCTGACACCCACAGGAAGGAATGGAAGTGTCTGCCAGGAAATAATCCCTCAAAATATGTCACTTTACCAACTTTACAGCCATTACTTCGTATTTAAGTTGCATTTACACTAGATTTTGCATGTTAAAGCCAGTAAATATTTAAAAAAAATGACATACAGCAGGTATGAAAATGAATGTCGGGAAATGTAAACTGCACGGCAACAGAAATAAACGGGCCGTAACAAAGGAATTCAAAGGAATTGCAGTGTTGCGCCTCAAATATCACCGATTGACTTAGTTCCTAGAAACCGAGCCGTACTCTCCGCTCACAGGACGCAGGGCTCCCTGTCATTACCCGCATTCAAAAGAAAAACAGCTGAGGCAAGAGCCTTATCCAATGGGGGCCTCCTCCCTTTGGAACAAGCTTCCTGCCATTGTCAGGGAATGAGACACTGTCAGTATTTTTTTTTTTTTGTCCCGAGTCAAGACCCATTTATTCAGAACTGTGTACAACCCACCACAACTCCCACCTCGCCAGCCGCTCCGTTCCCTTTGTCTACTTTCCTGCAGTCTGTTATTCACTTACTTCTCCAGTGGACTGCCCTGGTGTTGCCCGGTGATCTCATATTCGCTCACAAATGTGTGTGTACGGTACACACACACACACACACACACACACACACACATGCAAGCTGTGGCCCCGTTTCTTGGAGTCATATCTCTTTTTCTTCTGATCCCGTGTTTTATTACCATCTGTATTCCTGCCTGTATTTTCTATCTGTATTTCTGTCCTATTTCTGTCCGCTGTAAAAATAAAGTTGTCTTAAATTCGGCCTGATGATCTTCTACATACCGAGCACAGTGCACGTAGATCCACAAATAGGCTTATTACTTGATGGCCTAAGGGGATAGAAAGTCTTAAATCAAAGCAGATCCACTTAAAACACAATTTCAATATGTGATTCTGATAATATTACAGCTCTATCAATATCTATGAACGAGAGAGAAACCAGAGAACCAAGACTCCAATCTGTGATGTTATCAAGACAGAATAACTTGTGCTGTTACGCTGATAATAAATCACATCGTTTATCATTTATTTTACGGACAAAATGCTTGAGCTTTCAAGTTTAGATTTCAATTTAAATTCAGACGGTGTGCTTATACACCTTTTAATATCATCATAGATAAAAACAAAAATCACTGGGTTGAGAGGCTCCACTCCACTGCCGGGGCAAGCATTTCCAGGATTTGTCTCGTGGTCCCATTCTTGTATTGTCTGTTAGCGCTCTTGTGTCTAGCTTTTGGAGAGAATGAACTTCACAAGGAACTGTCCAACGCCATCACAGGGAATAACAATAGAAATTCTGCTTTTGGCGTTGGTCGTTTTCCATTCAGCTATCAAACAGGTTTCAAATAAACACGCAAGGCAAATAAATGTACACGCGCACGCAACCTTGTTTCTCCGGCGTATCTGGATCAACACAAATCACCTCACTTCCCTGTAGGGTCAGCATTTTTCCAGCAGAGGGACCTTGTTAGAGATGAGGCTTTTCTATCCATAGTCTGGTGGTGGTTTTCCTACAGTATCCTCGTTTTCCACTGGATGGTGCTAACGATCCCCCTTGCACTATCCGTCTTTCTGCATATCTGGGTCACTGTATGATGAATGAGTATGTGGGCAATTCATGAAAAAGGGTGCTTAGTTCAGCCCGGGGAACTTGGGAAGCACCATATCACGGTCGTTCAAAAAAAAAAGGGTGATTTGTGTGATATAAGATTCAACCTTTCATTCTGCTATTCATCTGCAGGTAAAGCCTGAGATACCCCGATAATCAGGAAAACTTTAGAGGAATAGGAACCACTATTCACACAACCAACATCTGTGTGGTCAAAGAGAGAGAGTAGGACAATCCAGACAACAAAAACTACTTAGTTAACCTTTGTGCCAGTTTAAATGGAAGGTTTGTAATGCAGTTAACTGGCTAGTGTTGCTATACCGTTCTCCCTTTATGTCTTTCAGAGTTGACCAGTTCTCACCGTTGTTGCAGTTTAAATAGATGAGATGAGATTTGAGTTGAACAATGATCTAAAAATACCAGCGGGGGAAGAGGGTGCACTCTGCTGGCATACTTTTTGCACTTCTCTCTTTGAACGTTGTATACACCGAATCGATCTAATTTTTCAACACGCCGCTGGATCTAGGATTCAATAAATGCCTAACATTATTAAGCTGAAGTTGGGGTAAAATGAGGAGTGGCGTTTTTGCGATATTTAATTTTCATAAATCTATATGATAATGTCAGGCTAACTATTTCATGTGGTGTGAATGCAGGGTACCCTAAAAGTATGGATTTGGTGTGAGGCCCATTTGATAATCCTGCCAATCAACTGAACAGCAGCAACAATATTAAAATAGTGGGTTTGCTCAATGCAGCCCACATGAACTCTCTCATAAGCCCTACTGCTGTTTGCTTCTCATGTCAATTCAGTCTCTCAGGATCAGACTCGACCTGGCTGAGTGACTATGCACTCCAAATGACAAAATCCATTTCACGTGGCTGCCATTTTATAGCTGTAGTTGCTGATGGAGAACAGTTTATTCACATTTGTGTTGGGTAACATGCACCGACGAGCATAGTGGAGACAACAGAGGAAGCTAGCGAACAAGCAGGTGTGCGGGGCCGATGTGGGACCGCGACACAAATCCCAGTCACATAAGCTTTTTTCCCCTCAAGGCTGGCCTCTTTTTAGTCTGCCAGTCCATAAAGATTCCAGCGGGCTGAGGCACTATTTGGCAAGCGCACCGGGTTTGGGAAAATAAATCCCTCTCTCTAGCTGCAGCACGGAGAAACCTATCTACTATGAACTTTGTTCAGGCTGAGTCTGCTCAACTCTTCTCAGCCATTATTATTCTCCAAGAAGAAGTACTGGAAAGGGGCTTTGTTGTTGGTTCAGTGGGCTGAGGTGGTAGCAATTTTGTTGGCTCAAATCCAGCTGACAAACTTGTATGTCATCCATGTCTGTGCTATTTCTTCTGTCATTCTCCACTATGTACTATCTAATAAAGGACAAATATAATATTATAAAACGAGTCATGGAAACAGATGTTCTCGGATAGTGGCCACATGACCTCTCTAGTTCAGGGATGTTACTGTAATTGAGTTATAGTATTGTATTCTCCATTAGCTGTGTTCATCCCTGATGGGATTATTGTTGTTATCATTGGGGTCATTGTTGATATGGTTGTGTTTGTGCTCCCCATATTAGCCAGCAAATCCAAGACTGTCAGGATTTGAATATCTCATGCACCTAGAATGAACATAAGCAGTTTGCTGTGCATTTTTTTCTGGAATCAAATGATTTGGGAAGAATTGTTATAAGAATGCAATTTTCACAAAATGATCATTCACCAAATACGTTGTGAAATACGAGTTCAGGATGTATGAAACACTTTCTGGTTCTTTTGTGTTGACGTCAGACCGAAGATGCACCCTAACCCACGATGCTCTGCTGGTCGCTTACCTTTGCCACCGCGTGACTCCTGGGCTCTCTGGGGTTCCTGCGGGTGGAGGCTGGCTTTGGTGGGCGGTGTTAGTCCAGAGTCAATTCTGGCAGCGCCGCAGGGGACGGGGGACGGCGTGGCAGTTTGCAGATTTGCAAGACTGGGTCTGACGTTGGCGGCGGCGCCCGGCCCCGCGTTCGCAGAAGCCGCCGGTCTCACGTTGACGGGGCTCGCTCTCATGGGAGGCCTGGAGCAGATGGAGGGCTGGGGAACCGACTTCTCCTCAGTAGCACTGCCTGACTTCGGCTCAGGCTGCGGAGGGAAGAGTGACAAAAAAAAAACAAAGAGAGGACAGAACAGAGCAATCAGCGTTGACAGCCAATTCACATACAGAGGAATTACTGTCATGTTTGATTAAATCGTCGTATAAATGATTTACCAAATGACACAGAGCTGTGACCACTGGGTTTAAGGGCGTATATGGAGGGAAATTATAAGGCGACTTGAGCGTCAAGATGCCTCACTAATCTCGGCCTCCTAATCTCACGGCTTCCTAATCAACGATCTGATTCTCTCCTCCACTCTCCTTCGCTCTCAGGCTGCCTCCCTCCCTCCCTCCCTCCCTCCCTCCCTCTCTTCCCCCCTTTTTTCCCCTCAAATCAACTCAAGAAAGCCTGCAGCGGCGGTAGCAACAGGCTCAGCCACATCTGCAGCACCAAAAAAAAAAACAGCTTTCCTTCCTATTTCCAGAAACAAATTCTATCTGCAGACGAGACGTTCAACAAAATAATGCATCTTATTTCTTGGCTCTCCAGACCAGCCGAACCTCCCAAGGTGTGGATGTTTCGTTGCTGCATACGCCTCGCATCGGTTGGCCAGAAACGTGTAAGGGGCCTGTTAAACCGAAAGGATTGAAAGGGCAGTTGTTTTTTTTTTTCCGGTGGCAAAGAAGAGGGGGGCAAAAGCGAGAGAGCAGAGGAGAGCTCGCTCGCTTCGCAAAACCTCAGGAGACTATCCCCACAATCTCATCCATCTGCGACTGACGCATTCTCTATCTCTGGCGTTTTAATTCCCCGATCAAGTTCATCAACCATCTGTTCTAGGGCAGTCCAGAAACCCTGCCTTGCCTTGGTGATTCAGCTGTTCTCTCAGTACGTGTCACCTGCACACACACACACACACACACACACACACACACTGAGAGAGAGAGAGAGAGAGAGAGAGAGAGAGAGAGAGAGTGACCTTACTCCCTAGACAACGCGAGCCTGGAGTGATGATGGAGCCAGTGGGAGGACAGTTCAGTTCAGCTGTTCCCCAGAGAGAGCCCACGAGGGGTGAGGCGGGCCCAGACGAGCTGAAGCGTAGAGGGAGCAAGAGGGGGAGAACGCTTTGGGAGAAAGACGATCTGGAGAGAGGGGACAGCTGGGCCTAACCACCATTTCCTGCTACTCAGAGAGAGGGGTGGGACTAGCCTACTCTGGAGGACACGTAGACACACTGAAGCCAGTGGATCACTATGCCGTTACCTGTTACAACTTGCCGGGGATATTTAAGGATGTGGTTTGAAAATGTACCGTTCGATTCCAGGTGACAAATGCACTGGAAATGTAGGAGCGTAATCGATGGGAGTACTGCCACCTAAACAGTTAATAATCCGTGTACACCGAGAGCAGGAGGGCACAAATGACACGGCAGCAACTAGACGGAGTCGCACAAATAAATCTTTCACTGACAAATACCTTTTCCGCCGGCGGAGGTGATGAGCGCTCACTCACTGACACCTGTGGGTTTAACAAAGACATTACACAAGCGTTTACACGGTGATGTAACCCAAGAACCACAGAGGACAAAAACACACAGCTCCGGTCAGTTACTCCGACTCACCTGCAGAGGGAGTAAGGCGCTCACTTCCTCACAGCTCCCCTGTTTCGGGAGAGAGAGAAAACGGTGCCATGTTAGATGATGTGAAGGACACGTCATCCTCCTTAACTCTTGGATCAGCTCTGGAATGTGATTGCGGCAAGCACGCTACTAAAATTGGATGTGTTCGAGCCTGCGTCTTGCTATGTTCTGCTTTGTTATTAAAGACTGCGACATATAAAATACAAAAAGCCATAATATATCTGTAAACTGACTGTGACTCGATGCTATCCTATATAAACACACACACACACACACACACTGAATGAGCAGAGTGTTGCTTTAGACTGTCCACCCCTGGCTCTCACTCTGCCTCAGTGTGTGCAAGGTTACCATGGCAACGCAGCAAATCTCTTTTTAAAGATAGCGTGGAAAAGAAAGGCATCCCCCCCAACTCCAAAATCAACAGCTCGCTCACAGCCGGCCACACACACGCACACACACACACACACACACACACACACACACACACACACACACACACACACACACAAATGAATCACCATCCTGGAAATTATACAAAATATAGCCCCCCAAAATACATTTGGACCCGCTATGCTTAACATCCAATAAAGGATGTACCTTTCGCGAAACATTAATGACCCACAAGGTTATAAAAGTGACTAAGGAAATGCAGAAAATCAAGTGGGGGAGAGGGTGGGGTCACTGGGGTGGAGGTATTGCTCTGCGGGTGGGGTAAAAAGCAAAGGATGAGGGAGAAAGGGGCTGTAAAGGGGACTTGGGTATCAGTGGGTCTGATGGACGATGCAAGCTGGATATCACTGATACACACAGCTACACACACCTGGACGCCACACACACCTTTAGTTTCAGTGGTATTCCAGGTTGTGTTTTGGGAGGGAGGTTCTCTCTCTCGGTCCTGGCGGGTTCTGTGGCTTTTCTGCGTACCAAATTGCTCTTCAAGACGGTTTCCTGATGGCTGCAGAATAGAATCAGACAATAACCGTGTCAGTTTGGATTTGTTTACACGCACGTCATTGGAAGCTGAAGGGTAGTACGTTTTTATTTTCCTCAAAACATGATTTGTCCAGTTATGTCCGGTGTTTGTTATCTTAAAAATATTCTTTTTTTTAAAATGTGATAGCACAATCAATGTTGGAGCAGAAACTGTTACTGTGGTCTCAAGTGTCTGTGTGATAACCCTTTAGATTACAGTCTGTAAACAACAAATAATAACTACTGATAAACACACAAGAAGATAGATAGATAGATAGATAGATAGATAGATAGACAGACAGACAGACAGACAGACAGACAGACAGACAGGCAGGCAGGCAGGCAGGCAGGCAGGCAGGCAGGCAGGCAGGCAGGCAGGCAGGCAGGCAGGCAGGCAGGCAGGCAGGCAGGCAGGCAGGCAGGCAGATAGATAGATAGATAGATAGATAGATAGATAGATAGATAGATAGATAGATAGATAGATAGATAGATAGATAGATAGATAGATAGATAGATAGATAGATAGATAGATAGATAGATAGATAGATAGATAGATAGATAGATAGATAGATAGGTAGGTAGGTAGGTAGGTAGGTAGGTAGGTAGGTAGGTAGGTAGGTAGGTAGGTAGGTAGGTAGATAGATAGATAGATAGATAGATAGATAGATAGATAGATAGATAGATAGATAGATAGATAGATAGATAGATAGATAGATAGATAGATAGATAGATAGATAGATAGATAGATAGATATAAACATGTCATACCATGCATTATTGTGAAGGCTCGGCCCCTTCTTTTCTCCAAACCCTGAGCAGATGATTTTGGAGGTCTTAAACTCATCCACCTCTCCGATCACAAGGACCGCCACATCTCCATCCCGGCCAAGCAGCCAGCTCACACTCTTACTGTTGGCTGCAGGGAACACACACACACAACACGAGTTCATGTTGGCAAGTGAAACACCCTGGGTTCATGAAGTCAAAGATTAAAAGTTAGAGGTTTTGTGAATTATCCGGAGACCATTTACTGAAAAAGGAGGCCTGTAGCCAAAACCACAGTAAAAAAAAAGTTTTACGACAAAATAATGTGTGTTATTTTGAAACCTTCAATAGAGTTTCCATTCCCACGTGAAACAGCTCAATACTGCAGTGTAAATTCTATGTTATAAGATACATGAAAATGTTTAGGCTGTTTTTATTTGTTAATAATGCAAAACGTCACAACATTTTGTCTAAAAAAATGATCAACTTGCTGTTGAGATGTAACAATATGCTTCATGTGCACTCAGTGGCCAAAAGGTCTCTCAGTTTTACCAACATTTTACACAGACTGCTTTCTCTGAATTCACCAATATTTTGAGACAGACCTTGGGCGTAATTTGTACACATGATGTTGGAATATGAATTTGTGTCCATATATCTCTCACTGGGTTTGTGTAACCTTTGTTAATTGTAGTCCTGATCTATTATCTGAAATAAAACGATCAAGTTATCGACAGGCTTGGACACTTGTTTCAACTTGACTTTGACAAGTTGAAACTGCTGTGATGGTACACAGATAAGAGCATGTGGTGTGAAACACTGACGTAAGAGACTGGACTCTTATATGGATGATTACAACAGAGTGGACAGGTGAGAACCACACACACACACACACACACACACACACACACACACACACACACACACACACACACACACACACACACACAAATGTGCTATTTGTATTACTATACTTTTGAGGACCTTCCATTGCCAACAGTCATTTCCATCAGTAGTCATAAAAACATAAATAAACACATAGATAAAATGCATAGAAATCCAGAAATGAATCTATAAATGAGTAAATGAGTAATACAGTTAACAAGAAAAGTGATCTATAGTTATTTGTTTCCCCATTTATTTATTTCTGTATTTCTCCATTCTGTTACACTGTGGCTGTGTCAGTCAAACACACATGGATGCTTTAGAGAACAACGATGCTTCCCCTGATTATCTTCTTTTCTTGTCTGCAGAGACAATAATCAATAAGTTCAGTCTGCTGCTCGCTGCTCCCGACGCAGAGGTCCACCCCTTAGTTCTTGGGAGTTTGGGAGAAGTTTCTACACGCCCCTCGCATCCAATTCCCATCGACGCAATTGAATGTTACTTATTAGCTTTCAGAAGAGTTGCAGACTGAAATATATGAACAAGGAAATGATTACCATTGTTTTACTTGAATTATTGAATTATGTTCACTTTTATTTTTTCATTTATTTATTTTTGACAGATTTTGCTGCTAAATCCTAGAAACTAGAAACTTTCAGAAATGAGGCCTGGCGTGATGATCCTTCACACTGGAGGATCTGTCTATCTTTGTGAGGACATTTGGTCCCAATAAGGATAGTACACACACACACACACACACACACACACACACACACACACACACACACACACATGCACACACACAGAAACATATGTCAACACCATTGTGACTGCGTTTGGGGAACATAGAGACATTACTTTGTGAAAATGAACCAGCTGACAGGCTCAGTGGGTGAGGGTTTGTTGGGCTGCAAACAGGATAACATACTTTCAGAGTGAACTGGTTTTGCCAGCCTGCCCTGTGGGTAACATTCCAGCAGGGCAGACCGAGATGACTGTGTCGGAACATACCTCGGTAAACAGGCAATCAGCGCAAACTGACAGCTTCCATCAAGACACCGTAATCCTGTCAGCTGACTGGAGATATTTATAAGTTGTCACCAAGGATCCCCTACTGTACAACGGACTGTAGTTTCAAATGAAGAGTGTAATAATGTGGTTTACTAAAATTTGCACTCAGTGAACTCAAAAAATGGTTTGACAGTGAATGAAGCTATTTGTCCATATAGATCCAGCCCGAGGTTACATATCTGAGAGAGAGCTGAGCTGTGCAGTCTGTCTGTCTGCCACATGTGAATGTCACCAGTCTGCCCGCAATCTTCACGTGTCTTCACAAACACACACACACACACACACACACACACACACAAACACCCCGGTGTATAGACACATACATATACACACTTCCTCAGTTGCAGGCTCTGGTAAAATAGCCTGGAGCCAGTTTAAAGCACATGCTGAGTTTACCGCAGAACGGTCTCATGACCACAAAAGGCTAAAAGCTGAAAGTATGTCGGTGGCAGCAGCAGCCTATAGGAACGCGGGCTCGTCTCTATGCTTAGAAACAAACTAGCATGCAGGGTTTAAACACAAAGCCACCCAGATACAATCAAACGCTCTCTTTTGTTTTTCTAACACGTACATTTCCTGCACGCTTCCTGTTTTGCCCCCAGTTAATTGTGTGAAGGAATGGGTCTCGACTCGACTTCCTATTTAACACTGAAACGCTAGACTATCCACCATTTCCTCTGCCTGAGACGAGAAGCCAGTGCAGAGGACTGCGGCCATGTGATCTAAGCCCGCAATCTCTATCTGTCCTACAGTGTGGAGCAGTGTTTCAGGAGGCCGGCGAGTCGCAGGGACAGCTGTCTTGGTCCTCAGCAGATAGAAGGAGTACTGTTCTCTCACTCTGCATGACGGCTGATAATCACTGCTTTGTTATTAGCCAAGAAAAGACTGATTGAAATTACGGGCGTCCAACAGAATTGATGGACCGACTGCCTCGTGCTATTAATTGACCTTCAGTCATATCTGGTTTTCACCAACCGGTGTATCCTTCCGCACTTGTGTTAGACACTCTGTAGTTTGCCACGTCATTTAAGCGTCTTTCTATTAAAAATAAACAAATTGTAATTTCCCATGCAGGGACCGGCTACCTGAGAGAGAAAATGCAGACGAGCAAGATCGTCTGGTACGTGTCAGACCAGTTTCAGGAGGCTGAGTGACGGCCTCCCGAGTCTCTGATTGTTTTGTTTGTGGATTTCTGTTTGTTTACTGTCCAACTCTTACTCAAAATCGAATTGTCCGCTCTGAGCAAAAGCCTCACAAACCCCTTTTACCAGTTACCCATGTATATATTGCTTGTGTATTTTCCTCTGGGGGGGGGGGGGGGGGGGGGGTGTTTCAGCTTGACACCTCTGACGGTCACACTGATACTGGTTTTCATCTGCTGTCTTGTTTTCCTTCAAACACACATTCCAGGCATGAATGTCATAACTCTCCTCTGCTAAGGTGTAGGTAGTCATTTTGGTGTAACTGGGAACAAAATGATCCAAGTGAGAGTCTGAGAGCAAAACACACACACACACACACACACACACACACACACATTATATACACTAGTTATACTGTAGCACATTCGCTTCAGAGTTAAAACATCTTAAGATTCCTGTTTCAGGTCTGTGGCTGAAATTAACTTCAACTAAAATGAATCAATCAGCTGTAAGTATCAAGCTGCTGGTTTGTTCATATCGGTGCCTAATTGTACTGCAAGGACTTTGCCCAGGTCTCAATCTCTGTGAAATCATGGGTGGTCATTTAGATCAGCTAGATCCTTTCAGGAAACATTTGACTTGCAAAATAGATGTGAGATAAACCCTGCAGACCAGATTTCACCATGCCCATTCTGGTAAGCAGCTGTTGAAGTGACAGAGAATACAGCAGCAACAGGATGTCGAACAGCATCAGATGTCTGTCAGAGCAAAAACCGCAAATGCTTTGCAAGCTCGGCTTCAGCCTGCGCTAAAACTTTCTATCAACTAATCCACAGCAAATTGAGCAGACATCTCGACTATGGGGACACAAGATGAACAGCTGAGTGACGGGGGCCAGATGGTGCTCTGTGAAAAGTGTGTGAAGGATAGTTGAAAAAAAAACACTAAACGTTACACCGAGTCACACCAGATACACAGGAAGAAGTAAAGATTAAAAGGTTAGATGGCGGTGATGGGTACCTGTCTTCGGCTTGGCTCGCTTGGACTCAGCGTCTCTGTCTAGTTTCTCCTCGCGCTCTTTCCACCGTCGCACCTGCTCCTGCCTCATTTTCAGGAACAGGGTCTTCTTCTGGTCCTCGTTCAGAGCGTTGAGCACATCAGGATCGATGTACATGTCCTTAAGGATCTGCTGCAGCATGTTGGCGGCTGGATGGGGCGGGTGGGGGTGGGGTGGGGTGGGGTGGGGGGGTAAACTAGGTACCACCTGGCCAAGTTTCGGGGGAGAGGGAGGCACTGTCCTTAGGCCAACAGCTTCTTGAGGTGGATAGTTGATTTAAAGTCCAATGTCATCAGAGGAAGATAATCACAGCTTCCTCATCCCCATGAAACCCGCTGACTCACGCGCATACGCACACTTCTTTGTGAATCGAGGCTCGCGCTCATAGTCACACGTGCACACGTACACACACGCGCTCACACACACACATACATACATTCACACACACTCACACACGCGCACACACATACATACATACACACACACACACACAGACAAAATCCTGTTTGTGTCCTGTGTTGTACTGATATTTCCTCCTCCCTCCTCAGACGTCAGTTTCCTTCGAGTTTGGAGGCCATCGCCGGGACACTACAAGAAAAAAAAAAAAAAGACAAATATGATGATAGGTTGATAGGTTCTCCATAAAGCTCTCTCTCTCACACAAAGTTGGATTGTCCCATATGTTCTTTCTAACCTTTCTTACACGCAGAAAGTTTCTTTTCCCAATCGTTGCCGTTTTTAAAATCCCTTTCCCAGTCAGTTATGTTGTTCCTCCCTGTGAGAATACGGAAGAGCTCTTCCCAAACTGTCAGAGAGACTCAGAATGGGAGGAGATTCTCAAAAAAATGGGACTGTTTCTGTCATCAGTGGCCCACCTCCCTCCTTCTCCTCCTCCACACACATCCCTTTCCAACCCCCGTTCCTTTTTCTTTTTTTCTTCTTCTCCCCCCTCCAACTCCCCAGAGATAGCGGCTCCATTTTAACGTTGTCATTTGCTGGTTGCAACAAATCAACAGGGTCATAGCCCAGGATAAGCGTGAGACAGTTCCTAGCTAACAAGGGGGACTGAATGGACTCCTCCAATCACAGTGGGTAGACTAACAATGGCTACCATCCACTTGGAGGGAAAGAAAGGTTGTCTGAGACTGAGAACTATCACACTGGTGGAGAGCAGACTGGTCTCTACTGAGCACATTGTAGGGCACAAAGAAATAAAGAAGGAAAACGGGAAGAGCAAAAGGGAGAGGGTGAGTGATACGCAACAAAAGGGGAAGTGTGAGAGAAGGGTAGAATTTGCTAAAGAAGGAAGTACTCACAGTGGGGATGCAGACAGCCGTTCCACAGCAGAGTAAGCTAACTAAGCTGAGAGAGTCAGAGTGCTTGTGGGTCCTCCTTGTCTTTGTGTGTATGACTGAGCTGATGACATCACAGCATTCCAACTCTCTCGCTCACTCGCTCTCTCTTGCTCTCTCTCTCTCTCTCTCTCTCTCTCTCTCTCTCTCTCTCTCGGTGACGAACACACACACACACACACACGCGCACACACGCATTAAGTGGTTTCAAAAAAAGGAAGAAAGAAATTCAGGAAGCTGAAGTCAGACATAAAAGAAGTTGTAAAAGAAGTGACATGTTGGAGAGAGAGAGAGAGAGAGAGAGAGAGAGAGAGAGAGAGAGAGAGAGAGAGAGAGAGACTCTTCCACCAAAATACAAACAAACCCTAAATCTGGACTTCCTCTCCCAGTCTTGTCATTTTTACATCAATAATGAAATACCATGTTACAAGACTGGAATGGAATAGTAGTGGAATTATCTACAGAGTTATATATTATTTCATATAAATGCCCAAACACTTATGATAGTTATCAATTGTGAAATGGTAATGACACATTTATGTCTCATTTTCTAGACATCAATTAGTGAATATACAGTTCCCAAAGCTAATTTTTTTTTTTTTGCCATGGTATGCACTAACCTGTATATTTTTTATATAACCTGTATATTTCTTGTATTCTTGATATTTTGTAGTTAGTATATTGTATATTGCTGTGTGCCTCTCTCTTGCTACTTTGTACATCCGCTGCTGCACAACTGCAATTTCCCCTTTGGGACGATAAAGAGCCAACTTATCTTATCTTATCTTATCTTATGTTATTTTATGTTATCTTATCTTCACACTTACACATAACTGTTCCTATCCTATAAAAGATTACTTTTTCAATCTAAACATGACAGAATGACAGAACTCTTTGTTTGGTTGGTTTTGGTTGGAAACATGCGAAGACTTGACGTTTTGTATCAAAATGCAAAAGGAACCAAAGCTGAAGCAATACAACATGGATAATATACCACATTCTGGGTAGGTATTTATAAATTAAGCATGAAGCTCTGATATATTGTCTATGTGTCTTGTGGTGTTTTTTAAGCACCTATCTTGTCTGTTAATTCTACCACAGTGAAGTCAAAGGTAGATTTCTGTTCTGGGAACAGTTTAAGTCATGTCTTAACTCATACTTCATTTTGTATAACCATGTGACCTGCCCAAGATACTTCCCCAGTACTCTTGTTCCTTCAAAGTTCATGAATACCATTTCTGATGTGTGTTTGGCTTAGTTCTAGTCGTGTGTAAGTACTGCATGAGCCTCCTATTTATAAGTAAACAGCACCCTCTAGTGGCTAAAAAGAGGAAGGCCTACAATGACTTACATCATCATAATGTCCATCCAAAACCGCATTCAAATATAAAAATAGTATATAGCATAGTATATATGGTATGAGTATAGCATATTTGAATACAAATGGAAATAAAATTACAGTAAAGGCAACATTTCCAAACATATGCTGCTGCGCGCACACACACACACACACACACACACACACACACACACACACACACACACACACACACACACAGAGCTAAAGAAGGTAAAAGGGTTTCCTGGGACATCGCAGGTGCTATCAACACCCTGCATGGGCTGTTGTTAACACTAAATCTCTCAAAAATATGACCCGGTTCAAGCAGTAATCAAATATATATGCTATTGAATAGTTTTGTCAGGAGAACATCTCAGCTGTGAGTGTTGTAGCTGCACTACACCTAAACCTACTATATTTATCTTCACCAGCAACTTCCTGCCACCTATTATTGCTGTTGCAGTACTCGGCGCCAAGACTGGCAAACTGTTATGATACACCGTAAAGCATTTACTTATTCTTTATACAAGACACCATGCTGACACATCAATAGTCTTGCTCTCACTAAATACAATATATCACCTGATTTACAGCATTGGTATCAAAGCTGTGGTGACCCAAACCAAACCTCAATATGGGTCCTTAGATTAAGTGCAAGTCAGACTACAAATTGTCATCTGGGCTGGAGTCCATCTCAATTTAGCACATCCTCTTCCCTTTTTTCTCTCTCTTGCCCAGCCAGCAGCGTGGCCTAGTGGCTAAAGAGACCGTCCCTCAACCAGACAGCTGAGGTTTAAGCAAACATCTACCCTGCTGAAATGTCCTTGAGCAAGTCAAAGGCCCTGCACTCTGACCCCTCTGAAGGAAGATGGGGGGAAAAAATAAAATTTGTACAGGGATCAATTTAAAGGAGGCCTCTGGTGATAGTTTTCTTTTTGGCCTTTTGCCTTTATTTGACAGCCGGTAGAGAGAGACAGCCTGTCTCTCTCTACCGGCTGTTTTAACAGCCTCTCTCAGGTGAGAGAGGAAGGATGACATGCGACATAGGTCCCGGGCCGGATTCAAACCTAGGACGTCACGGTTATGTGGTATTCGCCTTAGACCACTGAGCCACCAGGACGCCCCTGGTGACAGTTTTCTGATGACAAAAGATAGGTAGGTGGTCGAGAGGAAGGGTACAGGCCCGTTTAAAGTGGAACGATCCTCTTAACTTTGATGGCCCTGGAAACTCCCTTTGTAATGGAAACCGAGCCATGTTTGGAGAAGCAGAGGCCACGCCGAGGCTGCTGAAAATCCAGTGAACTTTATTTTTGGCCTATTTATAAAATTTTGAATTACAATAATTTGCTAACTTCTATCCAACCATTACACCTTATTACTGTGCACCAAACAAACGGCTGATGTCAAAATACATAAGGCATCTAACTAAAATAGTAACCTACATACTAAACTTGGTGACCTGCTTACATCTGCATGCAGGTTTTCTCTGGCATTGACTTATTTGTCTTGATGTGGCTTGTTGATCAGTGGATAGAGAAATACTGATGGATTGTATTGAAAGATTATGCGCAGACCTCTCATTGGCTGATACTATTTCACAGCTGCCATTTTTTTCTGGATATTGTGGAGATTTTCTCTGCAAACAAAGCGCTTGATGAGGAAAAGGAATTTCACTTTTAACCCAATCCCAGCTCTGGACTTGATCTGAGGCCTGCATGGCCTTGACACAGTAATACTGCATTTCCTTGAAAGGTTGATCATTTGTTTCCCTCTACACCTCTCTTTCTCTTTACACGTAGGTGTCTGAGACAGTTAAATTAAAGACAGAAAATTAAATTATTTGCAATCACTTCCAACACTTAGAGAACACGCAGGTTCTACTGGGTCTCAAACGAACATTTCTTTTGTGTCAAATAACCAATAAAATACTGTGTAAAGTTATAAGGTCACAGACGACCAGCACTTATATACGTTTGATTACAAACTGCAGTCAGGATGAACAGAGGGCAAAGTAATGCTTTATTTTACAGCCTGGTTTAACACATACTTATGTAGAAATCTCAAAGAAAGATAGGCGGTATCAGGTACTTCATCGTAAAGAGTGCATTTTAAAGGCTGTAAAATTAAGCTTAATCACAAGTATGGTGAAGATGTAAAACATTTTCAGTTTCAAGGAAGCAGTTCTAATTAGTATCAATGCAAGTGTACAGTCATTAGAATTCATCAAAACTAAACATACTCTTCATCTGTCAGTGAATTGCAGACATTTTGGATTTTTTTTATGTTTAACAAGAAATGAAACATGAAAAACACATACATTTTGAATGTAGATTTTCCCTCATGGGTAAATTAAATTTATTTATTTTTTTAATTTGTAAAATGTACATAAATTATATTTAATGCATCAAAACCAAATGTGTAAATCAAATACCCTCTTTTAAAAAGGAGGCAACATAAGAGAAAATGACATTCTTTCTTGAGATCAGTTGAAACAAGTATTGGTCAGGCATTTCATTAACCCGGGAAAGCAAAGTGCTACACACAACAACCACTGAAGACAGTTCACCATACACCTTAATGAGGATTGGACCGAAGCACTTTTTCTTAGCTTAAAGCTAAAATGGGGATTTTGCTGAATGCTTTATGGGGCTTTTCCTTTTCACCAAAACTCAGTTATATATTCGGTCTCCTGTCAACTAGGCATAAATCATGGTTCTCCTTCCCTAGTGAGAGGCATATTAGTGGCTAACATGGTTCCATTTCAAGTTAAAATACTTATGTGAACTGCTCTGCCCATCGGATTGCTAGGACCTTGGTTTACTATACTTATTTTCCTCCCAGGTGGAGCTTTGAGTGCAAATAAAGGCATACAACTTCTTCATGAGAAATAAACATGGAATTCAGCCACATGCTTTCAAATAGTAATCATATATTTAATTGATATACATATATTGCCACCATTGGCACGTACGATATTGCACACAGTGATGAAATGTTGCACAGAAAAAATAGATATATTTTTTGTGGGCGAAAACATTCCAAATTTACAAATAATGTGGAATAACGCTGAAAAGGTAAAACAAAGCAAAACAAAACAAGACATGCTTGCTACTCCCCATTAATTGAGCGACTTACAAGTTACACTTTACTACCCGAGCCATAGAACTAGCATCTCAAGGGGGCTCCAACAAGAGTTTAAATTAATTTCAGGCCACAGAAATGTTCCCAATCAGCCCCTGCTCTCCCTCCAAACACACTTGGCTTGTGAAGAGTCAACTCTCCTGCATCATCTTGCATCTAGGTGACCACCCCCTTCCATGTTTACATGTAGGCCGATACCTGGATGGCTGGGGGGATGGGGATGGCAATGAGGTTAGGGAAAGAAAGAAGGGAGCAGAAAAAAGTTAAGAATTCTGCTCCTAGTTTTCTAGAGTTCGTAACGAACCCTTTTAGCACCACGAGTTGTGTGCTAGCACACAAGGGGGCTGAGACAAAAGAAAAAAAAACATTAAAAAAGCAAAAACAAGAACCCAAACTGCGATCCATAGCACCAGGCCAGCGTGTAAGCATGCGGAGTGTGTAAGGCACCAGGTTGTTTATATGCTGAAGAGGATGCTCCCAATCAGGTATCATTTATACCAGAGGCTCCAAAAATAGGTGGTCAACAACAGTCTAGTCTGCTGGTTTCCAATCATTCTAAACATGGGAGCAATCATTTAATTCAATGCTGAGGTAAATCTGCCATTATCTGATTGTTACCAGTTTGTCTGGAATTAGCTGACAGAGTTTATAAAACTGCTATCACACATCTATGAGATGCGATTGAACTGGATATTAACCAGTCGTTTTCTGTGCGGCAGTCCAAATATTTACAATTAGACCAAAAGGGAATCTCTTCATCCAAGGTTGATATTTGGCCTTACAAATCTAAGGGCTATACATTGGGTGAGTATGTGTCCAATCTAGCCCCACTAAACTTCACACCTTTAGATCTTGTCAGAATGTCCATCTGTTGACATTGGAGTTTCATCAACAAGTGAAATAAACCCAGGTCGCCTCGACTTTAACCAGTTGCCTTTACCATTACTCAGTGGCCATCCTCATAGTGTGATGGTGATGTTATGATTACAGTTCACAAGGTCGCTCCTTGTACAATCATGCTTTCAAACCACTTCCATTACTATACACCATGCCTTTGGATGAAATCGCTCAGTACTCAAACTTGAGTTTGGTATAGTAGAGTATAGGCAAGTAAAAATATGTATGGAAGGGTCCTTTAGCCAATATTTTGGGAGACCAACATCAATCTATCTTTGTGCAGGTAAACATGCAGCAATAGCACTCCTTGGCACCATTTGGACTTTTATGACTTTACAGGTCCACAAAATGTTTGTTTTCTGTCCCAAATGTACTAACCAATAATGCTATGCTTATTATCGTCTGTATTTTCAGACCACTAATCCAATCAACAAAGGACTTGTTGAGTGTTTGTCTTCTTAAGCAGTCTATATTACAAATATTCAATTCAGGCCATTTGCTACATGTTGTCACTGCACTTGCTCTATCGAATACACGTTGAGTACCTTTAAAACAAACACATTGCATAACAACGAGACACAAAGGTAGTCTATATTATACCCATCTGCATGGCAACAATTTCATTTGAAACAAAAATTACAATATTAATATTTCTTTGAATGCCTCTGGCAAATATCATGTCAAGATCCATTGACAAGTTCAATATATTTGATTTTTATGCAATGCATATTGCACAACATAGAGCACTTATTTCATTTCATGAAAATGCCTATATGTTCCTTTTTATACTGCATGACATCTAACCAGTTTTCAAAGCAGGCCTAGCCCTCATATGATTTATGTGTAAACACATCTCTACTCACAGGTAAAGGTAAATAGGATGGCAAGTACACTGTGACAACCTTTTACAAAGTTTTTCAATTTTGGTTTAAAAATTAAAATATCTGATTTGTGCTGAAGTCGTTAGCTCACATGGAAAGGACTTTTTTCCTCAGAACTCGGCAATAATTCCATTTGAACATTGCAACACTTTTATAATAGCTTTGACTGGTAAAAAAGTTATCTGTTAAGGGACATAAACACTCAGTTCAATATTGTTTGTTGTCAAGTAGGAAACAATGTTCAAATATAATGTTATTACTTTGTTTAGCAGCCTGTTACTGTATTAATGGTAGATAAGTGGGGTAACATCCAGCGATGAGTGACAACATGTCATAACTGTCAGTTTGTGGAGGTTTCTTTATATTGTGGGTGATGCTCCCTTGGAGTTAAACCATTACAGTTAAATCTTTAGATTTCTTTCTTTATACAGTAGAGTTTTAATTATATTTCTCTTTTGTTATTTTTATTACTTTTGCATGTTTTTTGCTCTATATATCAATCCTCGTCTCCATCATCTGCCTGCATCTCCTCTTGTTGCTGCAGCTCGCATGCCCTTTTCTCCCGCTGTTTCTCCTGGATCTTCTTCATCTCGTCGGCATATTTACAGAAAGTATTCCCAAATTTGGACCACACTTTGTAGGGTACCGTAATTGAGTTGCGGTACGTTGGCTTCACCTCGCTTACCCTCATGAACACTCCATACTTATTGGATCCGACGTCGAAGAAAAAGCGTTTGTTGTCTACAGTCAAGGATGACCCTTCGGGCAACTCTGCAGGTTCGTCCTCTACACCGTAATCGTCAATAAGTTTAGCCAAAGCGTCACGAAACTCAATTAGTCCCTGGGCAGGCAGAGCGATCGTCTGGCCTTGTGTGGATCCCAAACCGGGCCCCCGGTTAACGGTCTGTCGAATCCTCAGAAACCGTCCCCTCTGGTTCTCTTTCAGATCCATGTAGTATTTCCGATTTTCCCTGACCAAGAACTCGCTTTTAAGTGCTCGCCTGGGCTCGTCTTGTACAATGTCCGGATTGCTTGGACCTAGCTGGGCATAATGTTCGATGAAGTCCCCTAAGTAGTCACGGAACTCGACTGCCACGGACATGGAGAGAGTGAGGCGGCTCTTGTTTCCCCCGGCCCCGACTTCTGCTATCTTTAAGAAGCGGCCTTTCGCATTCTGTTTTACGTCCAAATAGAAGCGTTTGTTTTGTATGTCAACCCGCTTCGACGCTAGCTCTTGTGTCTCATGCTGGAGCCCGGAAGCCGAGCCCGCCCCTCCAGTCGCTAGGTGCATGGAACCGATGCCTGGGCCCGTGGCTGCTCCTCCCTGCTCACTTCCACTGTCTCTGTCCGCCATGATGCTGCCTGCCTGCCTTCTCCCTCTGTCTGCTGCAACCCACAGCCAGCCAGCCACGCCGGAGCTCTCGCGAGATCTACACAGAGAAATAGAAGTGGGGAAACATTGCGGACTGTATTCTACAGCACGGTGACACGAGCTGTCAATAACTCCCGCACGGATGATCGCCAGAGGAAACACATTTCTTTTAGTCTGTTTAAGATTTCGATTAGTCGCCACAATTTCTGCGACTTAAACCGTTTTGGTGCCCAAAATGTAATTGACCTACTTTCTATTTAAAATGTACGTTTTACGTTGAAAACCCTTACAGCACCCTTCTTAAGTACATCGTGCCTAAATGTGTGCGTATAAAATGTGGTTAAAATGTGGTTAAGCCTAGTACTGCAATTAAAACTTCCTTTTAGTGGGGACATCAACTGAAAACAATGTCTTAGTCAGGAACTAGCCTCCTTCATGTCTGTGAAACCAGTCGTAGCCCGGGTGGCTTGGTCTGAACTTTGTATTGAGATAGGGTGGCTGTCATCCTTTTTTAGCCACCTTGGTCTAATGCGTGAACAAAGCTTCCATCTTACATAGGCTACATGAATTTTGTGTAGTAGGCTTATGCTATTTTTATCTAACCAACATATCTTTAATTTTATGTGCCAAGGTCGGATATAGGCCCAGTCATGTTGTATTGTTACCCTGCATGAGTTTAGTTAGATGTTTGAAACTACCTCCTATGTGTATAACATTATATAATGTGTTTCCTAACAGACCTATAGGCCTATATCGTGGTTTAGTTACACTATAATAAAATAATATATTAATATAAAATTTGTAAATACTTTTAAATCATTTCTCGTCTGTAATTTTGAGAAAGTCAATATTTAATTGTAGCATTATAGCTTTTGTATTCGTAGCCTTATTGTCGATGGCGCTCGAAAGAAAGTACTCAGTCAGCTCTTTAAATAAGTATTACATTTAATCGTAATTGGTCACTCTTTCGTTTGGCACTAGATCTAGTGTTCCCTGTTGGTGACACTTTGTCTACAGTAATTAATCTTCCTCCACGCAAGCTGTTCTTGTCCACCTGGACCCATATCTGATTTATTATCGCCCAGAACTGCCACTTAAATTATCTATCTTCTATGTCTTTTTAACTCGTATGTGTTTCTTGAATCATTACCCTAGATTCATCCCCGCACATCACCACTGAGCGCTTTGACAGCACTTTCATTTCTAATATAAATCTTGAACAATTTTGACGATTACAGCCTATATCATATAGCAACACTATAGAAAACAATATAATATTGTTGTATGATTTTTTGTGCACTTTTTTTATTTGAAAAGTTGTCGAAAATAATGGCACCATATTTATTGGGCTTATTTAACCTACATTGTATTCCCATGTGTAAACCTATTTTATTTTATTTCAACAAGGCCTTAAAAAGGTGGGAAAATAATATTTAGTGATTTAAAATTGAATTAAAATATTTACATGAGTGAATACGTTAAAATGTCTACATTATATGTGCAAAGTTTCATGTATTTGTTGCCAGTTATGTAAACAACGATAACACATTGCTCCAGGATATAGGACTAGTCTAGACTAGTAGATAGGCCGAAGCCTATTTTAAGCAGGTACGCCTTCTCCCCTTTCAGCTCAATAATGCGTGGTATTATTTTCATATAAACATAGTATACTTCTTGTAGGCTATGTCATTTTATGTCAGTAAATAAGCCTACGATGTCGTCTACAGCCTCTGAACTCTGTTTAAATTGGATTAAATTGATTTTTGAATATTCGTTTATACTGTAAATTCTTTTTTATTCTTAATGAGTAATTTAATCTGGTATTGAGTCTTAAGATCTTATTTTCCTTAAAATAATTGTGAAAAAATCTGCCAATGGAGAGAAAGAATTTTATCTAATGAATGATCTAATGAAAATCACAAATCAAATTTTGTGTTGAATACATTTCTTGATATTAGTGGAGTGATCCGCCTTATTCTGCATAGTTTCAAGATATTGATACTCCTTTTCTTTAAACAATCCTGAAACAAGTGAAACTACATTGGGAACACGGGTATACCTCGTCCCATTGGCAGGAGTTTTAAGACTGAATATGAGACTATGATTTGTCGAGAAGGACATTTTGCAGTGTATCTAACTCACAGGAGAGGTTTCTTAATGGTCATTTAAAGGCCCAAGTGAACAGTTCATCAAAGAACACTAAAACAAGTTGTTCTAAAAAACACTAAAAAAAAGGTATTCATAAAATTAAAAAATGGAACTCTTGACTGAGGTAATAGGATTAATAACTATGTGACATAAATATCAGTATTTAGAAGTATTTAACATTTTCATTTATTTTGTTGTAAATATTTATTTCCAATAGTGATTTGAAATAAATAGCAAAGCCTTCTTAATTTCATTGGTCCAACTATGTCATTACCCTACTGAAAATGAACGAATACACAGCATAATAAAATAAAATAAAATAAAATAAAATAAAATAAAATAAAATAAAATAAACAAGTAGCCTGATACCATTGGGATATTGAGTCAAGAATGATCAAGAATGGTAAAGATTAAGGTATATTTTCCATTCCAAATCCTTAATTATTAGGCCTCTGAAATAAAAATAAAATAAAATAAAATAAAAACCGGATTCGGGCTTTGAGAAAATGTTTTTAATGAATTATTAATATAACAACCAATTATAGGCTAGTGCGGATGATTGCCAACATTATAAGCAATATTATACACGCTAAGAATTGCTTTAGTGACTATTCTGTGCAATTCATTTGTGACAATCAGTAGGCTACTACGTTCATGCAAAATAAGGCCAGAAAATATCCAGGTCTATCCAGCATATTCATTCAGTAAAATGATTCTTGTGTGGCGGGGTCGAGATGATGAGCAGGTAGGCCTAAAGGGAATACTAGTTCAACTAGTAGTAATTAAACTTTCAAAAAACAACAACATTATGCCTTTCCCTTAAATAATTCACATAATTTACACAAAAATCGGTGTTTACCCACCCAACAGTTCACCCAAATAAAACGGTAAACTGAATTCAGGTAGGTTTACCCTCCAGTACGTCTAACATGACCCCATTATTGTCATCTCATTGTCAGGCTGGTCGACGTTTGTTTTTATTTCCCCAAACCTCCTGCTGCCATTTCAGCCCGAGATTTACCTACTATTATCAATGTATTTTCTATTTTCTTCAAACGTGAGCTACGATTCACTGTGTTATTCGTTTGTGAAATGCACTTGCTGTTTTGCTTTAGAGTAGGCTATTTTCCCCTCAGATTTAGACTATATGTTCATTATGTAGGGATCTGTTTGGGTTGATTAAAGATAGGTTATTGATTCTTAAGGAGTGCTTAGTGAACATATTGAATCTCAGATGAGGCCCAGGTTGCTTTGTTCTCATTGTGTTTCTATTTAGCAGACATAAAAACCCTAAACCAGCGCATTGGCTATAATCCTCAGTGGCAGACGACGTGTTTCACACCGTCGTCTTAGCTCTCGGTTATCCTTTGCCCTAGGCTAAGAAATGTCTCAAGGCTATTTTGTCCCCCTTTTCATCCAATTTTCCAGTCCAAAATCTCGCCTTGGGCACGTTATATTTTTTAATGTTGAGTATGAAGACATCATCTCTGTAAAGTGTGGTTTATGAACTGCTCCAGCAGACCACAGATAACCTATCAATTTAATATATTTGCCATCAGTTGGCCTATTTTGCAGAACCCAAGAATCTGAATCGGTGAAACTACCAGATGAGCTCGGTTCGGCTGTTAGGGCCTCGTCCCAGGTACAGATCACGCATTAATTAGTCAAAAGTCTGCTGCCGTGATCACGTCCTGAAGTTTTCCCCTATATCCCCGTGCAGGAATGCTGGGGTGCCAGCCCCCCAAAATGCTGCTCCAGTATCGACGTAGGTCAGACGTATTCATACCGACATATAGGATGTCATGCTTCTGTGGACTCTGGATAGCAATGACACATGCTTGGCTGCACATTAGGATACTTTTAAAGCAGTAGGATAGCAACAATCGGAATGACATGTAAATAAAGCGTCATTCCTCTCATCAAGCAATCGCCCATAGCCTACCTTACCCTGCTCAGTCTGCGGGCGGAGCGCCTTGTAGTCTCTGCGTAGTGTCGCGGAAGACAGACAGACAGACACACAGACAGACAAGGCAAAAGATAAATGTGAATATGCTCGGAGGCCTTTTTGTCAACACAGTACAGTGCTGCTGCTCGCTTCACAAGATGGACCGAAACAGCGAGTCGTGGCACGGAGAGGGACACACGCACAAGTTCAACGCCGCACGCTCCACCTCTGATGTCAACACGCACCGTGGGAACTCAGTAGACACGCGCCTCCCATCGGTGCTTCGTAGGAATTGCAGGTTGACTCCAGGCAGCAATGCACAGGGCAACTCTGACGGGCAGCAGTGCCTAAGGAGTCACCACAGGATTGCTACTGGCTGCATCAATATTTGAACTGATTTGTGACCGTGGGTCTCACTTTGTTATTTTTCAGCATTGTTATGTTATGGGGTCATAACAGAGGGAAGGAGTGTTACAGTCATGCACAAATTCACGAATTGAGTGGCCCAGTACAACCACAGTGTTGTATCAGTTGACCTTTAAGCAGAGCCAAGTTGGAGGCCACATTGTCTTGCGGACACACTGATAGTTCTTGTTCAAGGAGGGCAGACTGCACTTCCCCTGCCCAGATTTCCCCAAAGGATAATTAATAAGTTTCCAGCCTATGTCTGATTTTTAAATGCACATTGAGCACCTTGTTTTATGAGCTTGTAAATATTCAGCACCAGGGAGAGCAGCTAGTAAGTTATCACTTGTGGAACAGGGGCCAAGTCACACTGCCTTATTACACATGTTGAGACTCATACATGCCCGTCAGTATTTTAGCTTAATTCAGCTTATGCACTCTGTCACAGTCCAGTATTATATCATATGCACACCTGCAAATGTTTATTTAGGTGGAAGAGTGGGATTGCAAGACTAAACTGAAAACTGATTATATAATTGTTTTGGTGCACTGCAAGGACATTTTATTGGACATTGAAAATAATTAAATTATCAACTTCACCAGCACACTTATGTTAGTACATTTGGGCTATTTCGTATAGAGCAACATGTACAAGTATGTGTGTCAAATTGCCTACAAATGCACTGTGGTCAGCAGATGTCGCCCTTTGTGAAAGCTTTTAGCACAACATCCTGTATCCGCATTCTATTTGGCACTTAGGCTACACCAAATCATGCATTTAAAATGAAAACATGACATATCCCCAGTCACTGATGACAAACAAACGTGGTAATAGGCCTATCTGAAATTCTCTCTGTAGCCCCACCAAGTCCTCTTTTTAAGTCCCCCGAATGCAACAGCCTGCTTTATCATGTGAAGGAATGAAATTATAAAAAGCAAAACGAAGAGTAACACCCTGTCTGCATTTCCCCCTGGTTCAGTGGTTAGAATCGTCATTCTCTCGTTTGAAAGCCAGTTGCAGCTGTTGCAGCTGTATGGATTTGATGCGGTGCCTCAACATCAGTTTTTTTCAGAGGCAGAGCAGCGAATGTGACCTGAATGCAGGGCATGACTTAATGGGATGAGACGCAAAACTCATTCAAAACAGTCTCTTGAAGAATCTGTGAAATGCTTTCGCAGCCTTAGTCATCGCAGCCATATGATTCCTCTAGGCCTACTGAACTGTATGCGGCTGCATTTTCAATGTGAACCTATTTCTTTTTTGGAGTAATGCCTTGGCTACTGTAAGATGCGGTTCTGAGGAGGGACAGTCATGGATTTCGGCTTTCATTTGCTCCATTTTAACGTGAGATCGCCGCTGATAAAACACCATGGAGTGATTGACATACACTAACTGGGTTTGGGAGTGAGGAGATCGACCCTTGGTCCATCGGCAGCCTGTATCTCAGTGCTCCAGTCCTGCGTTTTTGTTGACGGAGCCCCTTGGCAATCGGCATATTTTCTCTCCGTCTGTGGCTAGTGGAGGAGGCGGGGAGAGAGCTGTGGTGGAAGGCGGTGTATTAACGTTATTTTGCCGAGCAAAAATATAGTTTTATGCTTTGGAATGAAACGTGGCTTATGTTTTGCGACCGGACTACAAAACTTGTGGTTCACTGCAGCATTTTTGCGTCTTTTTCCCCGCTGCAGATGATACAGAAAACCATCACAGCTGAGCGGTATCCTACCACTGCAATTTTTGGGCAAAGATAAGAGTGGCGTCGTCTTGCAGTTAAGGCTACTATGGCAGAGATATAGGGGGCATCTTCTGTAGGGGAGAATCCGCCGATTCCTTGCTTAACCTATCTACGATGCCTTATTATTAGCAGAAAGCAGTGACTGGATTTTAAACCCAGCGTCATCCCGCGGTTTCCCCGTTTCAAGCTGCTGTTTACCCATTGCAAAATTACTCGAAAAAGCAGCGGATCCCGATGGCATGGACACTTATGCAAGGTCTGCCGCGCTGCCGTGCTACTGGAGCCTATTTGCTGTCTCTTCATTCAACCCAGCTCCATCGCCATCGCCCCGCATCCGAGAGAGCCCTGCCGCAACGCGACCAGCGACCACCGAGCCAAAGCAGGCGGCATGAGGCTTGATTCAGTACATTTATCCATGCTGGTCATCGGGGTCTCATTCGCCTGCTACTCCCCGAGTTTGAATTCCCTGCAGGACCAGGCTTACAAATCCGCCGTGGTGATCGAGGGCAAGGTGCAGTCTGCGCCTCTGAACGTCTCCGCGGAGCCGTACCGTGTGAATGTCAAAGTGCTGGATGTGTGGCCCCTAAACAGCGGGGGTCTGGAGCGAGAACAGCTCGTCACTGTGGGGGAATTTGGATCGGAGGCTCCGTGCACCAAAGTAAAGAGGAACCACAAGTACATTTTTTTCATGGACCCCACTGACGAGCCTTTGGTTTTCAAGGCATCGTTCGCGCCCCTAGACACGAGTGGAAAGAACCTTAAAAAAGATGTTGGGAAGATCTTGTGTGAGGACTGCGGTAAGTTAATTCTTTGTGGATTACCGGTGAAGTCGAACCCGGAAGAACGAATGGCCTAGTCGTGGCCACTGGGCTATGGCTTTTGGTAACTGGCACTCTGGTGAATTGTACTTATAATGGTCACAGCATGGTTTGGAGTCAGTAGGTAACAGATGGGTGCCTAAGGGGCGTCTATGCAGCAATTTTCGACAACTCTCGCAGGCTCCCATAGCCCACATGATCAATCAAACTCTCTCTCTCTCTCTTTCTCTCTCTCATTCTCTCTCTCCTGAACTGCAATAGACATGCGCCTCGCGCTGTTGCTTGTGAGGAATTGCAGTTTGTCCGAGTCCTGTGCCGAACTATCTGCATCCTGCAATCAGCAGTGTGGTTGAAACGTTTTACCAATTCAAGTCATACGTCTTTCACTTGCTAACTAGTTTCATGTGTAGATTTCTGTTGTCCTAAGAGCCGCGGCCACCTAAACGAGCATCGAGCATTGCACCTCGTGGATCCTAATCAATTTCAGCACCAGGGACAGCGGCCTATATCACCGGGGTCACGTGTGGAAGACTTAGGCGTGGGCGAGATCACGCTACCCTAAGCATATTTGTCAGTGGGCCATATTAAGGCTCATGGTTTAATTCTTTAATGCTTTAATTCCCACACAGGCTAGGTTAGTACAGGTCCTTTTTGCACACGTGCACCTTCAATATACGCAGAGGGCTGGGATTATATGCTACAGTCCAAAACTGGAAATTGATGATGGTGTTGTTTTAAATGATCAACTTTGCCACCAGATGCTTTGGGTTTTGTCTGATGGACTGTAACATTTGCAGGACAGATGTGTGCCCCATTTCCATCTGAAATCTCTAATCTCATGTTCAAGGCTCACTGTGCAAGGAGTCTAGGAATACATTTTGGTCAGTAGATGTCGCCCTTAGGGAATGATTTCAAAATCATATCCTGCACATTCTATCTGGTAATTAGTGGGCTAGGCCGGTAATCTGTTTTCAGTATTAAATCTTGCTATATTCACTGACATTGATGACAAACAAATATATTTGAATCTTTTCAGTGGTCCATAAAATCTCTCTCTCTCTCTCTCTCTCTCTCTCTCTCTCTCTCTCACACACACACACACGCACACACACACACACACACACACACACACACACACACACACACACACTCACACACACACACACACAAATACACACACATTCTCAGAAACATACACAAGGTATGTTGTAAGATTCCACAAAGAAAAGTAAGGCTGAATATTTGTTTATTGAACCTATCAAGTACATACAATGCAGCATACTGTGCAGTGCAAGTGTTGGTGCAGTAGGTTGCACACACATACATTCACGCTTATGTGCATGAACACACACATTTTAGGCTAATGCATTTTTGATTTGTTTGAAAAAATGGAGGTCTAGAGGACAGACTGACTCCCCTACTGCTCCTGAAGTCATGGACCTCTCGATGATCCCTCTAGGCCCTATCACTAGATTCAGAGTCACTTCTCCAGTCTTTTATTTGCATTGGTAAAGGGCACAGGGAGTGTCTTACATGCTTTTCACAGAAGTAAAATAAATACGATATAGTGTCAAGATCTGTAACTGACCTTTAAATACATCTCAGTCCTTGTCATAGAGCCACTCCTTTACCTGCTGCTACAACAAACGTCCCGCAAAGGTCTCCCTGCAGCACAACTTCAAAATGTAAACCAGTTCTTCTTCTTGAGCTATTCCTCCTATACAACACGTATAGTCGGGAAGGCAGAGCATACATCACACCTTAAATGAAAAAGCTGCTTTGACTTTCTACTTTGACTGGGGTGTTTTGGCCTAGAAGGTGACGTGTGCCTTATGGTGCAGCCTTCTTAAATCCGCTTACTACAACTTGTACTCATGAGACACAGATGCTTCCTTCCCTTCTATATTTTTCCACACTCATCCTGGCTGTCAAAGTCACCATCCCGATCAGTGAGGTAACACAAAATGAACATCCACCTCTTGAGTTCGCTGGGCAGACAAACCTTCATTTCTTCTACCACTGTGCAAAACTTGGCATCATCATGTGATGAAACTGGCCTGGCTACCTCACTCTGTTACCTGAGAGAGTTGCCACACCCACTTCCCGGGTCTCTGTGGACCTCTTTCATTTGGTTCACTGAACTCAGCACTGGCAAGGCTTTCTTTGTTTTGCTGACATAGTGCAGGTAGGCCATCGTAGTTGAGTACTGTTTCTTACCCTCAACTCTTTTGATACTGTCTCACATGTGGAAAGATAAACAGTCAGTCCCTTGACATCTCCTTCTCCCTCTTGAGCTCTCCGCCTAGCTCAGTGGGGATTCCAGATCAGCACTGCTTCACTCACAATCTCTCTCCTTCAGATCCAGCTTCCCAAGACCATATCAGTGCAGGCCCAGTCTATGGAAACTCCTTGGTGCCTTGGAACCGTCAGTGGAGACTATTGTATATAAGGCCATCTCTTAACACACCCTGAATCTTACTAGGCCTTGAATCCCTCTCTTGCAGAGCTACCCAAGCTCCCCAGAGTGAAACACATGGGACTGGACTTATATAGATGATCAAAACTGGGTAGCTGTTTTCTCTTGGTTCCTAAGGCTAACTGAAATACAGGCTACCTACACCTCTTCCTCAGGACCTTGGCAGTTGAAAGCTCTGGTGCATCACATCTCTTGTTCATGCTGGCTGGCAGTGTCCTAAGCAGATCATGTAATGTCCACTAAAGCACTCACATTGTCCATTCCCTTTGGGTGATATGCAGTAATGCAACTTTTCTTTGCATGAAGTCTGATTCAACCCGGGATTGGTCTCAATCATTACAAGCCATACCTCACATCCACTCCTTAACCAGCTCCGTTGCTACTGTTGAGTCAAGTCAGGTCAAGTTTATTTCTATAGCCCTTTATCACAAACAAGCCTCAAAGGACTTTACAGACCTAATTAGATCAGGCTGATCAACTCATGACACAATCAATTATCAATGAATTATAACAAATAAGATGTTTACAGAATACGATCAGAACAAAAGCACATCAAAACAGATTAACAGGTAGAAGACAACTGAAAGGATTTAACAGAGTGGAGGACATAGCAAGCCTACATAATCTGCCTGAAGTAGCCTAACTTGGCCGGCAAGTCGCTCTATGAAGACAAGGGAAAACACTCAGGAAAACCCTATAGGAGAAAAAAAATAGATGAAACCCTTGGCAGGGCAATTCAAAGAGGCACCCTCCCCACCAGGACAGCTGGGCATGTAATAAATGACAGTGGCAATATAGTGCAGGCCAGTTCTGGGTGTATAGTTCAGTCAAATATTTCAATATCCTTTTCCAGCCCCTATAGTCAGCACTAGAGACTGCAACTTTAAATTTGGGAAGAAAACATCCATCATCTCTACCACTACATTCTCTTTTCCACTCAGAGATGGCTGCAACAATGTGAAGTCTGTACTAATGTATAGGAACTATATTTCGTTTATATAGGAAAGAAAGATGAAAGACGAGAAGAAAGACCAGTCAGCTACCCGTCATACGAGGAACTATTGGCCTATGGGGTCTTTTTCCTGCAAGTCTGATACTGGTTTGTTGCAGGTAATTGACAATAATGGCAAACATTATTAGCTCTTAGAAGAGGTTAGGCATATATGTAAAGATTTAATCCAAGTACACCTGCAATGCTGTCTGAAAATCATTATGAACCTTTTTCATGAACCTTTCATTGACTTTCACACAGAATGAAACAATTCACAATGGACCATGTACATTAAAACTGCAGCCACCTGAATTGATATCACCAGGCCCTTCTGGCCTATTCAACAGTGCAATACACTCTTCACATTTGCTCCTCTTGTTGAGTGGATGCTGATGTTGGGAGGCCTTGCACTGTGGGATCAGCATGAAAGAAGAAACAAAGTCAAACCAGGAGGCTGCCATCGTTACACTCCATTTGGTCCATTTGTCACAACAGAAATCTGGTTTTATTCATTATGCATCTTCTCTGGGCTACAGAAAGGCAACAATCAATACAGAGATCTGGACTGTGACTGGTCTTCCAGGCCTCTTGCATGACAGAAGCTGTTAGCCTCAGGCATTCTGCATCTTGTTCCTTATCCATCAATGTTGCTGGGTTAAGAGCAGACTGCCAAATGAGTTGAGAAGTTTCCCATTAATATGCTTTTCACTCGACACTTAACCCCGGGCTAGCGTCTTTCTTAACCCTGGGTTAAGGACGCATTTAACCCCGGGCTAAGCAGCGTTTCACACTTGCATTTTTGAAAGAAGGTTAACTTTTAACTGCTACGAAGCAGGGTTAGCACCAATTTTGTGGTGCTATCCCCGAAACGCGGTGCTAAGAACAATAGTGTGAAACGTTGTGGGGTTAGAATGTAACAGGGTTTAGAATGTAACAGGGGTTAGAATGTAACAGCGGTTAGAATGTCACAGGGGTTAGAATGTAACAGGGGTTAGAATGTAACAGAGGTTAGAATGTAACGGGTTAGAATGTAACAGGAGTTAGAATGTAACAGGGGTTAGAATGTTAGAATGTAACAGAGGTTAGAATGTAACAGGGTTTAGAATGTAACAGGGGTTAGAATGTAACAGCGGTTAGAATGTAACGGGTTAGAATGTAACAGCGGTTAGAATGTAACAGAGGTTAGAATGTAACAGGGGTTAGAATGTAACAGGTTAGAATGTAACAGGGTTTAGAATGTAACAGGGGTTAGAATGTAACAGGGGTTAGAATGTAACGGGTCAGAATGTAACAGGGTTTAGAATGCAACGGGTTAGAATGTAACGGGTTAGAATGTTAGAATGTAACAGAGGTTAGAATGTAACAGGGTTTAGAATGTAACAGGGGTTAGAATGTAACAGCGGTTAGAATGTAACAGGGGTTAGAATGTAACAGTGGTTAGAATGTAACAGGGGTTAGAATGTAACAGCGGTTAGAATGTAACAGAGGTTAGAATGTAACAGGGGTTAGAATGTAACAGCGGTTAGAATGTAACAGAGGTTAGAATGTAACAGGGGTTAGAATGTAACAGGGTTTAGAATGTCACAGGATTTAGAATGTAACGGGTTAGAATGTAACAGGGGTTAGAATGTAATGGGTTAGAATGGAACAGGGGTTAGAATGTAACAGGGGTTAGAATGTAACATGGTTAGAATGTAACAGGAGTTAGAATGTAACAGGGGTTAGAATGTAACAGAGGTTAGAATGTAACAGGGGTTAGAATGTAACAGTGAGTTAAACATTAGCATTAAACGTTAACCCGGGGTCTACAAGCTTACAGTGTGAAATCCTGAACACTGAATACCCGGGGTCAATTGTTAGCCCAGGGTTAAAGAAAACTAGTGTGAAACGTGAGATAAGTTAACCCAGGGCTATTATAACATATTCAAGTGTGAAAAGCCTATAAGTTAGGGTATCACTTTTATCTTAATTATATTACCAAACTTTATTGATAATGTGCTGTATTATATGCTTGTACTTCCTTTGTCTCAATTCAAGATTAGAGAGGAGACGTCAGCTGCAGCTTCTGCCTTTTTTAAGAGTGGAGATGTTTTCATTTGGAAAGTCAGACAAAACAACAGCATTGCTATAATTCAAACTGTGATTTCAAGTATGTCACATCTGCCTTTTAGCTCTTATTATTTGGCATAAGAATAGTGTTTTTGTCCCTTATGGCTCAGCCTAGATCAAAAGTCTGTGTAATGAAGCTAATGTAGTGGGGTGGCCCCTAGCTTTTTGTCTATCCATAGACCCCATGGAGGAGACCTACATATTAGCATTTTGTGTATGTGTGTGTGTGTGTGTGTGTGTGTGTGTGTGTGTGTGTGTGTGTGTGTGTGTGTGTGTGTGTGTGTGTGTGTGTGTGTGTGTGCGTGCGCGCGCGCAGGCGGGCGGGAGTGTTGTATCAGTAAACCAGAAAGCAACAATCAGTTCAACACTTACACACAAAAAGGAGTCACACATCACCTCAAAACCACCTTCACAGTTGTAATTAACAAAGGTGTGTCTGTGTGTGTGTGGGGCATTTGTTGCATCGAAAGCCTGTTTGTTTCTTTGATGTAAACGAACACAACAGTGTTGTAATTATTGCATAGCATATCATTTATCTGTCACTGAGGGGTTCCACTGCAAGCAGGTCGCAGCTGCTGCAGTGAGGTGGTAGACAGGCAGCATTTCGCCCATGGCTATCTTTCAGTGAATTGAGAGAGTTCCTTGGAACAGCTACATAACACAGACCATGAATGACAGCTGTTGATGGATACAGGGTGTTGCGCTTGTCCCACAAGTTTGTCTAGGGGCTGGGCTAACATGAATCAACAAGCATCTACAGGTGGCCACTATACTCTAATAGCACACTCAAGGGCAATTCAGCAATTGTTCTTGAGGGTGACGAGGGTGCTCATTGTCCCCACCAAGGTTTTGGTCATGTATGTGTGTCTGTTGAGATGAGAATAATTGAAATGTGTTGAACTGTCTAGTGTCTCTGGTTCTGTGCTGCCCAGTAATCTCTGCGATGGGCTGGGAGCCAATGAAAGAGATGCAGGCTAGTGAGACTGACCTGCTGGAAGAATGTATTTGTATTGATTGAGGATATGTGTTTGTGGAGATTGTCTGCCATGTTCCCTGAGTAATTTATGTATACTCTGTGCCCCACTGAATCTCTACTCTGCTCTGCGGGCTCTGACAGGATCGCTTGATGTATATTTATAAGATGTATGGCAAAGAGGGCAGGACCATTTTCAGTAATTGGCCCCACATTCTCCTGTCCTATTATGCACTTTCTCGCAATCACTCAGACTTGTGCTCCCCATTTCAAAAGACATAGAATTATACAAGCTATTATTATGATGGAGTAAGCATTTTAGGTCTCCTCTTTTCTGTCTTACAAAAGCCACGATTTTGCAGTGGCAGATGAGTTTTGATAGTTGAGCGATTATTTCAGGTCTTGGTTGGTACCTTTTGACAGTGCACAGCTGATAGAAAACACTGTGTAAGGGGTGGGAGTTAGCAATGTAATAGGATCCCTATATCATAATATGAAACCTGAATGATCCTGTAGTTTAAGATGTGATGCTACAATTTATGCACCACCAGAATGGCTTTGATTGTGAGAAAATTGGTTGTTAAATGTGCTGTTGACTTGTTAGTATTCTGAAAGTCTTGAAATATATGTGATGCATTAGTCAGAAAGATGCAGACAATCAAACATATTTGACTTTTTTGACAGAAAGTTCATTTCAGGAGATGAAGAACAGGAGTCAGAGCAGAATTAATTCCTGATTTATGGAAGTGTGATTTGTTTTGTGGTCGCACTGAAGAGGCTGTATTTTGTCTGGTTAGCTATAATGTCAATTTATTCATTTATTCTGCGCCATGAAGCTGTTAAGAACGATGTGTGTTTGCCGAGGTTTATCAGATGACTGATTCAAGGGTGATATTTAAATTCATGTCCAATCTTAGCTCTGCTCCAACATCGGTCTTCTCAGCATTTACTTCAAAGCGCTTCACATTCAGCAGTCCTTTCCAATTGCCTCAATCTAGGATTCATGAGCATTTTCTATTTAAAATCCAATACTTTTGGCGGATCTTAATTTCTTTACTGGATTTAACTATTTTGGTTGATGTTCCATAAGATCTATGCTGGTAGTGGTAGTGCAATATGACACTTAACTAGCGGAAGATGCTTCTCCCCAATAGTAAAGATCACTATTTCTGGAAAGGCAATGTGTCTACAAATACATGAAATACCTAGTCATTTATATAGCTATATTATTGTTCCCAAAATATATATGTATATTGCTATTTTGGGAACAATAATATTTCCCAATTCCCAATTTTTCAAGACTTTTTCATTTACTCCAATGAAATTCATCTTCTATACTTGTTCATTCTTTCCAGACCTGTTTAGGAAACCCTATCAAACAACAGCTAGCTAGTTTAGCTAACACCACTAACCTTACCTAATCCAAATAGTCCACTTAAGATACCTTACCCATTTAACATGGGCCCTGCTCATCAATGCAGAAGGTGTGTGATCATGATGCAATGTGATGACTTTGTGAGAAAGAGGTAAAAAAATAACTTAGCTTAGCTTTTATTACAATGGTGGAAAGGTGGGTGTGCTACCTTCTGGCAAGATTTCATCACTGCTAATGCAAAGAAAGCCCCGGACATAATTGGAGCCCAAGTTTTTATCCTGCTCTAATTCTGCTCTAATGTGCTGCACCATAGAACTAAAGTGCTACCAGTTTAGTTCTACATGAGCAGTTTAACTACTCTACTGTGAATGATATTTTCCACAATCTCATATGCCTGCCATTTAATTTCACACACACCAAAGCAATGCTTTGCATTATTATAAATGTCGATGCTGTAATACATTATGTTTCAGCACATGGAGACTACTGAAGGTTAGGATGGATAAGGACTAGGAGAACAATTGTCTGCAATGCCATGTAATTTAAGGCTTGTCATCACAAATCAATCAACTTCTCTACATAACTTAAAAGTAGATAATCTGTTTATGATATGATTTACTTGGATAATTCCCTTTCAAAGAGGTGAACATGTTGATATACTGTTTTTATTGAGGAGATTGGGGAGTGACATCCTGTTAAATGGCAGTACTATGTCAGCAGAGGTGGTAAGAAAAGGGTCAGATCAATTTTACATTCTATTAGGGTGAAAACATGAGAAGGAAAAAAATGTACATCTGTAAAATCTGCTGTATTTTGTATTCTATGTGTTATGCATAAGTAATATGTTATATATTTTAATTTATTTTATTTTATTGTGTAGTTAAGGCCCTTTTCAATGTGCAATAATGCTCAGTTGAGGCATTACCAATGCACTACGTATGATGTTATTATCCCTTGTAAACCTTCTGGGCACCAAGTAACTTGTTGATTTAGGCACATCTGCAAGGCTCAATAGTAACTCTGGTGTGCCAGAACCACTCCCTTTTTACCTGCTCTTGGCACTGATCAGACCCACAATTGCTTACCTTACTGCACCTAGGCTACATTTACCATGTATTCACACGCCGCCCTTTACTTCGTAAGACCAGAGAAACGTTTTAACACACAATTTTAACACACAGTTGCCTCGTTTCCATGATTCTGGTGTGGAAAAGTTGACTGCCGCTGAACTTTAGTTGGCTGCTGATAGTGTGAATCCAGATTTAGGTTTAACTTAGGCCTACAACATCACAGCCAATGATCTCCAAAGTCACTCTCGGCATCAATAGGCTAATGGGATAGCTGATCCTTCTGTCTTGAATAGTCTGTTTACTCATGAAAGGGCATGACAATTGCTTTTGAAATATCGGCGCTATTTAGAAATCAGAAATTTACTCTTTACATTTATTCTGGGTTTGGTGATGGTAACATTCTGATATGTCATGTTTTATCAGCATTAAGTCTTTTGGTGGTTGTGTTTGGTGGAGTGGTAGAGGATCTGAATGAAGAATATGCTTTCATATTAAAATAAAGAGCAGGAAAATTGGAGTAATATAGTTCAGTCAGTTTACACAGACACTAAGAGTCTACCTGGATTTTAATATAATTATGAGAATGCTGTGATTGGGTCATGTAAACATCTTCAAGTCATTATGTTACTATGTTACTGAGGTCTTCGGAGTATTAATTAATAATAATGTGTACTGGGAGTAAGCCTATCCATCGCGTGTGTCACAAGTCGCACCCCTTGCAACATACCTTTTATTTTATTTATTTAATATTTATATACTTTATTTACATCCAGCCTTAATTTCTTTTGTTTCAACATTAGATAAACTGCAGTCAGTAAATTGGAAGGGAACAACAGCAATACAAAGCGACCAACATGACAACATTCAGTTGAGTTCAGGTGGGAAACAACTGACTGTGCTTGTGGCCTATAGGGGAGGATGCATGTCAGTGTATTCAGTCAATAAGATTGCATGAAATTGAGAATATTAACAAAGCCTTCTTTGGCTTAATCGCATTATTTCAGAATCGAGGACAATAAGTGGATAATTGTGTGCATGTCATCATGATGCTTTTCAAGTTCCAGTGGTGATATTTTGAAACAACACTGTAATGAATAACATTTTTGCCAGGCCCTAAATTGAAATAACATTTTAAAATGGATCATTGCAATGACAGTATTCATAACTCAGTATACAGATATATACAGTACTCAGAGATATTCTTGACTGTATCCCATGCTGCTGTTATTACCTCTAACGGGATACAAGAGTTTATGTAATAATAAGTAAACTTTATAACTTGAATTTTAAATAAGAAACAAGAAGTTCCCCTACTAAACAGAATAGCAACTTTATAAGTATTACAATATTTGGGCTAAAGCCCTGGTGAACATTTCTTTAAATGATGTCTCAGTCTTTTTCATTCCACTGAAGAATGTAGTCTTCACCACAATGAGGCAGTATATGATCAGGATCAGGAAGGGGGAAAACCTACGAAAAGTTGAACAGGATGAGTCCATCGGGAATGCCACAGCAGTTGTTATCCTCTCTGCCCCCGAGGCTGGAGCTATGTCAATAACACTCAAAAGCCCACAGTCACTGCACAGTCCACAGGATTACTGGAGTACATCTGTTCACTACCATTTTGATTGTACTTTGTCTGCTCACACAAGGAAGCCAACTTTCTTGTGTTAGACATACAGTACGCTGTTAATACTGTAGCAGCTACAAGCGGATTTGTGTCGTTTTGACTAAACCTGCTGATATGGTATCCCTCAGGGAAAAGAAATGAGAAAGAAATCATGGTCAAATAGATGCCCACGAGTACGGTTGGCCAGTAAATAGTGTAGCTAGTATAGTATTACAGTATTACAGTAGTATTCCTGGCTGCTGCTACTGAATGATCACAAAATACAAAGAATGATTCAGATTCTAACAGCTGTTGATGAAGACTGACAGCATTACAAACATGCTGCCATAAATACATTTTTCATATTTCACTATTGGTATTCAGTAATGTGAGTTAAGTGTCAACATTATATTACATGTTGACAAATCAAGAGAAACACAAAATCAATCTTAAAATGAACCGAAGGTCTAAAAACCTGTACCCGTTTTGAAATACGACGCCGTTTCCCCCTGTAACTCGCCTGTTTATGTGTTTATATTGTCCAGGTTATATTGTGACTGGTATCCTGCTGCTGTGTGAAGGCAGTTTACATTTTCTCTGCCCTTTTAATCATTCAGTAATGTGCTGCTATCTTGGGCTGCAATTCTCTTCCGTCACAAACTCCAGCCAGGGCAATTAAATATTGAAATGTTTTTTTTTTTTTTTTTTTTCCCTGAGCACAGCATGAAAGGTTTGTAGACAATATCAACCCTTCAAAGTCACAAGTAATATCAACATTAAAATAAATATCAGGGGGCAGAGCTGTATCTATAAAAGACAAACTTTCAGTGCAATTAACCTTTTGGCAAGAATTGGCAAATGACATGGGCAATTCCGTTCTTAACCCGGTTACTAAGGTAACCCGGTTCTGGGTCGATGCACGTAAATGTCATAACTCAGTTAGAATAACACAGGTAAGCTCGCACTCCGATGATCAGGCACCCGATTAAGATGCTTGGCTCGCTCCAAAGTTAAATGGGTTACTGTGGCATGTAAACATCTCATTCCTCTCACCCTTGCATCCCGCTGTCTGCCCAAACTCATTATGGGTACATTTTGGCGGATACTACTTACGATGAAAAGAATATTTGCCTGCGACATCAGGTTATTTGTCAGGAGCATCAAGAAGACCATCATTTTCCCCCCCCTGTATTGGAAGTAACCTGCTAAATCCTCAATGGATTATGTGAAATAATGAATTGACAAAGGACATGAGCCAAAAACGCCACAGCATTTTCTTTTCATGGGCATTGCAAAGCATCATTTTAATAGACCGTTACTTACAGTCAGTTTCCACTTGATATAGTATACAGCAGTTCCGACAGTTTCTCGCCAACCCGTGTTGGAAACATCAATCCAGTTAAAAAAAAAAAAAAGGTGTCTTGCTGACAACCATGGCAAAAACCCCTGAATCATATTTATTATTCATGGTAAAATTATGATGACGTTATGTGAAATGAAGCTACGTATTTGAGCTAGAAGCAAGGAAGCAAATGACAAATCAATTTTTTAAATGTGAAACGCCAACAAAAGCTGCCAAAGTGTCTGGGGTATCCACATTTTAGGTAGCGGGTTGTGTAGAGCAGTATTGTGTGTTCCAGTTTACGCTCTCTTTCTACTGTGTCTACATTTACTGGAGTGGTGTGTGTGTGTGTGTGTGTGTGTGTCCATATATCTTTGTGTTGGTGTGGTCGGGCGGGTCTGTTAAAAGGTGTGTTTCGGTCCGTGGCGGTTTTGGAGTGTATAGCTGTGAGAATTGATTTACTCCAGCATTTTGTCGGCGAAAGCTGCTCATCAGCTATTTATTTATAGCTCTGAATGCTTCTTCATTGCAGCAAACCATCTCCTCACCAAGGTGTCAAGCCGATTCACAGGAAGCAGCATGGCACTAAAGGACAGTGGAGGAAATGACCTTTCACTGCAGATTCACTCACTGGCATTCATTTACTACAGCCTCTCAGCCACCGAGTCCCTCTCATCATGCACCGGTCTCTCTCTCGCTCTCTCCTGAATTTAACAACAGATTTGAGCATGTGATGTTACACAATGATCTGATGATAGGAATGACAGTCTGGGCATTTCCTCAGCCCTGTTGTGGAAATAAAGTGTGTTGCTCCACAACAGGAGCATATTTACCCATACATTCAAGTTGTACCAAGACCGACCCTGCCCTCTTTTGATCCTGTTACAAGCCTAAAGTTCAGTTTCAGAAGATTTCACACACTTTAAGTCATTTCCATCCCAGCTTTTAAGTGCATGCTTGCAAGGTTATGGGTGTGTTTGTGCTTTGGGTAATTGTCTCAATTTTTTTTGCGTGCATTTGCTATAATTCCACATGCCGGCAAGCAAGTGCATGTTTTCCTGCGTCAGTCGTACGATGGGTAGTTTCTGAAGCTTGTTTGCATTTGCAGCTTTTCAAGCACGGTTAGTGCCATGTGTAGCAGTGAAATAGAGCCGAGTGTTTGTCCAAAAAGGTCTAATATAACTGTCGGTAACATATGTCCGCGGAGAAAGCAGACAGTGTCCATGACAGGAACTTGACTTCAACCAAACAGGGAACAAAAGGGACCATGGGAAGGGCAACTGTGTTTGTGTGCAGCGCTGCCGAAGTGTTGAAAAGAGGGGCTGCCAGCACTCCCGCTGGGCGCCTCCCCGGTGTGTTTAAGGGACGTGTCCGGCCATGTTCAACCCCACACACACACACACACACACACACACACACACACACACACACACCACATATCCTGAGAGAAGGATTGTTTCCTCAGGTATGTTGTAGGTGTGGATTGATGTGTGTCTTAACATGAAAAGACTTTAAACAGAATGGAATGACTTGTTAGCCGTGGGTTTGGAAGTGGACCAAGAGGAAAATCGCGTCTCCCCCTTGCAGTGACAGGGTCCTCCTTCTTTGAGTCGGAGGGGTTGTTTCAGCAGTGGTGGTTTGGGGTGGGGGGGGGGGGGGGGGGGGAAATATGCATTCATAGCAGGAACGGAGATGCATTGCTTAATTCTGCGGGTCCGTGATTGAGCGTGGCCGTCCTGGCTGCAACAAAGGTGATGACAAAAGATTATAGTGTTGCTGACTCACAAAAGAATAACTCATCAGTAACAACTCACCACAGGCATTCCTAGATATTCATGCGATTCGTGGAAGAGACTTTTTTTTTTTCTTCAGTGCGCCATAATATCGCCGGATACTTGACACCCACACCCACTACCGACTCTCTCGCTCTGCCTGTCTCTGTCCGTCTATCTCTTTTTCAAACCCGTGATGTCATCACGTTGTAAATTGTGGGAAACGTGGTGAAAAGCACCGAGGGGGGAATTTATGTCGTATCCTCATGAGAGGGTTGTCTTATAGGATACATGGCTTGTTAAATTGAGCGGTATTCCTTTTAACTGGAAGATCCTGTCGCTGGGAAATTATCGAAACCTTCAGTTATGCCGATGAAAGATAAAATGTGTGTGTCTGTCTGTGAGTACGTCTGAGTATGTGTGTGTTTTGGTAGTAGGCCATTACTCTATCCTTTACCCTTGCTTTCTTCTGCCCTTCCACCAGTCCTCATGCTCATTATTGTGTTGCTCTAATCTGGAGGGGACAGGACTGGGTGCAGAAGTGTATTTATCTTCCTGCACAAATAGGCCCTCTTTCCGTCTGGTCCCTGCTCAGCTTGTTGTTGAAAGATAGTGAGCAGCGTAGAGAAAGCTTTAGTATGTGTGTGTGTGTGTGTGTGTGTGTGTGTGTGCGAGTGTGTGTATGTGTGTGTGTGTGCGCACATGGGTGCAGTGAACTGAGATGTGTCCCAGCTGGCCCACAGACCAGCACACTAACCATCACCTCACTGCAGCAAATACAGACAAAAGAGGAATATATCTCCCCCGTGATATGGATACCCCCTTTTACTCCCAGTATGTTTTACCCCTAAATGAGAGAGCAACATTCCTCGCAGAGGTCTGACGTACTTGTAAAAGCCAGTTAGATGCGTGTTACAGAAAGTCCCTGTGGCGTCAGCTCTTGTAGCCTCCGTTTCCGCTTCTTTTTTCTCGATCGCATCTGTTGGGATGTGTACTTTTGCTCTGCATTGTCTAGGCATGTTTCTTTTCATTCCCTTGTTGTCTTCGTGACATTAGGCTAGCAAGCATCCAGTTATCATACTGAACATGGCCACGAGCCAGGAAACCACTGTTGGTGCAAACCAGCACTGCAAAACAACACAAAATAAACCATGGAAAATAAGACATGGTTCCTTTTTCCCTTTAAAACCTTCACGGCCTCTTTTGGGTGAATTATGGGCCAACTGTTTTGACCCCTGTCAGTTGTCAGTTAGTCTGGACTCTAAACACTGGCAGTGTTGATTCCAGGGTTAAATTAACACTGGCGATTTTGCTGTGTATAGGTTGTCCAGTTTTTTAGGATAGGACTATAGTGACCTTGACACCCAGAAACTTGGTTTATTGGTTTATATGGTGTTATATTATTCCTACGTAGCTTTGTGGGCAACGGCTGTTACTCAATTGGCTAAAATCAACAATCAGGTTTAAGCCCAAAGCTGCTCTTCCATCACCAAGCTCCTGCAACTGGTGGTGGTTTCCTGTTCAGAACCTGATCATCTAGCGCTGACCTCCTTCTTGGTACCGGGGCTTGTCCGTCACCGGCTTTGCCTGGCAGTGGATTTAACGGTACTGCGAGAGAGTTTTGTGTGCCTTGCTGCTGAGCCATCCTGGCACCCTCAACAGGAGCCACACACTCTTGCCCACTTATCAAGCTCACTCAATTGGAGAGACCACCTTGATCTCCAAAGCGTGCTCCGAAAGCTCACGCGTGCGCAAGCGGCCTGTTTTCCCAGGAAGAGCCTGCATCGGTGAAAAACAAACAAAGAGATAAGCGAGGGTCTTGATAAGGCGCAGCTCGGCCCTGAGAGGCAAAAAAAAAAAGCAGAAATGCAAATGATTTGACCAGAAGAAGCTTCGCAGGGTGAAACTCCATCGCAGCTTCCTCATTGCGACATGTTTGTGCTGCTCTCAAAGCACATTCTGGAGATAAAGGACAAGCAGGGAGCGCGTGAGGAATTTGATTTGATGTGAAGAATGCGAAGCAGAGAGCGGATGCATGTATGTTTTTGAAAGGGGGGGGGGGGGGGGCGGCGGCTCCTGATAAGCACGAAAACCTTCCCATGTTTCCCTTCATGCTAAGTTACTTTTCTGGAGTTTGAAGTTCATTTGAGTGATATAAGTGAAATGCATTGATGGGCTGAATACATTTCTTCATCGGTTCATTCAAAACCCCCCGATGTAGATTTGTATCAGTCGTGGGCTCATGCGAAAACAATCTTAAAGGGTAGTACTTACCTGGAAGGAGAGCTGGAGACCTTTTTAGATCCGGTTCAAAACGCAGGTTCGTTGCGTTCCAGTGTATACAAACAATACAAATACATTCATTCATTTAAAACTCATTTTTATGTCTACAAGTTTTTATTTTTCATGCATTCATTCATCTACGTATACCATACTCTCTGTGATTCCGACTGGTGCTTTTATGAAGTGAATTTCGAAATGAAGTACTTTTTAGGTGTATCATGCGTAGAAAACAGCTCCATTCTGCGTGCATCAGCGACTGCGTATGCTTGTATTTACGCGTGGATGCACCTGTGTGTTTGCATGCGTACGTGTACGTGTGTTTGAGGGGGCATGTTTGTATTTGAGTCTGAGAGTGTATACTTTGGTCGACCTGAGGACACTCAGATTGAGTGTGTGTTGCTCTCTCTGGTGAGAGGACACATATGTGTTTGTGTGAAGACCTGGTTCCATGTGGGTGTGTGTTTGATAAACTGTGAGAGCATGTGGGAGAGTGTTTGTCTATTCATCTGGGTGAGAGCAGGAGAGAAAGAGCAGAGAATGAGGAGGTGGATGAGATCTGCTTCCAGCCTCTATCTTCAAGTCAATCTGCTCACAGTCATACAAACCTCTTTATGTTTGTCTTAAACAAGAGGGGTGGTGGGGGGGGGGGGGGGGGGTGCAGAGTCATGAGCTGACAGAAAAGTAAAGAATTACAATTAAAAGAGGAAAAATAGAGCGAGAGAGCGATTCCATCAAGCAGCCTGATGATAGAAGAGGTTTTTACTGCATCTTTCATAAAAAATGATGCTATTTTAGTGTTTTAGCCATACGCTATTATCGCCCCGCTGTCCACTTGAGATGCTGTTCAGCGCAAGACACACACACACACAGCAAATGAAGATGTAGTACGTCAACCTCGATACAAATTTTAACCACCAATGTTATCAGCAAGCAAGAAAATGATTTCAAAACGTTAGTTACATTTGGGCACAGTGGAAGTTAAGTGGCAATTGACACCTCCTAGAATTTCTTTCTTAAACACACACACACACACACACACACACGCACACACACATACACCATGCATGAGCATGAATGATGGCCAGGGAGGCATGGATTTTCACTCAGGGGAAAGAGGGGAACACTGTCATAACTAGGCGTGGGTGTGTCTGTCTGCAGAACAAACAAAGAGAGATTTGAAAAAAAAAAATTTGGAAAAAAAAACAACACAACGTAAGCTTCATTTCTTGACGTGAACGTATGGCCGTCATGTACAGTACGGTTGTGGCACCGATCCAGAAAAGGGGAAGTGGTCAGTGAAGGCAGTTTTGAGTTACAGAGATCACATCCAGCAGCAGCAGCAGCAGCAGCAGCAGCAGCAGCGCTCTGTGTGTGTGTGTGTGTGTGTGTGTGTGTGCGTGTGTGTGTGTGTGTGTGTGTGTGAGGCTGCTGTGGAGGTGGCCTGTTATTGCAGTATCACGCCCCATTGGCTGTTGTGTTGCTATGCCCACCTCTTGCTCTCTCAGCCCCAGTCGTTCCCTGTCACAAGATGAGTCAGCACGGCCATAAGTGGGGGGGGAAAAGATGTCTCTTTCAATCCGCCATTAGATCAATCAATTATCAGATAAATCAGTCAATTTTCATTTTTAGTTCGGAGCCGTTTCCAAAAAGAGTGAGAGAGAGGGGTGTGATGTGCTCATAAATGCTGGATGGTGACGGATGAAAGAGAGAATAGAGCGAGAGACAGAGAGAGAGAGAGAGAGAGAGAGAACCGAACAAACTGAGGATCTCATTTTCCTCGGCGGCCTTGAGAGCGGAGCATGCTCAGTGCCGGTGTTTGTCGTCTCCCCTCTCTGAGATGCTGCTGCAGTGCTTCCCAGCAGGCTTTGGCTCAGGCTTACTCATGGACATCTCTCTCTTCTGGAGCAATACAGCGGTGCCAGGCTGCAGCTGCTGTATGGATACCTCTCTCTCTCTCTCTCTCTCTCTCCATTTCTCTCTCTTCATCCCCATCATGTATTCCCTCTCTTGTGCTACCTCTACTGGTTTTCTACCTTGTATTTCTTGCACATTATCTCTCTCTCTCTCTCTCTCTCTCTCTCTCTCTCTCTCGTCTGCCTCTCTCCCTCACTCCGCCCTTCCCCATCTCTCTCTCTATCTCTCACACACTCTTGTTGCTACCCTTAAGACTGTGGTTGCCATGGTGACAGCTATGTGCTGCGGAAACGTCAAAGAGCCGAATCCACCCAGGATCACTTCCTCCTTAAACACTTAAGTTCTCTCTCTCTCTCTCTCTCTATCTCTCTCTCTCTCTCTCTCTCTCTCTCTCGTTTTTTCGCCGTTTCATTTTTCTAAATACAAAAGAGCCATCCGCTTGCTGTGTGGTAAAACGAGAGAATCAATTTTGATTTGTCGTCTCTTCCCTGTTATCCCGATCTCAGCTGTTGCTAAGCAGTGTTATTAAGCGACACTCTTGACCTTGGCACGGCTGACCTTGAGAAAATAGCCCCTTTCCTTCAGGCCTCCAGATGTCACCAACATTGATCTGTGTTGCGTCTCCCCTTCAGGGCTGCTGTGCCAGCCTGCCCCACTAACAGTGGTCTTCTGTGTGTCTCACGTCACATGTCATTCACACAGACGCAGACAGATGCTATAGCGCAACCAGGCTCTTACAGTACATCCACGTGGAAATGGAGACAACGAGACACACACACACACACACACACACACACACACCATCGCTGTATGGCTGCCTTACCTGTGTTGCTGCGGCTACACAACACGCACACAATGCGAGGTGAGCGGAGGAAGCAGACGGCGTGTTAAGAGGTGACTTACTCAGCAGGTGGGGCTGTTTTCTGTCATCTTATAAAGACGACATTATTTGCACTTCGAGATCCCTCTCTCACACTTTTCACCTCCTGTCCTCCCCCTTTTCTCCCCCCTTCTCTCCCCTCTTTTTCTCCCTTTAAGTCTTTCCATTCATCCTCTCTCTCTCTCTCCCCCCCCCCTCCTGTTTCTTTTAGGGGTTGTCTCCCCTTGCTCTCCCCCCCTGCCCTCGCCTCACCTCTCAGAGTCAAGACAACAGACATGTGTTAAAAGCAGTCACTATACCCCACTTTGAGACCCCCCCCCCCTCCCCCCCTCTCCCTCCCTCCACACCCATGTACACTTTGCTGGCAAAAAAAAAAGCAGACAGATCTAAACAACGTAACCTAATGGCTGTTTAAAGCCATTATGTCTAAAAAGATAAACTCTCGTGCTTGTGAAAGGGCAGGAGTGCTGGTGAGCGGTATCAACGTGATGATGTGCAGGTATGCTGTTGTAAAGGAGGGAGTTGCTCAGCTCCATCACACAGGAAAGCTATCTCCCCTGGTCCGGGGAGCGGCTAGGAGTGAGTTTGGGATTAGGAGGCAGGCGGCGATGGGGCCTGTGAAGCATTTATGAGCAGGACACAGAAAGGATCCATGTCAGGATTTTTTAGGGGGTCGGCTCCATATTTTTTAATATTTGCTCTTAATGTCATACTCCTCCCACGCTGGCCCTCTCTGCCCCTCCACCTCCAGACCCCGATCCAAGGACGGCCCACGGCTGTTGAAAAACAGCAGATGCTTTCGGGGAGACTAGAAAAGGGAGAGAGAGCTTTCGACGCACATTTAACGCGTGTCCGTGACTGCATGTGAAACATGTTTAGTTTATTTTAAACTATTGCTTTATTCCATAGCTTAACCTTTCAGGTAGTCTGTAGTCTATCACTCCCTTTCCTGTGTATATCCACGCATGTTTGCACATTCATGTTATCATGTAAACCCATGTTTTATTTAATGCCTGCGAGTGAGGCACAGTTGTAGGCGTGTAGTCGCTGTGAAAGTCACACCGTTTCTGCCGGAGTTTCTAATTCGTTTGGAAAGTTTGGACTTCTGCGGTGGCTGCGTCTGTATGCCCACACAACCCCAAGTAACGCGCCCCGTAACGCTCCTGCACAAACAGATCTGCGCTGTACACCCTTATTAGTCACGGTGAGCTAGTCTTACATTTCACTCCTTTGCATCTCGCGTGCGTTTACTTGAAATCAACACGACGATCGTTGAGGAGGAGGCCGAGAGGTGTGGCGGGGAGCTCCTTGTACAACCAGAATATCTTTCCTTCTCTTCATTTATTTCTACCAAATATATATTTTCTATTCAATGAGACTTTCGTGTTGTCTTGCGGTCAGTTTCAAGATCCTTGTACCAAAAACAAAAGCAATACATTCACTAGAGCTTCGGGGCAATTTGCAGCAATTTGTCATTTGTCCTGACCTCAGAAATACGTAGCTTTGTGACACATCCGTATACCGCCCGCCCACCCACAAACACACACACACACACACGCACACACACACACACACACACACACACACACACACACACACACACACACACACAACACACAGACACACACACAGGTGCCAGATTGGATAGAACAGGCACGAGAACGAGTCTCATCTTGTTGAATAGTAGAGGTGGAAGTGAGTGTTGAGGTTGGGGGGCGGGGGGCGGGGGGCGGGGGGGGGGGGGGGGGGGGGGGAGATAGAAGGTAGAGGGGCAGCAGAAGCTTACTGACACACCGTAGCCAATTCCAGTCCTTGGTTATCTCCGCTGACAGATTAGATCATCACAGACGCCCAGACGAGGAGCGTAAACAGCAGAAGGAGAGAGAAACGCAGACAAGAAAGAGGAATAAATGTGTGAAACGGGAATGAGTCCAACGCGTGATTGGCGTTTGGGAGACCTTGGCCTCTGTTTGGCCTCTCCGGGTTTTCTTGCCTCCAGATGAGGCTCATGCTATTGACCTGTTGAGACACGACCCTTCTGCTGCCCCCTCCAATCCCCGCCGCCGCCTCCTCCCAACTCCAGTCAAGAATTCTCTGAGGGCTGGACCGAGACAAACCCCGGGAGGGCCCCGCAGATGACTCATCCACAGGATTTTTTTTTTTTTTTTAACCCACAAGTTTCATTCAGAGGCACTCAGCTGTTGTTTCTACATATTTTATTTTGTTGTCACTCAGCAGGACAGTGGAATCCAGTCAGCATGAAATTAGAAAAGCTTACTGCGACATAGCAGCCTGAGTTTAGAGTCAGAGTTTGGGTTAACTCAAAAGAAGGAACGGATTAGCCTCAACGTTTTTGTCGTACTTCTCTTGAAGTTGTGGTTACATTAAGTATACTTTCATAAGAGGACAAACTGTTTTCTTGTAATCATAGACAGGCAAAGAGTTCTGCGCCCCGGGGGATAGTTGAGCGGCCACCTCTGCTGACCTTGGATCAAATCCTGCTCCAACTTTCTCTCGTGTCGCGTCGTACTCTATCTCCCCTCTCTTACTTTCCGACTGTCTGAACGTGTAAAAATACTGAAGGTGAATGAAGTGCGCACTCCCCCTTTTCACAAATAAAGAAAACCCCCCCACATAACATACAGCCTATACAGGACGTCTAACTACTGGATTTAACTTGATCGCAGAAGGCCAGGTGTCACAGACATGAGGCTGGTAGGGCTCTCGGAAGAAATGAATCCTTTCTGCTTGCACACAGTTGGTGACAACTGGCTAGCAGCAGCAGCGACAGAGGCAGAGAGAGATCCAACCGCAAGACATGTCTGGACTCGCCCGTGCGCTGCTGAGTGGCGGACCGGTGGAAGGGGAAGGGGGGGAGCGGCGAGGAAAGAGGAAAAGGTGATTTTCGAGTCATTCTCTACAGAGCAATCCTTATCACCAACTGTAATCTGACGTGGTGCGCGTCCAACACTTCTCTCTCTCGCGCGCACGCACACACGTTCCTCAGACTCCCGCGTTTTAGCGCTCGACAAATTTGAACCAGATGTCGATTGTGTGTGTTTTTGGGACCTCGACGTCGCTCAGTATGTAAGGCCCCTCGCATCGACCTGGCATCAACCCCCCAGTCCGAATTATCTGGGTGGGGTCGGCTAAATGGTCTCGCTCCACTTTTGCATGGGTCATTTCAAGGGAGAGAAGATGCTGCGAAGGGGAAGGGGGACACGGGGTTGACGACAAGCTTTGGCGGGGTTGGGGGGGGGGGGCGGTGAGCCTGAATGGGCCGACCCCGGCATTTTTTGCGTGGCTTCCCTGGGACCGGTCCTCTCGGTCCTCGGCTGAAGGGCCTGGAAGAGCCACTGCTTATCTGATAGATCCAGTGAGGGAGCAGTTGATTGCCTTAAAGCAATGGGAAATGCCTTCCCCTTGCTCACTCCCTCTCCCTTCCCTCCCTCCCTCTTTTATTCTTTCTCTTTTCCCCCCTCTAAGTTTCTAGCTGTGTCTCTACCTTTCTCTCCCTAGTCTCCCCACTCCCTCCCTCCCTCTCTCTCTCTGCTGTGTGTCACTACTCTCTCTCTCTCTCTCTCTCCCTCTCCCTCTGCCCTGCTGTGAGTAGGTGGTTCCTTGCTGTGGTTGATTGGTGTGAGTCTATATAGGAGGAGAGACGCTCTAACAGGCTCAGAGTCTGGTGCCCCGCTTGCCACACATTCCCAGAAGGACTACCTGTTTTTTTTTTCCCTGTGTCTTTTCTTGAGAGGATTTACTTTCTACTGACAGCATGTCGGAGGGCAGGAAGAGGGAAAGGAAAGAAAGAAAGAAGGGGGGTGGAAAAGGACAAAAGGGAAGAGAGGGTCCTACTGCTGATCCTAATGCTAAAGGTAAAAGAAAATTAAAGGTGGAGAAGATTTTTGCTGTAACATTTTGTATGTGTGTGTGTGTGTGTGTGTGTGTGTGTGAGAGATACAGACAGAGACTTGAAGAGAGAAAGAGAGAGATTAAGTTTGTGTTACTGTATTACGGAAGTGCAGCACAAAGTATCCCCTTGTCTTGTCAAAGCTTGCCGCCAGGTTGTCACATGGATGGGTCTCCTAATGTGGACAGCATGTAGAGGCACATCTGGTTTTGGCAGTATATTGAGAGTGCACTGGAGTGAAATAATATGGCTTGTGTACAAACCCAAATAAATCCACTGAAACAAGCGCTGGACCTCACAGGGCCAAAGTACAATTGTATTAGGAATTTTCTGAAAACTGTGGCTGGCTGAAAAAGCTTTTTAAAGCTTTTTATTTGTGCTCATTTTAACATTTTCACAAACTACCATATACTGCAGTTTTAAACAACAGTCTTTTTTTTTACATAATTGTTTCCAGAGTGACATATGAAATTTATAGTGCAAGTACAATATTGCATTATTCATTATTTGTGACGGGTCATAGTTTAACAGTTGCTACAGTACATTTAGTGCTCCTCTTTCCTCTGAACTTGTGGTGAGTCATCTAACACAAAAGTCTGTCTGTGTTTTTGCTGGAAGCTTTGACATCGGAATAGCATGGCAGCTGCTTGTCTTTCAGAGTCACAAATGTAGCAATGTGCTTGCTCAGTGGTGGCTGCTGCAAGCCGCAGCATGTCACTGTAGTTTGACCTCGGGTCATGGGGAAGCCCGACCCCGTTTCAAAGACACTTAAAGGACAATACCGGGATTTTGGATACGCAGGTCCTATGTCATTCCTGGCTTGATAGGAGTCAGAATTGGAGACTGTTGTTCGGCATATTCGTTATTATAGGTATTTGGTAGCCATTTTGTACTGATTTCCAGCGTATCTTAAGAATCATCACATTTCATGAAAATGCAAAGCTCAATCGTGTAACTCTTTTTCTAACAAGTTACTCCCGAATGCGAAGTACAGCATGCGAAGGAGATGCTCCTGGTCAGACGCTATGTGGGGGTAGTTTTCAGACAGTAGGTACAAGACTGAGTTTCGCATGGCATTCTCAAGAAATGGCATGTTTTTTGTAGGCCTCGGCACCAGGTTGTTTTTGGCCCCAGTCTGATAGTCTGGACATCTGTTGTCAGTTTTTCTTTTTGTTAGAAAAGCAAAGTTGAATATCTAAACAAGTAGCGCGTTCTTATCGCAAGTTTGAATGTGACGTATAAACGTAAAACCAGCTAAGGGACCAAAATGGGTCACCCGGGATAGAAAGAGCGGGACCACAGGAACTAGAGGAACTATAGCGCTAGCTCTTCTACTCACAGTTTCAGTCTGAAGCTGCTCCTGTAATAAATGTTGCAACCATGTAATTATCCATGAGTGACATCAGATCACTCGCTTTCAGATGTGGTTTATTAGGAAATCGTTTTCAATAAAGTAATGTTTTGGCAGTCTTGAAGTGAAAGAAAGCCACAAAAAGCCAATAGATATACAGACCACACAAGCACAAAACGGCTTGGGCCACGTTCAAAGTGTAACATAATTAAATTAGCACAAATATATACAGAATGAGATTATTATGCTAGCTTCTGTGTGCTTAGGTAATATTATGTTTATCTGCTTAGTTAGAAAGATAATCACAGATCTTGTTAGCTAGCTAGCTTGTTTCTGTGGCGCTAATGTAGCCTGTGTGCTTACTCATCTGCTCTTTGATTAGATGATTGTAGTTTACATCTCTATAGTATCAAATAATACATTGAGAACTCTACTAACAGGATGTGACAAACCTCAAATATATGAAGGGCAATGTTTTCAAAACGTTGTTATAACCTCTTCTTTGTACTACAAGACATGTAACATGTACATGTAATACAAAACCACAAACATCTTCGCGGGCTCATAAGTTCCATGCGGTGTAACATGCAATTTAATTATTATTTTTAATTCCTCTGACACAATCAAATACCGTCGCATTCCTAGAACACTCCAAGTACACACACACACACACACACACCCCCCCCCACACACACACACACACCATTTGTAATGAGTTAAATGAGTTCTATTTTGACTTCTTTGTGTACTTATGTTGGCTTCAACATTGCATTGATGCAGCTGCACTGTGCATAATTCATTGGTTTAGTAATGGTTTGTGTGTGTGTGTGTGTGTGTGTGTGTGTGTGTGTGTGTGTGGTGTCTAAGTGCGTGTAACCTAGTCTTTGAACAATCTTCTGGGGTTGTAAGGCAGTGCATGTATGCCTATTGATCAACTCTTACCGCCCTTTCAAATGACCCTGAGAAGTTCAAAGACCTGGGAAGTGTTGATTAGCAAGTCACAGGAAGGAGATACTGTGTTACATTATCTTTTCCTCCCCACCTTCCACTGAAACCCCATACTTAGCTTCCCACATTTGATTTGAGGAGATTACCTTACAGCAGTTATGGGGTCTTTAGAATTTGCTCCAGATCCTATTTCGAAGTGTTGATGTAGGGCAAACTGCTGTTGAGATTTTAAATGATAACTTGACTCTCAGGTTTCTTGATTCTGATTTCCTTGTATGTTTTGTCTTAAAGATGGACACTCTTTTAAAAATAGAAAAAAAAACAATAATTTGCAGAACTCAATTTGCTGTCATAGTAAATTCTAAACTATGCTCAAAAATTGAGTGTTTGATTGGTTTGCAGTAATTGCATCTTTGGAAACCTTTTGAAGCCTCTACCAACTTCAGCTTTAGAGTCAGGTGTGCTTCTGATCTTTGCCTTTCAGGGTACATGCACATATTTTGCAAACAACAACTGGCAAACCAGCTAATTCAGCTTGGCTCTTCGTGCAACTGGCAACTGCAGCATTACAGTACCTGGAAAACATCTATAAATATGCATTGAAATGCTCCATTTGTTTGTTTCTCTTGGCTAAAGTTACTTGTGAACTAGCCAGCAACCACGCAGCACCATATCTTACATCTCTCTCTTTGAAGCTGTCTTCATGTGTGGCCATTTGTCAACAACCCTAAATTGTTAAGAAAACAAAAGTCCTCTTTTGCATGGTTCTCAATGAAAATGTCTATAGACAAATTATGACATGCATTTATTTTGAAGGCACCCTACAGCTGGTACTGTTGCATTTGCTGGTTGATAAAAGAATTTCCATTTGTTCTGTCCTGGTGGGTCAGCCAGAGCCTGCTGAAATGTGTATTTGAACACATGACATTGTGATTGCATGCTATGTACCTTAGCCTGTTGAGCCACTACAACACCCCATTAACTATTTTTAGCAGTTACAATGGGTTTCACATAAGGTAACTTCACAACAGAAATGAAATCAACATGTTTTGTAAGAAATTCCATCACAAACAGTTTTTTTTGGTGGAGCCATAGCTGATAATAGTGCAGAGGGAGTCTGTATGTTATAACACATGGAAGTCTCATCACGATAAGAGTGATCTGGAGAATTCTTTATTTTGAATTCCAAAGATGAACTTGCAAGTAAAGGTAACCAAAACCAGTAGGGCCAAGAAGGAGCAGCTTTTGAGCTTTTACAATATATATATATATACTATATATACATTTATATATAGTATATTTATATATAGATATAGCTAGAGTACATGATGTTTGTCGCCCATGAACAAATCCAGATTCATATCTTCGAATTGCAGCTTATTATATGTATCTCTAGTCTCAAACACAAACTTGTTTGTAACATGGAAAAGCCATTGCACACTGTCATGGAAGTTTGCCACATGTCGCAAATGGATAGCACAGGCCTTTCCTTGTGTTTTACAGTAATATTCATCAGTATACAAATGTGAGGTCATGGACATTAGCTTTGTTTTATTTGCATTCACTGCATGAGACTCACACAGTTTGAATATTCAAAACTATGACTGGGATATTCAGTCAAAATACGTTTTCAAAAATTACAATGTCAACCACCTTGAATGTCTCAGCCAAACACTCACAGTTACTAGTCCCTCTTTAAACATCCTGAATAGCATCCAGTTGCTACTTACTTTGAACTGTTATTAATAATACGTTGCTGCAAATATTATTGCAAGAGAGTAATATGTACCATTGACACACTTTAGTTTAGCTCTCCAGCCAGGAATTGGAATTTTTGCCAAGTAGGCTGTCCAAAAGTATCATTATTTTGGTGGTTTTGGCAGTAGGACATTTTGGGGAGGAGGAGCTGGCTGAGAGAACTAGAGTCAAGATGTTCTTTGGAAGGTACAGCAGTGACTTGTCTTCATGCAATTGCGAGATCCACAAGCTCTTGCAGATTTAGTGCAGTGGCTTGTACACTATCCTCCTAACTCAGTGCTTCTGCTGGCAGTAAACCAGTTTGACTTTTGGCTGATCTGAAAGTCAGGCTGGATAATATAACCAAAAAATGTCATCACAATGACATAATTATCACAATATTCATTAAATCGTTATGTCTGTGGTTTAAAGGCTACCTTTTGCTTCCGAGTGAAAAAAACAGAAGGTTAAATATAGTTTAAAATGACGAACCTGGGTCTTCTTTCCAAACCATACTTCCTTTTCGACTGTGCTAACTGGCAGCATGTCTTTACAATGCTATATGCTGTGTAGCCCAAGCGAAATATACATGATATATATAGATTTATGTAAAAGCACAGCTATAGGTATGTAGACAGTTCGATTTTCAGAACTGGAGTCATCACAAAAATGATTTAGATCATCTGTGGTGGCCATATTTCTTACCACACTACTACATTCCTTTGCCATCAAAACATAAATGTAGACATATTATTTGAAATCCTATAATGGTCAGTTCATTTGTTGGCAATGGCAGAAAAAAACATTTGCTGCCAATTGGTACCATTTGGCTCTAATGCTCCAAATGTTCAGAGTTTTCTATCCTGATGCACCTGGACTAATTACATTTGTGATGGCTTTGTGGGTCTTGCTGTTAGTTGCACACAATAGTTCACTGGTTCTTGGGGATCAACTACTCGCATTCGTTTGGGACTGTAATTGCACATTTCACTGTTTCTTGTCAGACTTCAAAGTCTCTATTTTCATAAATCAATAGCACACGGCTCAAAACGCAGTCAAAGGCGCACAACACGAGCACATAAGGTGTGGCCACTGATTTTGGGTAATTTCGTGGCCAGAGGCGCATGGCACACCGGCTGCACAGTTCGAAACGGAGTTGGATTAGGAGGTATACGTAAGCAGTAGGTGTGGATATCCTATGACTAATCAAATCACCTCTTTTCCTTTCCTTTAAAAGCAGTGCGCTCTCTGCCACGGCGCTCCCGAGTATTTGGTGATGGAAAAAAACAGTCTGGAGTGGTTCTGCCACAAAAGCTTCTCCCCAGAGGAAACTGATGTCTCTTTGCGGAATCGCCAAGAGCATATATATGGCCTATTTAACCAGTCAGTAAGCTTTTTATGAGGGAAAAAACTGACAGTTATATCTTGTCATTCACACTCCAGCCACATGTGTACATAGTTAGTATCCTATTTTCTCCTGCCTGAGGGATTTATATCAAAGTGAAATTGACCAACATATCCACAAAATGGCTTGGTAAGCTTTTGAATAGGATCTGTTCATCATAGAACAAGGCCTTTGGTGTGGTCTGAGCATCTCAGTGGGCGACGCAAGTGCAAGTCCCCAGTAATCCCTGACACCAAAGTTGCATTGAGCCGCTAGATCTTCACTGGCACGCCCCCTAATGCACCTCTGCTCCTACTTAGACACAGTCAAGTTCATGCCATGTCACCAAAATACCAAACCGGCACAAGCGAGAGGAAAACACTGTGTGCACCCGACAACAATGTCACTTCACCGCCTCAAAGCTCATCCATTTGCTACATGCTGTCACAAAAATAGAGCCCTCAGTTGCCAAAACATTTCCAAACATGTCTTCCTCCTTTGAGATAATAATAATAATGATAATAATAATAATAATAATAATAATAATGATAATATAACATTTGTATAAACTTTGAAAAAACAGTTTACAAAGTGCTTAGCAATCAAATAAAATGAAACAGCATTGTGCAGCACAATGGGAGCGTAATGATAGATTGTTCACATCATTTGTTAGCTTGCTGTCATTATATTGATTTTTTAGCAAATATCTTTTATATTTATATCAAGGGAAATTATATTCACATCATTATTGTTGGTGTTTTATATCTGGAAGTGCAAGATGTATGGGGCCACAGAGGAACTGATGCCTGTAAATGATGGATTCATTGATTGATGTGGATGAAGCTCAAGGTATTTGCTGCTTGTTCTTCTAAGAGGAGGAAGGAAAGTGGCCAAGTTAGAGTTTAGAGAGAGAAATGGATGATGTGGATATTGCTTGTTGTGTTGAAATATTGTACGAACAGCATACATGCCAATATTAAATGATCCTTTTAAAAGTATATTGGCTTTGGATACATTTAAAACAATAAACCCATTAGTGAGCACATGTAGTTTGCAGCTTTAACAGATGTTGTGATGAGTGTGGAGCACAAGAGGACCATTCCCACATGCAAGGCCCATTTCTCCAGTTGTCTCACCATGCAATGTGCCTTTTGACAATGAGCAGTAATGTGACATAATATGAAAGTAATCTGGGATACTTTGTCTGGGAAAGAAAACGCAAAGGCAAAGACTCATTTCCCAACCTCTTGAAAGTGTCATATCAAGTCAATAACACAGGCGATGTATTGTTAATTCAACTAGTGACTTCATTCTTTCTGGGTGAGTTCTGAATTTTCCAACTGTTCCCCAAGGCATGAGTTGTTGACATGCAGGATAGGCTTCTATTCTCGAATTTGATTTTTATAGTCTATGTCTGCAGCTGCCCCTCCGCTTCAGAAAGAGAGGATCAGGCTATTGTTGAGGCAAGAGTTTATCATTGTTGTCTAATACTTTTTCCACTTGCACAATGGAAATGAGACATCCATGAAAGAAATTATTTCATTTCCCATGAAAATAACTCTTCATTTGCTTGGTAACATACACTAACATGTTTCAGTTCATGTGCTTTCCGTTTTGATATGGGTTTTGTAAGTCTATGTAATGATGCTCACATATCTGTCGGCCCAAACATGGACAACTGTCCCGCTGATTGTCAGAGTAGATTTTCTCTTGATTTCTAGAAGGTTTCTGGATTCTGATAGTGATTTGAGACAGGGTTTCTTTCTTGTCATCTGTACTCCTCGGCACAGTGACAAAGATGGCTGCACACATGCAACATTAGCCACCATCCATTTACTTCTAACCTGTGGTCAGTGTTCAATCACTTATATTGATCAGTGGCGTGCGTAGCCTTGCAAACGTATGACTACAGTTGTAAATCCCTGTTTCATCTGTTGTCTCTAAGAAAATGGATTGTTAGAAGTATATTCAAGTATATTCATGTATATTCAAACAGTACGGATTTAAGCTAGCAAGTAAGTAAGTAACAAGAGATGTGATCAAGTTTTTATTTTCTTTATTTATTCTGTTCTTTTGTTACGTGATAATAAGCTACCACATTTCTGCCGATGACATGACAGAGTGCTGTATCTTAGTTAAAACTGTTTCCTGTAGCTGGGGCAGACCGTCGTACACATCTGGTTTACTGGGTTGACGAGGAGTGCAGAGTTGTGTTTCTGAAACTTTTCCAGTCAAGGGCAAAGCTTGTTTAATTTTCTTGGCAAGGACAGACCTGTGTCTAGGTGAAGCACTTAGCAGTCTTCTTTATGGTCTAACCTCATTCCCCCTGTTCTCTGAGTATGACTAACAAGGCTTTCCTCAGGCAATCCATGCTGGGGTGAACTCAGTAGAGACGAGTGTACATATATATATATATATAAAACAGTACAGTAGTTCATTTGTGCGTCTTACTGCCGTGCACTTTGTTTAACACCTGAACTCCAGGTTACATTCACTGTCTGAACGGGACCTTGATTAAAAACATGGCACATTCATTCACTCAATATTATTTCAGCATTTGTGAGTTCAAGTAATGCATGAGACATACCAGTGAACAGGGTCATTTTATTCAGTGAAAGTTCACCTGCCAAATGTAATTTTAACTGAAACATATGAATGAGGCTTGTCGTTCTAAAGCTCTGGGTCAGGTGTAATGCATGTCTTAAAGTGCAAGTGTTACAGATACATTTCTATCAGTTGTATCAAGAACATCGGGAACCTCACGTTTAGGATACTGCCTTGCTGCAGGCCTGATTGATCTGCACCACCACTTGCAGAGATGACTTCAAATCACTGTGTATAATGCATTTTCACCCTATAAAATATGACTATGCAAACCAAATGTATGCTTCACTGCAAACCAGATTTCCCATTTTGCACAATAAAATCTTAAATCGCCACCTCTAGAGCAATTTCAGTATAAATGCACGTCCTTATGATGAGCTCATTAAGGTTACTAAGGTTTAAGGCGCCGAGGCTCATCTGCCTCACTCCAAGATTTTATTTGTCTTGTCATGAGAATCATCACTCTCACTCCTTTTTTCCACATAAAGTTAAAAATAAAACCCATCCTCCCGAAGCGCTGTCTAACAAGCTGAAATGTCATTTTTAGTAACAAACAGCTGCTATTGAACTAAGAATAGATGTCCTTCCATTGATCCGTGCAGTATGGGAGCTATTCTGATTTGACGTTTCACTATCTGCGATTCCGGCAGAAATCAACATGCTAGTGTTGTCAAACAGACAGTTCACGTAGTGTATCTTGGCATAACCACGACTGCTTGTATCAGCAAAGGGTGTGCCTTTGAAAACTGAGAGCTCGCTGGCCCTTTAAATTGGGCAAAATCAACTTAAACTTCAGGGCTCGCTGCTGTGAATGATCCTTCAGACTTTACTGTACAAATTAAACTGTAATTAATAACATCTTAGAAATGATCTGGTAAACTAAAGACTAGATCAGACCTTGTTTGACATTTGGTAATACAGGAAGGCCCAATTTGCTTCCATTCTTAGGTGTCGTGTAGAAATAGGATGGCTGGTGGCGTACTAGCAGTGTGTTATGGTCACCGATTGAGAAGTCGCTTCATGCCTCGGACAAAAGAGCTCCATCGCCGAAACTGAGAGATGCAACCTCCGGCTCCTGTCAGGATTAGTGCCAAGTGACCAGGGGTGGCAGAGCAGAGATTCTGTGTCAAGGTGCAGAGGATACACTGTCACAGGACACAGGACAGAGCAGGCCCATGTACTCGCAAGGTGCTTGCCTGGAGTAGACAGGGCCATCTGCTTTGTATTCACACCTACGAGGCTTCAACGGCTTAAAAAAAAGGTGTCCTGTGTTTGTATGCGATTAATTCTGATAAGTACAGTGAGCTGAGTTGGCATCGGCAATAAGCGCAAGAAACCTCTGCCGAATGCTCTACAGTGCAGAAACATATTTATCACTGTGATGGTCTGAATATCACACAGTAGCTCACTCAAATGGTTTCTTGAAATTGATTACTTTCTAATGTCTAAACAAGAGGGAAATTACAAATAAATTCAGTGCATTTTTCATTTTTCCCGTCTCATCATTTGATCATTTGCACCATTTTTAAGTGTGCATACTTGCCAGAGATTGAAGCAGGTGACATACAGAAGTGGCAATAATGAGCATTGTTTGAAAGTGCTGTGTGTAATATGTAGCTGGAAATATCTCACTTTACAGTCACGCTTTCTTCAAACCTAACCACACCCAGAAGACAATATGTCTTTCTGCTCAGACATATCGCCTTTACCAGGTCAATGAACTAGGCCAATCTCTCAAGGAGAGGAGGGCAACTGGGGATACTTTTGGTGCACCTCCATTTCCATGTTTAATTGAAGTCATTAGCCGTGTATACTTCATTTTGCTTGTCATGGTTCGTTTGTCTTCATTTTGCTGTCATCTGTTAGCAGTGACCCAGAGCAAACAGTTGTAACTTATAGGACTATTCAGTTCACCATGTGCATGAGGGGCTAAATGTTTCAGCGACGTGACTACTCTCTGTGTGTGTGTGTGTGTGTGTGTGTGTGAGGGGGCCGGTGGGTGGGGGTCATCTTGGCCAGCCCCAGGTTGACCCTTGTTCACCCCTTTTCTCTTGCTCCGCCCTGGATGAGTCTTCTCCTAAACATGTGTGCAGCTGTCAGCTGGCAAGTGTTGTTATCGTGGATTCTGACAATCGTGTCTCATATTTTAATAGAATTTTTTTGCTACTATTACTTTACTCGGACTAAAAATGAGTTTCGAGAAGAAAATGTAGAAATATATAAAAAATAAGTTGTTCAAGTCTGAATGCAAAATGCAAACTTTTGTCAGTATGACTTCTCTAGCTAAGAGACATCCTACTCCTTCCCTCTGGCCTTCTTTCACTACGATGCATGACACTGTGCTCTTGCATGGCTTTGATTTGTCCAGGATATAATGACTGACTGGGATTAGCCTTTAAACTGGGTCAGTGGACCATCCCAGACAAGCCTATGACACCTATTGAAGGTATAATTGATTATTGATTAATAGTTATTAATTGACATAGGGATATGTTTATTCTAACCACCATTTGTACTATACTGACAAATCACTGACTATGCGCATGAACTTCAAAGTGCAACTGTGTTGACTGCTGGGGGACCAGACTTGTCAGGAATGTATTAAATATAGATTATCACAAAGGCATCATGGGGATTTTTTTGGTTTTTTTCTTTATACATTTTCATCACAACAAAGTTGATCTCATCAACATTGTCATAGTGTTATAGGCTTTTTTTTTAGTCTTGGTTTACTAATTGCCAATTATCCTGCTAGTGTTTTTTGAATGGAATGAGACGGTTGTTGGTTCAGCCCGTAGAGGCAGTTTGGCTCTATTGCTGTCTGTCTTTCCGCTCTCTGTCTTTCTCTGTCTCACTGTTTCTCCCAAAACACAAACACATGAAGAACCACGCTGAACAGCCGACAGTCAAGTATGGGTGTATAGATTAGTTAATAACGTCAAGTGTTTCTCTCTCCCTCTCTCTCTCTCTTGCTCTCTCTCTCTTTCTAGATGCTGCTCCAAAATTGAAACGGATGAGGAACCCATTAACAGTGAACGAGGGAAGCAGGCTCACAGTTAAATGTGAGGCCACGGGGAAACCTTCCCCCACCTACAAATGGTTCAAAGATGGCAACGAGCTCAAGGACAGCAAAGAGATCAAAATAAAGCCCGGCAAGTAAGTACAAATCACCCATATAGACCTAAAAACAAAAAAGACACAAGTGCTAATGCAGGTATGAGATGGCGTTTATCAAGCATTTGAACCTCAACATAGAAATTAAATGTCAATTTATATTTCATGTTTGTATGAGCTTATTTCTCCTCATAATGTCAATTTAATTGAATGTCATTTGTTTATTTATGAATCAATTAATAAAATAATTGATGAATGAATTCATGGTCAAATCATGAGGAGAAAAAGTCTCCTACCTCCTACTGATGTCAGGATATTGACACAGGATGGAGCAATAAAACCAAGGACCCTTTTTATAACATGCTATGTAGCTTGACTCAGTCCTATCGTCTTATTGTAAGCAGTTATTCAACCTCAACTCGCCCCAGCGTAACTGACTATGTAGAGTGGTGCAGGTTGTTGCCATGCTGAGGTCGTCTGCCCCTGTTGTCTGCCTCTCTGTTTCCACTTGTTGTGTTTCCTCCTTGCCCTGATTCCCCTGACTCAGCTGTGTGTGTGTGTGTGTGTGTTGTCTCCCACAGGAAAAACTCCAGAGTCCAGATCAGAAGAGCAAAACTGGAGGATTCTGGGAATTACACATGTGTGGCGGAGAATTCGCATGGAAAGGACAACTTCACTGTTAACGTCCAAATGAGAGAACCAATACAAACAGGCATGTAACAACAACTGCAATATGCGTGAAGAACAACTGCCCACACGTTTGGGTCTTGCTCAATAGAGCAGTGGAACATGAAAGCTGATCTAGTCTGATAGCTTTGATCATTTTGAGACTTGTTCACTAGCTAGTGGTGAGTTTAGCAAAATAGCAGGTTATACTTTTTGATAATAGGTACTTCCATTTGGTGGAGTGGCGAGCCTGTGTTTGTTGCGAGTAGTGTGTGAGCGTGGTGGCTGCCGAGGCTGGTTTGTAGTGGAGGGAGCCAGTACGAAAACTGGGGAGGACCTCAGAGGACAGGTAACATTCACGCAGTTCTGCTTTTGTGTGTGTGCTTGAGTGTATGCTTCTCAGGGGAGGACGTGATGCTATGTGGTGTTGGACAGATAAATAATTATATGACAGGTTGTCTTGCACACTCTTGCCTGGTGTGCTTGAGGAGGTGCCGCTTCCTGCTGGCACCGTTCACCTGGAAGTCTGTTGAATAATGTCTCAAGATTTATGAGCTTGTGATGTTGTTGATAGAGAGAGGTGGTGTAGGTGTTTTTTAAAGTAATGTGCATGGTGTCAGGGATTGATGATGAAGTTCACAAACCCAATTCAGGCCTCATTGTCGACAAAATCCTGTGGATGACAGGGCTATGGTTAGATACTTTACTTACTTTACGTCAGCGGCTACCAATGAGTAGATAGAGACAGGTTTCCCAGTGGTTTTAAACAGTCAACCAAGGTGACAAGGGTATGTGTAGTCTGCCTTTCAGACTCCCAAACCATCTGGGATCATGTCAGATGTCCTTGTTGGCCCACCGGAAGGTAAAGTGAAAGGAAACGACTCTTGACTGGCCTATTTGGGCAGGATGTGTTTTGGGGATGCAGATAACCACTGCTAGTTTCCATTGTCTGGAAAATTTGAAAGAGATTGAGCATGAGGAACACTGCATACTTCAAAAGCCTCTAAGGGTTTAGGTCTGGACCGGGCGCTTCGCTGACCTTAACAGCCTGGCAACTTTTGTAGACATGAGGAGAACGGACACAGTATTGCATATGGCAGTGTTTTGCCGGTAAAGTGGAATTTTTTGTCGGGCACATGCAGGTTTTTGGTATTTTGGTGACTTGTCGTGAACTTGATTGCAATTAAGTGGGAGAAGAGGCGCAGTAGTGTGTCAGTAGCGATCAAACAGTGCAGCACAGCGCAATTTTGGTGTTAAGGATTATGAGGATTTGCACTTGCGCCGCCCGCTCAGACCACGCCACCGTGTTTTGTGGATGATATGTTGCAAAATTTGGCTTTGATATAAATCCCTCAAATGGGAAAAAAAAAAAAAGACACAACATGTTGGATTCTAACTATATACACATGTGGTGTGGACATAGAGCATACTGACAAACTATCACCGGGCACGGAGAATGTGAACACCTCCATAAACGATCAAGGCCTGCTGATTGGTTAACTAGGATGGGTGTTTGCTCGTGGCTCGATTCTGTACTTCCCATACGAGGACATCATTCCTCTTGGGAGAAGCTTTTGTGGCGTAGCCGCTCCGGACTGCTCTCCTTCCTAGCACATGGCTTTTAAAAGGGAAGGAAAAAGAGGTGATTTGATTAGTCATTGGCGCATCCACCGAAAGCCAACTCGGTTTCCTGCTGCGCCACAGGTGTGACGTGCGCCTCTGATCATGAAATTACAATAACACATCCGCCACACCCTGTGCACGTCGTGTACCTTTGACTGCACATTGCGCCATGCGCCACTGATTCACGGGAATAGAATCGGGAGAGATGAGATCACCTGAGTGTTTAATGTTGACGATACTACATGTGACTAGTGGCCCGTGAAACTCTAAATGGTGCTCTTTGTGTGCAAAAATGTAACAAGACAATATAAAACACAAACAGTGTTACAAAACACTGGAGAAATGTGCCAAAAGGTAGTCAAAATGACTGAATCATAGATAAGCAATGATATGATACTCTAGACCTTTCACTTCCTGGTAAAACGTGTCTACTTGTCTTGTCTGCATGTCTTACATCTGGTGCCAAATATGAGTTACCTTTGATGAATTTGGTGTTAATAGCTGCAATTAACATGAAGGCACATTTGTGCATGTTGGTGCCCATGTGCTTGAAGCGCATCCAGAAATTTGTATGTGTGTGTGTGTGTGTGTGTGTGCGCGCGCGCGTGTGTTTGTGCATATCTGTGCATCTACGTACGTGCACCTACGTGTGACTGTCAGCAGTGGCATTCCCTCAAATCTCTTCCCCTGGTTTTTTAAAACAATGGCATCACTGTTTGTCCTATCTTGTGCCAAGATTAGTGATTCCGGTGCAAAATAGACATGTCTGTGTGTGTGTGTGTGTGTGTGTGTGTGCGTGTTTGTGTCTGTGTAGGTGTATGCATGTGTGTTGCACGACTCAATAGACTAGTCCCATTGTGTTACAACAACAACACGTCTAGTTCCGTCGTGCTCCAGGGGAAGAAGGCAAGACGGGGCGAATCGGGGGTGGTATGTCCATAGGCTGTGGGAGGAGCTCGCTGACACGACATCAATGAAAAAAAATGGCAGCAAACAGTGTATGCTGTTTATACAACCTTTAGGTGGCAAGGCTGAAATCAGCAGATGTTTTGCAGGGAGAATGTGTGTGATAATAGGGAGATAATTGTCTGGCTTGTCTTCTCAGCCTCCTCTTGTGTGACAGGTCGGATTTAAAAGTGTTTGCGTAAACCACGTACGCTTTCTTCCTGGGTTTTTATGCAGAGGGCATATGATTCATTTGGGCCAAGGACTGCTTTTTCATCCTGAGGTCATAAGAGAAATGGCTATTGTGGTAAAAAAAAAAAAAAAAGGGCTGCAGTGGAGTATGCTCGCCTGCTGCAGTATGTTGCCGAAGCAGTATGTAGCCGCAGTATTATCTGTGTATGTGTGTGTGCCTTCTAGGGAGGGAGAGGGAGAGGAGGGGAGGGGGACGGGTGCAGATGTAGATGGACAGAGAGAGCGAGGGAAGAAGAGAGTGTGGGGTAAAAAAAAAAAAAAAAAAGGGGGGGGGGAAATAGAATGAGAGAATGCATGACAGAAAGCAGATGGAGACATGGAGGGAAAGAGAGAGAAAGGGACAGAGAGGTTAAAGGGAGAGAGAGAGGGAGAGAGAGAGAGTAGGAAAACTATGAGGAGGAAGGCGAGACCCCACTGTGTTGCAGAGGAGACTTTCACACCCATTTTGGAATGCAGTTAGCGCTTTAGCTAGCTTTTTTTTTTTTTTTTCTTCCCGTGGCCGCTTCCCCAACTGTATCTGACGCCCACAGGCCAGTCAGGTGCAGGCTGGGACACCCACTGACACACACACACACACACACACACACTCACACACATGCAAGTGCACCTATGTTTGCACGCAGTCAGACACGTTCGTTGTAACGTAGAGGGCGTCAGAGAAAGACGCTGAGAAGAACTCGGGGGGCCGTGGGTAATAAAGACAGACAGCACCTAGGCACACAAGCATCACCCGGACCCCCCCCCCGGAACCCCCACCCCCGAACCCCCCCAGAGAGAGATTCAATGTAGCACATGGCTGACCACTGTCTGTTCTGGTGGAGGTAGGACTCTGGGAAAGCATCACTCAGCTCCACCACATGGTGAATACAGGCCACCACAACCCAGCCCACAGACTCCTTCGCTGTGCCAGTGTTTGACTCCTCTTTATGTCTGGTTGGTGTGTGTGGTGGTGGTGGGGGGGGGGGGGGTAGTTGTGGGAGGGCATACAGGAGGAGGAGCAGATCTTTTTGGCATTTCCATCTCAGAGAAAACACTGAATCGATTTCCCATTTCCTTTTCTCTTTAGTACTTTTGTCATTTTGAAAACTTTTTTTTTTTTTTACGGCGTGATTACTCTCTTATTAGGTTTAAGGTGTACAGCGAGATAACGTAGCAACAAGTTTGAACACACGCGCGGCTTTGCATCAGTTAAGACGAAGGAGTGCCAGAAGCAAGCAGACGCGCCTCCGTCATCGTCATGGTGATGAAGTAGGAGTTCACTAAACATTCCTTACATCAAAAGCAGTATATCTCAAGTTTATCGCGCAACTTGTCATTGCTGGTCATTATTCAGACCAGTCACCCCGAATCATCATGACAAATGTGACACCCTTGTAACTCTGAGCAGCGTGGTCTGAAAATAAATAAATAAATAAATAAGCACACCACTGTGTTCTGGGCAGCACCTAAACTCAAAGTGAACCCCTCATGCATTTTAAAAGAAGCAATACACGGTGGCTCCACGCCAGCCATGCGAGTTTGCCAATAATATTGAATGGTTGGACTTGTGCAGGGCTCATACTCATGTCACTTTGTTTTACCAGTAGAAAAGAAACGCACACCGTGAGCTGATAGAGTGCCAGTTATAATTATTCAGCACAGATGGTTGGATGTTCTGCTGAGTTGAATATTTTACTTTGCTTGCTTATCAGTGTGTCTGCCTTCAGACGACTTGCTCAACGCTCTTAGGTCTCTTTGGAGCGTCGGGGTTGCATTTTGTGGGAAGTTCGGTACGCGGATCCGATCCGTGCTCCCAAATCTTAAATGTTCCCTGTGAGTGTCACCTGGTGGGCTCTAATATCGTATGTGTGCTTGTTGCAGTTTCTCTAACAAACGCTGCTTTGTCCAGAGTGGTGTTGTCAGCCCCCACGCCCAACTTAGAGGACCATTTGTTGCCCATTTGGTCTGACCTCTACCCTGTAATCAGTCTGGCACGGTTAGCCCTGCTGGTGTAGATTATCATCGGCTACAGAAGTACACAGGTTTTCTGGAAGGCTGGGTTTGACGGAGCGGTGCATTTGCTCCACGTGGCTTCAGATTAAGGCTTTCCATTCTCCTACAGGCTGCTGTGTTGTGATAAGCGCTTGTGAGGCAGCCATGTGTCTACAGGCTGCAGGTCACATCCTTAGGGGGTGCTGTGCACAGCTCCACTGAGAGAGTGTGTGAGCTTCCAGGAATGTGCTGATGGAAATCACAGCTGAACATATGATTGCTCCAACCTCAGCAGTCATGCTGGGGCCCACCAGCAACAATTCTGTGCATGCACATACACACACACACACACACACACACACACACACACGCACCTTTACATGCTTCCACTCCCCATACTGAAGCCAAACACACGATAGCCCTCTCATAACACGTTAGGAACACCCCGACATTGAGGTGCACCCCTTGCTTGTTCTCAAACAGCCTCAGTTTGTGTTCGCTAGGCATGCTGGTCCACGTTGAAGCCGATACTTGTCCACGGTTGTGTCAAGGCGGCTTGTAGTAGATCTCTGTTCCAAATTGCTTGTCCCGTTGATGCCGAATTGGACGCCATCGCGGCGACTTTGTCAGGCGACTGCAGGAATCTGAATTCACTGTCATGTTTGTGCAGCCACTCATGGAGAATGCTAGCCTTGTTAGAATGAGACGCTATCCTGCTGAACAACAACTGTTGCCGTGAAGGGTAACCTGGGGTGCTGAAGTGTTGGTCCACAATCATCAAGAAGCCAGGAAAACACACCGGACAATACCACCCCATTAGCACACATGCGTTTGCCTGCATAGCCATGGATTGCCAAAGAGCGCTTTTATCTTTATATTCTTGATAGTGGCGGAAAGAAACAGCTGGAAGTGATGTGAGATCTGAAAGTCAATCAAGCTATCTTATATTGAATCCATTTTGCTTTGATTAAGAGCATAATAAGAATATCATTTTTGGATCTCCCAATCAACAAGCTGATTTTAATTGAACTATTAAAAGTGGTCAGCGGATGAATTGAATATTGTACATTGTGGCCTATATATGAGTTTTCCAAAGTACACAGCTGGATGTGTGAATATTTCACCAAAACTTAAGGTGTTGCATGGTGGCATTGCAAAGCTGCCATATGGTGGATGCTTCTATGTGAAGACCCTTCCAGTACCAGGAGTGGGTCCTGTGGGAATCAAACACCTAACCCTGCCAGTCTGAGTCCCATGCCCTACCCATTCAGCTATACAGGACCACAAAAATTAAAAAAATATATTGTCACCAAAAATGCAAAACCTGATAAAGCGACACAGAGCAAATTGTAGGGCAGCAAGTCAAGCAATAGCAAAATAGGGTATTTTTTCAAATGTCATCAACTATTAGCTGAAGTGGAGACAATAAAATGTGATGTATGAAGTCATTTTAGAAAATGGGACTTAAAGTGAAATAAAGCTTATTGTATGCATTGGCAGCTATGACTATCAAACGGCTATGACAAATCAAACTGCGTTCTCTCTGACCAAAAAAACAACAAGTCAAATTGAAACTGAGAAGAGTTTTGCAAGAAGAATGACCACATAGACCTACCAAGGGCTCTGACTTTCCACTCTGACCCAATCAGACCCGTTTTCCCAGATACATTTGAAGAATGGAATCATGCCGTCATGGGTTATTTGTGGTATAAAGTATTGGATGTAATATTCCTTTCTGTAGCTAAATATTTTTAATTGGAGGCTACGGTACAGGAGCAGCCAGGGTTAAACGAGGCCAGTATGACATGGTCAGGGAGAAGACTGGGGACAGTGGGAGCTGCTGTTTGGGTAGATTATTGTTGAAATCAATTAAATGAATCCAAATAATTATTGTGTTATGTTATATTATACTGTTATACTGTAATATTGCCTATTATTTTCAGGTTAGGTCAGGTTAATTTCAATCCTATCTGATTTTCTATCGTCAGAATCATTTCCCTTCAGCAATACGTGGTCATCACGCTGTTTGGACAAGTTTGGGGGGCGAAAGGTGAAAAACAACATGTTATGATGCTTTGATTCCTACTATGAATGATTCATTAACCTTGCTGCCTTCAAATGGTAAACAATGACTTTTAGAGGGTTGTTTAATTAGTGTGTTAAATGTTACAGCGAATTGTAACACAAATACAGCTGTACTGTACAAAACTAGTGCTTTACTCACAGCCGCCCCCTCTTTCCCTCCAGTAAGTCTTAGTATCTGTCCTACGTAAATGAAACATAAAGTACTACTCTCAACTAGATAAACATCCTTCCTTCTCTCCCTCTATTTCTCTCCTTAATCTGTGTAGTAAAAACACAACTTACTCACCCCGACTACGCAAATGACAAGATAAACTCAACTCAAATGACGCTAAAGGATGTTAGCTCTGGCCGTGGGTGAGGGTGAAGTATCTACAAGCCAGTCAATGGCATTGATTGGTGTGTGTAAGCAGCAGCAGCAGCCATGTCTGAGGGGAGCAGGCCCTCATACATGCCAAGCTCTCTGTATTTACAGTCCACTGCAGAGCAGCTTGTCAGGTTCCCTGGATCAAGCCCCTGTGCCATTAGTCATGCCCACTTTTTCAAAATCAGGCTTAGTCCTGGGGTCTGGACAGGTTTCCCTCTGAGGTGGCGGTGTGATCGCGCCAGCATCTCAGATTGTGATTAGACTTGCGGGTTCAACCACAAAACCTGAATCCACTTCTGTGGCCTGTGGTGGACTGGATGAAAAACAAGATGTTGTAATCACACATGACAGAATGTTGTTAGCAAGAAAAACATGGTTTAGGAGCGTGGCCAGACGACTGCTGGATAGCTGAATGTGCGCTGTTTCAAATTAACAATGATAGATTTGATTCTAGCTGGTCTTAGCCACTAACCAATACATTATCACGCTGCAAAGTAGCTGAACAAGTCGCAGTCACATTCATGGCTACAAGCCCCTTAGCTCCACACATTATTCAGTATTGCAGGCATATTTGCAAAAGACTACGATCCTGGACAAAAATATGTTATCAGGATCTGTGAAACATAAAGCAGGGATGAGATGGAGTCAAGATAAAGTCGATCATTTTGACAGTCCACTGAATTTATATTAACAGTAATGATACCGTCTATAATTCTATACTTCTGTCTGCAAAACACAACTTCAACTTTTAACCTTTAGACCTTATTTTGGTCTCAACACCAACACTGTTACACAAAGAGGCCATTGTTGTTGTTAATTCACTGGGTAGTCACAAAATGGTTACTTTTTTTTATGGCATTAGTGGACACTTTTTAGTGGAAAGATACTTGAAATATAGAAAAAGAGGTTATTTCATGAGCAGACTGACACCCACAACATTGCCAGCATGCCTTGAATTGAAATAATCTCATATTTTTATAACAACATTTTTTATTTTCTCTCTTTTTCTTTTGATCATCCCTTGAATAAATTCCGACCATAGTGATTAACGCATTGAAATCCAGACTGTCTGATTGCCTCTGTCAGGCTGCACGTAAATCTACAAATTGGCTCAATCCGTACATGTATGCAGCGCCGGACTGAGAAGGATTTGACCGCGTTACGTCAAATATCATTCAAACGAATAACAAACAAAAGGGAAACATTATTGCCGGATGAAAACCAGGCGACTTGACAAGACCCTTGTTCATTACAAATGTCTATGAGGCTCAGAAATACTAACATACTCACATCAGGTAATGCTTAAGTGAACACACTGACACCTGTGCCTTGTAGCAGTTATGGAGGACTTCCATAACTGTCATTTATGAATTGACGGGGGAACATTGTGCCAAATTTCTTGAACAACCACGTAGCAAAACACCGGTAATGTTAGACACAACAGCTTTTTCTTGTGGTTTTGTCCTGCTGTCAATAACATTTTTTCGTCTGAAAGAAAACATATGTCAGTGCCTAAACATGCAAGTAACTCGAAAAAATCAAACATCCCACTGCTTAGCCGCTAATCTAACTCTTAACTGTGTTATTTGGGACAGTTAAGCCCGCAGTGTGAGTGGGGTGAGTGTATCGCCGTGTCTGGAGGCACGCAGCTGTTAGAGTTGAAAAAGCTGAGCGAGGTGAGCAGGGGTGGACATGAGGTTTTTGTTTCCAGGGGCCTTGTTAATCTTTTCCAGGACCCACGACAAAACATATTACTTTGGCGCTCTAAGACTTATAACAGAAGATTCTTTTTACGGGCCCCCGAAGCCGGTGGTCCTACCCTGATGACTCAAGCTGTGGGTGACAGTGGATGGTTGTGTGTGTGTGTGTGTTAAATTACCAGGAAATCCCCCCCGCTTGCCAAATAACTAACAAGCACTACGTTGATGACAGAATATCTGAAGAGCTAATGTCAGCTAACGGGGGCAGCGTGACGTAGCCACGAGCTGGGGGAAAACAACATGTTTGCTGCGTGGTCAGGGTTTTGTTTGTACTTAGTCACCGATGATGTGCGGAGCTTTGCCGAGCGGTCCCGGTAAACAGACCCCGGCCGCGTCGGATAGGGTTGTATGTGTGAGCTGTTGAGGAGGATGTGTGACTCAAGTCTACCCCGAAACCCCCCCCCCCACCCCCACCCCCACCCCCTGCTGTTTCGTTGCATTTTTTTGGGAGATGGACATCAGAAGAAACGGCAATCTGGGATGTCATCATGCTTCTGAAGGCGTCTTTGGGCACAAGAGGAACATGTATTTACCATTCCATTGCTTAATGCTCGGGAGTGCAGTACTATAGTTTGCCTGCCACAGCTGTCTCTCCTCCTCAACCTCCCATTACTCCATCACACTCGCTTCCTCTTGTTTGGCGATTTTTGCAACAGTGTTCGTCACGTCGTTACGCTCTGTTAGGGGGGGGGGGGAGGGGGGGTGAAGCGCTTACCTGGGTTTCGGTATCGGCAACGACTTTACAAGCAGGAAGTGTGAAAGTCAGCCGAGGCGATGTAGACACGGAGCTGGAGCTGCGTGACTGTATGAAACCGTGGATGTGGATGTGGATGTGGATGGAATAAGCCTCATTTTGTTCAGTGATACACTCGCGGTGGACTTGTCCTTTAGTATGGAGAGGGGCCGGCGTCGTCTGCACTCGCAAAGCAGCAGTGCTCCCAATGCCCACTTTCAGGACCGACAGAGAGTTATGGATGGTATTTTTGAGGGATGGAGGGCTGAGGCAAGGGATACACACAGATACTCACAGATACCAGTAGACTCTGGTATCTGTGTGTGTGTGTGTGTGTGTGTGTGTGTGTGTGTGTATCTGTGTGCATGTCTTTCTGGGAACAGCGGAGGGAAAACCTTTAATCCTACAGGCTGGCCACTGGCTGTGAACACAAGACCCAAATATGGAGTTGCGGTATATGTCTTTTGAACCTAGCGCAGGGTTGCAAAGCCTGCCCTCCTCCAGGAACGAGGGCCAGCTGTTGAAGATGAAGGGCAAAGGATAGACTCGGACGCCTCAGAGTATCCTTTTAAAGTAAAACTCCACGAGATTCAAAAACAAACAGGATACTACAGTGCCCTCGTTATCCCCGAGTAGTCCCCTAACCCTAACACACTCATGAAGCATCTTTGCTGATAAGTGGTCAACCATAAACTGCGGTGTTTGTGCACATCAAACAGTGTGGCCATTACTGTCATGATTTTTCTGTTGAAGTTTGAGTTTCTGTAGGTGGCGCTCTTTTCTTTGTCTCTTCAGAGACAAAACAAGAGTTTTCAAACTGCTGTTGCTGCTTCCAGTGTTGTGCCAAAATTTGTATCCCCAAAGTGCATTTCCCTGCCAGTGTTTCTTTGCCTCAATTTCACACCGGGGAAGAAAATAACGATAATTTTGATTATTGCGGAGTGTTTTTCCTATCACTTTTCAAACGGTAGAACAACATTTTAAAACCGTTTCACAGGATTACAAAGAATGACAATGCGTACCGAAAGTAACTTCAAACCTTCCATTGATTGTACAAGGAGGTTGTCAGGTTATACATCTGTTTACTTATCATTTTATTAAGTGCATGTTTCCTAGTGCAGTGTTGCATTGAAGAAATATGCTTGGTCAATGGCATCTCAACAGTAACTCACCAGGTTGCCATCCGCTCTGAAGCACACCCCAGTGGGGCCCTGGAGTCAAGGTCCTCTCGAGCTCCTCCCCATCTTTCCACCGATCATCTTTGGTGGCTGCTCCCTCCTGCTGCGCCAGGTGCGAGCTCATGTCTCTCAAGTCCGAGCCGGGGGAGAGGAAAGCAACAGGTGCCCTCGGACTCGAGCCGCACCAAGCACGGCAGCAACAGCGGCGGGAACCACAAGCTGCCTCTGAAATGAAGACAGAGTGGGGGAACAGCCCCGTCTGGGACTCTGCTTCAGACAACATGTGTCGCTTTTTTTGCCAACTGTACATAATCTAGCGCCCTCCGGCACCCCGTACCACCGCCCGCATCAACACCCGTATCAGACCCTTCCCTTCCTAAGTGCACTTACTTCTTTATAGTATACGAGCAGCTGTTGTGCAATCACGCTGGGCCGCTCTTTGATTTCGCTTCAGAGTTGAGACGATTGAGGCAGGCAAGACCAGGCATATCAGCTATGTGGCTGGAAAATGGTAATAGGAGACAAGAATATAAAAGAAGACACACTGGTTGTGGTGGCGGTGGAGAGTGGGTGGCAGAATAATGTTCTTGGCAGGCTCCATTTTCCGAACATTCCAGTTTCAAATTGAAGGCATTTCAATTGTGAATAGTTTTCTATTGAATCGGCTTCGAGTGCAGTCTCATTTATAATGTATTGTTCATGTGTCTTGGTAAAGATATCTTTTGTTTTTGCCCTCTGCCTACAGTAAACATCGATTTAATTCCTCTCTTGAGCATTTGACATCAAACTCTGCACATAATGCAACGTGCATGAAGACATACGTGCCCAGATATCGTATGGGTGTGCCCTACATGTGAGGGAGGAGGTGCCTACTTGTTTTTATTATTGGTGCAGACATGCTGAAATATTTTCTAACGTCAGATCCGATCTACGAAACCGGAGCTTACCCTTTCTCTCTCTCTTCCACGCTTTACTCCCATGTCCTTTTCTTTCTCTGCTTTTCTTCTCTTTCGTTGTTTTTTAACTTTGGTTGTTTACATTTGTCTCGGCTTTTTTTTTTTGGAGCTCCTGTAAAATGTGTCATGACTTGTAATTGATCTGAAACTGATAAATGCGAAAAAATATATATATACATTTTATTTATCTAGAGCAGATCCTCCTCGCAGCCTGCTTGCTATCTCTGCAAGCAACGTTTGGACCGTTGTATTGCTTCATTATTGGTTTCTTGTTGAGCTCTAGTCTCTGTATGGCAGTTTAATACAGGAGTCAATGTAGAACTCCTACAGTATAAACGACTAAAATCCACAAACACGCTATCTGTTTTTTTGGCACGCACTCTCATTGCCCATCCTTGCGTATCATTCACCACATCAGACACGCACCCAGCTGTCAGCGACTTCATACTATTGAAATTTGAACCAGTGTGTCCTGTGGCATACCGTAACCACGTCCTCCAATTTGATCTTTTGTCTTTCTACCCGTGTGGCGTCTGTTTATTTTCTTTTTAATGTACCTGTACACACACACCAGCGTCTGGAAATCAGAGGTTTCCAGAACTTCACAGGGAAAAGGGATGTTACACATAATGGAATCCACACAAATGTAGCAAGAATGCATGCAGGAAAAAAAATTGGCCCCTAGTAGAAAGATAAAAGATGTCGGTCCCGGCTGTAACAGGAGACATGTCAGAAATTCCCCGCCAAGAGTTGGGAAGTTAAGAGAGGGGGGCGGGGGCAGTTAGGGCTTTTACTCTGGTACATAAAAGTGACTTGTGGAAGAGTCTATATGGATGGCAGAGCTATTATAGATACCACCCTGTCTTTATGTGTCTGCTGATGGGCCTACACTTAAGACACTTATCACTTTCCCATCAGGTTTTTATGCCCTGACTTTCTCTCGTCTAAGATGCTGGAATTATGATGAATTATACAAACTGATCCAAGAGTGAATTAAAGGCCTTGTCCGGTATCGCAGCATAATGCCACCTGTTGGCACACCACTGCCCCTCTGCTACTTTTATTTACATAGTGATTTATGGGATTGAACACTTTTCACTTTGAAACGTATTGTTTGATCTTTTGACAACGTGTGGCAGCGTATGACAGCTAGAGTGTTGCATGTATCCTGAGGCCATAAACCTTCATAAATACAGGAATAGTGGAAGCCTATATTTTGAGATATGATGGTTTCAGTCTTCAAGAGCATGTGTGAGTACCCTTTTATTTTAGATGGCTTGATTAGTTTACAATTATATCGTCCCATTTTTATGTCGCCTCTTTGCAGAAATGTTTTGCTGTGAGAAATGGAAGCTCTCTGCATAGTGTTCTTGCTCAGTGACATATTCCCGAATAGCCTATATAATTTATACCTCTCGTCCTGATAACTTTGCTTTTAAGAGTGAAAACACAAAGCCATAACAAAGACCAGATGGAACCGATACACCTCTTCACCTTGGGTTGAATAACTGCCTGGGTTTTCCCTGCATAGAATCTGTCTTGCGTTTGAGATGACTTCCCTGTTGTATAGCGCAGAAGTGAAAAAGATTAAGCCAAGCTGCAGTAAATTATGAACATTTGTCATAAATTAAGAGTACATGTGTATGATTCTGCACCGCAGACGGGCCAATCGAAAATGGATTTCATTACACAATTCAAGGTTTGAGGCTGGGTTGTGAAGGGGCAGCACAGGGCTAGGATTCGGTTTGTGCACTTTCAATGCGTATGCACAGAGGTGCCTCAAGAGGAAGAAACTGTGCAGTAGGGACCTCTCTTTTCATTTTTACGATTTTCCTAGAACCCTTTGGAGAGCGTGGAAAGACAGACATGTTTATGAAGGTTTCCAGATGGCCCCGCTTGCACCCCCAGCTTTTCTTTTCAGTTCTTGGGCCATGAAGGATTAATCAAAGTCAGTGGCAAGGCCTGATGGCTAAACACTGTGGCTCTCACTACGAAAGGAAACCTCTTTTCAACTTGAACTCAGAGCCAGCCCTTGGGCTACAGGACTGAGGAAAGTTGCAACCTGAGGTTACAGAAACCAAGCAAACTCACCGAAACCTTGGAGGAATACGTGCAGATAAACTAACTCCTCCACTAACTCTGTCTAGCAGAGGAGCTGATCTCCACCTTGGGTTAAAGGAATTTGTCTCCGTCATCTAGCCAGGAAAGGAGGGTTAACCTTGACCAACACACCTGAACTCTGGTCCCCAGTGTGAGGAGGAGGATTGTAGCTAGCTTGACTGTAGACAGACAGCACCATATGGCACAGAGCCTGAGAAATGCACCAGAACAATATGAATTGCCGTTGAGTCATCTATACATATATATTTAAAGCCACGTTTAAAGGTTTTGATGGAGTTAGATTCCATGTTAACCGTAATCCAGACGATGATGACTCACTGAATTGTCACCCTAACGCAAGACGAGTGGAAAATCGTAGTATTTTGGTGTCCTGTACTCTGTGATCAGGCTAAGGCCTCTGTTTAGTCGCCCATTTTTAGCCTCTCCATTACTGTCCTGCCTCTTGGGGATAAATGCAGATAAACGCATTGTCTCTGGAAAGAGGACAGCAAGCAAGGAAGAGCCACGGAGGTGAAGCGAGAACAAAATTGTACAATTAAAATTTCCAAATAAGACAAAACCTGTTTTTTGTTAATAACGCGGCCCACAGTTGTCTCTCCTTTAATTATCACTTCAAATGCTAAATAGAGAGTAGAATCCTTCAGTTTCAGTCTCCAGCCATTATACACCCTCAATTGCAAAGGACACCCTTTTAAATCTTGAGATATATATTTTAATACTTATTTCTTATATCACATTCCATCAGCAAGGAAAGTGTAATTAGTGTTGTGCTCTAACTTTGATCAGCCTAGAAGAAGAAGAATTGTACCCTAAATAACATACAGTATACAGTATAATAACATTATAGTATATAAGGGTGCGGTGCACATTTGACCTGAAGATATCTGGAAAGCAGCATAACTACTATGACTCTGATCAGCCTGCCAAGAACATATCCTAGATACTGATCTGTTACCATGCCAAAAGGACACACACTTGCTCCTGAGAAAGAAGCGCTGTAAACCATCTTTTTGCAACAAAAAGCCATCTGGAACACACCACTATGTACACTCCTACAACACAAATATGTGTGTCATTAATAGGGGCACTTTGCAAGCAGTTACACGATGAAACACTCTGAAAATTAGAGCTCAGATAGCAGAATGCATATCTTGCGCAAGTAAACACAAGTATGCGCAATAGTGCCAATGCATCCACTGTCAAGACATGTGTCTTGATTATTTGGTGGAATATTTGAACTGGGTTGGTTGAGATTTACAAAAGGTTAACATTCCAGGTAAACTAAACCCTTCTGCAAGCAAAACACACACTGAGAGAAAGCAACACCATTGGTGGTACTTATAATTGCGTTGCAGGGCTCATAATGAATTATGAAACAGCCGGGCAAATCAGCGCCCTGGACCCTTAAGACATCTAATGAGGAGAAAATAGAGTAGACACACAGATAGATGGGCAAGATCAAAAACAATCACATAAAACAAAACTCTAAATGTCACCTTTAGGGTTCAGACAGTCAGGAGGGCCCTCCATGAAGACCTCATGCTCATCGGAAACAAAGAAATCTGCAATGTAGCTAGGATCCAGATGTGACGAGTAAAACCTTAAAATAAATTCTTTATGTAACCGCTGACCGCTGGAGAGATGCTAAAATTGGGGATATTTGGCTTTGTTTGTTCAGTTACAATATACTAGCTGCTACAATCTGGACAAGCTGGAGATGTGACAGGGACTTTCGAATTTTGATCAAACCGTGGATGCAAACGAAAAGCTCAGATAGCATTACATAAGTTAGCTAGCTAACTAGCAAACTAGGCACAATCTTAATAAAACACAATCCAATCAATGCAATAAGTAGACAAAAAAGATGCAGATAAATGCTCATTTTTGCTATTCAATCAGAAACCTGAACCTAAAACCTAAATGTATTCCCATAAAACACTGTTGTAGGGAGATTACAGACTTGTGACTACTGTTTTAAAAATCATGTGTGTCCAAAAAAAAGTCATATTGTAAGCTATATTACAACCCTATCTATCACACTGATTTCAATATAATCCTTTGTCCGTGTCACACATCCCTAAATGGGATGCTCTTCCGGGACGTAGGTGTATCTCTGACGATGTGCGTATATTTTTGTCATTAGTTGTGAACTCAAGTAAACATGTTGTACAGCCTGCGTAAACACTGTGCTGTGCCAGAGCACCTCAGGGAAAGAACACATTTCCTGCTCCATAACTGGGACAGGGCAAGTAAGCACCTCTCTTTTTTGTTTGTGCAATAAGTGAGAAAACAATTATTAGTGACGTTTGTGGCACTTTTGTTTTACTTCACATCTTTTGCTGTCCATGCTTTGTTACTAGAGATTACTAAGGGAGTTGCATTGGACATGGAGAATATCAGGAGAAGGGAGGAGGGATTGAGAAAGGAATATGGGCTCTAGATGAGACGTCAGTTGATGAATTCAAGCCAATAAATGTGTTGAGTTACATCGACTTTCAAGCAACTGAATTTTTGTGTTTTTTTAATGCTTGGCAGCAGTGCTGATAAGCATCTATATCTGCCAAAGTCAGGTAGGTGACAAGTGAGTGAGAACAGCCTTCTGGCAGAGCGAGTTCACGCCTGCAGAGGCAAGGTAGTATCTCATGTAAATATACGAGGTAAGGAGTTGAATACAGGCCTTTTGGACTGCAAAACACTTGGATTATGCTGTAAGAGCTGTTGGGAGAAATTTGACATTCATTTCATGATATGAAAACTCACTTTGTTTGGGAGAAAGGTGAGATGGAACTGCGAGAGCTAACACACTGTGTGTTGGTTGGTAGTACGAACTTCACCGGAGTTTCACCTGACATGGGGGTGAGTAGATAAAGAGTACAACTGTTCACTGTGAAATGTTGTGTGAATTATGAACTATTGCTTCATGGATTCCCATCACAATCAATAAATAACTACTCACCTAGACACATGTTTGATAGATATTACATATTACATCTTCATCATGAAAGCCTTAAAGATTTAGAAAAATTTCATTTCAAATTTCAATAATAATTACATTTAAATCACATTAAAATAAATGAGGTTATTATTACATGTTGTTGTTCTCAGTGGCCAAGCTATTAATCTCATCACTAAGTTGTAAATTGCTGTCTCAATAAGATCAAAGGTTAAAGGTTTAAAGATTTTAAGAGACTCAAAACTTGAAATAACTTAGAATCAGGATCATAAGATTCAACATATTTTATGTGTGATGTAGTAGTTGTCTTGCGGTCTGATCAGCTCTTTAAACCATTCTTTCTGATATTCAGTTGACATGTGGAACATAACATGTAGGGGGACCATATTGTAATTCCATTACTCAGCAAAAAAAAAACATGACAAAATGCATTTTCGTCAATATTGTGCAGCCCCACTGCAAGCTTAGCGAAGACGGCTTAGCCCTCGAGAAGCTAGCTGGTTAGCTTTGAGAGCTCAGTGGCAGAGGAATGATTAGGCTTCAGGTTTTCCCAGATGGGTTTCGACTCCTCATAGCAGCCCTTGAATACAGGACGGTTGTGTTTGTTGTTTAGGCAGTTGAGCCTGATCTGCTATCAGGATGGGGGCAACAGTGACACCCGTAAGCTGTCAACACCAACTGAGAGATAGGGGGTATTCCCGTTTGGGTCTGAACTCAACTCTGAAGCTCAGAGGATCTGGCCAGACTGCACTTATTGTCCTCTCCCCAATGTACACACCAACATTTCATCAGCTGAGGATAACATGAGGAAAACAATCATTCTTGACAGTAATGGAGAGGAGTGTCCTTTCTTTGTCCTCATCCCAATTAGCCTGAAGGGGGCACTGAGTGATGTGACTCATCACAAATATTGCCCATAACTCCACAACAAATTGGTCCAATCATCACTTGGCACGTATGCTAAGTGTAGGTATATCTGCAAAGGCATTTTAAAATTTACCATTAGCACGGCCCCACAAATGCCAAAAATGTCTCTTACTCTCAATTAATGAGAAAATACACATACACATGCTCCTATAGTATAAGCCAAAATATCAAGTTTGATGTTGATTGGTGCATGTGGGCGCAGTCTATTACTTAACGGTTTATATCTCAAGGTGGATTTCTGCTGTCATTATAACACCCAATCATGATCTTAACACAAAGATCAATGCCTGTGGAGCTGTAGTGTTTTTTCTAGCCTAGAAAAAAAGTAGGTCACGGCCAATTAGGGACTATTAGGAGTACCAGGAACACAAGCATTAAGCGATGCAGTCCTCTGATTACCTTGTTGACTGACAACGTGGTAGAATCATCATTAAGGTTTTAAAATGAGCTAATTTGGAGACTTACTGACATAATCATGTGCGTAAACTGCAAAGAGCAACACCAAACTGATGCACCCTCAAGGAGCACCAAGAATCGGTGACCATCGGGGGCTAACTGTAGTAAATGATTGAGAAAATAGTGAGTCCAATGAAACAGGTAGGGAGCCAAAGCGTCTTTGACAGCAGATCATCTGCATGGCTCCTACTAAACGTTGAAGAAAAATCAGTTGACAAAGTTAACAAACTACATTCGAGGTACAATGTCCATTTAGTTATTAGTGACTGTTTCTATTTTGACAGTGAAGAGCAGAAATTTGGTTTTGGTGAATGATTTTTTCTTTCAGCTTTTTATTTGCGTATGAGGATGTATGTGCGGTTGAACCAGGTTGTTCTTAACTAACTGACTAAACTTTTTTGGATGTCATTTCCTGACGTCAAACCTGTGCGTCTGCCACTTTATCAGGATGCATGGCTAAGATGCGTTTAAGACAACTCAGAATTGTCCAAGTGAGAACAGCCAACTGGACTGGATGTTTTAAGTCAGAACGTCATAGTTTTTTTTATCAAGCTGTGAAATCCTCAACTTGGCATTTGGTGATATTCACCAAAGATTCTGGTGACATTTATAGTTTTAGTTTCAAAATGTTGTGTTTAGTGTGTGCTAAATGCTTTCTCATTCATTGTTCTTCACAGACTCCCATTAGCAAGTGAAGTGCAAATTGACATCCGCTGTTTTCTAAGGCTTTGTAATGCTAACTAGCATGGGCATTAACTTCTGTTGTTCGAGCTAAGCCAGAAGTGTGCTCTTGAACTTGACAAAGCATGAGTTTTTTCGAGGAGTGACGAGTGAGTTAATCTGACTTCTTCAACTGCGTTGCGAATGGGAGTTGTGAAATCTTGTCCTCGCCGTGGCAAAGAGCCGACTACATGTCAGAGCCACAAGCCTAGCTTAATAAAATGTAGGTGCAATTTCTTGTCACAACATTTTGCATGGCACTAATATTTGGATGTTGAAGCTGAGGTATTGTAGTTGTAAATCTTCTAAATGAACCACCGATCGGAAACCTCTGTGTTCCGACCAACAAGCTGTCACATCCCAGTAAGGCGCTAATAGCAAACTGACAGCAGGTACACAGTCGCAATAACATCCCAACATCTGACACGGGAAGTTTACTCCTCCCTTCTCTCAAGCCCGATCCTGCCACTGTGCGCCTCTCTCAGCACTCGCCTCCCGTAAACGTCCCTGCTTTCCCCCTGATAAGAAGACTTCATCCCAAACATATTATATCTATTCAGTCTGGGGGATTAAGTGTAGATACATGACATTTTAGGCCATTCCAAGGATCCGAGTCATTGCATAAACAACTCCTACGCTATGTCAGGGAAATATTTATCTTTGCCCATAGAACTTCTTGAGATAGTGTCAACACTGCTTAGAGACACAATTAGACTTGTGGATGGAAAACGGAGAGTCCTCACGAGAATACAAGTGTACAATATGAGCAAAGTTGAGAATACTTACAAAGCATGCGAGCAAATTATACTGATAAAAGTGAGAGATGAATGATTCCGCGATAACTGTGCTTATTAATCTAATGCCTCTTTTGTGACTCCAGATGTCATCATTTCTTTGTCCTGTTCATAATAGAATAAAATGGATATCCCGCCAATCAATTCTAATTAAGACACCGACAGTCCGTGGTAACCTGGTTTCTCTCCGTCTTCCTCAGTAACCACAACAACGCTATCTCCAGGCTCAGGACACGCCAGAAGATGCAACGACACAGAGAAGGCCTACTGTGTGAATGGCGGCGACTGTTACTTCATACATGGTATAAATCAGCTCTCCTGCAAGTGAGTAATCTCTATTTTTTTTTAAGATTTTGTTTCAATTTTCTTTGCCCGTCTCTCTTGTTTTATCTTCTATTCAGCGATTACCTGTGCTGCAGTTTTCCCATGAACGAAAAACTCAACTCAATGACAACTTCACTCTAACCGAACATCCCAACTACGATTTTATATCCCACTGTTTATTTTCGTGATGCCCCTTTTACCATTTTCTTCTCTCTTACAGCAACAGCAGCACATTAGTCCAAAACGCTGCCAGTATGCCTTGCTACCCACCTGTTGTGCTCATTTCTTGTGTATTTTAACGCTATTAAAGAGACGAGATGGTGATGTGCTCATCCTTTTTAGCCATGTTTAGTGTACGAGAGGGCTGCACATTAAAAGCCTTTTCAAAATGTCATGAGTCACTGGTTTAGTAGTGAGCAAATATTTATGCCTGTTAGAGGCCCCCAATGAGGTAAATAGAATCGTTGCTTACATTTAAGTTCCTTTGAAAACGGGATCAGGACCCATATCTCCAGTGTCCTGCTGAACCCTTGTATCTCCGCTCGGCGGGGAGAAAACGGGTTTGTGTTATCATTGAAACATCATTGCATCGTCTGTCTTTAGACTCACATTTTACACTTAGACACATTTTACACTCATTGGGGACAATTTAAAATGCTGGAAAAGATGCATACATTTGTGAAGAAGTACTGATCATGAAGTACTGATCTGATCGGTTCTCCGGTCAAGTCACGTGACTGTGTAGATCTGAGAGCTACACTTCTCTCATATCTCTTTACATAAATACCTTGTATAAGAAATAGAAGGTATTTATTAACCAAGCGATTGGTCTGCAAATCAGGCTTAGGTGTTTATGTCATCTTGCTCTGTTCAGTGCTTGCCCAAACTCGGCATCTATTGCCCAGCCGTCCTGGTAGGGAGATCCCTCTCTGAGTAGCCCCTCCTGAGGTTTCTTCCAATTTTTCCCTAGAAGGTTTTTCTGGGAGTTTTTCCTTGTCCTCTGTGAGGGTCCAAGGCTGGGGGATGTCGTGTACTAACCATTTATTGTTTTTCACACTTTAGGCACTGTGAAGCCCTTTGAGACTGTAACGGTGATTAAGGGCTATACAAATAAATGTGATTTGATTTGATTTGATTTGTGTGGGAAAAAAACACACAATGTTACAATGTTCATTGTATTGTATTGTCTTGTTCTCATTCACCACATTCATTCTCAGTTATGTCAGCTGGCGTAACCTGTAAAACTGTCACATTTTATTATGTTGTCTGTTCCGTTCCTTCATCAAGATACCTCAACAGCAGTCCTTTGGTCTTATATCGAGCAAATACATTGGTCAGGCTTGTGTGCTCAGTTGGCCCAAGGAAGAATGCTTAACAAACAATGAGGACATGGCTGCAACAGCCGTTCAATAAGCTGTGTACAAATTGGAGGCAGCAATAACTCAATTGCAGCAGCTAATTCACTCACAGCCGGGGCATGGGTCCAGAAAAGTTGGATAATGCAGTGAAGCCCTGCAGGGATTTGTTGCCCCCAAGCCATCTCATTCAATATAGGCCAGGCTTCAGCAGGTATTACTCACTGGCTAAACAAGTCCTGCAGACAGCTAGCCCTATTTTTATGCCCAGTTCCTTCACTTTGAAATATAAACTTTGTTTGGGGAAAGGAAAGGTTAACAAATGACCCAAAGTAACCATTTTCCTTGGCATGTAGATTACAGGATAGATGTGTATGCAATGGCACATCATGCTGCTTATTATCAAGCAGGTCAAGGATGAAAAGCAGCATGAAGACACTTTAATACCAAAGTACTCATTAAAGGTACCGAGGAAAAAGACATTTTCTGAGGATTGCATACGTATCAACCATGGCAGCTTCCCAGGATATATGGTAAATATTGTCATACCAAATTTCTCATAGTTAATGTTTTAAAAAATGAGTATTAAAGTGAAAATGATATTCATTATATTATATCATATATAATTGCCCAAAACATGATAATAGAAACTTAACAAAAAATATATATAGAAATCTGAATATATCAGACTAGCATGACATTCAACATCTGCTAAACATTTTTGTTGTCAATAATGTTTTTGCACACGCCAAAATAAAATATTTTGATGTGTGCAAAAATGTATGACAAAATTCACTATAACTCTCTTGTCCTATCATGATAAGCCTTGGTCCATAAATCACATCAAATTACGTCAAATATTTTACTTAAAAAGCGCTCTTTAAACACAAGTTTGTCCATATCTTCATTGGTGATTAGCCACCATGAATGTAAAGTCATTTTCAAACTGGTCTATGGGGGGACTGCAGATACTAAAAACAAAACTCTTAAGCAGTCAGACCAAATTTCATGAAATTTAGTGAAGGGCTTAGTATAGGATCATGACTAGGATTGTAGATTATCGGAGGCTTAGCCCAGAGGCAGTTACATAACATTTGTAGGGGGGTCCTGGGGCATCCTTCCCCAAGGGAACATTTTTTGATTTTCAGTAGCTAAATCTATCAATCTGGTGTACTTTCACAGACCACCCAAGGGGCTACTTTGTGGCACATAAAAATGCTGATGTGGAAATCTGTACCAGTTTTAAAACCTGTGCATATGGTTTAATAATCTGTGTGCACAGTTTAGCAATGCATGAATTCAAAGTACCTTCTCCTGCAGCAAACAGATATTGTTACACAAGCTGTGTCAAGCCAGCCAGAGATAGCTAGAATATCAGAAGTTAGGTGAGTTGGCCTTCAAAATAAAAGTGCAACTTAAGTGGCTGTACAGAAAATATATCAAAATACTCAGTGAAACTAGTTGTAGATACAAAAAAGATGTTCATCCTTTCCCTCTAAGAATGTAAGCACAAAACTCTTGAGAGAGAATGGTTAGTGTAGATTTATAAGAAGAATTTGTAATTCTATTTGTATTTTGTATTTGCAAATACAAGCTCCTGCCTCACATTGTCTAAACTGTTTAAAATGTATTTCCAAACTTTGAGCTAAAATGTATGTGAATGGCCCGTTTTTTTATATTTATGACTGAAGGTGAAATAATCCACTTTGCAGCCATACCACAATGAATATTTGCAAACACATTTGATATTTATATTATTTAGCGACGGTATATTGTCTTTCATCTTTCAACCAGTTTTCCTTCATCTAGGTGGTTCTATTCCCCAGTTAAACATATCACTCAATATGAGTAATTTAACATTGAATATCACAATACTCCTGGGAGGCTTTGAGTCAAACTCCTAAATCATGAGCAATGACCTTTGTTGGATTGGTGGTCGAGTTGCGAGCGAGAGAGTGGAATGTCGGTACCCCTTAAGACCGACCACACATCCTAATGGGATCGTAGAAGTCAAGAAGACAAGAGAAGACCGGCGGTGGAGACATAATACTGGAAAGAGGACGAGGAGAGGGGTTACTAAAGCGATTCTTATTGCGGCAGCCCCCGAACCTGAATACATTCATGACGAACAGATTAACACACCTAAATCTGCCTAACCACGTGTAGTTTATGGCTTTACTATGACCTCTAGGTATGTGTGTGAGAGGGGGATTTAAATCCATAATATTTACGATGTACATCACCCCTGCACTTTTTCACAACACCTCTCTGCTCCTTCCCAGATGTCCGGACGGATACTTCGGCCCACGATGCTTACAGACCGAGCCGCTGCGGTTGTACATGCCCAATCCTTTCAAAAGTATGTTCACTTGAAATCAACAGCTGAGAACAGAGAAAACAGTTGTCACGGGATTACCTCTGTGGACTCCTGCTGCCTCCCCCCCCCCCCGCCCCCCCACCCACCAGTTCTCTTTCTTCTTCTCCTTCTTTTTCTCCTTCTCAGGTCAACACGCAATGAGCTGCGCACTACACAATGTACACAATGGTGTCATCCATGGGAAACACTCCGCTTCTGCTATCTGTAGTTGTGCTGTTGTTCTAATCCTGTGTTTCTCTGCTTCTCTCCCTCCTCTCTCTCTCTCTCCCTCCCTCCTTCTCCCTCTCACTTCACCCATTTCATCTGCATATTCTCTCTCTCTCTCTTTCTCTTCTCTATCTCACTTATCCACCACCCTCTTCCTCCCTCTCCTTTTGTGGCTTTGTTTCTTTCCATCAGGTGTCCAAATGACTTTACTGGTGATCGCTGTCAAACCTACGTTATGGCCAGTTTCTACCGTATGTCAATTTCCTCTTCTGTCACTCTGTCAGACTGTCCTTGTGTCATGCATGCTGGATGTGGAGAGATTGCATTGATTCCCTGTTGTTCCCTCATAAGCTAGCATAGTTGAGTAGAGACTGTTAACATAGTTGGTCTGCATGTGATCTTGTATGCCCTTGAACACGTAGTATACTGCATGTGCACTCTCAGAATGGAGAGTTGCTAGAGAGCTTGATAGCGACAAGTATGGAGCTAAATGTGGATGCTGTATAGACTTGCATTAAGTCAACTGCATGTAACAACACAGTGAAACCATTAGCAATACCCTACCCTACCTTTAACTCACTCAGTAATGATGCTTGTTTATGTAATCATCTGCAAACGCAATCATGTGTGATGCTATTAGTGCTCATCCATGGGCAGAAAGGCAAGCCTGATCAATTAGCATTAACTAATAGGCATGGCGAATGGTTGATTCTGATTTGTGGTGCACTGGCTTAAATGATGAAAAATGAATACATGTGGAAGTGGTCAGCCAGAGCTCAAAAATGGCAATCACAATATGTTACACGGTATTAGGATTTCCTCATAAATATGACAACATTTTAGTTGCCACCCATACAATTATTAACTCGCTTGGTTTGATCTTAGTGATTTTTCAAAGCTAGGGACCAAACTATCAAAAAATTTGCAGCTACCAATGACGGTTCAAGGACCATTCTTAGTCCTTGAACCGCCATTAGTTAAACTGGAATACAGTATACATGCTAGCAGAGACATCTCTTCTTATGGGCTATGCTAAGATGCAGTGGCTTTTTCATTATCACAGTATCAGTCCATAAATCACTTAGACCTTAAGTAAAGCCGGCCTCTAGTGACATGACTGCACATAGTTTAGCTCACACTAGAAACATTCATCAAATTGCATTTGTTTTAACATGCATGCTTCAGAAGTAGCAGTAAATTGTGCTCTCACAGCAGAGACGCTAACTGCTCTCACAGATGTCCTTAGCGCAAAGTTCACGCACCCGTACGTACAAGAGAGCCGTGTCAAACAGCTCCGCTAGCCCGGGGTAAGAGAACTCAAGCCTGCGCCACGCCATGTTGGCAACATCAGCAAACACGTCCATCAACTGCAGAATTATACCCAGATTAGACGAAGGCTTGTGGAGAACTACGGCATGACAGATCTTGCCCTTAAGCTTTTTCATTTTGAAATATCTTCCACATGGTCTGGAGTCATGCTTCTGTAGGTTATCAACTTGTTACTGCAGCCGGTATTGTTTACACTTCAGTTTGTTGACTACTGGAGTATTTCTTCTAGCAGTGGGTGACATTGAAAGGGCGGTGCGTGTAACAAAGGAGGGCTGACATCAATGAAACATCAATTTGCGTCAGCCTCATCTCATCCAGACAACTGAGATTTCATGTGGCTTGGACTTAGGAAAACATATAAGACACGGCCTAGAATTTACCACAATGTAATATTGTATATTTGCTGACGTCATGTCTTCGCAAACCAATATTGTTTCAATTCAGTGCAACAACCGCAGTTACAAAATAACAAAATTGAATCCGTCTGATTGTTCCTTCAGAGCCTCAAAACTGTGTGTGTGTGTATCCTGACTCACGTAGCCTACATACTGTTTTCTGTATGTTGGCTCAGAGTACAATGCAAAAAAACATCCATCTGAACAACAAGTAATTTCATCTCACATTAAGTCATAATGCACTGTGTTGAAATGTCTTGTTTTTTGGCAGAGTAGACAGTGGTGTGTGGGAGATCTTTCCCTACACCCACAGCTTTTTCTACATTCTGTTTAACCTCAGTGCAGCTGTGCGAATGTATTTCCTTTCAAGGAGAGCATTGATTTCCAGCTCTCATCCAGCCACATGAACATAGACACAGCTTTGATTACACAGTTTACATGCCTTGTGCATTCAAAAGAGCGAGCTGAATTTTTTTTGCAGACCGTGTAACAGAGAAGCGTAAAACCCTTTAGCATTAGAGAAACAAATGGCGGGACATCCTGCACGAATATCTCATAAGCTGGAGACCACGCAAAGGAAAATAAGTCTTCCATTACATAAAGCGTTTATCTTCACCCAACTGCACGCCCCTAAAAGTTGCCGCCCACCCATGACACTATTGGGTGAAGACCTTCCATATGGAGCTAGCAGGGGACCGTGTGTAAACCATATCTAAATGAAAGGCTGTGGACTCTGATAGAAAAGGTGAAGCCTCCACTCTATCCTAGTAGAAGATCTGACAAATGAAATTGATTGCAGAGCCATCCCTGTACACCATTTTCCTCCGGATGGCCATTAACCTGTCTGTCATTGGTTTTTTGGAAAGTGCACACCCACAGTAGAAAATCAGGTCCATGAAAGCCACATCCCAACTGAGACACATTGTTGTAATATATGTAATAATTTATAGCCTTTAAACAGACGATTACTCCAACAGGGTTTTGTCTTTGGAAAACAACCTAACCTCTCAGACTTTCACCTTATTCAATTCTCAATTAACGGGGATGAATTAGATTTTATTTTTGGAGATTGGGGAGGTAGTGAAGCACATTTCAAAGAGTACACAGCGTCTCTCAAACAAAAGCATACATGCACACACACACACACACACACACACACCCATCCATTCCATTTTTTGAGTCCCCACCTCCTAGAAGGGCTCCTCCCATCCCCAGGAGATGCCAAAGGGAACGAGGATGGCTTTAGCTCCTCGGCCATAAGGGCTTGGCTTAACAAGAGCATGTTGTCATAACAACAGCTGGGATTTGCGGCAACCCAAGTAAAGCAAGTGAGCTGCCAGAGATATGGCCTCAGCTGGTCGGTGCAGCCTCCCTATGGCCTCACTTTCCCTTACACTATAGAATCCACCTCCTATTCTTCAAATACTGCACGGATACACTCCTTTTAACTCGCTATAGGTCTGTTCATTTTGACGGAGAAAACAAAGCTGAATGCACAGGTAGTCTCAGCATTTTCCTTCTAGTAAGGTATTGGCTGTGCACCTGGTGCTATTCTGCAGTAGGGGATTTGGTTCGATTGTGTCTTCAAATGTTAATACAGGTAAAGTTTGTCTGCAAACTTGAAATACCCCACAACTATCACAGAGGTACAGTAGATAAAAACATCACACATCCAGAATCACAGCTAGAAAAGCTTTAGTTTAGTCATTTATGGATGTTAACTAAATGACTCATATTTCAACACAAAACATTCATATTCCATAGGCTACTACTTGAATAATACTCCCTGATACTATTGATATACTATTGATACTACCACTATCCTAACTACTAAATTAGTTTTCCAAAATTCTAGTTGTGCAGTCATGTCATTTTATGCAGTCTGGTTTTGTAGTCTGGTGTTGCATGCTGTAACTGTTGTCTTGTCTCTGAGGTGCTTGTTGAAAGTGGACAGCGTTCTGACAATTACTGCGTTTGTTGTCTCAGTTGCTGTAATGGCTATTTTTTTTTATTGTTATATGTGTTCAACTGTATCTTGGAAGGTGTCTCTCTCTTAATCTGTTCTTTTGTTTCTTTTTTTCTTCCAACTGTCAACCCTCTGCAATGGCAGAGCATCTTGGGATTGAATTTATGGGTATGGAACAATCCATTTTGATTCTCAGTCTAAGCATAGCTACTAAATAGATGTCCTTCATTTTGACATGCTCCCATTCCCTCTGTGGTGTGGACTGTAATGCAAATACCCCCTTGATTAACCAAGCAATCTGTCAATCAATCATAGAGTAACGCATTGGACTGAAAAACTCTTTGTCAGTGTTACTGATCCTCCATCAAACATTATTAACATGGATGCCTTCACCTGCAGCTCTCATACATGTGCATTGAAAAAGCAGAACTGCTATTTGAGTTGGTGATTTTGAACCTCTTTCTCATTTCCCCTCCCAAAACCACTTGGTCCCTAATTGAAATACGTGATGTTGCACATGTCAGCTATACTCCAATATAATGCCCCATGTTCCAGCCCAAATTATCAAAAATCACACAATCAATAGCTGGATTGTTGATATTTGTGAGTTACAGGATGAGTGCTGCAAACAGGACACCCATTATTTCCTATTTCTAGCTCCCATCAAACCCTGTAACAAGCATGTTATATCATGTTTATAGTTTCCGAGCACTTTCCCTCGCTCTTCAACTCTTCAACTCCTTTCTAAACAATCATCCATCCAATCCCTTTAGTCTCATGCCTTTAGTGTCTATTTTTTCTTTCGAAACATTTTTTTTTTCTTTTTTTCCTTCATCTGTGACCTTGACCCATCCTTCTTGCATCCTTCCATTACTTCAGATGGTTGAAATGTAGCTTAGAAGTATAAATACATTTGAAGATCTTTGTGTTACTGATTTATCCTTCACGTGGATGCTGTGGTATGAGCATGCAATACTATATTTAGAACATCATGTTTTCTTCCTCTATTTCCCTCTTCCTTCTTTTGTTGGCCCTTGTTTTCTGCTACCTATTCCAGAAAAGTGCTTTTGAATCAATCATGTATCTTGTGGGATTACCTAGTTTATATAATATTAGGTACATTTGTGTACCACGAGAATATTACAATATTAGTATCCCAGCAACAACATTGATTTCACGCTGTTGAAAATTAGTCATCACTAGATAACAACCAATATTGGGGAAATATTTCCTGGTGTGCTGCTATAAATAAACCGGCCATTGTGATTTATTCATGGTGTCAGAAACTTGACTCAAATTGGCAAGCTGATGTAAAATGGCTGCTGGTGAATGAAAGGACAGGGTAAGAGGCAACCTCAGATGGAAGGAGTTGTACAAATTCAATTCATTTTTATTACATTATTTATTACGGACCACGACTACCTATTTTCTCCATCATTCTCCCCGGGGAAACAAATGGTCCTGCTCAACCTCACACAAGCACTTCTCAGGAAAAGGGGAAAAGGCTGAAAACATCAGCCAAGATTTCACCAATTTCATTTTTTCATGCTCTTTAATTTTTCCCAAAAAAATCTCTTGTATTTAGTATATGAGTATGGATAATTCTTAAAACTGTACAGATCCCATCATTGTGTCCTGAGTAGATGAGGGCAGAATGAGAGTAATGATCAGGCAAGCTCTCTAATAGATTTATCAGCTATGAACATAGGACCTGTAGAAAGAGAGGATCAGATTTGGTGCAACTTGAATATTTTCACCTGCTTTTGACTCCATTTCTTCCCCATCCAGGGTGGCTAGTTGCACGTGTTAGATCTTGCACCTATATTTTGCATTGGTACAAACCTGCACAGTTTGCAGGTCCGTCAGTCATCAGTTATAGGTCTCAACCATTTCAGTATCATACACAATTTGCAATTTTTAGAGAATAACACTGCTGTGAACAGACTAGTCTAACTATTGCTACGCCCCCTCCCCCCGCCACAAAAGCCGCCTTGTATAACTGCAGTATAGGGAGGAAGAGCATCTGTTGTAGTTGTGATTATAGGAGAGGAGAGGTGTGACTGTGAGTGGAGTTGTCAGGGAAGGGAAGATGAAGCTTCATGCTACTCAGGATTTAGCCGAAAGAAATGTAGATGCACTGTGCAAATGTGGAAACTCACACCTTCAAGAGACTGATTTTTTTTTTCCTGTTTTTTTTTCTTCTTGTAATGTGTGTGTGTGTGGTGTGTGGGTGCATATGTGTATTTGTGGGTGTTGACAGAGGCAGAGGAGCTCTACCAGAAAAGAGTCCTGACAATCACGGGTATTTGTGTGGCTCTGTTGGTGGTGGGCATCGTGTGTGTGGTTGCCTACTGTAAAACCAAGTAAGTCATCCTGGCATATGGATCAACTCAGGAGTTATGAGCTTACAGCTTTCCTTTCAAATTGCTGTTACTACCTGCATTTTAATAACAATGTCAACAAGTGTACAGTCAGATATCAATTGTGTTATCCATAATATACAGCCTATGAATGAGAGATTACTGTGCCTGCTGTTTTAATTCATGTCTTTTCAAGTTCAGGTTAATTTAATAATCAGGTTAATTCATTTAAACCTGCTCATGTATGTTATGTAAAGCAAAAAAAAACAAGGTATGACCAGTCCACGGGTATCTTGACGACAAAAACCTAAGAGAATGACTGAGATTTGCTCCACAGGAAACAAAGAAAGAAGATGCACAATCATCTGCGACAGAACATGTGTCCAGAACACCCCAACCGGAACCTAGCTAACGGACCCAATCACCCAGGACCAGGCCCAGAGGAAATCCCCATGGTAGATGTGAGTTTTGTGAAGCTTGTTCATCATAGGAGGTGGCTTTTTTTGTTCAGTTAAATCAGCAATCTAACCTGCTGTCTCTTTCACCTCTTACCATCTGCCAAATCCATTTTTATTTTTTTTTCATCAAAGTACATATCAAAGAATGTCCCTGCGACCGAACGAGTCATACGGCCTGGAACAGAGGGCTCTTTCCCCGCCAGCCATGCCTCTTCCAGATCTCACAACTCTTCCACACGAGCCCATTCATCAACTCATAGGTAAGCCTGCGACACACACATGTCTTTCCCATCAGACAGACTGCAGGGGACACGCTCGGTGCCGTAAAGACATAATCGCTCACAGAGAGATAGTCAAAATGGTTAAGTCCCCCTGCCTCTGGAGCCACATGTGTGCCCCCCACACAAAGACACCCAGACATAGACGCAGAGACATGCCGGAGGGTGTATGTTAACACCTTTTTTTATTTCCCAGACATGAGGAACGGACATGGAGTCTGGAGCATTCTGACAGCATCCTCTCTGACTCGCCGGGAATTATGTCATCCTCCGTGGGGACCAGTAAATGCAGCAGTCCTGCGTGCATGGAGGCACGGGCCAGGCGTGCCGCACACTGTGGTTTTTCTGACCCTCATCGACCTGGCCTACCGTATGGTGACTCCTTTGATTCGCTGGGAGACTCTCCGCACAGTGACAGGTGGGAATGAGGCCTATATGGCTTGTATGGCGCTGGGTCTCACATGATCATTTTGAGAAGCTTGTCCAGTCACGTCCCAACACGACCTGAGCAGTAGGCTCAGGTCTCTCATGTGGTCTCATGTGGTTGGATGTTGTAGGCAATTCAGCACATGCTGCCCAGTCAGTAGTTTGCCCTGAGCAGGTTTGTCAAAGCAAACAATTAATCACAAAAGTGCAAAACCCAGGTGTCTTCCATTAAAATGTGCAACATGTTCACATTTTCACCTTCTTTCCAAAGTGTGTGTGCTTGGCGACCTGTTGGCTCAGCCGTATAAGTAACTGCAACATCCTGGGTTTGAATCTGGCCTGGGACCTTTGTCGCATTTCATCCCCATCTTTTTAAATAAAAGGCGGGGCAGTTTAGATGCATAGGCTAGATCAGTGTGCAGAGTGACCTCAGATCATTTGGAGCAAAGGTGGCACAGGAGGGGTGAACCAACTGTGCATGTAAATCCCTTATCCTTTTGGCTGATGAAAGTGCAGTCTTAAAGTACACAACATTCAGGCTTACCAAATCCAATAGGGTGCTCAAAAGGCCTAAAAGACCTTGAATTATGTGCCATGCAGTGGTGTTCAAGTAATTTGCGTCCATTCCAATCCTGGAGTTATGCATTGGGATGCATGGCCTCCTGCAACATGTGTATCCATATCAAGACATGTCCACTTTCACATTATGAAAGTGGATTCTGCCTTTTACTTAAGTTCATTTGTATGTTCATTTATTTACGCACTCCGAAATGTCTAGAACTCCAGTCTTTTTTTCTGGTGTAAAACAAGAAATCAGCAAATGAATTGTTGAGTCAACAATTCCTACAATTGGAATGGCATTTAAAGCACACGCACAATGCCTCATAAACTCTCCAAAACCAAGCAAACAAGATTTGTCCTTCCATTTATGTGCTTGAGTTTTTAAGGGATCATCAAGGGAGATGGTAATACCAGGATTCACAGAGGGAGCCACAAAACCATTTAAATGTTCTGAATTTAACAGATGCCCAGCATTTGCAAATGAATAGAGCCTCAGTCATCGAGCTGTGACACTGATTTGTGGCCAGATCACACAGACAACATCCCTCCTGTGTCACTCCAGGTAACAAATGGCAACAGGTGCTGCATCAACCGGACAGTGTGTCCGGGATTGTTGCGGGAATATCACAGGCCTCTGTGTCCCACAACCTGGTGCTTTTCTCAAACAATGAGAAACAGATACAGATACACCAAAGAATATATCGGCCAGACACTGATCACGCAGAAATGCATGATCAAGCACAGATTCCATTGTGTTGCTTTCAAAGTTTCCGGTGCCATCAACTGTACACATGTAACCATCATTTTATTACAAAACTTAGATTTGATATTAGAATATTTCAGGTTTCCTATAGACAAAATTCAGAATAGCATAAATCATGTTCAATTTTATTAAGCATCTTTTATTATGTTTTATCCAATTAATGTCCCAAGGGCACGTTGCCAGTTCAATCTTTGTGCACTGTCATTCTGCCCAAAACTGAATTAAAGGCACACAGTATTTCAAATCAAACCCTCAGCAGAAGTCCATGGTCTGATTTTACACCATACCAATGGAAAGGTCAAAGAAGCCAAGGAATAAACTTGTGTTAAAGTGAAGGTACGCCCCAAAACCCTCAGTGTGCATAGGGAATGGTCCAAATCTGAAGAGGATATCTCAATCTGCATAAGACCCCCATAACAACCCACAGTATGCCATGTGTCATCAGCGCCATGTGTATCCAAACAAAATTACACCAGGAAAAAAGAGTATTCTATATACCAACATACTAATAAAACCAATATACCAGCAGCCATGCTAATACAAAAGAACAAATTCATAGGACAAATTCAAGTCATTCAAGTCAAACAACAGTAAAAACTAAATACAGACCACAGTTCAAGTAAGAGCCAGCCCTGTTTTTGAAAGTGTTGGAAAGTAGGACACTGAGTTGGCTGGCTGATCTCGTCGGGCAGGTCGGTCCAGAGCCTTGGGGCCCTGAAGGAGAGAGCTCGGTCACCCTTAGTCTTTAGCCTAGACTGTGGCGCAACCAGGCTGTCAGAAGCTACAAGATCTATAGACAAACTAAAACAAACACCTGCCACTTAAAACAAAATCACTCATCACCTTGAGAAGAACTGTCTGGGTGTCATGTAGGGCTCTAAAATCAGATTGAAACTTCTAATTGGGCATGATTGTAAATCCTTCAACAACACGAGCCACAAAAGTGTCTCGTGAATCGTCCTAACCGAGAGAGAACAGCAGGTTAAAAAACCAAGTCAAATTCTGAACTGAATCACACGTATGGAACTTCCCGGCGGACATCTCGGTCACAGCTAGATACAGCCGTGCACTTTTAGCTTCACTGTTCATTCAGTAAAGGGAATGCCTATGGAGCGTTTTGGCTCTCTAGCACAGCTGTCAGGAGCTGAAGGAGAAGGTGTGTGCTTGTTGCTAAGCAGCGGCACAATATTGCTACGGGGCTGTCTTAAAGTTAGCAGCAAACAAGCAAATGAAGACCTATAACATCTCACTTTAACAAAACATGAATGAACATGAATCATACAAATGGGATATTACCCAACCTTGGAGTTGGGTGGTTCTGTACCTCTGGGTCATCTGTTCAAATTATTTCACAATGACATCGTCGGATACTCTTACTTGTAACTTTCATATGTATGAATGGTCGTGAATAAGTTACAGGAAATGTAGTCCGCTGAAAGCTATTTATCACAGCGGCGATCCACAGTGTCGAGAGTGCCACAGATAGGCCTATTTCTGGCCTCCCGAATGGTAGCGCACTTTTACACTTTTAGAGCCCCGTTAAGTCGCTGAGGTCACCGGACCACCTCAGGAGAGTTGAGGTTGTGCTGATGTGTGCGATAGTCTTCAGTTCCACCCCTGCCATCTGTTGAAATTCTTAAATCCTTGGGAGTTTTTTGTGAGAAGGGCTTGGGTTACTGTGCAAAGTTAAAAGTTTCATTATCGATCAAAATGTTATGCGGGCCCGACTCGACGAAACACGGGTCATGGAAGGTGCCACATAACGCTATTGGCTAGAGTAGTTGGTGCCATCTGACGAACAACTGGAGACGATTATGATGGTGAGACCTGACGTCTGCTACGGTGTTCATTTGGTGGTTTCTGTGTCATTCGTATAATGTCTGGCTTCTACGAGTGTTAGCCCTGGATTATGGCACAAGGCAGAGTAACATCTTGTCCTGTGTATTGGTGAATATTATCAATTTTTAAATTGCAGAAATACATCCATTCTGAAATACTTGACATTAATACAAAATGTGCTGAAAAACTGCACCTTAGATTCAGAGTGATATCAAGACAGACTCCATAGTGAGTTGACCAAGATGTCTGAATCACTCTCCCTAAACTGCTACTGGCACGCTCCTCCTCTTTCTCACCTCTTCTCTACTTAACTGTTCTGTTCCCTTTATCTTCACCGCAGATATGTGTCAGCCCTGACGACACCAGCCCGCCTCTCACCAGTGGACTTCCATTACTCACTGCCCCCGCAGGTGCCTACCTTCCAGATCACCTCCCCCAATGCCAGCCATGCCATGTCTCTCCCTCCCGCTGCCCACAACCCCTACCCCCTGGAGGATGACCAGCCTCTGCTGCGCCGCTACCAGGTGCCCCTGCACGATGCCCAGTGCCAGGAGCCCTACCGGCAGCAGCGCCGCACCTATCTTAATGACAGCAGGGGCAGCCTGCCCTCCAGCCCCTACGGGCTGGCTGAGGAAGAGGACTACGAGACCACGCAGGAGTATCTCTCCTCTCGGGAGCAACCAAAGAGAAGTGGGTCTAGCGGATCTGGGAGCCGGCGCTGGCGGAGATCCAGACTAAATGGCCACGTGGCTCCGCGTGGATACGAGGCGTCTCGGGACTATGGCTCTCGAAGCTGCCTAACAGATAGTGAGTCAGAGGAGGAGGGTGAGAGCACGCCCTTCCTCAGTATGCAGAACATGAACGCCGAGCCCTCCACCATCTACAGGCCGGTGGACAGTCGGACTTCTCACTCATCAGGGCGGCACAGTGGGCATGGGAACATACATACAAGACTTACACACTCACGCTCCAAACCGGACAATACACCCCATTAAAGAGAGAAAATGAACCAACAAAAATCAATATACTATAGACCTGCATCTATAAGAAATATTTTTATTTTATATAACTGACAGATATTCTAAACAAATGAAATATTTATTTTCATTTTAGCAAAAGTTGTCTACTAGTTAACAGCAAAGACTTTTTATAGGGAAAACTCTATTTATATGTACATTTTGATTTACAGCATAAAAAGATGTGCCAGTTTTTTCACAACGTAAAAAATAGAGTAATATTGTGGTGCCTTTTGCTGTATGCCGATGCCAGAGGGCCAGTGGAGGTTTTTGTAGCCTTTCTTATATGGACGCCTCATTTTTTATACACATTTATGTTTTTGTTTTCTTTTTTTCCTCTTTTCCTTTCTTTCTTTCCAAGTTGTGTTCTTTTAGAAATCTAGCCCCACTGGAACATTACCCCTTCCATATCACGCAATATAAACCACTTCAACATAAAGTGTATGTTTACATTAATATGATTCGCCTGTAGGGTTTATGATTTGGGATCTACTTAATAGGACGCCTGATAAATGCAATGCAGATCCTTTTTGCCCTCTGAGTAATATCGAGAGAGAGAGAGAGAGGTAGTGTGTGTGTGTGTGTGTGTGTGTGTGTGTGTGAGAGAGAGAGAGAGAGAGAGTTGGCTTGCATGTATTTGTGATTGTTAGATGAATTTCATTGTTTGTTGTGGTAACATCAACTGTCTACTGGGCACCAAAGCAAGGTGCCTCAGTAGAGTTGACAGAAGAGAGTCGGTGACCCCCCAGCGTGTAGGTAGATAGCTTGGTTGAGCTGCTGTAGGGTTGTATGTTATGCAGGTCATTGCTTGATGTGTTTACAGCTACTCTGCCCCTCCCCCAACCCCCCCCCCCCCACCCCCCCTTGGCCTGTCTGTCCTTCCTATGAGGCCAATAACCAGTGAACCACTTGGTGCGGGGCTGTCCCTGCCATCAGTGATAGTGACAAAACAAAAAGATTGCATCTGTTTCTCTCAACTCCACACCCCTGATTCCCATGCCTCATCATCCTCGTGTGTCCATTGTGTGTTGGTGGCCAGAGTTGAGGGCCACACAGTGTCTCAGGATTTCCACATGCCACCCCACCCCCCCCCCCCCCCCCCCCCCCCCCCCTTATACCCTGTCTGTCCCCCCCTCCCCCCCTCTTCCTCAACTTAAAGTCTACCTAAGACTACGGTTCTCAGATGTTGAGGGCCTAGATGTAAGCATCCAGTCTACCAGTTCCCTGAACACACTCCCATACAAAGAGAAGGAAAGCCAAGTGGAAGCAGCTCAGTGCAGAAAAGTACAGAATATACTCGACAATATAAAAGAAATAGCTGTGAAACTTTGGAGGATCATACAATGCAAAAATATGCAAACTTTCTATTTTGCTGTTTGATTACATCATTTTCTAAGAGGTGACTGTAGTGTGTTGTGTGTGAAAAAAAACTCTGTGATGCCTATAGTGTAGAAGATGAAACACATGATATCAATGCATATTAACATTCATTATTTTTTAAAGCCGTTATGCAGCCATCGGTCAAACTGTCAGCCTCCCTCGTTCACACGTCCCATCGAATGACTGCGTCCGCCGATTCTCTCATCACTTGGTTCAGACCGCTCGCACTTCCAGTGATATCAAGTAACATCCAACTGTAGTGTCTCCTCCAATAGTACTGTGTACTGCTTTGTCCTGTTGACAAATCTAGTCATTTCGAATTTAGTCGGTTACTGATAATAATTTTGAAAAGCAAACAAAATCATTTAAACCCCTGTGTCCTCCACTGAAGGAAAAGTAAATGTTTAAAAGATGATTCTAGAAATTGTCAAATCCATTTGAGTGATGACGCGAGAGAGGGCGATTGATGATACTTCGTCGCCGTTGGTATGTTTCTCAGAATGCTGAATTATCGGATGATGTTGAAATAATGTTCTTAAAAAGATTGATCTGCAATTCTAACTGCTGTATGGTAAACGCATAGTGGCATTGTTATAGAGAATGGTCTTTGGTCACACCTCACTTACTGATATTTCATTGCCTTTCCCACCTCTGGGTCTAATTTTGTATGTCTAAAAAATGCAAAAGAAGACAGTGCTCCTCTAGTTTAAATGTGATATTTCCTTCACTTTGCCACTCCTCTCACCCAATTGAGATGCTACCAGGTACGTCCTGCCCGTCTCTTCTGTTTTATTTTATAACCCCCACCCCACCTGACCCCACCCTCGCTTGAAATGTTTGAACACCTCTCCTCTGCATGTCCTTGTGGTCAAGGTTAGATGGGTGCATGGTAAAAAAGCAGCAGACAATTCTTTTCCAGTCAGTGAAAGTGTATTTCATTTAACATTCAGCAATAAAAAAGGAACCTTCCCCCATGTCATTCCTGAAATATGCTAGAAAAAAAGAAAAAAAATGCGAGATTGTCATAGATTGTAAAATAAAATGAAAAATGAATCCACCTGTTCATATGAGAAAATAAATCTTTATTCATATCATTTTATGATGTAGTCATTTCTGTAGAACGCTTTGCTGTGTATTTGTCTTTTACCTTTGGCTTAAGGTCTGACTATATCTCTCTTGGGAATATACAAAGGAAATCTAATTTCTAAATGAGTGTGTTTCAAAGAAAAATCACAGTTGTAGATGTTATTCCAATGTCTGAAGTGTTAGATTAGTTTAAATCATGTCGGTGATAAACTAGTGACCAGTTCATGTGTAGGTTTAAGGGAGAAAACCAGATAAACATGAAAAAGTAAATTAAAACTGTCACAGTGACAGTTATGTGACAGTTACAGTTAAGTGCCAAACACAAAAGCACATGTGCACACACTTATACACACATACACACATCATTTATTAAATGAGACTTCTGAAGAAACACACAATTACTTAGTTGTCAAAGAAAAAAAAACATATCTATAAACCTATAAATAGGTTTGAAACCTATGAGTACATTCTTCCTGGTACAGTGTCACATGCAGACATTCCAACGATTATAACTGATCATAGATTCTCACTCCAAAGACATTTTTGATGTGATTCCTGTATTGTTTGGGTCTAGCTGATGCACTAGCATGACTATACCAGTAGATGGTGCCAAAGCAGCAAGGTTGAGGAATGCCTGGGTTAAAATGCTGTCTAAATCTAGAGACTACACCAGATACCAGATGAGTTCACTGATTTAAGGTGTGCTGATCGTTGACATTGTGTCGTATTTGGTTGCAATGAAAACCTGCAGACTCTTGGGTCACAATCTCACATGGTTGAGAAGCACTGGCTTAAACAATAACAAACCTACACATTCTCAAATCCTTTATCCTCCTGTTCACTTGCATTTGGAACATTTCCATAAACATCACTTCAATATGGTTCAAGTATTGGGTCGTCCCCAAAAAGCAAGGCATTGTTATTTCGATAAACGTCCTGGTATTCCAGACTTATTCAATGTCCTTTTTTATGATACTCTGTTGATCCTTGAAGGGGAATTATCTTTTATCTTGGCCCCAAGCACAGGGAGGTCAGAATGCAGGGTCAGCTACACAACAGTGTCCTTCCAACTCAGGGACGTTGTCACATGGGCTTGAACCGCAAGGGTGTTTGTGTGTGTGTACACCATGGTGGCATTTAAAGTATATCAGATCCTCAATACCATTAAGAATTTTCTCATTTTATGAAACTGTGATGATATTGAATTGATGATTGATGATAAGTGAATTGCAAGTTCAGAAAAAAAAAGGTTTTGAAAGTTGGGATTCTCTTCCTTCGTAGTCAAACTAGGTGAGATGAAAGTAGGTCCTGAGTTCATCTTAGTTCAAGCAGTTTAATACACACGTGTGGACAGAGACAAACATCACCAAACAAGGCAAAGCATGAGTCTGTGTCTAACAAAGGGACTGCAGGATCTTATATAGGGTCAATGTATACATTCCAAAGACATGACTTCATCCCTGGCTGGCTATCTTCTCCATATATGTCTCAGGGACCCCTACTCATGGATGTCTCCACGCAGCCCTGAGACCCTTCCAGTCCTAGTACCAGATGTTTCTTCCTTCAGTATCCCCTAGACCCTGTGGACCCTGAGGGTGCTTTATAAGAGTTAACCTACAGACAGTTTACATAGTTAAACCATTTATAAATGCTGGAAAGATACTGAATATAAATGATGCAAAGTTAATATGAATGAGTTAATATACAATGATACAAGCATACAGCACATGAATCATATTAAATGTAATTATCATGTCTCAGTCTATAAATTCACCTATCAGGTTTTGTGCTAATTCTAGTTAAAGATCCAAATACTACTGCAGTTCAGTGGACACATCCAGCAAAGTATCAAACACCAATTTTGTTTTTTCATGTAAACATTTTCCATGTTAGAATGGCTATTGCTTAACACTGACATGCACAAGGGGTGTAGGTGGGGAATGGGGAGGGGCGCCCCTCTGGACTGCCAACTGCCTCTAGAGGGCGCCATGTTAAATACAGAGCAGCAAATAAGGTCATGGCAGTGAAAACATAAAATCAAAATTCCAAGTAAAAGAAAATGACAAATAAATTCTGTACAGAAAATCACTGAAAGGTCTAGAATATTCTATTGTTTTTCATTTTGTCTCAAATAACCTAAGGGCAGAATCTTACTTTTCATGGCCTGTGTTACGAATCCACACTTACTGGGATTCTTATATGTATGTTGTAATTGGGGATTTTGAACAATATTTTCCTTTCGATTTTGTAAAAATAATATTTATCATGTTAACAAACCCATGCAAGGTCCATTCAACAAATCTTTTAGCGTGTACAGTGAACCCCTCAAGTACAGTACGAAAAATGTGGTACACTTCTGGATGCTATTTGTCCAGTTTCTGAGGTTTCAGTGAAAATGTAAATCATCACCCTTGCTAGTACAATGCTAGTACAATGTTACCATAGTAATTGCTACGAAAATACAGGGGATGCTCTTTCAGTGCACCTTTTGTTGTTAAATTTTACAATGGAAGTCTGTTCAATGGAGAACGAGATAAGATATGATGACTCTTTATAAATTCCAGTTGTGCAGCAGCCGGTGTACAAAGTAGGAAGAAAAAAGCAATATACAATGTACAAACTACAAAATATCAAGAATATAAGAAACATACAGGTTATAAAAATATATATACAGGTTAGTGCATACCAGTGGCAAAAAAAATAGCTTCAAGGCAATGTATAGTTGTGCAATTCTGAGTAGCACCATTCTAAGTAGTCTTCTGTTGGCTTGACAGGTTTTGCCTGCAGGGCTATTCTGTCATTTTGAGCAAAGCTGAAAATTAGTGGCTCCCTATTCAGTAAAGTCCAGATGGCGACAATGTATCAAGAAAACATTAATACATAGAGTTAGAGCAAGAGCTGAAGCAGCCTGTTCATCAGTGCATCAAACAAAAGAAACTCAGGCTCCTGCAGACATTGTTCAACCATGCCACCGTCTTTACTGAGAAGATGGTTAGGCTTCGGCCCCTCCGAAAACTTAAACGTCACTCATGTTTGTGAATTTGAGTATTTGCCAGGAAATCATCGGGAGAAAAACAAATCTTGGGGCATCCTGGTGGCTCAGTGGTCCCTCCTCTCTCACCCACCTGTCTCGTTCTACTGCTAATCATCAAAAAAAAATGAAAAAATGCCCAAAAAAGAAAAACAGATCTTGCTCTAACTTGCTGAAGTGATAAAAAGTTTTTATCTTTCTAGGTTGCAGCTGGTGGCAACAAGAGGAATAGATGTCAAGTGTGCGGACCTTCTGAAGACAACAAGACATGTACCACATGCAGCAAGTACAACAAATACACTGTGAAGTTCTGTCCACCATGTGCTGTTTAGACAGCTGTGCACACACTGTCCTCTAAATGTAATTCCTTTTCAGATCTTTTTTAGGAGATGAGAGATGTTTTCTTCAGGGAGAAAAGATCATTTACTTTATTTCTAAAGCAGAGTAAGATTTTGTTTGTGTCTTTATGATGTTATGTATATACAGTACCAGTCAAAGGGTTTGGACACACTTACTCATAGAAAGGGTTTTTCTTTATTTTTACAATTTTCCACTATTTTAGAATAATAATAAAGTCATCAAAACTGTGAAATAACACAAAAGGAATTATGCAGCGACCCAAAAAAAACAAAAAAACAAAAAACTATTCCACAAATTAACTTTTAAAGGCCACAATCACTATGTGAGTCTTTAAAATCATTTAATCATTGTGGTTCAACATTCTCCACCTCTAAAGTCTAAATGAAAAACTTGTTGGGGGTGCATTTCAATTTAATTAAAATGTAAGTTTTGAAAATAAATTCATACACAGGCATCACCTTCTCTATTTGTCTAAGAAAATTTCAAGCATTTAAGCATCAAGCCTTTATATCAAAATGTCTTTAAGATCATGAGAAACAAAAACAGGTGTGTCCAAACTTTTGACTGGTACTGTACCTGCATCTACATAATAAAAAAATATACTTTGAGTGAAGCAGAGTAAAAGTGGTTCTTGCTTTACGTTTTTGTAAGAGAAATAGTAATATACATTTGAACTGTAGTCTGGGATTTGTTGATATATAATATATGTATGCTTCATCTCTATTTGATTATATGGTTTATTTGAACAAAATAAAATAAAGACAAAAAAATAATTGTGAACTTGAAAACAAATTGGTTTACTGTCTCATACTTTATAATTTATTGTCTTCATCATTGTGGATTTATTAGATAAATTACAACTTTTTCATAAATAAACGAATGGCGCTTTCATAGTGTGGTAAATGGCAACCATTAACCATAACTAGAGTTTAACCTTAATACCTATCATCTTCATCTCAATTACAAGCAGTATAAACAAGAGTTAAAGCTCTTCTCTTCCTTTCCTTTGCACATCAAAGGGTCTCTTCATCTAACCAGTTCCACATCACATCAAAATGGACTCAAATGCAGAAATGTAGTTCACTTTCAACAGATGATATTTAAAATATAAACTAATATATTTAACTAATATAAACGAATAGGAAAAGTCGTCGAATCTACTGTATAACAAACACACGACTGATTGTTTGCTATGATTCATTTCACTGTATTTGACCAAAATCATTTTACAACTCCATTTGTCCAGCAGCCATATTACAGAATAAACTCTTTATACAAATCAGTCAAACAAACAGAGCAGACAGAACAGAGTAAAAGCAGCACCCACTCTATTTTCATCAACAATATCAGCAAAAATGTCAGGAACATAGTGTATGTCCTCAGGCAGCCTACTTTGGCAAATTATCATGGGTTGTCTTACAAGATTTCTGTTTCCTTTTTTGGCTGCGCTTTGGAGCGTCTCCCAGATCCCCTGTGTTTAAAAAAGAAAATGTTAATTTGGATACATGTGTGTTTTTCTTCTTCTACTGTATGTGCTTCCTTCCTGACTAGACCATGATGCTGTGCCCTTTCCAAAAGGTTGTTTCCCTACCTCCTCTATGCCAGATGCTGTACACCCTTGTTTACATTTATTAACACTAAATTTGATGTTTTAGGACACATAAAAGGAAAGCAACGTTATAGATAGGAACACAACCTCTATCTCTCTGGAGCCTGGGTCTTACCTCTCCTCCACATCTTGTATTGTGTCGACTAGTGGTGAACCAAGTGTCTCTGGTAGAAAGAGCGCAGCCACGCCACTTAGGACTGGAGCTCCTCCATAGACTAAACCTGGTAGCCATGTTATATATTCCCCAAGGATAAGCACCATAGGTGCCACCATGGCCCCTATGCGAGCCATCATGGACACCCAACCCATACCACTCTGTCTGATGAAAAAAAAAGCACAACCATAAAATGTCATTTTTCATCCAAACTTATCCCCTAGGGCTGATGCTGATAGTACTGCAGTTATATCACCTGGATGCATGCAACAGTGTGTATGTGTGTGTGTGTGTATGTGTGTGTGTGCGTGCGTGCGTGCGTGCGTGTGTGTGTGTGTGTGTGTGTGTGTGTGTGTGAGTAAAATAGATTTGAAAACAGATGTCCCTAAAATCAATCTAGCACCCATACGACAGGGAGTTTAGTGAACCTTCAAGTTGATTTACCTCCTAATCTTTTTTTTATTTTTCAAGGAACACTAGTAAACAAAAGGTATAGACATTATAGTCATGTCCCTAGAAGTGGATAACTGTTTAACAGCATCAGAGAGTGGAAAAATAGGAAAATACCATTGAATCAAAATGAAAATCACTACAAAATGTATATAATATTGAATAGCGAACCCAACAATTTACAAAGAATCAATGAATCACATGCCTGCCTCTAAGAACAAAACACCTACCGAATGATGGTTGGGAACAGCTCCCCAGCATACAGATAGCAGCAGTTGAAGGAGGCAGCTAGGCAACCCTTACCCAGTACGGCCAGACAGGTGCGCACAGTCTGTTTCTCTGCACAGTAGTGAAACATCTTTCAGAGAGCTGTACAGCAGCAGTACACTACTGCAGTAGTACGGTGATCATACTCTGTACTGGTGTATATCATAACATACCGTAGGGGACGAACAGGTTGAGCATAATAGTGACTCCAGCCACAATGAGTACAGCACACTGTGATGGTCGCCGCCCAAAGATACTCATAGACACAGTTACAATGACTTTAGCAGGGATATCTACAGCGCCAAAGATCACTTGGATTAAGTAGATGTCCACTCCAAACTGTTGCAGATCCATGGATAGTCCATAGTAGGCAAAACTGGTTGATAACCTACATTAAAGAAGATATTTGTGGTGTCAATGCAATTTCATACAATTGTACAAAATATTACATATGTCGTTGCATCATCACTGAGTTCTACTACAAGAGCAGGGATTCTACCAGACAGCACTGAGGTAGATTGTCATAGTCCTCATGGTGGGGGTGCGGACCAGGTCCAAGGCGGAGTGGGTGCCTTGTGAGCATAGCATCTCTTTCTTCATGGACTCCTGCAGCATCTATACATGAAGATCATTCAAAATTCAACATTTCTGCATAGCGGTATACTCAGATAGCTGGTGCTGTGACACCGAAGTAGTGCCTTACTTCCATGTCAATTTTATCTCCCTCTTCGCGGCAGCCATTAATGCGGGCCACAGTTTTAAGGCTCTTCACAGCTTGCTCAGACTTGTTATTCAGGACTAGCCACCTGGCAGATTCAAGAAACAACCTGTACAAGACACATTTGCTTAGTTCATTAAATTCTTTTGCAACTGTGCAATTATCACATCTCTCTTTACTAAATTTCAAATAATTTAAAATGAATTAATAATGCCTGTTGGTAGAAAGGATTCACTTTGTGTATTGGTAACCAGCGCTTCACATCTCACCATGAGTAGAGGAAGAAGGCATAGAAGGGCAAGGAGACAGCCAAGGTTAACCACCGCCAGTCGCGAATGAAGTAGGCTATAGTTGCTAGGATCAATTGTCCTATCGTGTAACAGTAACCGGTCCCTGTACCCACCACAGTTCGCACACGAGTGGGAATCCACTCCACAACTTGAAATGAGAGAATCACAGAACATTAAAAGGTATTAAAGGTTTTACCACTATTTAATACTACTCCTCGGCCATGACCATGCATTGGGATTGGTTGATTGGTTGCTAATTGCCCTCATCTTGTGACTGCAGCAAACAACTCTAATAAAGGATAGCGCTCTATTGAATGTTCTTCCTCTGTTCTATTCTGCTGCACTGAAAGTTATTGCTTAACTTATGGCATCATTCTACCCAGATTTACACATTTCATACTGACCATTATTTTTAATATGCAGTGGCAGCTGATAGCCCTCCAGCTCACTTACTGAGGGAGAAGGAGTTGAGCACAATGCCAGACAGTGCCATGCCACAAAAGCAGCGAGCCACGCAAAAGGTGGAGAAGGACGTGCAGAAAGCAGTACATGTCCCTGCCACAGCCATCAGCAGGTGAGAGACTTGCAGAAGGATGCATCGGCCAAATCTAGTGCATTTGTAAAGAGCGAGGTTAGAGCTATCACGTCAAACACGTTCGCAGTCGCAAAACGTAACTTTGTAAACTGTCATACAGACACGAACAAGTTCTCATATCTCATGTTTATTCTAAAATGTATGAGGAAATCATATGAAAAGATGCAACAAAAAACCTACAAACATAAATGATAACAGTGACATATGTATATGTAAAAAACAACAACCAGTGATAATAAGTTGAATGCTACCTGTCTGACAGACTTCCAAAGACAGCAGCTCCTACAAGCACACCTCCCATGTAGATGGTTTGTCCCATCTGCTTCAAAGAGCGCAGATCACACACCAAATTCCACTGACAGAAAATGAAACACAAGGAAACAACATTTAAACATCTGTACTATGTCAAATGTTGGGAAAAAAAAAGAAGAAGCTATATATATATAGCCCTACCTCAGATATGATTGTGGAGCTCATTTCAGTCATAGTGTAGGACCATCCATCTGTGCATCCCTCCAGGTCAGCATCAAACCCATCCTCGGTGTCTTGCTCCTCTTCTGGACTGGAGGTCCCGTTGTTAGCCAGGAGGTGCCACTGTGGAGCAACGTAACGCTGGCATCTCTCTGGTTTGCCACTGCTGTCTAGTGGCACTGTGATCAGCAATATTTCCTCTGGGCTCAGCTGGGACAGAGACAGGTTTCTGTGCGCGCTACAGTGGTGAGGCGGCATTACAGCCACAAAGTTCTGCAGCAGGTTGTGACTGGCCATCATGAGGATGGGTAAAGAGAGGAAGGTAACATGCAGGACCTGGAAGCGTCCCGTGCTGCCCACCTGCTCTAAGAGGTCAGCAAAAGTCATAGCTACGAACAACCAGATCTCCGCGACTGGGAGACTTTGATGCTAATGGCACTAGACCCTGTTGTAGTTCAGCCCCTTTAAAACGCTTGACTGAATGTTCCAGTAGGTGCAAAGAGTGTATCTTCTATTGATGGTGAATGCTTGACAAACGCCTGTGAAAATAATGAAAGAAACATGTCAAATGCAATAGCAACGCAGCGAGCATATTTTCATGATGCATTTATAGTTTGACGGATGACTGAAGATCTGATAGACTTACCTGATGAAACACTCTCATTATTTAAAAAGTTGACAAAATATGATAGCGTGCTCAAAAAAGTGACACCTTCATTAAAAGAACCTACAGATCAGAGCATCCATTGAAATGATACCATGCGAAGTGAAAAGTTCCTTTGATAACAACCAAGGAAATCAAAAATGAAACAGAAGCAAAGGTGTTCTTCTTGCTGGAGTTTGTTGCCGTGAGTAATCAGCTCTCAAATTCCAACGGCTTTTCTGAACTTTGGATCATTAGTAGCGCAATTAAACCTCTTGAGGTATTAAAAGCTCTTTCCAGTGACCACTGAGGAAGAATGCGAGTCCTTGCTGTGAAGCAACAATGCCTGGCTTGGGTCTTTCAGTGCACGGCTTTTTCTCCCTTTGGATGGAGGGATGCTCCCTCCCTGTTCTGTATTGGTTACTCAATATGAAGGACAGGGTGATGGGTATGGGTAAGTGTGCGTGTGTGTGTGTGTGTGTGTGTGTGTGTGTGTGTGTGTGTGTGCGTGTGTGTGTGTGTGTGTGTGTGTGTGTGTGTGTCTCAATTGCTGACTTTATCTTGGAAGTCTTTTTTTTGTGTTTTATCTTTCTAAATAATGTCAAAAATGACATTTGTTGAAAAAATACCTCACAACCCAACAACACACGATGCAATTGGGTGTAATCTGTCATCAAGTGACTGTTTCATGTTTTATTTGTCACAGCATGGCTTGATTTAATGGATGACAAGTACTCAGAGGAAACGGACTTCCAGATAATGAGAGAATGAGTAAGCATTTCACATGTATTGCAAGAGGGTTGACAAATAGTCAACCATTTCAACATTGTTTAATTTCCTCACCTTCAGTCCTGTGTGTTGTTAAACAGTTGTGGTTAATGAGTGACTTTACTTGCAGTCCCTTACAGTCACTGTGATGAACCCGCTTCAAATTGTGACTGAGAGTAATCTGATTCATCAAGAGCTATTGGTGTTCCAAAGGGAAAAGACTAATGATCACATTATATAAGAGGGGATTATTGACTGTGGGGGGCTGTCACGTCTACATTTTAGCTAAGAGAAAGAACTAAGGAGAAGAAGCAAAATAACTACAGTATTCAACTTCATATCTGCCATCCAATTCTTTGTGTTACTCTAAACAATGCATTATGCACACGCTTTGTATGTGTATGCTGGAGTACACAAAAAATAAGAGATTTAGCCTGTTTTCTACTGGTGATTGATTTTGAGGAATGCGTGCTGCTTGTGTAAGGATCAGCATGAGATGTCAGGCTGAATGAAGCTGCAGGTGCAACAAGAGAAATGCAAAACAATCCAGCCTACCTTCAAATCATTGTTCTTTTACTTCTTGCTCCTTCAGGTTTTTTTTGCAGGATGAGAGCCAAAACATTAGGCAGACATACAGGTAACTTCCAGAATATCGGAAACACCTGAGAAAAATGAACGGCACGTTGTTTGACACCCCTGCTTTAGATCAACCAAACAACAAGGGAAAAGGTAAATGCTAATAAATTCACTATTCAAAGTCAAATTCACTTTGAATTATTACCTCCATCCCAAACATATGAAACATTTCTCTCAATGTAACTGTCTCTGGATCCATCCACAGGATGTAAAGCTTCTCAAAAGGACCTTGTCACATTCTTCCAAAACATGTATAGTCTAAGTATGTGTAGGACGTTACACCCTTTGTGCCCTTCCACCCCATTAAAACAATCAAAGTTAATGTTTTCTTCACAGCAGTTATCTAGAGATGGTGCTTGATACATCGTATACATTAGCTAACCTATTGCACTTTTACCTTAGCACTGGTCATGACCAGTGCTTGTTTAGGAAGGAAATGCACTTAGGATTTCTGGTGACTAGTAGTTCTCTTGCCTACCTTGAATGCACTTATTTTAAGTCGCTTTGGATAAAAGCGTCTGCTAAATGACTGTAATGTAATGTAATGTAATGGTATGTAATGGTATGGCATGGGTGCATGGTAAGATTGGCTTTTACATCTGTATCAAACAAAAGCATGTAGTGTTTGAACAAATTGACTCATCTTATAATGTATTACATATATCAACCTTCAGTTTAACCTGGCTCTGTTGTCCTTGCTCTGTTAATAGAACACAAGAAACCATATAATACTTTGACCCTTTGTCAGCTCTTGTACCCTTTATGCACTCAGTAGACAACCAACAGGAATGTGAGGCGGTGGATTAGTTGATGTTATGTGCTCTACAGCTACAGGTTTTTTTTTGTGTATTTGGTCAACCGAACATATTGACATGTTGATTGACATATTAATGTCAGCATTTTGTCTTGTCTGTTTTATCTGAATTACTTGATGTGATTAACTTGATTACATGATTAAATTACAAAAAGGTGATTTAGTTGATCACACAGCCCTATTCCATATAGATAGGTAGATACAACATCGTTACCAGGATTTCACACATGGCCTGGTCATATGAGCTCATTGCTTCATTCCACTGAGTCAAAATGTACTGTAGGAAGAGTTTTTTACTATTGTGAAACTAACACATCTGTTACCTATAGGTTAGTACCTAGTCATTCACATCAGTTCTGTCTCTTCAAGATTACATTTCTGAATTAGTAAGCTAGTTAAAGTTACTGCTACTTGGTTTAGCTGTTGGGGTACAAGCTGCAGAATTATTATCATTATTATTATTATTATTATTATTATTATTATTATTATTATTATTATGATATGTTATGTCCAATTTCAGAATTTCAACTCAAAAAAATATTTTGTGACAGCATGATTGCTGCCCTCACACAAATAATTGTAGTCAATGGAAAATAGAGCATCTTTAAACGTCAGTTTCTTGTTTAGGGAGTTTTTAATCTTGGTTAAAATCAACATTTACAAACATTTATAAGTTGTCTATACAAAGAATATCAATTATCTTAATTTAAAACTGAATTTTGGAAATTATGTTGAATTCTGCCCCTATAGGGAAGGAAGGTGCTAAATGTATGCATTTGTAAACGTTCACTTTTGGTCACAGTGTAAATCAACAACTAGCCCAGTCTCAATGAGTTTCTAACATATCATTGACACCAAAGGCAAATATGTGACTTTTTATTTCAAGGTGTATAAATTGATTCTGATTATTTTCAGATTTTTCATAGTTCTCTCTCCTAACTCTTCTTTGTCTTCTTACAGTTGATCGTCCGGCTCCATTCATGACCGCATGCAGTCCTAGTTGTTGCTGAAGTCGTCTAGTGACATTGTGCTAGCCATGTGGATGCAAGAGTTTAAGTAAAGGGGAAACGACTGAATAAAAGTATCTCGAGCCATTATGGTATTTAAGACAAGAAATTTATTCAGAATGGGTCTGAGTGGAAATAAAAGAGTTTATATTCTTGAATAAAAAAATATTACCAGTAAATTCACAAAACCCACCAGACAGCTTTTCTTTCCACTTCCACAGCGGCAAATACATTATTAACTACCTGCCTGACAATAGCTAGAGCAGTCCCATAAAACCAGGCTTTAACTCGGCTATTTTAGGTATGCTGATATGAAGAGTGAGCTTGGCCAGTCCAAGAGTGTGTACGAGACAATGTAGTAAAGCAGGCAGCATTCAAAAGCCTGTGGACATGGGGACTTTTACCAAACACGTGTGTATATATACTGGCATGGAGGTTCTAACAGCCTAAATTGGGAAGTTGCAGTCGGGCAGAGGGACTGTTTATTGCTTGTCATCAGGGGCAGGGATTTTCTCAAGGGTAGGCTCCATGCCCCAGATCTCACGAGCATATTGGGCAATGGTGCGGTCACTGGAGAACTTGCCAGAGCCGGCAATGTTGTAGATCACCTTCTTGGTCCATTCCTTGGGGTTCTGATGGGAATAGGAGAATGATTGATAAGAGATTGATTGAGTTAACTACGTTACATGATAATGATCTGTATACCTGACAAAGTCCTTCATACGTACCTTGTACAGAGCATTGACTTTCTCCTGGCTTTTCATGTAGTCTTCAAAGTCAGCAAAGACCTTGAATCTGTACATAAAATATTGCAGTGAAGTTAATGAAAACCATGACGTGATATAGGAAAGATATTTCATGAACATTTCATAAACATGTGGCAGATGCACCTTGTGTATATATATATATATATATATATATGTGTGTGTGTGTGTGTGTGTGTGTGTGTGTGTGTGTGTGTGTGTGTGTGTTCATGCACGATTGTGCGTGTGTGTAATAATAGCACATTTATTTTCTATAGCCCTTTTCTAAAATAAAGTTACAAAGTGCTTCACAATCAGGACAAATAAAAGACAAAAACAAGGTTACACAAGCAAAAACGTGGGGGTGGGGAGGTTATACCAACAAGCCAATGTAGTGGAACAACAGTAATAATAATAATTATAATATATTAATGTATATATTTATGTAATATAATATTTATGTTGCATGTTCCTAAGAGAGTTTACAAAGTGAGAAGCAAGACAAACTGTGGCCACAGAAACAAGGTTACAGATAAGGACAGTGGTAGAGGTGTATTTGTATGTTTACGTGCATGTGTTTAGAGTATGTTTGTGTACATGCAGGTGTGTGTGAGTAATGTTTTGTTTGTGTTCTTCTGTGATTGTGTGGGCAAGTGTGTGTACATGCAAGTTTGTATGTGTTACCGTGTGTGTGGGTGTGTTTGTGGTGCATGTGTTTAGAGTATGTTTGTGTACGTGCAGGTGTGTGTGAGTAATGCTTTGTTTGTGTTCTCCTACCATGCGTGCACGCAGGTGTGTACAAGCATATGAATGTGTTTCCTGTTTTTGTTGTGTGTCTTAGTTAGCTAGCTTAGCTAATGTTAGATGTGCTTTTACCTGTCATGATGCATCAGCATGTTCACAATTTCCTTAAACAGGTCAGGCTGGTGTGGGCTAAAGAAACCTCCTGCAATCTGGTCGATAGCCTGTTTCAGCTCAGGCAGGCGGTTGTAGTACTCTTCAGCACAGTATCTGCGCAAGACAGAAAATAAATACTTGTTCAATTACTACAGTTTCAGAAAAAGGAATACATGACTTTGTCACTGTAGTAACATGTACATCCATAAGGGAATATTCAAGCCAATTGCCTGGACAGGTTCCCCAGTTTACAACCATACAGCTGGGTAGCTATTGGACAGAACCAATGTGGGGTTAAGCTAACACAGCAAGATGGGTTGTACATTGAACCCAGCTGAGTTGAGTATTCAATCCAAATGATGAGTCACATTAACTAGAATGGGTTGGTCTACCTCATAAATAGGTTATTATTTTCATGGAATAATAAACATTTTTAAACACAATGTTGGAAAAAGTTTGGAAAAATATTGAATTTTCAAAAAACTAACAAAAGCAAGTTTTCTATTCCAGAGCAGAGACAGTATTCAACTGGAATCAACAATATCAATAGTAACATTATAACAAGCCCATAACAACCAGTGCCTATTACAGGTATGTAGGCTATTCATCAAACAATACTATTAAATAATAAGCGTTGTAACCACAATCAGAGCCAATAACCACAGTCAGAGCAACTAGTCTGAGTCCGTAACCAGAAGGATCAAGTCCTGTAGCCTCTATTTACAAGCAAGTACCCAATACTTGCTTCATACACCACTTTTTGAATTAATTCTCAAACTCGGACTTCAGAGAATGACTGACAGGTCGGTAGACCATGAAAATGCAATGCATTTTCATTAAATTAGGAAAATGGCTTAAGAGCAAGGAAATTCAATTGCAAAAGGGGCAGCTGATTCTCACTTTTCACGTTTGAGTTAACCACAAAGCCACAAATATATGAAAAAAATCATATTGTCCCAAGGAGCTCTCCCCCTGGGTATGCAATTGTTGAAGGGTGCATGCCGTCTAAGACCAGTGCAGGAATTTCTGCTATGCTATGCTATGGGCGATGTACTCAAAAACATGGCATGAACCCAGGCTTTCCGTTCATACAGTGAGGTATCTGTATCCCTTGTTTACCCAGCCATCCCTAAAATGGGTGTCTAAGCAACTCTGTCTCAATGCTCTGTGTGGAGGCTATTTCCAAAGCTTTTAGCATGGGTTGAGCTGCCTGGCAACAAAAGTGCCCATTCTACCAGAAGTATGGCCCCATCTTGGCCATTGTTTAAAGGAAACGCTGTGAAGGATGTCTGCTGTCTAGCAGACTACATATACAGAGTAGTCTGGGCCAGAAATTCAGTTTTTGAAAGGCAGAATGCTCAAAACCTTGCAAAGTAATTGTTGAGTCATTGGTACTGATCAACAATGCTGTCAAACCAGGTTAACCTTTAATGGCCTCATACATTGCGTCATACATACCTACCTGCTCTCCATCAACAGGGAAACGAAATGTAACAAAACTGATTGGTTTCCTACAGGCTTGCAGCCAGACTGAACCCAAACGAAGCAAAGCTTTAGCCCTGCGGGTTAGAACCCATAACTGTCATACTTTACAGGAGCGTCTGTGACCGACTGTAGCAAAGTAGCTCTGCCTTAACGAAGACCTTGTAAGTAACTCCCTTCACCTGAGGGGATGTTTGCTTTCCCACCTGGACTGCTACATAATCAGTGTGACATGATTATTATTATGAGGACATTCATTGCTTCTGGTCTCTCCTCTTTTCCATGTTCCTTACCCTTTCCTGTCAAGCGCATCAACGTCATCCACCCTCATGCCGAAGATGAAGAGGTTGCCCTCACCAGCCTCCTCAGCCATCTCAACATTGGCTCCGTCCATGGTACCGATGGTTAGAGCACCATTCAACATGAACTTCATGTTGCCAGTGCCAGAGGCCTCTGTGCCCGCTGTGGAGATCTGCTCTGACAGGTCAGCTGCAGGGACAGCTGGAAGAAGACAGAAACAGAGGCTTGATGACTCGTGTGTGTGTGTGTGTGTGTGTGTGTGTGTGTGGGTGTGTGTGTGTGTGTGTGTGTTGTGTGTGTGTGTGTGTGTGTGTGTGTTATGCTGTACATCAAATAGCCTCATTGATGACATTAAGGTTTTCTAAATCTCCCTCTCTAGAAAGAGAGGGAGGGGTGGGAAAAAGAGCAGTGAATGTTCAACTACCTTTCTCAGCCAGTGTGACTCTGTAGTTCTCCAGAAAGATGACTTTGAGACGGTCACCGACCACAGGGTCATTGTTGACCACCTCACCAATAGCTGTGATCAGACGAATGATCATCTTGGCGGTGTGGTAGCCAGGGGCAGCCTGCAAGGAAGGCACAGGTAGAGAAAGGCGTTCAAATGTCACAATGATCTATGAGCTTAACTATTACCTGATGTGAGCAGACATGAAGTAAAGATTACAGCCGTGAATGTTTTTTCTTTCTTTCTGCAAGCCAGTTAAGCCAGTTATGCGCAGTTAAGCAACAAACCTTTCCTCCAATCATGACAGTTCTTGGAGTCCATTGCTTGTTGGGCTCCTTCTTGATGCCTGGGAGGGATATCAAGAGGATTAGGGCTCAATGAATAGCAAAATTATTTAACCGACACATCAGACACAGCGTTTTTTGTATTGTTAATTGTCCTTAAATCATTTTGAACATCAATTTGAATTTGAGTAAATCCTGAATTAAAGGATTTCAAATGTGTGACATACTTACGGTTATAATAGGTGATAATGTGCAGACAGTTGAGAAGTTGTCTCTTATATTCATGGATTCTCTTAACCTGAATGTCAAACATGGAGTTGGGGTTGATCTTCACCTTGTAGTGCTCCTCCAGGTGCACAGAGAACTTCAACTTGTTCTCCTAAAATAGCAAAAGATAAACTACATTACAGATTGCTATACAAAACAAGTGTCAGGCAGCTGAACTACAACTTTAGCAGTCATTTGTACATATCAGGATGCATTTATTTGAATTTGAGTAAAACAATGCTAAAAAATCAGGTAATCAGATACAGCAACACGTTTCAGTCAAAAACATATATGTGCAATGGTACAGTGCTGACCTGAGAATTTAAAGGGCCACATGCACAAGGAGACAAAGTGTTGTATAAGTGTTATATAAGGTAGTTCAGAATAGGGACCGCACTGGGGCAGAAACTGCTATAAAGAGGTTTTGATAGACTGGTAGCATGTTGTCCCTGACCACAAAAAGAGCACATGGAACACATGGAAAATGACAGTATATGTATGTATAGTATATCCCATAGCAAATTGTAAACACGCAGGTTAAAACACTACTGCACACCTGTAAAAGGTTCCACAGCGCAATAGTGTGGACTCCAAATCGACAAATGAAACTGCACGGTTAAGACAAAACAATCCATTAGTTACGTCACCTGCTTGACTTTGGCAATATCACGAATAAAAGCTTCGTCGTCGATGTACTTCAGCAGACCCTTCAGCTGGTCAAGGTCGCGAATGAAGTCCTCTCCAATTCTCTGATGAACAAAAATTGAGAGAACGTGAAACTAGAATATGTAGCATTACTACAAAGCATTGCTTCGAGTTTTTGACAGCTGTGTGTGCGTGTGCGCATGTGTGTGTTTGTGTGCGTGTGTGTGCGTGTGTGTGTGTGTGTGTGTGTGTCTAAAATATTGCCAACCTCAGCGATGACCTCAGCCAGGCCGGGGTTGCACATAACCAGCCAGCGGCGAGGAGTGATGCCATTGGTCTTGTTCTGGAACTTATGTGGCTCCATTTCATAGAAGTCCTTGAAACTGCAAGCAGGGTGTAGCATCACATATCAGTGGGCAGAGATGATGCAGCAGCCCATGAAATGACAGAAGCTGGGGATTTGTGAAACAGCCACAAATCATATGCATCTAGTAGCGTATGATTATTTTGGTGTTAATTGTGATTTACAACTACAGTACTAGAGGCAAGTGTGTTTCTTTCAGGGACATACATAGTAGCTGTGAGGATGTCAGAGTGTATCTGGGCCACACCGTTGACAGCATGGGAACCCACGATGCACAAAAAGGCCATGTTGATCTTCTTCTGTCCACCCTCCTCAATGAGGGACATGCGGCGCAGACGGTCACCATCACCAGGAAACTTCGCACTCACATTCTGGGCAGTTGAAGGGAAGAAGGAACAAAAATAACTCAAGAGTTATATTTCTCCCAATTTAGTTCTTTGCTGAATCAGAGAATTCCACGACCGTAGAAAGCGTATTAGTGCAACTTTCATGGAGATTGGATTTAATTAAAAATATCTTGCCGCGCCAAAAGTATAAAGTTTGTTCCTTTTCATCTTCTCATAGAGCGCTGCACACATTTTCAATTACTAAAAGCAGGTTTTTACAATTATAACAAGCAGAATACATAAAGGAAGGAATTACGATCCTGGGGAATGTTTGCAGTTCGGTCAGTGGGAGGTGCATGGCTGAGTGAATCCATTATATGTAAACTCCTCAAATAATATCATTTCCCCCATTCATTTGATGCATATTTATTTAAGCTGGTCTTATAATTAACTTTGCAGAAGAACCAATCACAGCCCATGTCAACCAATAGGTCCACCTCTCCTGCTCTGAATCTGCATTAGAGTGCCAGCAGACCGAGGAAACTCGTTCTCATACTGTGCAGGCCTAGCCCATCTAGCGCCTTCCCATCTTTTTTAATTATGTCTTTTCACCAGATGGTGCAATGAAAAGCCAATCAAAACCACTCTGTTTTGTAATTCAAACAAATGTATAGTATGTTGGCCCCATGTTGAGCTTTGAAATGAATCCTAGCATTGCGTTGGGTTCTGCTCCCTTTCTACAATGCATAGATATTCATAGTCAGTCAAGTATGTAACATAATCTGAAATGTTTTACTCCTTGATTTTGATGAGCTGTTTCTTTCAATACATTATAGCTTTGCAGATATCTCATGTTTTCTATACAGAGTGCTCTCCTTTTTAAAATCTCATATTGCTTTTACAAACACACCAGTATTTACGTTCCCTATGCAAGTACCAACTTCTACTCATCCACACTTGGCATCATCTGAATTCATTGTTTGTAACAAGCTCCAAAGTGATTCACCTCCCTCCCCACATGCCAGTCTGAGGCGTATGGTCAACCAGACAAATAAGAGTACGGAGGGTCACTCTATGTATTAGTGCTTCACCACAGAGTAGCATTAACAGTTCTAGCTTCTTGCACATGGGGAGGGTAAGAATATGTTGCAATGTGCACAGCTAACCTCCAGGTGGCGACGGTTGATCTCATAGACAATTTCCAGGTGACGGGGGAGCAGGTGAGCAAACAGGTCAATGGGCCAGCGCTCCAGGGCCTCAGGAAGAACTGTGTGATTGGTGTAGGCACAGGTACGTAGACAGATGTCCCAGGCCTGAGCACCAGCAGGGAAAAAAGAAGAACAGCAATAACAGTGATTATACTGTATAAGGAGATGCTATTCACAATAAGCTATTCAAAACAGAAATACACAAATTTGAGCGATATTGTACATAATAACATGTGCTATCATTTAATTTTGTGGTGGTGGTAAATCCGTTTATAATAGCAAACTACACTAAAATGGTCTTTGTTGCCCCCTGCTGTTATCATGTATAAAACACACTACTGCAAAAGAAACAGTGAAATATTTGCAATTATTGGTGATTAGAACAAGAAAAAAAAACATTGAATATGAAAAGAAAATTATGAATAAAAAAAACTATTATTGAGTTAAATTCAGCTGTCAGAGTTGTTCTTCCTCACATTGTCCCAGCCCAGTTTCTCCTCATCAACCAGCACCCTCATCAGCTCAGGAATAGCCATGGCAGGGTGAGTGTCATTCAGCTGGATGGCAACCTGTATTTGACATTCAATAACTTATTATTATTATTATTGACAGTATAAGATCTGAGTAGGCCATCAAATAGTTGGCAGATACATTTCAACCATCTTCATATGATGCAGTATAGTCTGTCTAAAACCTGTTCAACTCATAAGTAAAGGTAACCCCCCACCAAACAATTTAAATGAGGCATACAGAGAACATCAGGCGAAAATCTTTTCATTTTTGACATAAAACATTTTGTTTTGTTTTTCTCCTCACCTTGTCAGGCAATTTGCTGAAGTCTGTGCGAACAACCTCCCTGGAGCCAAACTTCGAGACCTTGAAACGACGGATGATGTCTTGCAGGGTGGCAGACACCACAAAGTACTCCTGCTTCAGACGCAGCTCCTTTCCCTCAAAGAACTGTGGATAAAGACACATATTTGTTTGTTTCTGTCCTGCATGTAACCATAAATACTTTTTTCTTCATAAATGTTACATTTTGTATATCAGTGGTGGGTTTCTGCTCATGCCTAATTGAAATGTCTTCAGTTCAATAAAATACATATGAACCAAAAGCCTAATGTGAAATGAAAGATATGCATAACGTCCAACAGCCATCCAGCACAATTCAGTGTTTGATTTTTTTCTGTTGTCTAATAATGGAAAGGGAGCATTTGCACTGGAGAACTCTTAAAAATCTGAACGTAATTAGAAATAGTTCTTGTATAAAAATATACAAAAACAATGTATATTTAATCTCACAGTTAGTGGGCCCCAAATAGCCTGAGGCCTTGGACCTGTTTTCATCTTGAATTGTGAACAATACGAGTTTCACCTTTTGCAGAGAGGTGAGGGAATACCCGCATTGCATTTCATTGTCCATTTGTGGTTTTGGCAGATTGGTTAAATAGGCATTGTAAAAAAAATGACATTGTTAATATAAATACTCAACAGAATAAAACAGGAGATCGTGTTGTTGTTGGATTATTCACTCTGTCTGTATTACTCACTGTATTATTCTTGCTGTGACATCTATAAGGGGCATCGGTCATAGGGGCTACAATGGGAAAGATTCTGATCTCTTAGCATTTTGATGCTTTTATGTGCAGCTCCAGATGAATTCAAACAAACCTGGGATGGCAGGTCAGATATAGCATTTAGAAGTATTATGAGAATTCACTTGTTAAAGCTCAAATTAGTTGGCTATCTCCCAAATCCTGCTTCTTGAACTACCCCTCAGGGAGTCAGCAATTGGTGGTCAGGGCTTATGTCAGATATAAAAGGCAGCGTCAGAGGCAGCCAAAAAGAGCAGCCAGTGTCCCGAGCTGCAGACAAAGGACACCAGCTGGGGCCCAAATTATGGAAATCCATCTCTTAACTAAGTTAATATAGCTGCCTTAATATTATTATGATATGCTACAGCTACTGGATCAGGCAGAGGGATTGGGGAGCCATACCATCCACAGCTGTTGGCGTAGTTCTTTTTTTTTTTGTGTGTAACATAATGCAGTTGGTGAGCTGCCGTATCAAACCTGAATAACTCAACTCTAAACCGGGTTCACATTTGTGTTCACCCCCTTGTAATTGCACAATGGATGGATTATCCCATGAGTGTATAGTTTGGGTAAATAAGAAGGCTCAGTTTCTTACATTGTCGTTGGGATACAGCACGCGGGAGATGTTCTCAGCCAAGTTTCTGTCCAACACAGCCTGAATGTAGCCACCAACATTGACTGTCAGGGAAAAATAAAACAAACACAATGAAACATTTTTAAACACTTCTCAATTTGACAACCGTGACATTTAAAAGCCTTCGCCTCTGCCAGACGCGTACAGTCTTTCAGGTTGAAATCGCAGGGGGCCTTAGCAGACCACAGCCTCATGGTGTTGACAACATTGTTTCTGTAGCCAGGGATGGGAGTGTCATATGGCAGAGCCAACACTACCTGCCAATACAATCATAAGAAGATACATTTAAAATAGCGAATAATGGTCAAATAATGTGAAACCTCTTGAAATCAACTTTCATATACAAAGAGAAAACTAAATCTATATTATATCCATTTTTTTACCGGATTCTGGGTATATTCAAATTGTATTTTCACCTGAGCGTCAACCCATTTCACACCATCAGGATGATGCTCGGTTCTGCCATAGAAACGCACTGGACGCATGTACTCAGGGCGCGCCTTCTCCCAGGGGTTGCCATAGCGCAGCCAATCATCAGCCTCCTCAACCTGGATATCATTGATACAGTAAAACAATTCAGTAGGTCACTTGAATCAGAGCTATATATATATATATATATATATATAATATGACAGGGAAATATAAGGGATCATCAGGTAAAGGTAATGATGAAGGTGATGCATCCACCAATAATGAATCAAGGTGAATCCAAAAATCTTAGGAGCATAATAAAGAAAAGAGGTGGTATTATAACAGTAAAAAACATCTTAATTCAGCAGAGTTAAAATAATCACGCAGCAGTAGATGAGAGTTGAAGAATTTCTAACCTGCCAGCCATTTTGGATTTTTTGGTTGAAGATACCAAACTCATAGCGAATACCGTAGCCATAGGCAGCCAGACCCAGTGAAGCCATGGAATCAAGGAAACAGGCTGACAACCAGGAAGAGAAGGAGATGAAAAAAAATCAACCTGAGACTAACTCTACTATTGTAAGCGTTAAAGTCAGACGAGTGCAAAGAATGTACCAAATTCATCCAATAAAAGGGAGAAAAGCTGCTTACCAGCGAGACGGCCCAGGCCACCATTGCCCAGACCAGCATCTTCCTCCATGTCCTGCAGTTCCTCCATGTCAAGACCCAACTACAGGACAGGATGGGACAGGACAGGACAGGAGCCTTAACGTCTATTTTTACAGTAATAATCATAATTCGATAACGTGTCCTTGTCTCACCTGGTACGTGGCCTCGTCACAGGCGTTCTCCAGTGCGAGGTTCACCATGGTGTTTTGGAGGGTACGGCCCATGTAGAACTCTAGGGAGATGTAGTACACACGCTACAGTTGGCGGGGTGGGGGGGGTGGGGGGGGGGGGGGTATACGATGATAACAATAGAACGATGAGTAAATGTACAGCCATTGATATTTAATGGGGGAAAAAAATGCCTTATGAACAATGACAGAGACAATTGTGTCATGATATGAGACAGAGTAGTGAGGGACTGACATTCGATCCCTAAGGTAGCATGATGGTTACACATTTGGCAATGACACAAAAACCCTGTGACACTATACAGTAAATGTCACGATGACTTTCACCCCAGACAATGTCAAGAAAAACGTTAGGTTTCATGATTTAGCTTCACAGTCGGGGGGCATAGAGGAATGAGCCACCTGAGCTTGGGTTTAGCCTTTGCCATTTAGTTTTTTTCTCTTTTGACACGGGGGGTGGGGTGGGGGGGGCAGACACACACTGAAGAGGTAGGGAGAGGGGAAGAGGGATTGGGGGACAGATAGCTTTGGGTATTACATAACACCCACATTTCGGCCAGGGCAAAAATAGCGCCTGTAGAGGTCGCTCTAAAGGTCAGCCTGAGCCTGATACCCATTCATTGTGAAATATCAGTCTGGAATTATAGGGGAAGCGGTACAGATGGATGTGTAAAATAATAATTACAACTGACAGAGCCGTATCACTAACAGCAGTGACTAACAAGATCTATTGAGTATTATGTTCCAAACCTTTCCCTACTACCGCCGAAACCCTTGTGTCATTCCCTGACACTTGATTTGGCAACAGCACTGTCACTTTCATAACTTTAAGTGAACTTACATATAAAGTCTAAACTGAGCTCGGGCGTCCTCCTTCCTTCAGGTTTCTATTTTGACCTTTGAGGGAATCACCTATGACCTTTCAGTCTCGAGCCCCGGAAGAAGGTGATAGTCAGTTAGAAGGTCAGATGGTTTCTGAGGCAGACGTTGCATCCCACCCACCTTCACCGTCATAGAAACTCTACAACCTCTTCTAGTTTATTGTGTTAGGTTAGGGTGGCCCTGTTAAGAGTAACACATACAGCTATATAGTGATTCTCTCTCTGTTCAGTAAGGGTAAGAAGAAAATCACCCTTTGTTCACTAGAGTTATTAATGATCTTATAAAGAAACTTTTTCCCACTAAGTTAATGCAACTGGAGGCAAGTTTCATTCTGGTAGTTAATAGTGCTTCAACTGTTATTCATCGAAAACAGATTTTATAGATGCTTTTTTCTAAGAGAAGTTACAGTATACGTGACTGTCTTGAACTTACACACTGACACTGATAGATGATATGACACAAGTGTAGGCTATGTGCTTTACGGCCGGGCATGATGGGAACAGAAGGTCATGGAGAGGTTTTACATTTCAACACAATATAGGTATGTCAGCGTGCCATTAGAAGTGCTAAGAAGCCCTTGTGAAGTTGAAATGTCATGACATTGTATTACACTGACATCAGATGGTGACTTAGTCGAGTATAGCTGTGCCATTTACAGCAGTCTAAAGGCCAAAGGAAAACTCCCTACTTGAAACCGAAGGGGAAGAATATTAACACTCTCGCTTGCATGAAAATGATTTGTTGCCATTATCTAATGTTTGCTTAATAACACACAATTTGTAAAACTCATTCACATGAACAGCTAACACCGGGTTATGGCATAGAACTAAGATTAAAAGAGTGAACATTATGTATTGGAAAGGGCATCAACACTAGAGAATATAGTCCAGTTATAGCATGGCTGATGTAACAGACCCCTCCAACAGTCCTGAAGGAGGAAACATGCTCTTAGATCAAACATGAATGGCAACATCCACTACACTTGGGGAAACCATGATATGCTCTATAATATTCACGATCATAAATCCAAGATAAGATGGAAAAAAACTTTCATCTGCATATGAAAATAAAACATTTTAAGTAATTAATATATCACTTCATATTAATTAACTGTACTTTTGCGTACCTGCAGTTGGTGTAGCAACAAACGGAACTTACTTTGGGATCTTTCTCATAGTAGTGCTGCTGGGTTCTGATCCACTTGCCAACCAAGTGGTCACGCACGGTGTGGGCAAGAGCAAAGTAGTAATCCCTTCTCGTTGCCACATTTCTGTCCTTGACCAGCGTAAAGTGGAGGTGCCTGTTGAAATTCTGCTTGAGATCTGCAACATTTTCAACACCGGCGAGGCCTCTCACTGAAATCTGTTTCTTCTTGTCGTGGTCTGACAACGGTTTCGACATGATGACACAGTTGGTTGCAGTTCAGGGCTCGGACACTCGCTACCTTGAATGTAAACAGAGAGACAGCAGGCAGGCGCACGCCACCGAGTCCAGACACAGCAAGAGAGGCACCCGCACCACAACGTCTTGGTCAGCAATTTAAAGGCCTGACTATGAATATTGAGTAGAGGGGTGGAGCACATGGTGTGTGTGTTGGGTAGAGGGGTGGAGCACATGGTGTGTGTTGGGTAGAGGGGTGAAGCACATGGTGTGTATTGAGTAGAGGGTGCAGCACATGGGGTATATTGGTAGAGGGGTGGAGCACATGGTGTATATTGAGTAGAGGGGTGGAGCACATGGTGTGTATTGAGTAGAGGGTGGAGCACATGGTGTGTGTTGGGTAGAGGGGTGAAGCACATGGTGTGTATTGAGTAGAGGGGTGGAGCACATGGTGTATACTGAGTAGAGGGTGGAGCACATAGTGTATATTGGGTAGAGGGGTGAAGCACATGCTGTATATTGGGTAGAGGGGTGGAGCACATGGTGTGTATTGAGTAGAGGGGTGGAGCACATGGTGTATATTGAGTAGAGGGTGGAGCATATAGAGTTATTATTATGTGCCACTAGATTATCCAGGGACACTGATCTTGGATCCACAACCTCAAATCCACATCATAACATCTTAGTGGAGACTCAGATTGATCATGGATGAATTCATCATGAATCCAGTGAGCCAGCATGTTGTTGTTTTTGTTGTGTTTTTTTACACAGCTCTGCTAATGAGTGATAACATCAGGCTGCAAGTAAAAACAGTCACGGTTAAGCTCTCATTCATATATTTATAACCCAGCTGTGTGCAGCTCCGTCTACTACTCCGCCTACTTCATCACTCAATGCTCTCTCATCTTCTCAGGTTTCCAATTTGATTTAGACTGGTAATAATTGATAATCATTTAAACTTCTGATTCATACTTGTTATTTAATTATGGAATAATTGAGTTGAATTGATTGAATTTGGTATTTTCTTTTTATATTGCTATGATAACACAGCATAGTGGCCTGCTGTTGCCCCAGTCACTCTCTCGTCACCCATCTCTGGGTCCAGTCTCACTGGTGCCCCTAGACTGGCCTGAAACCAAAACAGCAGCACTTTTAAATGTTCCCATCTCATAGCATGCCAGCATCTTTCTGCGGTCTAGAATCTGCTTCTAGATCACATCCCTCATAAGAGTCTGGATGCATAACAGACACAAAATCAGATGCACAGGCTACTTAAATCCACTCTATTTTCAGTTATCACTCTGGCAAGCCAAACTATCATGAAGTCCTGACCTATAAATAGTAACTCTGACCCAGTCCCAAAGGCCATGATATTTGAAAGGCATGTCTTGTTAATGTCAGCAAGAGCCGGCAGACAACACTAGTGTCTTGCTATGAACTGAGTAGGACCACAGTGTAAGGGGCAAGGCAGTGTTTGAGCCTTTCCCAGTGGGATGCAGTATTGTATGCCTATCATTATCTTGTTAAATGGGAGTGCTGCTTTTGGACTGAAATTGGTTAAAAAGCTGGTTGAAAGGGTGATTGTTTCTTTAGTGTCGAGACGTATTGGTTTCCTCTATGAATGTTGACAGGAAAAGTATTGGGAGCAAAATGATCATGTCTTCCTAACCATTTGCATGATTGCCCGTGATGCAGAGAGGAAAAAATCCAATACTGCTGCTGTCAAGCAACAGTTAGACAGGCAGCAAATAGAAATCGAATTGCAAGAGATAGTTGAAGTGGTTGGTGACACTTCCAGACGAAGCCTGCATCATTTGAAGAATTTGTGGAACACATATGATTCTGTTTCCACACTTTCCTGTGCTACTTTTAAGCTACATACTAAATGACCTCCAGAACCATCAAACAACAGATGACAGAGATTGAAGCTGACATGCCCCTGATTTGATAATTACCATGAGCAAACGTCATTACATGTTTTTACATGTCACACGGCTGTTCTGTCGTCACAACAATTCAAAACAACACAAAATGCATCGATGGAAATTGTGAATAAAGAACATAACCCTTTTCAACAACAAATGAAATTGTAGCAACTCACCGAGGAACATAGGCCAGTACAATGTGACAAGCATCTTTTTTCATCAAGCTACTGTCAAAGCATCAAAGCAAGAGAGTAACAACTGGGATGTGAATTTACTGTACTGGTGAAGGAAATTCAGCAGGAAGTGGGACCAATGGCTGTCTGTCTGTCTGTCTGTCTGTCTGTCTGTCTGTCTAGCTATACATCTATCTAGGAAATACAGTTTTTATTAATCTGGTACTCTCATCTTAATCTATAAGAAGGTAAATGCATGATTCCAATCCAAAAATACAACATGTCGGCACCCAGAAATCCCACTTCCCGGGCCACTGGAAAGTCAATGGGTGACATCAAAGCAACGTCTGTAATTTTCTACACCTTATGTAAGAATCGCATTTCCCAATCTCATTGTGTAACAGAGGGAATGTTAATGTTAAATTACCCAAAATATTATAACTGCCAGTGATGTGGAATTCTGATTAATGCCCTTTGAGAAACTAGTTGAACAGAGCAAAGCCGTTAGGTAAACAGTCTATGACTGCTCTGATTGGTCAATAGTATGCATAGTTCTTGTGGTGCCCTGTTGTCTGTCAGGCATTCGCCAAGGACAGTGTGAAAGATGGACAGGATAATGTCCACTGCTAGTTTGCCGACTTTGATAGTTGCTGAGTTTGATGGTTGGTGAGAGCAACATAGGCTGGTGGACATTGAGAATTATGTGGCTATTTGCAATTTCCCACTTCTCTTGTTGTCTTTAGCATGCATGTTATTTTTCATCAGACTACTTAAGTTAAGCGGACCAGGAGGGCAAAGACTGAGGGACCTGGTCTGTGTGTTGCAAGTGTATGGCAGAAACCCCGAAACAGAACGAGAGATTGAGACCTCCATCTTGATAACCCTGCGCTGCTACTTTATATTTGGCATAATGCGGCATTTAAAATATTTCATGATATTCACAGTAAAATAATTTACTTTAGCACTGGTTGTACCATGAATGTTTGATGCTTCCACTTCAGTCATGACGGCCAACAAAAAGTGGGTGGCTTTGAGCATGCCGACAGGGCCCGCCTCTCAACCTACTGAGAATTAGCTGAGCACAGTAGAGAAGGGGGCATGGAAGCAGTTGTAACAGATTAGATGAAAAAAACTGATACAAAAATAAATAAATTGATTAAAAAACACACACACTACCAAAGACTGAATTAATATTACTGCACAGGACCTTTAAGCACTTCAGGTATGTATCATGCCACTGAATACTACAGAAGAGAAACAACTCTCTTGCTCCCCTCCACAGGTACTGGAATCACATCCCTGGAGCTGGATGAGATTTGCCCAAGGGCACTTCACTTTTTGTTGACAGCTCAAAATAAGAACACCGATAGAAAGTATGCAAGAGTTGGCCACGGTATTTTGGACAATATGCTATACTATGCCCCCCTTAACCACTCTTGGATGCATCTGAAACCTTTCACACAGAATAATGTATCTCATTTGCATCTGTTACCTACATTGCCCACCTCAATGTCCTCAACATCATGTTGCCCTGCATCCTTTCCTTTCCAAGCACATCGGCCTCCAATTTTTTCACACCTTTTTTCTCTCTCAGTTCCTGGGTGTTCTTGCATTTGATACTACTACTGATTTCTTGTCTTTCCAGGTGAAGGAAGGTGTTTTTTTTCCAACAACATCTGGGCTCAAGGGGTTGGCTCCTGAAGTAACAAAGATAAAAGCAATTGAGAGAAAGTCAGGACTGGGAAGAATAAAATAAAATCGTAAAAATGTGGGGGGGAAATCAGCTGTACGCTGGTATGCTTTAGCAAAATCTAAAAGTAAATAGTGAATAGAAAACAAATAGTTAGTTAGCTAACACTATACAGTGCTAGTTATAATGTCAAGATGTCAAGTTGTCTCTGACATCAAGAGTTGTGGACTTCATCAATGTAATACACCGATTCAGCACATATTCATTCAAGTCTTTGTCAGTATGTTAGTGACCTATGGCCATGTATTGAATTTAATAGTGACTGATATAAAGAAATGCTGTACTAAATCATAAAATTTAATTTTCCTAAACTGTGACTCTAATCATCTCCAGCTGCCCTGAAATGCTTTATAATAATGACAGATAAGATATGCATTATTGTTTTTTGTGTAATATAATTTGGTGTCTTTGATTGCATCTACAATCAGCATTTCTGTTGTGTGGATTTAATGATATCCTGTTACCAGAATACCAAACATCTAATTTAGATATATTTCTCCCTGACAATGAATCATGGCATCATTAGTGCGTACTGAGGTTGTTGGAAATCTAAGGCCAGCATAGGAGGAATAGTGTCACCTGGTGGTACCTCGTGTAATGTCACAATAATAACTGTGTTCATTCTACAGTAAGTAGGTTGGAGAGGAAGAAACATTACTCCGAACTGCACCTGCATACAACTTGTCAAACAGAGAACTTGGGAGTTTGGGAGTGAGCATTATTATTCTAACCAACGCAAGGTTTTGGTACACTTCGGATGTTGAGTTATATAGTCACTGAATATTTCATAAATCAGAAGATCAGAAGCAGAAGATCACAAGATTCATTCATTGGCATTGCGGGTGCACACATGCGCTAACACACACACAACACATGCAGGTAGGGTTTCCGAAATAAATTGTCTTCTGCATTTATCCACTCCTTATCGTCCTTCCTCCAGGGGCAGCCAGGAGCAGTGGGCAGCCCTTTTTTCTTTCGGTGCCTGGGGACCAATTCCAGGTGTAGATCCTCGTCGTGGTCAGGGACTGGACAGGATGTTGCATGTTTTCAGATGGGGTTCTTTTTTTATAGGAGGAGACCCATGTGAGAACGGGGAGAACATGCAAACTCCACACAGAAAGGCCCGGGAGATAACCCACCTGGACCCCCTAGAGTCAACCGTGAAAATTTTTACCTTTACCTCAGTAACTCACTAAAATCATCTCAAAATTATCTCAATAATTCAACTTCAATTACATGATTCTTTTTTTTTTCTGAAAAAATGTTTTACTGAAAAAAAAAAACTGAAATCACAAATTTTAATAGAAAGAACTTATACTGATTACTGATCAATACTCTGGCCAAGGGCTGTTTATCAATGTTATCTCCTGGAGAAAATCAGATAAATACAGTGCAGCTTGCAGCAACTACTCTCTGCCTTACTAGACACGAGACATTGTTCACTTGCACTGCACGTTTTATTGTTGCTTTGAGTATTACCAACCTAATTGTGCTAAGCAAACTGCTTGAACTACACTACACAGTGTACTACAAGTAATTCACTAGATACAGGAAAGTTGTTAGCTAATGGACCAGTGTGGTTTAGATGCAGACAGAATAACCCTATGTCTAGTCTAGACTTTACTTAAGTCCTACTTAAGGGCTTTCTCATGGTCTGGTCGTTGTTCAGTATTTTTTTTTATTGCACTCATGGATAGCTCCTCTGTACAGACATCACAGAGGCTATGGCACAGAAGACAGGGCCCCAACCAAGCACCTCTTCATCAGTTCGACAGCCCAGCACTTCCTCTTGATCACAGAGGCCGTAAAACAAACAGAAAACAAGGACCCCTAAATTCACTTGTTCAAAGAATGGTACAACAATCAATAATTGACATAGACAGCCAGAGAGGACACTAAAATACATTACTGTATGTTAAGGCAGTTTTGGGGCAGAAATACCAAATGACCTGTGCCTTAAAAAGCTTGTACTGGTCAGGGAAAACAATGTACTTGTCCCTAAAGTGTAGATCAAGTCAAGGTCTGTGTGTGATAAAGTATGAATAAAGACTGTGTGGACCCACCGTGTCCATAAGTCCGTCCATTCCACTAGTACAGCCCGACACTTGTTACAGTGGTGGCCCATATGGGAATTGAATGATAGACGGACAATAGCAGATTGAATCTCTGCTGGGGCATGTATTGAATCGCTTTGCCCTTCTAGAGGGGGGGGGGGCAGCAGTTGCTCAAGACCAACAGAGCAGGGCACTACTAGAAATGGCGAAATGGCGAAGGGAGGTACGCTATCTGAGGTACCACTTGGATACCAGGCAGGTGTGTCCTCAGGTAGAAAAAGACATCAGCGGTTGCGGCCTGCCCAAGGCCCAAAACCAAAAAGGACGTGAGGTGAAGTGAATTCTGTAGGAGGCCTGAAGAAGAAGACCAAGTCTGGTCTTTGTGTGATGAAGTGCGAATAAGGATTGCCTACGAGCCGTGTCCAAGAGTCTGTCCATTCCACTTGTACAACTAGATACTTGTTACAGTTTCCCAAAATGACTTTCGATAACCCCCTGAGAATTGGACTTGCCTGAACGGAAAGACAGCCACTCAAGAAAAAGCGAGTCGAGAGTCTTGCCCCTTACTCAAAATACAGCAGGTCATGCAGCTGTATTGTATTATAGTCTGTGGAAAAATTAGTATCTCTGCCTCTTTTGTGATGGATTTCTCCCTGTATGATTGTTGGACATATGTGCAAAATGCAAGTGAAAGAAAGACCTTGCTTCTTTTATTGCTTTTTGTCTTTATCTTTTTTTCTTCCTTTATACCCTCATTCCTTTCATTTTTTTCTCTCATTTTATGTAAAGCACATTGAGCATTCATGCAAGGGAGGGCAGAAAGAAGCCTCTACTGTCTAAAATGAAAAAATCTGCCTGTCTTAGATTTGCCAAATGTGAAGATTTCTAGAAATGTTCTTCCTCTGGACCTGGATGACTCGTCATCAAGGGAATCAGTGCGAGAGCTAAAGCTGGGCCGAAAGTGGCTGTTCAACAAGACGATGATCCTAAGAATTCAAGCAAATCTACCAAAGATTAGCTCAGGAAGAAGAAGTTTAGTATTTTGGATTGGATTGGATTGGATTTGGATTGACCTAAAACCAATTGAGACGCTGTGGCAGGACATAAAGCGGCTGTTCATGTGAGACATGGGTTGTCTTGAGTTTTTGTTAAATAAACCAGTTTTGTTATATAAATGAAAGTATATCAAATTTGTTTGTGTAAGTTCTTTAATTGGGACATCTCCATTAAGATTGGAGGTTTAGATACGGATTTTATAAGATTACTCTTCTATAAAATCTGAAATTATGATCCTCTGTAGGGTTCACAAACTTTCAAGCATGACTGTAACTGCATGTTTTTATATGTTAACTTTACTTTTGCTGAGAAAAACACGAAACAGCAAAATACAGCATGTTCATAAAATATACCTATTTTATGTCAAAGCCACATGTGCTTCTGAAACACCACCATATTAACATACAAAAGACATATCTTTTAGTTCAATAAATTCTGATCAATATATGAATGAATAGTGAATAGTATGAATAGTAAGTGTGGTGAAAAAATGATAGTTTTCATTAACTATAGATTTCATTAACTCACAATCCAGTTCAAAGCAGTTCCTAAGCTACTGACACTATAATAGAAGAAATCTGCTGAAGTTGTCAGGAGCAGGATGGTTCAAAGCACACCCTGCAAAATGTATTCTCTGTTACCCCAACCATGTACACCATAATGCCAAAGAGTAATATAGAGCCAAGCATGGTCACAGCTGAATCATCATAGGGATATAGTGAAATGCAAAAGGCTGGAATGAGAACCTGACAGACAGCAAGGTAAGAGACAAGACACAAACACCCCCAAACTAAACTTCAGCTCTGTGCTGCACCCCAATCACCCGAGGACATTTAACCTCTCAAAAATGCAAAATTCTAAAAGAGAAATAATCTGCCCAGCAATTGAGCACAACCACCATTGCTATGATTTCTGGACATCCTTTGCACAGAGCTGAGCAGCTGAAGTTTGGCTTTGGGGCAGTTATTTGAATTTCATGTGTTTCTTGTCTTCTGCAAACTCACTTGAAATATCTGATTTCTTTTGTTGTTAATATTTAGAATAAGCATGTCCTGTTTTTGCTCAACTTTTAAAAATACATGGCCATTTATTATTATTATTATTATTATTATTATTATTATTATTATTATTATTATTATTATTATTATACATTCATATGCTCCTATTAATTTTTCCACAAGTAAATCATATTCTAGTTCTCAAAATAATTGGCTAAAATAACGTGAATACATGCTGTCACATTTGTACGGCTGAATGGCGTTTTATAGCTAAAGTGTACATGTTTTGACTACTAGTCTACTTTGGACACATTAGAACAAGGTGACTAATTCTATGACTAATCCAATCCCCTTCCTCAATCAGCTACAGCACCCCAAAGTGCCTTGCTCAAGGGCACTGACTCAAGGGCTAGGAGGTGCTTGAACCCGTCTCTTCCTACTGACGGATGGTCTCTCTAACCACTAGGTCACCCTGCCGCCCATTAATCATAGGATCATAGGTCAACACGCGTTGTTGGATCGTTCTTTTTTTATACGGGCTTGAAGAAGAACAGGGCGGAAATATCTCCATATAGATGCATATGCCATAATTCTGCGGGTGTAGGCCACTTAGTCCTCCATGGTAACGCTAAATGTTAGTTTGATGGGGAGTAAGCAGGATTGGTCAACAGCAGCTGACCGCGCCCTCAACCCATATAAGCTACCTACCAAACTATTACCATCAAGTGTCGGGGGAATGACGGCTCTGCTGCTGCTGCTGCTCTCGGTGCGGCGGAGGAAAGAAAGCATCATTGTCTACAGCGAAGATTTGGGCGTCCCTGCCTGCCTTCTATCGGCACAGCAATATCAAAAGATCAGGCTATCCTTGTGAAGACAGAGGTCGCATTCATCTGTCGCATTCATCTCTGCTCAATTTAGGATTTTTTGTGTTGTTTTTTGGGGGGGTTTCTTTGCCCGGAATAATAAACCTCGCCGTATCCATGTTTCGGATCGCCGGATGATGTACAGGTAAATGACACCGCACACCTCCGTGAGAGAAACGACCTTACGAGCGTTAGAAAATATATTTAAAAGCGTGTTGCATTAGAAACCTACATGATAAACCGTGGTGGGGTTTTTTTTTCAATGTCAATGGTCTGGGGATTGTTTGTATTCCAAATCAGGGATGTTAGGCTCACAATTATTGACACTTCTCTGGGGGTGGCTGTTGGAAAATTCCCTTGCTTTAGCTTGGAATAACGAGAGACTGAATTAACCTTCTTTGTTATCCTTGTTGATTGTCACTTGAGGTGGGTGAGAGGGATGGTTTCCAAATTCAACACGGTAGCGGATGAGGTCGCTTAATTGCGTGCCGGAAGACATGCCCGCGGTTTGGCCACATCTCATACAGTGGTGGCTTTCCCTTAGAATAAAAGGCTGCAGCTCCAGTAATATAAGCAGCAATATGGCAATGGGCTACATAACCTATTGTTACCACTCACCAGATGCTACACGCTGGATGATTGTTTTTTATATATATATATATATATATATTTAAAAGTGAAGTTAAGGTGGTATTTGAGTCATTTGAGTCATGCAGCACGGGCCGTTTTCTCTGAATTGCTATTGGGTATTTATATTATTGAAAGGGGGTTCATTTTCTATGCCAAAGGATGGGCCAGTTTTAAGATAGAGGGAAGGACAGACAGATAGACAGACGCTCTCTCGCGCACACACAGACACACACACTCACGCACACAGTTGGCCTCAAAAGCCAAGCAAGTGCAACATTCTGTACTTCATCACCTCCACAATAAAGGCAAGTTCACTATCAGCCTTTTATTGACTTCAGGGAAAAGTGGTGACTTGGTAAGGAAAGGGCTCTGTCCACACCCCCTAAGGAAATGCTGCCACCACAGAGTAGGCTACATGGCAAACACCTATTCACTGAACAAAATCTTCAGAGGTTGACTGTTGAGGAGGTGGCATGACTCCATGACTCCAATCAAGACAGTGTCGTGTGCTGTAAATGCCAAAGGTTTCCCAAAAGGGGCATGGAAGATTATAAATGTCAGAACACTTTTCCACACGAGTGGATGAATGTGAATGAGCATAAAGAGACAGTCTACCCAGTAAAACAAGATTTATGCCTATGTCTATCTCGAACAAGTACTGCTCCTTGTACTTGCATCTCCTGAAATATTTGAAAATTATAATAGTAATTTTTCCAAACAGTAACACAATGCTACTGAGTTCACTGGGTGAGGGCACAGTCGGCAAGGGTGCTATTAAGTCCTGTGCAACAGAATTAGGGGGCCACAGCAACTTGCCTGCTCACTATTGCGCATGTCCTTTTCAGCACCACGCTTGTGGACAGCACACGAGTGCGGTGCTGATCCACTGCCAATGCTTTCAATACTGTTTGCTGTTTGGGTGCACTCTTAAATCCCTACTGGTTGAGCTGACAGACCCAGTTAAATGCCATTGCATTTGCCAGGCATTCTTTAGTCAACCAGTTGGCTTTCTAGCTGACAGCCACGTGGCCTTCAATGAAATCTCAGCTTGCGAGGCTGAAAGGCTTAACAATGACTAAACTTGTGCAGTGCTAAGCAAGACTTTCTGCCCATATAGTATTATTACGGTGCTATTCTCAGGCTGCAAGACGAGAGCAGGGCATGTCACAATCTTTTCTACTATATTTAATATTATGTTCTGTTCATCGTTCTTCATTGTTTCATATTTGCACCTTGCTGCATTTCATGTTTCTTTCCATTCTTACCGGCCCTATTCAACCACATAACAGGCTGTAGCTATACGGTTGTACTCAATACTCTCAATGCATATCTTTGGTGCTCCTTTCGTGCCGTCTTTACCCCACTTGTGCATCTGTTTCCATAGCTATGACATTTTGCGTTTTGGGTAAAAACAGTGTTATAGTTATAAAAAAGAAATTACTGTTATACACTGTCATTACTACTACTACTGTCCTATTACTCATCCACTTGCTGCTACTACTACTACAAGTACTACTACTAATAATAATATAATACTAATATAACATGGAGTTTAGCTGCATGACAGATAAATCATGTTACTTCACATTCAGCTTAATATTTAAACTTATCACTCTTGTTGCTGTTTTCACTTGATGTAGCAATTATGGGGTTTTCATATCAGCATGGCTGTTGAGTATGAAAAGAAAATAGTGTGAAATTAAAAAGATATCTCACACAAAGCACCAGCCAGTATGCAATGAGAGATGGATGAAGGAGTGACATGAAGGAGGGGAGTGCTTGAAGTAATGACAGGGCAAATTTGAAATGGTTTGTACGTATGCCTGGGTCACGGCTCGATAGCTTCGGCATGCGTACAGGGAAGTTGGAAGGTTATAGATATTGTGTGGCATTGTGAATCGTGTCGCTTCCTCTCTATCATGCCCCATCAAGGTCATATCCACAGACTGAAAGTGGTGGCCCTGGCCTTTTCCACTCCTGGCTCTGGCAGAGGAATGGGGCCCGCAGACCACTGCTGCTTCTAATCAGGGCTGACGCGTGACTCAGTTGCATGCCAGCTGCACAGCCAAACAGGGATTATGTCCCTGGATGGTGAAGACAAAAAAAAGGTCACTGTTGAGATCTTTGTTTCTCTACACCTTTGGCGAGCTTGGGTTATTTATTTATTTGTGTGTTCTCTCTAATGAACTTTGCTTAAATAACTGAAATGAAATGCTTAAATAACTGAAATCATGCACACAATGACATACAAGGCATACAGCTGGGAGTAGTGTAGTAACACCATGTGTTAAGTTACCATCTGGGTCATTGTGTCACTTTATTTGAAAGAAAGCGTAACTAGATGGATGGTATTACATCCAGCAGTGTTTTTTTTAAAGATATTTTTTGAGGGCAATTGTGCCTTTATTAGACAGTAGAGAGAGGCAGAAATGATTGGAGAGAGAGGAGGCATGATATGTGACAAAGGTCCTGGAGCCGGAGTCGAACCCACGTCTTCACGGTTACACGGTACACCACTGATTCACTTGGACACCCTACATCCAGCATTATTTCAGTCTAGGCATGGATATTGAAAATGATTGGCGAGAAAACAGCATTTACAGTGTCAAATGATTTGGAATGTTTGATTGACATTGTTACAGACTTGCAAAATAATAGTCCTAGAAATTGCCAGTCATTTTCACAACAGGAGGGAGGTGGAATGGAATGAATTGGAGCTATAGTTTTTTATAGACCGCTCCCAAGGATGCAGCATCAAAGCTTGTGATACTTGGAAACATGGTGATCACCATTGGTTGTGAATACCTGAGCTGTGCATCATTAAGTGCATGCTGGGAACCAGATGCACCAGATGCCAGCTTGGACCAATGCAGCCATTATACAGAATTGAGTTTCTTGTGTATTGTGTTTTTCAGTATTTTTTATTTTTTTTGCTTTGATGCAACGCTGTGAGATGAGCTATGAGCTATGTTTGAGCTATCCATTATTAAAAGATAATACCATTCATTTTAAAAAATCCTATATGGACCAGGACAGCTCAATCAGTATTTGTGAAAATGAACAACTCTCTCCATGTCAAAAAACAAAGAACCAATACTCGAACGTGTGATGTCATCCGTTATTAAATCTGGATATGGTCTATAGTTGAAGATGCCTGATGCCTAGGAGGGCATATGGAGCTAAGGGGGACATTTTCTGGTGCTTAACAACGTTACTATAGAATAAAGCACATTTGGGTGAAGTATTCTCTTAGTCAATAAAGTAGTTCAGGATTGTCTGAGGAGCAGCTGCAGTTTTTATAACTGACATCACAGTTTTGAATCTTAGTTTTCCGGTTTCTGGTCTGGAGAGAGAATTCACAAACACTGATTTGGCTGTCCTAGAACATAGTATTAAAGTAAAGGAAATCTCAAATTGAGTGGCGTTAGCCTTCAAAAACACACACTTATTGCACAATACTGGTGTCATTTGACTGATACAGCATACAGAAGAACGTGTTCTTAGAGGGCAGATAAAAATCCTTCAAGGTGATCTCTATAATAAGCTTATTCAGTATTAGACGTAGGATGCATTGCCCCTCAGTTTAAGAAAGCAGTTTTTCTTATAGGACAAAACTATTCCATCCAGGGTTCTTTTACACATTTAGAAATGCGGCATTACATTGCAATATTAAGTATTTCAGCTCATCCATCGTTGTTATTGTGTGACAGCAAGAGAGAAGGAAGCTGAAACTGCACTGTAAACCAAAATGTGCCCAGGCAGCACAATCAGTGCCCTTAGAGATATGAAACACAATATCACCCAGTGAGGATATACATTATGCAGTTACAGTGCTCCAAAGATGGCAATACGAGGGAAGCATTAATATTGGCCCACATCTGCTACACAGCATTAACTGTAAAAATCCAGAGGTGGTAACTAATGACTAACTAATGGTAATTAGTCTTTGCATTTTTTCAGCATTTTGCATCTGTATTTTTTCCTCTATGCAAGTAATAGTTGAATGAGTTATTCCCTCCTTTCCCCCAAGGTTTTATTTTTAAACATGACAGTATTTCTAGTTTGTCAGCAGTTTTAGCAGCTGCCCTGTAAATCCTCCTTATCGAAATCACATTGACACCTCATAGAATTAAAACATTAAATACTTTACATTTTATACTGAGGACATGTAAGAGATGTAACCTGGAAATGGAGCAAAGAGCAAAACTGCATGTATATCCACTTGAGTTGAGCTGTTACAAGGTATTAGGCATGTAAGTTGATTTGTCACTTGACACCAACATTGGTTTTGAAATTGGTTTGAACAACAGAATATTCAAGTTTCATGGCTACCGGATCAATGCGAACAATTGGCCCAACAGCCAAGCCACAATCTCAAGACTCTAATTACCTCCGCCATGTTTCACCTGTTAGTTTGTCTTTGTGTCTTTCTGTCATCAGGATACCTCCTAAAATGAAAAGGTTGGAAGCCACTTCGGGGCAAAGAGGGGCATTAAAACACTATATATAGAACTTAGGCATCTCTGAAATTGGCTATAGAAAATGTGAAATCCGCCGCACAGGGTTGGAACTATGATCGTTTGCTTCTTAAAGTCGAAGCCTGCTGGATCTTTGATCTGGGCAGAGTCTCCCCGAATGGACTGAATGAAGAACTTGACATTTCATGCCTCCTTTGATCTGTCTCCAGTTTTCATCACTATATATGTATTTATTTAAATGTGTATATATTGGTATCTGTCTATATTCGTGCCAGCATCCCACTATGTTTTATCGTTTGGGCTGTCTGTTTCCTGTTTGTTCCAAGGTGATCTTGCATCATCTCACCTTTTACATTACATTACATGACAGGCATTTAGCTTTTATCCAAAGCGACTTACAATAAGTGCATTCGACGTAGGTAGGCAAGGGAACTACTAGTCACCAGAAATCGTAAATGCATTTCCTCCCCAAACAAGCATCTTAGAGCAGAACCATAGTCCGAGTTGATATCACCACAGCATTGTCATTGGTGATGGACAGGTATCGGTGCAGGCAAGTCTTCCCCAGGAGGAACACCAGCTCAATCTTGTCACCTTCTCCAATTTCTAGGGCAGGGGTCGGCAACTACATTCAGCCTCGGGACAATTTTTTTTGTTGCAGTTCCTTGGTGGGCCAGACCATAATATAACTATGTATTCAAGACTGAAATGTAATCCCATTCTGCATATGCTTTTAATAAATCAGTAAATTGTCATCCTTGTTAGAGAAAATAACGCCCGTCAGTAGCCTAAGCGATTTTATTCTCAAACCAAAACGTTTAGGTTTCCGTAGCAACAGGCAGGGACGACATGCACCCAAAAATCTCAGGGGGGCACAGAGAGAAATGCAAGCTTGCACACTGCGTGACCTCAACATTTGTGTCTCTTGCATCATGCTGACTATCACTGGACTGATAACTGGACAAATAAATAAAAGATGTAAATACCAATATGAATTTCACATGGATGGACCTTTTAAATCAGATTTCTATCTCGGCCTGCCATACCTCTTGAGCTGTCAACCTCACTTGTGATGGGGCTTTGGTCACCCTTTGCTTTGAAGATATTTTTCTCTGCATTCTTCTCTGCAAATATGAAATTGAATTCAGTGTAGGCTACTGACTGAGCGCTTTTCCACCAACACCTGCCCTGGACTGACCTGCCAGGGTGGACGCATGGTGACGCAGCTGAAAAGCATCCGTCTCTGCCTGTCGCGGCCCCGGTTGTAGCGAGTCCGCTACACTATGCTTTTTAATTTTAAAAGAAAATATTGAAAAAACGAGTGATTCAAGTGATGCCCATAACGTTGGCCTCTAGATTGGTGGAAACGCGGGCCGGTTCTTAAGGTTAGCTGGTGTCAGAGCTCACCACCGACTCGGGGTGAACAGGAATGAACCAAACGGGAAGAAGGGGGAGTTGATTATCAAAATTCTGCTAGGAGAATCCCTTTGAGTTACTATATATTTTTGGAGAAATATATATTTTTTTATATATGTAAATAGATTGTTGGCTCTACAATAACTGGAAACCACTGGCGGGCCACTACTGGCCCACGGACCGCCAGTTGCTGATCCCTGTTCTAGGGACTACCTACCTTAAAACTCTTGATGCTGCCTGAGGATGAGCGCTATGCTTGAAATGCATTGCTTATTCTGCATGTAGTATAGAAGCCTGTGATTGATTGCTCTTCTGATTCGGATCTGGTATTTCCACCATTAGATGATTATTGGTTTTTTAGCCATAACTATGAAATGACCAGTAATAGCTCACTACTACAATGTACCAATTTAAGTTACTGCTAGCATACACTTAGCAAGGCCTACTACATCTAAGACATGACATCCTCAACAAAGGATTAAGCCCAGTTCAACAAACAATATGTAGATTTTAGTCTTGTACTCTGCAGAGACAAACTCAGGTCCTTTTTGTTAATAAAAGGTTCTTGAACCAAAGACTTCTTCTTCTGGGTAATTCTTTACCACTACATTTACCTACACATCACTTATTTCATTCAAGGGTCAATGAAACATATTGAAATGTTTTTACACATTTTACACATAAAGGTACTATCTCCCATCAGCGTATTCCAGGGAAATGATGGAATTAACTCCACTGCAGCCTGGAATCAAAAAGTCGTCATTTTCATGCTACAGTATAACGCCATAAATGATGAAAGATATCTTGGATTATCTTCTAAACTATTCATTACAAGTACACAAACCAACGTTTCAACTCACATTTCAATAATACATGGGCAGCTAATCTTCCCTGTGAAAACCAATGAAAATAGTAGTATGATACAGAAAATGTATTATTCAGCAAATAAAGCTGAATTTCTTCAAGAACAGCGCCAGTGACATGAGACAGGCAGGACGGCTAACTGTCACCCTGACAGAAAGACACAATCCAGATAGATCAAGACAATTCTCAGCAGCGGCAACTTCGAAAAATCCTGGCCACATTTTGTCTAGTTGAAACATTATGATTGAACTGACATCAGATATATTTCCTTCTAAAGGGGCTGCTGACGACTTACGCTATCCAAGCTGCCTATTGTTCTGTGAATCTCTCATTCCGGCCATTACTTTCACCGGCGCTGGCATTCATCTTTTCTAGTTGATATCCACCGATCTGTCACCTGGGAAGGAACGTGAAGATGAGAGGGGAGTTTTATGTGACAAAAAGAGCAGAAAAGCTATCCGACCATTGTAAAACAGGCTATAAGGGTTGGGGTTAAAAGCGGCGCAGTCCTGTATGCTGTCCTGTTTCCTCCCTTATCGTGTCACATTAAGGCGGGATGGAGATTTACATGGATGCAATCGATCAATGAGTGGCGTATCAGGCTGGGTGTGAATCAAGAGATTTTTAGCAGCTGTCTGGCTGTCCATCCATCATGCTGATCTGTGCTGTGCCTGAACCAGGCCTGTCACACTGAGATGGCCAACTGACTGCAGCATGGGGGATGGTGTGATAAACACTGGAGCAGTCATTTGTTTCAATTCACTCTCTTTGTGTCTGCAGGCTTCTCTCATGGGGAAAAGATTCATGCTAATTCATTATTGTACGCATTGGAAATCTCATCTAATGCTGCATTGCAAAATCAATCTTATCCTTGCCCGAGGCTGCTTCATCTGAAGCCGTTTGTCTCATGTGTCTTCCTACCTGTGTGAGGAGACTCCGTGCCGTATCAATGTCAGCACTCATTGGGCTTCAGTGGGGCTCTCAGATCCTGGCCAAGAAGCTATTGCCCAAGATTCACCAAAGCTGTTCATTTGCATAGCTGAGAGAGAGAGAGAGAGAGAGAGAGAGAGAGAGAGAGAGAGATGCAAGCTTGCTTACTACCACTATCTTTTTTGACTGGTGGCATCTTCCTCAGGATGAGATATGACAGCACTGGATGATCTAATCGTGGATGTCATAGCAAAGCTGCTTATTAACTGAGATTTCAAGGGCAGACATTTCCATCATTAGTCGTATGTATGGGAGAGTTGTATGAGCAAGTACTGTTCAATGATGGCTCCTGGGAATGTCAGTGAAACACACTAGCGACTAGTTGTCTCATGTAATCTTTTTGTGTACATTTTGAGTATTCTCATTAGGCAGTGCTGCTGTATAGAAAATCTATTGCATTAGAGGATGTTTACTAGAGGATGATTTTAAGGAAATCTCAGTGGCAATTTTACTCTTCTTGGGAGTTGAAGGGAAACTGCTCTCATACGAAAATTACTTCAGTTTCTTTCAAAATGCTTGTTCATAATCTCTTTACTGAAGTAGCCGTTTGAAGGATGTGCAAATTTATTAAGTTTCACAGTAAAGGAAGGTCTACACTGGTCTTTGATATCTGTAAATGGTAACTCTCAGCTTGTGAATTTTTCTCTCTTTTTCTCTTATATAAGTGTGTTTTGACAGTTAAACATTAAACCATTTACCGTATCCAAAGAACTACATCCCAAGCATATCATTTTTGAATCATCATGTGTGAATGCAAGAGGATGCCTGACTGCAATTGCTTCAATTCAACCATCAGAAGTTCCAGGGAGCATCCCAATGGGATGTGACCCCACGTTACCTGTGTTTACCCTATACTTGTGTTGATGATTTAATAAGTGTTGTGGTACATAGAAAGTTTATTTTGACAAGTGCATGGCATCATACAGTAACCTCTGTTCCCCATATGTTAAAGCTGAGTGGGTGAGTGTCTTTGTAATTTTACAGAGGGAGTCCATCAATAAATATATTTATTTTAGCTCATCTTTGCTGCCAGCCTTTATCTGTATTTGAGAGAAGAAACTGTATCTTCATTGTTTAAATTCGGTGTAGAGTGTGACAAGATTGCTTGATGCCTGGTGGCAAACTGGATGATGCCTTGTTGTTTTGTTTGTTTTTAAGTCTCTTAAACCATACTAGTCTTGGGGACTGCTTCAACTGTAGTGGTCCTGTTGGTACCTTAAAAGAAGACTCTGTCCCAAGTGAAGTTAAAGGTGGAAATGGGATTGAAAAGCAAAAGCTTTATAATCCAGGAGCTTCTTGCTGTGAGGTGACAGTGATAACCCCCCACCGTGCCCTCACTGGTTATCACTGTCACCTCACAGCAAGAAGCTCCTGGGTTTGAATCTCAGCTCTGGTCCTTTCTGCGTGGAGTTTGCGTGTTCTCTCTGTGTTCGCATGGGCTTACACCGGGTGCTCCAGTTTCCTCCAACAGTCCAATGCCATGCAGGTCAGGTGAACTGGAGACTCTAAATTGCCCATAGGTATTAATGTGATTCCTTTAGAGACAACCCGATGATAATCCAGTTTGTTTCTCAGTAATCTGACTATCAGTATTTTCTTGATTACAGTATTGTTGCTTGCTGGTTTGTGAAACTGTCAGCTGTTAGTCTTATGCTACTCAGAAAATGGATGAAACTCCCGTTATGGTTTACATGAACTTATACACATTGTTCCAGCAAGTAGATAGCCTGTTTAAATTGGTTGTTCTGCCTGAGTCTAGTTCAAGCTACAGTGCCTTATCTTTCTACATTTATCACACTGGAATCTACAGGTGCAGTAAAAACACAACACAAACACACAAGTCTCTCTCTTTCTCTGTAAGTCATATCTCTTTAAGTCTGTAAGTGTTATATCAACATGGCAAATTGGCAATATGTAAAGAAAAATAATATTCTGCATTGATACAATTGAGATAATCAAGTGCAGTAATAACGTCAATATCATATATACACACCGCCTGCACAACAAACAAAACAACAAAAAACAGGGTTTTACAAGACTTGATAGAAACAATTATGTTATTGTAGCATATTTCTAATATGTGTGAAAAAAAGAGCCACTTGACAGATGGCTGCTTTTTGCAAAATATGATCTCACCACATTGACTAGTGGTTAGTAATCATTGTTAATAATTAATCATCATGCATACAAATTATACATTTGACTTGTATGTGGTACAACAACATTGTGCTATGACATAGACCTCTGTTTAGCAACAAGTTCAAACCTCGCCAAGGAAGGTGAATCAGAGGTGACAACTGTGATTACCTGAGTCGAAATGCTTTCTGCAAAGGCAAGAAATTTTATTGGGTAGCCACTCATTTTCCCTAATAGGCGCTAGACAACAGTCACAGAGTAGGAAAACCGTAAAAGGAGAGCAGAGAGAGCCAGGAAAAACAAGGCACTTGTTCAGAGAAAACAAGTATCAACAGGAACATGTATCAACATCAACTTTCAGCAAGTGATCATGATTTCTCACATGCCAGGTGTAAAGATTGCAGTATTTTCAGAAATAATCACAGCATACCACAAAACCTGATAGTAGACAAGATGGCACAAGGGAAGAGGAACACCATCTTTATAGAGGAGATAGTTGGGAGAAAGTAAGGAGGTGGTGTCAGCCTATACCAAGAGCATGCAATTTACTGGGGTGATAATTGCACGGCGCTAAATTACAAAACGTCACCATATACATTTTTTACTGGTGCACAAAGTAAATGGCACATCAGCTGCTTGGGAGGATGTGATCCGCAATTACATTTTGTATATGTTCAAATGATATTGCCATATTGTATTTAAAATGTATTTTTAAGCAGTTCAACAATGTAAACAGTTTCCACCATGGGATGGAGAAATCCATGAAGAGACAAGGAGGGTTAGTCCTCTACCTCTGCAAAGCCATCATGTCCTCCATAGGCGCCGATTTATGTTTTTGCCAGTGGGTGCTCAAATTAAGTGAATACCACTAAGGTGATGATTGTCACAAAATCACTTTTATTGCGCTTGCTTTAATAATTATCGTGGTGTAGGCTGCTGTCATCTGTCGCACCCGTAGATACACACCAAAACGAAATGCGACACTGCTCTGCTACAAATTATAACAGCCGCTACACCATACCAGCAAACAGTAGGGGGCAATATTTACATACACATTGGCCACAACATAACGTTACGTTGCCCGCGTGTATAATAGTACAACAGATAGCAATACCTAAGCAAAAATACCTACAGATATTAATACTATACCTTGGTGTTCAGTTACGCAAATAATTTAACTATGAATACATTACTTAGGATACTCACATCCATTCTCAACGCATTTTGACACATGACATGCCTAGCCTACACAGTAGCCTACTGTAAAAGAAAGAAAGAAAAATAATTGGCTCACAGCCACTCACCATATAGCCAAATAGCTACAGGCTATTTCCGAAGAAGGAACGTATTTTTCCTCACAGCAGTGCGCCTGAAGGACTCATCGGCTATGGCATCCAGGTTTCTGCTCCATGCAATGTTTTTGTGACAGTTCAATAAGGCAAGGTGGTTAAGTCTTCTTTGTCCCATGGTGGAGCGTAAATACGTTTTAGACGCCGCAGGCCTGAGAAAGACCTTTCTGATGTGCAAGAGGTCACAGGAACAGTGAGTCCAAGGCCGAATCCCAATTCACCCCTTAGCCCTTCCCCTCCGTTTTGCGCGTTCACGTGAAGGGGTAGGGGTGTCCCAATTCTCTTGGGATCGAGGGGTAGGGCCAAGTGCGAGGGATACATGGCCCTCCAAACGGAGATTTTTCAGGGGCACACTACAAACCAAGGGCTATGAGAAATCTGAATGACCTGCGAATCAACTGGAAGATCATGGGGACCGCTGCACTACCATCCAAAGTGATCACAAATGTAGTATTTTCTTCGTTAATAAAGATTTTAAAAATATTCTAACCGTGGTATTATCTTAGTTTAATGTCGTTTCAATGTATTATAGACCGTTTCTTTATAACAAGCATAACAAAAAATCGCTAATATGCCGAACATTGTTTTTAGGCTGATTTGTGCATGACAGTCCCTCATTTTGACATATTTCCATGTCGCATTTCCCCCCTTTGATGGCATATCACGCCGAAATATAACTAAAGTACAGCAGCGAAGTTGCTGCACTTGTTACGGCTCCTCTAATATCAGTGCAGACTACAGAGCACCGCTAACGCTATTCTGTCATGAAGTGGACTGGTAATGAAGCAGAGGTCTTTTTTATTTGAGGACTTGTTTGATCGATTGGTAGCGTGAAACGTATGAATTGTGAACGAATCACGAGCGTCCATGCTTTTTTATCTCCATCAGATGAATGGCAAATGTCACTGTGATATAACTCGTCCCGTCTGTTTATGTAAACGTCATCGATGAAGTATCAGGGTCTTGAAGGGTTGTCCCATTTCTTAGGGAGAGATTTCTACCACTGCCCCTTGTGACTCTGTTCCGAGGGCCAAGCCGAAGGGCCAAGCCGAAGGCGTAGGGGTGAAAATGAGAATTGTGATTCGGCCCAAGTCTAAATAGTTTGGTGAGTTCTGGCAGCAGGGTCCTCAGCGGCTCTCCCTGTTGTCCCTTCAGGAAATCCATAGCATCTCGAAAAGTTGTTAGGCAAACACCCTTTTGTTTAGCTATGTCAATAAACATATCACGATGAAGTGTGAGCCTGCCTTTATCCAGATCATCTCCATGGAACTCCGCGATGCTCTCACAGTCGCCCTTTCCTGTCACAAAATCCTCGATATTGCATGTGCTTGAATGCAGACTGACTGAACCTGCAATCCAAAGATGTTGTTGCAGTGTCCATTACCTGGTAAAATTGCAACATCAGCTTCAATGAGAAAAATGTACTGAACCTCTGCAGGTGGTGAAGTAAACCATTTGCTTTGCCGCCATGACTGTAGTTCTGGAACGTCTTGTGCACGCAAGTTCAGCAACTGATGCTGACAGCATCATGGCATCGAACCTTTCTATTGCATTACCCCAACTGCAAAGGCCATCTTTTAGAAAAGCCTTGTACGAATCGATGTCACATGCTGTAGACGGTAGTGGGGCATGCATACTGTCCGCGGCCGAACATATTTCACAAAGCACTTTGTTTCTTGCTGCATCATAAGCAATCCACGGGAATTTAGCTTTCCAGCTAGCCTGGTAGGTTGTTCCCTGACTCCTGCTGTCAGTGTAGTTTGTTGTGGTGGTGGTGGTGCTGCTGCTGCTTGAGGGATCACTGGTGGTGGAGGCCTCACTTGTACTATCTTGACACTTGGTATCTCTTGGTTTTTTAACTACAAATGTATTTATGATACAACATTGCAACAACGTTGGTTGGCAGTTGGCTACGTGACTACGCCCTTTAACGTAGCCTACACACACACAGAGCTGTAACAATTTTAATTGGATAGTGCGATTCGTAGTTAAAACGTTCACCGATAATAGCAATAATATAATACATATATGCAATTTTTTTTAGATTCATTTGTTTTAATTAATTAATTAATGTATTTTTTGATCAGCCTCCCCCATGGGTGCTCAAACTTTTCAGAGCACCCACGTGATTGGCACGTATGATGTCCTCTAACTCAGGGAAGGGTGGAATTGGTGAAGATGATAAACAAAATATGTCCTCAAATGGAAATCTAGCCACTCAATAGCCAAACTAAAGAGAATCTCTGGAATGAATATGCTCCCTGTCCCAGACATCTGTAGCATATACCATGCGGTGGATGTTATTATCTAATGCTCATTGAAATACCATGAATGCTTTTTAATTTTAGCATTGCTGGCTGCAGAGTGAACCAAGCCCTTATCCCTGGCAGCCTTGATGCCATGCTCTACTCATTCAGCTACAGCGGACCACTTTTATGAAATGTCTGCAATTTAAATGAGGTGTGGTTCAAGAAATCTGCATTATAAGCTGGCACAAGATTAAATAAATAAATTCAAACAGCTTGACTTTCTTGTAACAAAAATATGGACCTCTTACAAAGCTGACAGCTTGAAAGAAGGGAAGTATTCCCTTCTTTCAAGCCCAGACTTTCTGCAGAAGAAGAATATATAAAAGATATGCTCATCAAATTCCTGCTTGGCAATTAAATCACAAAGTTACTTGATTGACAGTTGTAAACCAAGGTTGCAAGTAACTTGAAACATGAGTCAAACCTTTGACAGGAAGATGACCTAAGACTCAGCATGAAATCAAGGATGATTAAAGTCAATATCAATATGGTAATTACACTGTTGAAATTCATTAACTAATTGCTTTGTTTTGCATCGTTGTAATACAAACTACATCACATAGAACATCTTCAGTTGTCTATCTTAAAACACCCCAAATTAATGAAGTTTTAAGCCTTTGTTTTTATTAAATTAAAGCTGCAATTGTGTGGATTGTTAGTCCTGCACACCTCCCCTCAACTTGTCAAACACTTGTCACTCATCTTGATGAGCTACCTTGAAACAGCATCTAGCCTGAGGTAATCGGCATCTGTAAAGCCCACAAGCGTTGAAGCAAATGACAAACACAGGGAAGCTGCAATTAAAAAAGCAATGCTGATTTTCAGTGGCTTTGGTGTATTTAAAAAAGAAAAAAGAAAAGGAAAAAGGAGAACTTTTGAGTAGCTTTTTTAGCTGGGTGTGATGTCTCTAATGCAAGGTCCCAGTGTTTGTTCCCTACTATATTCTAAAGAGTAATATTTAAATTGGTACATTTAAAGTCCATATCATTGTTGAAGTTATTGTTTCCATTTCTGAATAATTTGCCTTAAAGATCTCTCCTCGTTGTACATAAAATACTTCACAGAGATTTTACAGACTTTAGTCTATGTGATGTTCTACTGTTCCACCTTTTTATTTATTTCTTAATTTGTCAAAAAGGGCTATGCATTTAAAAAGCACAGAAACAGACTAATTATGAGCTAGCGATAGGCAAACCCCACTTTCTCCAATCATTAATAAACTTAATAATGATTGATACTTGCTCCTATAATATGTGTGGCAAATTTAGACAATCAACCAACTAGATATCAGATATCAGTATTGAGCATTTGCAAAGTCTACACATACATAGCTGTTGGAAATTGGTCATTTAAATCAAGGTTCATCATGATGGACAAATTCATGAAGTTAGGACAAATGTTGTGTATAGACTACAGACCCTTGCAAGTTCACTGGTTGATATTGGCCATGTTGCTTGTCCCATTGGGCTGGAAAATAATCCAGCAGCCTGTTGCACCAGTTTCAGTGAAGTTTCACCGTAGATTCTGACTTAAGTCCGTGTTCATGCATTACTATTGTCCTAACTGAAATAGTTCCCATGCAGACATAATTTACAACTTAAAACCTACACCTATGCCATACCAGGTGTAATGTCTTTCAAAAATAGCCATTGGTATTATGTTACATTATCTAGGTTATCCACTTTTTCTCTATCGCATAAATTCGCTAATATTAATTTAGGCTACTGGTTTTGGCACAATAAATTGATTTTGGTTTTAGTTTCTCTGCAAAACATATGGTTACAAAGGTAACCTAGGTTCCCTGACGAGTACAGCATGAGACTCAATTCACGAGACTAGTGTCCTCATATATGACTGGATTGAAGCTTTTATACATTTTTATACACACGAAAGATTGGACAGCACCTCTTCCTCCCTCCTCTAAGGGTTTGTTTTAACCAATGCTGGCATCCTTTCCTTCACTTGATTGAGCTCTTCAAGATAAGCCAGCTTCCAATCTTCCTCAGAGAACCATGGTTACCTTTCTACCATTCTCTATGGTTGAATTTCATTTGACACAAGTACAAACCCTGAAAGCAGAGCCCTGAGCCATACCAAGTATGCCCAAATGCCAGATACTTCAGATGCCAATAATACAATACATAACAATTTATTATTGCCAGTGTTTATGCTGTATATCATATTTGTCAAAGTAGCATTGCTTAGCCAGTTGAAGGAATAAGTAATTTGCCCTCTAGTGCTCTTTCACCAGTTTCTTCTGTTGATAGTGCAGAGGAATGTTTTAAGATGCTGCTTTTCGTGTGTGCATCAACGTTTTGATGTTGGTCAACACACAATGATGATCCCTGTTCTGCACTGTCAGCCATGGATTCAAGCAAAACTGTACCCTGCAGCATATACTCAATTTATCTGGGCAAGGCTGTGCAATATTTGCACATGCACCACCAGTCACTGTTAGCCTATACCTCTCCAGCCTCTATCTGTGTTCCCCTGGGGTACCAGCTTGCCTCATGGCAGCAGCTCATGCTTCCTTGCTTTTGACATAGCAAATCGTGAAACCCAGACGTAGGAAAATATAAATACCTAAGCCGAGTTGGTATCTCCAATCGAAGGCAGTGATGTCCTATGTTCACCTCAAGACAAATTTAGATATATTGGGCCAGATTCATAAAACACACCACCTGATTTAATGTGATGTTAAAGGGGAATTCCCATATTTTTAAACCTGGGCTCTATGTGTACAAATTTGTTATTTATACTGCAAAATAGATACAAAAGGTTTTGGAATTGCTCCGGTAGATCGCCTCAGTCAGCAGTCACGAAAGACACTGCTATGGCTGCAACGTAATCTGTTGGGGCAAGTGCGCCAATCAAAGTACGTCCATAAATTCTCCAATGTCTCCATAAATTGTTGTTATAATTCACATAAAGTGACATTTGCCTACGCAAAATAGTTAGCGACTCTTTAATATGTAACACCGCATTAACATGTCGATTTTTCATCTGAGACACAGCAGAGAATAACACAACGATAATGGATTCCGGTGTGCAAATCACCACCACGCTAACTTTATGAATGAGCTAAAATTACCATGCCGCAGATTTTATGTGGCGCAATGCTGTTACTGCTGAGTTTTCTGAATCTGGCCCATCTTGTTTTAATGTGGTTTGGGGGTTGGGGAGAAGGCATAGAACAGGCATTTGGCCATGGGTGCGCTCATGTCTATTCCAAGAGGTCTGTCCTGATCCTTTATTACTTGAGGGTGGATCTACAACTTTTGGTTGGATAGACTCTCCCTGGAGAGTAGGAATGGATCCTAACAACTGAATAAGTGTTGACCTTTAGAATTTGCCAGTTATTGAGTTTGTGTTAGTATGGCCATTGGGCATTTAGGATAGTTCTTCAACAAAATCCTGCAATGGATGCTAGGGATGGCAGGTTGTGATCGTGAGTAAAACAGCTGCATTTGACATTTAACTTGTCAGCTAACTACATTAGTGCTACTAATTGACTCTGACTGAGTTTCTTTTGATGACATTGAGTGCAATGCACTTTATGTACACCCACCCCAACATGCAAGCACTTATGATTCGTTCACACAGCGAGCAACGGAATCAAGTCACCATTCACTCATTTCCTTTAGAGCTTAGTGACCAGGGAAATTGCCGATGGAGGACAGTGGATAGTCAACAAGCTTGTTGGCTAGAAAAGCCAAGGGATTTGCACGCTTCATTGTTTCATTCCAATGTGATTTTTTTCTATGAACAATAGTTATGCCGAGCAAGTGCAAATTGGATGAAAAGTTTATTGCAGTGCCTGTTTTTGTCTGGAATGCTAGACAGGTTAAACCAGAGGTGTTCCTGGTTTGGTGCTAGCTGATTAAGTGCTGAGAATAGAGAAAGTTCCTTGTGGTGAAAACTAACCAGTGAGCCGAAGTGGGTGGTAAAGTAAAATCATTAATTCCACTTGGGAAGGCACCTTGAATGAACAGGTTGTTAGCTGGTAGGTAAGGGAGGTGTTGCTGGTGCCAGCTGCTACTTACCTGACAAGCGAGATTCAGCTTCCGTGAAAGCCCTTCTAGTGGAACAGTTAAACTCAGGACATCCAAAGGTGGGTGCTTCATAACATTACTCCACTTCCAAGCAAGTCTTGAAGAGCTAAATACTTGAAGAGCTAAAGAGCTAAATTGACCCTCAACTTCCAAGAAACTTGAGAGCTTCTTGGAAGTTGAGTGTCTCTCAGCCAGTGTCTCAGGGAGTTGTGGCTGAACAGAGTCAACTCTGGATAACTGTAAATTCTGCTTTTTCAACCAAATATTTTTGTCAGGGTACATAAAATAGCTAATTGATCAAGAGGCATACCACGTGTGTGTGATGATGCTCTTACTGGTATGTTAGAGAAACTGCCCATGTTTATTATGGCTATGCCGCCATGGATGCTGAGCATGGATTGAATGGCATGGAGGAAATGGGGCAATGAGGAAAAGATCACTTCATGCATTTTAAGGCAAATTGGTGCAAAATGTGTTTTGCTCTTGCAACATTACTCAGATTTCCTAATTCGCTTGAATTGACTTCAGGCTATTCCCTCACAAGAGACTTACTGTGCCATATATACAGTGTTCTTAAATATAGCCTCCTATGGTCTAATCTATTGGAGTTGAAGAGTCATTTTCAGCAACTCTCACAATTAGACTCCTGGAATTTGGGAGTCGTGCACCAAATAGTGAAAGAAAAGATTTGTTACATTGTTTTCTTGTTTTGCCATGTGATTTCTAACCACTAAACATTATTTAACATTTCTTAGTGTGTGTACGCTAAACTGTCATTCTTTCTTACCATTCATTATACATTCTCATTTTATGTCTTAGGATGGTGAAAGCTGGGAAGCTGAAAATGATGGAGGCTGTACCTGTTTCTGCTTGGCTGTGTGCCTAGCTAACCCATGGAGAACTGACAAGAACACTGCTGGATGGACGCCAGGGTACTTTGTGGATGGAGAAGACGAGGAAGCACAGAGTATTGTGGATCAGTTGTTTTGTTTGTTCTCTTTCTCAGCCAATCCAAATTAAATGCAGAGTATTCTGCAATGTGCCTGATTTGTTCACTCTTTCACGTCACCCAAGGAGAGATGGCAAAAAGAATCAGGGTAGAGAACCTAGGCTAAAGAAACTTACTTCCTACATTTGGGAGTTACAAACGTATTCGTTCTGAAGATTTTAGGGTGATAACAAAGAAATTGTAGACAGTAGCTCTTCCTCCTCACAGCTGTGGTTGATTCATATCAATTAGCGACCATAGAGGAGGGATCAGGGCCAGTAACTGAAGATAGCAACCATCATGGGGAGGTGTAAGGGCCATGCTTCGTGGTCACTGTTGTTAGCCGGGCTGGTGCTGACAGTAATGGGGTTGGCCTTGGAATATGAGGGAGTTCCTGGTCAGTGGACACGCTATGGCCAGTGGGATGCCAGGGCATCAGGTGAGCTCAGCTTTATTCTAAAAACCAACATAAGCAAAGCCCTCATGCTCTACCTGGATGATGGAGGGAACTGCGACTTCCTGGAGCTTCTAATTGCAGATGGGAGGTTACAGATGCGATTCACCATCCATTGTGCTGAACCGGCCTCCCTGCACACAGAGACACGTATCAACGACCAGCGCTGGCACCGCATCCTTCTCTCTCGTAATTACAGAGAGACCAGGCTGGTAGTGGATAGCGAAGAGAAAGTAGCTGAGGTGAAGTCCAAGAGGAATGAGATGGTAGTAGCCAGTGACCTCTTTGTAGGTGGGATCTCACCAGATGTGCGTTTATCTGCCCTGACATCCAGCACTGTTAAATATGAGCCGCCATTCCAGGGCCTTATAGCTAATTTGAAAATGGGGGAGGCACTACCACTACTGTTGGATGGTCAAGGTGTTCACAGTGATTTGGAGTATATGTGTGCCACACACTCTCCCTGCAGCAACAGAGGCCTGTGCTCCATCCAGCAAGGAGAGGTCCTCTGTGACTGCACCAACATCGGCTATAGGGGGAGGTACTGCCATGAAGGTGAGAAAAATATGCAGTGATCTTCATTGTGTTTTTATTAAGTCAATTTGTTTTTTGAAGGAATCCTTCGGAATTCTTGTTATAATTATTATACTTATATATACTTTCACAACTGACATCCACTTGTCTGTGCACTTTAACAGTTAAATGTGCTGCTGTCTGCAAATGTTTGGGGTTTTAGAAATTATTGATGTAATATGTTTTGATTATGATTGCATTTTCAGTTAAATGTTCCACATGTTTAGATATTTCACAGGGCTTTTTTTGATCACATCACATCACATTTTGGCTTCCTTACAGTTAGCATTGACTTATAAAGGGACAAAATATCTTATTCCAACCATATGGCATTGGCAGTCGTCTCACTGAGTTCAAAAGAGTGATCAATAAAGCCTAGATAAAACCGCTCCTTGTCAAAGTATACCATGGCAGTACTTATCGACCAATGCTTGCATCAGGTTTAGACTGCCTCTCTCGGCAGCCTCACCTTATCTTCCAAGTCACAGAGGATAGCCTCTGTCTGATAGTGCAGCTGTTCAACATGGAGACATTTAATACCAGTGAGGTGTCTTTCTTCCACTGGATTTGTTTTATTTATGTAAAATGTATACCAAGAGCAAACTACAAGCACAGAACTTGGAAGTGAGCTACGGTATTCTACCTACCTAGACCAAGGATACATAACTGAAACTTTAATTTCAATGAGAGAAAGCATTAAAAAAAAGTATACAATAGATAATAACATAATAGAAGTATAAAAGTAAAACACTTTGTTGCTTTTTGGCTTCAGTTCAGGCACAGTTAAAATTTTGAGGCTGTGAAAGGTTTGTTGACTTTTGTCATGTTTGGCAACACTGTAGTAAATACATTAAGGCTTTTTGAATTTTTAAATTGATATCTATAGAACTCTATTATAGAGTTAGAATATTTTCTGATCCAAAATCTAGCTGTTTTTGCAGCCAATTTCTTCGATAGTAAACATAGATAGATGTATGAAACTATAGAATTGTCTTTCATTTGAGAAACAATGTTCTTCTAGCATGGATAATGGCAAAAGTTCACAATACCAGAATAATACTGGAAGTTCAATAAATTCTTCTGCCCTACCTCCGGTTTCCTTAAGCTTTACTAATAAACCATTCAATAACAGACTGCTAACTGACATAGATAATATCATAGAACAATGGTTTACTGTACATCACTGATGAACTGATTTTTTATGTTATAGAACTAACAACCAAACTTATATTTATGCTAAGCAAATGTAGCCAGAAGACCCTCACCCTGTTTCAGGCAGCGAGCCAGAGACAAAACTACCCCTCACGCGACCGCTGCATGAGCCACACCTACAACCGTCATGGGCCTTGGCTGGCACATGTGTGTTTCAAAATGCTCAACCTAAATTTGTTAAACTATGATTCAACTATGAGACGGACCAACGTCTTGGGCTTTTGCCAGCTGTGGCTGCACAATCTGCTGTCCCAGCCAAAACTAACCTAAAGTGACAACAAGCAGAGGTCAAGCAAAATTTGAAATATGAAACATCTGGCATCTGTGAGGTGCATTTATCTCTGTTTAAATGCACACAGTAGAATTAATTAGATGGAGATACTGACGTGTAGTGGCTTGATACTTACATTTTGCTGTAACCAATGCTAAATATTGTGTGTTTCTTTATTCTCCTGCAGCTATCCAGAAAGAAGTAGAAGGTAAGGCCATGTCCAAGTCCATTATGTGATGTTAATTTAATTTCATGTTACTCTACTTTGCAGAGGCTATTATCACAGCGTCAGGATTATAGGGGGTGTTTACTATCCAGGTGGCTAATGTCAGTTTGGACTGCAGTTCTGACATTTAACAAATTGACCTGAAAGGATATCTCTAGTATCTCTGGTCATGAGGTCAATTGATGTGTTGAACATTCATTGTACATAGAATCGGTATGCTCGAGGTGACTGGAGAAATAACTACGCTTTACAGAATTACATGCTATATTATTTACTGCTTCTGTATTTTTCTTGTCTCTTACCATACCTTCCTCATGTAAACTATATAATGCTTCTTTGTTTGGACCTGTTTTACTGGTAAAGTATACCCAGTCTGCCCGAAGACAGCGCTCATGGACTGCTGTCTTAGATGACATTATGTGCTAAGATAGATATTAAGATTTAACCCAGATATTGATGGCATGAAGTTCCATGGGGAGCTTGTTGCTTGAAGCTGATTTAACCCAGATATTGATTCCATAAATGTCATGGCTATAACCTGACTGGTGGCCTTGATAGCATTCATCAAATTGTAATATCTATTTGCACTATGTGACTTCACAGTAATGGCATTTTTATTATAAGCTACATTAGAAATATTATTAACTTACCTCTTTTGGCAGGAAAAGGAGGATGCGTCTCTCATAATTGTAACTGATCACAACTAAACAGAATCGCTCTCTAATGAGGCACACATACTGTACACATAGAAATAGAAGTAGAACTGAAGAGAGACAGTTTTGTTTATTCAGCGGCAGAGTGAGACATCCATCTCCCCAGTAAGGATTGCTGGTTCTGGTGAAAGGGCAGCCAACAGGCTCAGGAGACCAGCACTCAGTGCACTGAACCACTGCACATTATAAATCACTGTTACTGACTTGAAAAGCACCAACCTACGCACACCTGCTCTCTGAAATCCTGCTTTTGACACTTCCATGTTGAGTAGATGACTGTAAAATGGACTGAAGATTGTAAAACATTATCATCTTGTATGGTCTCGTAACACAGCTATGCAGAATATGTTCACCTGAATATAAGATAAATTTTTTGGCTTCACATAGATTCAGTATTATATGACGTATATGTATACATAATATTATAGGAAATATTTAGTTAAAGATGGTAATTATTTAGGTAGATTTTTTGAGAATATGGCACACAAGAATTGCTTACTATGTTTTTTATTGAGGACTATATAGTGGTCTGTGGTTCCATGATGTGCTTCAGTAATAGGTAACAGCTTTCATTTCAGAAGGACTGTTTCCAAAAACAAGCATTAATCATTCTTAATACCAGTTCTGATGAGCAAAGATGGCATGGCTATGCTCACAACAAAAAGGCAAGCATTATTAAATCACATTCTGCAAAGAGAGCGCATCAGAATCTTTATTGGATTAAAGCTTTGACATGGAGACAATCCCCAATGCCGAATGCATGAAAACAACAATGACAGTAGAAAAACGACACTCACCAGATCCCTTCTTTTTTCTCTATCTTTGGGACAATTCATTGTGACATCTGGCAGCAAGTCTTTGTGGTCCTTACGTTGATGGAAATAGACATTTCTATGCATTAGCTAAATCGCCTCCTCACCCCAAAGGTGGTAAAGATAGCAGCCCATATGCTATATTTGGTCTTTGGCAGGGAATTTTAAATAGGAATTAAACAGGACATTCTCTTTGACATTTTGAGGAACTGCTTTTTAGCAGTGAATACCTTTGGATCAGACGTCCACAGCAGGTGAGTCTTCTGAGTTGTTCCTGTATGCAGAACGTAGACTCCTGTCTGTCTGTGTGGACAAAGGCCATGGTGGGGCATGTTCTAATGCCAAAACAGTGCAGCTTCCTCTGATGTTTGGTGAGCAAAAAACAGGTCTGTGAAAGAGAGATAAGGACAGCCACCTCACACAGCAGATATAGAACAAAGAGAAATCCCTCAAACGTATAGACAAATCTTATACAATCACCCACATGCAAAGTGCAAACACATTGTCCATTGCTTTGTTTTGCTCATTTTGGCTCAGATTCTGAGTTGTGTCAATAATTAGATACTAAAAACTATCGTAGCAGCGTATGCATAGATCGAAAAAAAGGACACTGCTGGTCCTAGTGGGCTTGCATCTTTCAGCAGCAGTGACCTTGGTCTAATCCCTCATTACAACAGGCTCTATAATACTGAACTCTTCATGGAAAAACAAATTTAGCAAATCCTTATCCTCATGCAATGGCTTTTTCCTCTTAGATGCTCACTAATTATATTAAAGTCACAGTAATGACTGAAAAGTCCTTGGACATTTGTGTTTGCTATTTGCCTTACTTAAACTAAAGACAGCATCTCTGTCTCATTTGAAATCATGTACTTATACATAGACATATGTATCAAAATCCATAAAATAAAGTATTACATGTTCAAACTGTCAGTTAAATACGCTATTTCCTTTGTTTTATTGATACATTTTCACAGACTATTGTTCATGATGATTGAGACAGAGATTCAGCAGAATTGTGAGAGATGAAATACTAACATTTACCTTCACGACAGAATCAACTACTGAATGAAAAAAGAGAAGAGGAGCGAGGGTGGGTGGGTTGGTTGGTCAACATCATATTACGGAGAAACACAAGCCTGTTACTATGCCAACACAGAAATGGCAGCATTACAGTACAATTCAATGCATAACATGTTTCATGTCTGAAGAAAGGTTTGGCTGTTCAAAAGGGTTCTGAATTAATAGCCTGGAGATGTTTAGCACAATAAAAAAGATTTTTCAGCTTTCACAAACAGTACATTATTTTATGCTGTCTGACAGTGCAGAGCTCTTTTGAATATTGTCTTTTCATTCATTGTGTCTGTCTTAGTTTCACTTTGCTGCCAAATTAAAGGGCAATAAATGTAGAGGAGTTATGGCATGTGTATGCACAGCAGCTAGTTTGCTAATAAATGATCGTTGTCCTAAATCCCTCATGAGGTGTCATGATGAAATGATCAATAATCACATCCACAAGGTAAAGTGGCCAATTTCCTCCAACAGTTTACAGATTTCACTCTGATTAGCACACTGTGCTTTGTCAGAGTGTCAGTTTTAATTTATTACAAAAATCATTGAAATATGATAAATTCATTGCCTTATTTGCAAGGGAAATAAAAACAATAGAGCACTTTTCCATGTCTCAGCACCTTGCTGCTGTAGATACTGAGGCTGTAAGCCATCAAAATGAGCCCTGAAGCCCCATGATTACATTTAAATAAAATTAGCTCTTACTGCCTGGGGTATTAATTGTTACGGTTTGCTCTGGAACGGGTCTTTTTCTATTTAGTTAACCTGTATTGGGGTTTATTTTCTTTTAAATCTAAATAGAAACTAGTAGAGCAAGTAGATTAAGTCTGTTTTGAGGAAGGTGATGTTTTACGAGTTGGATAAATGATAACTCAATTGTAACAAAACTATAATCCTCAAAAGCTGTCTGCATTAAGTAAACATATGTGTTTCATTTGAAAAAAAGCATCTGTGTGAGCAACTACTATGGGTTGCACCAATCAAGATGTTTTTTTTCTTATCTTGCCCCCCTCCCCCTCCGAGATGTTTGTCTGTTTTTAGTTTGATTTCCCCTTATGCTTGAGTTTGAACTCTGACATCCGTTCCTACCCCAGGATGTCTGTCACAAACAGCAGTCCAACATTGTGACAATGCTTTCATTTTCCCAAACCTCTGTATGAACTTCCTGTTTTCGTATCCTTTTTTCTGTTTTTTCCCTCAAGGTCTGGCGCACCTGATGTTAAACCGCCAAGGTATGGGGTCTATTGGTTTGTTTTTCCTTCCAAACCACCTAATCACGACATTTCCCTGCCCTGCAATCATTTTAGTTTACCGTGCTGCACTAATATTTCCTATCCTCTTTCTCCCATATATTTGCCTATTCATTTTTGCTTCCTGTCATATTATGCTCACTGTACTCACTTGATTTTTGTCCGTCAAACCCTTGTCCTGACCACTGACTGAGCTACTGGAACATCACCTTTGACCTCTGCAGTTTTTCACCAAGGTAATGCATCTAACGCTCATAGCCTTTCTTCAGCTTCGTTTCATATGGAATTTTAAAATGGAATAAAGAGTAAAGTTTGGCTATTTTCATGCCGAAGATGTTGATGTTCTCAGGCTAGCACAGTAGGTCGTCTTAGCGTCTGATGTGCATTGAAAAATATTGGAAATATCAACAAGTAGCTTATTGGAATGTGATTTTTAAAAAAATAGTTTATTGGCCTATTCAATTTCAGTAGTATACAGTATTATAAGAAAAATAATTTTTTGCATTTTTTTCCTACCAAACTTATTCATGGTTGTGTCACATGCATTCTGATTTACATAGAGTTAAAGAGCAAATAACATAACATTCAAATAGCATCTAAAATATTCTCCAGAATCATTATTTTTTATTTAAGTTATCTATCATTATCATATCAATTCTGCTGCTGTTGTGTTGGATACTCATATGGAAACAAATTTAGGAAAAATGTCACTATGTGGTTTTGCTAGTAAAAGCTGATCCCCAAGCATCCTTAGCTGCTCCCACTCAAAGAAAAGACAATGACGTCCTCTTCATGTTCAACTGCGCTGTACAAGGACAAGAGATAACATTGCTCAAGCTCTTTCAACTTATAGGGATGGTGCTGAAACTGTCTAGTGGTGAAGAACATCAGAGTAATAAAGGAACAATCGTTTGGCCTTGCACAAAAGATAACATTGTTCCTACTACTTCTACTACTGTAATGAAAAACTTGGGAACAATGCAATATAAGGATATTTTCAGTAAAAATCATTTGTATATTACAGAAAAAGCATTTTGATCAAATGTTGGGATTCATGTCTTGATGTGTGACGTATGGGTGGCATTCAGCTACATTGAGTTTGTTAAACTTTGTCCGGTCTGCATAATTGCTGTTTATTTGATTATTTGTGTTTAACCAGATATATAGATCTCTATTACCTTCCTGTCACCGTGGCAATGAGTGTTCTCTATTTACATAGAGACATGGCTTTTATGACCCATTCCAATAGTACAATACAGAACTGAAGTCCTTGTTTCTCTCCTCAGCAAAATGTGGTACTTTTTCTAGACCTAAAACATTAATCTCTGGATGACACGTTAGCAATCTTAATATTAACATGCTGTCAGTGGACTAGAAATTACTGACCTGATCAAAAACACACCCTAAATTATATTGCAGCGCACTCGCTACCCCTGGGGCAGTGGAGAGTTCACAGGCCGGCTCTTTATTTGCATCACAACAACATAAAATGCACCGGTCTTGACCGTCGTTTTCCCGGCCAGCACACCGTCCATCGGTCCCGCCAAGTCAGCCGCAGAGCACCAAAGCTGCCAGTCTAGCTAGCTGCCAGGACGCGTCCAGGAGTGGAGAGTTCACAGGCCGGCGTCTTTATTTGCGTCACAACAACATAAAACTCGTGGGTCTTGACCGCTGCATTCCAGCGTCATTTTCCCAGCCGGCACACCATCCATCGGTCCCGCCAGGTCAGCCGTGGAGCACCAAAGCTGCCAGTCTAGCTAGCTGCCAGGACGCTTCCAGCTCCAAACCCGACTGGCCAGCTCTTTCCAGGTCTGCCCCCGGCTGTGTCCTTTGGGACAGGTCGGTCACTGCTGCTAGTCGACTTCCTGAAGACACAAAAACACATTTAAAAGTCCCAGCTGCCATTGGCCTTCATTGGCCTGCAGCCAGTGCCGGATGCAGTGAGGACCAGCCCCCTAGCTTGATTCTCCCTTGCATCTAGCCCATGCCTCAACCCACCCAGTCTGCCACATTCATCATTACAGCTATTAGTGGCTTGCAGTTTTTTTAAAGATTAAACTCACACTGAAAGTCAAACTGCATTGGCACCATTTTTTTCATGGTTTTGATCACAATTAGTGCTGAAACAATTGTTTTTATATCGGGTTTTCTGGTCTTAACATAACTATACATACTGTACAGACTTTAAGTGCAATAGCACTGTATTTCAGTTTTAAAATAAAGACATTTAATTGGCAAAGATGGGAAAAAGTGTGTGTGACAGCACCCTGGGTGTTCTTGGGTACATTTTCTGGTTTGGAACTGATAACACTAATATAGAGGTCATTTGGATGGAAAGGCTCAGGCGAATATTGTATGGTGGCACAAAGTCATTCAGCCATTCATTACAAATGGAGCAGCTCCAGGCTGTACATCAGTATGACATCATAGATTAGGGTCTAGGTTCTGTGGTTACTAGCTTTGGGATAGAGTTGTTCATGTTCAGAAATAGTGATTGGTCTGTCTAGGCGAAAAGATAACACTGTTCCCTAATACAAGCTCCTTCTTCAACTGATTGGTATGCTGCTAAAACTATGCAGCTGACTATATACTGTTACTGCCTCAAACGTCTAGTGGTTAAGGCAGTGTTAGAGTGAAGCTACAAGATAAGATTTAGCAAGGCAGAAGTGTTTCCCAAAGGGCTGTCCCAATGTGATCTGTCCTGAAATGAGGAGGGAAAAGTAATTGCACCACTTCATGCATCAGTAAATGAGAAGTAGAGGACAGTAATTGATTGTTGAGCGACGATTTACAAGAATAACGCTCCGGGCAGTACTCAGGCAAAGTACAGCTAACGTTAGTCACATGGCACGGATTTCATGGCTATTCATAGAAAAGTTTTAGTCAGTCATTTAATTTTCTATCAGATCCTTGTTATTCACTGTAACAATGTTCAGTCTTCAACCTGGAGGGACTCTGGAGAGAGTATTCTGAGTCAGTCTGTATGTATTTTAGCACCAAATGATTCCACAATGCAAAAAGGCAACTCCAAAACGCACCACCGTTCCCCCCCGTCGCAGATGAGCTCAACAGCCTACAAAAGAACAAGCAGCTTTTTCAGGCATCTGGTTCTGGCAAGACACTTAGGTGTGGTTGTGTGCCCATGTGCTTCAGCCCCAACCATCTCTTCCAGCTTCTACTGAAATGCACAGATATAAAGGGTGAGATTAATCAAGCACAGGTGCTCCCTGTTGACCAGCTAGACTGCTCCTGGCTCTCCCCGCCTCCAGACCGATGCTCAGTCACCATCCCCACCTGCTACAAACCCCCATCGCCCAACTTAGGCTGGGGTGCATCCAGCCGATAACTGACTCCCCCTGAGCGGGAGAGGATGTCAGAAACTGCCATCTGTGCCTCTGGCCTATGGACCACTTTTAAATTAATTGGCTGTAAAGCCCAATACTAATGAGTGATCCACACATTGGCATCTTTATAACATGGTGTAAGTGGAACAGAGGGTGAGCTGGTGGCCCAGGAGGTAGTAGCAGCAGGTAATGACCACTCACTTGATGACAAGACATCCCTTCTCTACAGTGTTTTATTTGCCTCACACTGTGAGAGTTTGTGGCTAATACATAGCACTGCACTACCTCATTCCAAGTTTTGAGGAGAATGAGATGTATCTTGGTTTCCTCACCCCTGTCAGATCGTGCTACCTCATAACCAACCTCCCCTACTCGCCACGTGACCATGAACGGCCTTGCCACTAATATTGAGCTGAAAGTGGGGAGTATTACAAGCACTTTGTCTCTCGCTGAAACCTTTCTCAGCTGGGCGTCTCTGTTTTACAGGCGCTGTTGACGTTCCTGCACATGGAGCAATTTTTTTTGCTGGCAAGTCCAGGATATAATGAATTTCATTACTGGTGCTTGGACCAGTAAGGATAGCTATTAGATTGCTATTATAGATTGCTATTAATTGCAATTGTGGCTATCCTCGTACACAAACTTGGAGGTCATTGCTTTGAGTGATTTGTTAAACCCCTCCGCCAGCCTATCAGATGGGGTTGGTATACACTAGTAAAAATTGGTGTCATGCCTAAATATCAGTAAAATTCCCAAAGTTCCCTTAGTCAGAAAGAATCGCTTTCAGGGTTCCTACCTGGGAGATAATATAAAACAGCACCTGAGCACCCTTCTTTGCAGAGAAAAAACAGAGCCCCTGCTTCAGGATATTGCCTTGTACAATCGACCACAACCAGCAAACAGTAATACCGCTGTTTGCTACAGTCAAATGACCTGATGAGGTCCATGCCAATTCTATTGAAGGGGATCTCAATTAAAAGCATTAGGTGCCAAGGTGCGGAGGTGTGGGAGGTGCCACCACCTGCCTCTGTCAAGGAGCTGCTACACATAGGAGAAGGGGTGGCCAGTGTCTTCGTAGGCAATCCCTCGGAATCGGCACTGTCCATCTGGGGGTAGGCTGAGCCAGTCCAGGATTGCCATCTTCACAAGCTCTTTCAGCAGCAGATTGTGAGCCACGAGCTGCGCCTCCCAGGTGAGATGGGGAAGCAGACATACAGTCCACTGCCCCTCTGGCTAGCCACACACCACCACTGATCCTTCAAAGACCTCGAGCGGGGCTTCAGGGTCATCAATCGGCGACATTCAGTCAGGAAAGTTTGGAACAACAGGAAAGGCGGTGGAGTAGATTGTCCTGGGGGTGGCTGGTGGATGGCAGCAGACTCAAAGATAGTTGTTGTTTTCATGCAGTATGTGTGAGCCTACATTACATAGAGATAGAGAGGCTGATGCTTTGGAACCACTCCTTGTATACACCCACAACCAAGACGTTTTCAAACTGTTTCCAATACCAGATGTTTACCAGTGCACAGGATATGATGCAAACCCTCATGCTATTTGCTGAGATGTCGTGTACTAACCATTTATTGTTTTCACACTTTGGGCACTGTGAAGCCCTTTGAGACTGTAACGGTGATTAAGGGCTATACAAATAAAATGTGATGTGATTTGGATTGCACTCCTATCGGGAAAGCTTCCTTGGACATTAGAGGAAAGGGGTAGTGGGTGAGAGCGTATATGATCCTGCATCAGTGACTCGGCCCGGCTGTTTCAAAACCACTATACTGTACAAATAAACATAATATGCTAAAGGAACAGCTGACCCATCATGCTTGAAACAGCTCACTCAGTGGTTCGGGAGCTGCATTTTACAAACAAGCACAGGCTAAAAGGGGCAGCTGACTACATCGACTTGAAACAGCCGACTCATGAGTTCAAAACTGCATTATATCAGATAATGGTCAACAATACTCTTAACTGTGGTTCAATGTAAAACAGTGTTTCAGTGTTAAATGTCATAACTTGGAACCTAGAAGTGTGGATTCTTACAAATAAGAATGGGCCTGAAAATGTGTTAAAGTGTGTGTGTGTGTGTGTGTGTGTGTGTGTGTGTGTGTGTGTGTGTGTGTGTGTGTGTGTGTGTGTGTGTGTGTGTGCGCATATAAGGCCTTAGTCTCTTAGCTCTTACCCAGAGTTTAATAGAATAAAGCATCATTCAGTATTCAATAGGACAAAACCCACAAGGCAAGTCAACAGGATCACAACACAACATTCACAAAGCAGTGGGAACCTTTGCAACTATGGCATCTCAGTTTACTGTACAACACTTCACTACTGCAGTATCTCTTTTCAAGTTTCCACCAGTTTTCACATTTGATTAAATTGCCTAGATTTTCTATTTGCACCTGTTGAGGTTTTCTTGATTTTCATGATACTGATATTTGATTTTCAATCTGTAGCAGGTACTGGTATCTGTATATCTGATGTGTGTTGATAATATTGCCATTCAAGTAGGTGTTTCATTCATTAAATGGTGGATATCTCATTCTGTTGGTAAGTGAGCTTATAGCAACCACAGACACTTAAGGGATCCCCGGGAGTCACAAATGAATATAAACCAAAATGCAAGAGGAGATGCATTTGTTTAATTTGGATTGCGGTTCATTGGAGGATGTGAAGAGATAGTGGGCTGAACTCCAAAATGAATTGGCAATAATTTCTCTTTGCGCACTGACTGAAAATGTATGGCAGGCCAGACCAGGCCTACAGTCCACAATCCTTGAATTTAACACTGGTGAACTACATTGTGCTGTTATTGATTTTTTAAAAGCTTGTAACAGAGGCTAACTTTCATTAATGCTGCCTGTAGTTGACTACAGTTGGTGAATAACATCCATATCAATATGCTTTTTAACATAGCTTGCTAGATAGCCTTTTCATTGTCCCCAAAATAATATCAAATTCTTCTCCCAGACAGATCAAAGGCTATACCTACTGCTAGGTGGAATCACGAGTGGCATCATTATTGGTTGAACTGGGAGAACAGAACGCATGATCGCTCATGTGACGTAAAAAGTGACTTTGTATCAAGTGCAGATAACTTTGACGCTAGAAGTGAATTGATAGTGTTAATTATTGCTGCTTGTGTACTGCTTTGTTGCTAACCTGTGGAATTCCAACAACAATGAAGCAGACAAAGAACATCTTTCTCCTACTCAGTGGCTAAACCTGGTGATCGCTTTGGACAGGTGTGTTGGAGCCATTAGGTTATTTCAGTCAACCAACTCATTTTTATTGAGAATGAATGTACATAGATTTTATTGACGTCAAGGCTCTGTTGCATCGGCCCCTGTGCAACGTAATGAAGACAGCCAAGAGAGGTAGGGAGTATCGATAGCTTCTTCCCCCGGGGGGACTACGAAACAGAGCCCATAGGTGTTACGCTTGGCTGGTGGTGTGGTGTGAGATTCATGTGCAGAAGCAGCGGCGGCAGAGCAACGCAGTACGGCAGGCATAAGCAGCAGTGAGTTTGACAGCTTAAATAGATCGCCCAATTTGCAATGGCAGCACGTGAGCTCAGCTGACACATCAGCTGACTGAGGTGTAGCACCACTCTAGTATGTCTGCCTGAGAATGGCTTCACAGGCGCCACTCCATAAATAAATTAAGCAAATTTATTGGACATTCTTCAAGCCAAACAGAATCAAGTATTCGGTCAGGCAATAGTGTAAGTCCGATTTACTGCACACAATTCATCAGAATGTACAGTGATCTTCTAGGAATAATGCTAGCAAGTGTGGTCATGACCTCTTCAGATAAATATTGTGTTCAGCATAATGTTGATGATTGTAAGATAATCGTTGAACAGCCCGTCTCATTATTTTCCACCTATTTTGCTCCAACATTTGTTACAAAGGCCTTACTCTATGTCAATGTACTAGTGATTATAGATAAGCCAGACTTTAGCGTGATCATTGTAAAAGTAGGTTTCTAAGATGTTTCTCCTCCCTCCTTAGGGCAGGAGGAGTCAGTGGCCACATTCAAAGGGAATGAGTTCTTCAGCTACAACCTGTCTCAGACGCCCATCCAGAGCAGTCTGGATGAGATCACGCTGTCCTTCCGAACCCTACAGAGGAATGGCCTGCTGCTTCACACAGGGAAGTCAGCTGACTATGTCAACCTGTCCCTGAGGAATGGAGCTGTGTGGCTGGTCATCAACCTGGGCTCTGGTGCCTTTGAGGCTCTGGTGGAACCTGCCAGTGCCAAGTTCAATGACAATGCCTGGCATGACGTCCGCGTGACACGCAACCTCCGCCAGGTATACATGTGCACACACCACCACCATGTCATCTCGATTAATTGGAGTAAGATACTTTGTTAAGTGGAGGATTTATATTTTTCTTTTAATACAGAGTGTCATTATGTCAGCCTTTAGTTGGCAGAAATGTTCTTCAATCACATGTATTCAGACCAGTTGTTGTATATAATCGTAAGTCTATTTACCACAAGTTGCACCTCAGTGACTCATACCACAAAGTCTTTTAGGTAAAATACACCCTAGGTAGTGTAGGCCATTATTAAAGCCTGAATATCCAATACCAATACTACGTTGGTTTCTGTTGAGTGTTGCTGCCTGCTGTGCTTTGCTAGGCTGCCTAACTCCCATTTTCTACTTTCTGATAGATATTATAAGCATATATTAGGTCATTGCCCTCTTTGTCATGAAGTAGATTGCTTTGGTGGAAATTGCCGAATCCATTTATAATGAACGACTCGCTTTTCCTGCACCAGGATTAAAATGATGCTCTGAAGGTCTTATTGCCTGATTGAAAGAAAGACTTAACTCATACAGTGATATCAATCATAGAAGTTTCCCATTATTCATGAATCCTACAATGGTACTGTGGTCTCTGCAGACTGTTCTCTTCTCTTTGTTCTTCTGCAATAGAGAAGAACAACATTTGAATATTGTGTCATATTTTGACAAACTCAGTAAACAAAGTAAATACACAAAAAATTCAAAAACAATTCTTGGTGGCAGCGGAGCAACATTGAAGCAGTATCACAGCAATCACACAAGAAAAAGTGGAACTTGTATAATGGCTCCCGCTATTGTACTTGTGACATTGTGTTACTGTACTTGCTACTCTGATATTTCTCATGTGATTTTTAGCACATCAGTCAAGTCCAACTTATCCATAAGGTTTCACTTTCATTAGCATTGTCCACTTGCCAAGGCACAGCCATACGATCAATTTACAGCGTTGATTTCTCAAACTAATTCACAGAGTCTAGATGTGTCGGTTATATGAAACTGTTCTGTTTCTGGCTCCTCAGTCATTCTCCAACTTATATCCACCATGCATTTAAACCAGGACTATTCAACTACATTAGGATGGGGGCCGCATTATGAAATTTATAACTTACATGTTCTACAATACATTGAGTTGCTGAACTATGCACTTACAAATAAACACAAAACAGCAAAATGTTTGGGCCACAAATGATATCAATCCAAGTAGAGCACCTTTGGCATGAGGTGGAATGGGATGTTCAAGGCATGAATGTGCTGCCAAAACATCTTCAAGAACGATTGATTTCATTTCTAAACTAGCACTCATTGTGTGTGTCTAAGTCAGTCTTTAATAATAGATCCTGAACCTGTCACCCTAACCTGTATATAACTTGCATCCTCTTCATCATCCATTTCCTTACCCATGCTCCCAGAGGAGTAGCAATCCAATGCTTACAACCTCGCTTATGCTTTCAGGCATGCATTTGATCCCTGTGTAAATTGCTTTCCCCTCAGATAAGTTACCTCACTGACATGTAGATAGGAGGAACTGTAACTCCTGTGAGAGTGCTAGTGGAAACATTTTATTAGATCCGGTGGTTCTTTTCAGGCTAGAATTCCTCCTATTGCTGTCTCCATCTCTCTTCTCTTTTACTGTCCTGCCCACACTGATCTTTACTCATTTTCTCTCCTTCTGTGACCCTCATTAATGATGCATTCACATACACTTAATTGTAGACACACACACACACACACACACACACACACACACACTTTTTTCCAATTCCTGCCCTCAATTTCCACACTGACTCTGAACTCTGAACGCAACTCTGAACACATCACTCCTCTCAGATAGGTCCCTGAAGAGTTGTGGTATAGGACTGCTTGAAAATGATCCCGCTACAAAACACTCAGCCAGCATCTCCCTATCTTAATATTTGGAATTGAATTTGATTGTAATTACTGACTTTTTCAATTTAATTAATTTATTGTTATTCATTTCATTGAATTATTACCTTTGAAAGCATTCATCTCTCAGTCCTGATTTTGAAATGCCAGTAAAATAGCGGCCTTCACCTGTGCATACGTTTGTCACACGAGATATCTCTGAAACGTCTTGCCACCAGACGTCTGGCCACATCTTTCACCAAAAAATTGGTGAATGATGTGTCTCGCCATTAAGATCCAGCATTTACAGGATTACGTCGTTTGGCCTAAGGCGGGCACTAAAGCAATTAACTGAAACTTTGAACAAGCTAATCTCTTGCCTTATTTGAGCTGCCATTGTACAATGTCGACCATATGTGCATTAATCACAAGAAACCAGGTTTTCTAAAGAACAATTTGCTTCTTTCATTAGATTTTTCATAAATCTAGTTGTTTTTGCTCCACAAAGAAATCGTAATTGCTTTCACTGATTAGCCCAAAGGAGAGCTGTTACCTGTAGGCTTATTGTTATGGCAACAAGCATATTTATTTTTATTTTTTTTCCCATTCCTTCCCATTTCCTCTGTCTTTGTGTACTGATTTGAGATTGATATGAATAATGTTTCGCTACTGCCAATAATTATGCATTCTAGCTTGCCAGCTTGAGATATATAACCTCAAATGTGTGCAGTATATTGTAGCATTCCTGTTGCTTTACAATCATACTGCAATAAGAAATAAGTCAAATAAATCATCTGAGTCATGCACCCTTTAAAGCTACTCTTATACTTCCCTCCTAGAACATTAAGGCAAGCTCAACTAAATTCAGAAGATGAGTGAAATAATTATACCAGTTATACTCCATGTCTTTTCCTTTTTCTTTCACCGTCCTCACCCAATGACTCCTTAAGGTGACTATCTTGGTGGATGGGATTCTGACCACTACTGGCTACACTCAGGAGGATTACACCATGCTGGGTTCTGATGACCTCTTCTACATCGGGGGTAGCCTCAACACCGCTGACCTACCAGGCTCCCCGGTCAGCAACAACTTCATGGGCTGTCTGAAAGATGTGAGTACAGCCTGACCTCGGTTTCAGCAGAGGACTGGAAATACTATCCTACCCTCCCTAGCTACCGCCACCCCTTCCTATAGGCAGAGCATGTTCTGTGTATAGAAAATCACTCCTTGCATTACTATTGATTCTCCTGTTGTAGGGTGTTTGAAGGAGAAACATTCAGTGGTGAGGCTGCCCTGTGCACTGGGTATGCATTTATAGATTCCTTCAGGGATCCCGTGGAGAAAGTAGTACTGATCTACATAAGAAATGGATGCAGCCTCTCTTGTTCATTCCTTTAACACAGATTTCAATTTTCACCAGTATTTCCACATTCGTGCAGCAATAGCAAACACAGCTGTTCCTGCCTCGTTGGTTATTTTGAGTATGCAAGTTATAGTCAGGACCTTGTTGTCAGTTCCACTTGGTCCAAGATGGCGGTGCAGCAGTGAACTATGAGCTAATGCTATAATGATACAAATCCCTCAAGCAGGCACACGCACATTTTTTTCCTCACCTGCCCTTGTTTGGTATTTTGGTGACTTGCCGCGAACTTGACTGCACCTAGGTGGGAGGAGAGGCACAGTAGGTGGGGGTGTCAGTAACGATCAAGCAGCACAGTGCAATTTTGGTGTCAAGCATAATGGAGAATTGCACTTGCGTGTGCTCAGACCACATCAAGAGCAGACAGAGCAAAGTGCAGGTGTCTTCGGTGTTAGTTTTGTGCCTTACCAAGCAAAGCGCACATGAACAGATCCTATTCAAAACCTTACTAACCCATTTTGTGGTGGCCAATTTGACTTTGATATGAGTCCCTCAAGCAGGAAAATGTTTGTTTTTTTTAATTTTCATTTTTCATTCTATTTAACTACACGTGTGTCTGTGTTGTCAATGATTGTCATCCATCATAGAACTGTCCATGATGCACAGAGAAAAACATTAAACAGAATTTCAATGTCTCCATAAAAGTTTTTCTTCATGAAAGGCTTACTGATTGGTTAACTAGGCCGTATATTTGCTCATGGCGATTCTGCGCCTCCCACACAAGGACATAAGTTTCCTCTTGGGAGAAGCTTTTGTGGCAGAGCCACTCCCAACTGTTCCATCACCAAATTATCAGGGCGCTGTGGTGTAGAGCACACAGCTTTTAAAGGGAAGGAAAATAGATCACTTGATTGATCACAGGCTCATCACATCTACTGATAATGTATTCCTCCTCATCCAATCCCGTTTCCAACTGCGCTACAGGTTGTGCCGTGTGCCTCTGGCCACGAAATTACCAAAAAATCACTTGCCACGCCCTGTGCATTTGTGTCTCTTAAAATGCAAATATTATCCTCTGTGTATGAAAAGTGAGAGGAATACGTTCCCACACCATGAAAGGATTAAGAGGAAAAATGGGTAGAAACAGTCTTGACATTGAAATAATGCAGGGGAAAGTATAAGAGCATGGAGGTTTGGGTGGTGGATGGGCATACACTGTACATTTGCCTCCAACTCAAATGACCTGGGTGTTATTCCCAACTCGTTTTTCTTATTTAACCATGACCAAAACCTTACTCTTAAACCTCAACCAAAGTTTGTTGTTTTATTTTTTTACATGATGATGGCGTGAAAATGTCCAATTCATGCCACTGTCACATAATCTTTTTGTGGTGGAGGAATGTAATCTTTATTACTTTTTTACTATTATTCATGTCTACAATCATCAAAAAATTCAGTTAAGTATCTCAGTGAGTTATTAGTAGGAAAGTCACTACAAAGACATACTAGTATCAACATTTGAAAGCACTCACAAGTTGATTTCCAAATGGACAATGCACATAGTTTGCAAAGTGAACATTGTGCACATTGAAATTAAAAATAAGAGCTCAAAAAACAATAACTATTCAAGTTCAAGATTCAAGTGGATAATACTGGTAAAATTTGCCAGGATGTTGTGCCCTGAACACTGCAGTATTTCCACTATATGCACACTAAATGCCCAGTCCAAGCATTGCAATCCACATCAGCATATGTTTCATTAGATTATAGGTGTTGAACACTAACTGTAACTTTGTACGAGAACAGCTAATTGTGTCTGTGCTTAAATGGAGCAGCGCAAACTAATTAGCACTTTTGGGAATGTGTGCATGAAGTAATGTTGACAACAGATAGTAGCACTTGCCTTATCCTGCTTAAAGAGCTTACACTGGTCAGAAGTGAAAATCCACATGAATGTTTTCATGTGCTCCATAAAAGCATAAGACACTTCTTTATAAGGCACACTTCATAAGAGCTCATTCTCTTATCCAATGTGTGCAGAAAAAAATGGCAAGTTCCTTCAGATGAAAAACCTGCCAAAATTCTGACAGCTGCTAAACTGCACTGAGAAGCAACTATTAGGGCCTACATGTATTAACTGTATGATTACTTGTGCTCAGAATATGAGCCATGGTTTGGAATAGCATGCCAAACTATCAGTAAATGAATGAATCTCAAAAAGTGCAGTTTCATCTGAAATTCTCAAGGGCCTGCAGACCACAAAAAGAGTTTGGCATTGGCTGTTATTGAATGTAACTTGTGTATGAAAGTGGAAATTTGAATTATTGCTATTTTGTATAAACTAAGTGACATAATCCCGAAATATTAATACTGATTGAGTGCTTGGATAGACATGTGTTTTTCATAGTTGCTGGAAAATAGAAAGTAGAAAACTACTTAGGGTAGAGTCCTATTTCACTTTTCAGTGGTTCACTCCATATTGGATTTCATTTTATAACTGTAATTTAGATTGGATTACATATTAATCTCATTGAGAGGTCAGAAAGGCAAGTATATTGTATTTTATCCCTTGAAAGGGCTTGTACATGACATTGTACACAAAACTCACCAAAAATGACTTACTAAAAGCAGATTAAAAAAAGACATTAGTAAGCCATCCACAGGCAGGAATAGTGACCACTTTAGAACAGGTACTGCAAATCTAGTTGGTAAAGTGTTATCTAATGTGAACAAATGCCTAACACAACTGTAGCCATTAGTACTTTACCAGTACTACCAGTAAGCTATTGGTAAGGCAGGAAGGCATCATCTTAGGTAATGTAAAATTGGTAAATACAATCATAAATTTGGAGTTTATAAGTGCATTTGTAAATGGCTTAGTAAACATGCATAAGGTTTTGTACATGCTGTACTAACATATGTTAGTAAATCGTTTAGTAACCAAAGAGGAAGTTCTGGCCAAGGGAGAACTTCTTCCCCATCATGAACACAAAATAATGCAGCATTTACAAATGCATTAGTAATTAGCTTAGTAAGGCATGAATAAATGTTTCCATGCCTTAGTTAAGGGTTTGTTCATCATTAATTAATGTATTTATTTACTTACATTTGTTAAGGGAACCTTATTATAAAGTGTTACCACCTGCCAGGAAGTCCAGGATCAGGTTACAATGTCCAAGGGCTTTGAGCTTGGCGTTGAGCTAACAGTGTAGTGAATTAATGGTATTCTCACATCTGTATTAATCTTGTCCAGGTAGGAAAGGGCACTGTGCAGTGAGTGAAATAGTTATTGCATCAGCAGTGGATCTGTTGGGGGTGGGTGGGGGGGGGGGGCATTATATATCTTTGATCTATCTTTGTTTGTGGAATGGAGTCAGTGTGGACAATGACTAATTTCTCTACATGCCACACATTTGTAATCAACCTTTGCCTGGCTTTACTCTTGTATTCTGTGATAGTCCATAATCCCTGCCACATACAATTGTTGTAATAGGATTTCACTTCCTGTATTGTCCTTTGGCTTGTATAAAGGCCCTGCAGAGGTCATTGTGGGCCTTTTTGTAGCCATCCATATCCATGTTGTTAAATGAGGTGGTGCTAGTCATTGGCATACCATATACATCATCACTAATCGTCTGGTTTGTACTTGATTTATCTTGATTGTCTTGCTATCATTCTTTGTCTATTTATACACATTTCTACATGGTCTGATTTCACTGTTTAATTAGTCACATTCAAGCAGTGTGAAGTCTTATATTGGCACAAATTGCCACAAGTTGGTGCACTAGCCTGAAGGTCCATTATGCAACATAGAGCGTGTCACCTCAGTGACCGGTTGCAGTCTGATGGAAGTGTGGGCTCTGAATGACTTACAACTTACACAATATGAAATATGAATATGAAATTTCAAATGAATAGCCAGACATTCCTCAGAGGCACTAGACGGTCTCTTGCACATCCACTGCAGCCACAGTGCAAAACCTAATTTTTACCACAATTTAGATGCTGCATCATTAGCAAACAAAACAACTTCCTAATGGAATTCTACCCCCATACTTTACCCTAATGATTTATGCTGGGTGAACTATTAGTGGTGCTTGTAAAGAATCAAGTCCACGTGATGGTAATGGTGATGGTGGTATACTGGTGACATACTGCTGCCACAGCTCTCCCTCAATCTCATCCCAAAGTAGAATCTTGCAAAACAGCTCCGACTTAATGGCTCACGGTCAAGTACAAGTGTAATAATGGTAAAGTACTAACTGCCGAGATTGATATTAGTCTGTTGGAATAATTTCTTAAGCTTCTATTCTTAATCAAGATAATGTCTACTAACCAGCGAGGTAGACATGTCTTAAGCTCAAGATGAAACCGTACCCGCATCAATGGATCATAAAATGTTGGCATCAACTCATGAACAATTAAAAAAAGCTAGACCTGCTGCAAGAGCTAAAAAATGATGTAACTGACTTGAAGACATCAGTGGAATACAATAATACCCTAATTAAAGATTTATAAAAAAAAGACTTTAAAAAAAAAGACTTACTTAAAAAGGAAATTGACAGTGTAAAAACAGTAACAAGAACATTCACTTAAGTGAACAGCAAACTTAAATCAACCCTACTCGACCTCCAATGCAGAAGTATGAGAGACAATCTCTTGTTCATCAGCATCCCAAAACAGGAGAAAGAAACTAATGAAGCATCTGAGGATCTTGTAAGGAAGCTCATGGAAGAGCAATTCAAAATTCTTACAGACGTGGTCAAGCAAATCTAATTGGAAAGAGTCCATAGGCTTGGATGATGCGATCCAAAGAAATCACAGCCTGTTGTCTCCAAGTTTGCAAGATACAAGTCAAAAGAATACGGGCTCAACCAAGGCAAGGAGCTGAAGGGCACATGGTTCGCTATGAACAATCAATACCCTTCAGAGGTCATGAAAAAATGCTGAAAGCTCATCCCAATCATGAGAATGTTTAAGTAACAAAAGCTGTAGAACTATATGTGAATGAATATGTGTACCAGATCAAGGGTAGTCCTCCGATTCATCTCTCCCCTGGATCCAAGTTAAGCCTCACCCCACCCTCCCCCAGCTGCCACAGTGATACATTTCAACAATTTTGCACAAAATAAAACACTAAAGTTTTGAAATGAGTATATATATAAAATCATAGGTTTTATTAGTACAACCCTACAGATAGGTAAGAGTTCAGAATGGCAATTATGCCCAGTTAAATTATTTGTGTATTTTTGTTAGATTTTTGTCAGCATTGATAATCATTTCTTAAGGGGAAATTATTATTATGAAAGCCCATCCTATCCATGCCATATTGTTGTCTGTTATCTTGAAAACATGTTTTACTTTCTTACATCAATGGAGAAAACCAATGTTCAACTGCATCTATTTGATTACTATTATCTCACATGTAGTTTCATATGTTATAGTCACTTTTGTAGCGGCTTAGATATTTAATAGATATTTGGAGACTTACAAATCCTAATAGGATCAGGTACACATGGAGAAGGTTAAACCAAGCCAGTCAAATAGATTACTTTTTAAATGTAATTATCTTTAACTTCAAAAGTTAATAAAGTCTTGATTGAAGATCACTTTATATCTGATCATCATCTCATAACATATACTCCACATGGTACAGGATACTGGAAGTTTAATCAGAGCACTGTATCAGTAGATCAATTAAATTAATTGGAAAACAAACTTGAAAGTCTATTGCAAGAAAATCAATTAATGCTTACTAACAGAAAAGGGCAGAATAGATGGAGAAAGGGCACAAATGCACAAAGCCTTTTCTCACCCTTCAGCATAGAAATCATGCACAAAAGAATAAAAATGTATTCTCATTAATGGGGAAACAATTACTCTGAAAGAAAGAAGCAAAACACTTTACAAAGACTTTCTCCTTCCATTCACCACCTGTCCCACTTGATACTGTATCCTGCAATGGTCTTTTCCTAGAAATTGAAATTGACTACTTTACTAAAGGCTTAATTGCAGAGAAAGAGTTGGCCCTTGCAATCAGTTATTTTTTCTCATTTCCTTAACATCTCCCTCTGAATCCTTTTTTAAACTATGTGAACAAAATATATTAAGTTCATCTGGAATAATATACCATATACAATTAAATGTTTAAAATGGAAATGGTTATTTATAATAAATATGAACATGGTGGTTTACAACTACTTAATGTTGAAGCTTTACATTTTTCTTTGAAAGCAACGTTTATTCAGAGGCAGTATCAAAATAAAAAGTGGCTCTTTAGCAGGTTGGTTGAAAGGATACATCTATTATTTAAGGACATTTTGTTTTCCTTTGTACAAATCCAGCCCTCTCACTTTCCTTTTATTGAAAATGTACTAACAAGTACATCTACTCTTCAAAAAGAGGCAATGAAAAGTTTTACCCTCCAGAGGGCAGAGAAGAAATCCAATAAGTTATATGGTTCAAGAAAAAAAAAAATTGGAGTTTTTTGTTTTTTTAGGGGTGATCAAGATAAAAGATTTCAAATGGTTAAAAAACACTAAGATAAATAAATAAATTTACAATTTCTACCTAGCAATGAAATCATTAGTAACTATTTCATATCGATTACATGCCAAACAAGTGTTAAGGAAAATATACAAAACCACTTCTTACTGTTCTATAAGATATTTTCACTTAAAATTATATACATATACATATATATATACGCACAAAATGTCAAGCATCTGGGTGCTTGGTGAGTCTGATAGATGCAGGTTCTATACAATAGAAACTGAGTCAGTAGAACACCTATTTTGGTACTGCCATGCTACAGCCTCCTTTCTAACAGTAATATACAGTTTAAACTAGATCAGTGCACTGTAATGCTGATATACATTAGGAAAGGTCAAAAGGATATAATAAATCTTATTATTCTGTTAGGGAATATGTTTATTTTTAAAATGACTAGCATAGTCTCTCTACATATTAACAGATTTGATTACTTTCTGAAACATTAGCTTATAATGGAAAGCTATATTGCAGGTAAAAATGATAAGATGAAGGAACATCTTGAAAAATGGGTGGCTCTCAGCTGGTTGGAACATTGGCAGGGACCATAAAATATCAATGTGACCTTCTGTCTAGATAATTCTTCAAAAGGGTCAACAAATTATAAAGACAAGTAGAACTAACTGCAACTGTTGAAGGTGGCAGTTGAGGCCTTGGTGATTTGATGAATTGTTTATCTTGTTTTCTTGTCTCTCTCTCTCTTGTCTGTATGCTTATTTATGTTTCGTGTCATCATTATTAGTTTTTGTGTGTGTTGTTTTATTAATTGTTGTTGTGTTGTTTGTTCTGTAGTATTTGATCTTGTTTTGTTCACTCTTTATTCTGTATTTATTTTTTAATGTATTACATAGTACTGATATGTTTGTCAATGTGAATTAAGAAATATTGATATTTCTCCCTTTACCATCTCTAGTTTTAATACAACCACACACTCCTCTACTTTAATATTCTATGGACACAAAAAACATGTATTGTCTATGTGTTGGCTGTGCAGTGTGAATTAAAGCTTCTTGGTGTGTTTTCAGCCAGTTAAGTTTATACCCTAGAGCTAGTTGTCAGTCTGCTTTTGAGATTGGGTGCTAGTAGCATGAAAATAAAATATGTTCAGTTGCACCTGCTTTCTTTATCTCTATATGGAGGTAGACCATGAGGCAGGGACATTCTCATTCAGGCAAAATGTGTTTCTCAGTTTATATTATCAATGATATCAGTTTGGTTGACTCTACTCTCAGAATGAAACTGAAGTGAATTAACCTGGACAATTTCCATCTCTGCTCAGCTCAATGTTGATTCAACACAAAGTAGTAGTGGTACTTTTTGTTGTTATCTATATCCTATAATTCATTTAGGAATGAGTAATATGGCAAAATGGTGGATTGAATTTGTTGCTCCTCCCAGCCGTCATCTCACTGGGAAGTCTCTCTCGTCTCTCAAGGTGGTCTACAAGAATAATGAGTTTAGACTGGAACTGTCACGGCTGGCGGAACAGCAAGACCCTAAGGTCAGTATCCATGGTGACCTGGTATTCCGCTGTGAGGATGTAGAAGCCCTGGAGCCAGTCACCTTCGACACGCCGTCTGCCTACCTGATGTTGCCCAGGTGGAACACCAAGAAAACAGGCGCCATATCCTTTGACTTCCGCACCACAGAGCCCAGCGGGCTGCTGCTGTTCAGCCATGGCAGTCTGCAGGGTGCGCAGCCAGACAGGAAGCCCAGGGCAGACTACTTTGCTATGGAGCTGCTGGACGGCTTTCTCTACCTGCTCATGGATATGGGCTCTGGCAGCATCAAGATGAAAGCCAGTAACAAGAGGCTCAATGATGGCGAGTGGTGTCATGTGGATTTCCAGAGGGAGGGGCGCAAAGGTAAGGGAGTTTTGTGCATTTGTGACAGCAGGGGAAGCCTGTTGCTACTCTCCTCCTGTTACTTTGGTTCTCCACTAGTAGCTGAAGAGCAGGGTTAAAAGGGTTAGAGGTTCTGTGTCATGTGGCAACACAGATGTACTCACACTGGCATATTATTTTATTCACTGCAGTCAAACATGCATGCATTAATTACAGTTTTATTTTTAGTTGTTATGTATGACATTTTGAAAACTGCTTTAACCTATTTCACAAGTGGCCAATTATACAGTCACCCACCTCAAGTGGGAAAATGTCTGCCCTTATTAGTAGTGATAATGAAACCCTGTGATAAAAATATATATATAAATATTGCTTTCTAATTTTTCTCAAGTAAAAAAGCAAAAGTAAAAGTGGCAAATGTGTAATTTATAATTGTGCCAGTGCACAAAATCATTTTTATCTCCTAAGGACTAGCAAGCCAGTTTTCTTTATCCACACTTTTCAAAAAAAGAAAAAAGCCCACTTCCTCAATCTCACTGTTTGTTCTCACATTGTCCCTCGAATACTTACTCCAACCCCCACACACACCTGTCCTTGTTTCCTGCAACACAAAATATTGTAGTATGTACAAGTTGACTCACTATTAATGCCTGCCCTACAGGGTTCATCTCCGTGAACAGCCACAGCAGCCCCTTCTCTGCTAATGAAGGCAGTGAGATCCTAGACCTAGATGGGGAAATGTATCTTGGAGGTCTGCCTGAGGAGCGCCAGGGCCTTTTGCTGCCCCCTGAAGTATGGACAGCCTCGCTCAATCTTGGCTACGTAGGCTGTGTGAGGGACCTCTTTATCGATGGACAGAGCCGTAATCTGTGGAGGCTAGCAGAGGCTCAGAGTGCCACAGGTGTCAGCAGCTTCTGCACCAGAGAGACTCACATCAGGTGTGCCAGAGACACATGTGTCAATGGTGGACAGTGCAAAGAAGGCTGGAATCGCCACATATGTGACTGCAACGGTACTGGCTACCTGGGTCCCAACTGTGAGAATGGTAAGAGCTGCTGAGGTATGGTGCTGACAGGTGAAGGTATGGTGGTGATAAAAACGCCACAAGGCTTTTAATACGCCTTAAGACATTTCTTGAAAGACCAGTGTTGGTTTTATATTCATTTAGCTGTGGTGGCCCCCGAGAACTAGAAAAATGTAGATACAATGAAAATGCTATCATCATCATGTATTTTTTTATTTTGCGACATTCAAAAGGTAAATTATAGTGTCTTTTCTTTAATGATTTGTTAATGAATTGTCAGCATCCAAGGGGTAAACTGATGAATTGCCAGCGGAAGTTATCAGCATTCCATTAGAAACGCATCAGCCTGAATCACTCTGCATTTACAAAGCAGATCATTTTTTTCACGGAGGCCAAATTACGCAGATCCATTGGCTGCTAATAGTATGAGGGATATATGAAATCCTCCTTGCATTTGACTGTGATGAATATAAATCCTTCTCAGAGATGATTGCCACAGTTATCATCTCACAACAGCCTTTTTTATGCTCCAGGCTTTTTCTGCCATCTGGTGCGACTGATGAAAATTGCAATCTAAAATTGTATCATACCTGAGACTTACGCTCAAATAGAACACAGTTTACGTTCCATAAATGTTACTTTCTGTTTTTAGTTTTGTGTCCTCTGGGGTTCGATGCCTCCTAACCCTTCCTGTTTTTGGAATCCGCAGAGGCCACAGTGCTGAGCTACGATGGTAGCATGTACCTGAAGGTGGTGCTGCCCAGGACTCTGCACACCGAGGCTGAGGATGTGTCTCTGCGCTTCATGTCCCAGAGGGCCTTTGGGCTGCTGATGGCCACCACCTCCCAAGAGTCAGCTGACACCCTGCGTCTGGAGCTGGATGGAGGCAGGGTGAAACTCACTGTTAACCTGGGTAATGCTGCTGCAGCAAATGCGGGCAGATAATACCACCTCACTTCTCAGGACCTGTCAGAGAATATTCTTAGAGTTCTCGTGGTATTGGTTTTGTCCAATTTCCTCCATACCCATCACCATACACACTAACTACAGTTGCTTGAAAAAGATAATAATCTCCCTTGACTTTTTGCACATTATTTTGTGGTTCTAGTGGAAATTAGTGAATTAGGAATGATTCAATTTCAAATAACAGTAAAGATATATCAAATATTCACCCCATATATTTCATTTTGTACTAAAAAAGATTTCATGACATGTTAGACAGACCTCATATTCACCTTGTAGTTAAGGCTTTTCTTCTTTTCAGAATTAGAAGCAGTCTCAATTTTCAAAACCAGACTCAAAAGTCACTTATCCTTCCCCATCCTCACTGTAAAAATATAGCTTCAATATTATTTCATTTTTTATTGCTTTTTGAATTCCCTGCACTTGTGTACCACCAAAGTGTATTGCAATATTCTGTTAAATGCACTTTAATCTAATTTGAAACTTGAACTCTCATATCAAGTATCCTCCATCCTCCATCTCTGGGGGATTGTAGGGTGTGGACTAGGTGGTTTAACTCTGTTGTTTCTAGTGATTCAAAGAAAAAATAATGCCTTACCCTCCTTCCGCTATAGGAAAAAATACAGAGCGCGCACTTTTAGTTCACTTATATCTAATTTTACTTTGGAAGACAGTTGAGGATGATTGTGTCCATGAATGAAACATGATAAAGTCCAGAATGAAATTAATGATATTCAAACTAGACTTTTACTGTTTAAAATTCAATTTACACCTTCATGTAATTTCAAGAATATCCTTTCTTGTTATATAGAATAGATTACTTTTGCATGAAAAAAACAAAATGCATTTCGACATTTTTTTTAACACAACAAAATGTGCAAAAACTCTGGGGCGGGACCTTTTTGAGCAGCTGTTTGTGTATATGTATATTCTGCTTTCTCTCCCTCTTTTCTTCCTTATCTTTTACCATTTCTGTCTCACTCTCACTCTCCCCTCTACCAGTTCTTCATCCACTGGTCAGGTCCCGTCTGACCATCTCAACCCTTTCAGCCCTTCAATGGCTTGTCTGCAGTTCAAGGAGAGGACAGTCAGAGACCAGATCTGTCATCACTCTCAGATATTACCACTTTAATTCTTCAAATTGCATGCCTGCTTTAAATCTGGACATATTGCAGTTCCCTACCTTCAGAGTTACTGCCCTGTCCAGTTTAGAATTGCTTCACCGAACAGAGTGGGGGCCGACAGACTTGTACACACACACATACACACACACACACACACACACACACACACACACACCGAGATAGTTACTCTGGTCCCTGGCTGTCTGCATCCACTGCTCTGTGATGGTTGACAGCTTGAGAGCACTCCTCAGCCACATGACTTACACCAATATTACCATGTACTCGTGGATTGATCGGTTAATTATTCAGTACATGTAAAAGATGAGTGGGTGAATGTGTTTTGCGTACGACTATTAATCCCACCGGCATCAGAAGGCATTAGCCTCTAGACATGACAAAATAATGGGAAAACATCAAATTAGTGCAGCTGTCATTATTTCAGTGTGTAAGGTTCAGTGTGGCTGAAGGTGTGCAAATCGCCCTTTTCCTCTGTTTTCTACTTGGAAAAATAATTGAATGAGGCTTGTACAACACGCAGGAGACGATTTCACGATTTCAGTAAACATCACTTGGTGTTTTTAGAGTTTTAGAGACGGGTCAAGGCTTGGGCTTTTGAGTCACTAAAAATCTCTTCATCCCAACCTTGATCTGATCTATTATAATACTTTCCTGCAGTGCCAGACACGTTGAGGTCTTCCTTTCAGCCATCGTTCCTGTTCTTTATGTTGTACACAATCGGGGAGGAAAGAGGCGGTTTAGACTCTTGAGCCTGTCCCCGGATGGTGGGCTCTAAAAACCAGTGAACTGTCTGCAGAATGTACCTTGAAGGATGTGAAATATTCTCTTCTTTTATGCTGTTTTTCTTTTAATCTCACCATCTCACTCTCTCTCTCACCAGATTGTATCAGGATAGACTGTAATCTCAGTAAGTGTCTCCTATGATTCTTTACCATGATTGAGAGAAAATGTACTGTAGTATACTCGTATCCCTCCTGCACTGCTCCAGTATGAAACAAAACATAATATTTTATCATTAATTCTGCCCCACATTTGTCTTTGTACATTGTTGCTGTTATTCTGCTCACAGGCTATTTTCATTATTATAAAGATAAGAACTATCATGTATATGTTCTGTGGCAAGGAGTGGGAAAGTGGAATATAATTGGTTCTTTTTGCTCTACACTCATGAAATTTCTGTAACAATTTAAATTGCAGCTTTTCCCGCCATTGCTGTGTAATAATGCCATAATGTCTGTTGTTTTGCTGTCAACAGGCCTATCATTCACTTGCCTCCGTTGATTATATTGTTGTTGTTAGAGGGAAAAGCAGTGTCCAGTTTCTCTCTCTTTGCAGAATTGTTAGTTTATGTTTAAAAGGTTATAGTTTAGAGACAGATTATATTTTGTTACTGTGTAATTACACTGTAATGGCAGAGCTGAGATAGCTGTACTTTAAAGGTTACCCTCATTTCTGATCAGAAGGTGAGTATGAGGCAAGATCTTCAGCTATCAAAAGTGACTATTTTTTTGCTTATATGTTGAAACATGTAAGAGGAATTGCAATTGTTGTAGTTAATCCTTCCAATTTCAGGTGAGGGCAAATGGTGGAACATATACACTTTAAGTAAATCCCTTATGTACTAAACAAAAAATCCATCAACATCACCAAACACTTGCTTTGAGATACTCCGCTAATGCTTAAAGCCTCTTGTATCTCAGTGACATTTCAGTTGCTGCGATTCTACACCATAATACTTGTTGTACATGTTATATGATATATGTTAATGTTATGGATGACTCGAAGATTGACTCCAATTAAAATCAAACACTTTGTTTATACATGAGATAGTATACTGAAAGAATATTGTACTGATGTGCCTGTTTAGACATGAGCACTTTAAAAAAAAAAAAAAGATGGAAAGTGCCATAAAATAAAAAATGTACAAAATCCTTAAACGTGAAACATGATATGGCTAACGTGGCATGATAGGAAAATACAGGCTCAAGATCATTACAAGGTAGACATTGCAAAAAACAAGAACATCCATCAAATGCATTTTTGTGAACCCTGGAGTAGTTGAATGGGAGAACATAAGTCAGTAGTTTGCTTTACTCAAAGGTTCTTTTTTTTTTTCCTAACTCTATATTAAGAAATGGATTGTACAGTAATAGATGCTGTTGTGAAATGGAGTCGTAGGTTGTATCACTATATGATGATAGAAACTATCATGAGAAATGTTGCTCTCTCTTGATATTTAGGTTTCAATACAAACTACAGTGGTGTGAGAAACAGATGATCACCATGGAAATGGCACTCTGATGTAGAACAGTCATCCAATATAGAACAGGCTTATGAATGCTTATAAAATACATCACTGTAAACAAGTACTGTCTTAATGCTTGTTTCCACCCTCATATATGAATCATTTCTTGAGTCTATAAAATGGGACAAGTAGGATTTTCAATTTCTCAGCCACTTTATCTAGCTGGCCAAATATTCGCTTGAGTAATCTGTCCTAAAACGGTATTTATGCTCACCTGAGATCGGGGGAACTGGTTGCGACAATTGTGTATACACTTGCTAACATGTTTTGACATATAACCATATAAAACATCAGAATCAATAGCTCACTGCACTGTAATTTTGCCTCATATTGATCTGAAATATGAGTGTACAGCAAGAAGGTCCACTTTCACTGTTCCAACTGGTTTTCCACTGGCTGTACCTCTGTTTACAATATACTGAACGTATGAACATAAGCAGCAATCCATTACATTGAATGCAATAGGTAATTATTTTCTAATTAAGGTGAGTAATATGTGTGCAGTTGGACGTGTGTGAATGGGTGGGAGTGGGAGTGGGAGTGGGGGGGGGGGGGGGGGGGTCAGGGGGTGGAGGCATGTTGTGTACGTGTGTCAACTAACCCTGTCAATGAATCCCCCAATACATATATGCCAGCAGGAGAGCCATTTTTAGAATGGCTCATGAAATAAAATATGTTAAAGATGGCTTATTACAACTAAAAGATTATCTCCTCGGATATCTGGCTGTCAAATAATACTCTTTACCAGCAGATGGCATTGTACCATCATGTATGAGACAGATTTTCCCAAGTACATGGAAAATGTGCACGTATTTGTGTGTTGCTCTGTGTGTACATTAATTATCTTCCTGATCTATAATATCATACACCAGTGACCTGTGAAAGAGCTTAATGTCACAGACTTGTCCCATAAGGTTCAATGGTAAACAAGCAAATAAGATGCAACCTCTTCGGCTTTATGAAACCAACTAGACTGCACCTCCCCTGCATTGCTGTTTTGATGTGCGCTTTCACCCTTTTGTTTCTATTTCTTGGCAATTGCCTTGAGGTGCAGTAGGTGGCACACACAAGGTTTTATGTCACATGTATATTAGGCTTGGGTTTGAGGCAGAGATTAGCAAATATATTTTAATGTTTCCCGTTTAGCTGTCAGAGATTTACAATTTTGTTCAGAAAAAAATAAGAGAGAATCTAAATAGTGGGTGCCACATAATTGCAGGAATATTATTTTTGAAATAAATTGACACAAGAGCCTTATCTTATAACAGAACTTTAGGTTTTCTATGCTTGCATGATGTATGCAGTTTCAGAATTAATAGATATAGATGGTCAAAAAAAGCCATTCGGGAAAAGGGGAGGGGCTTCAATGAAATCACAAATGGACAGGAAATTCTCTCCTGAGATCAAGGAGCCGTCACACATTTTGTGATGAATGAAAAGAAACTGTGGAAAAACAGCCAGGATAGGGGAAAGGGAGAGGGTCTTAAATGACATATCCAATCAATAGGACACTCTGCCCTAATCCCTCATATCAATGTGACTTTGTAATCAGTAGAAATAGATAATCATCAATCAGCTGATCAGGAGGGGATTTAATGACATCGCCAATCAATCGGATACTCACTCTCAAGTCCATCCCTCAATGTGACTTTGGGACTAGTAGAAATAGATAGTAGAAATAGATAATCAATAGGAACGTCTTTCCTGTGTGTGACAACAGACTCTTGTCAGTGAAATTCTGAAATCAATAGATATAGACAATAAAAAACAGCCCATTAAATTACATCCAATTAACAAAAAACAGGGTGACTTAGGGATAAATAGCTATAGATGATTTTTAAAAAGTCAATCAGCAAAGGGGGAGGGGCTTAAATTACATCACCAATCGTTAGGACACTCTCAAGTCCAACAAGCCATCACACATCTCAATGCAGCTTCGGGATTGCTCTCCTGAGTCTGACAAGATCAGACTTTGGGATCAATAGATATAGACAATCACACATCCAATGCGACTTCAGGATGAACACAGCCAATCAGGGAAGGGGGAGGGGCTTAAATGACACAAACCCTGATTGCAATATATACAGTACTGTGCAAAAGTCTTAGGCACGTATAAAACAAATCCGTACAGCGAAGATGCTGTGATGCCGCCCCATCAGATCTGGATTTTCCACCAAAATGAACTTTCATATATTGTGTATACTCTGCTTGCCCAAACTCGGCATCTACTGCAGCCCAACTGTCCTGGTAGGGGGATCCCTCTCTGAGTAGCCCCTCCCAAGGTTTCTTCCAATTTTCCAATTAGGTTTTTGTGGGAGTTTTTCCTTGTCCTCTGTGAGGGTCTAAGGCTGGGGGATGTCGTGTACTAATCATTTATTATTTTCACATGTTGGGCACTGTGAAGCCCTTAGAGACTGTAACGGTGATTAAGGGCTATACAAATAAATGTGATTTGATTTGATTTGATTTCAGAAATAATGAAATTAAAAGTTCCTAAATATCAAAATTTGACTATAAAGAGCAGTAATGTAAAGAAAAAACAAAGAATAAATAAAAAATCTAGGGCCAAATTCATATTAACAAATCTAGGGTGCCTAGGACTTTTGCACAGTACTGTATATATATAATATATATGGCCTATTCTATGGCCTATATACAGTATTCTGTCTTCTCGCTTGTATATGAAGGAATAAAGGAGACAGCCCATCTGCAGAATCTGCCTGGAAGCTGTCCATGATGATGATTGGATCCACAGTGGAATGGCAAACGTGGGCATGTAATTTACAAGAACAAATATTGCAGCAGCGCCCTTGGTTTCGTCTCTGGAATAACAGTACACTAGGCACATTATTGTTCTACATTTAAAACGATGCATTTGTATTACAAAGTAACATAATTACCATAACATGCTTTGATTAGCATGTTCAAAGTCTCACTCATAAACCTGAACTGTATAACATCACCATACCTTTGAAGTTATCCTTGTATGAAAATATTCATCAAATCTAATTTTAACTGAGGATCAAACTGGACCAAATAGATCCTTTAAAATTGCAGCTTGCTCCCTAGCCTCTGGTAGCTTGGCTTGTGAGGTAACGGTACTTTAAAAGGAGTCTACATTTCAAAGGGCCTACACTCAGAATACTAAATATACTGTATATGTATATGTTATATTCCACCATAATCCTACCTACTGTGGTGTTAGATCTCTTCACTGATACAAAACACAAACTGCACAGTAAATTCCATTCTGTGTACTTCATGCACTTCCTTAATTTGTATTTGTTGATGAATATAAAAAATAACATATAACATATCACATAAAAACCCATTTAGACTCCAACAGCAAGCTTGTCATATAACACGTCATATTACACATAGTGGAATCAGCATGTAAGGATGTGTTGTTTTACTGTTTTACTAAGGCGCACCATTGATATCAAGAATTAAGTGTTTTGAACATTGAAATGTATTGGAACATTATGAGATGGCTGCTTGTAGTTCATTTTGCAGATTAATCAAGTGAATGCCAAAAAGAATGCACAGTTAATACACGCTTAGTCACAAAACACACAAGAACAAAACCATCCACCGCAGTGTTCTTGCAGGTTTCGACATGAGATAGCAGGGGAGCCTCCCTCTGAGACCAGCCGTGCTTTAGCAGATCAGATGAACAGTCCCCTCTACTCATCTTAGCACTGTCCTCTGCATGTTAGTGTTGGAAGGATTTACAAGGTAAACATGGCTTTTGTTGTACATGAACCAGTAAGAGTTTCACTAGTGAACATGTCCGATATACAGAAAACAAAAATTGCTGTTGTTTGATCGGTGTGTCGTGTGTGTAGTCAATATTCAGCAGGTGGGGGGTCTATCATGCAGTGTGCTGCAAAGACACTTCATATGCGGCCATAGTCAAAGCCTCCAGTCGCACTTCTGTTTCCTGTGGTGTTTTGAGTGTACGGAAACCAGTTGATGTTTCCCATTTAGTGTCCTCTCTACGTCCCCTGCAATTCTCATGCACCCTGAGCTCAATTAGAAAGACAAACCCCTAAAGGCGCAGTCAGCTTAGGCATGGCCAATTAGTTTCCCAAGCGATGTCAGAACTCCTTTGAACTGCCGTGTCGGCCTGTTACATAGGCACTGATTAGAGATGACGGTGCTGCAGTGGCAAGCTTCTGCACTGTGACCTATTTTGAAATCAAATCTTAAGGGGAGGGGGTAAAAGCTGAGGATAGTCCTGAAACTTTTAAACTGCATCTTTGGGCCAGGCCACTGGATAATGGCCCTTGTCTTTGCTGGTCACACCTCAATAAATGACTATAAAGGTGGTGCACATGTCATGCTATTTCAGTATAAGAATAGTGTCACACGTGTGGAATAGGAAACATATTTCACAATACATCTGTATTGTACATCTGGTAATACATCTGTTAGCATTTGAATCAGAAGAGGAGCTAAGTATGTTGTTTACGTGTTTCCTCTCTCTTCTATTGCCCTCATACTGTTTGTTGAGTGGCTGCAAAAGGCTGGTCGCAGGTAACTGTTGATATGTGAGTGATAATGATGTGGCATGTAAGTGAATGTATTTGCCTTGAGGAGGATGTGCTTCTCTGTTGATGGCCTCGTCTGGAAAGAAGAATATATATACTGAACAGACGTGGTGTGATTGTGACTTGAGGTTTTCCTACTCCTAGGCAAGGGACCAGAGATACTCCTGGTAGGCCAGAAGCTGAATGACAATGACTGGCACACAGTGAAGGTGATGCGCCGTGGGAAGAATTTGCAGCTATCTGTGGATAATGTGACTGTGGAAGGTAGGGGTGAAGGGGCAGTACTGACACAAAGACACAGATATTGGCAGGTATTTGCTGTTTAACATGCATGTTTTGTCCCTTAGGCCACATGACTGGTGCCCACACCCGATTGGAGTTCAACAACATCGAGACAGGTGTCATGACAGAGAGGCACTTCATCTCTGTGATGCCTTCAAATTTCATCGGTCACCTGCAAGCCCTTTACTTCAATGGGATTCCCTACCTGGACCAGTGCAAGAATGGAGACATCTCCTATTGCGAGCTGAATGCTCGCTTTGGCATGAGGCATATTGTGGCCAATCCTGTGACCTTCCTCAGTCAAGCCAGCTACTTGGCCTTCTCCACCTTGCAGGCCTATGCCTCCATGCACCTCTTCTTCCAGTTCAAGACCACCAGCCCTGACGGTCTAATACTTTACAACTCTGGAGATGGTAGCGACTTCATAGTGGTGGAGCTAGTCAAAGGGTAAGTGATGTTGGGTTAGAGGGACCCTTCCATTGCTACATACCCTAGGATGTTTCCTCAGATCTACAGTATATGTGGTAAATAAGTCTGGTCTTACTGTAGGAATGTGGTGCTACATGGGACTGGGCCCAAATAAGCTGTTTATATTCAACTCCCTTTGCACCTGAGGCAACTCATTGTAAATGATATTGATTCAGCCAGCGTTGTAGTAGTCAAGCAGTGTAGTGTAGTGTTCAAAATTTCTGTCGCCTCTCACCATCCATGCTCCATTATGAGCGCTGTCTACAGAGATTTGCACTGCACTTTGAGATTAGGATTGATTTAGTTGTCAGAGCAGGGCGGTTAGTTTACGTGAGCCATCCTTAAAATCCAACTTTATGTCGAGGTACATACTAGGGCACAAATGGAGCTTGTCTGTCTTGGTATGATGGTATGTCTTGGTATGTCTGTGGTGTATTCGGTAGGGGAGCCTCTGCCAATCACTGTCTAGATCTTAAGGAATACATTATGCTTGATTTAATCAGTCAGTTCTGAATCTAGGTCAGAGGCAATGTAGAGCCAGAAAACACAATGACATGTCAAAACAAGGCACGATATATGAACATTTTCCATACTTTTCAAAATAAGAAAGGGACGATACACACTAGGTTTTGTTGAACAAGTGATTATCCAAATATGGAAGACAGAAAAAATGTGCCAGCAGCATGCTGGCAAGCTGGTTACCACTGGTGGCCAGATGGACAACTGACCTGGCTGTTAGCTTCATGGTTTGATGCCTATAAGGTATTATCAAACCTGTTATTCCTACCAAATGCGAAGTGGATTTTTAAAGACATTGTGCTTTGCTAGAGTCTTAATATTGGATCATTGTAAACAAAATGTCTCTTGTGTCTCCAGTCTGCCAGTTAGTTACTGAAATCCAGTCTTGCCAGGTTCATCCTCCTAGCACTATTTGTTTGGGCTGCTGAACATTAAATGCATAAAAACTATTTCCCTCTGGATGAAATGTCAACTGGAGAAATTTTTTTACGTAAATGTGTTTAAAAATAGATTTAGAATTTGTACCTCTATATATTTTACTAATGCATAGTAGACTCCCCCAGCCATTCAGAAAAGAGTAGGCTTTCGTTAATGATGATCTTTGTTACAGCTACAGAGATCTACATACATACATAGCTACAGCTATGATGCAGCATGGATATATATCTAGATTTCTAGATATACAGTATATCTGGCTTTCTAAGAGAGAAGTGCAGTGAAATTCATGCTTAAAGTTACATTTCCTTGAGCATTGAAGACTTGGGACTTGACTTGCACTCGACTACAACATTGAATTCAACACTTTATGTGCAGACAAAACTTGAGGCATATGATTTGTAACACATACTATTCTTTCTCACTCTTTGATCACGACTGGCATCTTGATTCCACCAGCCTGCAGCACAGTAGAATGAAAAAATAGGTTCAAAACTGTTTATTCATTATAAATAATTGTGTTAGAGGGAAAAAGAATGTGGCAAGAGAATAACAATAACTGCCACGTTTAGCAACTTGACTCCATCAAAATATGCTCCAAGTGTTTTATTCATTGGAAATCATTTTGTTACAGAAAGAAAGGCAGAAAAGGGTGCGGAAACCGAGGAAACAAGACAACAATTGTAGATTCCCACTCGAACCCAGACTTTTGTCATTTAGTAAGCAATTAGTCAGAAGCAGGGCATTGTTCAGCTCTGGATCCTGCGGCAGAAGCATGCACAGACAATACACACTAAAAGTAGCCTCTCACACGTCGGTCACAGTTTTCGTGCTGCTTAATTATATGTTTGTAAGAAGTGTAGCAGCTTTCTAATGGATGTTACTTTGAATGAAACAAGAGATTTGGTTTAGAAAAAACAGCTGTCTGGTTCATTTCTACCATCCATCCTCGATCAAACCTCATAGCTAAGAGATAATAATATGCCTAGAGTCTTAACATGTATATTTAGATGGAAGTTATTTAAACAGTAATACAGCATGTAGTATTACTGTTATTTAATCACATAAAAACTGGAATACTAGTTTGGAAACAGTATACAACATAGCTTTGGAGATAACGAGAGATGTAGCGTAAGATATACTGAGTGTAAACAACATCTGTATTGTCATGTTTTTGTCATAGGTACATTCATTATGTTTTTGACTTGGGCAATGGGCCATCACTAATGAAGGGCAACTCTGACAAGCCACTCAATGACAACCAGTGGCACAATGTGGTGGTCTCCCGTGACAACAGCAACGTACACACCCTTAAGATTGATTCCCGCACCGTCACCCAGCACTCCAATGGAGCCCGCAACCTGGATCTAAAAGGTAGCTTGTGTAAACCATTACGTTCTAGAAATATTGGTTTGGATAATAGGAGTATTTTGTTGCACAGAGTTTTCACTCTTCATATTGATCCTGTCAATTACAGTTAACCAGTAAACCATTAGCCTTCTGTGTGTATTGTGATAAAATAAGTGAAATATCTTTTCACTGCAACCTCAGACCCATATAGACACTTCTTATTTTTAACATCACTACACACATCATACACAACATGTTGTTTTTCTCTTTTACGTGGTCAACATTACAAAATATGACTTTGATCGTAATAGGCTTTTATTTTATTTTGTTGTGAGTACTGACCATTAAACCTAAGCAGGTTTTACGGACCATTTATAGATATGTTGTTTCTTTTTCCGATATTACCCAAAGAACTTGACAGGAGACATTGCCTGTCACATAACTGGTTATAACTCTAGGTTTACGCAACTGTCATAAAACTCCAAATGTCCAGTATGCTGCATGAACTGTAGTTGGAAAGCCATTTCAAACTGATGTATAGGTGGCACACAAGACAAAAATTGATAGTCCTGAATGTGGTTGACCGACTGTTGTGTGAGTCTCTAAAGCCAAGTATTAGAGAATCTCAAAGGGGAACTTTGATAGAACTCGCATGAAATCTTTTCACTATGGCCTTGTAAACCTTACATGTGTAAATTCAATCTGTGTATTGTGTATTGCAGATATTTTTTTACCTCTTATCCTGCACACTGCCATGTTTAATCATGTATAATCTCCTCATATTATCCGCACCAATTACATTTGGCAGTTAAACTGATTTTGTTGGGAGAGAATTTCTTTTCACTCAGTCCAATATACGTGTCACAGGGGAGCTGTACATTGGTGGTGTTGGGAAGGGCACATACAGCAGCTTGCCCAGGTTGATAGCATCCCGGGAAGGATACCAGGGCTGCCTGGCATCTGTGGATTTGAATGGAAGACTCCCCGACCTGCTGGCAGATGCCCTCCACAAGGTGGGCCAGGTGGAGCGTGGCTGTGGAGGTGAGGCACCGTGCACCTGCGGATCCTTTTTGTAATCTGGTTTCCATGTATCATCAACAGATGCCAGATCAGAGATTAATCCTGTAGAACGCAGAGTGACTGCTGATTGAAAACTATTTACACCACATTTGTTATGCTATGTTATGACACTGCTTTGTTGAATACTCAATTCTGATTGGCCAATGAAATCATTCTGTAGTGTGTCGTGCGCTGCCACTTACTAGGTGTTCGGGTGGAGGGGCGGGTGGTGTGTGATTGGAGTGAGTAAAACCACGTTGACACCAAAGTGCTGTGGTAGCACAGTGTTGTTGGAAGATGAAAAAAATATTTAGTTTAATATTAGCCCCTACAGTAAGAATATCGCTGAGCTACTTCCTGGGATGTGAACGCACCGCGCACCAACCTCGATTTGCTCTTCTACCATATTGCCTGGTGTACACTGGATTTCTCTTATGCAGGGCTCTTAGGGCTCTAGAGGACTAAAGAGCAAATACCAGCATTCCTTTAAGCACCGCACATTGCAAAAAGCTTTATACACGTTCCAATGAACACATAGAGTCGGCTCTCATAGATCACCTACTAACACACCGCTGTTTCACATCTAACTATATCATTTCACAGTCAAGAAGTCTAACTTAACCAATAATAGAAACATGGAAGATTTTCCCAATATTACTTTTCTTGTATTCAGTTATAATGTTAGTGTGTAGCCCATGGATGCTAGTTACAGACATTTCTATGGTTGCAGTCCAGCTGAACTGTTTTTTCAGCTTGTAAATTACTTTAGCTTGTAATAAAATCATTTTAAACCAATATTTCATGTCACATGATTAATGTCTTTCATAAGTAGCCGTGTAATAAGCGGGATAATGTACAGGGAACTGGCTATTATCGCAAACTAATCCCTGATGGGGTGAATCAAGACCCTGAAGTGAAGCAGTGCACTATCCCTTACTAATTGTTTCAGAGTGAGGATGTAAAAAGAGAGGGGAGAGAGAACATATATTGTCACTGTGTAGGCATCTTGTTGTAAATGCACTGTCAATAACCCCCCATCCCTCCTCCCCATCCCTGTCCAGGTCCCAGTACCACCTGCACAGAGGACTCCTGCCACCACCAGGGAGTGTGTCTTCAGCTGTGGGAGGGCTTCTCCTGCGACTGCACTATGACCACCTATGGGGGCCCAATCTGCAGTGACCGTAAGTACAGTTCATAGTTTGCTGTCTATTGCACCTAGTGGGGTAGGATAGTGAGGGTTACTGTAGCTTTGTAGTCACCACAGGGTATATAACTGATAATATTGATTTGATTGATCCTTTGATTGATTAATTGGTTGAAGACACTGCAGTCGAAGTCAAATTATCAGTACAAATGGAATTATCTTATTAGGAACTATAATAATGGCTATAATAATGTCTCCTGACAGAAATCTTCTCTTAGAGCGTCTCATGGTGGGTGGCAGGCTGGCCTGGTGGGAAGAGAAAGGCTACAGCCTGTAAAAAGTGTTCATGAATAAGACTTTAAACACAAACCTGCTGCTGGCTGCCCCTGCCGTGTGACTCAGACAGATGCACATTGAAACAAATTCCTAATTATACTGTTTCTACTACAAGTACAATTATTATTATTATTATCATCATCATTATTAAAAACTAAACTGGTGATTAAAAAGTCTTCTTTGAAGTTCTTCCCACTAAAGACCTTGATTTCTGTATAAAATGGAACTGACTGTAAATTAACCATACATTAAAAATAACAGTGTCAATGCAAGATACCAATGATGGATCACAGTTGTCTACCATTAATCCAGTGATAGCAATTTACATGATTTGGAGGACGTGCAGTAAGTACAAGATAGATGATTTCCTTGAAACACCTTCAGCATCAAGACTGTGTGCTGTGAAACTGAAATTATAAAAAGAAACACTTAATATGATGGGGAGTTTGACATTTCTTGACACTTCCTTTAACACCCATAAGAACAACCTAATGAGCAAAATGAGCATGACGTGTACATGCATTTTGTATATGAATTATCCTGTATTTCCAATTTAAGAAATAGACAGATTAGATCGCACAAGAGAAATATAGATTCAATTTGAGAAATACAGTAGGCTGTTGTCACTTTCACTAAGGGCTTTTTTGGCCTGTTGGTCAATTTATGCTTTATGTGACAAGAGGATTGGCAGTAAAAAGAAAAACATCAGCTCTGGATTACTAAATGGTCAATTACATTAGATAATAGACTTAACATACTGTTAAATACATAACATGTTAGCATGTGCACAGGACAGAGATATCCACCAGAGACAAGAGAGGATTTTGGTGGTACTCCTACCATAACATAACACGGGTCGACCAATGAGCCAATTTCCCCCAAAATTGGTGTAATCCTTTAAGAACCCTCTATGTCCAAAATAATAGTCTAATAGTCCCAGACATTTTTCAAAGGGTTTTCATACTGGGGGAGAGGGAGATTAACATTAACCATATTAGTCCAGCGGTCACGGTGAGTTAAGCCTCATTTGCTGCAGAGGCATTCAGAAATAACTATAAGAATTGTTTATGTTTGTGTGCTAATCTTTATTGCTATGCGGTATTATATGTTATCTGGTATTGTGTTATTAATGTAGAAGGAGCCTATACTCCAAACTCTCTTGGGGAGTTATTTGATGATAATTAAATGATAATAACAGTGAGTTTATATTTGCAGGAATGGGATATTTGAAGTTTGTATGCATATTTTTTATATAAAGGAAGTCTAAATACTTCCTACATGTAATTCAAATACTAGTTCGCCTAGATTTGGTGGAAGTTAATCTTATTTATTTCAGTAGTTTCATGTCATTGAGCTTGTTACCCAAAGCTACATTCCTTCAAAATGTTCTTAGGGTTTAAAGGGTCTGGGTTTAAAAAAAAACAATAACTGTGACATGTATCTATCTACACTATCTGTGGGTCTATAAGTCACACTTTAAAATAAATCATGACAGTGACAAACTACTACATGTAACACATGTAGGCTCCCCCTAAATGATCATTTATCCCCTTTAGTCTCCATCTACCCCTTATTGTCCCACAGAGGGCTGACCTACAGTATTTACTGCTATTTGAAATATATAGGGCCGGATCTACTAAAGGTTTGCGTGTGTAAAAATGTGTGCAAACTCATAGCACGCACAAATAAATGTACAAACTGATCTACTAACAGTGCGCACTGAGGACTGCGTCTTGCAAATGTGCAAAATAACAGGCCTTATCCAGTTAGTACTTTTGCCTCAATGAATATGCAAGATGGGGCATTTACACGCTATTTAGCAAAATACTGGGAGGAGAAAATGTAAATAGATTAATGTAGCACACGCACTGTGATCTATCAAACCTGAACGCAATTTCGTTGATGGAGACTGCGTCTGTCTTTAATACGTTTCAAGGGAAGGTGCAAACGCCCTGCATGCGTAATTGTGCACAAATGACTGCCGTTATTGTAGCGAGAAGGAGACATAGAAACTGCACTTGAACTGCACTTGTTGCTCAATGTTAGTTAGAGGCATCTCTTCCACCGTGCCCCCACCTGTTTTCTTTGCTGAGGTTTTATTATAAGCCAATTTTTCTTTTGTTCTTCGTCTTATATCTTGCCATCTTCTCTTAATTTCATCCGTTGTTCTTCTTGTTTTACCAACGGCATTTACTTTCTCACAGATGATCTCCCATATAGTGTTCTTTTTTGTCATATTCAGATTTTTTTGCTGTAGCTCATCCAAATGTTTATTTGCCTCTTCCACTAACACCTCTAATTCTATAGGCTCAAATTTCATTTTGCGCTTGCGGTTCTGTTGCCCATCCAAACTCTCCATGGTGCAAAACATTAAACACGCAAAACCCTCATTTAAATACTGCTGTCTCCACCACGTTTGCACCTGTTGTCATTTACGCACGCATTCTTAGTAAATCACCCGCAAAACGCCCATCAACCACACGCGCAAACTTTTAGAATGCACACGCAAATTAGTACCCTTTATTTGGGATCTTAGTAGATCCGCCCCATAGTGTGTGCATTTTTTGTGCACGAGTAACTGGACAATATTACTGGACAAGGCAGGATAGTGATTCTAAGCTGCTCATGCTCAAATTTTAACTTTGAGGAGGAAGGACATCATTTGTAAACATTTGCTACAACACGTCTTTGTATTGATAAAAATGTCAATGCAGTTCTAGGGGGTGTTAATAGTTCTTAGTTTGTAAAATTGCACAGATGTTTGTTCCAGGCCAGTACAGATACATACACATGGTCTTGCAAGAAAAAATGCTCTCAAAGAAACGTTATATTTTATGGCACTCCAAGAAAAAATTTTTTCTCTTGCCTTGTCCTCGTGTTGAGAAGAGCTACTAAATAGCTGCCTAGGGCTAAAACTCCAAAGCTCTCTTCTAACAAACGTTTGATACGTAGGTATGCATGTAGTAATTGGAAACCAGAGAACAAGAGAAGAGCTGGTTGGTAGAGGAGTGTTGAATGCAGAACTTACCAGTGTCACGGGTAAGGTTCAACAAATACCAATACCAAAACTGCTGGACTTAAGATGCCGCTTGGCGATATTTGTGCTGATATTCAGTATCTTTAAAAGTTACCATTTTGTGTATTCAGTTCAATGTTACTCTTGTCAGGGTCTTCAGGCTATTCTTGTCAAAAAGTCTTGAAAAGTCTTTAAGGCAGGGTGACCCACCGCTTCACTGATTGGACTGTTTGACTCTGGAAGTTTATGGAGGATTCAGAAATTTTGCAAATTCATAGTCATATAAGCATTCATCAGATATGCTACAAACATCTGCGCTTATTTGTTCCAGGTCATCTTTTCCTCACCAAAGTCACTGAGCTACATTATTATGTTCTGTGCCCAATTTTCAGTGGTTCTTTCTGAAAACATATGGGGAGTTAATGTGGTTAACCTCCAAAATTACAGATGATTATTTTGGAATACTCATAGTGTGTGTGTGTGTGTGTGTGTGCGTGTGCGTGTGCGTGTGCGTGTGCGCGCGCGCGCGTGTGTGTGTGTGTGTGTGTGTGTGTGTGTGTGCGTGTGCGTGTCCGTGTGTGTTTCTAACTGCCACTCAACAATAAAAATTCTACAAGCAAATGGCACCATTGCTATCATTAGAGCATTTGTGGACACACACACACACACACACCCCAGCATGTGAGTCCACATATGCACCCATTTCACTTGGTTTTAACGAAATTACTAGTACCTGCCATTTATGTGAAGGGAATGGAAGCTACATGTGTCTTTAATTTGGAACATTTCCATTGAATTGTTTAAATCATTTGACAGTAAGGAAAACTTTGTACATTGTGCTTGTAGCCTCGGGGCATGCAGGCAAGATACAGTAGCACAGCAGTTGTCTTCCCTTCCTATCTCATGTGTCAAGCATGCTAGATGGCCTTCATTTTATTTGTGTCACAATTACAGCTTTGTTGCACTTTTTCAAAAGAGCTGAATGGGCTTTACATTATCCAGCAGAAGTTGTTATGATGATGGAACTGTAAATTATATGTTGCATACAGAGGCTATGTAGACTATGTAGTCTATAAATCTTTGTCTTTTTTTCATATAAAAGAAAACATTAATGTATCTGTTAGTTCACATGCTCTGTCAAAATCCATTTTTCCTTTGACCTTCCTTTCAGGTGGAGTCAAAGGAACACTTCTAGATTACAACCACATCCAAAAGGTCTAAAATTTAGGAGAGTGACAACAGATATTCCAATTTTGTAAGCCAATGGTTTTATTTATATGCTAGTGGTGTAAACAGACAACAATCAGTCTGTAATTTATTTGTTTCAGTCTTTTGTGATCTCTTTAATGCAATTGATTTTTCAGACTTTGAATCAAGCATGATGTAAGCAAATCTAAGAATAGGCTTTGTGTCTCTTTTCATTAAAAATGAGAATGTATTATTTATAGTACATTGGCAAATGGATGACAAATGGATTTTTCATGTCAATTCAAGTCATTTTGATTCGGAATTGTATTGCGTTTGAGAGAGAGAGAGTATGAGAGAGCACAAGTGTAGGTTTGGACAGCCCCTTCTACAGCAGTATTGATTTCACAGCTCCATAACTCTAACTTCAAATGCAGTATAGCGAGCACGACTGGTAAATTAATAGAGATTTCATAGATCCTGGATGGCAGCTGGTACGCATAATCATCTCACGCTCAGTTGAGCACCTTGGCAATATTATTTGGATGGGTTGGGCTGGAAGCTCCTCTCCCTTGACAGCACTCCATACTGGAGGTGGGAACTGTTCTTGATTATGAAAGAGGTTTTGATCTGATTCTGCAATTACCTCCAGAGGGTCAACTCCAAGTCTTGACTGATATGGGCCTCCTGCCTGCTTGCATCCACGTAATTATACCCCCACCCCCACACCCCACACAGCATATAGCAAAAAAATCAATACCTCAACATTTGCTCTGCCCCCTTGTAGAGGGTTTCATTGTCGGTACCAACCCTGAGGTGATTGTGGTGGACAACTGGATCACCTCTGTGTTAATCTCCTTAACTGTCATTGAATGCCATGAGATCCCCTCTTGAGCAACTGAATGATTTAGTGTGTTTGATTGGCTGCAATTTTGCAGTTAGTTGGTCTGTATGGATCCTATTATTATCTTTTAAAGACTGAGATGGGATTAGAAAATCTAGGATCATTGCTTCTGCTTCTTTTCCTAGGCAGTAACTAGGTCAGAATGAACAGAAAATATCCCAGAAACAGGAGGTTTCACTCAGCTCTTTCTCCTCAAGGTCCTTGGTATTGTTCTACCTGAACCTTGGAGTCATTTCTTGAATAAAAGAATATTTTCGCAGCATTTCCCTTCAGACTAGTCACGTCAACGTAAATTCCCTTTAAAATGCAGTCAAAATCGTCTCTTCTTCATCTTCATGTTTGTGTTGAGTGTGTTTACATACCCACCAGCATCTTGTAATAATCCAGTATATTCATGTATTCCATTTTTGGTCAGTGCATGTAGACATCATATCCCAGTAATCTAGATACGCTCGCTTATGAGGAACCTGAGGGCATGCACACATCTCATCCCTTTTAATGAATTTGTTGCTTTTTTTAGTTTGTATAAATTCTGTTTCCTTGGTAATCTTGAGAATGTTGTGTTTTTTCACATATACAAGGATACTCTCGAATGGGATCTTAAAGACTTAATAAAGACTTATTCAGAGCAAGAGTCTACATGTAAAAGCACTCGATGACTTATAGAAGTCTTGCAAGCTCAGCATCATGTTGCAATGTCAAATAAAACGTCAGCTCCTCGCTCTTTTCCATCATTTGCCAGAACCATCGTCTTAGCCACCTCTCCACCGACTTTGTTCAATGTAGAGGCTGAGTCTCTGTCTCTGCCTAGAAATGACCATCTCCGCTAGGCCTCTGCTCTTCATGAGTCAGCCGGATAGCCTGAACCCCTGGCTGCTAGCACAGCTCCCCAAAGCTCCATCACAGAGGTAGCAAAACATGCACGTTGTGTAATTGTCTGGCAGAGCTTACTGGGTGATATGAGTTAACCAGGGATGGATAGAAAGTGTAACTGTAATCCCTGTTTTCTGCAGTTGGATTCCAGAATTAACTAACTAACTTAATTAATTAATTAACTAACTGCAATTGAATTGTGTGCAATGTGATTACAATTATTTTCTCAAGGATCACTAATATATTTGGATGCATTATTAATAGGACTATTCTGATAATATCTGAAAAATGTAAGACAAAATATTGGCTCAGCCTCCTATGAAATACACTAAAAGTCAATGACTGACTACTCAAATCATTTTTCTACAGCACAAAAAGGCCTTTTAGGTATCAGTGGAACAATCTTTGACGGTTATATGAATTTGAAAAGAAGTCAAGCACCTAAGGCAATGATTGCCATTTGACCTATTTTGACTTGATGTTTAAAGAGGTTTTTGTTGTCTTGTGTGTTGTATTTTAAGGGTTTCCCTCTGAAGGGCAGCACTGCAAGAAAAAGCAATCCACATGCAGATACCAAAGACACTAATCATTAACTTAATCGGTAATCAGTCATTTCCAATTTTCAGTAATCAGGAATCAACAAGCTGTCATAGAAAGGTAATGATTTAAAAAACAGGTTACTTATGTGAAGTGATCTGAACACTAATGGAGACATATTTGATACCACGCACGCTGTGTTCAGAAACTCATACTCACACACGTATTCACTAAGCGTTTGTGGTGGCATTAATGCAGTTGCGTGCTGAAAAAGTGCTGATTCTGATCTACTAACTAAAATGCTTGCACACAAGCATTTTGCATGTAGAAATGGTGTAGAAACCTGGCAGTGATTTTTGAAGTGTATTTGACCCAATAATATGCATTCTGAGGAGTGGCAATGGTAGGGTGCAACGCTCTCAACTATGGTTGCGCCTAAGGTATTGTAATTGGAAAATTGCGACAAGACATCCACTAAACTGGAGACAGCCGCATTCATTAATTTTTCAGTGCGTCAGCTCAAGTGAAATGTAGTACACATACTGTAGCTATGCCTTCCATAAGCAAAGGTGGATTTACTGTTATTACTATACTAAATAGGTTTTGTGTGCTTGTACTTTTTATTTTTGAAGTCAGTGATTTTACTTTTATTTAAGTATTGTTTTGATGTAGTTATGTAGTTTGATGAAGTATTATACTTTGCATCCATTACAGAATACACATTTTGTATTCTCTAGCTCCAGCTAGTTGGATAGCTAATAGCAAAAGAAACATCAAACATCACTGAATAATGTGGATGAGCATAAACAGCTTTTTTTAAATCGTAGAACAAATAATGACATGAATTTCAGAACGTTCAACAATGTTCAATGTTTCAAAACTCAACATTCATAGGTAGTAAAAATAATGTTGTGGGAGCAGAGATTCGACATAGCACAGCACGTAATGGTGCTGAACACATCCCTAAAGTGTTCTGGGTACATTCAATGTTACTTTTTACTTTTAAGTAGGTTTTAACACCAGTAACCTTTGTTTAACCTCTTCCTGCAACAACTCACCTCATCTTTCAGATTTCAGAGCGAGACTTCTCCTTGAGCGAGACTTCTGTTTTTGGTTAAACAAAGGTCTAACTCTGTAGGGATCCTGTCAGTTGCCTGTCAGTGGCAAAAACAAGCACTTTTACTGGACGTACTTTGGATGGGGCGCAGTTGCACCAAAGGATTACGTTGCAGCCATTGCAGCCTGTTTCGCGACTGCTGGCTGAGGCGATCTACTGGAGCAATTCCAAAACCTTTTGTACATATTTTGGGGTCTAAATGACTAATATGTACAAATAGGGCCCAGGTTCAAAAATACCGGAATTACCCTTTAAGTATGATTTCAGTCCTTCTACCGTATTACCATATACATATTTTCTTCTCTTTCCACCCCTGCCCATAGAGTTATTTTACAGGATTGGAATTAAAGTAGCATTTTTCAAACAGAGTAAGATGCCCAGCGTTATGATGCTTTCATTAGTCCTTTGTTTGACATCAAAAATCCTTCACAAATAAAGCTGCTCATGATCAGTGCCAGCAGACATTGCTTCATTAACCTTTTGCAACCTTTGGGTGAAGTGCCAGGCGTAGAGGTAATTTAATGCAAGCCGATAGCTTATTAGAATGCAAACAGACACAGGCTGTGCTAAACTATGGTTAACAGATTGGAAAATACAAACCCCACTGTCAGTACCCCTCAGATATGCGACAGGTTATTTCACGATTAGTCATGGTCTCTTATGACTCACCCTGCACACACTGACTGCTCGAGAGGAAGTTCAATCTTGTGCCAATGTCACGCCAGCTAACTGAGAATTAGGAAAAATATCCAAACCTCTATAATACCCAACCCATGTCACTTATTCTGTCTGCAGAGTAGTCCAGACATTAGCTACATTATGTGAGTCTAACCTGGCATTTTAAATGAACTGTTAGGCAATACAGTATGTAACAGTACAGTACATGCCCCACGTAGCATCAAATTCCAGATTAAGATGGAAATGTCTACTGTAGCATTACCTTCAGATTGAGTGAAAACATATCACTCAATCAACCAATCAAAAGCTTTAGTCACACACATAGATTGTATGAATCTTACCTTACAGCAGAACTGTACATTGCATTTTAATACATTTCTCTCTGCGTTTTACTTTACTTTACTTTTACTTTATTTCCTTTATGTTGTTTTTAGAACGTTGTTGTATTGTATATTAGTGGGACAGCTGGCAATTCAGACCTCTGAACTTGACAACAACAACTGTAGCCAATGACAAAGCTGTTGTGTACTGGTATCATCCCAAACAATTAAAGATGCCATTAAATCCAATTTGTTAGCAACAGTTAAACTTTGCAATACAATACTTTTTTGGGAGCAGCTTCTGGCTCACTGTTCTCTGAACAATGGTTAACATGTGAGTGTGACATTCATACCTTTCCATAAAGGTTACTACAGTACTGTGGGTATTAGAGTACAACTAAGCATGCATCTGCCTATACATACAGTACTCAGCCATTGGTTAAAGCCCCAACCTGTAATTGCACTTGGTTCTCTGGATGGAAGATGTTATTTTACTCTTACGAGTGTGTGCTTTGCTATTACAATGATTGACAATATGTCCCAGCTGAACATGTAGTTATCTTCACATGTATTTTTATGCTCTAAAAGGTTTTATTTACATTGTGTATGTGTGTAATAATGTTTTGAGTGATGATAGCTTGTGGAAGTTTATCTTATTCTATTACATTCAAATTTATATGTTGAAATACAATTTGAATTGGGGGTTTAATAAGAATATCACTTAATTTACACAGTTGCTGCAGTGACTGTATTACATGTACAGTATTCCCTACACTCCCACCCTGAACTCTGCTCCCTGTAAGACCTGTCAGTAGGCCTGACTATTCTCTTGGCTCTAGCAGTTTGTTTCAACCCACAACCTAATTAATTCATACACTCCTGTATAGCAGCAAGTACCCGCAGCTTCCTGTGAAGCATCCGGTAAGCTGAGTTCATCATCTGGTTTGCAGATCTTTAACACAAATTGCCCATAATGTCAATCAAAAAGTACACTATGCAGTGACCAATTAAATGCATCTGAATACTCATACCCTGGTAAATAACACTTAACTTTACTTACTTACTTACTTAACCGTGGCAGTTAATACAATAACTTTATTGCACACAGTCTCCATGTAATGTACTAAAGCAAATTAAATTCACTGTGCAGTGAAATCATTCATGGTCTTATTTATTTACTAATATGAATTAATCTCCCCTGATGTAATTTTTCCTCATGTAAGGTCTTCCCAGTGGAACTGCAAAGTAGGCTCTCATGTTACTTCACCTAGGAAATTTCTCATTGCTGCCAAGCAGATGTTTTATTGCCATGAAACAGACACGTATGGAGTGAGAGCACTCACAGTGGTAATAAAACACATTCTCATTTTGTGCCACACTCTATTAAATGCCACTATTGTAAAAAATAATTGAATCTATTCTATTGTGGAACTCGAGTTGTTGTCAACATCCTCCTCAGCTCCCTCTGGCTGAAAAGAGTTGTTTTATGATGGAGCTGTGCCAATTAGATTACCTGGCAGAGCTTGTGTCTTTTAGTACAGGATGCTACTCCTGCACCGCCTATCGTACATACACACACACACACACACACACACACACACACACACACACACACACAGCTCTTATTCAGAGTAAATGCCCCATTTCAAATCAGTTGATTTCCATATTGGAATTGTGTTTTAAATGATCATGTCAAATGTTGTAGGCCAGTTAGAATCAATTGATGCTTCAATTTAATTCTAAATAAAGAGTTTTACTTCACCCAGCCAGTACTCAAGATGTGTTAACTGTAGGGCTAATTTAAATAGGATTGCAAGGGGTTGAAGGCTTTAGGTTACAATTGAAAATAATAATTATAATGAATTTATAATATAGAATATTTGGCCTTGGTGTCAAAGCAGCTGTACAGGCATTTTAAGCCATTGCAAAGTTGTTTGCTGTTTTAAAGCAGAAGCGATTTAATAAGCCCATTATAGGCACATAATAAGTTTGAGTGGTAAAATGATAAGTTGAGGGAGGCTAGGCTCAATAGCAGAAAAGCAATTCACAGAAAAAATAGTAACGGATTAATTTTGTGAATTGAAAAAAAAAGTAACCCATAGCAACGCATTTGGAATTTAGGTTAACAGCTCCAAGATTCCCTAGAAAAGCTTTCAGTTGAAAAGCAATATTCAGTATTTTCAGTTAAGATTCTATGAATTAATAATGTAGAACCTGATTACTGGTTTCTGACACACTTACTTTAAAATGTATTTACAGTTACAGTAATTACAGTTACTAGTTACCTCGTCAAAATTGGGATCAGTAACTTAATCCAATGGATATTACCTAAAGTCAGAAATGTTACACATAACAAAGTCCGTCAACGTAGCAGCTAAATGGCCTCCTGAGTTTTTCACTTTCACTTTAAAAGTATTCTCTGAAGGAATCCTTTTGTATTAAGAATACCCAAGAATACCCATTACTACCCAACGCTGCTCATGTGCTCTGTTTCTGGAGGAGCGCTCAGTATTGTCAATGAATGTTTGCTGGCAAACTCTCTTGGTCTGGCTACCTCTCTCTCTATTTAGCTATATCTACCTGTTTCATCTTTATATTACCTATAGTAGATATGGGTGAGAGAGCGGTTGAGTGATTTCCATTGAAAAATATCTCAAATGAAATATCTTAAATAAAAAACATAAAACAATAAAAATTGCTTGAAAAAACAGACATATTGTTCGAGCGATCTTGCTTCCTCTCGCTTTGTGTGTCAGCAGTTCAGTTGAAAAGTGGGGGGGAGGTGCCACCACAATACAACAAGCGAACAATAAAGTTAAGAGATTCTCCTAAAGGGGCTAACTGAAAGGCTGTATATCAGCCTGAAATGGCCTTGTTGAGTCGACTGATTTAAACAGCCACAGGAAGGGTCACACTCCATAATAACAAAGATAAGAGCTGCTCAGCGGGCTATAGCATCTGGATAGACTGTCATTTCCATAGAAGATCCATCTGCATCAGGAGGAGATCTACTGAGATTTACTTGTATAATAACAGGCAATTTGTGTAAGGATATTTTAAACACAGATGATATACTCACAGGTATGATAACCAAGAGCACAGATAAATAAGCCAATAAATGGTGTACGAATGGGTTCAGAGACTCGTGCTTTAGCAGAGTGATTGTATAAAGGGTGTATAGCGATACAGGATAAGATATGAAATGTGTCAAATTGGGAATGCCTGTGTCTATTCTCCCACTTGGAGAATGCTGAAAATTCCAGAAAGCGTCCTCAAGGCACTTCGCAATTTTGTGACTAACATTGCGCAAGGGCTGATTACCAAGTGAACAGTGCCCACCCTTCTCTGACTGTCCCTCTGTGCCCCATACTGCATGGGAACATGGAGGGTTTCACTTTACACCCAGACCACGCAGCAGCTGGGGCTCAGATGAATGCATTTGCTAGTCTATGCCGGCTCCCAGGGGGGTGGGGCTTCCCAACCCTTACTGCAGGAGCTCTGTAAGGGGAGAAAGGTTACATTCAGTTTACATCATAAAGGCTAGATGCACACACAGAGGCCCTAACATTCGGAGTCTGTCTGTATCAGGCTTTGTTTCTGCCCCTCTCTCTCTCTCTCTCTCTCTCCCACTCTTACACTCTTTAATACTCACACGCACGGTGACACACTCACTCACACATCATTCACTTGCTTTTCATTTTATAAAGTCAAAGCTCTCCCTCTATTTTGTCTGGTATAAAATGAAAATCCACCCTAATAAAAAATGGAGGGTCAAGGAGTGCGCGCCGTGTGGGTATGTCATTGTGGTTATACACTAGACTGCACTTACACTTTGGGTTACACTTTGGGCCACTACAGCAGATTATTTCAAATCCAGCATCATCAATCTCAACAGCAATACTTTTGTTGGCTTTTTACTGTAAGCCATTCATATTGTATATATTGTATATTGTCTAAAATGTCTTTCTCTCACTATGTAACATTGTGTCTGTTAAATATGTTATTGAATTAGCTATACCATCCTGTGATAAATTGAAAGCACCTAATTATGTAGAATCACTTTATTACAATTATGCATTTAGTACAATAAATGCACAGGAATTTGTCTTGATGTGATTGGTGCAGAGACATTGACAACTTAGATTTTCATTGTACATACAGTCAATACAAAGGGACACTATGAGCAGCAAACTATACATCTCTCTAGGTAGATCTACATGAGAACTGCTGTCCTTTCTCTTTAGACAGAGCCACTGACTCCTCCCTCAGCTGCTTCTGAAGCTGCCTCTATGCCCTGATACAAGCCCCACATACTAATCCCAGCCAATTTCTGTAACCTATTAAAACTAACAATCCATTTAAAACTGGCATTCAGCAGATTATTCATTTATGTGTTTTGCATTTCCACGTATTCGTATTCAGGGTCACAGAGGGGCTGCAGCCTAGCCCATCACAGGGCGAACACATAGACAGACAAACACACTCAGAGTCAACAATCTACCAGATTTCTACTGGAGCACCTTGTTTAAACCCACACAAACACAGAAAGAACATGCAAACTCCACCCAGAAAGGACCAGGGCTGAGACTCAAAGTATCTTCTTGCTGTGAGGTGACAGTGCAAACCACTGAGCCACCTGCAAGTTATGGGAATCATAAGGCAATCAAAGGATCACAATATCCTGCATAGCTATAATTGCCGAAGCCAGTGTAACTCACCCACAAAGTTGTCCTTGTTCAAGTCCTGATGTGTATGCCAAGTTTTGTAATGACAGTCGAAGCCAACCTTGACTGATAAGCCATTATGTGATAGAGCTCATCATATGCACCAATCCAAGTAATGAGAGTTTTGACTAATACTTTGCCAGATTAAGATATTTACATATTTACATATTTACCCTTATACATATTTACACTAATAATGATCAAAAACGCTATTACTCACATTGTTCCTTACCTGCTGCTAAATTCTCTATATTTTTGTGAATTTCAGTGCATGTGAGGGGGCATGTTTATTATCCTATTTTTGGCTATAGCAGCATCAGCCCCGGACTACACGTGGGTGTGGTTTATGCTCTGACCGCACACCACACAAAAACAACAAACTAAAAAAAACAAACCAATGAGCCCAACCGTACCATCCTTTTACTCTACTGCGCAAACTCTGGTTCCAAAAACACAACATGTCAGTGTCCAGAAATCCTCCTCCAGCAGAATTTCAATGGGTGATGTCACAGGCCATTATTTTCTACAGTTTATGTTTAGGATGTAGCATGCAATAGTGCTTTCTGATGGTGACTGGGACTTGTATATCCTCTAACTGTTGTTGCAGCTCGGGAAGCTAAAATTAACTTACAACCTAGCTGAATCTAAATCTAAATTCATAGGTGGGCTGGATCAGAATTTGTGGCAGGAGGTTTGTGGCAGGCCAGATGCAGTCAGTGGGCTTGGAATTTGACAATTATGCCTTCCAAAATGTCTTGAAAGGCATATGTGACCTTGATGGTCTCTCTATCCCTTTCACTTTGTCTCTTTCTCTCTCTATTTCTGGCTCAGTCACTGGACATTATACAACAAAGCACCATTCTCTGCATGCTCAGCAAAATAAAACCTTTACATTTTCTACTTTGCTTCCAATTCATTTTGATGGATTGTTCACTCACTATCTTCTGTGTTCAATGAATAATAAAGGGATGTGCTAAGCTTTCTCCCTATTGAATTAATCTGTTCAATCATATCATACATTTTTCTCAGATGGTATTGTAGTCCGGATTATGATACTTCCATGACACTTGTACTGATTAATTATTCATTTGATAGTAAATCCAATCTGTCCTTGCTTTTCACATCTAAGTAAAAGCTTCTTCATACAACGGGCACTAGTTATTTGGACAGTGATACAATATTTGATGATTTGGCTTCAAAATGAATACATCAATACTCGTTTTTGTAAATTATAGCTCGGTTAGCAGGTTAAAAATACTAGGTCTAAGTATAGTGCTAATGTTACTGTCGGTTGAGTATTTACTAGCGGCAATTGATTGTAATGAATATGCAGTAATAATGTAACTAAACAGTTATATAATTGAATAAAACATGTTTATTATATTATATATATTGTATATTTATATAGTGTAGATATAAGCATCTCAGTAGACATGGTCATTCTTAGGCACCAGCTGAAATCCGGATGCTCTATTATTACTAGTCTCAGTACAGCCTATTCTTGTTTGAGGCTGTGGGAGCTGCTGTCAGGCCGGTGATGTCAAAGTACTGGAAACACTGTTGCAAAGTAATCGCTGGGAAATACGGTGCAAAACCCTAAAGCAATGAGAAACCAACAATCTCGTGGATCATCAAAAGACACAGAACTACCAGGGAGCAAATGTGTTGTGCATCCAGCGTTTGTGTGTGGATAAGGCTTGGATCATTGAGGTGTGCTTTCTTTTGATGATTTGCACTGCCAGTTCACACAGCCATCATCTCTCCTGTGTTGCACCAGGCTACATGTCCTTTCCATCCTGGCGACCGGTGTGGTCTGAGTCGGACAGTGTTGTTGTGGGATTATCTCAGTCCTTTTCTGTCACTGCCTGGCACAGTTTTTAATGGTCATAAGCAGCACCAAATATCTGTGTCTAAATTAACAGATCCAGATACTCTCCAATTGTCATCAGTGCCATCAACTGTAGTATATGGTAATCAAGACACCGAAATTTATTTTTGATTTTGTAAAGCATATTTTGTATGTTTTTAGCAAGGGCAAGCTTCCAATGCAATCTTCGTCGGCTGTTGTCCTATACAAAACACAATTAAAGGTGCACAGTATTTAAATGCAGTGCCTCAGTACAAAGAATAAACATGAAAGTCAAAAAGGTTTTGAATAGACCTGTTTATAAGGTAAGACATACCCAATATCCTCAGTCTGCACATCAAACACCCCAAGTCTGAATGGGAACAGTTGTCAATCTACCTAAGATCCACATTAAGATCACCAATCTCAACTTTTCAAGGATTTTAGATCTTGGATATGGCACAAGCCTCCATCGCATTTCGCAATCACATAGTTACAACAACAAAATCCCTCATACAAGCAAAATTATTCTTAGCAGGTCTTGGAACCTAGCTGAGAATGAGGATAAGGTATGTTGTTTTCTTTGTTATGACTGTTATTATTTCAATTATTTGTAATAGGTTTGTGTGTTTTATCTCACAAAGTAAGCATAATACTAAACTAAGATAAGCTACAGTTAGATAAGCTAACGTTACTATGGTTACCATGCTATATGTTGTTCAAACTGTGTGCTAAACTGTGTATTGTAAGAGTATTTTCTGTTTTTTCTAGCTCTTACGGTGAACTTCTGTAAGATTAAAACCTTTTATGAATCATCATTCAGCTGGGGTTGCTACAATGATGGCTCTAAAGTGCAGAGGGAACACAGCACATCCATATTAGCCGATAATTAAGGCAGAGCTTCATTTATGACCAACTGTGCCGGTGAGGCTTTCCAAGGCTCATCATCAAATGCCGGCTTTAAAGCAGACAGGGAAAACACATCAGTAAAGCAAAACATGTGGTCATCCTCCAAGGTGAGGGGAGGCTGTGTATTGCCTCCACCCTGACTCAAGTTTTTACCATGGGACCCCATGGTAAAAGTCAAGTTTGGTCAAGATGTGTTAACCTCTAAAACCTCACCATGGTCAGACAAAGGAGAAGGAGAAGCGGACAGTTGTCCCTTAAGCAGCTCCTGAGCCAGTCCTGAGCCAGCTGCAATAAACACACAACTGGTGGTGAGCGTGGGCTGTTCATAAACCTGCCTGCGCAATGCCAAGGCACACCAGGAAAGAATTCTGTGTTTCTGAATGTAAGAGACTGTAGCTTAGTCCCTCTTGTTGGGGGCTTTCTCAGTCAAAGAGACATGGTAAGGCTGGTCAGCTTAGCTAAACAAGCAAGTGGAATCTATTTTTTTCCCAACACCATGTAGCAGCCAACAATATGCATCCTGCTCACACATGCAAAGTCTTTTCAATGGAGAATGCACACAGTCTGCCAAGACACAAAAGTTGCTAAAAAAGTGAATATTCATGTTTGATGAAGATGTTGTGGTTCTGGTACAGGTGGAAATGCCATAAGAATAAAGCTGTGTATCCAGAGGCCTTCCTTAAGCCCCTGAACTCTAGTTCTCCAGTGTGCAACCTCGCAACCAGCTCCCAAGTGCAGCCAGTGCACCCGGTCGTTTTGGCTGCAATTGCATCGTTTTCTGTGACCACTGCTCTCTGTTGCATCAATTCCTAACTAGCTATTAGGCTAGCTTTGGTGCTCAGTCCCTCACCAGCCACCCCTGTTTTCCCAGTCTTTTTACACAAGGAAACACAAAGCTCAAACACAACAGCTGCATGATTGGTTGGACAAAGCCTTGCTGTAGTAGAATGAACAACTTGATGGCAGGCTGCTTGCATATAGTGATGCTCAGCTGTCTCACTGTTTTTTGGTTGATTGTTGTCATGTTCCAGATGGTGGGAGGCTTTACTGATACAATAGTGTAACACTTTGTTCTTCAGTGATGAGAGTACAGAGATCTAGTTAGTACTAGATTTCAGTTCAAGTTTCATTCTCCTATGCCTGTGTTCTTTTCACTATACAGTGAAATAGACCTCCCTACAGTTACATTCTCATTTAATGTCAGTTATCTCTCGTTTATTTACTGTGAAAGGGAAGAACCTCTGTGGCAGACAAAGGGTAAAGCTGGGGCTAGATTGACATCTGATGATTGCTTTATAAGGAAATGACTATGAACTTCGACTTTGGGTTGATGTACTTATATATAGTTCTCCTTATTGATGTAATTGTTGTGCATTGCAGTGCTGCCCCTCTTGTTTTTTCTCCGTCTCTCTCATTTACTTCCTCCTCTAACCCAGGCTTATTTTAGGTGTTGTCGCTTTGAGCCTAATGAAATCAACCAAATATCACAACTGCAGGCCATGCCTTTCAGAGGGTGCATGCATTATGAGTAATTAATCTGAAAGTGCTATGATTAATCCTGCTACTTTACCCCCTGGGGCGAGATGGGATGTCTGGGTAAAATCTTCTCTCACAAATCCTCCAGAGAACAAACACATTTGGGTTTCTCAGTCCATTAAAACGCTATACACTTTTTCCTCATATACTGTGTGTGTGTGTGTGTGCGTGTCCCTTGTCTTTTGACTGTACTACAAATATATATATAGCTAGATAGATATATACAAATAGAGATAGATAGATAGATAGATAGATAGATAGATAGATAGATAGATAGATAGATAGATAGATAGGTAGATAGATAGATAGATAGATAGATAGATAGATAGATAGATAGATAGATAGATAGATAGATAGATAGATAGATAGATAGATATCTATCTATCTATCTATCTATCTATCTATCTATCTATCTATCTATGTAGTTGATCTAGTTGTACTAGTAGTAGTAGTATTAGCTTCTAGTCCTGTGCAATATTTGCCTTTCAAATTTGTTCTAATTCTGGCTTTTTGCCCACGATGATGATTTTAGGTCCCTTCAATATAATTTGTGTGGGATGCACTATGCAGATCTTGGGGGAAATGCTTTTAGCTATAATACACCATACAAATGAAACAATCAAGTTCATTCCTTTTTCAAAATTCAGATGAGCATATATCAACATATCATATAAACTCCCATATCACATGGTGAATCTCTAGTGATGTTTTAAATAAGTAAAGTATCTATTTGGCAGCTATGTGCAGTATGTCATGTTTATCCTATGCAATTTGCACAGATGTGTGTTTATAAGAAGGGCAGGGTGGGATGTCCAACTGTTAAGTCAGCAAGGACAACACAAGGTTACATTTGCCCACCACCCACCCTTTGTTGTCCTGATAGCATTGCTTTCATCATGTGGAGCAACCCTCAAGGTAAATTGATTAATGCAAGACTTACATTCTAGACAGCTCTCATAACGATATCATCACTGCCTTGGAAGATGCCTCGGAAACTGGGCTAAGTCACTGGCTATACCGCTGTCACAACATTTTACTGAACGTCTTCTAATGGAAATTAATTAACAGATACATCCAGACATTTATGAGTTAGTGTTTCACGATTAGAATTCATTGTCCTGGTTGCCTTTACATGTTAGCTGAGTAAAGTTAAGAATATCTCAGGCTTTCTCTTGACGTCATCAGAGGATTATTCTTTATGCTTGTCATTGCCTTTCCACACTGTGTAGTCATCACTGTACATGTGTATGAATGTCGTAGCCTGGCAGTGTTCTGTATCATCACTTTTTTCTATTTTGAGTTAACCTGCAAGATTTCCCGGCATTAAGAGTTACTAAGGTACCTACAGACGAGGATACGCATAAAGGATTTAATTCCCTCTGTGACTAAGATAGGCCCAGATGTGAAGGTTAAGAAGTCTTAATCTTGTTATTATTTATATGCTCATAATATCAGCAAATTTATGCCTGCGTGTTGTTAGAGCACTTGCCGTGCCAGAGTGTTATGCGTTCACCCCTCCTCTATTCTTTCTGTTCAATCAAACCAGCTCCCCTACACGCCCCACCCCCTACCCTGCTTGAGTAATGGCCTGCGTCGACTTCTTGTCACTATGAGAGGTGGTGCTGCATGGTTTGCCTCTGTCCTCCTGTTTCCACGTGTCCTTTCAACCGACCAGGCAATCCCAGCTGATATCTCTATCGACCATGATTTAGCTGATATGGCTGCAGTCCCTCTTCCTCTCCCTTTACCCTTGCTCTCCCTTTCTCTATTATTCGCTCCATCTCTGTACACCTTTACACCTCCGTTCCCCCGTCTCTGTCTCCCCTCTTCTGATAATGTGTTGATCCTCTCAAGTGTCAATATATTCCTCTTTATCTTAGCATCGCACTTCCCCACCCCAAAACCCAGCAGATCTCAAGCTGTCAGAATACCTCTGAACTCAGATCAGTCATAGCTAGGAATAAGTTCTGCATGGTTAAGCAGTATGAGAGTACTGAGCCACTGAGCTCTGTAACACAGGGGTGGCTTGTGTACTGATATGAGTGAACGCATATCATGCAGAAGGATCAGAGCAAATTGATTTGGAATGTAACAACAGCAAAGATAATTTTGACAATGCGATGAAAAGACAAGCAGGGGGTGCTTGACGGTGCTTGAGTATTTTGACTGGTGGTGTTAAATTATTCACGCGAATCAAACACCAACCAATGCTTTCTCGGCTGAAGGGGATGAGCTGTGTGTCTCTCAAACCGAGGTTTATTGGCAGCTCTTTCGACTTCTTTCATTCACATGTATTCCAACCGTTACGTCTCTATGTCACAGGAGCACGTTCACACCAACTACCCTTGTGCTCATTCTGTAAGAGCTCTGACAGCTCACCTAAATCAAGCTCCTCCTCTGCAGTACGATTCTTACTTGTTATTGCTAGGACTTGTGAGCCAGTGAACTGTGAATCTGTAGCATGTATTTATTCACACAACCCATTTTCTTGCTTCAGTATTTCCTTATGTATTTCCACTGTGGCTGCCTGTTTTCTCTCTCTCTCTCTCTCTCTCTCTCTCTCTCTCTCTCGCTCTCTTTCTTTCTGTCTCTCTCTCTCTTGCTTACCCACCCTTCCTCCCCCCTCCATACTCATTTGCTCACAGACTCTCTCTCACACACACACACAGGCACATGCTGTGCCTCGCTGGATCAGAGCCTCTGACTACAGTATGCCTTTAGAAGAGCTCCTTTATCTTGTGTTCATTAGACCTCAGCTCCAAGCCAAGGTTATTTTTGCTGGGGTCCAAGCTGTCCTAGGATTTAACCCATCCAGGATTGCTACTGCTACGACGGTGATTTTAATTAGCATAGTTTTTGCTGCAGCAGTCCAAGGCAACATCTCAGCCGTCCACACCATCTCATCTGGGGAAAATCAACTGCCCGCTTCCAGAGCCGTGCGCATGGCATTGTCACGTTGACCATCCTCAGAGACAGTGCAAACAGATCTGGAGAAGATAACAAGAGGAGATGAAGAATAAAGGAGCATTAGTGAGGGGAATGCAGCAGTAGCCTTACTGCATGAGACTGGGCAGGTGGAGCGTGAGAGGAGGATCATAGATAGAGACAGATGTCCTCCAGCTGTATTCTGGTGGAGTTTTGCCACAGCAGAGGTGGCCATTCGCTGAATTTGCTGCGTCTGTGAGAGAGTGCATGAGGAGCTGCTGAGATATAATTTATTTATTTTCTGGATTTTCTCCTTTACCGCGCTGCTGCAGATATCGCTCCCTTTCTCCCCCCTCCCTATCTCTCTGTTCTCTCCCTTCCTCTGGCTGAAGGGGAACAAAAGCGCTGGTTCCTGCATCGCCCTCCATCGCTGTATCTTCCCTTGCACTTATTTTTATCTTGTCCTTTTTTTTGCTTAATGAAATGATCTGGTTTCCCACGAAAACGTGTTATCTCTTCTACTGCGGTGGAGGAGCACTCATCTTAGTGGGCAGGCTCAGCTGCCCCCAAGCTCTACCTGTGGGCAATGGAGACTCCTATCAGAATTCTTGTCACATGAAGCTCGGTCCTGCTGCTTTTCATGCCTAAATATCATGGTTGAAAAGCATGCCTGTTTGAAATTACACGTGGATTCATCTCCATTTCTTATTTGGATGCTTATCTCTTCTGTATTTTGGATACACTCTGTTTGCTTGGAGACTCACTTTTTGAAGATTGTGCTTTGGGATGGTTTTGAACCAGGTTTTGATATTATCTTTTCTGTACATTAGACATCTTAACATATGTCAAAATGTTAACCAAAAATAGATAAGTGTGTCAATTTTGAGTTTTATCCTCATGAACAATAACTGGATTTTGTCTGCTTTCTTGAAAATCATTTTTGGTCAATTTTCTCAGAATTTCAAAGGATATTTTCCCAATCTCTGTAATTACTCAAGATAAAGGATTATGGAGGAAATGGGCCCAGGTTGTCACTGAGATGCCCTCTCGTCTTCAAGTGGGACTGAGAGAGGCCCAAACTGGGCCCTATTGCTTCTCCTGGGCCCATGTGGATCTAATATACATGGGCGGACTCCTTGTAGCCAGCCCTGTGCTAGGGCAGCGAAGCAGCTTGTCAGGCTTTAGCCTAGGCATGGGCCTAAGTTATTGTTCAAGACTAGCCTTCTGGTTTGCCTTGCTCACTGTACTTCCCATCCAGACAGGAACAGCGCGTGTGTCATCTAGTCTAAGTACCACACACCATGTCCACCATTTCCACAATAAGCATGGCACAGTTCCTATTGCCATCAACAGGATGCCCTTCCTCACCAGAGGAGGCCATGGTAAGACTCTCAACATAATGTTTGCTTTCACACTAATACATCAATTAGCTCTGATCACCCAGTGTTAAGGGTTTGGAATATTTAGGTAATTGTATGGGTACAATTATGCTATGTGCGGTGTAGGGCTCATTACTCAAAAAATTTAATATATTTGTCTTTACTCGTTACTCATTTTAAAAGTAATAATATTAGTTTACTTATTAGTCCCTTCTTGTTATATTACTTTTCAGTTACTCCCCTGAAATAAAAATGATTCCTCTTGCCTTCAATATACCTCGCCTATGCACCTCCGTGACTGATAACAAAATACTGCAACTTAGTTTTTAGTACCTGCCATAGTTTACAATTGCCAATGATGTTTTTGTAATGTTTCGTTCTTGACAAAATCAAAGTTATGGGAATACTTGCAGCCACTGAATGTAAACATATTCATCCTTAATCCAAGCTAGCTAGCTAGCGCAGCATGTGGCACGGGTTGTGTCCTTTAGTTATGACAAAAATGAAACGTGATATGAAGGGGTGATAAGAAAAGTATGTTGTAATGGTTTATTTCTCTGATTGGTAACTGTAGTATTATTAGTGAAATGTAACTATTAATTTGTTACACTACTCGTTATTGAGGAAAGTAATAATATTACTGATGTGGTATTGGTGTTGGTAGCTAGGGCGTGGTAGTGCTGATAAGGGTGTAGTTACCCCTATGTTTATTTTTTTTATTTATTGTGGCAGAGCGGTGGCTTTCTTGTGACACGGCATAATGCCTCAATAACTCTGGATGAGCTGCAGTTTCTTTGCATCATTGAACTCCTTCATCTCCCCATCAGTCTTGGTTGCCCTTCCCCCGTGTTGTTGTCAGGGTGCTACAGGATTGCTAAGACTGTATATGTTAGCAACATTGAAACTACATTTCACTGTGCTGTGCTGAATCATTATCAAAACTTCCATTCTCTTTTTTTGTGAGGTTCTTGTCTGCTTATGCAACATCATGCACTCACTATAATGGAGCTTGTTCTGTGTCCATCAGAAGGTGATTGCTGCGCTATAATTTGTGGCATACAAAAACATGCTCAAAGATCTGGTGATTATGGGTAGCTACATAGTTTAAGTGAGCAATGAGACTATGAGACTATGAGACTATGAGACTATGAGACTAGTCTATTTGGACTTTGTCTTAGGTTTCCCGTGGATAATTCAGAAAAGAATAATCATCACAGCAGCAGTCTTTATAATATTATAACAGATTTTGATATTCTCTTCTATATTCTGTGATTAAAAATACAGTATTAACCTACACTCAGTTGTGGCTTAACTAACAATCTATAGTAAATTTGCTCTACCACTTGAATTGGCTCTTTCAACACCCTGACACCAGAATCAGCACTCCCTTTTATATTGCACTTAATTTCTGTATTTCTTGTATTGACTATCTAAGACTCAATACAAGTCAATACAAATACATGTATTTGTAGTGTTTTTATCTCACAATAGCAGTTTTGAAAGTTGTAAAGGAGCTAAAAATGCAGTGAATTACATCTGCACTGTTACAGCCATATCATTCTAGACCCTGCCTGGAATGATACCACAGCCTCTGATCAAACAGGCCAGTAAAGATAGTTACACCAAAGCACTCACATTTTCAACTACCAATTTCAATTTATTCAATTACTTTTTTGTAGATATCGTATCTCTTGTTCTATAGCATATGCTACAGAACAAAAAAATCAATACAGTACAACCTAAATAATACAGAATGAAGTAATTATTCCAAATCCACAAGAGAAAATCCTGTGTGTCGGTGTTTGTGTGTGTGTGTGTGTGTGTGTGTGTGTGTGTGTGTGTGTGTGTGTGTGTGTGTGGTGTGTGTGTGGTGTGTGTGTGTGTGTCAAGACTAGCCAAACACTTCTGGGTGCCCCAGGGCTATGACTATTTATAGGCCTCCTGCCTTGCTGCAGTGTCTCACACTCCTCATCCTAAACACAGGATAGTGCATGTTTTGTTACAGTATACAAGTTACAGTATGTGGTAAGCCCTCACACACAGGCAGACAACCTGCTCGTGCTGCAAAGTTTATAGCAATGGAAATGCATTTGTTGAGTAATTACTGATGTAGTGACGCTTGCACCAAAAGGTTGGAATTGTCCATCCCAACCTTCAAGAGGCCATACAACCAGTAGTTGTGGTTGTGGCCATTAGTTGGTGCATCAGAATATTAAGTGCATTTCTTTGTTTTCTTCTTCTGTCGTACCACAGCAGATAGAAAAGAACATTAACACCTTGCCAATCAAAAGGCCCCTAATTCATATTTACAGTTGGATGGAAACTGGATGGAAATAGCCGTGTTATTTTCTCTACAGCTTTTTATCCAATAACACATCTGATATAGCCATTGTAGGAACTTCTGAACTGCCCAGATGGTGAAATAAATTCCAGATTGTACTACTAACCACAGAAAATGAGGTTACAATTATCACAACAACCTGCAGCAGGTTTACAGTGTCTTCGCTGGCTTTCTGCTAAACAGGTTAAAATGAATAGGTTACTATGAATAGGGAATTTATGTTTTCATGTGCCAAATTTAAAACAGAATAGCGAACATGAGTATAAACACATTGACTGAGAGATTTCTCATATCAGGGGAAGCCCCATCCCAACTTCAGACATATTTATGTAACTAACATGCTTATTCCCTTCTTCAATTCATACTCAGACCCTGTAGTGCCTTGATAACACAACATTGATTTCTGTTTTGTATAAGCACCTTGTACTAGTGAGTGTGTTTATTTGCTGGAATGTTATTTCAAAGTAGGTTTTCTGCCTGTTGGTGCTCTTGTTCCAGCATTAATGCATTGTTTTGTTGAGCTAATCTGCTAACCACTACATTGGCTGGCATGTCTCCTCGCCAGAAGAGAGCTAGCATAGCCGAACCTCAGTAGCAAAGACCCACACCTTTTTTCAAATGTAATGCAGGAAATGTTGCCCTGTAGCTGACCCTGCATCCTGTTCCCACTGCACCCATGTGCTAGACATCACTCAGGGAGAATCTACTGCAGCTCATTCTCTGAGCCCCCATGTTTGTGGAAGGCTTGTCTGGACAAGCAAGCTCAACAGAACAGTTGCTACTGCTGCTAGAGAGCTATCTCATTTGGGGGAAATGGCTTAGTGAACCCTTTCAATGATAATATTTATGAGCGCCATTCAATATTGGAAAAATGAATTTAAGAGAGAATACTTATTATCCTTAGATCAATGCATCAGTGTAAAGAATTGCTTGCCCAGTGTCTCACCACAGTCACACATTATCTGCTTTTGTTTGTGTTTTTATATATTTTTTATTTTGTCACAGGAGCTGTAGAAAGGCAAACCACAGGGGCAGGGGCATCAAAAGGTCTATCAGAGAGTGCTCAATTTTCTCCAGGTCACATATTACATTACCCTCAAGAATGACAATGATACACACACAAACACACACTAACACAGACTTAGGTTTGTGTATTGTCCAGGTACTGCTTGTGAATACCTTTTCATTTCTAACTTCTGTTCTAAAATTATTAGAACACTTGGCATACATTTAAGAGGTTTCAGTTGTTTTTGTTCAATTGGCCATTAAAATACCCATAAAACGAATGAAATACTGTATATACAAAGTCATCATTATGCTCTATAAACCATAGAATAGAGCCATCATAAGGAGATTTACGTCATTTTCCTTACAAAAAACAAGCTAGGCCTATTTCACTGTCAATGTCACACAATCATGTTCCTTCACAGAAGAAGCCAAATTACTTGTGTAATCATTGTCAGGTGTGATTGTGGTTAAATTGATGGTGATGCAAGAGTCTTAGGACACAGCTGTGTGATTCTTTTGAATTGCTGCAAAAGGTGGACATACCAAATATTCAAGTTAAAAGTGGATAAAAACAGTAGGACTCACTTCATCTGATATTTGTTGTGCTCAGAGCAACCATCTGCATGTTTCATGAACATTATGAAATGAAATCATGTTTTGGAGGCAAGAAAAGGTCAATATTTTCAGATCTGTCAGGTGTTCTAATAATTTTGGCCACCACTGTATATCTCATCATTGTTCTTCTGTAACAGGTTGAATGAAATGCGCATTTGCAGTAATAGATTAGATTGGTAATTGGATTGGAACAAAATAAATGTAATGGCTGTTGTTTTAGCCAAATAATGGTATCGAACATACAACGTATTTGAATTGCTAAAGTGCTATCAATACAATGGCAGTGGGTTTAATGTTTTGTTTCTTTTCAGTAAGGATGTGAATGATGTGGACATAAAGATATTCATGGATTTTTGGAATATTAGAAATAATGAGGCAGTCCTCCAATTTCAGTCATTAAATATTGTGTTCAGTAGGTCATATTAAATATTTAATTATCTTTAATAGTGATTGCTTGTGTGCTTGCAATAGATTCTGAATGTTATATTTTTCTCATGTGAATTGCCAAAGACACATTGTACATTCAGGCACCAAAGCCTTCAGTCTGGTTGCAGTGTATTAGAACAGTGTACCATGAGATAGTTACACTGACTAGTATGAAATTAAAGAAAAGCATGGACAGCTATTCATACACAATATTTGAAACAGGCATCTGTTTGAAAGACCTCTACAGTGGAAAGTTTACAGTAAAAGCCTTTAGGATGAACTTGAGGTTTATTACATAGAACAAAGTCAGCTCAGGAAAGAAGGATATTCTTAGAGGTGTGAGGGTGTGTTTAGTGTTTATCTTGTTGTTTATATTTTGGATCTATTTTTGTCCAGAGAGGTAGTAATATCTTATATTAAAGCTGAACTAGGCAACAGTTGTTGTTATGTCTGATAAGATATGTCTGTCTTAGCCTAAATAACAAAGTTAGGTGATAACAGGGAAGAGGTTGCTATCCTACTTAAATGAGTCTCCGTAGATTCACCAAAATGGCCCAACAAGAAGTGACAAATCAAATTAGTACAAATCACAATGTACCTCTGTATTTACTGCGTTTACACACATACAGTATTAGGCATTAGCCACTTCATTTAATATAAAGTGGGACCACATTATCTTTCCTCTTAAAACTCTGACCTGACCGGAATGCAATAGATTAGTAATTTACTGTTTTGGACCTTGTTTAAAGTGTTTTATTTATTGCTTTCTGCTTAGTTGGATCCCCAGTAGTTATTACCAAGGTAACAGCTATTATTTCTGGGAATCCACAAAAACAAAAATAGAAACAATATGAGAAAGGTACATTCATTTGATCGTTCATTAAATGCCCCTTTTGAATGCAGGCTGTTCACATACTGTTGTATAATTGGGTTTTGTAGAATTTTGACATATATGGACAGGCTCTGTTAGTTGTAAGGTTGTGGTTAGTACCTTGTAATACCACAGGATTGAGCACTGCTCCCTTGTACAGACCAGCTTAGTTTATTAACTCCGTGAATTGTAATTTATTATTTTGTGTCTCACTGAATCACTCTCTATTGCTGTTAGTAAGAAAACACTTGATTTACTTAGATTCTGTGTCTCTTCACAAAGGGTTTGTTTGAATGTTAGATTTAATTCATTAGAATGATTCAATTTATTTGAATTACTAAAAAAAATATATTCGCTGAATTAGGTATATGATGCAGTTTACTAATTCAAAACAATTTTGAGGATATAATCTCTCAGGCTTTAGGCTGTACTTTTTTTCATTTTCATAATTTCACTGAGCTGTATTTAATAGTACACGGGAGAGGTGTGCTCCAGATGATATCATTCAGAGGAAAAATCTCTGAATAACTTTGCTCACAATTGTGGGATTTGTGTGAGATAATACTGAGCAGTGTCTCTGTTCCTCTACACAGCATAATCAGTATTTCTCTACAATCTTTGCCCCAACAACACACTGCACCTTGCTTGGGACCTTTTGTCATTCTACTTCAGCAGTCACCGCTGGGTCATTTGTAATTGTTTAGATACATACTGTTTATTTTCCCGGAAAAAAATTATTAAAAAAAAAGAATAGCCCCCTGCCCATATACAATCATACATGTAGTCAAGTGCACACCAGTATTCTCTCTTCCAATGGATTTCATAATCACCAGAAATGGTGTAATGTTTTAAATAGCAACAAGAGTGTGAGACATTCACTGTTTGTTCTACTTCTTTGTATTTATAATGTCTCATTTGATATTAGCAGTTGCCAACATTTGTATGATTCATGAATATTTGCGAGCCTCTTTGTCAAAAGTCATGATTAGTAACAGTATGGGAGCGTATGCTCAACCTCTCCAAGGTCTCCAAGGTTGTACCTAACACACTCGACTCTGCAAGGCCAGAGGAATTCTCTGATTCTCTATGACAGCAAGCTCAGTGGTTACATTTCACGTCTTTCCCATCTAAAGCTGTTACATGTGATGCAAATAAACACAAACATGTCAGTATATTTTGCAAGTCTTATGAGCATGTTGCCTAGCCTCTTGTGCACTCAGCTGGTTGTAGGAGGACAACAGGAAGTGATGTTACAATGTCATTGTTGTGTCCATCCATGACGTGACATCCACCACAGTCACATTATAGGAATTTGCAGGGGACACTCATCGACACAAATATAGATATTCGGTATAAAGTAGATAAATCTGCATTAACCTATTTTAGGAATCTATTAACCTCTGTAACCAGCTAAACCAACAAAAGGTTTTCATATTCTTAAAATGTAATTTTTACAGGGCATCTTTCCTGTCTCTGTCTCCACTGTCAACTCTCCAAGTAACGGCAAAACATGCCAAAAAAAAGAAACTTTTACAGTTAATACGCTATTACACAACCTATGTAATATTCATGGATAATATAGTAACCAAGCACCAGGACTATTACAATCCCTGTGTACCAATTTAATTAATTTTCAAGGTTTTCCCCCAATAAATATGTGATATAGATTATTTTTCAGTTGAGAATCTCCAAGGGAAAATCTCTTCCTCTAGCAATGATACGTATGTATGACCATGAGAAAACAGAGCACTCCCACAGGATGGGTAGTTATGCTTGGCAAAAGGGAGCTGCTAAAAAAATCAGGAGAGGAGCACTGCATGGTTTATACTGGCAATCTTAACAGGACTGATTTACTATCTACTACATTATTTATCTGAGGCAAGTCTGCCACAGAGAGAAAACCAGAGATAGAAAGAGACAGAATAGAGGCAGAAAGGAGTAATGAAATGTCGTAATGTTATACCTATTGCAGTTACTGCAATACATTACATACAGTCCATGTGTTCTTAGTCTTAGCTTCCCATATTTCATGCTGCATATTGCTATGCTTATGTTCCCATTGCAGTATATAAAAGAATGTTCTAGTGAGGTGTTTCTTTTTTGACCAAGAAAGACCTTTTCCTTCTTTTTACATTGAAAGATATAATTTTGCCACTCTTTAATTGTGACACTGACTTGGCATGAATTACTAGTAATTTTCAATTTTCTATTAATTTCATTGTTACTTATCACATTAGTGGATGAATGTAATGAGACCAGAGTTTTAGGGATCCAAGGTTGGGTCGCAGATGACATGAGATATTATTCTAATAATTTGGTAGCTAAAGCTCCTTGTTATGCTGTGGCACTTCACGACTTGCTTGCTTGTTTGTTTAGTTTCACTGTGGTTAGACAAGAATGAATGATAAATTATCAGATGTACAGATACATTACAGAGGTATTTACATGTAGAAGTAATTACGTTAAGGAAAAGGGTTTAAAAAGTAATTACAGAACATTGTGGGAAAAGCCTAAAGGTCTACTTATAATCTCCTCAAATGGGATGAAAATTGATTTCATTGAACGGACTGTGAGACTAGATGTAGATAAAACAGCTACTGAAAGGAAAGAGACAATAAAACCCACTCATTGAAACTCCTTGATGTAATTGCTGCCATTGACTCACAATTGACTACAAATCCCAGACATTAATTAAGATTACCTCAAGAAGGAATAATCTGGGCAGAAACAAACAGCAGCAGGAATTAAACCGAGGGAAATGCACTGCATCTTTAATTAAATGCAATCAAGAAGTGTTTTCAAGTGTTAGGACCAGGTGTTTACTGTTAAACAAGTTCCTGTTCCTTTACACCACATTCAGGGGAGCAGAGTCTCATCTCATCTCTTCAACAACCACTTCATATCCCCCTCTCCCCTTTTATAAAGGTTACTTAAATTCACATTAATAAAATAAAACTGTGTAGCTCTGATATTGGTGTCTTGTCACAAAAATGAAAGAAGTTTATGTACAGATAGTAATCGCTTTTGGTTTGATGATAATTTCTGAGAGAGGTAACTATTTACCGAAGGAAATGAAAGTTGAAATTAGTAAAGGCTTGTACACTAGAGTATAAATGCAAATGTTACTATTGATCAAGCCAAGAAATTTATATTATTTCACATCATGAAGAGGTGTCTAGTTTACTCGCTGATGAGCAAATGGATTTTAGAAAGCAAGAGTCTGTGTTGATCATATTTTCTCAGTTATTGAAATTTGAGCAAGACTTGCAAATGATAAAACTCAACATTCATGTGTTTCATTGATCTCAGGGAAGCAGCAGTCCTTACACAGAATACAGATTAATAACTTGCATTGTAAATGCACAGTTTTATGCAGCCACTTTTGCTCTGCCATGGAGCTGCTATATGCAGGCGAGTGAATTTAAATCAGGATGGTTTCCACAGTGTCTGATGTGAAGCCAGGACTTGCACTTTCTCAAACACTGCTTTCACTTGACATTAATGACTTTTCATATCAAAGTCTCTAATTTGGGAATAAAGTAGTTGATATTATCATATGTATCCTGCATATCCTAGTGATGTAATCTAATTGGCTGAGTCTGAAGAAGGTCTACAAAAGAGCACAAAACAGACATGAAAAACATGGAAATGGCGGCACTCCACCACAGCCTTCCTCAGAGTTTCATAAGCTCCTCAAGCAAGTATTTTTCTGTACAATTCAAAGCAATCACATAATGAAACAGTAAACCTACACATGTAGCTTACATATCAGCAACAGCATCAATACAAGCTCCAAACAGGTAAACAACGCTGGGCACCCAAGCAAAAAGTAGATAGCACATATAAATAGGTAGATAAATGCTGTGGTTGGATGGTATTAAAGATAGAGATAAAGACACTAGGATAAACGATATACTCATGAAAATGAACAGCACTGTTATGTTCTTAAGAGTATATGTGCCTTGTCTTGATTTAAAGAATTAGAAAACCACACATATGCAGTATACACACACAGTTATACAAGCCATGTGTGTATCGCATTTAGATTATGCTGCTGGTCTGGGGAGCTCAGCGAAATAATAACTATAATAACAATACACATAATAACTAACTAACTAATAATAACTAACGCAATTCAGTGTAGGGCAAAGCCATTCCTTCATTTTTGGGAGTCCATCATATCACACTGAATCTCACTGTTTGTGGTGATGTGGTATGAGAGCTCTGTGGAATCATAAGAAATGAGAAATGCTAGTGTGACGCTCAACTGTTGTCATGAGTTTACATCTGAGGACGTAAAGCGGATACCTCACTTAACTGTAATTTAAGAGTGAAACAGACCTCTCTGATAATTCTCTCTCTCTTTCTGCCTTAATGTCTCTCAGTCAGTCTCCTGATGTTTACCTTTCTGTCCCTATTCCTAGCTGGGACCACATATATCTTTGGGAGAGGAGGGGCTCTCATCACATACACCTGGGCCCCCAATGAACGGCCGAGCACCCGAGCAGACCGGCTAGCCGTGGGGTTCAGCACTCAGCAGAAGGACGCCATCTTGGTGCGAGTGGAGAGCACCCATGGTCTTGGAGACTATCTTCAGCTGCACATAGTAAGGAGGGGAAGCAGATTTGGGGCTTTGAGGCAGGGGTCATGACCCGAAACTAGAGGTCAAGGCAAATCTGTAAAGAAAGATTTTAGGCTACATAGACAATAAATGGGAGAATGATCAGACTGACAGAATGTTTGAACTTTTATGCCCAATTTGTTATTCTCAATTTTTTTCTCATACCCTGGGCAGGCACAGGAGCCAAATTGTTTTTGCTATTGCTAACAAACTGAACTGGGTAGACCACAGGGGTTCCTCTAATATTCTGTATTCATCAGCCCAAATTCACTTCTTTTGAACATGTGAGAACATTCATTCTCTATGGAATGAGCCACAAAATGCTGCTATTGCTGCTTTGTCCATATAATCACTTGCTTTTGAGCTGTTTACTTATTCTCTGTGAGTGTGCACTTTTGTAAGCATGATTTTAATTCTTGTAAATACATCAAAAACATCCAAATCCCAAAATCTGAGAGATCTGAAAAAGAGCCCAAAAATCAGTGCAGAGGGGGCAGCTTACTGAAGTCTAAATTAGTCTAATTTAGTCCAATTTAGTGCACTCTGGAAACAAAAGATAGCAAACATTTTGATTATTGTTTACAACTTTTCATATCATGCCTAACACCAGTGATTTACATGTGACTAATATTTTACAGTGTTTGGAAGTAAATGGCTGGTGACTAATGCTCCAAGCACATTGCAACTTTGTTTTTAGGGTGGTTGGAAAAGTCAAAACTCACACTTACATGATTGAAAGAGTAGCTTTTATTTAATGTATTTATTTTAATTTAAGATGGCTCTTTAGCAGAGAGTGGTCTAGAACAGGTGAGATACCATACCAGCATTTCCAGTAACAATCATGCAAACCTCAGTTAGTCATTTGAGGAAGCCATGACATATGGAATTCATATCACAGTTAAGGTGCGTTATATAATAACCAGCTGAGCTGTGATCCATCCATCCATTATCTATCACCGCTTATCCTGTTCAGGGTCGCTGGAGCCTATCCCAGCCGACATTGGGCGCAAGGCAGGGTACACCCTGGACAGGTCACCAGTCCATCACAGGGCCAACACATAGAGACAAACAACCACTCACACTCACATTGATACCTACGGGCAATTTTTTTTTAGAGTCACCAATTATCCTAAGCCGCATGTTTTTGGACTGTGGGAGGAAGCCAGAGAACCCGGAGGGAACCCACGCAGGCACAGGGAGAACATGCAAACTCCACACAGAAAGGCGACAGTGCTAACCACTACACCACCGTGCCTGAGCTGTGATATAAATTCCATATATCATGACCTGGAGTGGGTCATAGCATTTAGAAAATGGATTCTAAATCATCTCCATATATTACGATACATTTTCATCTTTCATCTTATATCTTATATTTTACTTTACTTTACAAAAATGCCATTTTGTGGCAAAGTAGTCTGAAGCAACAGCCAATGTTAATCTCCAACCTGCATAGTTTGTTGCAGTTTTGTTTTTTTCCATTAGGCGAATATTTACAGCAAAGTAATATGGAATGACAAACAGACCATCGCCATGGTCAGCGTGGTATATAGGACATATTGGCTTATCGACCAATCAGAGGACTTGATTTTATAAAGCTGATTCAATTCACCAATTAATGCCATTTGAGTCCTACTTCTATATGTGAAAATGCAGAAGGTAGATCACAGGTAAGTATATTGAGAGTTCTCTGGTGATACGCCTTCTAAACACATGTGACTGTTGGTGGAACCAAGCGACTCCTCAGCAGCTGCCAGCAACTGTGTCCCTTCTCAAGGGAAATCAACCTTTTTAGTAGTGTGTAGACCCAGGACAGATGTGCTATGATGAAAACCAGAAGGGATAACTGTCAAACAGCTGTGATTGGTGAAATAATTAAAACCACACCTGTTTTCAAAACATCGGACTATAACCAGCAATGGAGTCTTAGGCTTTGTCTTTTCTCCTCAATTATAACTGCTGTATGTTGAAGGGCCTGCTATGACAGAACTATTGGCTGTCCCAATAAACCTTTGACCTTTTTCTGAAACAGCTTCAATAATTAAAAATAGAAAAGCATTTCGGCAACATTATTTAATAGAATTGGTGTTTGGCCTATGGGTAACCTTACAGGTGCCGTATTGGGCTTTTTTCATATAATATTCATGTAATATACATAGATTCTAAGCTGCTAATATCGCTAATATCCAACTTGTACTAAACCTCTTCGTGACTAAATACCGAGCTGTATTATGACACTAATAACAGATACTGAACCATCAGATGCCATTGTTTCTAGTATTAGTATTAGTATTAGTATTAGGGGTGCTGTCATTAAAGCATGTAAAGATAGAGAAAAGCATATATTCTATCATAGAAATTAAAAGTAGAAAGCAGAAAAACAAAACAGAAATGGTTTCTTTTTTTTTTAAATGCATCCTCTATTGCAGAAATAGAGATGAGATTTCCAGATGATATTGCTGACCTTTTACTGTTGTTAATGCTTTGATGGTGTGTTATTCTGGGATGCAAGTCATTTGGTAATGGCGATGAATTAATGGTGTGATTATACCCATTTGCTACTCATTTACAGTATCAGCAAGTCTAATCAAAAATTGTCCCTTGTATTCACATGTTCACACGTGTTTTATGTAACCAACTGTTCAAAACAGGGAAGCTAAGGTAACGGCACATCTTTCACAACATCAAACACGTTCGTATTCAAACCCAATAACACAATAGCATACAGCCAAAAATGTGCCTCTCCTAGTCAGCGTTATTTAGCACAACACTATGTAATGTAACTATACATATCAGTTACTAGACAGGCTTGGCAAACTGAATATTCCCCCTAGCCTTGCTGAACTGTTATTTCAAACTATAAATTGTATTGAAAAAAATTAAATTGTGAAACTGGCCTTGCCAGCCATAGACTGTTGCTAATAAATGCAAAGACTGCTGCCTGCATGCGCAGTCAGCTGGAAAGATTTTTGCCAGCATCTGCCAAGTCCCCTGCACCCTGACAGACTGCTGCCTTTGATGCCTTATTGCTGTTTAGTGCAGGGTGGGGTGGAGGGGAATCCAAAGGAGTTTGGAGGGATGATTAGTTGCCTTTTTCTGGTTTGTATGAGCTTCGTAAACTCAAACTCATAATTTTCTTGACACCGAGGTCACCAAAATTGATAATTTTCATAATTACCATAGTATAATTCAAAGTATGTTCACTTTTTCCTACTTCTTCTACTTGCCTACATTTATACAGTGAGATTCTGAAAAACTAGGTAAAGACAAGGAGTAGCAGTGCACTGGTCAGAACAATACTGGCCTCAAGGGAGAGTTGAAAATAGTAAAGGAATCAAATGATATATGAGTTTTATGTACTACTGGGATTTGGGGTTTCAAACAGTGCAAGGAAATCTTGTAAAGATTCACTTAAGGATTTTCAGATGAACTGCAACAGAACAGAATTCACTTATTATGAACTAGATATAGGATATTGAGCTTTCTATTCAAGACTACATTATGATGAATAAACTATATAGTTTATTATAAGTATTTTAACTATATATAACTATAAGTATTTTAGGAATTCATTTAATCTCAAGGGTATAAATAATGGCGTGAAATCTGACAAAATTCTGCCTTAAGAAACAACCTTAATGGTTATAAATGCAAGGAGCTTGGAGGGATGATATAGAACATGAAACCATTTTTCATGTCAAGTATAATAGCTCTAATAAATCATACTCAAGGGTTGTTGCCATAGTACTTAATTCAGACATAATTCACTCACTTTACTCTCAACAATAAAATGAGTTGAAACATCAAGGTAAAATGTGACATTACCACTGGATTTGCATCTAACTTAGAAAAGATGGAGCCTTTACAGCCAGAAAAGTGACACCTGGTATTATCACACAGTAAGATGGTGCATTAAAACAGCAACTCCAAACATTACTCCATACAGAATAAAATAAACGTTACTTACTGAGAGCACATTTGACAGATGGATGCTGCATTAAAATGGTCATACGGTTAACAAGCAGCATCTGATTGCCAGCGCCTGGAACTGTCAGACTCTAAAATGGTACAGAAGAGCAATAGTTTCACAGCACAGTTTCATTACGCTGCACAGAAGAAAACAACCTTACCATATTCACCGAGAGTGCATTAGTACATTATGCTCATGTTTTTTTAATGAGTGAATATAAGAATATAACAAATTTGAACAAATATGAACAAAAACAGGAGAATTCGCAGGGCTGGATCGGGACAATTAGCAATGTGGAAGAAACAACACTCCATACCAGTTTTATACTACTAGATGAAGATATTAATTTATATAATGGTGGGCTTGGGATGGGCCTCGGGCCGCCCATGAGTTGATTTTGATGTATTTTGATAGTGCACACACATTTTAGTCTAAAATTATTTTCAGGAGTGGAATTAAGCTGCCCTTACTTAAAGGATATTCTGCTCCATTTGTGAGAATGATGTTAATAAAAAATCATTACACAAAGCAAATGTGTATATTCTAACAAGGTGAGACAGAGAGGCAAGAGCTTGACCCTCGCTCTCCATGTGCATGTTTGGTGAATGAATATTATATGAAAGCTAACCAAAAAAAGAATGCATCTTACAGGGATACTAACATATCTACATATTTTTGAGCAATTGCAAATTTAATTTAAAGTTTTTTATTGTATTGCTCTATCACATTGTGTATTTGTATGGGATTCATTTAGCATAGTGGAAGTGGAAGTCAGACTACCCTTCACTTGTAATTTTCAGCTGTGATACTGAGTCTGCATTCCTTCCGTTGTATGGTGGCATTTTCATGGCAAAACTCACGAGAATAGGTGAGAACCTGCATGTGAGTAAGAGGACTGCCCACGCAAGGAAATAGCAAGGAAATGATATGCCCTTATTGTAGTTAGAGAGCTTCCAAACTTAGGTAGAAAGTAGAGATGGTTGTCCACAATAGTGGTGAGAAAAGAGGATATTATCTCTATTTTTATTTTTTCTAGGTTCATTTATATGGGTCAGCCACACACATATGATTAGTATGATTGATGATGTAACCAACAGAATATCATTCTCTGCTTTGCCATTGCAAGTAACAGTACAAGCCCCATGATAGCTGGCTGTGAGGAGAGGATCTGAGGTAGACAGAGAGGGACAGTTGGGTGGCAACAAACTGAGACAGCCAGTTATGCTTAAGAACTTAAGGTTTTAGATTCTGCAAAGCAAATATCTTGATTTTCAGGTTGTTGTTCTTGTAATCATTGTGGTCTAATCAATATTATTTTCCTCTAAAATGCGTCTGCGTAGCTGAGGGTTGCCTGGATTGCCTTGAATTGAGAATTGAGATATCTCACACTCTGAGCTCCAGTGAGGAGCTCAGATACTCCAAGGAAATGCCTCCAACAGAGCTAATGTCCTTGTCACAACAGCTAAGTGGGAGACTGGGTTGCTTTTCATGACAGAATCTGCCAGACTAGCTTAATACCCAAACACATGGGCATTATGTAAACAAAAGCTTGGCCTTACAGTTTTCTTTTTCCAAGATGCTACTAGAACTGGAGTGGAGTGGGGCTGCTCTGTCAGCAGGTGTTTTGGTGTTGCTTCTGCAATCTGCTACAAGACTGCGTTATCAAAATAGGAGAAGCCCTTCTTTCTTTCATGCAGTAGGAGGCCCTATGGCATGCTCTGCTCTTCTGGCCATGGACATGTTAATGGTTGTCCAGAGCACATGGACTACATTTGACTCAAGGCCACAGTACCCTATAGCTCCCTGATGAATACTAGTCAGTATACTTCATAGGAAGAGTAATTAAGCCATGTGCAGAAATATGAAAAGCGTATATGAACAAGGTGACTTTCTGATTTCTCAACATAGCTTTGAATAATGGAAAATGTCTTGGGAGTTGTTTCAGAATAAGCTCTAACAACACCCGGCTGATTCCCGGTGCCCAGACAGTGGCTTTGATAAGCTCACAGGTTGAAGAGAGAGGGTTAGTGTTGAGTGGATGGATAATTTGCATGAAAGGGATTCATCTTCTTGTTGACTCATATGAATTTGATTATCCAGCTGTAGCTCATGCATCATAAATCAGGAGCAGATTAACTAGTCACACAGTTGCTAATTCCTGGAGTCATGACAAATTCAAGTGATTGCTGTATTCAAAGAGATCACAATCTGAAGATGCCATAGGTCTGCTGCCCTACAATGTGAAGGCACTGTTTGGAGATAGACCTTCTTTATACAAGACAAGTTAAATGGTGTTTTCTCTAGCTTCGATGATTAATGGCACATCCCAGGTCTCTGAGAGCAGTGATGGTGCCATCGTTAACACCTTAACACCTACCATGTCAGCCTGAATAATAGTGCAGTAGGATTTTATAGACAATGATTAGGGATGAGAGCAAAGCTCTGCGACAGCTTTTACACCGTTCAGCAGCAGCCACCATAACAGCAGGAAAGACATGTTTCTGTCTACATGATTGAATTTCAATAGTGTACTATTGCAAGTATGAGAGGACATTAGCAACCAGTTACATGAAATTGCTCACATCAGAGAATATGCTGTGGAGGTAATTTTTCTTTCAGTCAGTACAGTTGTTACAATGCATAGCTACAGGGGATTGACCATGCAATGCAGGAGCAGTGTTGAAGACCTTTCCAATCGTGTCTGTAAGACCAATAAATATTGTGCACATAGGGCAGTGGGTCTCAACAAAAAATAAAAAATTACACCAGTTGATTTCACAGATTAGTTCTTAGTCCCCTTTCTGGTTGAAAGTGTGCTACAGGGCCTGAGAGTGGCCATCCTATAGGGAGAAAGTGTATTTCATGGTAATGAAGCATTAACTTGTGCGCACGACATGCTGTCTTGTGCATTAATATTGATGAATGCACATGGTATATAAAACATGCACTTCAGTTGCACAAAAAGCATTCAGATAGATGTAATACAAGCAATACATGCACACAGAATAGAACCAGTGCAACCACACCAATCAGTTTCAAAGATGTGGTGTTGGAGAGCTCTTAGTAACTGACCAACTTTAAAATCTATAAAATCCCTCAAGTATGGTACGGTATAGCCCATTAGCTCTCAGTATCCTTACTTGTTATGGCAAGTGTGTGAAATCACTTTGAAACTTGCTAAATAAGCTAAATGAAGCACAAACTCTAAAAAAATGTGCACATGCAATACCTTCTGTGACCTTGATATAATAAAATGTGGCCTCAGGCTGTGTAGGAACCCCTCCCCTATATGTTTGTGTAAAATAATAGTGCAAGAGTGTGAAGAGTGTGATAACCAGACTTACTGTTCAAATACTATCAAGAAATGTATAAATAGAGCTTAGAATTGTTAACTGCTTGTTAAATGAACACAAAAAATACTATTTTGATTTGGTTAGCTGACCCACACTGACTCGTTATTTCTTATTTTATATTTTATCTTATCTTATATTATCTGTGGTCTTATCTTATATGTAAAGGTTATTGCAGCCTAAAAATGTGTTGGTGGAGTCACTGGAGGTGGACATAGTAGTCCTGTGTACGGTAGTTTTGTATGCAAGGCAGCAAATGTACAAATGCCAGGCAGGCACGGAGACCCCACACAGTTTGCTTCAAATGCTTCTTATTAGTGCCACCCAAAGGATGGCTTAGGAAGCAGCTTCGACCTTTAAAGAAGGTTGGCAGGAGCAAGGAGAAGCAGACAGTGAGAGGAGTTGGTCAACCAAAAGAGAAACAGCAGGATCCTGTCAACAGTGATCCACATCAGTGAACCTGAGCTGGCTGCTGAGGGAAATAGTGCTGAACCCTAAAGAAAGAACTAAACATACTGCCCATGTCGCAAAGGATATATTGTTGTTGCTTAGTGTCTATCTCTACAGCCCTGTAGGAACCAAAAAGTAGTAAATCTCTCTTTCACGGCCTACTGTATCTGTTCTACACTCAACATCGTATTAATTCTTTATCTTTGACCTGCAGGATCAAGGAAAAATTGGCGTTATCTTCAATGTGGGGACAGATGACATTACCATCGATGAACCTGCTGTCATAGTAAATGACGGCAAGTACCATGTTGTACGCTTCACACGCAGTGGTGGCAATGCCACTCTCCAGGTGGACAACCAGCCAGTCATTGAGCGTTATCCACCAGGTAAGATTTTGGGGATGGCAATATTGTCTACAGAGAAATGGGATGGAGAGCCTAGACTAGAGAGAGAGGATTCCATGACTGCCTATCAAATATAAATCTCAAAAATTGAGGCATAGTTGTGGAATGTATGCAAAGCAAATCCAAATAGAATTGGAAATTTGCCTTTTGGCATTTTTTATTCAGCACATCCATCCAGTCTTTGATATTAATCTGAGCCATTTTATTATATATTATTATATTTATACAACTGGACATGTCATATTGCCTAAACAATCTAATAACAATCTGAAATCAATGTATTTTGAGCAGCCCTGCTAGGTATATCTAGCAGTGAATGAATATTCATGTTCCACAGTAATTGCTGTAACCAGCTTGGCAAAGTGCTGGGGAAGGATGTAGCATATGAGAATAAGATCCTAAGAGAACCGTGGCAATGAAGAACCCTTCAGCTAAATCTCAGCGCCTATGTTTTTCTCTCCCCTTTCCTGCAAAATGGACGTTTAAAGGAGTTTGCTAAAGATGCATGTGTGGCTCAAGTGAGATGTGTAGTTCTTGAAGCTCCCTGTCATCTCGTATAAAATCACAAACTCTACAGGCTTTTTGATTTCATGTTTCTTAGTTATGGGTTATTTTTGTGTATGTACAGTATAAGACTAAGTTGTTAACCTTTATTTATTTGTTGCTAATCTTCCATCATCTACCCCAGGTTGCTCAACAGAAAAAATGTTGCCTGACCATGGTGACAGCTGATGAAAATGTTAGCTATGTTTCTATTAATTCAGCTGGTAAATTATTGTTGGCATTTAGAAAATTTTCATTGAATATGCTAGTGCCTTTCTGTTCATCTGTCCTCCACTGATACAAACCTAACAGATAAGATTATCCATGGCATGATCGTAATGTATTTTATATATTTATATTTTAAGTTTTATTCTGACATATAGCTTGTGGCACAACGTCAAAACTCAGGGCCGTGTGTATAAAATAGACTCTGTAAAGATACATGGACACAAAGGCAGAAAATGTCTACCCAAACATTTTCTCAGATTGATAAAACATTGCACATAAATTATACAAATTGACAGGAAATCCCAGTCAGCTCCCACTGTTAGCATCAATGGTTTCTGAAACATCTATCTTTGCCTGTTTTGCAATTGATTTTGCATTTATGTTACTCATTATGCACAAAACCATAAATTGTATTTTTGCTGTGAAGGGACTGTACAGTGGAATTACTGCCTCCTACAGCTTTAAAGCTTATCTGATAATCAAGGGTAGGTAAGGAAGCGGGACAAAAATGTAATCAATCTCTTGTTCAGTTTCATCTCTTACTGATTGATCTTTAGTGGCTTTGAATGGATTAAAATAGACATCATTAAGGCATATAAAATGCAACACTTTCTAACATGGCCATCGGTATGAGGAAAAGATCAAATGTCAGCCTACAGATCTACCAAGGACTCTGTGAATATGCAACTTCAGACAAATTCTCATCTTATTGAAACTTAAATGAATCATGTTATAATACTGATGCCTAAGCCCACAGTGAAAACATATAGTCTAGTAAGCCTTACTGTAACTGTCACGCATTGTGCCTCCTTTTCCATGTTGCTCTGTAATCCTAATCCTTTTTATCCGTTTATTATTATCCCATGTCCAACAACAATGTTGACTTCAAAATGTGTGTACACATGATGTGTATTTTGTGTGGAGGTAAACATTTTCACAGATAGACGGTCATTATTCCTACATTCTACGAGACACACTTTTTCTACATCATGCACTATTTATGTATGAGGCCCCTAGAGTTTTATGTGAGGACAGTGGGATTATCTTTCATAGAAATAAGACAGAAGAATGGAAACGCACTATGAAAAGACACGGCTACATCTTTAGTCTATGTGGATTTTCTTAATTTCATCAAGAATTTACTAGCTAAATTGGAAACCTGGTGACTGATGATTGATACAAATTGTTCCTCATCGCTTTACTCCTTTCATCATGTTAGTTCATAATACCATCATGGCTGGATTTATGCCAAGCTGTCAACTGAATTTTAGAACATTTTGACAAGATAAGTTTCTCCTATCCTCTCACTATCAATGAGTCATAAAACTCTTGGTCTTTCATTTGCTCATGGTTTTTATATCGTTCTTCAGGAAGGCATTTTCTGGTACTCAGTGCATGTTGTGACAAGAGCAATTCAGCAATACACGTAACATGAACTTTCACATTATTAACTGCAGTAGGCATATCCTGTGTAGATGAGAAAATGTCTTCCTGATTGTCACATCACATACAGTGTTGAATGGACTGCTTGATATTGTTTTTATTTTAATGCATGTATGGCTGAATTAGCTCAGTTCTTAGTAATACAATTCTTTTCCAGTTTACTGTACTTTGTATTTCCTGGAGACTGATGCTTTACTAATAAAAGGTCGCAATTAGCTAAATAACACTAACTAGCCTAGCACTTAAATAGCCTAAACATTACTCTAATTAGTATTACATTGTTACTCACCAATAACTAGAAGTAAAGCACAAGTTTCTTTTAACTCAAAGCTGGGTTAAAATTGACAACTTGTTAAACCTGTTAGCCATGATAACCCTGTTTCTAACCATGTGATCTTTCAACTTGCAGACTTTAACCTTTAATCTGTCTCTCCAAATTCTTTGAAGGGCACTATGATAATGAACGACTGGCTATTGCTAGACAAAGAATCCCATACAGACTTGGTCGGGTAGTTGACGAGTGGCTACTCGATAAAGGTAAAAATTAATTAATTAATACACAAATAATTATTAAATCAACTCATCTTTCCCCATGAGGGGTGCAGTGCCAAAAGACAAGGGTGACAAGGATCAAATGCTGTTACCCATAAGTATTTCATCTTTAATTGGACTTCCTATTGGTTATAAAACAGCCATCTTCAAGTGGAGTTCAAAAATAATTTACCGTGTGGAATAAAGTACCATTAAAATGCAAAGCAAATGGGGATATTATATTTGCCATTTATCCTTTGTCATTCTTATACCTTGTGGAAAAGCTGCACCTTGCCTAAGATTATAAGCCAATTACCTAAAAACACATAACCCTTGACTAACCCTGAAACAACGCCCCCCTTAATCACTGTGTGTAATTAGATACTGTGTGTAATTATTTCAAGTAAAAATCATTAAAATGCTGGGTAATACTACGCCTTATTAAACATGCACATTAGTTAACCTGACCTCGTTGCTTCTAAACTGAGATTTGTAACCCTAACTCTTTGAAGCGATCAGTTCAAAAGAGCATCATTTCCCCTTCTTGTACCCCACAACCTTATATTGTCTGACCTTGTACTCCAAGTCCTCAGACTCCCAGTTAAAGAGTTTTGCTGTGACAGTGAGGCTCAGGCTCTGAAACGCTGTGAAGTGTTTGCAGCCATTCATTTGGCTAATAAGTATTCTCCTGAGATGGGCCCATTACCGCCATCCTCCTCTGATAAAACGCTGCTTATCAGTAACAGTGGTGTTAGATACCGTGGCCCCAGTCATGAAGTAAAACAACTGGACCAGGGGGAGTCCATCCAGAATGGAGCAGGTTTTATTGGCGTAATGGTTGACTTAGTGTGTGTGTGGGGGGGGTGCTTTGTTTGCTGTCTGTTTAGTAAGGAAACTGATTAAGCTTCTACGTCGTATTGCTTAACACATTGTGACATATAGTAATGCTGAGATTTCAAATTTGCCCCATGCCTGTAAAAAGACATCATATGATGCATTACTTGCACGATTGCACCATCTGTTCTGGAGTTAAGAGATATTCAAATATCCTGGAAAAACATCTGTCCCTCTCCCCCTACAGACAGTACACTAACCCTGCTACTTATACAGTGAACTTCAAATCACTATCGCTGCTATATCAAAGACACTTAAATAGGGACCGAAATATGGCGGTATGCCTCTTCTGATGATTGTAACCTGCATGTGTAAAGTCTAAACTTGCCGTTGAGCTAGCAGATGGTACTAAAGCTTCAAACTAATCTTCTCTCATTAAAGTTAACATTTCAAGCGAGTTATAAACAACTATAAATACTATAAATAACTATCAATGTCCACAATCACTAAGGCCCAACTGGTTCAAAGCATGTTCCAATGCAAGCTCATCTCATATGATTCTATATCTACTCTTCCACGACCTCCCTCTTTCGCTCTCTCCCTATTTCGCTCTCTCTCTCTCTCTCTCTCTCTTTCTTTCTATGTGTCTCTGTCGGACTTTAGGGAGACAGTTGACCATCTTTAACAGCCAGGCAGCCATTAAAATTGGCGGTAACGACAAGGGTCGGCCCTTCCAGGGTCAGATCTCAGGGCTCTACTACAACGGTCTCCAGGTGCTGAAACTGGCAGCAGAAAGTGACCCCAACGTTCAGGTGGAGGGGAACCTGCGCCTGGTCGGAGACTCCCTTTCTGTGTTGACCACTGATACCACTTCCGCCACCCCGCTGGCTGTGTCCGATATGTCTACCACCATCATGGAAACTACCACCACTATGGCGACCACTACCACCCGCAGGCAGCGCTCACCCAGCTTGAGGGAGAGCATCTCAAAGGTAAGAGGGTATAACGGCATGCAGGCACCTGGGAAAGAGCAGGGTAATAATTTGTTGACAATTGGAATTTTTTGAGTGTTGGATCCTCATGAGAAATATTTTAAATCTGACAGTCCTAAAAGCTGTTAAGGCACCTATTTTGAATTGTTTAAGAAGTGTTGTATTGTTCTAGGAGCAGTCTGCAGGTCCTCCATCCACATTATGCTTAATTCTGCCACTCAAGGGATACAGATCATGATGAATGATGAAAACAGTGATAAAAAGAAAAAACACATACACAAATACTATATATGATTTTCTTTGATTCCTCTCTACACTTTAGGCATGACTATGACACTTCACTAAATAAGAAGCCATAGTTACTCGTTAAAATGTAATTCATCTTAGCTCTCTTTTGAATTGGCTCCCTTTGCTGTCTGGAAAACTAGTAACATTAACACAGTTAAATTTGTATGTGTGTTGTGCAGTGGTTGTATTGCACAGTACATGAAACTCATATTCTGTGGAAGCAATGTAATTCTGTTTTTTATTGGTCATCAAGAAAGAGGTTGCTGGTAAAGCTTTTACCGCCTTTTTGTTCGTAAAAATCATAAGCAACAGAAAAGAAAGAAAAGTTAATGTCAATTTTAATTGATGGTGTAATCACATTGGAAACAAAACTAGCACATCATTTCTGTGGAGAATTGCTAATGTAACTCGGAGGCTGTCTGCAGCTATGGTTACAAGTTTAGTTTACATAAGCATACACTCATTTTGTGAGCTGATAATATTCTTTTGTGTTAGTTTCTGTATTATTTTGTGTTGGCTCTGAGAGATGGAGAACTGTAAGGCACCATTAGAGCCACCATTGAGTAAATTCTCAGTAATATATTCCCCATATTTCTTCCACAGATAACAGACTCATACACAGGCCAGTGTGTAAACCATGTGCATAGATGTGTATAGCCTCACAGGGAATGAACCTTATATATACTGTATATAATATTTCCTTTGGGTACCTTACATGAAGGTGCACTTCACTCTGATACCATGACTGCACTGGCTATGAACCATAATAATCTTGCTAGTCAAGCACCATTAACTTCTTTAGGAGCACTGCCATTCATGAAATTAATTGCATGATCTTATTTAACTGCTGAACTCTTTGTTCAACAGGAAAAAAACAATGGTTTTAAATTCATTAGCCCCGATCCCGATACGGTCCCTGGTTCGGGAGTATAGTGGCAAAATTATTTATAATTGCAAAGCCACTTAGGTTGCTGCGTAGTAAAGACTCAAAGACACAAACCACAGTTCTGAGATATGCTGTCCTTATGCAAGAGCTTGACTCACAAATCCAGGCAGGCCAACTTGACAATGATGCTTGGCTCTTTTTTAGCAGACCTTGTCCAATACAAGTTTCCAAACGAAGATTTGTCAAAAGTAAATCCACACTTTTTAGCTGTAACCCAATATAACTGTAGTAAGTGAACTAAGGTAAACGGTCACATTATCCTTCTTAACTATATAAATTGACATCTTACCAGCACTGAAAATGCGCAGTTCTCATAGAAAATATTACTAATAACTAATCAACAAAAATGAACTAAACATTCTCCACTTGAATTTGGCTCTTACAGGGAGTGTTAAACATTTGGTTATAATATAGTTTGGTTCAAATGTTTTTTCTGGAATAAATTTGAAGAATAAATTCTCACATGCTGAACAGTCACAAAACTGATCCTGACTGGCAGACAGAACCAACGACTCTATTTCAAATGAGGCAATTTTAATGCAAACGCTGCAAACCTGCCAGATTAGAAAGAGCTCAATAGTTGTGTTGGGAACCCAGTGAGTTCACTTTACAAACTAAAGTCCTGTTTGGACATATTGAAGAGGCTTAATTTGTTAGCACGACAAAATGTGTCCAACATTGAAATGAAAGAATTGTTCAAAACTCAGAAACAAAACAATGAAACACAAAGAAAACACACTGATACAAAGAATATAAAGAAAACACTGATGCTCTTATGTTGTCAGTAAATACACATGAACGCAGACATATGGGTGATGGATAAAAGATAATTGCATCTGGGTAAATTACTTACTACTGTAAAAACACTGAAGGGGTACAATGCCGTATACTGCCGCTTCTGCTCTAGCAGAACTATTCAGTGGTGGCAAATCAATGGCAATGCATTGTCTCCATTTTATCCGCAGCCCCAGAACTCTGATGACATTTTGGTAGCATCAGCCGAGTGTCCCAGTGACGATGAGGACCTGGAAGAGTGTGAACCAGGAACAGGTGAGTCAGCTAGTGTTGGTCAGTCGGACATGGCATGTAGATGGGTGCACATTAGGTTCTTATGCAACTACTAGTAAGCTGTTTTTACCTCAGTTGGTAGATGAGTCTGGCCTTTGCAGTTCAGTTATCCACACATTCCAAGGAAATGTCACAATTTTTATAATAGGAAGGTCTCATCTCAACATATCTGACACCACCTACAAGAAAGATTTTTTTGCTAACCTTATAGAAATAGATGTTCAACTCTGGATACAGTTATTTTTACCGGGGCTATGTCAACCAACTGCTTATATGGATAGTTTTCACAGACTCAACCAACATCATTTCATCCATACTGTCTTCCATATAGAAGCTCTGAAGTCATGCCTGTAACTCACTAAATTAAGATTTGATTGGAAGAAAAAATACTTTTGTTGTCCGTAAATGTTTTGCCGTCAGTAAGAGTGGATGACAGTACACAACAGATTTATGCTTTTGAAGAACAAACTGTGGAGCCTGCCCTTATTATGGGTGTCTGTATTATGGATATGACCTTATCAAAGATGTTTGTTATTGACTGGCCCCTCAAAGTCAATCAATTAATGATGAAAAAGGCCCTCGTGGCCTTAAAGCCTAATGTCTAATGTCTAAACTCTGAAGCCAGATTGGAGTAATCCTCAGCAACCATGAAAAGAGATCTGACCTAAGAATGCATACAAATAAAAAATTCAATCACATGTACTGAAGGCCGACAGCTTTATGAGGATATTTGTCATCTCTCAATATTTTGGCTGCAAAGCTAATCTGGATCTCATTGTTCAAAATGATGACTAAGATTATAGCACACATATTCCATGTGTGACAGGTGATTTGTTTCCTAAACTAACATGTTTGTGATCTCTCTTGTTACCCCCTACCTACAGGTTTGGATACAGTAGCACTGCAATTTACTGTTATTGTGTTTGTTATGTACTCTGTTGTTTGTTTCATGCTCTTCAGCTGGCACCTTTCATGAGTCATCTTATGTTTGTATCATGTGAGCTCTTTTATGTTCTTGCTACATTGCATTATATTCTTAATGTGATCACCTACACATTTAACACACCTAAAAGTAGTAAATACATACTACTCCAACAACAATATTAGCTTTTAAATTGTTTTTCCTTTCATGAAAAATCCATGTGACAAAATGTTAACTAACTAACTCCTGTGCTATTAAGCAACATCATTGATCAGCCCCCTACCAGGGTGTTTAGACTGCCACTCTGTTGAATTTCCTAATGCTGTTCTAATTCAGGATCCCTTACCTCTTCTGTTTCCTTTCTAGGAGGTGAATTAGTGTTGCCTATAATAACAGTGGATTCCCTTGAACCCCCATCCATCGCCACCCGTTACCCTGTCATCCCTTCTCCTCCCACCCTACTGTCCCCACTTGAGACCACCAAAGAGTCCCTGATACCCCCCCCCCACCCCTCCTGCCCCCCGGACCAGGAGGACTGCGGTGACCCTGTGGAGGTCTCGGCCTTCGGCTCTGGGGAGATGACGGAATCAGATGACGAGGACTTTTACAATAAAAACTCCCCCATGGTCACTGATAGGACAGTCCTTCCTCCACCCCCCGCCGCTGGTGAGGGTGGAGTCCAGAAACCCCACCCCCTACCTCCTTATGCTCCCACCACCAACCCTGACCAGCTCCACATCCCTGCAGGCAAAATGAACACCCGTGACCAGGTGCTTCTGCCCCCTGCTCCTCCATCATCCCGAAACACACCAGGACTAACTTACCCCCCCAATTTTCCCCATGTGCCCACAGCCAACCCTACAGCCCCTGACGATAAGGGCCAACCCGGTGCCGTGGAGGTGATCAGGGAGTCCAGTAGTACCACAGGCATGGTGGTGGGCATTGTAGCTGCTGCTGCTCTCTGCATTCTAATCCTTCTCTATGCCATGTACAAGTATCGCAACCGGGACGAGGGCTCCTACCAGACAGACCAGAGCCACAACTTTGTCAACAATTCCACTGTGGAGGGCAACGGAGCGGTAGTCAAAGACAAAACGACAAGCACAGCAACGGCCACTGTGGCCAAGGCAATCACAAAGGGCAAGAAGAACAAAGACAAAGAATACTATGTCTGAGAACGAAGAAGGAGAGCAGGCAGGTGTGGACAGAGACTACAGGATGACAGAGGATGTTTTTATTTTGCGCCCCTATTTTGCCAGGTCGATCACGCAGAGAAATTTCACAGGCCCAAAAAGGTTAAGAGAAATGTTATAACAGTTACGTTTGATTCAAAAGTCTTAGTTGCCTGGCTCCTATTAGTGATCTAAAGTATGTGATCTGACTCATCCTCTGTGTCATAACTTGCACTCAGTCTGCATTCACCAATTATTTATTATCATTTTTTGTTATTAACAAGTTAGGGAGAGACATATCACTTTGGCTTTGTATATAGCATGGATATGGTTCAGTGAAGAAAGTGTTGAGAACATCTGGATATGTTTGCCTAAATGTTTTCTTTGTACTTCTTTGTAATGCTCTATCTCAAGTCTGTGTCCCCATTATGGTACGTGAGACACAACAGGCCTGTTGAATAGTTATGGTAGATAAGCAGAGAGCACCCCAGTAATTCTGACTGACTCAAAAAGAAAGGATTTACTTACTTGATAATTCATGTGGTTTTAAAACGTCCCAGTCACCCTCTCTGCCTCTCTGATTGTCCACAATGATGGGTTTATGTTGCTGGTGTAATATCATAATTGAAGCATGATATATAGCTCTCCTGATGGAAAATGTAAACGGGATTATGAAATGATTCATATACTCATACATAGCCAGTGAACCTTATAGTTTGATGGATGAGAATGAGAATCATTTTTTTAATGTGAGATATCACAGTCAATGTGCCATGCCATTCCAAGTAGGGATAATCGTGCAACAGTCAGTCTACACTAGTGAAGGCATTTCTCTGTAAACATTACTTGTATGTACATATAGAGGTTATCAGATTGAACGACCATTGTGTATGTTTGTTTCTTAGAAAGTGCAGGGGAACAGGCATGAAGAAGACCTTATGTGAGAGATGCTCTGCCCCCACAGTTTTCACGACAACGTCAAAACGCTGCAGCCTGAATACCACAGGAATTTTTGGAACACAGAATCACTTTTGAGGAAGTTTTTCTGATTGCTCCTTGGAAAGGGAGAACCTACCCACCTCGTGTTAAGAGGCTGGCTCACTCTTATCTTTTTCTTCCTCAAAATTGTTCATGGAATAATGCAAAAGCACACAAAAAATGTAAACATGTTTGAGACATAGATATTCCTTGTAAAGCAGCCAAACATGTATTGTTTTTTCTACCAGTTACTAAAAGACTATTCTATGAGATGATTAATTGAAAGTTTGTGAATTGTATTGATATTTCTCTGATATTTCGGTGTACCTTGTTACCACTCCTCTTAACACATAACATTTTAGATTGCCTTTTACTTAAATCCAGACAAAAAGCACACTTTCCTCTGATAGCAGCAAATACCATTTGTTTTTACATTATGGCAGGTTCAAGATTATGCAGAGAAAACACAAGAAACAAACAAATGTTTATATTTGTTTGTTTTGTGCATTTTATATGTGCTAAATCCGTTGCTCATTGGATCTGATATAAAGCCATTTTCTCTGTTGAATTATGTCTACATTTACTTATTCAATCTCTGTGATTTCCTGTTATTTTTATGAAAGTGCCATTTAACATGGGCTGCTCGATGCTCAGAGTATATTCCATTCCTCACTCATTGCTATTGTATAGTGTTCCTGTGAAATGGATCTTAATATGTGTACAGAACATGGATAAAGTTGAAAATACACTTGATTATATACTTTGTACACAACTGTGTTGTGTGTTGCTTCTTGTAGATTCATTATGAAAATGCTATTTACACACATTTCATTATTTGATACGGCCATCAAAAGGACATATGTACTTAGTATGAAAGCGTATTTTCTACTTTAGAGAAATACAGAATTAATTGTCTAAAATTAACATGTGAATTGTCTTTTGGAAGGTTGATTTTCCTGTTAAAGACAACAGATAGCAAATAGATTACCCTCACATTTGGAGTTGTGATTAGTTTTACAAACCGTATAATAATACAGAAATGATTTGCTATATAAATGAAACAGGTCAGATTTTGCTTACAACATTAGCTGCATGTTTAACATGAGGAAATACCATTTCACACAAATCACAGGTCATGGTATATTTTAAAAATGTCTGTTACACTTCAGTTTCATCATCTGCACTCTCTCTCTCTGTCTGTCTGTCTCTCTCTCGCTCCCTCTCTTTCTCTTTCTCATAAACCTTTGAAATGGGTACTAGAAGGGGACTGTCTGCCATAGGGCCAGAAACATTGTAGGGTACTGCTGCTTTCTGGTGTATTAATGACCAGATTTCCATTATTTATTAGAAGATGTTTTTGTTGTTGTTCTGTCCACAACTTAATATGTGCCACTGCATGTAAAAGAGGTCCTTGAGCTCAGTCGGGCTGGCATAAACATAAAGGTAAAATAAAAATTGAACCTGGGGGAACCTGGTGGCTCAGCAAGCTAAGGCACATACCATGTGGTTACAGTGTTATAGGATGTTGCATACCCTCCCTTCCCTTTCTCCCCATCTTTCCTGTCACTCTCCACTGAATACTAACTGGCAGAAATGCCAGTTATAATAATCTTTATTATTATTATTATTATTATTATTATTATTATAAAAATCTTTATGGAATCTTTATAAAAACATCTAGACAGCAATAATGCACATAGTGCTCAGTGTAACTATCTCATACAAAAGGATTACCTGTACCTGTTAGGGTTAAACCACCATGTACATCAATCATCACACACACAACAGAGTAACATTGTAGACAATGTTGTCAATAATCAGGAAACCACAAGGTATTTGTTGGTAAAAAGGATTTTAGCTTCTTCTTCATCAATAGTTGCTGCCCAATTTATGTTACATTATTAGGAATTGCTGTATCTAGATATTGCGCTAAAAGTAAAGTATTCACTTGATTTATTAGTCCTGTGTTCTCTAGCTTGTGTTGTCTCCTGACACGCTGATAATAACTATTGAAATTGTAGTTTCCCAATCTCCCAATCTCACTTTCATAACTCCCACTGTATTTGCAACATCTAATCATAACATGCTCAACCATCTCTTTTTTATGACAACAATCTGTTGCAAATTGACAACGATACTACATTTTGTGTTGTATGACCACCCCCTGCTGAGAACATAAAGAACTATAGGATGGAAACAAAGTGGATTGGTTGGTAACTTACAGTTGCAGCAGCTGTTTGTGAACCCTTTTGAATTTCCTACATTCTTGTATAAATGGCTCTTAAAACATGGTCTGATCGTCATCCAAGTCATAACAATAGATAAACACAATGGGATTTAACAAATAACACAGAAAACAATTACTTTTACATGTCTTTACTGAAGATACCGTTTAAGCATTAACAGCCTGGAAAAAATGTGTGAACCTCTAGGACAATGATTTCTATGAAAGGGGGTAATTGAAGTCAGTTGATCAATAAATTAGATGACATTCAGGTGTGGGATAGAGGTGTCCTGTCATTAAAAAACCCCCACAAACCTTCATTACCAACAGAGTCTGCTCTCCAAAAAAAGAGATCTGTTGAAGTGGAAGTGCCACTCACGCTATACGAGTGGGTGTTCAGCAAAGATCACAGTAAGAGCCACATAATGGTCAAGGAGGTGACAAGACCTCTAAGGTAACAGCTAAGGAGCAGCAGGCATCTCTCTGTCCATGACTCTACAATACGAAAAACACTAAACAAGAGTGGTGTTCATGGGAGGATAGCAAGGAAGAAACCACTGCTCTCCACAAGAAAACATTGCTGCCGGTCTCAAGTTTGCCAAAGACCACATGGATGTTCCACAAAGCTACTGGAACAATGTTTTGTGGACAGATGAGACAAAAATGTAACTTTTCAGCAACAGGGCACAATGCTATGTTTGGAGGAGAAAAAACACTGCATACCAACAGCAAAACCTTCTTGCTGTGAGGCAACAGTGCTAACCACTGAGCCAACTGTGTACATTTGGGAATTCTTATGTGAGATATTGTGGCCTAAGTGGATTGTAAGTATAAATATAGCTGCAAGCAGCAATGATGGGGCGATGCACAAGAAGGAGCCACAGCAGCAGCAGTTGAAGTAGCAGCAGTAATGGAAGCAGCAGCAGTAGTTGAAGCAGTAGTTGGAGCTGCAGCAGTAATTGAAGCAGCAGCAGTAGTTGAAGCAGCAGTGGTAGCAGAGGCAGTCACAGTATCGTAAAGGATGACAATGGAATCCAATGGAATCCAATGGATGATGGAAGCCAAGGAGGAATGCTCACATTGCTTCAACGCCACTCGATTCCACAACCTTTGTCGCCATAGGCACGTCATGACATGGTTTAACCAGCTGGGACGTGAGTAGCGCCACTGTGTGGCTCCAGACTTCACAGGCCTCCTTTGAGCCATGGGGCAAACATCTGTGTCAAGTTTGGCAGAAATCCGACAAAGCGTTGACGAGTAACGCGTCACTTTATGTTGACCTGTAATAGTAAAGTAATGTAAAGTAGTTGTATAGGGGACAATCCGTAGGAGCAACACTGCAAGATTTGTGAGAATCAGTCGAACGTTTTCCGACCACAAGAACCTGAAATTCTTGGTATGAACATATCAGAATTGTTTTTTTGAAACGAGATGCGCAGTAGTAGTTGCAGTAGTAGAAGCAGAAGTAGTAGTAGTAGCAGAAGTAGACATGGCAGAAGTTGTAGTCGTAGTAGTAGTAGTAGTAGAAATAGTAGTAGCAGCAGTAATAGTAGCAAAAGTAGTATTAGTAGCAGTAATAGGAAAAGCAGTAAAAGCAAAAGTATTATCAGTAGTAGAAGTAATTATTTTGTACTTTTTCTATTATATTTTTTGTGTTTTTTTAAATTATGTCTGTTATGTCCTTAGCATTAGCGTTAGGTGTCGGAGAGACACAAGAATTTCATTGCATACTTTTGCTTCTTGTGAACGTTGACAATAAAAAATAAAAAAATAAAAAAAAACCTTGAACCTTGAAGTAGTAGTTGCAGGAGTAGCAGCAGAAATAGTAAAAGCAGAAGTAATAGCAGCAGTAGTAGTAGCAGTAGAAATAGCAGAAGTAGCAGTAGGTGCAGCTGCAGTAGTAACTAAGAGCATGCTATACAGTATATAGTATTATACAGTAGTATTTCAGTGTGGTTGTTAAGGTGTACAATGTGGATGCTAGGGTGTTACAAGGTGATTTCTAGGGTGTGCTGGGTGGTGGCTAGGGTGTTCCTAGGTGGTTGCTAAGGAGTACTACGTGGGTGCTAGGGTGTTTCAATTTGGTTGCTAAGGTGTACTAGATGGTTGCTAGGGTGTACTATGTGGTTGCTAGTGGTCACTAGGTGGTTGCTATGTGATTACTAGCGGATGCTAAGGTGATTCTAGGTGGTTGCTAAGTGATTACTAGTGCTACTACTAGTAATGCTAGTAGTAAAAGGGAAAAGTTGAAGTAGTAGTAATAGTTGAAGCAGTAGTAGAAGGAGTAGAAGTAGTAGAACCATCACCTGTGTGCTCTGCTCATTCATTCCTATGAAGCAGCAACAGTAGAAGCAGAAGTTGTACTATCAAAGTCTATGAATACATAAGAGGCAATCAGAGAGGTGAGGTGAGTTGCTAGTTTCATAATGAAGGGCTATTGGTCAAGCAACTGAAAGTTCTCCCACATACATTGTGTATTTGAAAACAATTAGCTTCACTTCTTACTTAGATGTGAGTGAACATTGCTGAACATTTTGGTGTATATGTTCATGTAGTTTTAAAACTGTAGGAGTAGCAAGAAGTTAAACCAGAAAACAGATAAGAAGTTGAAATTACCAACCACGTGTGAGTGACAGTGAGAATACAAATGACAACAAATAGGCAAATTCTATAATTCGTGTTTCGTTCTTTCCCCAGTTGAAAAGATGGCCAAATTAACAGTGGCGCAGCTCATGGGGTTGCACAACTCCCCAAGGAACCATTGTGTGTGAGACGGTAGATAAAATAACATGACAAATATAAAATAACCATAATAAGATAAAAATTAACTGAATAAATACAAAAATTACAGTAGGGTAACACAATGAACACAATAGAGACAATTGCCCAAAAAAACATCAATAAAACTTTTTAAGAAGTAATTTTGAAGACTATAGTTATTTTGCCAGCCACTCATTAGGCAGGTCATTCCAAAATCTAGTGGGTTTAGTAGCAATGACATCGGATTTTAATCTAGGCTCGGGCTCATGTCATGTGGGATAAATAATCTTCAATCATTATTAAGCAACACTTCTAAAACTCAAGAGGCTAGAGCTGCATAGGATTAGTGGGGTCAATATTTTATCTTTGCTATATCATTGTTTTGCTCTCTCTCTGTCTCTCTCATCATTCTACGTTCTGCATGTTGTCAGTGTTGTCATTTACTGCCTCCAAAGGGACTGCTGCATCATACCTGTGGAGAACATGTAGATTATTGGCTTGATCCCTGGTCTGCCAGAGCAAAACCTTTTTGCCTACAGTCCATAGCAAAAATACACAACTTCCAGTTTTTTCTATTATTATATAATACAAAAATGTACAATATGACACAACAACAGGATAAGCAACAGACAGAGACATGGGTAGGTACAAACAACAACAGGCTCAGGGATACAGCTAGTGAGTGTGAAAAATTAGCACAGATTATTTAAGTGTTCTTGTTATTTGCTAAATATTACATTACCACCAGCAGATTTTCTAACCAAAAAACTGCTATCACACGCGGTGAAAACACAACTTCCAATTGTCCACTCTACCTTGCCCATCTATGACGCGCCTGCAAATGGCCTATCAGCTCTATGGGAATCTCTCTCTCTCTCTCAATCTCTCTCTCTCTCTTTCCCTGGGTGCGTGCGTGCGTGCGTGAGTGAGTGAGTGTCAACTAGTTGGCTAACGCTAGCTACCCAGTTAGCTAGCTTGTTGAAAATCACATTTCATGATTCACAGGCAACGTTAATGCCAAGGAACAACTGTCGGTCATCATGAGAGAAGACCTCCGCTGCCGCTGGATGTCTAACAAGCTTCCATTCCAAAGAGGATGAGAGACTTTGACCAGCTGCACAGAAAACAATGATAAGTTAGCTAACGTCAACGTTAGCCAAGCTATTGCTACAGCTTTTTGGCCAGGTGATTACCTAGCTCGCTAGCATCCTGGGAAGGAAACATCTGAGATTTTGTAAGGACTGAACGCGGAAGGAAGATATGAGGCACGGTGGACAACAAATGTTAACGTTAGTAATCTAGCTATGCTGGAATCCCAATGTGAAAACATATTTCACAGTGAGCACAATTATAAAACGTATCACGTAAAACGAAGCTAACGTTAGCTAAAGAGGGAACCGTTAACGTCCACCTAGAAACGGCGAACGGTTAAGCTAACTTAATGTCGTTGATGTGTAGCTAGCTAACGTTACATTTAACTGGCTAATGTTAGCGACATTTATCAGCCAGCGTTAAATACTTATATGTGCGGCCTAACGTTAGCTAGTTAACGATGGCTAACCGTGTTAGTCAGCTAGTATTCTAACGTTAAAGCCAACCGCCAGCAGTTATGTTTTCATATTCACTGAGATGATCGGAGGGGTTGATGGTTACCCACCATTTGAAATATGTACTGATATCAGTTAGCTAGGCTAAATTGTTTGCTAGCTTGCTAATGTCAATCAGCAAACTTCGTTTAACTGGGAGAGCATTGGCCTGGATATGAAAATAGTGATTCCTAGCTGCTAACAGTCATCCTATCTGAAATTAAAAAGTGTATCGAATGTCGTTTTTGTTTGACTTAAAGCTTACACCTCCAGACTACACTCGGTGCAATCATTGTATTTAGTGGCAATTTTAGCTGATGTTACTTACAGCCTAAGCTTTGCTTTGAGGGATCAGTTCACGTTATTTTTCTGGACTCTAGCGTTATAGCTAGTGAATAAGTATTACTGTGAACTAATATCAACTTCTTAACGTTGCACGTCAAATGATCAATAATTTAAGTTTTTGATCTTTTGCTAAATTAGTCTAAGGCAAGCTGAAATTAAAGAGGAAGCGTAGATACATAATTATCATGTGCATTTAATTAAGTTCTTTAGGTAAAAACAAACGTAAAAGCCACTTAATGTGTCATCTCTGCAACTGATGTTTGTGTGGACAGTGACAAATCTCCACACCACTACAACACAGGAAATCACATTGTGATTCTCTGCAATTTCTAGTCCGTTTTTGCCCACTGAATAGAAAGTAAACATTCTGACATTGTATTAGAAACAAACCCGTTTTGATCTTTTTTTTTTTTTTTTTTTCTTTTTTAACAGATGAATGTTTTTTTTTCATACATTCAGTGGGTTGCCAATGTGCCAAAAAGTCACTCTCCTGATTACCCAACAAGGATTAAGCTAGATTTTGGCAACTGTGGTGCCGGGAAGGAGCACATTCTGACACAAGAATATGCAAGGACTCTTGAGCTCAACTGAAGAATACAAATCCCAAACACAGAGCTATGGTGCTTGATGAAACGGACTTGGTTAACCTGCCATCCTCAATGGAAGTGCCATTGTAGACACAAGACACTGTGGCTCCAACTGCTGCACATTTCTCTGTGCTACAGCCTTAGAGGAAGCATTAGGTAACTTTGGGTTGACTTTACCTGAAGGTGGAGATGGGTTCCCAAGCTCTTCAAATATTGCGGCAGGGTGTGTGGGCTTCATTCACAGGAGGCTGGTATGTGGACCCCCATCAGAGTACATTCTCCAACTGCTTCCACCTCTACCTTTGGATATTTCTCCTGGCCTTCCCTTTTCTGCTGTACATGGTGAGCACAATTTCACAGCAAGCTGATCATCAGTTTAGCCACATGAAAGGAACTAATAAATTAACTTTTTAAACCATCAGAATCACTTGTATTTGCCAAGTACAGGTGCACACAGAATTAATTGTTGCTGACATTACAAGACATTTACACAATAAGCATTGTAACATCAGGTGCAGGACAAAAGGTAACATAACCTCAAATTTAGTGCTGACAAGAAGTATTGTATGACAGATTAAACACTACAAGTATACATTCAAACCAAATTGTTCCAACGTAGCAGCATTGACATAATTAGGAAAAATATTAAAATATTCAGGTTCATAGTTTGTCTGCATGTCAAAATGCAATGACTGCCTAATTTTTACTTTCTTTGGCGCACCTTTCATTTATTTGTACCAAGAGCTTTATCCTCAAACCTCTGTGGCCTTCATTTTTTTATGAACAGGCTGCTTCTTTGTGATAACTACATAGCTCCATGTTAAGTATGTTGGTGTGTTTTTTCGATGTCACCATTTGACAGCTGTTAAATAATGCCTGTCACACATCCCTTGAAGTAGACCACCACCATCCCATGTCTGTATTTGGTCTCATTTGCTGTCATCATCATTGCCTCCTTAGGCTCTTCCTCCTAGCTTGGTGGTAGCAGGCGTGTACTGTGCTGTGGTGGCGGCCTTCTTCACAGCCATAAAGGTGGTGAACTACCGGCTTCACACTATGTTTGACCTTGGGGAGATTGTAGAGAAGAAGCAGGCCTCACTCACAGCTGAAGCCCCAAGGATGGAAGAAGGAGATGAAGGATCAGGTGCCCATGATGGGAATCAGCACAGGTAACAAGGATAAAGGTGTTTTGTTGACAAAGATTGAAGAAAATTCTATGAAATGATGCTTTACTCAAATGTTGCAGCATTTTGATTTTATGCATTTGCACCATTGTATAACTTCCTCATAGGGACAGTCATGTTGGTGTAGAGATGACTGTGTTTCGGAAGGTCAACTCAACACCCCCAGTGCGTTGCAGCTCCCAGCACTCTCTGTTTGGACTGAACCAGGTGTCGGTGAGGGTTGCTATACTTAACAGTATCGTGCAGTTCTCTGACAAGTTATTGACACTAAAGCCTTAAATGGGGAGTAATATTACCTTGGGGCATCCAGTAATTTGCACTAAATGCTGAGATTGGCAGTGATTGTAATTACAAAGTTGTTTTTTGTCTGAAATACCTATTGATATCAGAAATTATGTTTCAGCATAATTTACAATGTCCTATTTCAAGTATGTATCAATCAGTGAAATTGAGTGGTTTGTTAAATTCACCTGCTGAACCACTTGGCGAAAACCTCTTACTCTGCATGCATCTCTGTAAATGCATCCGTGGAAGACACAGAGGCTGGGGACAAATTGTCATTTACATTATATCCTGATGTTGTCCTAGCCCTGGGGGGGATGGTGCTTTATATTAATTTTATGATATGGGCTAAACATGTTCATGGGCTAAAATGGGTGTGTTTTTTCTTATCCTCAGGAGTTTTTGCCTCAGTTGGAGGATACAGGGGGCACTAAGGGTATGTATTTGTGTTTTGTGTAGCCATACTGCGTACTAGGTTGGACTGGGTTTTGGTTTTACCAGTGAAATATGATGTATAAACCTAAACAAAGGTATTTTTTGCACACAATCGCTACCATAATTCAATTGTTACAGCAGAGCCAGAGAAAATTAAAAGTAGCTTATGTCATAAAGCAGCATTTCACTTTAAATGTTGAATATGCACTGTTTTTATTATGGCAGTTACATTGCTCTACATATCTGGATTCACTTCTTTTTTCTTTCACTTCAGATATCAAGGAGCTAATGCGGGAACAAGGCAGCAATAATGTAATTGTGACTTCAGCTCACCGTGAGATCCTACGCCAAAGCTCCCAGGACACCATTAGTAAGTCTGCTGCTACTCAGCCACCAGTATACTCTGTATACACTGTACACAGTCTAACTGTAAAAAAAAAAAAAAAAAAGTATTTTGTGGCTTGTATATTCTGAGTTTGGTCTCTCTTACTGTATAGGGGCTGCCAGTGTGGTCCAATCTTGCATCGCTGCTGCTCTGGGGGGTGAGTTCCCAGGTCTAATGGGAGTGCCTGGAGTGTCAATTGGATTTGGAGAACGTGGAGATTGCCTGTCTATCCCTCCTTCACCATCTAGCCAGGAAGATGGAGGAGAGAAAGAACAGTTGCTGGAGGTGGAGGGGTTACCAGAGCATCTGTCTCAGCAGAGTCCTGAGGAAAACTGCATGGGGGCTTACTCTCCCCTGGGTCCCTCTGCTGAATCTGAGAGTCTGGGAGACACTCCCCTTAGCCCCCTTATAAAGAGCAGCTTAAGTGAGGAACTGAGTGAAAATCTTCTGGGTTTGGGCCTTGACCCTGTGGCATTTGCACCTGGGACTGAGCACCCAGGCAGCCGCAGTGGGGTCGCTCTAACTGCCGGATCCACAGACAGCTGTTTTAGCGTGGGTGGAGCCACCACAGACCGTGAGACCCTTAGCACTGTTAGCAGCTACCGCAGCGAGAAGACTGATTCCACCCAGCTGGAGAGCCCCTCTTTCAGCCAGCCACGGCCTGGAGATGCACGTGCGTCTGTGTCAGCACCAGTGGTGGGCTCCAGCATCCCAGAGCCCACAGAGGATCCAGTAGGACAGGATGGCAGTGATACTGACAACCTGTCAGACAGTGTGCTGCTGCGCTCCCCTTCCAAAGATTTCTCCCTGGGCCAGGGGCTAGACAGAACGCTTGTTGAAGGAGAGGACTTACCCTCTGTACTCTCTGATATTGCACAGCCCCCTCTCCAGAACTCTTCCCCCTCAAGTAGTGGCCAGTCAGAGGTTTGTGATTTAGACAGAATTTTCCCAGTTCCCCCACTGCCCCCACCTCGGCAGGCTAACTCGGTGGCCTCAGGGCTGGCGCTGGGTCTAGTATGTTCTGAGCCTGCTCTGCCCATTTCCTCCACCCCCTTCCTGCTGTCTGACCAGCCGTCTCTGCAGGCCCAGCAGGTGGTGCGCCCTAAAGACCTGAAGCTGCTGCGGGCCAGCGGCAGCAGTGTGGGGCACAGGCCAGGCCGCAGGAAAGCTCCACGGAAACGAGCTGCAGCAGGAAGCAGCAGTTTTGACTGTGGCTCTTATAGGCGTCACCAAAATCACAGGCAACACAGAGACTACATCCCAGTGCGTAACCGGCTTGGCACCAAGGCTTACAGTGAAAGCCTGTTTGAGGATTCCAGCGATGAGGATGATGGCAGCGACATGAGTGCTGGCTCCAGCCTGGGCTCTCAGCGGCGATATAGCTCGGATGATGATGATGATGACGATGACTCAAGTTCCTCTACCTCCTGCTACTCCCCAGACCTCGCTAACACTGGCATTACGTCCCCACTCCCCTCTGCCGCTCAGCTGCCCACTCCGAGGGAAGGGGATTTACCTGAGACTGCTGGTCCCTCACATTCTCGTGCTGCCCAGCGCTCTGCTAGCACAGCTAGTGCTAAGACTCATGCCAGAGTGCTCAGTATGGATGGGGCAGGTGGAGGCCAGAGTAACACAGCAGCCCTGCCCTCCACTCTGCTAACTATGCCCTCCTCCTCCACCCCTGCCCCTCGCACTCTGACCATCTCCAAGTCTGATCTGGAGGCCCGCACCATCCAAACTGACAGCTTTCCTGGAACTCATCACCAAAGACTGGATTCTCTGGGGGGCTCCTGGACTGGCAACCAGATGGGCTGGAGGGCAGGAGAACTGGTTGAAGAGGGAGCTGTGGGAGGAGGTGAGTTAATGTAACTTACAAATATATATATAAAAAATACCCACATATATATTATATCACCTTATCCTTCCATATTGCATGATTTGTGATACTATTATATAATAGATCATATGTATATATAATAGGGATGCCCCGATAACATTTTTTGCTGCCGATCACCGATTGTCTATGGCCCATATCGGCCGATCCGATACACTGTGATACCAATCGTTTATTTATTTTTATTTTTTTTCTAAGCGGCCGTTTTGGTGTTTGCTCTGCCTTTTTCTTTTCACTCTCCGCGGCCAGCTTAACAAACTCGCCATGCTCTGCTGGGTGATGCGACTTCAAGTGCCTTATTAAATTTGTTGTGTTGAAACCTTTTACCTTGCTTCCCCCACAAGGTATTTTTTCCTGGCACACACTGCAGATGGCAATTGTTGCATCTTTCTCACACACTTTGTAAAAGTTCCACACCGCCGACATGTTTTAGGTTAGTTAGCATGCCACAATGACACCGAATCTGATGAGAATAGGCTCACATTTTTTGCATCATCGATCGGTTTTCGCAATCGGTGACTGTAAAGCATTATCGGAATTCACCGATCTCATATTTATACTGAATATCGGCCATTTCCGATTGCTGGCCGATCGATTGCGGCACCCCTAATATATAATATAATAATATTATGCTATATTATAATAATTATAACAAGTACATTAAATGTACATGAAACCAGCATTAAAACATGAAAAAATAGTTCAACTATGGGCTGGTTTTCCGAACAGGGTATAAAGTAAGACAGGGTTACTCCTTATTCTAAAATAATTAATCATTGCATAAAACTGCCTTTCTTAACTTGGTTTTATTTGCTTTATTTACTTCTGGAATATGGATTTCGCAACATGGGTATGCCTAATCAGACGTGGGTGTGGATTGTTTTTTCACAACCATGAAATGGACTTAGACCTGTATGCACTTTGCTGGGGTGAAAACAGTAAGCAGACAGTAATCAGCAAATAAAAAAGCTATTAAAATACAAAAATAACACTAATAATAAACTTTACTTATATAGCACCTTTCAAAACCAAATGTTACAAAGTGCTTTACACAAAATAAAAAAATATAGCAATAAAAGACATCATGGAAATAAGAAGGCAAATAAATTAACAGTAAAATGCAAGGTAATAAACTAGGCGATGTCTGTCTGTCTGTCTGTCTATATACATATTGACATATATTTAACTTTGACCAAAATGTCTCTTAAATACATAATACAGGTTACGGTTTATTAGTAGCTGGTTTGTCTCAACTACATTCTACATGCAGTTGTTATTGTTGTTGTTGCAGTTGCATGGCATAATTAAAATCTAGCATCATTTGGAGAGAATACATGTTTGGTATTCGTGCCCTGTAAAATTTAAACTTGCACTGTAATGTAAACCCTTGCATTGATGTAACTGATCACCTTCCTCCAGCCATGGCCCCGGAGGACGGGGGCAAACGGGACTCGGTGAGCAGTGTTAAGAGGACCCAGGCCATCCGCAGGAGACACAATGCAGGGAGCAACCCTACGCCGCCCCCATCCACCATGGGATCCCCTCCTAGGTTTGTCCACTAAGCACACCTGAGCCACAGTTATGGCTGATGACTTGTCTCATTTGGCTCTGCCTTGTTTTAGCTGCTCATAGCAAATTCCTTAGTTTGCAACAATTGTGTTTTAACACTTGGTCAAAAATGTCTGCAAGTTACAATATGAAATTATATTTTAAAGCTAATGTCAGGCATATTTTACACACATTACTCTCTCCTTTGTGCTGCTGTTCCTGTAGCCTCCAGGACCTCCAACGGACTCGAACCTCCTCCCATTCACGGACCCGTACCCTTCCCTCAGCCTTACAGTTTGCCTCCTCACTGCTACTGCCCCGCGGTGGCATCCACGAGGCCTCCACCTTTGATGACACATCAGAGGGGGCAGTGCACTACTTCTATGATGAGAGTGGTGAGTGAACATCAATACGTGATCATGCAAGGCTGTAGAAATTCTAAAACGCAATGTTTCCCACAGGTTGTCAGTTTACGTTTACCGTGTTTTGGTACAAATACACCATGACTTGGAGGACCACACATGCATTGCATCATAGCTGCAATGAATTATGGTCATTGTAGTTCACTGCTATGCACAAGTGTTAAGAAACCCGGAAACTAACAGACTTGACAGCATTAAATCTTGATTGTTTGAAACTGCATCGGCAAGAATCGCTAGCTTAGCAGCTAAAATGAATCCCAACAACAAAATTGTACTTGTTGGGCTGTGAATTTCCTTGTACAGGCCACCTAAATATTAACGTTGTAAAAGGCTTTTACTAGGGATACAACACATTAATGTATTTTGGTATTGCAAATGTATGGAGGACCATGTTTGTCATATCGATAAATAAATTAATAGATTCAGAACTTAAGAGAGGAAAATATATTTTATCCACAAATGCATATTAAATATATATATTTTCATATATTAGTCATATTATTTTCCCTGCTTCCCTTCCATGCTAATAAGGAGAGTCAGTGGGCAGCAACTTCTTCCATATCACTCATGGAAAAGCATATAATCAGGCCCGGCATTACTTTCAGCTCTGCTAAATGACAAGCCTCTAGCTATCATTTGGCTGTACCAAGCCATCACTTGTACCTGTACTAGATAGCTAGCTGGCTAGTTTTGTACATAAACAATGTAAACTTCATACACTGATCAACCAATTATGAATCAGGTATTATGGGTACAAGCCACAAGGGTGTGATTGACACAACCTCACGTGTCACACGTGTCCTTGTTTTATTCCCTGTTGAATCTACTCCACTCAGTTTGCTTTCTGTTATTGTGTAATAGGAGTGAAAAGATCATATACATTTGGACCTGCTGGAGGCGGCTATGAGGACCCAATGCAGTAAGTTATCAAATTTCTATTATCAGGTGAACGTTTTTGACTCCAACTCCAAATGAGTTTAAGACTGTAAGAGAAAATGCCATGGAAAAACAAATGCGAAATCTCACTGTTACAGAGAGAGGGAGAGACAGTCCCAGTCCTCAAGCTTCACCTCCACTGAGGTCCAGGAAGGGGCACCAGTGCTGTCCATGCTCCAGCCCAGACCCGTGGTCTTACAGGGTATGCAGGTGCGCAGGGTGCCTTTGGAAATGCCTGAGGTTAGCAGATGTTCCTTGATGTTTCTTGTGCCATATTATTCAATGTAGAATGTCATACAAATAAGCCAAATATGCTCTTCTGAAGTCATCACTCATTTCTCACCCCATCTCTCTCTAGTTTGATCTGGATCATGAGTCTTTACAAGAGTCCCAGGAAAACACACTGATGATTGAGGAGAAGGCGAAACCCAAACAGTACTATCGCTTTTGGGTGCTGCCGGGCAAGTGGCTGAGGGTTCGATATGATCGACTGGCCCTTCTGGCCCTGTTGGACAGGTAAGATGATTTACATACATGGTCCCTTGTTCCACAAACAAAAGCCAAGCATTTTGCACTTATTTATTCGTAATATATTGTGTATTTGTTGGGAGAAATTCTCTGTATTGTCAAATGTCTATTGGTTGTCTAATTCTGGTTACAATGTTGGGAAAATGTGTTATAAGGTGAGCTTCTCACAATGACTCCTCTAAATAATGGTACTGACTGTAGCAATAATTTGCCCTGGAACAGTTAACACACATTGGTTATTTGTTGCTGTGGCAAGGTGCCACATAACCGGGGTCCGGGACAGACAGAGACGCAGACAGGTGGAGAGTTTAAGGGCCAGCACGGCAGTTTTATTTACATCCCAGTAAACACACAACGGCCCGGGTCTCGACAGCAGCTGTTTGTCGGCGCCGAATCCTCCGCCGGTCGCCCGCCCCGGTCCCGGTGGGCCAGCCCACCCCATTATTTTAAAATGCACACATTTCAACCTCAGTATTTTCATTTAATATTCTCATGCTTTGCAAAAGTGTTTAAAGGTGTGACATCATTTCCTCCAGCTGTTTCTCAATAAATCCTTGTCAAATAACTTGATTTATTTATGTTATAACTTGATAATGTGATTTAAACATACACAGCCAATCGGACAGTGGAGCCAAAACATCAACATTTAGCTGTCCAAATATTAATGGTGCTTATTTAGCCTGTGGATTGATCTGCTTCTTGCCAGGAACCGCCGTGTAGGGGAGAATGTGTTTGCCGTGGTGCTGGCCAGCCTGGTGGCCTTCCTGGGGTTCCTGCTGCTGCTCCAGGGCTTTTTCAGGGACATCTGGGTCTTCCAGTTCTGCCTGGTCATTGCTAGCTGCCAGTACTCTTTACTGAAGGTACCTTACCTTTGGATTTCAAATAGGAAATTGGTCTATTTTAAATTTCCAATAAAAAGATCTTAGTCTTAAATTTATCTAATTTCAGTGTTTTTCTCTTTTTAATGAATGTGAAAACGTAATAAGCTTACAATCCCTGCCTCTATTTTTTCTCATAGAGTGTACAACCAGATGCAGCTTCTCCAATGCACGTGAGTGTTGTTTTCATCACACCAAAGCCTAGACATGTAAAGTCACAATGAACCTTTTTTTGACAGCAACTTCTGTAATTTGACGTATTTCCTGTTGAAACAGGATGGTTGGGGCAGAACATAAGCCATTGGGGTATCCATTAGGGAGAGAAAGGCAGTTTTATTTGATAAAAGATGCATTACTTTCCAGGAAGAAAAAGTGGGATTTTGATAGTACAAGAAAAAAAGTGTAAATATTTTGCCATTTATTGTTAAATATGTGTTCTATTTTGACATGGAAAATTAGTTAACAAGGTGAGTTACAAGTGTGACTTAACATTTTACGATGCGCTGGTGCACCAATATAAAAATGGGTATTTAACCTTTCATAGCCAATCATCATAGTATTAGTTAATGTATTTGACACAGTTGACTTTACAAATATGTTTATTCTAACCTAACAGGGCCATAACTGGATCATTGTGTACAGTCGGCCAGTCTACTTCTGCCTGTGCTGTGTGTTGATCTGGATCTTTGACCTATCTGGGCACTCTGGCAGCCTGCAACCCTTCTCCCTTTATGGTGTCACCTTCTTCTCTGCACACTTTCTGCTCTGTGCCAGGGATATGCTCATAGGTTAGTGTGTCTGTCTGTGTGTGTGTGTCCGACCGTCCACATGGCTGTTTACATCTGCATATTACTAGCTGTCCAAATCAGCATTCCCAAGTTACTGTTGGCAATCCTGACAGAACAAAAGTTGTCATGTTGTACAACATAATACTTTATACTGTTGTGTAACAAAATGTACTTTCCCTATGCACAGTCATTTCCAACACTGCAGCAAAGTGATGATAATGATAAGTGATAAAGTAGATGTGAAGTGATTGAAATATCCCGGCTCTTCAAACAAAACAAAAAAATAGATGATGTGTAACTTGCACCAGGCTATAGTTTTGATGCGGGACCTGTCGACACACTGTATCTGAAATTGGATTATAGATTTAATAAGAGGATAAGTACCAAAACTACCATATGGAGCAGCTTAATGTCAAGTGGGGAGGGGAGTTTCACAAGTTTGATAAATGCTTCATTAAAAGTCAGCTTTTGGAAAAGGTGACAGACTTTTTTTGGTGCATATGCTTCCACCAGCATCACAACACACTTTTTTAACTTGTCTTTCTTTGTCCAACAGTGTTTGCCTTGTGTTTTCCGGTTATTTTCCTGTTTGGGCTCCTACCTCAGGTTAATACCTTTATCATGTGTCTGCTGGAGCAGATCGACATGCACATATTTGGGGGAACTGGTAAGAACATGACTGCACAGGGGATGATGCCAATGATGATTTAATAATCTGTTAGGAAATTTGGAAATTGTTTTTGCGTCATACAACTGTCAGATGAGAAATGGTGCAACATAATCATGGCACACCACACAAGGCTACAATGCAGCATGTAGATTATTTCTACACATTAAAGGACCGAATTGTTTTATGCTTCAGTTTGTTAGTAGTGCTACACCTGCAGGCACAAATAAGACATGAATCTGGTTGGTTTGATACCCACTATCAGTTTGGTTTAAGTTCCTCCTGATATTCTCTCTGAAATTGTGTCTCTTTCCTCAGCCACTACCAGTCCCCTATCATCTCTGTTCAGCCTAGTGCGTAGCGTGTTGGTGGCTGCACTGCTATATGGATTTTGCCTGGGTGCCATCAACGTAAGTGTCAAAGAGACGTGTGTCGTGGTGTAGTGCTTCTATTAACTTTCTGAGCAGAATGAGTTGATTGGGCTGTCCTTATTTTATATTCTTGATTGTAGGCACCGTGGGGGGATGCCCATGTGCCAGTACTGTTCTCTGTGTTTTGTGGCTTACTCCTGGCCTTATCCTACCACCTCAGCCGCCAAAGCAGCGATCCCACCATCCTGTGGTCAGTATACTCTACTTAACATAGTCCCTAATGGCTTGCCTGTTCATTAAAAGCCTTTTTTGTACCTCTGCAATAGATAAAAAATCAAACATGAATTTAAAATGCTGAAACAATCACATCTACTAATGATTTCATGAGCCTGATGAAGCCAGGAACACATAATGCAATACAATGTTTTTATACACACTATGTGAAAAGTATAAAGTATAGTAATTGAAAGGAAAGGAGACTTAGTTTGTGTCGAGCCTGATTATTATTTTATTCCCTCCTCTTTGTGTCTCACACCTTAGCTCATGTGGTATTCCCTGGTTCATAGCTGAACTATCTGACCAATATCAAAACCCTCCTGCTTACTGTGTAGCTTTCACAGTTCCTGTTTGTATGTTTTTGCTCCCTCCGCCTCCAGGGCTCTGGTCCGGTCTAAATTATTTCCAGAGCTGGAGAACCGAACACCAGAGGAACCGCCAGTGGAGATCAAGGACCCTCTTCCCGAGAAGCTTCGCGACTCTGTGGTAAAGTCCCCCGTTCCACTTGCCTGGACAGACTACAGTGGCACTGTTTCGTCGCTTTTTTTTTGTAGTATCCAGGCATAGATGTGTATTTAGTAGTGTGATTTTGAACATTCTTTCTGTCTCTTTGTAGAAGGAGATTCTTGATTCAGACCTCGTCATGTGTCCCCTCATGGCTGTGATTACCTTTGCCATTAGTGCCAGCACGGTCTTCATCGCTCTCCAAGTTAGTTGGACCCAGGCATTATGTTCTTATTGTAACAATACATTTCTCAAAGGTTTTCAATGATTATCTGTGATGCTCATTTCGCTCCCTTTTTCTCTTGATCCACAGCCTGCTCTTAGTTTTGTCTTGTACATCCTGGCAGGGGTGGTAGGCTTTCTCACACACTATCTCCTGCCTCAGCTTCGCAAGCAGCTGCCTTGGTTCTGCTTGGCCCATCCTGTGCTCCGTTCCAGAGAGTACAGCCAGTTTGAGGTTCGAGGTGAGTCTCTGCTTGCTCTTGCATCTCAATACACTTGCTTACTTCCAAACACACATAGCAGCCTTAAAGGTTTGAGACGCAAACCTGAACAACCAGAATATTATTATATTATATTTAAGTATCACAGCAAGGAAAATCTGCATGGGTGAAAATCAGCACTCAACTCATCCTCAATACCTCCAGTTGAAGTGCTGTTGTGAAAGACATTTAACCCACAAACTGCCCCAGTGGAGCTTTACAGTGGGCAACAGCACAAAACTAGGCATGTGTGCGACCCTCAGGCCGTCCCCCAGGACATTGCTGTAAATAACAGTGTTAAATAACGGTATCAATTCTTACTCAACTTTCCAGGTTAAATAAGGGGTGAAAAACACAGGCCATCAGGCACCAATGGAAATGGTTCAAAACAAGTCATAAACTGCAAATAAACTGTAAATATTCATCTCAGGTTAAATTGAATTGATAACTCTGTTCAGTGAGTTTGGTTCATTTCACAGCTACGAAAACCTTTAAGGTGACAATGAAGTGCGGACCATGCACTGCCTCTGACATTGTTTCACCTTCTCTCTGCCCCAGATGCAGCTCAGTTGATGTGGTTTGAGAAGCTGTACGCATGGCTCCAGTGTGTGGAGAAATATTTCATCTACCCAGCTGTAGTGCTCAACTCCCTAACGACAGAGGCCCGAGAAGTGGGCCGGTACCATAAAGAGCTGGACATCTAGTAAGTATTTCCTCCATCCTGTCTCCAAACTACTTGATTTACACTCTCCTACTGAGAGCAGTGTGTTGGGACCAGAGTATAAAAATGAATAGACATGGTTAACCGCCTTCAGTTGTATGGCTTTCTACAGGTTTTTCTCAGTAACACAATGCTTAAAATATGCCCCCTCACTTATACAATATGTTTTTATTTTTTCCTCTGCCCATAGACTAGCCGCAGTAATAGTTATATATATATATATATAGTAGTCTGTACAGTGGCCTGTGTGACAGTGAATAGAGGACTTAGCTGAGTAGAAGAAGCTAATAAATCTTATATTTTTCTTGTGTGTTTATGGCATAAGAGTTAAGTGTACCAAGTGGTAGCTTGGCCATTCTGGGAATTCTTGCCCATGTTTGATATTACTCCTGCACAGCTAATGGCACAGTTGCACAGTACCAGACTGATACCAGAAGTTAGATAAATACTTCTGTTCTACCGCTGGTTTCTCTATGCTAGCTACAGCTAGCAAGCCCTGCTAACAAAACATTCGATCCGATATACCATATTACTATGATATACTGCATGTCACTGACTTAGTTGTCTGGCACAGTTGGCTGGCACATGTCTGTTTCAAAATGCTCAACTTCTGCTCAACAAAACTATGAGACAGACTAACTTCTTGGGCTGGTTACCAGTAGGCCCAGCCAAAAAGAGTGATACATTTTCACAAAGTTAAAGTTGTAGGAAATCTACTCAGCAAGTCAAAAGACTTTTCCAGTGTGAATTGGTAGTTGTCATTTTGGTAAAAATATACATGCAGGTATCCACTTGGTTTTTAGGTTTGGAGTTCTTGTGTCCATGGTTTTATCCTTGAATGTCAACATGTACCACTCTTTTTCTCTCCCTCCACTCCTACAGCAGCCGAGCTCTCTTCATCTCTGTGGCGGGGATGAAGCTCCTGCGTTCATCCTTCTGTGCCCCTTCACAGCAATACGTCACACTGTGCTTCACCACGCTCTTCTTCCAATTTGACTATCCTCACTTCTCTGAGACCTTCCTAGTTGACTACTACTTCATGTCCATTCTCTTTAGCAAGGTTAGAACGTACACCATACCATCTCACAGGAATTTTTATCTCATAAATATAATTAAATCTCACCCTAGTTTGGTATGTTTAGGCATTATTCTGCATTTCTGGAAGCTGTATGTTAACTACTGCCATATCAACAGTAAAGTGACTGTGTAATAGTGTGTATACAACTGCTGATGTGTTTTCTGATGTATTTTTCCTACATTTGCTGATTCCTCAGATGTGGGACCTGCTGTACAAGCTGCGCTTTGTGTTGACTTACATTGCTCCCTGGCAGATCACCTGGGGTTCAGCCTTCCATGCCTTCGCTCAACCCTTTGCTGTGCCCCGTATCCTTCAGAAGTACTCACACAGTCAATACTGGAAATTTCTGTTAGCTCTGTTTTATGTGATACTGTGGATATCCCATTTACAAATTCATCTCTCTTTTTGCTTGCTAATCGCTATGCCACCCTGCTCCTGCCCTATGTGATTTGTCTGTCTGTGAAAATGTGCAGTTACTTATGTACAGGTCCTTAACTGCTCTGTTACTTTAGACTCTGCCGTGCTGTTTGTCCAGGCTGTGTTCTCAGCCATCTTTTCCACCCCTCTCAATCCTGTCCTGGGCAGCGCTGTGTTTGTCACCTCATACACCAGGCCTGTTAAGTTCTGGGAGCGAGACTACAAGTAAGTTTTGGATTCTGTTTAAGTGTGAGACAAAATCTCAAAGTCCACATCTGTCTGGCACGGTTTCCAATCAATTTGTTGCCACCTTTGCAGCACCAAGCGGGTTGATCATTCCAACACAAGACTCGTCACCCAGTTAGACCGCAACCCAGGTAGGCTACAATATTCTCTCACCATTTAATCATTATCTCTATTTAACTAGTAGTTTTTTGTGTTCTTAAGCTATGGCGTGGGTCTTTCCTCTTTTTAAAGGTGCCGATGACAACAATCTGAACTCTATTTTCTACGAGCACCTTACACGGTCTCTGCAGCACAGCCTGTGTGGGGACCTGCTGCTGGGCCGCTGGGGCAACTACAGCACAGGCGACTGCTTCATCCTCGCCTCAGACTACCTCAACGCTCTGGTGCACATTATCGAGATTGGCAATGGCCTGGTCACCTTCCAGCTGAGAGGACTAGAGTTCAGAGGTCAGCAGCAACGAATAATAGGGCTTTTGGGGATGTTGGAGGCTTGAGGAGTGAGCTGAGTCTCTGCATTTTTTTTTTATTGACTTACCGACAGAAGACACGTTTGGGCTCATCTGTACCCATCTGTATTCATTTTCAGATCATCACTTGAAGACAAACAAATCTATTGCATAATCTAATATATTGCAAAATTGGTCAGTCCTAATTTGTCGCCCACATTATTCCATGTAGTCTTGTATTCAATGAAATAATGGAAATATTATAATATATTCATATTTATAATTTTCATCAATCAATTTGTTCGGCCTAAAGCTTTTCAGAAGGATGCTAGTAGGAACATAGCTCAAGTTTAATTGTTTTATATTCTTAGTACAGTCAACATGGCTTTTTCTAAACAAAACACTATACAATTTCAAATCTCGAATGAACTGAAGACCAGAGCAAAAACCTTTTGAGGAGTATCAATTCCATGAAGGACTGGGACAATGTAGAGTTCTCATGTAGTAGGGGTTGAATGCCCCTTTAAGTGGCACTATAAGATCCTATTCTATGTCTTACACATTTGAGCTCTTAGCTGGTACATCTGATCCTCACCTGCTTAACAATCTCTTTCTTCCTAGGTACCTATTGTCAACAGAGGGAGGTAGAGGCCATCACAGAGGGAGTGGAAGAGGATGAGGGTTGCTGCTGCTGTGAACCTGGCCACCTCCCCCACATGTTGTCATTCAATGCTGCCTTTGGACAGCGCTGGTTAGCATGGGAGGTAGCTGCCACCAAGTATGTACTTGAGGGCTACAGCATCAGCGACAACAATGCGGCCTCCATGTTGCAAGTATTTGATCTTCGCAAGATCCTCATCACCTACTATGTTAAGGTAAGTTATTTGAGTTTTTTCATCGTAGTTCTTTCCTCTTGCTAACACATGCCATTTCTACATATTTTTGTTTTTCAGATCTGACTCTAAATATCAAATTTAATGAGATTACTTTTCTGTATTTCCACACTTGGTCTTCAAATGGCTGTTCAACATCTCCAGTGGCTATATTTATTTGAATCAGTGTCTGCATTTTTCACTCTTTGACCACTTACATCTAGTTTTGAAGATCCAGTAGCAATGTGAGCGAAATCTGCTTTTTGTGTATTTAGCATGTTTGACCACTGACCAGACAATTAGTTGTATTAAAACTACAACTGTAATGGTAGCCTTTGAGCTTGATCGTCACCGTATCTTGTTGAATATAGTGGATCATGTGTTTCTACCCTTGAACAGAGTATCATCTACTATGTGAGTCGCTCTCCAAAGCTGGAAGAATGGCTGGCTAATGAGACAGTTCAGGAGGCCCTGCGGCCCTGCCTCGGGCCTACCTATGTAGACAGCGACCCCACCTTCAACCTGAACATTGATGAGGACTATGACCACAGGGCCTCTGGCATTACCCCCACAGCCTTCTGCATGGTTTACCTGGATTGGATCCAGTACTGCAACAGCAGGCGTCAAACGGTTAGATTCTCCACTCACATTACAGTCCTGCATGAGTCAGGCTTCTTTCGTTTGTTTCGTTGTTTCTTCTACCCTGTGCCCACAAATTCTATTCTGAGGCTGAGCCATAACCAGCGGTAACCCATCCTCACGCATAACCCAAAAAGACATTTAAAACCACACCTACCCGCATTTTGAATGATTTGTTTATTTAGTGTTCTGAGTTCTGTAAGACAAAACAAACAAACCATGCTTTTGGAGGAGTGGAAAAGTAACTAGGAACAAAAGCTTTCTTACATTCAGTAATGTAACCATTATTCTGCAAATCAAGAAAGTTCATAATAGTCTTTATTTTGAAACTTAAAACGGGAAATGGGAGAAAGGATCAGAGAAGAAAAATTAAGAAAGAGGAGGGATGGGCCTGTGAAGTATGTGTCAGTGAAAGTGTGTGTCTCTCTCCATCTGCTGATGAAACTTCGCTAAATGGAGGCTTGTTTGTTTTGTCTGAATATGTGGACCTTCTCAGCCCTAAGTGTAACATAATTTACTAGAGTGGTACCAAATGTGTGATAATATCATAATGTCATAAGTAGGCTGCCAATTTGGAATTATACTCCTACTCCACTCCTATCTCTGTTGTATCATATTAGACAAAAAAACATACAATATCCCATCACTTAGCTACTTTTTGATCTGTTGTTGTGTTGTAGCCGGTGAATAGTGAAAGGGATTCTCCCCTCGTCAATCTCTGTTTTGGGCTGTGTATTCTGGGAAGAAGGGCCCTAGGCACAGCCTCCCACAGCATGTCTGCAAGGTAAAACCACTAGTCCGTACTATCATCTCACTCCAGATTATATCACTTGTCATTCTCCATATATGCGCTAACAGTGTCGCAGGAGTTGATACTGTGGGTTTGTTCTTTTGACAGCTTGGAGCCATTCCTCTACGGCCTCCATGCCCTCTTCAAGGGAGACTTCCGCATCACCTCTCCCAGAGACGAGTGGGTGTTTGCAGACATGGACCTGTTGAATCGAGTGGTGGCCCCAGGGGTGCGGATGTCCCTCAAATTGCATCAGGTAAGTCGATGGCTATAGGCACTCGAGGCAATCCATGATCTTCAGGTTGACGTTCAGGTGAAGACCCCATTAGCTTCTTTAAATTACTGTATCAAATTGCCCAGGAAAAATAGTACTGGCTTATCTAAATAAGGATAGAAAAATAGCCCTTTTATGATGTTCACTGTAGGCCTGCCTTGTATGATCTGTGTCTCAATATGTGCATTGTTTGTTAAATTGAATGCAAGGAGAATATATATATACACACACACACACACACACACAATCTCTCCTGGCAGAATATTTTGAAAGATATTTTGCTATCAGTGACAGCTGTCCTGAAATAGGAGATTAGCAGTAGAATACCAATCTAAAACTAGGGCACAGTGGGATAAGGTCTTAAAAATGCCAGCAAAAAAGTATGTGGGCAAAACAGCAGCCTATGAAGTGATGTCATAGGGCGTTATTGAACATTTGCTGGCCACATTACCCACATTCATTTACAATGGAGCCACCAATGTAAAATGGTCTAAACCAGATTATATCTTTCAGTTCACAAGAAGTGATTCAGAGAAAAAAATCAGAAGTTAAGTAAAATTGTGTCCGGACCTATGTATGACTGACTTTTTTTTTTTTATTGAAAGTAATGGGGATCACCCCTGTAATCTACCTCTCCTCCAGGACCACTTTACATCTCCAGATGAGTATGAAGATCCCATGGTTCTCTATGATGCTATCACAGCCAATGAGGAGAAGATGCTGATATCACATGAGGGTGACCCTGTGTGGCGCAGTGCCATCCTGGCAAATATGCCCTCGCTGCTGGCCCTGCGCCACATCATGGATGACGGTAGCGACGAGTACAAGATCATCATGCTCAACAAGAGATTCCTCAGCTTTCGAGTTATCAAGGTTAGAATTGTTCCTGATTATGTGTATTTGTCCGGCCATCTCTGGCTTGTTTTAGCTTTACCCCACTTTTGGGTAATATGCATGTTTATTTTGAAATGTGGACTAGGATGACAATGTTGTGCTTAATCTGGTTTTTCCACCCCAAGCTAGATATGGAATATGCCGTTTATATTGTGCCTGTCCACTCCTAACCCGTCTTTGTGCTGCCCTCTACAGGTGAACAGGGAGTGTGTGCGCGGTCTGTGGGCGGGGCAACAGCAGGAGCTGGTCTTTCTGCGCAATCGTAATCCAGAGCGCGGCAGCATTCAAAATGCCAAGCAGGCCCTGAGGAATATGATTAACTCATCATGTGACCAGCCCATCGGCTACCCCATCTATGTGTCCCCCCTCACCACCTCCTACGCTGGGGGGCACAGCCAGCTCCGGTCTGTTTGGGGAGGACCCATCAGCCCCCACAACATTTATTCTTGGCTCATCAGTAGCTGGGACAGGTACATTCACCCACAAACCATTCTTTCAATTTCCCTAACACTGATGTTAATGCAGAGATAATTCTAAGGTTTTACCTCCGTCTCTCTCCAGGTTACAGAAGGGTTGTGGCGCTGGCTGTAACAGCGGAGGAAACATTGAGGACTCAGACTGTGGGGGCGGCTCCACCTCCATCTCTACCAACCCAGCCGCCCACACCACTCAGAGTACACCAGCCTCCAGCCTTCCCCAACCCCACATCACCACTGTCCAGCCCTTCATGGGTAGGCACTAAACCAACTGCCTTTTTCTGCAGCCTGCAGCAATACCTCCTATTCAGTCACTTGAGCTATCTTTATTTTATAATCCACCACAACTAGCCAAACACATCCTATCACTTATTAGCAGTATTGATCGCTAATTTTAGGAAGAGCACCCCATCCACAAAAACCGAACACTCATGCATACAATGCACCTACACTGTATGCATACCTGTTCAAGTGTATCATCAATAGAAAGACATTTGATGAGGTTAATGGTATACCTTTGAAACAAAGAGTAAATTGCTACTTCAGGTCACTCGTGCACTCTCATACATCCTTGTTTCTGGCTCATGGTCAAGCTTCAGCTGAACATGGAGATCCTGTGGATTTATTAGCCGAGGGAATATGTCTGTGTGTGGTGTAAGTGTAATATTTCAGACCAAGTATGTGATATAGACCTTTCTTTAAGGTAACATCAAATGAATGAAATACCCTTTGTTTCACTTCAGGTACGGACAACCCTGTAGGCCCAACCCCAAACTGGCCTCACCACCCTCAACCCCTCCCATTAGCTCTGCTAAGCCAGTCAGAGGGCAGGATGGAGGTAGGCCTGCTCACCTCCCTACAACGCACTTCCTCCATTCAGGGGCTCCTGGGCCAACAACTGTCCAGCTCCCAGCTCTCCTTCAGCTGCCCCATGGCTCCTCCCCTGCCCGGCTCAGAGCGCTTCTGCCCAGGCAGTCTCCTGGAGAACTCTGGGCACAGAGCAGGCCAGCGGGCTGGCCTAGGTCAAGGCAGTGGGCTACACTATGAGAGCCACTTTGGGAAGTGGAGTCTTTCAGGCAGGAAGGGCTTTAATGGACCAGCTGCAGTGGAGGGGGACGGAGGGACATTACAGACCATACGCACACAGGTGAGGGAGCAAAAAACCTTCCTTATGTTTGCCGTTGACTTATATATAATTTACCTTCCTGGTTCTGACAAATTGTTACAGTAATGGTTGACAATAGCAGTACTGATTCTCTGGGGTGAACATATTTATCCTATTGTTTTACAGCCTGCTCTTCCTGCACCCCTGCCTGAGGCCAGTCCAACACAAGATCCACTGGGTGCCACCCAGACAATGGATACGACCCTGTCGACGGCAAGGGACCCCCCCACCCCCCGAGAGGAATCCACAGAGCTGCCTTTACTTGAGCACCTGCGCTGAGTCTGTTCTGGGAGCCCCCCTTGCGACATTCTCTGCAGCGAAAGCACACCCACGGTCAACTCTGGATTGGGCCTTGCCCACTTAGACCGGACTCATTCCAGCCTTCTGGACTCATTCCATCGATCCTCGCTCAAAGACAACATCCGAGATTTGTAAATCCTCAAATGGAAAATCGATCTTTTATCCATTGCACATTTCTCAGCCCACTGCAATACTGGACAGATTTGGTTGTATACTCATGCCCTCTCTCCTACTCACCCAGAGGAGTTAAACATCTGATGGCATGTTGCGCTGATGCAAGTCAGAACACAAAATAATTTCAACCAACCAGTTTATTCCAAAGTCAGCTTTCACCATGTCTCCTAAGACTTGATGTACTCATTCTAAAGATTTTTCTGAAAAAGGCACTCAGTGTCTCTGTGGGCAGCCTTTTGGTTGTAACAGTGGTGACAGGCCAAAAAGGCCAGTGCAATTGTAAGGGATATTTTGCTTGAGTAGTGTTTATTTTTCTATACTGGATCGCCTCTAACTTTCTCTCACTTGACACCTGCAACAGCAGTGTTTGCATAACCAATCAAAAAAGGAAGTTCAAGATCCTATTTTGCTGTATGTGCAGGTGAAGCATATATGACTACCACGATAAGCCTTGTTTTGTTTCCCCCCTCTTTTACCATCCCCCTCGGACCTACGGTTGTGTGTCAAATGATATTTATTAAGTACGTACTATATGACCAATTTTAAGAAACCTCTCTCACTTTCCTCCTTGTACATCACACATATACAACACCAACAACAACAAAAAAACATCCCAGACAAATGTCATCTTTGTGTCCTCTGGCTATTTCTTACAGAGGTGCCTGACAACATCAACACTCAACAGTTCTGTCTTGGAGCAAGTTTCAGGGAAAAGACACCCTTCTGTCCCGGCCAACGTGGTGCTTTTACCGCTGAGTTTACAGTCTATTTAGGCCTGGACATGAGTCCTGAATTTGGCCAGCAACACAGAGATGTGGGAGGACTTCAGACACGGCTGATACCCATGGATCAGGACAGAGACAAGCGGAGGGTGATGTGTACCAGTGACATTGTGTTGATCACAAGACTACAAACACGGAGTATTATTAACTAAAGCCTTTTTTTTTTCTTTTTTTTTGGTGAGTGGAATGTCTTTTTTTTTTTTTACTTTACTTGAAAAATCACAAATTACTCGGTGTCTAAGGCCCACTGACTTTGTTTTCCTAGGGTAACCGATCAATAACTCCCTCTCTGACCCGGTCCAGTCAGCTCTAGACTTCTCTCAATAGCAGGGACCCAGGCTGCTTTGTGTGGGGAGCTAGCTGCCACCCAGAGGCCCCTCTGTTTTCTTTGCCTACAGTATGGCCCCTCCTATTACTATACTACTGCTTCTGCATCTCCTGCTACTACTAATATACCCACTACTACTGCTGTTCATACAACAGTTAAATCCAGCGTTTTAGTTGGAAATAAACAAAGTTGAATGAATACTGAAATCAAAGGTGGAATATTTATTGATTAATATTGTCTTAAAGATATCTTTAAAGGGGTTTGTCTATATGGTGTGCTGATATATCAAATTGGAGATAAGATTCTGCCTTCTGTCACATGTATCCCCACACACACACACACACACACATTGTTTGGTATCAGTATTTGTATCATCTCACCAATGGCTGTCTTTTTGAGTGTGTAATATAACTGGAAGTATTCCTGAGAAGTCACTTTAAGTTGGTTTCTTTCCCACTCTTGCACTCTTTTGCTCCACCACTGTGAAAAGCAAATTGAAACACTGATCGATGGTTTTAGTGGGTTGAAGTAGATTACATAAAAGAAGCTGGCAGTCTGACCAAATTCTATCCCAATTGTTTCCCTGGGTCCAGAGGCTTTCACCTAATGCAAATCCATGTTTGTCCCCTGCCCAGTTCTTGGTTGAGCGACTCTGGAATAACCTTGTGCCATAGTGTAAATTGTTGTACCAGAAGACTGCCTTGTATGCTACTTTTCACACCAAATAATCTCTTAGAAATTGTGTCACTGTTGGAAAATTGAAAGGAAGCCAGCATTCTCAGGGTCTATAATGGGAAAGAAATTGACTCGACGTCTTCTGCGGGAAAGCTTTTTGTCCAAAAGGAGAAAACCGAAAGGGGGATGAAATCATTAGTGGCAAAGCTATCCAAACGGAGTCAGGCTGAGTATTGGGCCATGTTGCAGAAGATGCCCCCTTTTCAGTGTTTGTACTCTCTGGGTTAAAACCTTTTCTTCACACCGCATGCTGTTATAGCCACATTTTTTAGTTCTACCTATTGAATCACTCAGTCCTTTGCAGCGCTGTTTTTTTTTGTTTTGTTTTTTTTCCTCCCCACTATCAACACATCCTTAGGACATTTGAACAAGGGATACATATAAAGCCAGCCTTTATTTCTTTGTCAAAGAATCACGTTACGATTGTCCTGACTTTAGTGTAGCATCCCTGAGATTACTTCCTGTTTCGGCTGTGAACGTACTACAACATAAAAATACACGTTAGTAACTCCCTTGCCTCAGGAAAAACGGAGACTTTCTGATCAGGGCTGTTTTCTGTTTTTCTTTTTCCCTCGCATTCATCTTGTATCCAAAGCAACAGGGATTTCTTTTTTATTATTATTATTATTTTTTATTTTTTTTATTTTACTGGGAGTGAGGAAAGCACAAGTTACTGGACAGACCTGGGTGTCAATAAAAAGGGATTACTTAATCTCTGCAATTTATGTACAGCATGTTTCATACATAAATATATATTTAAAATATAAATCTATTTTATTATGATTCGATTTTGGGTTATTTTACATTAAAGACACTATGTTGAGGCTTAGGGGAGGGTCTCTTGTGTTTACCCCTCAGAGTAGAGAGCTGGCTCCTGAGTGGAGAGGTACTCTTCACATTGAATTGTGCAGTTGGGGAAGAATCAATTAATACTTCTTTTGCACAAATGTACACCATCCCACTTTGCTATTGTTCATTTTAGTTATGGGGAGGGGGGTCTTTTATTTAAGAACTTTAAGTCGATGTTCAAAGTTCTGTACAGGTTTTTTTTTCTTTGTTTTTTTTCTTTTCTCTTCTGCTATTTAAATTAAAGCTTTTTGTGTCTTTGTTTGCAAATTAAATCCTGTGAGTGCTTCATTTTCCTTTTCTTGTCTTGTTAGTTACCATGTTTTTTGGGCTGGAGTATCTAGCACCGAGTGACTTTGCCTTAAATTGCATTGAACCTGAACCTTAAAATGTGTCCTATTGCAAGCATGGACTTAACATTTATCAAGATGTTTTGAAATAGCCGAAATTATAAGGACCGTCTATTTTCATAATTTTCCAATGATTATTTGATTATTAAGGTGCATACTAGTTAATGCCGTGACTGGAAGAACATGTCAGCGGGAGAACAACGCACCAAAACAAACCACTTTTAAGACCACAAACATTTTGTGTGTTCTTAAAGGGGAATTCTGGTATTTTTAAAACTGGGCTCTATTTGTACATATTAGTCATTTAGACCCCAAAATATGTACAAGTTTTGGAATTGCTCCGGTAGATCGCCTCAGCCGGCAGTCACAAAACGGGCTGCAATGGCTGCAACCTTTTTTAACCAGAAAACGAAAGTCTCGCTCAAGGAGAAGTCTCACTCTGGAATCTGAAAGATGGAGTGAGTTGTTGCAGGAAGAGGTTAAACAAAGGTCTGTCTCTGTAGCGATCCTTTCTGTAATGTTGTCAGACACTCCCAATAACAATCTGAGCCTGTCAGTGGCCAAAACAAGCACTTTTACTGGACGTACTTTGATCGCGTGCAGTTGCACCAAAGGATTATGTTGCAGCCATTGCAGCCCGTTTTGTGACTGAGCAATTCCCAAACTTTTTGTACCCATTTTGGGGTCTAAATGACTAATATGTACAGGTTTATTTACCCTGATGATGATGATCTTCATGTTCCTGTGGATGACATCAGCAGCCACTAAGGTCTTCTCTTTTAGTGCATTTCTGGGTTGTTAGGGGAAGCCAGGAGATTCTGTGGTGAATGATAGTTTGTGGGGTGGCCTTTTGAGAGAAATGTGTTTTCTGTGGAGTCCAGGTTGTATAGCGTCATATGAGTGACCTGTTACAGCTGTGACATGGGTTTGATGGCTTCTTGATTTTGAGGAAAGTGGGGAAATGCAATTCATGACACCATATATTACTGAGGTAGCTCCTAATAAATAAAAGACCATCCCTGGCAGAACTTGGGCATTTATTGTAAAAATGTTTTCACTAGACACAGTACAGCGATCCAGTAGTATGCAAGCAGCACTGGCTAGGGATGACTAAGATTTCATTATCTAGCTGAGACAAATACACAGAGTCCAGTAAGTCTTGTCGTTTCCTACCGCTGTCAACCTTGAGAAATCAAACGAATGAACGCTTCATTAAAGAGGGAGTATACCGTATCTCATTGTAACACACCTCCTCTTCTTCTTTACCCTGCCTGCATTTCCCATCCTGCCCAGTGCGATGGAGCCACAGCACTAGCACCAGCAGTGCCAGCAACACCAGGGTCATAGACAAGGACAGCAGTACGCCCTGCAGTATTCCCGAGGATCTCTCCGGGGCTATAGAGAGTGGAAAGTAAGTATTTGACACAAAAAAAAAGGAAATCAACTGAAGTGAAAGAAGCTGAGGTACTTACTGCTGTAGATAAACAAGTTGACATAGCAGTTCTGTGTTCCCAGGAGGTTCGTGGCAGAACAGCGGTACAGTCCAGATGTCTGAGATGACACATTTGCAATTTGGACGGAGCCTGATAGATCCCCTGTTACAGAGAGCAGGAGTGGTCACATGGATATAGCATGTGATGCTGGTACTGGGGAAATGAAGTAGAGTCCAAGAGAGGCGCAGTACTGTATATTAGACTCTTACAAGCCTGATAAAAACTTTTCTGTATTGGGTACTCTGGGTTGACACAGTACCACACTGTGTGGGGATGAACCCCGTGGCAGCGCTTACCCTCCATATTGATGGGGAGTGAGATTTCCTCTGGATTCAACTTGTCCCAGCGTATCTCTGGGGCGGGGACGCCCTCAGCCACCATGCAGGACAGCGTCACACTTCCACCCATCTCAGTATCTCCATCCCACTGGCACATAGGCAGCGACGGTGGTGCTGCAAAAGCAATTGGTAAATTGGTCTCCAGCGCTGTCGTTCATATGCACAATGGCAAGAGGGTGTATGGTTAACTCTTCTAACCTGCTTTTGTTTGTCTTATTACTGAGCAAAATAATAATAACAATAATGTGTGAGAAACTATGAGTGAATTTTCAGTGTCTATTCATCAGCCAATGATCAATCATCCACCACTGGAAAAGGAAGTGACACCTTACTTTATTAACAGCAGTCATCAACTCACCAAACATACAACCAACAAGAAGTCACATGTTTTTAACACAGTTTAATTTTTACCTATAACTGCTAAAATACTTTCTAACAGACAATAAATACTTTTTGCTCAAAAGTGAACCCATTCATCTATTTTTCAGATCTCTGTCCATCATCTGCCCATCTGCATTTCGATGACCTCCTATCTGAAAAATACACTTTTTTTGAGAAAACAAAAAAAAAAATGTTTTCTTGCAGAATGCTATTTGTTGAGGATACCCAATACATAATACACTGTTTTTGGACTATATTACTATATTATGTGTTAAAAATACCGACTAGGTATTAGTGCCTTCGCAAAGTGCACATAGGAGGTTTCCCCCACTTTTCCTGGGAAATTATGCAGATAGGAGGTTTTGCGCTTTGGCCATCGATTTGAAACACCACCAGTTTTAGGTGAAGAAAAGCGTATAGTGGCACCCGATCCTGTCTTCCTGTAAACCATCATGCTGAATTTCATTGGTACAACTAGACTACTGTTAACATATACTCTAGTTGCTACAGAGAAATGTCTTCTGAAATTGCACTAAAAAAAACAACTACTAGGTCAGTATCTACAGCACCTACCCAGCACAGTTATTGTGTGTCGATTACCCAACGTTACGACATGTTGACCCCGGGGCCCCTGGCAGGATAATCTCATGCTGTCCTGGACAATCTGGACAAATCCGTGATACACCTACCCAGAACAGTGAGGACCAGCTCTCCGATGCCAGGATCTCCCGTCTCTGGTGGGTTGTTCACCATGCAGCGGTAAACACCAGCATCAGACATGCGTGTGTCATTCAGGATAATATCAGCGCTCCAGGGGATACCTATGTAATGGAGTTAGTTGGCATGAATTACACTTGCAACAGCTTGACAGTGAGTATTGTAGGATACGGTGTATTATTGTAGTACTGGAGTTACCGACCAACCCACCTCGCCTGTTCTCCAGTGAATTATGTTAAGCAAATCCTGTTTTTGATGCTCTGTGATCATTTTCTAAATTAATTTTCGATGTGTCATTTGTTGATGTGACTATGAACTAGCGAGCACCTGCTGTTTTTATTAACCTATGGCTAAATGCTCCTTTTCTAATCTATTTTCCTTGAGGTGAGAATAAGAGCTCAAGCATGGACAAGTGAGCGCAAATGGATATAATAACACAATGAGTAGTAAGGTTTCCATTGGATATACCTGCAAAACCCACCCTGCCAGTGAGGGAGGAGTCTTCAATCACCTGACCGTGGTCATACACGATCACCTGGCAGTGAGAGCAAAGATACACAGGTTCAAACTCCAAAACCATTTATGCACTTTATTATTTATTTATCATAGTTAACAAAGCATGAAACCAAGCGGAGAGGACGTTCTTTACTATGATTATGAAACGGATATTTTCTCACAATGCATGGCTATCTGTGTTTTCCCAGTTCAAAAGGACTATACTCATGGAGGCTACTTGACCATTTGCAACTACCTGTTGTATGAGAAAGCACATTACACGTGCATAACAACTGTGGGCTGCAGACCTGCATAGGGGCTTCCGGGTTGGAGAAGGGTGCCAGGGTCCAGATAATATTGAGTCTAGACAGCGGGCTCGTGGTGAAGAAGGAGCAGGGCAGAATGACAAAGTCGCCACGAACCACCTCCAGACTGGAGTCCCTCATGGTTACTCTCAGTGCAGCTGTGGAAAAACGACAAGGTGTTAAGATCCCCCGAAAACAGACGAGCAGTGACAAGTCATCACTGCGCAAACTGCCATGTGAGATAATGATAAGATAGCAGCCTGGGTTGTTTCATTATTTTATAGTGGAGTTTTTAGTGCTCAGCTTTAACTTCCCCGGGGTTCTGTGGACAAGCAGACAGCGCCAGTCCTCCCTCGCCTCCCTCATTACTGTAATAATGAACCCTTCCCCCACCCCAGGCCTTTTGTGTGTGTGTGTGGGAATCACCATGCATATTGGTTGTTAATTGCACTTGACAGCTCTGAGAGTAAGCCAGAGCTATCAGACAGCCTAGACACAGAGTAGAACAACAGCCCATTTCACTGTGATGCTTTCATGAAAACATAAATCCAGTGCATTGTTTTCATGTAACCTGTTTTTAAAATGTCACGTCAATCCTCATAGAGCCATTCAGAACAAAGAAACCTGTTAGGAAGAACAGAAGTTCCATTGGCCGTAACTGTACATTTATAATTTATATTTTAAAGGTCAGAAGCTTTATTATTTTATCACAGTACAGCCATTCATTGAATGACTAGAGTTAATGTCTATGCTCTCAGCTCATGAGTATTTGGATGGTGAGGTTGGCATCATAAGAGGAAAGTGCAGATGCATTTTCAGTCTTAAAGAGTTAAAGATTTTGTGCATGAGCCTGCATTTCCACTTAGAGTAAACCATTATTGGTCTAGACTGTACAATAAAGAGTCTAACATTACTTACTTACTTTACTCAAATGTAAATAGAATCGCCAATATGTTTTATCAGTCAAGGAGTAACTCTTAAAGTTCAAAACATTTCAAAACTCACCGTTCTCAAGAGGGGTGAAACACATACACAAGGTCCAGAACATCCATCCTCCAGAGCAGCCCATAGCTGAAAGGCAACCCTCTCTCCTCCGTGTACAAATAGGTGGCCTGAAAACTAAAACTAGGCATGCATGATAATCTATTGAATGATGCAACCACCCCCCCCCCCCCCCCTTTATTCTCTCTCTCTCTCACATATCTTCCTCACTCAAATGATCTAGTTTGAAAAGCTTGGATAGCTAGGTAGAAATGTCTGCCAAACAGCCTCGTTTGGCCCAACGAAGTATGATTATTGTTATTGATCATGTTTATTAACGGATCATAGTTTGAATATTACTTCTGTTTTCCATCACCAGCATTATGGGGGAAAGGATTTGACCTTCAGCTGCTCAAAAACTATTGAGCTTCAAGTGTGCCAACCATATTATTATAAAGTAGTTTGGTGATTCATTATTATTGATTAATTAATTAATCAATACATTAAAACAGTTCATTACATGATTAATTAATTTTGTATTTAAATGTCACAATTAATAAAAGTGTTAATGTAATGTAATGTTAATATGTAACATAAAGAGTCAATCATTTCATTTCATATTTCTGTCTTTAAGTAATTAATACATTTGGATTTCTAAATGGTTTGTGAAATTATTTTTAAAAAGGCATTTCAAATTCTACTTGTAGCAGCTTCAGTGTATCTATTAATTAATCAATAATAATCAACCACTGACTGGCATTTTTATGGAAGCTGCTAGCTGCAAGCCAACAAGCTAGCTAATAGCTAGCTAATACCTATACCCATTATACCCAGTGGCTATAATTGGAAATTCTAGCAAGCTTTTGAGTTGCTGAAGAACAAATGCAGGGTATGTAAATAATTGCTCAATCACATCTGGCCCAGCTAATTGCTGTATGTGTTTCAGGTCTGACAGATCCTCTTGCCTTACACTACAACAGTAGAGTAAGATCACGTCTTATAAAAAAAACGTGATGTAGTCATTTTATAGTCTTTTTAGTTTTTTATTCCAACTTGCTACAAATACATCAATAGTAAAGCTCTTGAGCACAACACATTACAGATAGTCTCAGTGACACCCACTGATGAAAATGTTTGTCATGTGTATATTAGTGATAGAATAAACCATGTTCATCCCAGTATATCATAGAGCTGTTGTTTGATGTGATGTAGGGCTGGATGAATTTCAGCAGCCTACCCAATTGAGTCTTTTTTCTTCCAGGAGAAATATCACAGAGGCAGCACATTTCCAGGCTTAGCCTGCCTACACAATTTATATAGGTCGGTAGATTTGCCATCTAGCTGCTAAGGCAGCTAGCAGAAATCAAGGCTGTGTACAGAAATTAATGGACTCAAGCCAGTCCTCGGTTTAAGGCTGTCATTGGTCATAACCTGTGTTGGGATGTTCAAAGATACATTTTTGACACTCACAGCGAGTCATATAGTGATAAGGACAACCATCCAGTTATGACCTATGGGCTAAACAAAATGCTGCCATCACTCCCCTTTGATGGATTAGCATGAAATCTGATCTGCCTGCCAAGTTCCAGAGATCATCCATTTGACTTACAAGCTTTTAAGTGATGCACCCATCGCCCTTTCACCAGTCATGACCAAACTTCAAATATTGGTGAATATTTATAGCATCTGTACAAAACTTTACACGGGGCATCCTGGTGACTCGGTGGTCTAAGGCCATGTAACCATGTTGTACTGGGTTTGAATCCTGTCTTTCTCCTTAACTGTCCAATAAAGGCAGAAATGCCCCAAAAATATATTAACACATAGTTGTTGATTGGTTGATAGTGGCTACTCAGAGTCAGAAAGCAGGTTTGTATAGGGCAAGGATAGCTGGAGATACAGCAAGTGTGATGCCGGTACAACCCATGTATACTAGACGGCCTTTAGTTGTCAGATTTGACCTTTTACAGTATCAGCCTAATGAGGCCCGTGTCTTACTGTTGGGAGATAAACTGGCTGATTTGCTTTGCCCCTGGCGTCTTTCCCTTTTCCTTCTGCAATGTTGCAAGTACTTCCATTGAAACGGTGCATATTTATGTGAAAGCTGCTGCCCCATGCGTCACTGTTGATTACATCACATTGATCATGTTCAAAACAAACTTCTTCAGGTGCAGAGAGCATCATCAAGGAGGCCTGTTTTTATGCAAAGTGGATTTGGTTTTTATTGTTCATGTGTGCCCGAGGATGTGCACTTAATGTAGCACTGACAGCAGAGTAAGATGTCGGATAAAGAGGGAAATAATTGCATTGCAAGCGGGTTGGCCTACATCTTTACATATGCCATTTGATACAATCTTTTACAGCCTTGCAGTACCATACATTAGCATGGGCAGTGTTGAGCAGCAGACTAAACTGCTGTAATGATGACCTCTGCTCTGTGACAGCTTTGGGTCACAAACACAAATCACTATAAATAGTTTTAATGTGTAGAAAACTCTTAAATGCTTTAGTGTACGCAGTACTAATTTACTGGCTACCCCACGTCGACGCCTGAAGAAAGTTTGGGTGAAGCTGGGCGGGAATACACAAAACTTCCTAGTTTAATATTTTTCGAGAATGTTTTTTAGTGATCGCATTGTAAATAAGTGTTCTTAAATGCTTTCATTGGGGTTTTTATTATAAACCCAAAGCAAACAGCCTATGTCACAAGGTTGACTTCTCCCAATTTATTCAATTAACAAGAATACATCCAGCACCACCTTTTGTGCGTTTCAGTTGTTAAATACAGAATGTTTCCCCAAGTTCAGAAAATAACCATACCCGTTGAAGAGAGAGAGAATTGGCAAAACCGTGAAGCGCTTACTTTGAGTTTTCTTAAAATCATCAAGGACTGGACAGATATGAATAAGGTGAAGAAGCCTTTTCAAAGTGAGGTTCTTTCAGCCAAACAATATACTACAGCTGCTTATGACACTTCAGCCCGTTCGTTGCCCCCCCAAGCTCATCGCCATATACACAGCATTGTATTCATCCCATGACAGTGGAGAATATACACAGTACTAACAACCCAGAAAAGAGAACACACGAAATGTTTCATATATAACAAATTTAAAGTGTATGTGTGTTGAACGGGGCCACGTTTGTGTGTTGTGTCTTTAGTTATGAGCTCTAGGTTTCTTTGTTCCATTGTTTACACGTTTATCTTGGTATATATATCTTATCTTCGTCTTCGTCAGCCAGCAGACAACCCAGAACCCTCCACTCAAAAGACTGAGGAACCAAGAGATAGCTGCTCTTCGTGTCGAGTTTATCACATTCACACACAATCACAGATGAACTGTGTAGAGACACACACACATAGACTTCTGGATAAATGTGCCCACTGCTGGACCTGTAACACTTCCCTTCATAAAACATTTTCAATGTTTTAGTGACAATATGGCCAGTCTCTACACTAGGCTAAATTATACCCAATTCTGGTCTCACGTGAGACATGGGGGGCTCAATAAATAGAAGATGAGAGGGAGAGGGAGACGAGAGAGAGAAGATAGGAGAGACAGGAAGACAGAAGTAAGCGGAGTTTGAGTTCTCCATCTTCCCTTTCAGGGAAACTGGGAGTGACCTGGTGGTAGGCCCGCCAATCACAGGAGGATCAAGACTAGTTAACACCAATCAGATCACTTCAGTGAGAGGTCTCGGCCTGTCACAGCAGCTTAGTGAGTATTGTCCGATCACAACAGCATGGTGACAGGTTTCTCCAGGAACTTGCGGAACTCAGCGAGCCACTGCGCACCGACGGCTCCGTCCACTACCCGGTGGTCGCAGCTCAGCGTCACCGACATCATGCTGGCTACGTCAAACCTGCAACACACACACAGATTGTATCAGCGTAACGGTATGCGGCACAGTACCTCACCGCTAAGGCCAAAGATTTGACTTCTGAAATCTGGTCTACTTGTGTGTCATTATTAGTCATGACACCGACCCTTTTTCATTATCAGCAGGCAGCAGCCGCTTCTCTGAGCCTCCGATGGCTAGGATACAGGCCTGGGGGGGGTTGATTATCGCTGAGAAGTTCTTGATGCCAAACATCCCCAAATTAGAGATGGTGAATGTTCCTCCCTGGGGAAAAAAAAAAAAGCACATCGAAGAACAAAGTTGCAATGATTTGCTTGTTGACAAATGATGATCAGGTCTCCTGTTTTTTTAAAGAAGAGGCACTGGACTTTTTTTTTCGGACTGCTGTCCAAAAAAAAAACAACAACAAAAAAATCTTGAAATCGCAAAATTGCAAATACCTGTAGGGGCTGATAAATGTGTGTGTATGTGCATGTCACACCTGGAACTCATGCGGCTGCAGTTTCCCTTCTCTTGCCTTGCCAGCAAGAGCAGACACATCAGAGCTGATGGCAGCTAATCCTTTGGTGTGGGCGTTGAACACTATGGGCGTGATCAGACCGCTGGCTGTGCTCACTGCTACGCTCACATCCACCACGTGATTCCTAGAAAAAACACAGACACACACAAATACACAAATCAACCAGAAGTCTTTACATTAACTCGTGATAGAGGATCCACTGCCTGTAGCACATGGTTATTGCTGATAATCCTCACAACAAAAAAACAACTGCTGATTGCACATTTGGTCCAGACAGTGCTGCTTTATTTAGTCGTCTCTAGGCAGAGAAACAGTACAACTATCGATTTACGCTTTCAGTTGTCTGTCACCTAAGTGCCCTCTATTGGCATAAAGGTGCAGCTACACGAACAGGTTTTACAGGGAGGCCAGTGGCCTAGTGGTCACAGGTTCGATCCCTGCAACAGCCAATGTATAAATAACAATTCACACGTCCCATCCAAGCCGAGACACTGAACCCCTACTTGCTGACTCATTGTCAGTGCCCGCTAAATGACAAAATGCAGATGTTAAGAAATTTGATGTCAGTCAAAATGCATTTTAAATGTCTAAATTCTGCCTTCATTTCTTGACTAGATTTGAAGATTTCGTTTGGTGAAGCTGGTTGGTCAATGTGATAATATGAATTACAGTTTTTACAGTTGTTTGAGGCCATTTCTCCCAACAGCAGCTGTAACATGCTAAGAGCTGATTACCATTAAGAGTCAAAACGCTGAGCTGCAAAGTGCTCAACTCTAAATCACAAGCTCACTTAGCAGAATAAGTACAATGTCCCAGTGCTGCGATTACCAGACATGCAGATCCCCAAACCAATATGTATTTTCAAACATGCCTCGTTACTTCCAATGGCACTGCCTAGGTAAGTAGTACTGCTTGGTGTGGTTACTATACTGCTACTTCAGTAATCTAAGTATTTAACGGTTTGGTGTTTGTAGTCTTGCGTAAAGACACAAGCTTTACAGTAAGGTTGATGCAGAACAGTGAGTGTGCAGTAAATTGATGCCATAATTAAAAAGTACAAATCACTGAATGGGTTTGATCTCATTGTGACTTACAGCTCAAAATGTGGAGTTTGGGATTTTTCGTTCATTTTTCACACAGTTGAGAAAATTCAGAAAATGTGTCGATTCCCAAACTTTTCAAAACCTGAGGATGATTTAATCAATTCCTCCATGCATTCCCAAACTTTGTGTAGGAACAGTGAAGAGAGCGTGGTGCTTGTGTGTATGTGTGTTAGTGTGTGTTAGTGTGTGTGTGTGTGCGTGTTCACTCACTGGCGGATGACTGTGTCCATCCAGGACGAGTTGGCCTCAGGAACCTTGAGGCATGCCAGAGCACTGGCTTTGATGATGAAGTCATTCACACTGAGCTTGATATTCTGGGCTTTAACTTCCTGTAGAGAGGAGAGGAGATGGTTGGAGAGGCATGGGGAAATAATTATCTCGGCCATGCTATGACAGCCGAACATTTTTTTATTTTTCCATTTCTGTCCTGATTCCTTTCTATTTGACTTCTGTTCACACACACTCCTATTTCCAACCACAAACTCACAGTGTTGAGTTCCTTCCTGAGCTCCAGCACTTGGTCCATGTTGACGTCTACAGACAGATAGTAGTGGGGGATGGTCTGTTTGGACTGCATCAGCCTCTGAGCAATAACCTACAGGAGAGAGTAGTTCAGACTTCAGCTTTGATCCATAATTCATCACAGAGAGGAATGAGATGTGCTAGTTGACTCCGTTTTGATAAATGGAGTGTGTGCCTATCTGGAGGGCAAAATGATGAGGGCTGCAAAATGTGGAAGCACAGAGCAAAGATAACAGAAGCACGCCGTGAAAACCCCCGGGACATTTACAGTACTCTATCCACCAACACCAAACCGTGCACAAATAACGCATGTCATGAATTGGACGTGACTACCGTCAAAAGGAGTTAGCCGGAAGAGGAAGTCATCACTGAACACAATGTGTGTGTGTGTGTGTGTGTGTGTGTGTGTGTGTGTGTGTTCTCACCCTGCGGATGTTGCTGATCGGGATGTCTGTGAAGGTCCCAGCTGGTGCAGCGGTAGGCGCAGCAGGCGTAGGCGCAGCAGGTGTAGGAGCAGCTGGAGTCGCGGCTAAAGTGGGAGCAGCAGCCTGCCAATGGAGATGATGTCACTCACTGATGACTTACAGTGTCTAAGACAACCCAAATCTGAGTACTGCGTTGGGTGACTCAACTTCATTAAGAGCATAGGGCTGCATGATTATCGCTTCTCACATCAACATCTTGAACATTCTCAGCTACAGCAGACGGTCAGGATGAAGCGATTCAATATTGCCAATGTTATTATTACTACATTTGGACTATTTTACTATAATTATCGCGTAAACTGGAATCATTACATGTGATTACACAGGATTAATTGTGCATCCCGGAGTCACACTTACAGGGGCAGCCTTTGGTGGGACAAAGCTCTCAATATCTTTCCTGGTGACTCGTCCATCAGGGCCAGAACCTGAAAAGCGAAGAGGCGTATTCAGCTCTATGTATGAAGCGTATAAAGCGGGTCATAGCTCAGCCTAGCTCTGCATCTAATACTCTCAGCCCACTGCTTTCCTGTTAATTCACTTTCTCTTCTTCCCCACATGAAAGAGAGGGATCACTCATGAAGGTTTTGTACTGGGTGACGTCAGGGTCTACTCACCGCTGACCTGTGCCAGGTCAATTCCTTTCTCGGCAGCGAGTTTCTTGGCGAGGGGGCTGGCGAACACACGCCCTTTCCTGGGTGCTGCTGGGGCAGCGGCCGCGGGAGCAGGGGTGGGTGCTGCAGCCTTGAACACAAACACTCACTAATCAGGTTACACCTCCAACAACTACCTCAAGGCAGTATAAAGACCAAATTCAGTAACTCAGAGGAGAAGTGTGTACACTTTTATTTGAAAGTAAGTGCTTGTGTGTGTGTGTGTGTGTGTGTGTGTGTGTGTGTGTGTGTGCCTCACCGGTGCTGGGGCTGGAGGAGGTGGTGTGGCAACCTCTGCCACTCCAGTCTCTACGTAATCGTTAAAGGCAGCGATGTCACTCTCCTTCTCTACAATAATGCAGAGTGGCATCCCCAGAGGGACGTCCCGAGTGCCCTCTGCCACCATGATTTTGGCCAAGTACCCCTCCTCCTGCACCTCAAACCCTAGACACAAACATATGCAACGGACATGTTGACTTTCAGTTCACTAGATTAAGAATATAAAGCATAGCAGTGAAGAGATGGGAGTCCATTAATAACGATATGGGTATCAGATATCAGGCACAGTTTACCTTTAAGCAATAATAGGATTGCTAGTCTGTATTTCTCCATACCTACAATTTAGTACTGAATCCCTATTTGCAGTGGGAAAGAAAGTATTGGTGCATCTCTGACAAAATGTCAGGATAGGGGTGTGCTGTGCATTAGTGTTAGTGTACCGATGGTGGCCTTGTCAGTCTCGATCTCAGCCAGCAGATCTCCTTCACTCAGCTTCTCCCCGACCTTCTTCTCCCAGCGCTGCACTGTACCCATCGTCATCGTGGGAGAAAGGGCAGGAAGCATGATCTGTAACACACACGTTTCTATTACAAACTATACATATTACAGTTAGTGAATATGAAGAACTGTATATGGCTGTTGTCAACTTTCTGCAGTAGCCAACATACTTTGTTGTAGTTGTCGTGTCAATCCAATCCCAGCCCTAGTGCCACTAAAACTTTCAGTTCGAGGTGGATTTTGATCCTGAGGCGATCGGCTACAGAAAACTACTGTCATGGTACTTATATGTGAGGCAGCTCATATGAGGATCCAATCCCCCACCACCAATCCTGATTATATCATTATTCCCAGACTAGCTACTGACACATCGTATGGTCTGATGTACAGTGACAACAGCAGCCTCCAGCTAATACCACTTTATTACTCTGTACTATTATAACCTCTGTGGAGATTATTGTGTCTCTCTGATTAAACAAATGTGATTATAATACAATGACAACGTCGACTGATAACCTGTTGTTTATATCCTCGACAACAAAACCAATCTTGACAAATAGATGAGAGGATATGGGAGCTCTCAGATACAGACCTCGAGTAACATAGATAGTACAGCCTGTTCAGTTAGGAGAAATATTCAGTTAATATTACAGGGAAGCAGTTTATACAACGTGATTCCTTTAGGCATGACAGTGACTGTATTTTAGCCTACTCTGGTTTCTAAATTAATTAGGGCAATTAGCTTAGTAGTATGGTTAGAAACACACATTGAATCTCAGAAAATACATACTTCCATAGCTGAACAAAATACAGCAAATACCGCTTTATGTTTTTCTCCCCTCATGGAAAGGATTCAAATTTTCAGACTTGCTGGATTTTGCCACCGAGACGCAGCCCAAAACAAATAAAACATTAGGTGGCTAAAGGATGTGGTGATTGTATACAGATTCTATATTAATAACCACAACTAGGTAATGGATTAGTCCGCCTAACGCATCTCTCTGTGCCGTTCATGTCAGGGCACACCTACCTTCATGTGTGGTGGGTAAGAGCTGCCAGGGGCTGCAGGAGGAGGAGGAGGAGGAGGAGGAGGAGGAGGAGCGGAGGCTGCTGATGGAGCGGCACCAGCTGCTTTCAGTGACTCCAATGTGACGTCCTTAAAAGCTGGGATGAAGTCAGGACTACACACACAGACATTAAACATAAATATATATATTTTGACTTGAATTGAGAGGGATATTAACTACAATTACAGTAAAGTGGGACACTAGGAAACGGCCATTCAGGGTGACAGGCCCTTGATTTTGAATGGCAATTTATCAGCAAGTCTTCCCTTTAAACTCTGCCTTCAATGCCATTACTCTGATGTATAGTAACTAATTAGGTAACAACCGAAGAGTACCGACTGCACTGATGAAAAGTTATACGCTATTGTCCTACTACTGAATGAAAACAATTAGAGCATATAACATCTATTTTATTACATCTATTTTAGAGAGCATTTATAGCTCTCTAACCTTTCAGCAGAGTCCTACCGTCACTCAGACATTCAACTGTCAGCAGCCACGTTTAGAGAAGTCTGAAAACGTCTTCCGCACACAGGTTAAAGAGGAAATAACTGAGGCAATCTTAGTTTTTATGCCATCACCTTCACATCCTGAAGGAACTGACAGTACAGACACTCACTTGTCAACTGTAATGCAGATTACTGATCCTAGGCTGACATCCCTGGTCCCTTCAGCAACCAGGATCTTGGCCAAATAGCACTCCTCCAGCATCTCAAAACCTACAGTGGCCTTGTCAGTCTCTACCTGCACAGACAGGCACACATTAAAAAAAAATATGGATACATAATGATGAAACCACACACACACACACACACACACACGCACACACACACACACACACGCACACACACGCACACACACGCACACACCTCAGCTATAAGGTCACCCTCGTTGATTTTTTCTCCCTCCTTCTTCTCCCAGCGAGCAATAGTTCCCGTCTGCATGGTGGGTGACAGTGCAGGCAGCTCCACCTATCAAACGCAAAGAATGGCAAGAGGAGTTAAGGAGTTAGTGACGAGTGGAAAAAAAATGCACTGTGTTACCTAGAGGCTGTCCAAATACCATAGCAAGAGCTTCATCACACACCCTCACAGACAAACACTGCCCGTCCTCTCTGCCAGTAGCGGGAGTCCAGCACTAGGAAGCTTTTCCTCCTGTTCAATTCAAGAATGACAGTGGCACCCAATCATGCGTGTCAGTTTACAGTATCCTGATGGGGGGCTTCATGACAGGGAAGCGAAATGGTTGGGAAATGTCAGTTCTGTAGTAACACAGCTGTGCCATCAGCACCTCATCCCTTTGGGAATATGTGGATCACTGCTGCAAGTCTGCACTCTGTGCTGTTGTGTGGTGGCCTCCAAGGTCAGGTAACAAATGATAAAATTCTCCAAAGTGCTACCAGCCAGACACATGGGCTAGGACAGGAGTTCCCAAACATGTCAAGGATCAGACCACAGACCCCCATTTGAAAATGGAACCACATCTGAGGAGAGGTTTGTTGTTAGCTATGACTTGGTACAGAACTGAAAAACTGTCTAAACATAAGGTGGGACTGAACTGAACTGTCAATTGTACATTTTCCTCACTGTGCTACCCTCTGAGGTGTGAAATAAATATGAAATTGCAGTTTCTCATTTTGCTAGGGACCCCTTGGAACCCCCTCGGGTCCCCCTTTGGGAGAAACTTGACTAAGATTGACTTACATTGAACCCTCACTCTTTTAAGCCACTCTTTTAAGCCTCACTCTTTTAAGCTGTGACATTTGCAAGCACTGCTCGCCTAGCCATATATCTACCAATGAAAGGACTGACAAATGGCAAGTGAGCGTCCATTAAGCAGTGACAACTACCACACACATTGCTATCACATAAGCTAAGTAGCGTAGCGTTACCTGCCTGGAGGTCGTCACGCTGACAGGCTAGGTAGCTAGCTAACGTTAACGTTGATACTATAGCAACCAAAGAGAAAAAATGGGGTACCTTCTGGTGAGGGGGCAAGCTGTAGAAACGCTTGCTCTGACAGCTGCTTGCAAGTTGAGGACATCGCAGCAAAGTAATTCTGTTGGTGGTGACAACGGTGTTGAAGCCGGTGCACGCAGCCCGGGACGCTCCTCCAGAGTGAAACCGTCTCAGACGACTGGTCCCGGGTCCGGAGCGGGAGCCGAGCGCAACAGGCCCCGGTAGGGCACGGGGACAGGGGAGCCCGACAGTCGGCCTGAGCCGCAGGATTAGACGAAGCATGTCGTTGCAATTGAAACACTATATAAATCTATTAAATTATGTAGACGTTAAACCGGCATCAGAGATAAGATGGCAGTGTGTGTCTGTCCCCGTACCGGCCCGTGGTCCTCACTTTCTAATGACCTCCCAGTCCAAAACACAACGCTTTACGGCTCTCCTCTTTGTCCTGCCGTCGGTTGTCACTGAGTGTCGCAAATTAGGCTTTCTTCTGCAGTCAAACGCGGAAACTTTCCAGTTACCCGTGTGTATTGTGAGATGATTCAAACCTTTAAAGAGTAATTGCATTAATTCATACAATTAATAATATACTTCATCTAGTCATCCATTTCAGACCTTTGAAAAGGGTAAGCGCTAAGCGTAGTTGTACAAACCGACAACTCTGAAATGTCGCAAAGGTCTGTTTGGGTGCAATTATATAAGCAACCGCAAGGGGGCAGTACAATATATTAATACATTGTCAAGTACTATGAATAAATCAAAGACAATTTCACAAGTGTCAAATTGATAATAACATTACCACAACTCACTGCCACTGTCTATTATTCATCATTTATCATTAATAGTCATTTAACCTGCACTCCCTGACAACCATTCATTCCAAAGACTACAACAACAGCTGTCACCCTACTATTGCCCCCCAACCACCATAAAAATTGAGACATTGACATTTTATTTTAAAAAAAACCTCTAGTTTTATTTCACAATATCAACATCTTTCAAACATTCAATAAAGACCATAGTTAGATTTGAGCCAATAACATAATACATTTTGTACACATTTCAATTAACAAAACAATGGAAATCTCACCAACATATTGTAAAATGTATAGGAAATTATGGCATTTATTTATGTTGATTTATATGTAATGCATATTTCTATTGGCTTGAAAGCAAACATTTTGATCCCAAATGGGTTAATCTGAGATAAAAAGCAGTGTGACAGCCAACCTGTGTGACTACCAGTGTCAGTCTCTCCTGGACAGTCTGTATCCTTTACAGACCTTATGGGTCGGTAGTTGTCTTAATACTGAGAGCTGTTCTTTCTACTGCATCAAGCAGAACAACCTTAATAGTTCCTGTTTTCCTGGCAGTTAGAGATGCTAGATTTACAGTTACAGACACACACACACACACACACACACACACACACACACACACACTGCTGGTGCTCCAATCTGCCTTATATACCCGACTTCCTCACTAAATAGCCATGAATAGTGAGAGTGCCCACATTTTCCGGGGGAGTCTGACTCCCTTACTGCCATCCTTTAAATCTCTGTCGCCACACTCACATCCACAGCATACTTTCTCTTTAAACACGAGCAGAAGTATTCCTATCTCACGGTGACAATATTTTACACAAATGTACAAAACAATTTCATGGAGAAAACAAAATAACAGTATTGATATTCACATCTCTACAAGAACAACTCAACTTTAACATAATTTATATCCGTTGATAGCATTGAGTGGAATGTGTGTGTGAGCTGTCTGAATGAGTTGTGTATGTTACAGCTTGACATTTAAACCCAAATGTGATGGGTTTGGGTCAGATTGGGTTAAATTTGCAGTTGCTCAGTTTGATATAGATACAGGGTTTTTGTTTTGTTCTTCTTTCTGTGTGACTTTTTTGAGCAGTCATAAGCAACAGTTGACAAACCAGTGTCAAAAGTTCAAAATATGGAAAATAACTATATGGAGCACTCCAACAAAGTGTGGAGACAGGACTACAGACAGGCAGGCTATTCTGCTCGGCTACCCCACTGTGTTGCATATAATACAACTCTCATGCTACTGTCATGCTACTCGCTACTGTTATTTGCAGAATCCATTTTGTCTTACATTTGTTTAGCTGCCAGCAACAGCACAAAAAATGTAAACTAAAAATGTAAAACTATGCACTGATGTGAACAACTGATATTTAGCAACAGTTGTGCTCTGCCAGTCCAGCTACTTTCAAACTACCGGGAGCATTTCTACAATACTGTGGCATTGGCACAGAGACTCTGCATTGTACTTTAGACAGTAGATTGTACAAATATAGACTACAAATACAGATTCAGTATCACTGTTCAGTATAGAAATTCATCACTGGCAAGCTTTGACACTGTTTTTACAAAAGGCAGTATCCGTTTCAGAATATATCTGAGTACCAGTGTCTAGACTATTTTTGCTTGTGCTATGACCTCCGTTTTGTGTGCCATCTAGGGGAGAATTACAGAGACATGACTGTTGAGTATTTTGGTTTGATTTGGCCTGGGCTCAGAAAAAGCCATAAGCAGATATCATTCTTCTGGCATATGTCATAAGACAATATTTGTGAGAGAAGCAAGATTATAACCTGTGAGAGGTGTCCCATTAGAAATGATGGGGAACCTAATTTGAGTACTCATGCAGTGTTTGCCTGATATTTTCTATCCTCGTGAGTTTTGTGTAATACTAGTGGTGCTTGTTTTAAACCAGAAAACACAGTTATTGTGTATAGAGAATCATCCTGGATCGTGTCACAGTCACATTTTCATTCACAATGGAGCTACACATTGGTGTGACTTTATAGATTAGTGGCTAGTTTCTGGCTATGAAAGATAGTACTGTACATTCTGTAACAGACTGAAATGTACCAGGGCAAAAGAACAACATATTTCAAAGTTGAAATTCAGTGGTATTCTCTTTGAAGGAAAGCTGAAAGAGGAGCAAGAGTGCTTCACGGGCACTTAATATTAACAATGAATGTTAAAGGTTGACTAATAAACCATCAATAGGACTAATTCAGATATGAACCTCTGGTCTGGACTGAAGTAAACCAATTTGCTCCAGTTTGACTGAAACTGTTAAACAACTGTAATGTTTCAAGTCCAGTTTTTGATAATCAAGTTGCAGCCTGCATGTAAATGTACAGTAGTCACCGATTGTAATCCTGCTTTGAGGGAACAAGGCCAAACCATTATGATTGCTTCTAGAGCACACATTCACAAATACGCACAAGAAAGGCACTGAGTCCTAGGATATTCTACATGTCAGTCATAGATCAACACCGTTGCACAGTGAGTACAGATAACTGTAGGGTCTAGTACTGAGAGGTCAACCCAAATCTCTTGCTGACAAGTCTTATCTTGCTAATGAGTGGAATCTCAAAAAGGGTCCACTTGTTCTTCTGTCCACATCACCCTTTCTCAACGGTCATCCCGGTATCCCTCTGGGCTCCGGGTAACCAGGAGCAAAATAGTTTGTCAGGGCTCCTCAGCTTGAACCTACACTGGTCTAGAACAAAAAGGATAATGCATAGCTGAGCATTGAGAGTGAGACAAAAAGAGTCAGTGACAGAGAGAGAGAAAGAGAAAACAGAGAGAGAAAGAGACTCTTGATGTCTTGTTACCTTTCCTCACCGTGGTCCTCTTCTACCCAGGCCACAATCTTTCCTTCCCAGCCAGGTACGATTGCCCCATCCAGGAATACCTGCTCACAGCCATAAAGTCATACACTATGGGATGGTAGGACTATTATGTTGCACTAAGACCAGAATACAATGACCACATTGCTGACATTCAGGTCTAATACAATACCGACTTCATCACTAAATAAAATATTATTCCACCACTGCTATAGAACATGCTTTTCATTGTTGTCCCAAAAGACCACAGGCTTCCCACCTGACCAGTGGGCCCAGCATGTTTTTAACTTCACTGTCACTCTCCTATCACCTATACACTCCCATTTTCATGGCCTCCTCTTACCTCTTCTTTCACGGTGCCAAATTCAGGGTCCAGGGCTTTGAAGTGGTACCTGTAGTTTCCTGGTCGATCCACAGCTGCCTTAACATCCTTGAGAGTCACTTCACCCAGCCTGTATAATATAATGTTAAAGACATACATTGATATTGTCTTTTTGACATTTTGTTAATTTGTCATATGCATCAAATTATAAGAAAAAACATTTTGACATGTGTCCTTCAACTACTCTAAAAAGGGCTTGTTACAATTTTTAGTATTCTTCATTGAAACTAATCAATTTATTGCCAATCAATGTTACTTTCCCCACACAATGTTACAATTGTTACTAGAAAATAGAGAGTAAAGTGTCATAAAGTGAAAAATAATCAGAAAAATACAGCTCAGAAAAAAAGCAGATATCAAGACACACACACACCACACTCGCTAACCTCTTTGAAATGTTGATCATGGAGGGCGTCGGGGATTGGCCAGTGAAATAAAGGATTTTAGTGGAGGCAGAAGGACTGCTGCGGGAATGGCAAACCTCTGTAATAAACAAGATAAAAACGGTCAGTAAAACTACAAACGTGTGTGTGTGTGTGTGTGTATGTGTGGGTGGGTATATGTGTGTGTGTGACAGTGAAGTCTTACTTGACCAGGATTCAGGGTCTGTATGAGTAGCTTTGCGTCTTGGAGACTTCCCCCTTCCCTGCAGTATTTGGATAAGTGTTTAGTTTGATCTTCATATTGGATCAGAGAGTCACACAATGTTTCATGTCAAGGACCCACATCTGAGCAGACTATGTCGTTAGTTGTGATTTAGTGTAGAATTGTATGTCTGTATTGTAGGTTGGTGGTGACCACAGTACACTTATACATTCACTCATTGTCGCCACTGTATAGTGAAAGAAAACCCCCTCAACAACCCCCAGAGGTCACTGGACCCCATTTGGGATTATTTGGGGCATTTCCTCTTCATTGGACAGTAGCGTAGAGCAACAGGAAAGAGAGGGGAGATGTATACCCGGTATATATGTAGAACATGCAGTCTGTCTATGAGCGATACTATGCCCTGCTCTAGGGTGTCCAGTGTATGGTGCTGGGGGTCGTGGTCTCTGAAGTTGTTCCTCAAGCTCCTAAGTGCATCCCTGAGCAGCTGCATCTCCTCCGCCTGCTAACGGAGCACATACACAAAAAACACAAAAACCACGTCAAACAGGAAAAGCACATTTCCTGGAGAACGCCAGGGCTCTTGCCACACCCCATGGCAGCGCTGTAGAGATTGCTTGTGTCTGAATATGTATTGTGTGTATGTTAAGCATGTGTAAGCATGCAAATATAATCACACAGATGGAATAAAGTGTACTGCACTGTTCTGTCCTGTTTCACAAGGCTAGCAGATTTACTAATATAGAGGCAGTGACTGGATTTAATTGTATAAAGTAAAGAGAGAAAAATGGTATAACTCCTAACAAGCTTACCAAAGGAACCATTTTTAAACCTTGAGCAATTTCTAGTTTTTAATGTGTCCGAGTTGATGGTAGTCTATATTATTCTGATTATTATTATAGGATTCAACAGAAAAGAGGTGTGATGCTTTGAGTAAGCACACTGATTATTGTAGTCCAGCTACAGCCAGACCCAGTGACTGCCTCTGACTTACCCCTGATATAGAGGGAGTAGGATTTCCAGAGTGTCCATTGTTTTCAGTGTTGGTAGGAATCTGAAAAAACACAATATGTATGTTAATGCTCTTTTGCATTCGTGACTGCTTGTTGCACACTGGAATGCACAAACTCGAGCTCGACGTGGCATATTTGCTTTAAGACTGTGGATTAGAGTCAGTAGAGAAATATTATTACCTGCTGCAGTTCCCGACCCATCAGCTCCTGCAGCGTGCTGTTTTTATGCTCTAACTCTCTTTGCAATTCACTCTGCCAAAGAGACACCCATTAAATACACATTGACAAAACATCAACTCACTAGGCCCTAAGTCCTAGTTCCTTGGAACAAGCTCCATTCTCCAGGAGTTCATTTCCATGAGCTCCTACTGTAGCTTGTTTAACTTGTTCATACAATGTTTACAACTAATTGACAGACCTGCTGTTTTTGGCTTTCTTCAAGTTTGTGTTTGTGTTGCTGCAGCAATCTGTCCTTCTGTCCAGTCTCCTTCTGCAACAACAAATAAGGGTAGGGGCAGACGTAGGGACCAATTAGGGACTAGTAACCAGTACAAAATTGATGTGCAGATTTAAAGCTGCTGTTAAACATCAGGTTGAGGACACTTTAAGTAACAACACCCCATTACCAGCCTGGAATTATAGTGTCTCACCTTGCATTCACTCCACAGTCTATTACATTCCTCCAGCTTCCACTGTAGCTCTGCCTGCAATGCACAAAAATAATATTTCATTGAAGGGGGGTTTATGCAATATGTGTGGAACAAAATATAAAGTTTGTTTCCACAGTGAAAGTAACCACTTTAAAAAACATTTTTGACCCAGTGTGTATTAGAGTCCGTCATTGGAACATTCACTTGGCTATTTGAGACTGACTTTATTTAAAGTGTTAGTGTTTCGTACGTTCTGGTTGTTGAGTTCATCCTTGGTCATGCTGGCTCTGAGCAGCTCTTGCTTCATCTGCAGTATTGAAGCCTCTTGAGCACACAGCCTCTGCTGCTGGGCCTCCTGCAAATGCACAAACACTCAGTTACACACTGCAATTACAGTGGTATTCAATTGAGTAATAAGATATGTTTGAATTGCAATCTGCATTTAGAATTGCAGAATTGCATGGATCTGTACGTGTATCTTACTTTGACTCCCTGCAGGTTTCTCATCTCCTGTTTACAGCGCAACAGTTCCCTCTAAAGAAACCAGCAGACAATACACTTTCAATTAAATATTAATCACAGAATGTGTGCCAAAAGTGTATCCTCCCAGTAACAAGAAACATAACACAAGAGAAATTCATAGGTTCAAAAAATAAAAAATAAAATAATTGATACACTTACCTTCAGCTCCTTAGCCTCCTCCATACTCTGGTCCAAACGACTGCGAATGACTACCTGGGAAAAGAGAGAGAGCAAGAGAAACAAGGGATGTGTGTGAGAACCACACTGGACTGATGGAATAAAAGAAGAAGGGAAACTGATACCCGTGTCACCTTCTGATAGACGTGTAAGCATGTGATCACACACACACAAGCACACAAGCACGCGCACACACACACAGAAATGTGATCTGCTGCGAACACAAAGCAGCTGGTGAAACAGAGCAAGGATAGAGTGCTACAGGAGAGAGAGACAGAGAGAGAGAGAGAGAGAGAGAGAGAGAGAAGAAAATGACATGGAGAATGAGAAAAAGCAGAAAAAACACAAATGAAAGGGGAGAATATCACTACCAGTTGCTGTTCAGCATTGCCTTCCTCCAGACTCAGAGACAGCTCCTGCTCATCCTCAGGCAACGACCCTTTCAGCAGCAGAGCCTTGAAAGCAAACAAGGTATAACATGTGACACCACTTTGCCATTTGAGGTGGACATGTTCAGAAAGCTCTGTTGTCCGACCTCTGAAAACAGTAGCTGATCTGATGTGCGTAGCGCCGGTGTGCACCGGGTATAATGAGCATAGTATTTGTGTAGTCATTCATAGAAAAACAGAATCTACAGCGTTGACTTCTTGTACATTTTTTAGTGCAACATACACTAAAGCATTCAAGTCCACTTCCTGAGGTGGCAAAGCAGAAAGAAATCGGAACTTTATGCCACATATGAGAAAAAAATACACATGATGGACTCAGTGCTCAGTTTAATTTTACTATGGAGGTCAGCAGGAAGTCCTTTTGATAGGAGACCCTGGAAATGTATGATGTGTATTGTCACATATAATGGGTGGGAGAGTGATGACCTATTTCTTCATTGAAACAACCAGAGCTGACCTCCAATCTGTACAGTACACACCTGTAAAGCGGACACCATTTTACGTGTCTCCTGCATCTCCTTCTCCAACGTTTCACTGAGAGAATCCTCCTCCCATGCGACCTTCACTCCAACATGAGATGGAGCATCTACATGCGCACACACACACACACACACACACCAACAGTGTTACACATGTCCAACAGTAAAGTTTTTCCAATCGAAACCCCATGTTGGTTTGTGATTGGACAGAACTCACCACTACTCTCCTGTTGTTGGATATCCTCCTGCTGTCTATCCTCTGAGTGGCTGCTGGGTGGCACTCTTGGGGATGATAGAGGGCTGATGGCACTAAGGCTTGGGGCGGATAAAACACCGAAAAATCACATTATTCCAGAGAAGCATGGAGGTGTGACTTACATGCATGCATACACACAGGCACACACAGCTGCCTCCTCGATATCTACATGTCGGCACTGGGCAGACTTATGATCACTTCACACAGTGCAACTACAACATGCTCAAAATGTGTGATAACTACTGGAAAAGTGAGAGGCAGCATTACCTGACTGGGTGATAAACCTGACTTATTTAATCAATTTGCAGGTAGGCATTTATAGGTAGTAAACAGACTAAAACTAATACTCTGAATGTATGTCTCATTGAAGCACACTCTGTGGTCTCCATGGCAACAGGAAACAGAGAAATCTGTGAAAATCACAGTGGGCTTATTTCCAAAGACAGTTTATAAATGGAGATTTCTACATAGTGTCTATTTGAGAAGACGTGGCAGTCAGATGTGACTTCTTTTGTTTCAATTTCAATTTCAATTTTGACAGAGAGGACTTGTAAGGAAAGGAGAAAAGAAAAATAAAAGCAATACATAAGATAGAAACATATTTTCTCACATCTTGCCATGCAAAGTCTATCATAAGTGGTTACAATCTAACCACTTAATCTAATCACTTAAAAGTGCTACGCCTCATTTACTGTCTCATTTCACATCTCATTCCAGCAATGTCTGATACAGTTACGATAAAAGTATAAATACACACACACACACACACACACACACACACACACACACACACACACACACACACACACACACACACACAGTCTGGTCTTACCATTTAAACTGATTTCCCCCCATCGTGGGTTAAGGTTGGCTTAAAGTGTGCATACCACTTCCCAGGAGTCTAAGTTCCACCCTGCATGTGGGTCTCTGGCATCAGCATCTCAACAAACTCATGAGAGTTTGTCCTCACTGACACACCCCATCCCCTCCCTTCCCCCTCCCAAGTGTTACCATGACAACTGCAGCAGCAGACCCCTCTTAGCATCTCTCACTAATTGGGCTATTAATATGTTGCTTGACAGGACTCAAGTTTCATATCTCAATTAATCCGTTCCTACTATCCCTTTCTCAAATCTAAAACGCATCATCGTACATTTCCCTCTCGTGCACTCAGTGCAAACAACTAGAAGAACATACCAGACCTCAAACCAGACATGTGATTGGAGGAGATATAAAGAGCGATTATTTCTCTCCTCTATCATCCGCCTCTATGATCTTTTCTCTATTGCCCTAAAGTCTTCCAACTGCCAGATACACACATGCAAGCACACACACACATAGACACACATAATAGAGTGTAGTTTGGGGTACTGAAGGCCCTAAGTCACATGCTTTGTCAGGCAGTGAGAGAACCATGTGCACACACACACACACACACACACACACACACACACACACACACACACACACACACACACAAATAAACCAGAGAATGTAGCCTACTATTGCCTTAAAAAAAGAAGGTGTTACAGATGGCAGCTGATGGAAAAATCAATTACATAACAATAACTGCAGGCAGAATTTTTAATATATTCAATTGTACTCACAAAGTTACACAACTGTTTTATGTACTCATACTTTTTAGGCCACTAGTCTGTGCAGCAACCTGACTGAGGAACCTAAGCTAGCAAAGTAGGAGTCATATTTTATATCAATTCTTAACATTCACTCCTGCAGACATGCTTTTATGTATGTTTTTATCGAATGTTCCTGCAGTCTACTTCTGCTCTATTTTAAATGACAGATTTTAACCTCATGTTTACTTGTACTGTCTGTTAGTCTGTCTTAATGTGCCCAAAACATATTACTTGCATTGCATGCATTCCTTGATATGGATATTTTAATTGTGATGCCTTGTGACTGCAACACAGGTACAATGAAAACAAACAGAAACCTAAATGTAAATTCAATGTTATGTACAATAAGTGTTGTGCCTGCCCCATGTTTTGTCCCATAATGCCAGCAGAGGTGATAATCACTTTCAAGGGCATAGCGTACAACACCCAAGCACTTTGCTTCAACATAGACAAAGCCTTGTGCACAAGGCTGGTTTTTACAACAACTTATTTAATTTATCTTTGCAATTTATAGGACACATAAACATAGCTCGGTTTTGAATGCACAGAAAGGGACACACATAAAAATAATTTAGGTGAACAAAAGAACGTTTCCAGAAGCATTTGGAATGCTGTTTTGTTAAGGCGATTTAAGTCCATTTGCTAAGAAACATTTTTAATTCTAACAATTTAATGAGTCAAGACATGATTATTTGACTACTACGGCACATTTGAGTTTTGTGTAAAACCTGATTACCTGCTAGGCTGAGTCGTATCTGGCTCATCCGGAGGTCGTCTCTCGTATTGCTCAACCAGTGAACGCACACACACACTCTTTTCCTCCTCCAAACCCCATCCACTGAAGGAAGAGGGACAAAGCATTTATTTATTTACAAGTTATTTATTTAACAATAATAACTGTTATACAGTTGTAATAGCAGCTGTATAGATACTCTTTTTTTGTGGGTGTGGTAATTGTGTGCGTCTGTCCAGCAGGGTCCAGCAAAGACTACACACGTATCAATTAAATGCTGGTTCTGTCAGAGAGTATTAGAGAAAATACCTTATGCTCTATATCTAACTGAAAAGTTGCAGGAGAAATGATTGTCCAACCCCTAATATTGGGGGTTTGACCTCATATGTATAACTGTGGTTGCAGTCCACATACCTGCGGAGGTGTGTGTGGCGTGCAGGTTGTGAGGCATCATGTCGTGCTGATGCCAGTGCAGCAGCTGCACCCTGCGCTAGTGCAACGGCGGAGAGAGGGTTGTGATTGGCAGAGCCTCTCGTCAGATTCCTCCCACTTCCAGAGGTAGCCCTATTACTGGCTGACGGTTTGAAGTGGGCAGCCAGCGCCAGAATTATCCTCATCACAGATTTCAGATTACCGTCCACTATATCTGCAGAAGGAGAGGAATTTATCTTAATTCTCTAAAATTCACGAAAAGAGAATAATTTATGTTACTACCATTCCCTGCCTCTAATCACACTAAAATGGTTGTAATACAAACTTGGATGGAAACTACTGCAAAAGTTTTTTTTTGGGACTGCACAGAATCTACTGTGAATAGCACACCAGTTTACTTTACTAGCCTATACAAAGCTGTCATGCACCAGCTCACAAGAGCAGCTAGATTTCTGTTCCCCTGAGTAATGAGATATTGCTTATGCACTTGGAACAATGTGTACAATGTGAACATATAACTTCAACGTGCTTCTTACAAGGGAGAGAAAGACAGTAAAAAAAAAAATACAAGAAAGAAGAAAGAAGTGATTTTGTCTAGCTTTACCTCTTGCGGATATATGTGGCATGCGGATGTGTCTGGAGGTAATGAACTGTAGCACTCGCTCCACATTTTTCCTGCTCTCCTCTCTGCTTTGCGGAACCAAATACACTCCCTCCAGCACTTCCCCGGCTGTCAAAATGAATGAGATTAGAAGGAAGAAGAAAAGAAACATTTGCAGATGTTAAACTATGCAGCTACTGGTTGGGGCTGAGTAACAGTTATTGCTTTTACCACTGAAGCAAACATTGTGGTTGTGGTACAATTCAAATAAAATTCATTTAAACATTTTTATAACACAGTACTATGTAATAGCCTAAATGTCTGTCAGAGTGTATGTATGCGTGTTCATGTTGAATATGTTTCATGATGACCCCCTCAGGTTGGTACCACTGTGCAACTATCTTATTATGCCAACTGTGTAATTATTTGTCCATTAGAATGAGGCAATAAAATAGCCTGTACCAAAAACAATGATTTCCTTCAATGGCACCTGATGTTTTCAAATGTAATTAATAGTGGAACGTCGCACTTACAGGTGCAGGCTGTTTGATACACTTGCATGTATCAAAAGATGCAGGGCATGACCAACAACCAGTACACTATAATGCTGTGTGTCTCTCAAATGTGTGTCAATTATTATCCAAGGAGAAGGGATAATTGGTAAATGATTAAGTTAACATTCTGCCTAGTTTAGTAGTGAAATGGTTCAGCCAAAACTGCAACAGCAAGACATGCATGCCACAAATGCTTAACTTTCCTATAAAATGTTGTTAGATTTTGATTGTGATATTATTTAGAGCTACATTATTGCATTTAACAAGAAGAGGGATATTTGTAAAGTGATGTGGCAGACTTACATGAACAAAGTGATTCTAGTGTGCACACTTTCACTTTCAGGTAATTCTCAAAAAGGGAATACCATGAAGTGCTATGATCAACCAAAGTAGAAGTCGCAGTATCCTGTTTTTGCTACAGCCTGAAAATCATTTGAGGTCATTTGAGGACATGTTTCACCTCTATCTGTCATCTTTAAAGAGGACTACCAATCAACATGGGAATTCAGATGTGATGTAATCAATACAACTGAGGCATACGATCATGTTTGGACACAACCTCAATAAAAAAAAAATTTAATTAAAAAAAATCAAATCGCATTAAAAAATCAATTTTGAAGGCAGAACCTATCAGCTAGCGCCTATTGAAACTTTAGACATGATTTAGAAACATGTAATATAAACATCAAACATCAATCCTACTCCCTAGTTCAATTTCAAATTGGTAATTATATATTAGAACAATGCAATTATCCTGAACGAATTCAAATTGCAGTTTGATCTTCTGTCACTCAAGTTTAAATGTATCTTTAATACACTTGAATTTGAAAAAGCAGCGGTTGGGTGAGGCGAGGGAACTCAAGTTAAAAATTTCATCACATGAACATATGTTACAAAAACAATATGTATAAATTAATCTGGATATAACTACAAATTGTGGCAGAACGATATCAAGCTGAAGTTCACCATCTCATTCACTAACAAAAAGCTACTAGATAGGAAGCTAAAGGACAACGGCTACTGCTAGTTATTTTAGCTCTACTTACTAATCTATATACAGCTACCATGTTGTAGCCAAGTCACGTTGTAGCATGCAGAAAAATGATTTTCAGTAATGTATCCAATGATCAATGCGTATCTAACATGACAATTTAACATTATGAAAATAACAGCAGACAAAGCCAGCAAGTGGTTTTTATCCTGTAGTTTTTAAAATCACTCGCTAAATCACTAACTATTACTAACTAGCTTTACTATTCTGAAAACTATGCTCTACACAAGTGGATTCTGAATGGAGGGTGATTTCTGACATGTACCTTTCTGCTCCAACTGAATACCAAGTCTAACATTTCATTAACTGTAGAAGCAGCCATGTCATTTCAAGATTGGTATGCTTAGATTGCTCTACTTCAGCCAAGAGATGTCTACAGACCACCTGGCTGAGTACAACACTGTACGCATTCATGTACAGTACGTTTTATCATTATCATTATCCAGTGACTCAAGTCGCTACACCACAGCAACCCGTCCACCTTCCAAGCTATGGCCACATGTCCCTGCTTCAGTGAGGAGGGGTGATCCTGAGAGGCTTAACTAGAGGGAAAGCTATATGACAATCAAACATCATGCTGCCAGATACCATAGTTTGAATGATGATAAGGATTTCATTCCATTTTTATCAAGTGTATATCATATATGGTTATTTTTGTTCAATTTTTGAATTGGTGTACTGCCATCTAGTGCACTGACTTTGGCATGACTGGCCAACTGTATACAGAAGGGACCCCTGGGTGGTTATGATGGTGGTTACACCAATGGGAATTATACATAACTGTAACATATGGGTGTCACTCTACAAGTTAATCGATTGGCTAACTTATCTCTGTGAAGACTTGTCAGCCCTATCATTAATTTGTAGGAAGAAGGCTGAAGTCAGTTCTATAGTGATGATATAGTAGTACTATAGCAGTATAGTTTGTGTTAGTATAGCTCCCAGAGACAGGGCCTACATTGCCATCAGCTTTACAAATTAGGTGTGAGTGTCTCAAAAATCATTTTACACTCACTGCCAATGCCATTGGAGTTTGATTATCATTTAATTAATATTTAATGTTAAAACAAATATCCTTCTAAAATCATGCCTCTGTAAAACCAAAAAGCCCATTCCTTATTTCCTCCCTGTGCTATAACTGGATTCATCGCTCAAAGATTATCTAAATGAGCATTTAAAAACTGATGTCAAATGCAAAAAGGAAACTATTCAAGCTAACAGTCGCATAGATACAAATGTACAAATATATAAATATGGCTTTGCAAAAGACACACATTCTAGGACGCATTTCATGTGGGTACACTTAAACTGATTTCCATTCCCTAATGCATTTTGCCTTTGGGAAACATTTTCCCTTCTCCACACTCTTAAATGTAGAATCCTGACAGCAGCAGCCATTTACCCTCTTTGGCATGGAGAAACAATAGGAAGTCCAGCTGCCAGGGAATTGCTTCTCTTAATAAATTGATTTATTAAGTTTGATTCTTTTGTCATAGATAGGCTATCAATTCTCAGTCATTCCTGGCTGTCAAATTAAAATGAACTTAACTAGTGGCTATGGTGATGGGGTAACTGACTCCAACAGATCAATGGCCCAGTAGGCCACTTACATCTTAGAGAATGTGCTAGTCGGGATTTCAATAAAATATTTATCCAATAGTTGCACCATTAAAACAGAGATAATTTTTTAAGCAAATAAATCAAAGATATCTTTCAATTCAATCAGTAAAAATGCCCCAAAATAAATAAATAAAAAGCTAAACACTTATTAATTTCCTATCCTGATTCCAGTCTGGCTCTAGTGTGTGTGCGTGCGTGCGTGCGTGCGTGCGTGTGTGTGTGTGCATATATATACACTAACCAACAATTTGTATGAGGTGTATAAGCACCACCCCATCCTGTAGATCACGTCTGAGGTCAGAGATAGGTTTCAGTCCTGGTTTCCTCTTCAACTGAGAATTCACCCAAGAAACATACGCTGCCAGCTGCTGCTGTAGTGTATCAATCAGACACAGGCACAGACACAGACACAGACACAGACACAGACACAGACACACACACACACACACACACGCACAATGTTGTTAGTAAGGGTTGACATATTCATGTGGGACCAAATAAGGACTGAACCACGCCACCCAGGCTAGGTTCACAGTAAATTAGTTCCTTTGTTTATCATGGTGGGAGGGGAGGGGTAAGGGTAGCCTATTGTTAAATTGACAATTAATTTCTCCTTTTTGTAAACGTGATTCAACTAGATTGATTGATTGATTAACGAATTTCCTATTGGATTGCGGAATGATCCAATTTCGACTTTCCATCTCTAGATTTCAAACGGTTCACTCCACCTTTACCGGTCCAGTTATGTCACGTGACGGCCCGTCGTCCGGGATACATTATAAAGAACGCACCCCATTTTGAACGCAACTCAAAAGGCAAATAGAAGAAAAACTACTAACATTTATTATTTTAGAATGACCTTTGGGTTTGTGTAGCTTTTTAGGACCCTTTCTAATTGGATATCTCCATTGCCTTTCAACAGTTAAATGTAGTCATAACGTTACAGACACCGTCAGTTGTCAATGCAAATCGTTCATTAACAGTCAACCTACGTAGTTCATTGCAATAAACTACGTTGACGTTAGCAAAGATAGTGGACTAAATTGCAGAACCCAGCTAATTGTTTTTACTAACCTAAGGGGCTTTATTGTTTAACTAGACTGGTCGGCTAGTTGCAACTGTAACTGCCTTTCATCCGCTTGCTAAATTAACGCTGGCTTTAAGCTAACCATAAACTTATCAAAACTTTAACGTTTGTAACGCTACGTTAACGTTAACAGTTACCTCATTAAAGCCCCCATGAAGAACATCATCCAGCAAACTCCCTTTAGAAAGTGAGGCGATCATCTTTTTACACAAAAACCCATTTACTCTGGCTCTTGCGCACACATTACACACACCGGGACAACGGGCAGAGCTCCGTTACTAGCTACCCCTGCATTCGAGCAAACGTCAACAAACCAAGACAATTGAGGGGTTGGAGCTGGGGCAGCCCCGTTACTCAGGCTACCAGACCGGTGTCAAGCTAGTCAGACAGAATGAAAAATGGAACTTCCGGGTAGAACATTCAAAATAAAATCCTTATAGACAAACATACTACACTTCCGGACTTCGCAATAAAAGTCAATGTGACCAGAATAGTAGTGTTATGGCTGCTCATTCCGCCCGGTGTTATGCCGAGTTTTGTGTGATTCTCGACAGGGATGCAAAACTCAGCATAACACCTGTAACTCGCTCTTTATTCGGGTCACTCTTTTTATTGAGCTCACACATTTTATTGGGCTCACACACAATTACATTACAACTTGATTTCACATTAACACAAACTGTAAATATTTAACGTAATTAACAGAAGCAACAGTTTCCCAGTTGGTAATGGTATTGGTACTGGTATATTGGGTAACCTCTGTTATCTCTTACCTTCATAATAGTAGTACTTAAGTACTGGTAGTAGCTTTAGTTGTTTTTGACTTGTGTTAGCTGATGATTTTCAACAATTCCATGAGAGATACAGTACTTGAGCAAATGCTTTCTTTATTTAATGTAGTAAACATGGTGTCTCATAGGAATTGCCCATAACCACAACCAATGAGTTTAGATTGGGTGATTGGGAAGATATATGACATTTAGTGGACCTTAGCATAATGGCTGACATTATTTTGTCCATCCATAAACCCTGTTTGTTTGGAAATCTTCACCCAAATGAGGTTTTATCTCATAGAAGTGCTAGCATTTGCACATGACAACCTGCCTGTGTTTCACTCTGTGTACTGCCAGAGCCCAAAAAGTCAGTTTCGCTTAATAATTGTACATCACAGATTGGTGTCTTGCTGTCCAGTTTCCTGTGAATTGTAGATATCGCAAACTGGGGTATGTTATAAGGACATGGGCTATGCTCTGTTATCCTATCTTTACAGTTCACTTTAAATAAGCTGTTCTCTTGAAAATTCCTAAATATCTGGTAATCATCCAGTAACTGCAACACTGTAAAATGAAGTGCTAATGAAAATATTTCATGTTGTTTCAACATTTCATTTTATTTTAGCAAGTTTTCAGGGCAGAGACAATGGACTCTTTACAAACACTTTTTACAAACAAAGTTTATTTTTAGAACAAATTTGTGTGCATGTCTTTCAATGGTCCTTCATGCTAGCATAAGGTAGCAAGATGTTTTGTTTTATTTTTAATGAAAGAGAGGTTAAAACTGTATTCTGGAACAATATCTAATATCTAATCTAATATACTAATATACTAATAGTATAGTCTAATATACTAATATCTAATCTTATATATCTAATATACTATCTAATAATCAACTGTCAGGTCTTCCGATCAATTAGGGATCAGGAATTTGTGAGGAAGGATGTAGAAGGATAGATAGGATCCAGTCTGTCAGAGCAGAGCCATCCACTATAGCCCCACCAGCTGGGTTGAAACAGCGTTCAAGGTCACAAAGGTTCTCCAGCGTGATCTCAAAGGGCACCTGGCAGAAATCACACCCCACACACACCCACACACACACACACACACACACACACACACACAAACAAGTAAGAGACCTGAGTGTGACTATGTATACTGTATATTACAGTGTGCACAGTATTATACTATCAGAGGAGCATGGTAGTTGTAGTGTGTGTGTGTGTGTGTGTGTGTGTGTGTGTACACGCATGTGTGCATGCATATATGTGTTATATACAAATTAGAAACCTCAGTGAGGGGGTCGGACTTTGAGCCTGGCTGTAATAGATCCTTGATGGACAAACAACAGCTCAGAATCTTCTCCTTCAGCATCTGGAATTACACACACACACACACACACACACACACACACACAGATAGACACACCAATCAATTAAAATAATTGAAGAGATCATTAAATTCTACACAGTGTGTTTGGTGGTGGTGTGTGGGAAGGGGGGGGGGGGGGGGGGTTGTTGTGTGTGCTGGGGCAGCTGGGTCTTGGTAAATCACATCATACCAATTTCTACACTACTGGGAATAAGTTAAGAATATAACCAAATTAAGACAGTAATCGTTCAATCAATGATGTAATATCACCTCTACCAGTTAAGTCCTATGGTATAGCATATGTCTGTGTATTCTATAATGTTGTATGCTGGTGCATAGGCTTTTTGTATACTGAATATGGACCTCCAAATTTGGGGGACCCAAAGACCCGTGCCACCCCCCTCCACAAACCGGCATGTGTTGGTTAAGGTGCTCTCCAGGGGTCTCACTGCAGCAGGAGTTGGCAGCTAGAGACAGTGTCATGTTAGCTGACACACACATCTCACGCAGCTCTGCATGGACTGCCTTCGCCCTGAGACAAACACGTGCACGCACACGCACACACAAACACACACACATACACAGTGACATATTCACGTAAGAAAGAGAAATAATTAATTTGTGTGTGTATGTGTGCACATGGATCTGAGTGTGTGCGTGTTTGTGTCCTACCGATTTATTTTCATCACATGTTGTCCACATTGCAGCCCCATGACGACACTGGTTGATCCTCTTGTGGCAGACATGGGGTGTCTGTTGTAGCCATACAATAGAAAGACCTGAACAATACACACACACACATACATAGTTTTGGAACAGTACATATATATAAATATATATATGTGTGTACAAATCAGCGTGTGTGTGTGTGTATTACTATGTCCTGGTATACTGGTGTGGGGCACAGGGCAGGTTGGTGCCACTGTATACAGAGCTGCTGCTTAGTGGAGATGGACCACTGATAGACCTCATCCACCTGGCCTAAAGCGGCTCGCACCATGGGGCTCAGCTGGAACACAATGAATTCAAGCTTTTGAAAGTCCAGCCAAAGATCTTTATTGGGGAGTGAGTCAACTTGAATTGTGGTCTGACTTATGAGAATAAAGTCAAATCAACAGTTGTGCAGTCTTGTTTCTATCATTTGAGAATTATCTCGGACATTAGCTTATTTCTGTCCTTTCCAGACCTGAAAGTATACATGCTCTGTGTGTGGTTGTGTGTGTACCTGTATGATTTGAGGCAGCAGCATAATCTCAGTGGGTGCAGGTGCAGGAGCGCAGCAGTTCTCTCTGTAGTTGCTCATGTGTGAGCAGAAGAAGGTGTGCAGCTGAGACAGACGCAGTGCTAGGCTAACTTCTCCCGATAATGATGCCAGGCCTTCCACAGTCTGAGGACACACTGGACACATACACACTCACACATTTATATCTATTACTACAGTCTTAATCTCTCTCTCTCAAGCACACACACACACACACACACACACACACACACACACACACACACACACACACACACACACACACTCACTTGGTTTGTTAGCTGTCTGCTGCAGGTTCAGCAAGTGTGTGTAGTAGCGAGCCATGTGGACCCAAGTGACCTGAGTGTGTTTTCTGCAGTCAGCTCTGAAGCTCTGCTCTTCCTCTGATGATGGGTTGGCGGAGTCCCGGGACAGCTGGCACAAACCACCTACACACACACACACACACACACACACACACACACACACACAGATTTAAGTTCAGGGAGTTACAACACTCAATTAAATACTCTGATCATTCTTTGTCTGCAACCTTGCTCTGGCTGACCACTGCCTGGACAAAGAGTAAAGTATCCAAGGAGGCAGGACTTGGTGTATAGTAACATTACCACACGGGTTGAGCAGGTCATTGATGGCAAAGTTGGGCAGGGCTTTTAGGGACATTTCAGACAGTGCTTCTCCTCCAGCTCCAACAGAACCATATAGCTGGCCACAGCCAGACATGGCTTTGGACACCTGCACATTACAATATATGGATTAGCTAAAGATGAGTATTGTGCCAAACCTCACAATGAGGATCGAGGCTGGAAAGCAAAAATGCCATTGGACGCATTTATCCAAAGCACCTTACAGTACCACGAGTGTGTACATTTCTAACACGAGTGGCCGCAATCAAACCCCTAACCCTCGCAATGTTTGTGCCATGCTCTACCCATTGAGCTACAGAACCTCAATGTCATCCATTTGTCCATCCATCCACCTATCCATCCATCCATCCATCCATCCATCCATCCATCCATCCATCCTCCCACCATATGTCCATTCATTTCCTATGTGGAAGGCTACTGTACAGACCATGGCAGCCCCTCTCAGGTAGATCCAGAAGAGCAGCAGGTATCCCTCTGTTGCGGTCAGCCCTCTGTTCAGACTGGTCAGCAAACGCTTCCAGTGGGAGATCTGAAGGAGCAAGCGGGATAGAGGAAAAGGGAATGAAAAAGAGAGAGTAAGAGGAGAGAATGAATAAGCGTAAGAAAGTCACTGGGACTTTGTCACTTTGTGACCCACAACATATTAACACAAGCACACACATACTTTATTTTGAGACAGAGGGGCTGGAGGCTTGTGTGGGGTGTGCTGCCAATCATGGAGGAAAAGAAGCGCAACCTCCAAGTAACACTTATGAAGAACCCTGGGAGAGACACACACACATTTTTAAAAATAAAAATAATCAAAAAATAGATAAAAGACAAATAGATAAATGGTTAATTTTACTATTCACACTAACAAATACTGACAGATGCTCACACACACACACAATGTTTAACATGATATACTGACGGCAGGTTGTGGCAGTGTCTCATCGTAGTTTGCATGCACTCCAGAAAGGTCTTAGCCACTTCCTGTCGATTGACTTTACTGAGATATCTCAGATTGCGCTCCACAATGCCTGGACATACACACACACAAACACATACATATTAAATACAAAACCAACCAGAAACTGTCTCTCCCTCTTTCTGGCAACAAGCAATCGAGTCCTCATTATTAGAGTTATTTCTTCACACAGATTATCGATCAAATGTGTTTGCAACCCACCCCTACATTATACTATTCCAAAAACATTGGTAGAATCCAGTTTTACCCTGTGGTTTAACTGGTCTCTGAAAAGTTGTTTATTCTCAAAAGAGTGGCTCTCTTTTTTTGTTTCCATTTAGCTGCAGTTTATCATACTGTGTAGGCTACTGAGTGGCTGCATTTAATTCTGCCCTAATATTATGAACCTGTGTAATAACCTGTTAATACAATTATCAATATTCATTTCTAAATTTCACACAACAATTCATATACTATGGCACTAGCAATATTCCCTGACAATACGCGCACACTTGCACACACAGAAACACTGACGTATATATGCAGCTATCTACCCACCACGACAGTAGAGCAGGTCAGCCTCCAGTTGTGTGTCTCTGTAGGCACAGGACTGGGAGAGAGTCAGTGCTGAGTGCAACACCTCGTGGGCGTCCTGCCAGGCCCGGACCTCTTCAGGCCTAGGGGCAACTCTGGGTATCTGGAAGGGGCTGAACATGGAGGGACTTGTGGGATTGGAGGTGTTTAGGTGGCCCAGGGACGGACTTGGTGACTGAAAGTCTGTCTCGGTCCGGCTGGAGGACTGGAGAGAGCTTTGTCCAGGGGTGATCTCTGATGACTGGGCAGAGAAGGGTCTCTCCATGACCTTCAGACACTGGATGTGACCTGAGGAAACAGTACAGAAGAGGGCCACATGGAAAGGATTTGGTGCATTGAGTCACCACCATTGCATTTGTCATAGTTTATATCTCAAAAGTGGCCCTGAATGTCCGCAGTGACCTGTGTAGTGCAAAGATTAAATACTGTGTAAAATGTTATAAAGTAATGTCAAGTGAAAAGGTATAAATAGCTCCTATTTATCCCTGCTCTGTACCAGGAATTTTAGCTGGGTCATTTGTCTGAAGAGGGACATTCTGTATTTTCATCAGTTGCAGTATGTGTACCTTGTTCATGCCACAAACCCACTGTTTTGAATGGAGGAAATTTTGAGAACATAACTTGTGTTCAAAAGTGTCACGTTCTCTATTTACCAATGCGCATAGTGGTCTTCGCCAGTAGGGGGAGGTGAGGCAGGTAGATGTTGCTGGGCCCAGGTGGAGGGAGACACACTTTTCCATCCTCCAACACCACACTCTGACCAAAGACACACAGCTGCAAAAACCACGTGGAGGCAGAGGAAAAAGTTTAATACTGTACCGTTGCCTACTTCTAGAATACTAGCTGTGTGTGTGTGTGTGTGTGTGTGTGAGCATGCGTGTGTGTGTTTTTATGTGCGATAATCAGTTACAGTTTTATACAATTGTTTACACACTTCAATTGGAACCTGAGACATGGCGTGGCAATGGAACCAACTCCATGCGCGCATGCCTCTTCTCCAGGCAATGGGGGAGGCATGTTGTGATACTGATGTGGGCAGGACAGCTTGTGATGTTGATGAGGTGCTGCGGCCGGATCCCAATAGGAGGCAGGATGCAGCCTAAATTTCTCTCGCTCTCTCACTCTCTCTTTTTTTTGTGGTTTGTGTGTGTGTGTGTGTGTGTGTGTGTGTGAGTGTATTTGTGTACCTGTTGCTGCAGATGTTTTTGTGTCAGCTCCAGTAGTGTGGTGCTGTGTGTTCCTCTCAGGTCACTGAGCAGCAAGCTGGCCCGAGCAAGAGTCACACTGGACCCTGGAGGCATGCATGTCTGGCCTGACAACAGGCTCACTGCCTCCTACACACACACACACACACACACACACACACACACACACACACACACACACACACACACACACACACACACACACACACAGTTAACTTTATATAAAAAATATAAAATATAAAGCTGTGCTCCCTCAGCAAAATAACAAATAGGTTGAGCACCAAAGTTCAACCCCTGTCAATCCCAATACAGGAACTTTCAAAAGTTGCAGTGCAGTTCTGCAACATATTTTTGCACAAATTAGTCTGCCCATAATTGATGAGAGGGAACCTTTCAGCAACATACATGCCAAGCACTACTTCTGGCTTGTACAAAGTTCATTTAATTTGTTTGCAACAGTTTTTACTCACAACTATGATGTGTGTGGGAGCTTCTAATGAACTTCATACTAAAATATGATGCTATTTTTCTACTTGTCCTACTAGAGCAGGTTTTAATCTGCCGCCTACACTCTCAGAAAAAGATACAGGGGCTTTACTTCCTTGTCAGAAAGGTACAACCCCAGCTCTGTACCTTCTTTTCTGACTGTGTACAGTATTTTTTACATCCCCTGGATGTAAGGATGCTGTTAGTTTTGAGGATGTGACTCTGTTGCGTGTGTGTGTGTGTGTGTGTGTGTGTGTATACCTGCAACAGTGAGAATCTGTCATTCTTAGACTGTCCGCTCTGTGCTTCCAATGCAGAACCTTCTAACAGCAAAAGGGCTTGAGTGCCTGGATCTCCCCACAATGCACATTCCTCAAGACCCTCCTTTAACACCCGTGCGGCCTCTTCATTACTGTCCTTACCTACACACACACATACACACACACACACACACACACACACACACACACACACACACACACACACACACACACACACACACACACACACACACACACACACACACACACACAGATTCAATATCTAACATTTGCCATTTGACCACTACTTCTTCTAAACCTATTTTAGTCATTATTTAGCCCTTTTAAGGTGAGGAGTATACTTGCTCTTTTTCATTCATTGAATCATCCACAGGAAGTTTTAAAGGAAGGAAGATGGCTAGTTTTGGACATCTGGACTTTCCATCCCAATGAGATATTTGAACCTAAGGCCTTCAAATAATAAATAAACTTGAAGCTATCCTACCACACTGTAGTACAGAAAAAAAGAGGCAGTGAGAAACACAGCGAAAGAAAGGATCAGTTGAAGAAGAGAAAAATTAGGACAAACCACAGACAGACTCACACATACAACCAGACCTGGGAAGATGGCAGTGCCGGGGATGTGTGCAACCAGGCTGCGGACCAAAGCCAGTCGGCAACGCAGCCACAGAGCAGCTCCAGTTCTCTCCCTAGCCTCAACTGCTCTAGGACAGTCTCCAGGCGCAGGCAGGGGGCTGAACACACCATACGGATCTCTACTACACTGTACAGGATACAGGCATACACACACACACAGTCAAATGAAAGCCTTATCATAATTCCAACACCTTGATCAAGTCACCTCACCCAGGAAAACTTATTCAGTTGTACTGCACCAGTTTGATTATGTGCATAGCAAACAGAGCATTTCACAACACAATTTTCTAAAATCAATTTTATGAAACGGAATGGAAAAATGGAAACGTTTGTTTCCCACAGTAAGGCAGCGTTTTAGTTTATAACATGGCATTTTCATGAAATTACTTCATGAAATTTGTGAGTTGCACTGACATTGGGTATGGTCCCTGTATTGTATACTGTAGCAGCAGGCAGTCCAGTGAGCAAAGTGAATCAAAGCATTAAAGCAGTGACACCCATGTTGACACCTTATATGAGGGTGTTCAACAAATTCCCACAAATTGCTACTAGTATGGGTTTTGTTCAACCATAATTCTGGGGACAAAATGACAGCCATGTGTGTACAGCAAATAAAATCCACTTGCAATGAGCTGTTGAATGGTGTGTGTGTGTGTGTGTGTGTGTGTGTGTGTGTGTGTGTGTGTGTGTGTGTGTGTGTGTGTGTGTTACCTGTTCACTACGAGGCCTGGTATTTGGGAGCAGAGGTGATTTAGGTTTCTGAGAAGAGGAGGTGGGGCAACTTCCCATGAGAGGAGACTGCAGCAGCACCAAGGCTGACACTGCCATATCAGAACTGTAGTAGCATGAAAAACTTGTTAGGGTATATAATGTATGCATGTGTGCAAACATACATGCATATACATACACATGTAAACACGTGAAAGAAACCACACCTGCGTGCAGCACATCCTTGCTGCAGGTAGAGGTTGGCCATTAGCAGGTTGGCCTCTATGGTTAGTTCCAGGTCCTCAGTTTTGCTTCGGGACTGAGGCAGGTACTGCTGGGAACTAGAGATCAGCAAGTGGAACGCGCCTTCCAGCAAAAGGAACTGCAAAGAGGAGATGAGATGTCAGCAAGGGACAGGAGAAGAGAAGAGAGGGAGAAGCAACAGACATGGAGTTTTCTGCCAGTGGTAGAGGCAATAAGCTTGTTAGCGTTAGCATTTCTCATTGAAATCAGAGGGTGACTGGCCACAAGCTAGCTTTTTGAGGTCTCCTACCTTCCTTCAGCAAGCATTTACAGCAACTCTTGTTTGTCACTGATAAATGGAAAATACCACTAAATTGAAGGATTCACATAAATCATTCTTAGCCTTTTACATTCAGAATTTATGCCCTTTCTTTGTTTTCTATTTCACACTCTATGAAGCTGTACATACAAGAGTAGAAGTAAGGACAAAGTCACCTTACTGGCTATGACGACAGCAGTAACACCACGAATATAGGTTCTGCACCAAACTGCCCAAGTCCATAATAATAAAATATTTCAAAGCAGAAATTCAGGGGTACTCCCTTAAAAAAAGACCTTGAGAAAGTCAGTAGTGTCAGCAATCCCCAGTCCCCCTACCTTAATGGTCTCTGGAGTGAGCTTCTCCTTTTGGGTGTCAAGAACCAGTACTTTTTTTTGCTCTTTTCCCTTCTGGTAGGAGCACTCAGTGTTTGGGCTGTCCCATTCATGTTGCATTGAGGGGATTGAATGCCCCTTTATGCTGACATGGGTTTCACCATCAGAGGACCCTGAAACACAATTACAGACCTGGTGGTGGATTTTGTTTATTCATAAACCTCATCTATGAGAACATTGCTCATTGATCATTGTAGCAAATAAAAGCAAAAAAGGTCACTTTTGCAATGAAAATTATGTATATGGCGGTTACCTTTTTATTCAAGGATATCTGGCCCACAAGTGAAGATGATGGTTAATAAAAACCTTACCTGGTGAGTGCACTTTGTATGTGGCAGGAAAAAAGGGTGGTGGCTCAAACACACTCCTGACAGTACCTTCACATGTCTGCCCCCCCAAATTCCTACACCCTTGCATCCAAGTAATTGAACCTATTTGTTTCTATACCAGCCATAGAGATGTCACATAGCCCCTGATAATAATCCAGTACCTATCATAAATAACAGAGAAGAGCTTACAAACCTGCCAGAGGAAGGCTGTGTATGGTGCTACTGAGCGCCAGGACCAGTTGGATCCGAGCTAGGTTACATCGGTGACACAGTCTCGATCCGTATAGCATGAGAACCTCTGGAGCCAGGTCACAGTTCACAAGGTCCTCCAAAGCCTAACCACAACCACCAACACCACATACATTCACAAGACATCCAGATTTTGTGAATGACCATATGTAGTTTTTAAGACAAAAGTAAAGAAGGGTTTTACTTTCACAAGTAGGGGATCTTTCCATTCAAATCCCAGCCTGCAATTCAAAACACCACCCCGCCCCCCCACCCCACCCCATCGTACAGCTTTAAAGTCTAAGAAAGGCTATATACCTGAGCATTTTCCAGGAGAGACCTGTTGCTGTAGAACTTCCTCACAGGCTACAGGGAAACACATTGAGCAGGATGAGTCAGAGCACAAAGAAAATATTCATTTTTAACACCAGTGTTTCTGCTATTATGTATTCAACTGTGGCATGTATAAAATACAACAATACACACCAATGCTTTCCTTTTTCCCAAATTCTGATGGTGCACAACATTGTATCATCAACTAATGCTTAAATCAATCACTCACCCTTCCCCTGCAATTTCCTTATAATGAAGCTACATACAGCTACATACATTGTTGAATCCAAAGCCATGAATGTTTCAGAACAATTGTAAACAGGGAGTATCTGTCAACATTGGCCAGATACCACACCTTTTCATATTACCAGTTTAAAAAGAGCCAAATGTGTGTGTGTGTGTGTGTGTGTGTGTGTGTGTGTGTGCGCGCGCGCGCGCGTGTGTACGTACATGGGGATTGTCTATGCTGATGTTGTGTCCATGAGGCAGCAGGACACCCTTTCCTTGCATGAGCTGAACTGCCTCCTTTATGGCTTGAGTGAACAGACTCAGTTCAGTCAGAGCACGTATCTGGAGACAACACACGCGCATGCACACGGAAATACACACATCAAAAACCACAAACAACACTATGTAAATAAAGACATTTTTATATAGAAGAAAGCACACACACACACAGACCTTGAGTATTTTGCCCTCAACAGTCCGTTGTACGTCTCGGCACACTGGCCCAACAAAGTACAGGTAGAGAGCCAGCATGGGCAGCAGCTGAAATGACAAACTCATACTTTCCCATGACTGGTAACACTAAACTAATGATTTACTGAGTTCAAAACGAAGAATGGACAAACAACTCTGTATGACTGTGTCTATGTATGTGTGTACCGTGATGTAGTGCCCTGTGGTGTATAGCCAGTAGCAGAGGAAGTTGAGGCTGGTTACGGTGGTGCCCAGGTGAACTCTGTGGGGTTCAGAGAAAAGGTCTACTCCAGGGAGCAGTTCATCTCCAATACTGTGGGAGGCATACTGGAGGTCGCATTGGGGTTGAGGCAGGGAGCAACACAACACACACTAGGGAAGTGGGTCAGACATGCACACACACACAAACACACACACATACACGCGCAATGGCATATGCAGTCATCAGAGCAAAAACATCCCCAAAGATCATTCCCTAAGCACTTTAACAGCAACAAATGTGAAAATACTGTCTAATAAATTGCAAGTCAATGTATTATTATTATTGTAAGGAGAGACAGCGCAGTCCCTGGAAGCATACCTTAAAGAGATGAGCAGACAGGAGACAGCACTTGGTCCGTTGGCTTATTTCTGAGGTTAAGATGTACCTGCAGATCAACACACAGAGGTAAATAACACACATGGGAGTCAAGACACTGAAAGAGACAGTGAAAGAGAAACTTTCAGGTGAATGAATTAATGAAAAATAAAAAAAATTATGTTTCAAGAATGTCCCAGCATCTTAGATATCAACTGGAAAATGTTACATGACCTCAATTTACAAACCTCCTTTGACATCTGACAACAAACTCACAAGCACACCAAATCTCCCTGAGACCTACTGTGCAATCTTAGCGGTGAGCACAGCAGCCTGCAGACAGCCCCAAATCCCAGCCAGTTTCAGGGTGTGTTGTGGGGAGCCGCCACCCCCCCAGGACACCCCATCCCAGTTCTCTAACACACCTGAGCTCAGCAGGGCACAATCTACTGCTTTACACCAGTATGAGTGAGCTGCCCTGGGGAGCAAACACACACAGAAATGAAATTACAAAAAAAAAACTGTACTTCTTTGTTTTCTGCATACGTTTTCTGTTTTAATGCATACGATATAAGGCTGTACGCTCGCTCTCACACATGCACAAACACACAAACACACACACACACCGATACATAGACTCTGGAGATTTCTAACCGTGTGTTGCCGTTGTAGAACTGCAGGTTTCCTAGGTCATGTAGTGCCTGGACTCTGAGGGAGTCATAGCTGTTGGCCTGGAGATACTCTGAAGAAAAAGTGGACAGAGATGGGAGGGGGTAAGCTTGGTAGTGACTACTAAAGTAAATTCTACTACTTTTTCTACAGTTTTTCTACAACTACTCACCATTAAGTGACTGGGCTTAAGTTTCTGACATGTGTGTATGTGTGTGTGTATTCTTACTAATAGAGGTGGAGTACGCAGTAATGACAGCGTGTGTGTGGTTAGGACTGATGGGAAAGCTGTAGAGAGCTTTCAGAGTGCTGTAGTCCTCGTCTGTCAGGTCCTGAGGCTGCAGGTCTGGAGTAGACATAACTATGGGACTGAAACCAACCTGGCCTGAAGAGTGGGTGGGACTGCTGCTCTGATGGAGCACATAGGCTGGAGAGAAACAAAAACAATACAAACATACACTATGGGGCGGATCTACTAAGATCCCAAATAAAGGGTACTAATTTGCGTGTGCATTCTAAAAGTTTGCGCGTGTGGTTGATGGACGTTTTGCGGGTGATTTACTAAGAATGATTGCGTAAATGACAACAGGCGCAAACGTGGTGGAGACAGCAGTATTTAAATGAGGGTTTTGCGTGTTTAATGTTTTGCACCATGGAGAGTTTGGATGGGCAACAGAACCGCAAGCGCAAAATGAAATTTGAGCCTATAGAATTAGAGGTGTTAGTGGAAGAGGCAAATAAACATTTGGATGAGCTACAGCAAAAAAATCTGAATATGACAAAAAAGAACACTATATGGGAGATCATCTGTGAGAAAGTAAATGCCGTTGGTAAAACAAGAAGAACAACGGATGAAATTAAGAGAAGATGGCAAGATATAAGACGAAGAACAAAAGAAAAATTGGCTTATAATAAAACCTCAGCAAAGAAAACAGGTGATTCCAAAAATGTTCACAGGAGGGGGGGAAATACGTTCTCTACGTCTTCGTTCATCGTTTCTATGTCTCCTTCTCGCTACAATAACGGCAGCCATTCGTGCACAATTACGCATGCAGGGCGTTTGCACCTTCCCTTGAAACGTATTAAATACAGACGCTGTCTCCATCAACGAAATTGCGTTCAGGTTTGATAGATCACAGTGCGTGTGCTACATTAATCTATTTACATTTTCTCCTCCCAGTATTTTGCTAAATAGCGTGTAAACGCCCCATCTTGCATATTCATTGATGCAAAAGTACTAACTGGATAAGGCGTGTTATTTTGCACATTTGCAAGACGCAGTCCTCAGTGCGCACTGTTAGTAGATCAGTTTGTACATTTATTTGTGCGTGCTATGAGTTTGCACACATTTTTACACACGCAAACCTTTAGTAGATCCGGCCCTAAGAATGTTAAATTCACAGTTGTGTGTGTGTGTCTGCATGTATGTCAGTACTGAACTCACAAGGCTGTGTGTGTGCCAGAAGCAGCAGCAGGAGTGAATGGCTATGCTGGAAGCTCTGCAGACAGTGTGGTCTTCTCTCTAGAGCTTGACGGTAATACAGCAGCGTGTCTTCAACATCCAGAGGAACACACACCAGAGACATGGAACGCCGCATCTCTGCACAGACACACACACACACACACACAAACTTTTCCTTTATGAACTTTGCAGGTACAGTTAATATCAAATGCAACATTTTGGTCATTTTACACCATTTACACCATAGTATCTCACCCTTCAAACATTAATTTTATCATTTCATGTCGAAGGCAGACTGTGCAAGACGACCTGTGGCTGTATGACAGTGATTGATAGGTTGTGGACATGATTGACAGCTTTCTGTTCAAACCTTGGAGTTCCAGTGCATCTGGGCAAATGGGGTCCGTCCACTGGGGGTTGTTGTGGGTGGGCATTTGAAGTGGAGATGAGTTGTTTTGTTTAGGGGAAGCTTTAGGGGGAGGGTTCCACCCACTGAGCAGCTGGCAGCTAGCGTAGCTCCTGCAGGTTATCTGACACAAATACAAGCGCACGCACGCACGCACGCACGCACGCACGCACGCACGCACGCACGCACGCACGCACGCACGCACGCACGCACGCACGCACGCACGCACGCACGCACGCACGCACACACACACACACAAACACAGATAAAGGGAATGAAAGGCAAAAAGCAAAAGGGTTTGAATACCCAGATTTGTCCTTATCATCTTTAAAAAGGTGGAGACACCAACTGATTGTATGGTGCTCAATGAGAACTGTACTAGTTATGTTATGGAAGTGCAGTACCAATACACGTAGAAGCACAATGTTTATATGGTTACCTGATTGAGCCTAGTGGCTCAACACATTTTTGTCTAACAATCAACCAGCAGACTCAGCATGTGATGGTGCGTGTGTCTGTGTATATGCTACCTCCTTGCCAGTGGCTTTCTGTGTCTTGACATGGTGTGGTTGTGGAACTAAAGGTCCTCCAAAGGCCTTAATCCTGTCAAGCAGCTTCCTCTGAGCATGGACTAGTAGAGGAGTTACTATCAAGGTGTAGCGCTCCCTGGGACAGACAGACAGACAGACACACACACACCCACCCACACGCACACACACACATGCACACACACACTATGGTCAGTTGCCCCAGGATAGTGCTGTAGGTCACTGGTCACCAGATTTCCAAACTTGATTAAAAAAATGTGAGAAAGAGGTTAAAAAGTATGCGCACACACAATTTTTTTATCCAATCAATCATCATCTCTGTGGTGTATGCCTTACTGCACCAGTGTTTTCCATATGGGACTAATAGTCTTGAATTTGAACGCCCCCACTGAACTTTATCCTTGTCCACCCATCTCTCTCATCTGTATGCTCAATATTCAAACTTATAAACTTCTTTGCACAACTTGTGGCAGATATAATATCTGTGCTTTGTAGAAATTAGCAATGTTAAGTGTGAGTCTTATTCACCGAGTATATGAGTTGAAAAGTAAGGCAAAGTGGGCCAGTGTTTCCCATTTGGCCCTGTCATGGAGCAACTCCAGAGTGTATAACACCAGGGTTCGGACCCAGCGCAGGTCCACCTGGGTGCTGTCGTCCACTGGGGCAGAGAAATGGAGACTGGCCTCCAGGTCCTCATCACTTACATCGCTGTCATACACACTCCACAGCTAGAAGGGGCAAACAGCAAGCAGGTGAACACCACATACAGAACTGTATCTCCACCAGTAACCTGATGTTGTCCTTTTTTGAAAGGTGTGACGCTGTGTTTGAGCAGTGAAAACAAGCAGTTGTGTGTGTGTCTGTGTCTGTGGGGGGGGTCACATACCCGTAGTCTGTTCAGCATATCCATCAGTAGGTCCGTAGCTAGCACAAGCAGTGGAGTCAGGGTGCTGTGCAGCTGGCCCAACGTGATGGGGGAGGGAGGCTCTAGCTGAGCAGCTCTCTCCTCCAGGACAGTGATCCTGCAGCCTTGCTCCCACAGAGTCCGACACACACACTGTAGAGTGGTCCAGTGGCTGCCACGGTGAGCCAGCACCTGGGCATAGAGAAACAATACACAATGTTCAATGCAATTACAATTACACAAGCTACAATATAGGATATGCAGATCGACAAAATAAAATGAATAAATATACAGTATATGTATGTTTGTGTGTGTGTGTGTGTGTGTGTGTGTGTGTGTGTGTACTTATGCGTGTACACTACCATGGCCCTGCGAAAATGTAATGCAGCATTGCTGAGTGAGTCCTGCAGCACGTTTGTTGCTATTATGTTAGGGTGTTGCATCGCCATTTGAGGCAAGTCCTCCACCACCTCACAACCCTCCACTGGGACAGAGTCATCATCACTGACTGCTGGAGGGAGGCATAGAGAGGGAGGGTTATACTTAACGGGTAAAAGTGTTGTTTTCTCTTTTTGCCTTGGTGTTTGTGTTTCCCTCACCCTCCTCTTTCTCCTTGTCTTTGCATGCAGCCAGATGGTAGTCCTTAAGACCACAGAGAGGAGAGTTTCTCTGTGACGGAGAGACAAACTCATATTCAGGAGACTGCTGCTGCTGAGAGTTCCTCCGTCGCACCAGGACCCCAGAATGGGCCAGAGAAAAGGAAAAGGTGTTGAAATGGCTGTAGCTGAGACAAAACACAAATATGCAGGCTGTGTCAGGATGGGCTGGATTTGATGTGATCATTTATGCATTTAATGCAAATTATATTTTAATTATTATATTATATTTAATTATATTTTAATTATTACAAATACAAAATGTATAGTAGTAATAGTAAATATGGCCCCCCCCCCCCCAACATTTTCATCAAAAACCAATCAATGGTGTCAGAGATATTGAATGAAACCAAACAAATTAATTAATGGGATTAATCCCTAGTACCTCCCCCCAAAAATAAATATTATTAAAATAAACTATTAAATTATTATTATTATTATTATTATAGGACACATTGAAGTAAAAAATGTAACATCAAAAATGCAGTTAGGTGTAATTAAGTAATATAGCTGGCATCTTGTGTGTGAGTGTGTGTGTGTTTGTGTGTACCTGTGCTGTAGGGCTGCTCCATGCAGCTGGTCCAGGCCCTTGTGAAGTAGTGTTAAGTGTGCCTGAGCCAGGCTGTGGTTGAGATTTGACCTCCACAAACTTTCTTGACTGCAAATGTACCTCAGCTGAAGCCGCTGCTGGTGGCACCGGATCCAAGATGACATCAATGTCAGCATGTTATCCACAGCCTCCATCTCCCTACACACATACACACAGGTAGATCCAGTGCACGTGCACGTGTGAGCGCACACACACACACACACACACACACACACACACACACACACACACACACACACACACACACACACACACACACACACACACACACACACACACAGACAACTTGTCTGTGGTTTGTGGTTAAACTCCCTCTTCCATTACCATAATGTATCTCTTTCCCTTTTATTTCCATCTTCATTTTCTTTCTTCAGAGAGAGAAGTCACCACACCTTTTTCCACCTTATTCTAGTCTAGCTCCCGATTTCATCTTGGTTTAGGTTCTCTGTTGCTCCACATTTGGACAGTTTTAGTGGCCATTAATGGTTTGAAAGATCAATTGGTGCACCCATGTGTATCTTTAATAACCTCTCTTCCCCTCTTTAACACTTTGTTCAGTATAATACACATACACATACCTGTCAGTTTTCTCTCCCTGTTGCTTTCTCTGAAGTGCATTCTTTATTCTCTCATTAGAAGAGGATGTTTTCTTGTTCTAGTACAAGAGCAGAAGCTGCAGTTCCTGAATAGTGTAATTTTATATGTAGTAGGTAAATCAAAGATTTCACACAAACATTTACATAGCTTTGATGAGAAGATATGCATGAGGAGCTAAAATAAATCTGGATCAGAAAAAGATCGATAAACCAATTTTGGAGCCCAAATATCTTCAAAGTGTGCTTGGGCAACTTTAGTAGTACTGGGAGCCAGAAAATCTGGTTTGCTATTTTTTTGTTTTGTTTTAACCTCTAAAAGTTTGCCAAAAACATACATAGCCTTGCAATAGAGTTACAGACATTAGACAGGGTAGGTGTTATACTGGCGTAATGTCTTTCAGTTAGCTGTCATGTACATGTAGTGTTGACATATTGCTGGCTTACAGTATAAAAAACATTACATTTTGTGTACTGGTAAAATTGTGATCAGATGAGGACATCGGACAATTTCCTTAGGGTTTTGGCAAACTCAGTGAACCATTCATGTGACAATTGAGCCATACGTTTTTTTCCCCCAAGGGAGGCATGCAGATGTGCAGAGGTTACCAGGTAGATCATTATCAAAGTGTTTGTATCCTGTAATCCGTGTAGTGTAGTACCAGGTAGGCATTGCTGGTACTGATTCTCTAGGATTTTGAAGGAACTTGAAAATCAGATTTCTATATATGTATGTTCTTGTGTATGGATATAAATATGTGTGATGAGATATATGTGTGTCTGTGTGTGTGTGTTGATGTGTGTGCATGTTTGTGTTTTCACCTTGGGCAGGTCATTTCCTTTCAGACCTTCTCTTCTCTCTCTCCCCTTCCTAGACAATCCCAGACGCTTGTCACGCCTGACAAAGAGATGAGCCATTCACATACATGCCGAGTTGAAATAAGCATTGTCAAAATAACTAATATCCATAACAAAGTATACCACAAACTAATTATTACAAAATAAGGATTTTGACAGCAACACCTTGTTCAATGTCTTCTTATGAGAAGAAAACAGTGATTATGACATCTACTGTTTCTACAGCTGTTTTTGTAGTAAACGTGGAAAAACTGCTTTAATTATTCATGCCAGTCTTGAATCTTGATTAACTTCTCTTGGACCATTTCTTCTCTTTTCACCATAATTGTATTTAATAGAGGACATTTGGTTTAATTTCTCCCAAACATTGGGAAACAGTATATTACAGTATATTAAAATCAACTACCTGGAAAGATATGCAAATATGTTTTGTCCCCACTGTATGACAAGGTCTGGAAGGTCTTCTTCCATGGTTCTCTGGAGCAGCAGCACAGCCACCTCTATGAAACATGCCTTACGCTTCAACTTCATCACTGTCATGCACGCACGCACACACGCACGCACACACACAAACACACACGTAAATAAGTAAGACACCAAAATAAGTCTGTGTGTTTCTGTGCATATGTGTGTGTGGGCCACTTACTGTCTTGATAGGCGCTCTTTAGCGGGCTGTTGGCGATGAGATTATACAACATGACAGGATCCTCATGGTCAGTCAGCTCATGTGGGTGTGTCTCTGTAGAAACAATGAAGGTGGCATACAACGTTGAGCTTGATTAGTTTTCAATTCAGTCTGATTCAGTATAGGGGAAATACTACTTAGATCAGTGTGTAACAGCAATATTAAGTAAGCCAATTGAGAGACTTAATAAAAAATGTAACAGAATATACATCTTTATTCATAAGCAGAGGTGTTATATGCCATTTGTTGTGATGAGGCCTGAGTAAGCAGTAGATTAAATATAAATACTTTATAGCGTTATAGAGTTTACTTAATACTTATGTCATTTGTAAATAGCAATGGAACAGTATGTCAATTTATTGGACAAAGGTTTTTAATAAAACTGTCCTGGCAAAACCTTTTTTAATGGGAAACATGCCTTGAATTAGCCATGAAAATGTAGTGTGTGTTACCACTGTTCCAGGTGGTGGAAGTTGCTTCTCTTGTGACTCCTTTCTTCCCATGCAGTGCCCTCAGTTGAAGGCTCATCTTCATCTCGTCCTGTCCGGCAGCAATCAATCTCAGTTTCCACTGTTCTCTGGTCCTTGCCCCCTGAGCCTCGTCGGCAATTCTACCGAGCTGCAGCTGGGCCTCATAAACCTCCTGGAGCAGCCTGCGACCGCAGTTCATCACCTCAGAAGCCATCCGGTGCTCCCTGAGCACACGTAATGCCTGGCAGAGGACGGAGAGAAATGATATGCAGTGCTCCTGGATGCTTGTAATTTTGGTGACCTAGGAATTTAAGCTTATTATCAGATAAATGCCTAAAATGTAACATGTAAATTAATCATTGGTAATGTCAAAAATTATCAGCTAAAAAAGGTTATAGAAAATATATAACACGTGCAAGGAGCTATTCTAAATTGCAAATTATATTGCAAGTGTTGCAATGTATTTTCAATGTATGATAACCTCTTTTCTAAAAAGGTTGAGGTAACAAGCACTGAAACTGCTTGTTGGAAAGAAAGATTATGTAATAATCATAATCTTAGATTATGTATAACTGTTTCTTACATGATCCACCTTCCAAAGGTCCCAAGAACAACATTCATGATGCATTTATTTGGAACTCTCTCAACTTTTTATTCATTTTAAAGTTTCTTTTGACAGTGGAGGCAAGGTTAATGCTGATTTCTAGCATCAGATCATATTTTCAGGACCATTGAGACCTGTAGTGCACATGGATATGGATGCATATGGATGCATATGGATACACATACACACATGCAAACACACCTTGGACAGGTAGTAGGTGATGCATGCTGTCATGTGCATGAGTGACTCTGAGGTGTCTCCAGTCCATTTTTGTTTGAGAACAGCTGAATTTTCCTCCAAAACTACCAAGCATTTTGTTAGCACCTAGACAATGGAACACACACACAAACACACACACACACACACACACACTCTTATGAATTAATTATTGTCTATAAAATTTTGTTTTTACAAGGACATTTAAACAAAAGTTATATCACAAATGTGCTCTTTGGCAAATGTTACATACCTGCACCACACGATCACAAATGATCTGATGGAAAATTAGAGGGGCCAAGAGGCCATAACAGCATACTGCAGCTTGCAGGGCGGCGCTACTGTGATTCAACCACATAGCCAGGTCCATGGCCACCAGCATACACTCACATTCTGCTAATCTGGCTTCCTGCAAACACACACACACCATTTATTTTTGTCCATATCCATGCAAGAAATATCACTTATGTTCACATCAATGTTCAAAACAGAGACACAACCATAATATTGTATTATTAACAAATGAAAAACAAAGCCCTCTCCATACTGCTGCCAGTAATAATTTACAATAAGCAGTATCTTGCCAACTGTTTGACTGTCCTTCTTATGAGACCCATCATCACAAGACTAGCCTTTGTTGCTAGCAATGTCTGAGTATACACAGTATATCTGTATCTATTTATACTCTATCTATGTATTTGTTTATGTATAAAGAATGTATATGTAGCAGCAAGGTCGAAGTATACGTCAGAATCAGTAAGTTAGGTGTTTCTCTCTGAATTCCAGTGTTACCTGTCCCCAGACAAGCGGTCCATTGTCACTGACTGAGTCACAGTAGAGTGCTCCCTGCTGGATGTTGATCTCTGTCTTGATGAAAATGGAGGTCAAGAACAATTGAAGGAGGAGAGGAGAGGAACGCTGCAGGGTCTGGACACGTAGCCTGCGGGATAGAGAATGGGGGTGGAGTGAAGGGGGATGAGAGGGAGATATTGATGGAGACAAAGATTGGTAAACACATGGAAAGAAAAGCAGACTTTCAATTCTTAAACAGTGCGTGTTTGTATGTGTGTCCCTCCGTACCCTGTGAGAGCGAGGCTATCCTGTTTGCTGTGGGACCCAGGTTTGGGGTAGGTGTAGTGGCTCCACAACACCCTGCAGGCTCTCTTTGCTACAGCATACTGCTCGGTTTGAAATGCTGCCTGGGGGAGGTATTGAAACAGCACAAAAGAGAGAAAGCATTAAACATGAATCTGTTTTCTTTCTGGCTCATGGAGTAGGTATTGGTATTAGGGTGTGCATTGTCATGTGCCAAAATTCTAATACTGAGCAAAAGGTGTTTCAGCCAGTATTACCTTCACTAGGTCCGTACCCTCCTCCACAAATAAGCAAAATGTAAAACAAATAGCCCTCTCATCTCTGCCTCCTCCTAGGTGTTATGATCCTTCTGGCTGTCAAAATAAGATATGCTGCCCATTCATTCTAACTACAATAGGTATGTTATGCCAGAACAAACCCATGGTGTTCTACTGCTAGGTGTCAGTAGCTGTGCTGTATGTGCCAGTGCATTGGGTGTGCACCTTTACAAGACGTTTGGACTAGTGCATACCTGTGCCAAGTGAGCCCAGGTGGTGAGCAGTGGCAGTGGCATGGATGCCAGGAGTGGGCATGTTGTCTCTCCTATGGTGCTGCCCACTAGTTTGCCCTGGCTGTTGTAGGCTGCTACAGCAAACACATACTTCTGGTTGGGCTCCAGCCCCTCCACCTTCAGCTCACACTGACCCGGTATTGCTGGTACCTGGAAACACACACACAAACACACAAACTAAAACATTGGACACACATCTAGGTCATATGGCATGGCAACAATTTGCCCTACTGGCCCTGGCAATCTCTAAGAGAGTAATACTACCAAATGTCCAGTTCCCGACAGGCTACAGTCTCCAAGGCGGACCTTCAGGTTGATGCCCTCAGCTGCCCGGCCACAGATCTGGTACCAGCACACCTGGGAAGAAAGAAGAAGAAGAAGAAGAAGAAGAAGAAGAAGAAGAAGAAGAAGAAGAAGAAGAAGAAGAAGAAGAAGAAGAAGAAGAAAGCTATTACTGCCATGTTAGATTATTTATTGCTAATTAGATTAATAACTAGCATCAAAGTTGAAAGCAAATGTTACCTGTCCTTCCATGTGGTAAGGTGCAGGGGCAAAGGTTAAGGAGTGCTCAGAGCGGGAAAGAAGGATGGGGGGAGGTGGAGGTTTTTCTTTTTCCTGCTCCTTCCCTCTGTCTTGTTTCAGCTGGAGAAGTGTTGGAGTTGTACAGCTTCCTTTCCTCCACCCCAGCTTTCTCTATCAGGTCCAAGGCCTCCTGGGAAGAGCACATGGACAAACCAGGTGAGTATTCATCAAGTGGACCCTGTCATTCCATGCCATGCCATTTACATTTTTTCTTTGTTTTTTTATGTGCATGTTTATGTGTGTGTGTATGTTACCTCTAGTAGTCTCTTGGTTTTGCATCTGCTACTTAGCTCCATGTTGTTGTGTACCAGCAACGACTTCTGGATCAGGAAGAGAGCTTTGGATACCTTGTTCTTCTTGACACGACCCAGCAGTTCAGAGTCTGTTAAAACTAGACACAACCAACCAGGTCTCAAGACAAACCATCCTAATTAGATCCATTATTTGCATCCAGAAAGAGGCTGGTAATGTAAAACATAATGCAAGTTGGCACATTTAAGAATTTGGCTGGTTATTTATTAAGGTTGCTGTTATTTACTCAGTGATTTGGAATCACTTTCAGGCCAGTCTATTTATCAGGAGAAATGTCAGCCTTGTTCAGGTTTCATCAAAACTTGTCATCAGCAGTGGGTTATGAGAACAAAGGTTGCATGTTGGATTTGACCCCACAACATCACAACATTGTGAACATTGGCATGTGCCCAAGCCTACATGTCCCAGACTGACAGAATCTATATTCAGCTCCTTCCAGACAACTGCTCCTCTTATACTTTCACACTGTTTCACACTCATATGCTTTTTCACTGCAGGTTACCAGCCACATACATCCTAGAATGTGAGAAGGTGTCTGACCTGGGTTAAACTGCAGTAACTTAAGGGAGGCCCTGTGGTGGATGGTGACCAGCTCCAAGTGAAGGTCTGTGGCCAGCAGGGACAGACGTGTGGACATTGTGGGACTGGACCTTTTAACCTCTGGTTCTTCCTTGGTTTCCTGCTCTTCTTCCTCCTCCTCCTCCTCATCCACTCCTTTTCCATCTTCTCCATCCCTGTCTTCTGATGATGCTGGAGGAGGTGCTGAGTAGGTTGATGAGGGGAGGGGTTTAAATGTCTATCAGGACAAGAGGAATAGTGGTTTGGAGAAGGGACAATTCAATTTTATTTGTGAAAAATATCATAATGATTTACATACATTTACATACAAAACATACATATCATATCATATACGCACCTTACATATCATATACCCACCTTTTTGGCAACGTTTCTTGGCACTCTGTATTCTGCATTTTTCTCAACTATGCTGATTTCCTGCCAATTTGTTTTAAGCCTATATGAGTTTCCCTGCACTCAATATAGCTTTAAGATCCTTACCAATGTGGTGTGTGTACTAAATGCGTGCTGCGTGACTTTAAAGCAAAGAGTGGACCCAAGGAGATTATCAAAGGCTAAGCTAATGAAAGGACTATGCAAAAATCAAGAAAAGAGAATCATTTTTATATTATTGAATTTACTAATAAGTAAGTAAGATACTAATCTCTGGAAAAAAGTCAGTCAATCACTCCCAGCTTCAGGGGGCACTGCTCTGTGTCTGACCCTGCACTCTGACCTCCCTGTGGATGGGGGGCAAGCAAAACTATGGACATTTTTCTATGGGAATCAATAAAATATTACATTGCATTTTTATCACAGATCTGGAAATCTGTGATCTGTCATTGGAGATATAAGGCCTCATTTTGTCCTTGGGGATAGATTGTGCTCCTTAAAAAATAGCTTGGGGCTTAATTTGCCCCAACTCACTGAAGTAAACACTGCAAACTGCTTTAGTATATGTTTGAAGGTTGGGTAAGTTGATTGCCTACCTGCAGGTATGTGGAGTCAGCGATGACTGAGCCATCCTGGGGGAGTAGTCCAGGCCAGCCCCTCGCCAGAGCCTCAAGACCCCTCGCCAGAGCCTCAAGACCCCTCTCCACCACCTCACACACATTCTGAAACAGCTCTGCACTCGACCTCTGAAAGAAACACAAACACACACAATGTGTATGCTAGATGCTACATACTGCAAGTAAATAGTAACTAGATTTAAGTATTTATGAGCCCCTTTGACGTGCATTTTCTTGAAATTTCTCAAAATTTTCTGTCTGAAAAATAAGCAAAACCACTGTCCAAGAACACCTATCCATAAAAATGTTCAACCATCTCAGGTAGCGAATTCAATGCTAGGATTGCATCTTTCTTGATCCTGAGACACAAATCTCATAAACAAGATTACATTTCTAAATGAACAGCAACCTAAAAGTCAATCAGTGGAATTCCCCTTTAAAAATGTTTTTGCCAGATTTTGTCCTGTTACTGTGATTATATACTGATACGTTAATTTCTTGAATTTTGTTCCATTTTAATGGGATAGAGTACATACATTCAATTATCTTTCTTTCCACATGCATATCTCTTTGAATATACTATACCATAATATAACACTATGCACGAACACATGACTGTCAGTTCATCTTTTACCTCAAGAAGAGAGAAAGGGCTGGGCTTCACACTGTCTGCCTCACTGGCCACTAGACAGAAGACAGAGGAATAACCATTAACCATCATTGTCATGGTTAGGCAACAAAGTGTGTATTTGTGCATGTGTTTTTTGTTTGTGTGTGTGTGTGTGGTTTGGGTGATACCCTACAACACAAGACAAGATCAAGTACAAGATTACAGCAATCTACTACTACTGATTTATATTGGATGTTTGGAGCTATCCTAGGTAATGAAACAGGGCAAATGGCACTAATAGCCTGTAACTAATAGCCTGTTTAACGGCTTTGTTATTAGGCCTAAATGTTTTAAATTTGGACATTGGAATGTATCTTTTATTTTTTTAATGGTGCTAACACAAGGTGCTGTCCCGGTGCTGTTTACTTTCCACACCCACACGTAACCCAAAAATTGCCCCACAGGAGTTGCTCAGTGGCCAATAGTAGAAGACTATGGCTACATGGGGCACCTCCCAGGTCGGAATGTGTGTAAGTGTATGAAGGTGAAGCAGGGCAACATACATGCTGACTGAATAAAGGTTTGAAAGAGAAAAAAGGCATGTATGTGTACATTTCTCACCATTGGAGTGTGTATGAGTATTGCAGTCAGCAGCACTCTCTAGCAGCATGGCCAGTCTGAGGGTCATCTCTGCCACCACTATGCAGTCAACAGTCACCAGGTCACATACAAAGGCCACCTCACACAGGGTAGACAGGCACCACACCCACTAGAAACATGTACACAAATAACACATACGCATAAGTAAGCAAGCCTAGAGTTAACAGAGCTGACATAAAAAAATCAGTGATAATTAAGACATCCCTTCTGTGGGAACACTGAATAATAATCGTAATCGTAAAAAAGGCTTTAGGCTTCACATCAACTGTAAGATAACTACACAGACCAAATTAAATGTATTTCCCCATAACTTATAAATACTCTTAAAAAGATTCATGAGTCCAAAAGTCCAAAACTGGCATTCACAGAATATATTATTAACTTCTGTTTACACCAACTCTAAAATAAAAAAGTGGCAGTTTCATACTTGATAATGCTATGGTGCTATTCATCCTGAAATAGCCAACAGTTTCAAGAATTACTTATCTAGTTAAATCTATACCTTGTTGCGATGCTCTAGTTTCCCCAGGTAGTGTTTAGACTCCCACTGCTGAGCCTTCTGAAACACTCCCTTTATCTTAGACCACAGAAACAGCACAACATCCAGAACCAGGTCCCCATCTGGCTGCACCTCCTACACACACGCATAGGTGCGTGCGCGCACACACACACACACACACACGCAAACACAGAGGCATATGGTTACGCATTTATATATATACATAAAACACATGCCATAAATCATGCCAACACACAAGTGCACACACGCATGCACGCATGCACGCACGCACGCACGCACGCACGCACGCACGCACGCACGCACGCACGCACGCACGCACGCACACACACACACACACACATACACACACACACACACACACACACACACAAAAGCTAAATTCTTCTATCTTTGTGGGAACCAAAATTTCTACAATACAATTTTAAAAGTTCCCCCCAAAACCTAACCTCAACCCTAAACTACTAACTATGAATGCTATTTTAATCAGAACAGTGAGCTGTAAAAAATAAATAAATGAATGAACTTCATGGGAACCTCATGGGAAACCAGAGTAGCACATATCAATACAAAGCAGATGGAATGCAGGGTGGGAGGGATTCCAGCATAACCCTGCTCAGCCAGGAAGGCTGTGATTTTTCTTTCTTTCTTAATGGGATTTTATGTCCTCACAAAGGTAGATGAAAAATGGCCACATAAATACCTACACACACACACACACACACACACACACACACACACACACACACACACACACACACACACACACTGACCGGAGTAGAGCCACAAACAGACTTGTGAAGGGTGTCTACCAAGCCAATGAACTCATTGCCTATTAAGACGCCAGACTTCTTTCCCTCTGTTGGAAACAAGACAACAGTGTAATCCACAGATAATTGAAATCTTGAGGAAACCTAATAAGAAATATGTTATATCCATGAATTCAATTGTGTTTCAAAATATTAATCTAAACCCTAGAAACAGACTGTCCTTTGAATACTTTGTAATGTGCTTCAAGCTAACAAGACAGATTGCTAGCCGGAGCTGTTCATTTTTTGAGACTTAATACTTACAATTTTACAGCTCCAGGACCATTAACATCAAACATCATTCATAAACAGCCATGGATTGCCAAACATAATTCATAAACTAATAAAATGAATATCTAAACATGGGTAATCTAGTATTAGGCAGGGAGAAAACAGGCAAAGTTACTCACCAATTTTATAGCAGCTTGATGATAAATATTGGCCCTCATTTATCTATCAATCTGTTCTAATGTGGCTCATGTACAATATTTGTGTGTGAACACAGCCATAATAAAACCTATGGCTATAGGGGTTGAGTGCAAGAAATGGCTTGACCCCTTTATGGACAAAATCCAGCTTCTATTAATCCATTAATCTATGGTGTAATCTATGTGTGGCACCATTTCTCCAATCTTACCTTTGATATTGCTGTTCTTTCTAGGGTCGATCCTCTGGAGACTATTAAAGCTGTCAAGCAGAGCAAGCTCCAGCTCAGCCTTCCTGAATGATTGTCCCTCCACACCCTGATACACAGACACACACAGAGACACTCAGACAGACATGCAGAAAGATGCAATGAGACATCACCCACACACAAGCACATTCATGCATAAATACAGAGAGACAGCACCAATCAAATTGGTAACACTAGGGTACAAGCCTACGCGAGACATGGAATAGGTGGATTTTGAACTGTATCCGACTTTCCTAAATGATGATAAGTAGATATGCTTGTGTGCTACTCACAGGCAACACCTGAAGCATCTGTCTGGCCAGAGCAGTGAAGACATCTGACTGCTCGTAGTGAAACAACAACTTGACGAACTTCACCGCAGACATGAATGATACTTTGTTTTCTCCTAGTAACACATAACACATCACACTGATGCACAATTTGACACTTCCTCTGACTTCAACATCCTAGAAAGTAACGCACATCACGCTATGTGTCATGATGCATTCTATAAAATGTTGTTTGGATTGAAAATAAAAGAGAAATAAAGCTGTGACCAACCTGTGATGGCTGACTCTATTAGAGTGGACACTGGTGTCAGTGTGCTGACACATATGGACAGACAGTCATTGCGCCCTCGCTCACTAGCACTTCCGACTCCTAAACACACAGGAAAGTGTGGGCACAATACCCCACAGGGACTCAAAAAGGGGCTAAATAATTGCACATATTTGTGAGAACTACAGATTATTTAATTTTCACAGTTTGGAGAAGTTGTAATGTTGCACTGCTTTGAATAATGTGTACAATAGCTTATTAAATTCTAACAGAGGAGCCAGTTGGCTTGCCCATCACGTAAAGACCAATCAAAAAAATTAGAGGACATGCACATACATCCACGCCCTTGCAAAAGTTATGCTCTTGGTCATTCCAAACGCTCTATTAAACGCTGCTATTAAAACAAATGATATGCAACTTTCCATAGCCCATGTTTCTCTACTGTTCATTTTTTAACTGATAGAAGTATTTGCATTAATTGTGCCTCACATGCATGTTGCACAAACACATAATCATGGAAGTAAACAAGTTGAGTGGGAGTTGCAGGGATAGGGTGTTCATGTGTCTGCAACGATTTTGCAAAGGCTATTCCTGATTTTCCAGCAGGCAAATGGGAATTGATTTTATCAGCAGGATTCCCCTGCATTCAGTTAGCATTGGTGGCCAACTACTAGAAATTTTATAAAATGGCAACTTCCAGTCTTGTTGACATCAGTGAATAATTAAGTATAGGACCAATGTTTCATGTCCATTTGTGTATGTTAATGAACACAGTATGCATTTATGTGTGTGTGTGTGTGTGTGTGCACGCATGTGTGTGTGTGTCAAACTAACCAGATAGTATACTGATGCCAGCAGAAAGGAGTTCCAGGACTACCTCCTGCAGCTCTGGTTCATCTGGCATGCCAGTCTGCAGTGGCCGTCTGGTGCTGTCCCACAAAGCTTCCAGGATGCCCAAAAACTGTGCCGCACTGCTGTCAAACAGTTCCATTAACACACGCTCTGTTGTGGTACGAGGCCATGGCACCTACAAACAGGTAGGCAACTGTTACTCTGACTATTAAGAGTTGGGGTTATGTTATAAGAATACCTTTTACTGTCAAAATCTGGAAAAGGCCTGAGTAAAACACCTGAAGTATATTGAAAGTAGGTGGTACTTTTTCTTGTCATGGCCACTCAAACCTTTAGAAGGAAATGGTAAACACCCTCATTTTACAGTTTTCATCAGAAAATCTATGAGCTAATCAATATTACAAGTTTAAGCATGATATATTTAAATGTAAAAGCTCCAAAAAATAATCTAAAATGTCTTGACATTAGTCATCTACGATTTAAGATTTACAATTTAATGTTACAATCACAAAACTTAACAGGTGTTGGCATATGTCTTGTAGGTAAGCTAGAGGTATGTCCTTCAAGGTATCTCAAGCTACAATATGACTATCAGTACTGTATCTCATGGTTGACCATATTCTGTTACATTGGGTATGTCTCTCAGGTTGCCCTTGTTTTTGGTTCTGAACAGGCCTTTGGGTCTCCTCCTGGGCTCATACACTGCTCGCTTGAAGACCATGGTAGCCAGCTAAAAAGAAAAGATTACAATGTTCTGAATCACAGTAGAAAAGCAGAGCAACATAGTAAGTGAACTGAAAGCAAACTGTTGAGTTTGGTGCAGAAATTCCAAGGAAATCCAGACAGCTGTTCAGTGGTCCATAAGTATACCCAGATGATATTTACTTTATAACAATGCTGTATACTTGTACCATTTACACTCATTCAAGTTGAGGAGTAAGTTGAGAGATGTTATGAATGCTTCTGAAGGGCCAGCTCAGTAAAAACCTATCCAATACAGGGGGCAGGGTAGACTAATCCTAGCACAGCTAATATAAGTTTGCTTTTTGGCTCATTGCCTCAAATTGGTTCACACTAGTAGAAAAGCCATAGTGACTTTCACATAGAGACATACAGTACGTCTCCCATCTGTGTTATCAGCCATATCTTCTAGGTGCCATTGGTTCTCATTCTCAAAAACAACTTGAAGAGGCACTGTTTGCTTGAGATGCTTATGCTGGTTAGGAAATGTTGATGAGCCAAAGACAAAAATATGCTAGTGCTGACCTTTAATATGTAATATTTTATCACAGTAACAGTATTCAGAGTACAGTTGATGAGAAGAGTCCCCTACCTTGATGCTGGCTTCTTTGTAAGCTCTCTGAGTCTCTGTGGTGGCAGCAATTCCACTCTGCTCCTCCAGCTTAGCTAGGTCATTGATTTTTCCCAGTGCTCTCCTGGCAAATACCTGAGCACATTTAAAGACACACAAACATACGCACAGTTAGAGAAAAAGGCTGTCCATACTTCATGTTCACCAGTATTTCCTTTTAACAAGTTAGAAGAAAGCTTATTTAGGCGGGCTAGAAATTGGCAGTACAACAGAAAAAGGCAAACTGGCAACAAATGGTCAGTATCACTATCACTTATTAGTTACCTACAGCCTATCTATAGTCAGTTGTCAACACATAGCCGGTTTATAGAAAAAGTGATACATTTTTAATATTACTTGCTGTGAACGTGTGTTTATAAGTGTATGGATGGCTAAGTCTTTCACCTCTGCCTGTACCGCAGCCTGGTTGTCATAGTAGCACTGACAGACAGCACAGTAGAGCGTGACCATCCAGGGCAGATACTGAACAGTCATCAGAGGGATGGACATTTCTAAACTGATACTCGCCCACAGCAAGTATTCCAGTGCCTGGACAGAAGCATTAACAGACAGAATGACATAGAGAGTTATCACTTCATTTTAGTCAGTGCCCTTATGGGAAAAAAACATCTGTTGACTGTTGGTGTCGGTGCAAAATGGTGAGTCTAGAAAGAAGCGCTTTCTCTTGGAGTGTACTGACACATCTTGGACTGACACCATAACCTCACATATACCAAGCACAAAAGTTTCTCCTATTTAACTCCATTGTAGCTGTGCTGGAAACATCTTGGCGTGACGTCACATCATCGATGTTAAACTGCCAAATGGACCCAGAAATGCAAGGTACATCGCCAATAGCTGTTTTTAATCAGTGTTAAGGGTGCATTTTTTTTTTTAAACAAATTTTTATTTACCACTACATCTCTGGTCGTAAGGTCAAATGCTTATTGTTGAGGAGTTTTTGCGCAGTCTGTTTTTGAGTGAATTCAAATCATCTATGAATACTACAGATAGCTCAAGATATATCAGTGTTACATTTACAACCTCTGCTATCTGCACTAAGCAATTTTTATTTGCCCTATTTGCCCAAATTAATTTCAGGTGTCCAGTATGGTCACTGTCAGGGGAAAACAGGACACAGCACACAGGAAGTAACAAATCAAAACTTAATGGCAAAATACAAAACAGCAGCAAGCAAGTGTTCCATCCTGAGAAAGCTGGACGCACCAACAATTTTTTTTCCCCATCATCTTCACCCCTACCAGCCAATAAGAAGAACAATTTCAGAGGAGTCAGTGGAGGTCACAGGAGTGTGCAGTTTACTGATGTCACATTACATGATTTCTGTGTGATGAAGTCTTTCAAACTTTCAAAAGTTTGACTAGTTATCTCCCGCCAAAGTGCAAAGCTACCTAGCGATGAATGTGCACAACTGTTCCCCTTGCATTTTTTAGAAAATTACTTGTTGAAAAGGTCCCTCACCTAAAAACCCAAAACACTTCTTATACTTTGTCTCTTACTTTGTACTTCTTATCTTAACAGTTACTACAGCAGATTCTATAGTATCATTTTAAAGTAATTGTATGGCTTTTGTAAAAATGGGTAAAAAACAAATTGTTCTGCATGTGTCAGCACCTGTGCACTACAGTTCATGGTCATCAGGTACCGGCAGATGTTGTAGATGTGCAATGAACCTGGAAAAGATGAGAAAGACAGAGAGAGAGAGAAAGAAGGAGAGAGAGACAGAGAGAGAGATTGAGAAGGGGAGAGAGAGAGACAGTTAGCATTACAATAACAAATATAGTGGAAAATAGTTACAAATAGTTACAAATAGTTAAATAACAACTCTGGAATTATCATTTCTTGGACAATGCATGCCACTCGATTTTATTAAATCTGGCTCTTGAAGAGGACGCAATTGCAAGCATATTTCTTGGAACTACTTTTGTACCATTGCATTCCTATTACGTTCCATGAAAGCACTGTATGAAATCACCATGTCTTTGTTCCGAGTTAAGCTAGTAGATAAGACCCCTGCCTCTGGAACCTCATACACCCTCCCTCTTGGGCCCATGTTCAAATTCTCCTGCTGCCCTTTCCCACATTTAGCTTTCTCTACTGCTTCTTCCTCTTGACCTCTTGACTTCCTCGGTCAGAAAAGCTAGCTAGTATACCATTATATAGTTGCCAGCAGAGGTGTTCATGTCGCTGAAAGGCCTGCATCATGATCCTGATGAAGTCTAGCACACGCAGCAGCATACGGAGTCCCTCCTGGCTGAGGATGTTGTGTTTTTTCTCCTGTTCAAATACACACAGGAAGCAGCCCTGCAGTGCACGGAGCTACACACACACACACACGCACGCACGCACGCACGCACGCACACACACACACACACACACACACACACACACACACACACACACACACACACACACACACACACACACACACACACACTCATATCAGAGTTCATTGGTTTGGTGAGAAACTCTTAACATGCCTGAATTGGCACACACAACCAGTTCAGCAATAGATTTTCAATAGAAAGCAACAAATATTTCCCTGGTGTCTGCTGTGATGGAAAATAATAATGTAAGTGTGTTTTTAAAGTGTATGTGTGGTCACAGCCATTGGAAAACTACTGAGATCAGAGGAATGTGTGTATGTATGTTCTTTATTTGGGAAATCTCAAAGATGAGTAGGTCTTGGTGTCAAAAGGACTGTGCATGATTGTTTAACTAACCTTCGATCAGACCAGATAGGAGGGGAAAACACATGTATACATTAGAGATATCATACTGACTTCATCATATTAACATAATGACATGTCTATGTAACATGGCGTTTGTACCTGCATGATTGTCCTAGAAAGAACCCATGACTGAAGGAGATTTGCAACATCCCATTACACCAGTCATGTGTATAAATGTATCTGATTAACTGAATTTGGGAGCTCATTCTGCATACATCCAGGTGTGTGTAGTTTCAGCTCTGCTTGCAAGCATTAAAGGCCTAAGGGACGTAAGTCTCTGACGAATATTGTGTTATAGCTTTATTGAGCTGATCTCACCAACTAGACAAAGTGCAATTGACTTAAATTGCCACAACACTGCAAGTAAACAGAACACACACATAGACATACACAAACACAGTATACCTTCTTGTCCAGCGTGTCTTGGTTTGTGTCAAACCCTTCAGGGAAGAAGCAGGCCATGAAGTGGTCCACATCTGTGATGTCAGTTATACTAACTGAGCTAAACTGCTGCAGATGGAGATTGTAGCCCTGCCACAAAGCCAGCTGGTACAACTATGGAGTAAGTAGGAGACGGAAGAAAGACAGAACTTGCGTGAAATGTGAATGAGTGGTGTGTGGAAGATGGGGAAGACGCCGAGGCCAACTGCTATGTCTGAGGTTTTGCAGGAGTGAATAACAATTGACAATTGGCTGACAATGGGACACTGGCACTCTAAGACAGAACATTTTCAGTCATTTTCAGTGCAGCCTTTGTCTGATTCAAATGGGGGAATACAAGTTTTCTAAAACGGTTTCATCTCCCTTTATAAGCATATAATGCCCTGACATACATACAGAATATTACACATCACTTTTATTTTACCACTACCCATCACTGCTACACTACTGCAACAGCTGTCTAGGTTATATTTTGTGATAAAATATATAAGCGCTAGCAACTAGCCCCACTTCTGATTACCTTTATTCCAAAAAGATAATCTGCAATTTGCAGCATGTGTTCCTGGTACAACTTTGATGGCAGTCGATGTTTGTACTTGCTCCATATCTCCACCAAGATTTTAACCCTTTAAAATTAAAAACAAATTAAAAACAGAGAGGTCAAAGTGTAATTGAACTGACACTTTTTCTGAAAAGCAAAACTGATTCACTGTGTGCATTACCTCATATAGGCTATATCACAAAATTATACACAAACATAAATTAATTTTGTTTTGGGATTTATTGAGACGTAGAGACTTTTATTTTTTACCTCCAATGTCATCCATAGAACACTTATTCCATGGTTGTGCGTTTATAAGTCTGGCTCTCTGAATCTTGTTGAAGCATGTATATTTACATGTGTGTTTGGGTGTGTGTTTGAGTAAATGTCTTCAACTTAAATTTTATTTTTAGGATAATTTAACACGATTTCATTTCATTTATTTTCTTTGTTCTTTGTTCTAATCTAACCTAAACCTGATTGAACAGTCCGATTCGCTAGCATAGTGTGTGGCCCCTGACCTCTAACCAGTGTATGATAATAAGCAGGCTACTTTACGTTTAAAAGGATTTGACCTAGCTAACGTTAAAACCAGCCAAGCGTTTGTTGACAGCTACAATGTATTTTACTAACGTCAATTACTGTAGTTTGTTGTCTTTAGATAAATGTGCATTATATTAGCCAGCACTAGCGTTTAGCGTCAATTAACGTCAACTTGTCTTGGTTATACTGAGTTGACGTTATTTCACCTTACCCTTTCGCATAAGAGCTGTTGTCCTGCGTGCTCGAAGAAGTAACTCGTTTAATTAGTGTTACGAACGAATTAATCTCTCGTTTAAACGCTGAAATAACTGGGTTTCTTCTATCAAGTTCACCGTAATAAGAAGCAGGGAGGTCCCTTTCTGTGCCCATATTTTTCCATCAACTAGTGCTGCTGCAACAATATCCAACAACAAACTGCTCAAGGCGTTCACGGCGTGTCACCATGGTAACGACGCTGTGAGCAAATCCACTCCAACTCAATCCAGCTGCTGTCCTTTTAGCAAAACTATCCACTCAGTAAACATTTTGAAATCATGTTTGGAATGTTTAATGAAATAACAATTTGGAATGAAAATATGTGTCAAATGCAAATGTGTAACTAGATATAGAAAAAGATGAACAAATAGGTATGGGCAATATTCACATGCACATCGTAAGTAGCTTGTTATGCTCTACAGTGTCCTTTGCCCTATCGTGAGCCTACACTGTTTTACAGAAAATTACCCAGTTTATCAAATGCCCAAAGTATGATACTTTTTTGTGTGGCGTAGACAATTTGATGCTCCATCTTTGCTAACCTTGAAAAAGTTATCATCTCTTCATGTTTAGACTACTATAATTGCCTCTATTCTTGCTTGGGTCAGAGTTCCCTCTCCTGGTTGCAGCTAGTTCAAAATGGGCCCTACTAGTCGTTCCTAGGACTCATATCTTAAATCACCTCTCAATGGTCTTGTCTTTTTATGTCCTGTTTTTTTCCTGTTGTAATTTTTGAATGTAATGTTTGTTGGAAAAAGTTCTATATAAATAATGTTGCCGTTCCTTCCTCTCTCTTAATACTAAAAAAAGGAGAGGAGAAGAATAAAGTTGGGTTTAAAAATAAAAAAAAAGAGTAAGTCTTAATAATTTATATGAGCTTATTCCTATTCAGGGTCACAGAGCCTATCCCAGCATGCATTGGGTGGAAGGCAAGGAAACACACTAGACAGGTTTCCAGTCCAACACATATAAAACAAATAAACAAATAAACAAATACACTCATGGGTAATTTAGAGTGTCCAATCCACCTGACTTGCGTGTCTTTGGATTGTGGGAGAACATGCAAACTGCACACAGAAAGGACTGGGGCTGAGATTCAAACCCAGAAGGTCCTAGGTTTGAGTCCCGGCCCAGGGAATTGAACATTCTGTATGGAGTACAATACAATACAATTAATAAGAAGCAATTGCATAAAAGCCTGACTCTAAATGAGCTTTAAGAACTCATTTAAAAGAAGAAACTAATTTTACCATCACATATAATGCCATGATGTGCATTTACTCTTGTGTTAGTCTGGAGCTGTGCCAGGGATTGTTGATTGAGAAAGGAGAAAAGAGCATTACGGTAGTGAATGCATGATGTTATAAAAGCTTGGTTAGTCTCTCAGAGTTAAAAGATAAAACCTAATCTAATGTGTGCAGTGAAAACATGAATGGGAGGGGGTTGATAATGGACTGAGAAAATAGAGAGTTGGCACATACAAAAACACGACTAGACAGTTGGACAGGACTTCATATTTTTCAACTGAGCTCATAGCAAAAAGATACACACTTACAGTGCCAACTAATGCTCTCTCATACAAACTCATCACTTCCCATTCGACCGGACATCCACCCCTCACACAAATGCAAAGCTTCTGGCACTCAGATCTTAGTGGGCTAATGCTCTGGCAGCTATGCCTCAAACAAACACTCATGCACACAAACACACACAGTCACATCACAGATCCAGACAGGGGCATTTCCTGGGGAATGAGCAGAGGGGCATCAGCACTATTCCTAGCCAGTGTCACTTCATGAGAGTGAAAGAGAGAGAGAGAGGACCAGTCACAGTTAGACAGATGAAAGAAAGAGAGAGATGGAGGGATAAACAGTTGACATCATTGTTCTAGAAAGATAAGCCTGTTGGCAGGGCCAGTGCGTAACTGTGTGCCCGGGGGCTGGTTGGGAAGGGCTATAAATGGGCCTGCAGGGAGAGAACAGCAGCACTCTGGAACAGAGAGACATTCAGACCATCAGTCATCATCACCAGCTCATCAGACCCAGGATCCAGCTTCTTTCTTACCCAGGGTCCCTCCATCTCTCCTGCAATTTCATCATGGATATCCCCATCCAGTATTCCTTGTACCGCCGGGCTTTCACCACTCGGATGTCTGACCTGCCCTCAGCAGAACCTCTGTCTGACTGGCCACTTATCTGGCCCTTCTCTTGGTCCCTCCCCTTGATACGGCCCTCCAACCTGCGCTGGTTCAACTGGCCCGACAATGGACACACTGAGGTAAAACCAAATTCACCTGTATCCCTCCAATGGTCTATTTCCCTTAGGTAAAATACCCAGAACACGAGTTGAATGTTAATTTAAGAATTATTGTTATTATAAATATTGCTACTAATCATACAGATATGATAATAGCTAAAAATGTTGTGACATGTCTGCTTTACACTTCACTTGAAAAGCATAAAAATGTCGTGGAATTAGTGAAATATGTAATCTTTGCTGTTCTGATTTTACATAACTGAGGTAAAGAATGTCCGTTGCCACTGATGCCAAGGGTCTATTTTTATTTTACTGTGTGATTCTTGCACCAAGATGACAATAATAAGCTATTGTGTGTTTTTGTGCCCAGCAAAGTGATGACTGAAGGCCTGCAACTCACAGTATTCCTCAGCTCTGTGCCTAACCACTGTGCTGTCTGTATAGATGCGTGTGGAAAAGGATCGATATGTCATTTATCTGGATGTGAAGCATTTCTCCCCCGAGGACCTGTCCGTCAACATCAGTGAGGAGTTCATCACAATACATGCCAAACATGAGGACAGACAGGTTAGAGGGGCTATAGGGACCACAAACAATAGTCAAAATGAAAGTCAAGGCTATAGTTGCTGATCTTTTTCTGGTGACAATACTGCGATATGCTAATGCTGTTTTTGTGTTTATGCACCCCGTGTAAATGTGTGAACAGGACGACCATGGCTTTGTGTCCAGGGAATTTCTGAGGAAGTACAAGCTTCCTGTGACCATATCGGGTGCTGATGTCACTTCCAGTCTGTCATGCGATGGTGTGCTGACAGTCACTGCCTGTCGGTCAGCCATCAGCCCAGAGCGTGCTATTCCTATTACCTGTGAAGATGGAGCAGCAGGACAGAAAAAGTAGAGCAGAGTCTGACCCCTGATCCTGTTTTACTACTAATCCAAAGCACTACCTTTCTCTATATTTACCCTGTCCCATTTTTGTTGGCAGTTCAGTAGATATAAGCTGACTTGTCTGCCTAGATATCTATAGATCAGGGTGCCTTCTGATAAACCAATATCTAACCCCTAACTCACTATTGTTCTCATATCTCTGCACGACAATGGTGCTTTACAACCAGAGACTAACATGTTGAGCTCATGTAACACAATCTATCTGAAAGCAGACTAAAGCTTTTAGAGATGCACTGTGGTAAGGTGCAGGCTTATATGACACTGCAATACACGGAGATGTCCTGAGAGTTAACTTCCCTACCACAAGCCTGCAGAACCACTCTAAAAACCATACCTCTCTGCCAAATGTTCACACAACTCTGCATGTGAATGGCATGTTAAAGCCATATAATCATATGTTGAATTTAAGTTGTTTACTTTTCTTCAACAGGCACTTGCACATTATGGGGGAAATGTTTGTTCTGGCACTTCAGTTAAGTGGCAGAGAGTTAGAAACGCTAGCATTCCTCACTGAAACCAATGGGTACTGCTAACCGCAAGCTAGCTCGTTGAGTTGTAGCTAGCAGCACCTATTAGTTTGCTAGCTAAAGCTAATTTTAGGTTATCTAAAATGCAGATGTAGAAACCTTTCCCCCCACAACTGCCTGGTGGAGAATGACAGACTAAATTTTTACATGTCATGGTATAATAATAATGCGTGGGAATAGGTGAGACGTCAACCTCGCTTTGTTTATTCTACGAGGACAGTGTCGGTTGCTGTATGTGTGAGAAGGAGGGGGTTCTCTGGAAGCATACAATTTTTAGTTTGTTCACTGTAAAACAGACACCAAAGGAGTAGGGACCAGGTGTGTGCTCTGTTGAGAGGAAAGGGGTGAGGGGGTGGCAAAGAAGAGAGAGGGTGAATGAGCAGGAATGCAGAGGATGAGGTCTGGGGTAAGAACCAATGTTAGGAGAGGGGAAAACTTGAAAGACTGGGCTCCTTTCCACTGAGGAGCATGGGCTCTGAGCTGCTAAGGAAGGTGTGTGCATGTGTGTGTGTGTGTGTGTGTGTGTGTGTGTGTGTGTGTGTGTGTGTGTGTGTGTGTGTGTGCGCGCGCCTGTGAGTGTGTAAGTGTTTGATAAAAGTGTGAGTGCATATGTGTTTGTAGATGCTGAATGATTTTTATGGCTTTATCATTCCTTTGTATTGATTGAACAACCCCCAAATGTATTAACACAGAAATACTTGTTCTGGGTAACAAATAGAATAAATATCGAAACATAAATGTTATGCGGTGTCCTCTTTTTTTTGTCTGCAATGCTCCTGTGATATGATGCAAAGGCATAAAGAATTATTTCCATTCCAAGAGGAAATCAATGCATCATAGATTTTCAAAAGCACATCATCCAACTATAGGGGAAAAGGGATCATTCACAGTGTGCCTATTTGATTGAAAGCAGTAACCAGCACAGATTATACAGAGAGGTTGTTATTTGTGTTATCTTTATTTTTTTGTCTTGCTCTTCAATAGACATATTTAATAATTCAGTCAAACATATGTCCAGGTGTGCCTATTTTCAATACGGCTACAGCTTCATGTTTGAGGTATCGCCTTTTAAGCACAAATTTGGGGTTTTCTCAGCATGTCAATTTTGTGTATATATACTTTCAGATTGAAAATTAAGCTCTTGTCAAATTTTACTTTCTATTACCAAACCTTGGCACCAACATTGTCATTTCCATTCTTAAAAACATTCCTTATGGCCTACAGGAAAGTTTTACATGGGAATATAGACAAAAACCTTTAGAATTGAATGAATGAATGAATGAATGAACCAATTAATTAAACACAAATTACCTTACTCACAGTACAGTTATTAATATTAATAATTATTTCTATGGCGTGACTTCCATTGTCTTTACATTTGGATTTAGTCTTTTTTCTTTAAACTATTAAGGAGATGGTTTTAAATTATCCTGCCATCAAATGTATTCATTTTAATCCAGAAATGTATTAAAAAATGGCCAGTGATGACACTTTCACAATCATTTCCGCAATCACCAAGAAAGGGTAGCGCCATATTTACCCACAAATTGTAAGGATTGGAGAAAAAGTCATTTTTTCTTCTTAAAACTTAAAAAAAAAAATTAAATTAAAATTTTAAAATTATTTAACTTCTACATTTTGACAGCCAAAATAATATCTGCAAAACAGATATTAACAGAAGATAGTAGGCAAAAAGGTTTGTCTATTACTTGATAAAACACAGAGAGAAGGCATCCAACACACAGCATTAAGCAGCAACGGTTCTTTCTTTATCCTTATTAAATGTCAGTAACATTTATGAAATCTAATTATACTGCAGGATGATTTCAGGAGGGCTATGCCCATATGTTTTAGCTGTCAGATCTTCAGACCTTCATAGTGTCAGCAATGTGTGTACAGTCACATGAGACCTGAGAAACTGTCTAGTAGCTTTGGCTGCAAGGTTGTGCCGTTTGTTGTTGTCCTTTTCCTCAGTAGCAGTAGAAGTCCCATTTCTGGAATTAAGAAGAAACATACAGTAAGGGGACAGTAACACATAATGCATTGCCCATGAATATATATGTATGCGTGTGTGTCTGTGTCCACCTACAGTAGTCTTGACCTCAGTGGTGGCTGGCATGAGAGCGTGTGTCTCCTCCACTACACTGCTGGGGAAGTGGCCAATGCGAGCCTCCTGCTGTCCATAGTAGGAGTCCTGCACCTGTAAACAGATGAAATAGACAAGAAATTGTGACGTGATAACTTTTGAGAGGTTAGTAAATGCTTTACGTGGATACTTGAGGATTTTTATATCAAGCCTATATCAACGCTGACAGGAGATGTGCTAAAGCCATACTTATTATCCCATAAATAGGTTTCTTCACTCACACTGCCAGCCCAGAAGAGGTTCCCTCTGTCCTTTAGCATAGCATAGACATAGATGAGCTGTCCTTGTCTGATGGGGATGAACCTGCAATCTCCAGGGTAGTAGTCCTGCAATGCACGGGCTATCAAGATGGGGTCTGGGCAGGGATGAAGGAGGAAGGAGAGTTGAGGAATGAAGGTAGCGAGAAGGGGAGGGAAAGGGAGGTATAGCAAAAAAAAGCTTATTACAGTTCATGACTTTTGCCAGATTGTATGCAAAGGATTTAGTTTGCAAACCAGTTCTGCAACAGTTCAGCATGATGCATATTAGCTCTACCTTGCAGTTATATAATGGTCACAATAAGTAGCCAGTAGACGTTATTGACAACAGTCACAGCGATAACAGCTAGAGTCAGGGTTAGAGTCAGGAATATGTGCCAGTGTTACTCACGGCTACATTCGGAATCAGCGCAGAGTTTCTTGTCAGCGAGTTTGGGCATCTGTCTTCCAGCCTCAGAGAAGGGCATCAAAATACACACCAACAGAGCAAGCCAAAGTTTGCAAAACATGTCTGTATCTGAATGTAACCACTTATCTTATGACCTTATTTTTCACTACGTGGATATGTTATGGGTTGTTTCTTCCCCTCTGCCTGTTTGCTGTGCAGTCCTTTTTTCTCTTCCCCCACCCCCTCTTATACACTCTCACACACACACACTCTCTCTCACACACACACACACACACACACACACACACACACACACACACACACACACACACACACACACACACACACAGAGCTCCTTTCAAATCGTTCAAGCAGGTATACAGGATGGGGGGAATGAGGAGGGGGCCAGATTAGACAGACCCCTGGTTGTGTGTTGACCTTCCTTTCCCTCCCTCTCTCACCCTCCATCACCCCTACTCTTACACAACTGTGTGTGGTGTATGCATTCTTCAGCATCATACCTGTCCTTCACCTACCTTGTTCTGCCACTAGATGTCAGAGCAGTCGCTAACTTCACTACCTCAAACCATCACCATCTTTCTTACACTGTCTCTCTTTGTGTTCCTCTGTTCTCTTGCTCCCTCAACCTGTCTCACCCAGGAGGCGGAGCCACTGGCAGTATTTACATATGTTTCCACTGCCAAGGAAACCAGCTGAGCCTCTCTTATACAAACACTCCCAAACGTGGGCGCGCACGCACACACACACACACACACACACACACACACACACACACACACACACACACACACACACACACACACACACACACACACACACACACACACACACACACACACACACACACACTCACCAAACAGGAAGAATATACCGGAGTTGGCTGGGAACTGTCAGGTAAGAAACACTTAGCTTCTGTTAATTCAAAGGCAGACAGGACATGTGTTAACATAACATAGTTTATGTCAGTTCTAGTAATACAAATAAATGGTGTTAAATTCAGAGAGAGTTCATAACTTTGGTGGTGATTTTATATGCTATGACTGCATGGTTGCTACATGGATGATCATAGGGAAAGGTATTAACAGGTGAGGCTGATACTGACGCAAGACTGAAAGACATAAATGGTAAGGGAACAATGTACCCAAGGTAGCTAAGCTGCCAATTACATAAAGGCTTTTTATTCTGATGACAAGAGAGACTTTCTTGAAAGTCTTTAAATTTACAATCTTCTGGTAAGGGACGTTTTTAAGAAGGTCAGAGGGTGGCTAATCTGAACAGTAGTTTGCAGATGAATCTTGCTCACTCAATATTATATTATTTATAGACTTTTGATGTTGCAGTGACTGGAAATTAGAATACTTGGTTTCAGTGGCTTGTCAAACTCTGTTTTGGTCCACATACATTTTGAAGAAGTTATGTGGTGTAAGTAGAATGGGTGTACTTATCAAGAGACTAAAGTGTGCAGATCATTGAAACTTGGCAGGTGGATGGCATGGGAGATATTCTTAGTGATAATGTTAAAATCGATTAGTTTGGTGTTTGGATTAGGAACATAAATCCTTATTCAGTGCTGGTTTTGTATCGGTAGGAAGTGGTAGTAATAATACCATTGGAATTCCGGGGGGTGGAACAAAGATAACAGAGGAGCTGGTATTTCGGTCAGCGTAACAAAAGCAGCCCTCAGACAAAAGAGCTAGTTAAAGGCCATGAGAGATTACTTTACCAGTCAACAACTAGTCTGAGACTTAAACAACACATCACACATGCCCCAAATCACATACCAGTGTAATGAATATGTTGAACTCCACAGTTGCTAAATCTATTTGTATTATCTTGCTATATTATTTAATGTCTCTTTTTTTCTTTTTCTCGCCCCTAGGGTTACATTATATCTTTGGGAGAAAGGGTGGCAACAACATAGGCACCGTTGGCCCCACGGGGAAGGTCAAGTTTGCCACAGACAGGAGAGACCGTTCCAACAGACCAAACCGAGCCAGAGCAGCAGAGAGAAGAGACCAGATTCAATTAAACTTGAAACATCTCCCTTAACACAACCCCACATTTAGCCGTCCAGGGAGGCTGCACTGTTTCCACATGGTCATCTAGGACTATCCACCTGCCTGTGTGTGTGTGTGTGTGTGTGTGCGTGTGTGTGTGTGTGTGTGTGTGTGTGTGTGTGTGTGCATGGATCAGAAATCAGAGGACTGGAACTAGAAGCCATGCTTTCAGGTGCCTGACGCCTGCAACCCTGTACCCCCTGAAAGATGTTCTCCCCCCGGAAAAACAGTCTTCCCTCCCCCAGCCTAGAGGACTCCTTCTTCCCCCTCTCCTCATCCTCCCCTCTTTCTCTCTCCCTTGCGCTCCCCTCATCTGCCTCCTCACCTCTCTCTGGTGGGATTGATGGAGGAGGGGGAATAGAGACAGACCTCATATTAGCTGCAGAGCTGGGACAGGCTTTACTGGAGAAGAATGAGGAGCTGGCAGCCTCTCTGGAACAGAGGGAGAGGGAGGTGGAGGTAAGGCTTGAGAGATTCAATATGTTATAATCCATTGTATAGCTATGCAATCTCTTCGTAAGTGTTTTTATAATACAGTGAGATGTGAATGAAATTGACACATTTTTGATTTGACAGTCAATGACGTTTTTGGACAGTTAAATGTTAGAATAAGGTAATATACTGTATGTTTACAGTTTACAGTATTTCTAATATGTAGACAAAGCAATGACTTAAACATCTCTAAACATCACCTCACTATTAATGTCCTGTTGCTCTATTTTTACACAAGAACTCACAACAACTCTAAATCACAATAGTGCAGTATGGAGTACATGGTTGGTTAGATGACTGTGAGTAAACAGGGAAAAAGTCATCAAACCAGTTTTGAGTTATCATGCTCGTGCTACAGCATCAAGATGGGTATGGATGACTTTTTTTTTAATCTACCAAGTTAACTAATGATAGAGTTAAATGGGATTAATATGGTGAAGCTCATATTACACTTTTGAGGCTGGTTTGATAAGAGTTAGGCGCAGTCATTTAGACAACCTGACTTTATATCCTACTAGGTAGTTCATTGCATTCACTCTGCATCCATAGGCGTAAATCAGTCCCTGATTAGATGACTAAAATCAAAATCAACAGGGTTCTGGTCTGAGACTGAGAACCTGTTATACTATATCATCTTAATCTGTCCAAATTATTTTCCACCCTGTAATGCACAAGAGCTTCCTTAGCTGGGCATCTGATTTGGATGGAAAAACTCTCAATTAAACTGACATTCTGCACATAAACATCACTGTCATTTTGTCATTTCACATCCAAAGTAGAGAAGAGTACAGAATTAAAATATCAGAAAACATGTTGCTGTCGAAATACTTCAGTATCTTATATACACACAAACTTGTGTCTCAGGCTTTACAGCAGGAGAAGCATGATCTTCAGAGGAAACTGGAGATGAGTGAACTGACATTTGGACAGAGAGAGGTGGAGCTGACTTCAGACTTATCCACCTTACGGGTGGAACTGCAGAGACATCACAGCCAAGGGCGAGACCGAAGAAGGGATGAGAGCGAACAGCTGACTCAGTTAGCCAATCACAACCATCGCTTGGTGGAGCAGCTAGCCGAGGTTATACACACCAGAGTTTCTTCTATCATTGAATAGGTGGGGTGGGTCATCCTACCTCAGAGAGCTGTTTACTCACCTAAGACTTGTGAGGTGTCACATGATAGTGAAAAGTGTCAGAAAGTGTCATACAAAAGAAGAGCCTGTGTGTGTGTGTGTGTGTGTGTGTGTGTGTGTGTGTGTGTGTGTGTGTGTGTGTGTGTGTGTGTGTGTGTGTGTGTGTGAGATGTCACAGACCGGAGCAATGCAGACTAGCAGGTTTAGGGAGTCCTACCTTTATTACTCAGGGAACAAAGGCTTTTCTTTTCTCACTCCTCCTCTGTTATTTTCCATCTCCCACCCATCTAGGCTGTAACACTGGAGCATACCTTGAGGACTGAGCTTCGTTCTCTAAGAGAAGAGATGGACGAATCATCTTTTAGCCAAAATATCAGCTACACACAGCTAGAGAGCATACAAGCAGAGGTATACATTCCAGTCACTTTTTAAATCAATCAATGTAAGTGGTGCAGTCTATCTATGCCATGGGCAGATTATGCCATCTATAGGCCCAGAAGAAAGCAGCCACCAAGTCATGGGCCCACCACTTCATATAGGATTTGGAAACAATGTCAAATATTGAAGACAGGAAAAATAGTATGCAAAATGACCACAAAGCACCAATGGCAATATTGGCAGAACATCGTCTCAGAATGAAACAGTGGAAACAGGAGCATAAGAGTCCATACCTCACAGCATCACAGGCCATGGGCACATACTCCAATTGAAATGATATGAGATAGTGCAAATATATCTATATAATGTATCTCATTCACCTCTATATCGCACCAAATACATCATTCTGTGTCCTTCTACCTATACTGTCTTCCCTTGTTTAGAACAGAGTTTTGCAGGAGCGTCTGTCGCACATGGAGAAACAGCTGAAAGCCTCGCAGGAGGACAGCGACAGACTGAGAATGGAGGGAGAGGGACTGAGAGAAAGAGTGGCAGAACTGCAGGCCAAACTCAGGGAGAAAGAAACAGAGGTGAGCACCAGTGACTGGAAGCTTGGATTTACTGTAAGGATGAAGAATCAAGCCAGAGCAAACGTGCTGGTGGTTGGAGAGTGGGTAGGGAATGATGGCGAATAACCATTGTAACTGTAACATAGTGCTGTAACTCATCACCAACACACCTCACAACTTTTTGCTCTGTGTGTCTAACATCTTAAGTGCTTGTGTGTGTGTGTGTGTGTGTGTGTACATAGATTGAGCAGGAGCAGAGTGTGGTGTTTGAGTTGCGAACATTGAATCGCTCTCTGCAGCAAAAAGCTCTGGGCCTGGGAGAAGAAGAGAGCCTCTTGGAGATGACACACACACAACCTCTGTCTCTGCTTAGTGAAATTCAGCAATCGCAGGTACACACACAGAGCCACAAACACACACACACACACACGCACAGTACACAGTGAGCAACTGCGTTCACGGTTGCACAAAACTGTTACATACTTTGAACATTTTAACACGTTAAATTCTGACATCTTTCTTTTCATAATCTAAGACTGATATTTAGCATTTAATACTATCCTGCTGCCAAATGCTTAGCCCCTTTACAGCTGTGCCTATAGTGTTGTAGTGAAGGCACAACACCAAATATTAAGTGCGGTGCCTTCAGTGCTGTGTTTTACTTTATATCTCTTCCCCTCCCAACCAGGCTAAAGATGCTCTTCTAGCTCATTCTGCAGTGCTGCAAGCAAGAGATGACGAGATACAAGCGCTGAAACAAGAGGTCAGTTACTGTGTGTATGACCACACAGGCTTTGGGGAACATGCTGGCTTTTATTTTGGGGAAAATATTGCGATTGATTAAAGTTTAAAGTGAGAAAAATGTATTTCTGCTGTTCATTTCAGCTGGTAGGTTAAGATCATCTTTACACAGAATTGACATGGATGTGTTTTCTGTGTTGCCTGGCCTATACAAGGAACGAAAACCCAATTTAGGCTATTGATAAAGAAAGTTGGTTATTGGCCTACTTGTTTTTTTTAAATTCAATACAAAAGAGAGGCTTAACAGTTGAAAAGTAGAATAACATAGTATAGCTTAATATCAATTTCAAATTAAAAAATACCTTGCTGACATCTTCAATCAACGCAAGAAGCAAAAATAATAATGGTTTCTGCCTATTTCTCAGCATCCAGTTCTTAGTAAAATATCTTTAAAACCCAAAGTTAAAATGTATGTCCTCTGTGTTAAAATGAGGAACAATATAATATAATGTATGGCTTTCAATGTTGCCCTTTTCAGTTGCACTTTCAACAGCAGGAGCTTGAGTGTTTGAGGGAGGAAATCAAGCCATTTAGAAGCAGCCCTGGAAAACCAAACTACAGGTAATGCTGCAGCCGCACATACACACATTCGATTTGATTTGACAGCTCTACTAAACAGGGGAAATTCTACTGAGAACAAATTATGACCCCTTGGCACATAATGTTACATGTACCTGTTGTGTCCAGTTCCCTAGAGAGCGAGTTGTCCGTGGTGCATCAGGAGAAAGAATCACTGACCCATCAGCTTCTCAACACCATCCAACACAAGGTGGCGCTGTCCCAGGAGCTGGAAGCCTGGCAGGTGAGTCTGTGTGCAATGACATCAAATTATATATTAGTTATCTGCTTTAGCAATAGACTTCAAAGAGCACAGTACACAAGCAGCACATCTCTTTCAGCAGATCTTGTTGTTCTTTTTGCAGGAGGACATGCGATTGGTGATCAATCAACAGGTGCAGCAAAGAGAGGAGGAAAGACAGCAACATGAGAAAGAGAGAGAAAAAACAACAGGACTCCAAAGAAGCAAATCCTTAAGAAGCAGGGGAGAGGGAGGGAAAGGATTCTTCTCTTCTCTGTTTAGAGACAAATAATCAAGAGAGAAAGTGAGAAGATGTTTAAAAGGAGAGTATAGTCACTTACCTTTGCCATGGTGAGCTCATGCAGTCAGATAATGTACTCTGAATGTTTACAGACCTCATATTTGAATATATTTAAATATTTATGTATATATGTATGCCTATATTTTCACTTTTTAGGACTTTATATTTGTACCTGCTGAAAATTTAAAAGTGACAAATTTTCGTGTCCCTCATGTGTTTTGTTCAGTCTATTATGGAGTGGTTGCTTTTTGCCACAGTATCCTACAGTACAGTGAGAGCATACATTTTTGGTGAGAGGGCAAAGTGGATATTGAACCCCTTAACCCTAACAGTGTCAGTGCCATGCCAAATACATTGAGCTACAGAGTACCACATTGTGGACATTGACACTGCATATTTGACATTATGGACTGCAAGCAATTAGCAAACACATTGTTAATCCTAACCCATGTATTGTACCCGATGTCATTTATGTGAAGATTTTCTATGTGTTGCTTAGTACAAAATACATGTTACGAAACATAACATAAAACAAACACCAAACATCATAATACACACGCATTATATACACTAAATATGGATAAATAGGGAATTGTATATTAGATTGAGCTATATAAGTGTTATAGGTCATATTGAATTTGAGTCAGGTTTAAATCTTGAACCACTCGGTGGTGCACATGCTACTGTTTGTGGGTTTCCTGCCACTGTCCTGCAACAAAATTTGGATGTCCTTTCGCTGTCCTTCAACTACATGTTACTTTTCTGCTGTCCTGACACAATATCATCCGATCCAATATATCCAATATCCAAATAGGCAGGCAGCCTGTGTCATGTAGCCGTCATTTTCCAACCTATGTTTGTTCAGCATTAAGTTCCAAAGAAAACAAAGGAGATAGATAAGTCAATAAGTAAATCCTTGAAATTGAAAGAGCTTCAAGTTCCCAGGTGATTCGTTGGTCATATGTTGGAATTAACATGAATGCAGGGCAAACAACTCTGGGTGTGTCCCAAAGTATTTCAGCAAAAGTATCACTCACTTCCTACCAGAAGGTACTTGGAGATGAGGGAGGGAAGGAAGGGAGAAGGGAGAGAATGAGTCACCTTCTTCTACAGCATCATCTGAGATGACAAATGACTCATGCCAATAGAGGTTTTGGTCTTTATGTACGAACATATGTTGTCAACTTTCAAGCAGTTGAATCTTGTGGTTCACTCATAGGTGAAAGTCGTTTGATTCATTGATGTCCGTCCAGAAATTGTGCAGTTTACTTCCTGGAAAGGACACACTTCAGCACCCTCCACCGAAGGAAACATGGTGAGGGAGGTTTCTGAGCAGCTCCTTTCTGGTTCTCTGGTTCCTTTGGTTTGAACTTTCAATGCACATTCAGCAGCGCCATGTACAGGATTCTAACCTACTCCTACCAATACTGATACACTTGGTGAAAAAAGTTTAACCACAATGGAAATAAATAACATCTTTATTAAATTCAAACAAAAAAGACCCCCCCCATATGCCAATGTAACACATTAGTCCATACATAATATGCAAGTAACAAGTCATCTGTCAAACAGGACTGAAAATGCCCAGAAGCAGGATGAGTAGTGCAGATTGCATTCAGTTAAGTGTGTCCATATGCCTACATCTATATACATACAGTACCTTCCAATACAGTACGCTCCTGGCCCAATACAATGCATAGCCATCCACACATCCCTCACATGTGGGATAAGAGGGGCAGGGGTGTAGATGGAGCAACGCCTATCCTCTAGCAGTCATCAGGCTATTTGTTAGTATGTGGGCCACTTCTAAATACCACATGCATTCACACACACACACACACACACACAGTTTAGAAGAAAGGTTCACCCCTAAAGAGTCATTATCTACTCATCCCAATGTCAGTCCAAACTCCACTGAAGTTTGTAGGACCACCAAGCACTGATTTAGCCCCCGTAGTTTCATCTCAGCCTTCTGCTGAACTATTGACTAGTTTGCGAGGAGGGTGAGATGGAACTATGGTTGCTAACTCGCTGTGTGCTTGGTGGTCCTATGGACTTCAATGAAGTTTAGACTCATATCGGGGTTGGTAGATATTGACTGAATTTTCATTCATTAAAACTACTCCTTTAATACCAACTGTATACACACAAGTTTCCTAGGACTACCTACAGTATAAACCTTTTTACACATACAGTACAGTATGCCTCTCATCCTTTATGTAACCATAGTCCAATAGGCTGTAGGAGACAGACAGCAGAGAGATTCAGTCATTTCAGTCATTAGTCATGCCATCTCCAGTGTCTGGGTCTGGGTTCAGGTCAACATGGGGACAGGAAGAGATGGGAATCACAGCTGTTGCATCCTGCAAACTGTTCCCCAATTTGTCCTGTATAATCCTCACAAACCATCACCTCCATTTCCAGAGGTAGGTAGCAAGATAGGACGCAAGGAATCAAGGAAACACTTTGGGATTCAACACCCTTACAATCCGTGATGTTCATATGGTCAGTAGGAAGTGTTTTAATATCCAAAAAGTCTGTACAAAGCTCTGATAAACCCTGGGAACTCAAGTGATCACGAGGCCTCGAAAAAAGGTCTCTGGACGGATGACGGACGACTTCCAGGAGTTGTAATTCCAGGAAGGGTTGGTAGCAGATTATCCCACGTTGACGCCCAGCCCCACCTGCAACTTGTCCCCCCGGTGATTCACAAAGGCACCCATAATCAGGGTGGCAGGGAGCGGAGACAGGCGCTTCTCCAACACTCCTCCTATTATGCACCTACTGTTCACCATACCTGGATATGCACACACACACACATACATATACACACAAAGAAACATCTCAAACACTTACAAAAAAAAACCCCCATTTTGTCAGAGAGTTGCAGAAAGAAATATGCATTTACCTCGAAAGACCATGTTGGCTTCTGGGAGTTCCATCTGGTAACCAAAGGAAGCTGTGGTCTCCTGTGTCCTGGTACTGGCTTCAAACTCCACCCCAACTTGGATCTGGTGAACACACCCGCACACACAAGCCCACTTACAACGCATACCCAAATCAAATAGTGAGTTTATACGTCCATATTTACTATACCTGTTTGTTGGCTCTGTGATAGTAGCTAGCATGGGCACCTCCTTTCCCAGCATTTAGCGTCGCCACCCAGTTTGGTCCTGTATGGAGATCAAGAATAAAAGTGAAACAGTTACACAGTTACACTAGATCAGCACAACAACCCCTCTACAGTTCAACTGAGGACCTCACCACGCATCACCTAGCACCCTGCACTTTATTCATTCCCAACAACAGGCAAATCAGATCAGAAAAAGACACCAGATAAAGTAGGTCACATGAATTGCAAGCTGATTCACAGACAAAAACAAAACCTCACTTGAGTACTGTCCCGCCAAAGTAAGAATGCCTCCTTCCTCTGCTCGTCCACGATGGTAGACCAACTCCCCTCCTAACACCAACCCAGAGGACACACTCTGCAGGAAGTGTGCCACAAGGATCACTGTCCCAAGGGAAACACACAGATACATAGCAGACTAGATCAGACAGGTACCCTGGCACGTACCAATGATTGAAAAACTGAGAGATGGCTCCCAGTGCTTATGCTGCTTCTTGTCATTACACCCATCATTTCTCACCTGACTCTCTGAGGATGTCTGGATTGGCCACTGTCACAGCAGCTGTGAAGTCATTTCCTCTGTATTCAGTTTCAAACTGCCATGTTACAAACTGGGCCTGCTGAGTCTAAAAAGAGAACACACAGATGTTGGCGGTGAGCTGTGAATGTCTTGCAAACCTGCACAGCATTCTTATGTGTCAAAGTGATTCTGTTTTCGTGTTGCAGCAGAGTCTGAACATTGAATGGATGGATGGAATAAAAGAGAGACACGCATGAGGCTCTCACCTGGAACACAGCCCTGGCTCTTACACGCTCAGTGAGATGAAGCAGGGAGTGAGCATTCAGACTACCTGAAGAATCCATCTCACCAATCAACGCTGGGGCATCCTGTAATGTATCAAAGGATAAAAATTATTTCAATCAAGTCAACGAGGCAGCTCCTCCATCTTTTTCCAATGTTATAAACGCTCATGCACATCCATGATAATGTAGCAATAACATGTTATCTGTGTATGACGTGTGCTCGACCTTGTCCTTGCTGTAATCATCAGACTGCAGGTGTTCCACATGAAATCGATAATAAGATGGACTGACAGCACTGAGGTGGAGAGTGTGACTGACCTGCAAACACATAAATCATGTTAAAAAACACACATAATACGTTTGGTCGTGGTTCGATGTGGGTGCAATAATGATGTTCACCTTGAAGAAGCTGCTCAGAGTTTTATTGACAATCATCTTGACTCCCTCAATCTGCTGAGGAAACACGTCTGAGGAAGTGGGGAGAAACAAAAAAATAACTAATTAAAAAGCAAATCAGATCAGATATTCAAAATACATCATTCCAAAAGACAAAACATTGCTGCTCCTTTTGTGATAATTGTACCCTTGCAGCTCCTGTGCAGCGAGTGAAAGCTGCCTGGGTTGGGTAGGCGGCCATCTCTTCTCTCCCAGCGTGGAGGGGTGTCCCAGTGAGCAGGGTGCGTGTTCCAGCGAGAAGGAGGAGGGTCCGTGGAAAAAGGCCAGTTCTGATGGCCCGGACCAGAAGACAAGGCAAGAACACTGCCCATTGGGCGCAACACTTCCTGTGACACGCAGAGACAAAGCAGGTATGACAACGCCATGAACCAGTTCTCCATCCCTTCACCCACATCCTGTTCTTGCATCTTGCAAAATTTCCCTCTGTCCTACATGAGCTCCACAGGGACTAGCTGCCATATACACAAAACGATGCCTATCAACACATACTTTTTAAAGTTGCTTTGGATTACAAAATTACAACAAAAAAAACAACACTTTCCCCCACCTTTATTGACACATGGCAAAGGCTTCAACCAGATATTTCTCTCAATAGTGTAGAGAATGACCTGACTATGAAAGAATACAAATGACCCTGATTTGACACACGTAGAGGGGTATAGTTTAGTAAGGTGAATGAAGCCGACTGACTGAGAAAATAATAAGAATAAAAATCCACGCTATTTTGCCAGTGCGATACACTGGTTTCTATTGCAATCAAAATTGGATTACATGGAAGGTTGCGACTACACGCATCCAAGAGGATGGTGATGGTTTCATATGCAGGTGCAGCAAATCCGTTAGCTAGCATGACCTTAGCATCAAGGAAAATTAGACATTCATGTGCGCTAGTTGGTTTTCTTCTTACTTGCAATGTGATCAAGAGACCTTAAAATCCCAAACGACAAAGAGAATTGCACATCAGAAAAACTGACATGTGGAGATTTGTAAATGATCAACTAATAATAAACCAAGGCTAGTGATGCTCAGTTCTATTGACGCTACATAGAGCTCCATCCAGATGTGATGTGCCACCACGCAAATATGTCCTTCTATTTGTTTCCTGGCGAGGCAGTCTTCCTCTCAAGTTATCTCTCTGTTCATTCACTACTGTAAATAATAACAACAAATGAAGATCCTAGATTACCTTCAAAAAGTCACAGCCTCCGACTGCGGATGCACATAAAATAATTACACTTGTTTTAATCGGCTGCAAGGTCTATGGTCTGTTGTTATACCCCAAATTATACATTTACATTTGTATAATCGACAACTCGGGTGGACATTAGAAAATGTTGTATGAATATTGTTTGAAATGCTACAGATCAGTTTTGCTGTTCCAAACTAGAAAAGCTAGAAGAGATCGACTAGCAACGAAAACCGCAGGTTTGTTTCTCGTCGGGCAACTTCAACTGCGACACAACGTTCAACGAAAGCTGCCACAGGTGAAACACGTTTACTGTTACCAGGTCAACGCCCGATTTCCTCTGGATAGTGTCTGTTTTGTTGTACAGATGCGCTAGGAGAACCATAACTACTTAATAAGACATTAACGTTTGCCGAGGGAAAGGTCCAAAGGCAGATCACCACGCATGCAAGTATGACCAGATGGATAATATGTATGGCCCATGTGTGCTAGTCTGCTACAATAACGTTAAGTGAAGACAGTAGCGAGAGGATCGTGGAGTCAAATGGACATTCATATCTACACATGACTCCCCACGAGAGAGACGATTTGGTGCAACGTTAGAGTTAGGTTTTTTGAGTCATCCATTGCCACTGGACATGTCTACTCCTCGCGCCATACTAATGGTGGGAGAAGGGAACTTCTCGTTTTCTGCGGCTATGAGCCAGTTATCCTCAGAGTCGGAGACCAGCATCACGGCCACCTGCCTCCAGCGCCAGGAGGAGGCACTGCGGCATGAAGGCACAGCCACCAACATTCAGATTATCAGGGACTCAGGTAAATGTGTGTGTCACACACTGCCTTTGCCTGTTTTGTCACTGTGTATTGCATGTTCGTAGTAGGCTGCACTTTATGAGATTTACCCTTTGTGTGTCTCTTGTATGTTTATCAGGCGGAGTGGTTCTATTTGAGGTGGACTCTACAAAGCTTGGAGAATGTGCAGCTCTGCAGGGCCTTGTGTACGACCGTGTGGTCTTTAACTTCCCTCATTACGGGCGAAAGAGTGGTGTTAAAAAGAACCGAGGACTTCTCAAAGACTTCTTCCTCAGGTAGATCAGATGTAAAGCCAGCACAGACACTTATCACACAGACAAGGGTGGAGCTGGTCTTTAGAGCATACAAAAGACAAAACAGAGACGGCCGTTGAAAGATCAGGCAAATTGTGGCATCCTGGTGGCTTGTTGGCTAAGTCGTATACATTGTCGCTGCATTATAGGTTTCAATCCATTTTTAAAATAGACAGTGATCTCAACCTACCCTACCAACAAATAACTTCATACTGTGACAAATAAAATGACAAATGACATCAAATTGAGGAATTGAAATGTGAATCTAGCCTAAGTGTGAACTCTTGCGACATTAGCCCAAACAATCCTCCAGTACTTGAAATAAAGTTTGCAGTGTTCCGTCTGTTTAATTGGAGTGTTCTCATAATCGCATTAATCAGTAGTAGAGTATTGGAGAGTGAGCGTATGAGACAATACACTGAAGTCTTGGTGGTTTGTGCTGTGTATCCAGTTGTGTTCAGGTGTTGGCTGAGGACGGGGAGGTCCACGTGGCCCTGTGCAATGGACAGGGTGGGACACCGGCAGACCAGCCTAAGAGAGAGTGGCACAACAGCTGGCAGATTGTTGCCATGGCAGCAGAGGCACATCTAATCCTGAGCAATGTGTACCCTTTTGAGAGTGAGAAATACAAGAGCTACAAGTGTACTGGATACAGGTAAGGCGGAAAGGTGAGTGTTAAAAGAACAGCGATAGAGACAACAAGGGCGTGCACGTGTGTGTGTGTGTGTGTGTGTTTGTGTTGATTAGGAGATTGCCTAATGATGGTTTTGTTGTTGTACAGGAGCCAGGATAAGGGCTTTCGTTTGGAGAACGCCTTGCTCCATGTGTTTACACGCAGCCTCCCCTACAGCACTGCTCAGAAGCTAAAGGTGGAGGAGGCCGTTGAAGGGGAGAGGCTTCAGTACTATATACCTGCTGAGCTCAGTGATTACATATCCAGGTACACACTAAGAAGTAGAGACTTTCATGATGTGTGAATAGCAAGCCACCGTAGCAAGTGAGCTGTCATATCAGTATGTGCTTGCTGTCTCTTCTCTCGCCAGGAATTTTCTCTCTTCGGGTTCTGTCCACCCTGTCAAATTGGTGCAGGATTTTCTACTCAAAGGACTGGCAGAGAAATGGTCCGTCTCCATGACGACGGAGACTTTCCCCTTCCTCCTCACCTCCAAACAACTGAAGTGCTGCCATGAGATAGACGATGCATACTGCTACTGGATACACCTGCTTCACGAAGACCTCAACTCCTGCATTCATACCCCTACAGCCCTGCACACAACAAACAATAAACAAAAAGATCAGTCAATGTTTTTGGACAGTCAGAAACATACAGACTCACTAGACACTCTTGCAGGGACATGTGTTACCTCAGACAAAGCGCACAGGGGCAAGAGCAAAGGAGCTGAGTGCTTGAGATCTACGTGCCATCTTGATGTTGATACTGAGGGGGAAAGTATTTTTGCACTGCGTCCATCTCTACTTCCTCAAATGGAACAGCCTTTAACTCACAGACTACAGGAAGAAGAAAGAAAAGAGTTTACTAGCAACACAGGGAATCATAAGGAGAAAGGGGGGGAAGGGAATACTGATAGTGTTGAAGTTAAAGGAAGTGAGAATAAGGACCCCTATAGGAGCTGTAATGGTTTTACCGGGCTGCTATTTGGCGTCAGTGCCCTGGTGTTCAGGAATGTACCCATCAGCATTTGGGGCCTGCCTGCCTTTCACGAGCTTCTCCTCAGAGGTGTGTTCCCTGCAGCGTGTGAGCCAATCAAATTGCTTGGCCAAAGCCTGGAAGCCCTGCTCGCTCCCTATGGGGTCAGCCTGGTTATGGAACACGGAAGTCTACGTCTGACGGCAGAGCCAACGGGATCGGTTGGTAAGGTGTTCGCTAGCAAGGGAAATGACCGCATCAGCCAGGTTGCCGTCAACGTGTCCCTTAATTTGGACCTCCTTGCTGTGCACCTGTTCTCGCTCTCTGACTGGCGGCTGCTGTGGTCGCATGACCCGCGCTTCTTAAAATGCTTTCTGCTCTGCCCGTCTCCGGGGAAACCTTTCCACCCGTTTTCCCTGTTCCCTGAGCGGTTCAGTTTTGACATCAGCTTCTGGACAGGGCCAGCCTGGGAGGAGAGGGAGTTCCACACTGTGGTCAGAGAGGCCAGTCATGGTACCGTGGAGCAGGTTAAACTCATTGATACATTCTCACATCCAGACCTGAGTCAGACCAGTTACTGCTACAGACTGATCTACCGTTCACACACACATGCACTGTCACACACACAAGCTCTTAAATTGCACAGACACTTAGAATCCTTGCTGCCCTCTCGTTTGCAAGTCACCATCAGGTAGCTTTAACTAGCATTTCTGTGACTCTGAAGAAAAGCGATTTCAGCTTGTTTCTTCAGAAACATGATCGATGTGATTGTAAACGTAAGCTATAACAGTATAATCTGCAAAACTGTAGTTGAACAATGTTTTATTTCAATTAATAATACTGCCACAGTTGTTGAGACACTCTTTACTGTTATAAGGCTTTCAAATGTGATGTGGGATTTTGTGTGCTTCTGTGTATTTTTATTATGATGCAATAAACCTGTTATTTAACAACAAATCTGCAGCCCATCGAAAATAATGGTAAAATATGATGTATGATTAATTGATTGTGCTAACCCTTTACATGTAGGTTGCTGCAATATTACTTGATATAACAAAAGTATCACATTAAAATCATCATGTTAAAACATTACATCAAGGAAAACAGTTCCATCAGTGCTGCCCAGGGTTTGATCCTGTGTATGCCCCCTAAAGGTTGAAATGAAACCTACACCCTGGGTTGCAAGAGTTACTGTGCAGCAGACAATTTGTGAGTGACGGCAAGATCATTTCGTGGCAGTGGCAGCTCGCTGTGGCACTTCCGGTGGCAGCTCTAGCTGCCACTCGACCTGCCACGGTTTGTGGCAGCTCGTAGTGGCACTTCCGGTGGCAGCTCTAGCTGCCACTCGACCTGCCACGGTTTGTGGCAGCTGATAGGGACCTGCCACGGTATCTGCCGCTATTTTTGACAGCTGCCATTGACCTGCCACGGTATCTGCCGCTACCTGCCACGGTAGGTACCGATGTTTTTATTTTCAACATTATTCTTTATTATGTATTTATTACCGCTGGCAGCTCCAGCTGTTTTAATGTTTTTAATATTATTCTTATGTGTTTATTACCGCTGGCAGCTCCAGCTGCCACGCTTTTTAGCAGCTGATAGGGACCTGCCATGTTACTTTATTATTGATGTTTTTATTTTCAATATTATTCTTTATTATGTGTTTATAATCTGCCATGTTAGGTGCCGCTGTTTGTGGCATCTGCCACTGACCTGCCACGCTAGGTGCCGCTGTTTGTGGCATCTGCATAGCCTAAACTTTATTTCACCGTTTGTCCTGTCTGTCTTAACAGCACACTTGTTTGGGAGAGGCAGTATTAAGAAGAACCTGACCATGTGAAGCTTGATCTTCATCATTCAAGCTGTTGTAAACTACAGATGACCAATCACAGATATAGACCCCAAACGTGTGTGTATACTACTGTGTGTACTAGTCTAGGTGACCTCTACATTTCTCAGTGCATCACAGGATTCTAAATTAAAATCATGTACTAAGGGCTTTCTATCAGTGAATATATTTTAAAATAATTTAAAAAATCTGCTATTCAGTTCATACAGGCATGACTTTCACATGGTGCACTACATGGGAAAAGGGTCACAATAATGAAGACACTATTCAGCCGTTGTTCACTCTTTATAAAATAGATTCAAGATTCAAGCTTCAAGAAGTTTATGTGTCGAAAAAGTGGCAAATGTGTGTTACGATCGTGTTCAGGACCCAAGTGCAAACCACAGACAACAGAGGCGAAGGTATAGACAAAACAGGTTTTATTGGTGAATGGTTCAGAGGGTGGCAATGTAGGGACAGCAAGCAGAGAAGACGGACTTGTACAGGCGTGGTGAGAACGGAGCTGGGAGACAGGATGGCAGGCAGGGTAGACGGGCAGTGGTAGGTCGCCAGGCGGGGAGTCAGGGAAGGAGGCTGGATCTGGGTACAGGACAACAGGGTTAGCAAAGGCGTGGGAGAAACTTTGACAATAAATCTGCAAAGGGGCCGAGAAACGAAAATGACGGGGCCGTACAAACAACAATGTGGCGATGAGTGGATGGAAAGCCGGGGTTCTTAAACTGGTGGTGATGAGTTGATGGATGGCAGGTGTGTGGTGTAGAGCAGGTGATCGGGATGAGGAGATGAATGCAGGGAGGAGCCGGAGACTGGAGCCACGCTGCTGGGAGGCAGAGGAGGACAGAGGCGTGACAATGTGCAAATGGAAAAATAACAGGTTCACAGTATTTCCAATAAAAATAAAAAACACAATATTTACAATGTCACAGTAATAGCTCTAAAAAAACCAACACAATATTTACAGTAAGAGCACTTGGAAATAAGAATATATGAAAAAAAAGGTGCAATTGTATGTATGTAATCTTATAAATTATTAATAAATAATAAAAATAAATTATGTGTAGTGTGTGTGTGTGTGTATATATATATAACAGCTGTGTGTGGGTCACGAAGAAGAGTCCGGCGTGTCGAATCTTGTGTACAGTCTGTAGTTTCTGTTGTCGACAAGTTCTGAGCAGAACTTCTCATAGTCTTTTTGTTTCTGGAAAACAAAAGTGAAAAGTTCAGCTGGACAGTCCGCTGGAGAGTCGTCATCCCCACCATCCCAGTTTTGCAGCTCCTGTAGGGATTCTTTTATCTCCTCACTGTCCATGGAAAGGACAGCGGGAAGTTTAAGTCCCCCATCAAATTTAATATTGCGGCACCAGTCAGCTGCTGCCCTGGCATCCCTCAGAAGAATGTGTTCCTGCAATAAAGAAAAAAATGTGGTCAAAGTATGTAGTGTATATGATGTTGTTCCTAACTAATGCTTCAAACTCTTAAGAGTACATTTACAGTACACCATCAACAAATAGATTATATTTAGTAACTACGAATGTTTTTTGTGTCATTCAACACCTTAAATTCAAATCTCTATTTAAATAATTAAGCAATAGGTATGTTATTCCTGTACATGCACACAATGCATAATTATTAATCTGCCAAAATTTACAGATGTCTATCCAAGCCTGAAGGTTCATAATTTCATATTTAGGGAAGTTCTGATGTTTGTGAATGTGGTGTATGGCTCCCGCCATTAGGTGTCGCCCTTGAGCTAGTGGCAGGTTGAGCTGCCAGCGGTAATAAGCACATAAGAATAATATAGAAAATAAAAACATCAATAATAAAGTAACGAATAACAAAATAAAGACACTATGTAGCGGCAGGTACCGTGGCAGGTCCCTATCAGCTGCTAAAAAGCGTGGCAGGTCTGGTGGCAGGTCGAGCTGCCACCGGAAGTGAAACCCCTATCGAGTGGCAAGTCCCCCGGAAGTTAAACCCCTATCTAGTGGCAGCTGGAGCTGCCAGCGGTAATAAACACATAATAATAATATTAAAAAAATAAAACCAGCTGGAGCTGCCAGCGGTAATAAACACATAATAATAATATTTAAAAAATAAAACCAGCTGGCGCTGCCAGCGGTAATAAACACATAATAATAATATTAAAAAAATAAAAACAGCTGGCGCTGCCAGCGGTAATAAACACATAATAATGATATTAAACAAATAAAAACAGCTGGAGCTGCCAGCAGTAATAAATACATAAGAATAATATTAAAAACATAAAAACAGCTGGAGCTGTCAGCAGTTATAAACACATAATAATAATAATATTTAAAAAATGAAAACAGCTGGAGCTGCCAGCGGTAATAAACACATAATAATAATATTTAAAAAAATAAAAACAGCTGGAGCTGCCAGCGGTAATAAACACATAAGAATAATATTTAAAAAATGAAAACAGCTGGGGCTGCCAGCAGCAATAAACACATAAGAATAATATTAAAAACATTAAAACCCTTTATCTAAGCAACCCTGAGACTTCTATCACAAGAGCAGTGGAAATAATTAGATCTTTTGGTCAATTTTCAGGTTATAAAATTAATTACTCTAAATCTGAGGCAATGCCCCTGACCTCTAATGCTTCTTGGTCCCCAACTTGCTCTGCCCCTTTTCGCTGGTCCCCTTCAGGTTTTGTGTACTTGGGTATACACATCACCCCCTCCCTCTCTGGCCTGTACAAAGCAAACTTCGTGCCCCTAATTCGTAGGATTAAAGAAGACCTGGCCCGCTGGACAGCACTGCCGCTGTCTCTTCTAGGAAGAGTGAATCTTTTTAAGATGAATATTCTCCCGCGGCTGTTGTACCCTTTTCAAATGATCCCTGCTCTCTTAACAAGGAGATCACTTTCAGTGATAAATAGCTCCTTGTCTTCCTTTCTCTGGAGAAATAAGCGAGCCAGGCTGAAACTTTCTACGCTGCAATGTCCTCTTGAAGAAGGGGGTTTGGCGGTGCCGGATATTAAACGTTACCAGTGTGCATGCCTCTGTAGTTATTTGTGGCACTGGTTTAGGGATGACCCTAAATCTACCTGGCTCACTTTGGAGGCTGCCCCAGTAGCCCTCATCCCTCTCCGTAACATTTTATATGCTCCTAAGAAATGGGTTGGTTTTAAAGTGAAGGGCAACCTTATCCTACTGAACGCTATTAAAGTCTGGCGACTGACTAGAAAACTAGAGAACCAGGGTGGCTTCATCTCTCTCCTCACACCTATACACTTAAACCCAGAATTTCCTCCTAGCCTGGTGGACCGTGCCTTCTCCCTGTGGTCTGACAGGGGTATAAGAACTGTGGGTGACCTGATATCAGACAACATTGTGATGTCTTTCGATCAGCTCAAGGAGAAGTATGATCTTCCTCAGAATAACTTTTACAGATACTTGCAAATTCGCAGCTTTATTACCTCTGCTACTAAGTTGCACCCCAAAGGGTTTTCTCTGTCCCCTGTGGAGGAAGTTTTTCAAGTTCCTGACACCAGAAAACTTATTGCCAGGTTTTACAAGGCCCTGTCAATCTCGAGCAATGAAGGCACAGCTCAAGGCACAGCTCGCGTCAGGTCTCTCTGGGAAGCTGATTTTGGGGAGACTATCTCAGATGATGACTGGGACAGTGTATGGGTTAGCTCTTCAGGTTGTTTATTTACCAACAAAGCCAGGGAATTACAATTTAAGGTTATCCACAGGCTTCAAATTACTCCAGTGAAGCGCAACAAATTTAATCCTTTGCTGTCAAAATACTGTAACAAATGTAAAATTACTGATGGTTCATATTTCCATTGTATTTTTGAATGCCCTCTTATTAACGACTTCTGGGTCAAAGTGTGTAAAGAAATTGACATTATATTTCGGAAAAAAATGGCCCTTGAACCTATTTTCTGCATCCTGGGAATACAACCAACAGTACTGAACCTCAGCCCCTCTTCACTGAAGCTACTAAAAGTACTTCTTTTTAGTGCAAGGAGATGTGTCCTCCTTCAGTGGATTTCTGACTCTGCCCCCACGGTCTCACAATGGACTCGGAGTGTGATGGAACTTATTCCTTTAGAAGCTATAAGCTTTTGGCTCAAGGACAAACCGTTCAAGTTTTTTCATATCTGGGACCCTTTTCTTGACTATATTGGTGATGATGGGGCCCAGGCCCTTCGGAGTGGTCTCTACGGACTAGCATGGACTGAGATCTCCAAGTATATCTCTGCCTAAGTGTTAGAGATTGATATGCCGTTTTCCTGTCGTTATACCTGACTACCCTTTCTGCCCATATGTGCATAAACCTGTTGTTTTAAACCTTTTTTTTATTAATTTATTTTTTGTTTGTTTTTTGTCTGTTGCTGTTTTATTTTGTATTTTATTATATTCATTCATTTTTTATATATATATATATATATATATATATGTTTTATTTATGTATTTTTTTTTTTTCCCTCTCTAAGATTACCCACATATATATTTGTGGCTTTCTTGTGTATGTATATGTGTGTGTGTGTGTGGAGATAATGTTTAGTGTTGAGTTGTGTTGTATGTTAGAAAAGAGGGTGCATATTATTATATTGTGTATACACGCTTATTTGTTTGGCCCTGTTAAACTCAATAAATATACTTAAAAAAAAAAAAAAAAAAAAAATTAAAACAGCTGGAGCTTCCAGCAGTAATAAATACATAATTAAGAATAATGTTGAAAATAAAAACATCGGTACCTACCGTGGCAGGTAGCGGCAGAAACCGTGGCAGGTCAATGGCAGCTGTCCAAAATAGCGGCAGGTACCGTGGCAGGTCAATGGCAGCTCGGCAGATACCGTGGCAGGTCCCTATCAGCTGCCACAAACCGTGGCAGGTCGAGTGGCAGCTGGAGCTGCCACCGGCAGCTCGGCAGATACCGTGGCAGGTCCCTATCAGCTGCCACAAACCGTGGCAGGTCGAGTGGCAGCTGGAGCTGCCACCGGAAGTGCCACTGCTAGCTGCCACAAACCGTGGCAGGTCGAGTGGCAGCTGGAGCTGCCACCGGAAGTGCCACTGCTAGCTGCCACAAACCGTGGCAGGTCGAGTGGCAGCTGGAGCTGCCACCGGAAGTGCCACTGCGAGCTGCCACTGCCACGAAATGATCTTGCCCTTACTGGAGTTTGTGGGGGTGTAAACCCTTTAATCCTCCAAAAGGTTTTACTGATTGGAAAGAAAAAGACGAGAGCTATACTACAGCTCTGGGAAAAAAAACAACTCAAAATTATCAGTTTCTCGGCTTTTACTATTAGCTAGAGCTGTATGTATGAGAGAACACTGGAAAGACGACGATATAAAGCCTATATTGTTTTTTTGTTTTTTTTAAATGATATAGAAAACGAGGTTTAAACGATCGTCTCTGCTCCCCTGACAACCTTTGTCTATTTGTGTTTTACTCAGAGACCACTTTTTACTCAGGGGTACGTTTTTAGCTTCAGGCTAGTTCACCCATTCGCCGATGCAGCCTTCCCAGAGCTGTCATTAACGGACAGTGGCGGAAATGTACGAAGTGCGACTCGTAGCAGCTATTGGTAAATATGGCGGCGAAGGGGCTTCGGCAGCGAACAAGACGAGGTAGCAGACAAGATGCAAACAACGTGAACATCCCCACGGAGGCTCGAACAGCAAAAGAGGAAAAAAGCAGTGATGACAGCAAAAGTCCAGAGACCCGGCAAGAGTGAGTTTCAGTCAGGAGGACACTGACTAGCGGTTGCAACGTCCATGCCCCGACTCATAACTGACAACCGCACCGGGGGAAGCTAGCTAGCCACTTCACCTGGCGTTAACACGTTAAGCAAGTTACGTTTCTGACAGCACAATCCGATCAATTGTTGGGTCAGTTTAGTAACTTAACAATGTATGCATTTACAGTAGGTTGAAATATAATGCATTTTTTTTGTGTTTGCACCTAAATCACTAAGTTAGTTGCTCTGTTTCCAACAAGGTAACGCTGTTAAACGTACCTGGTGTGATTCGTTCATTCGTCCTCGCTGTCCAACTTAATTGACTTAATATATCTAACTAACGTACCTATCATGACCTGAGATGAGTAGGTCAGACTCAGCATAGCAAGAATGTTTTATTTTACATTGCCGGTTGGTACTTTACTGTTGCTAAAGTCCTAAAAAGGAAATTTGATGGTTTGTTGGTGACGTGTCATAATAAACCGTAAGGGTCGGTTGCCGTGCTGCAGCTGAGCTAACTAATCCTAATGGGTGTCTAATTAAGATGCCATTACCAGAGAGAGGGAGTACATAGATAATCAGCACTGCTATAAACATTAATGAAGCATTACCAGCCCACTAGTTTATGCCTTTATGTTTTTCGAGCAAGTGCAGATTTTTAGTGGACATCAATGGAGGAAGTAAATTAATAGCAATGTAGGCCACATGGGCTGGTGCTCAAAAGTCCCACCCCACGGACCCCCTGATTTCTTTATGTATTTTTGTGGGGGTATTTTGTTGCAGTTTGGGATTCTCGTCCTGATATCTACACAAACTAGCCTCTATTCAAGGTGAAAAGAAAATTCTAGCAATGTATGTGAAGGTATTAAATTCAAAGAAAAAGTATACGCAGCCCTCTGTTTCATTTGATCTTACATGCATCATTAGCAAACTTTTATTCAGCATTTTATATCATGTTATCCAAACATCACAGGTCTGTAGATTTTATATTACCATTTCCTATTTGACATTATTGTAATAATGCAATAATTTGGCTTTTTGTAAGAGGGACTTGAGGTTCATTGGAAGAATCTAGCAGCATTGTCTAGCGTTATTGATGGGTATTATTTTTCAATATCCTCCCCTACACAGGGCTTATGGCTATCATGATTTTCTTGACTCGGACACCTTTTCTGATTTCTCCAAGTTCTTATGGTTTTTCTAAGCAAGTGTGTATTTGTATGTTTTTTTTTAATGAATTTTTTTATAGGTCAGTAAGTCGAGGAGGGCAGGTATGGGCCCCAGAAGGTTCAACTGCATTTAAATGCCTACTCTCTGCACGTTTCTGTGCAGCATTGTTAAGCAACATCTCAGACTGCGATGAGACCTTCAACTACTGGGAGCCTGTGAGTAGTACTACATCCTCTAAAATCCTATGGTGCAACATGCCTCCATTCTGCTCCTCTTAAGGACTTTGTGATAACTATGTCTGAATAAATCTGTCCAAATGAATTTGCAACATTATTTCATTGCCCCCCCCCCCCCCTTCTTTCATATCATATCTCTTGATGTTCTGTTGTAATGTCCTGACAGATGCACTACCTGCTATATGGCACAGGGATGCAAACATGGGAATATTCTCCGTTATACGCAATCAGATCCTACGCCTATCTATGGCTACACGCTCTCCCTGCTTGTTTGCATGCCCACGTACTACAGACCAACAAGGTAACAACATTCTGAAATGGGGCCAACCATCATTGTCACACATGAATACAGGCACACACTCTTGTACAGCACTGAACTGGAAAACATACGGTGATCTCAGGCTAAGGATTGTGCTATCATTGTGTTGCAGGTGTTGGTGTTCTACTTTGTACGATGTGTCCTCGCTTTCTTGTGCTGCATCTGTGAACTCTATTTCTACAAGTGAGTCTACCTCCTCTTAAATGCGATCACCTAAATCTTATTGATTTGGTCTGATGATTGCTATGTTCTGGGAGTTAACTGCGTGGTGTGTTTGTGTGTGACACAGGGCGGTGTGTAAGAAGTTTGGTCTGCATGTGGGCCGTCTGATGTTGGCATTCCTTGTCTTGAGTACTGGAATGTTCTGCTCGTCTGCAGGTTGGTCGGGTTTATTAAGTTAGTTATCCATTTTGGTCTGTGTCATCTCTGTTTCCCATCTTCTCTCCCTCTTTATTATGTTTTGTTCCCTTTTGTTATGTTACTCGGTTATACATTCACCGGCCACTTTATTAGGTACTCCTGCTCATTAACGCAAATAACCTGCCTCTCCAAACAGCGGATCATGTGGCTGCAACTCAGTATATAAAGCTTGCAGACATGGTGAAGTGGTTTAGGTTTTTGTTCAGCCAAACATTAGAATGGGCAAGATGCTGATCTAAGCGACTTGATTGTTGGTGCCAGGCGTGGTGGTTCCAGCATCTCAGAAACAGCTGCCCTCCTGGGATTTTCACCACTACAGTCTCTACAGTTTACAGGGAATGGTGCACTTATGGGCAGACTTATTCAAGCTAACAGGCCACAAATGTTCCAATAACAGCTCTGTACAACAGTGGTGTGGAGGAGGGCACCTTGTTGAATCCATGCCGCCAAGAATTCAGGCTGTTCTGGAGGCAAAAGGGGGTCCTACCCAGTAATAGATAGGTGTACCTAATGATGTGGCCGGTGAGCGTATGTATCGTCCACCTGTCTCGCAGCCTCCCTCTCAACCCTCTCTGACACCAGTCTAACTTATCTGAATTATTTTTAATTGAGCCTATTCTCAGTCGAGAAATGAGTTTTTGATTTGGACGTTCACTACGTTTCAGCGCTCTGAACATTTAATTCACCCAAGTTCTTGAGAGGGTTGTATAAACAAGGCTGTATTGCATAAAGGCGTGATGTATTGAGATCGTAGCATGTTCCTGTGAGAGATTCCTGTTTAGCGTTCATTCTGTGCGATCCATCCTCCTCCCTTCCTCTTTCTCTCCAGCGTTCCTGCCCTCCTCTTTCTGTATGTACACTACTTTGGTCGCCATAACGGGCTGGTTCCAGGACTCGCCGCCATTAGCCATTATGGGCGTGGCAGCCGGTGCTATTGTTGGATGGCCATTCTCTGCTCTGATTGGGTAGGATCTCAAACTACAATGTCTCTTAGGTGGCAGTAAATTTGCCAAACAATTGTGTCAAAATGAATTGAAATGCAGTTTTGATGCTGCTACTTGCTGTGCCTTGACTGTTGGTAGGATTCCGATTGCCTTCGACCTACTGGTGTTAAAGAGACAGTGGAAAAGTTTTATCACCTGGTCAGCGATTGCTCTGCTGCTGCTACTGGTGAGAATACTCAAACACTTCACCCTTATTTATTACTGGATTATTTATTACCAAAATTCAAATGGGCATATACACATACCCCTTTGTTTATCTTTCCCAGGTGCCATTGGTGGTGGTGGACTCTTTCTTTTATGGCAAACTGGTCATTGCTCCACTCAATATCCTACTGTACAATGTCTTCACACCACATGGCCCTGATCTCTATGGTAACCCACAAGAACACACACAATTAATGTCTCATCTTATTATGTTGGCATTTAAAAACTTTCTGTTGCTGGAATATTGAAGTATCTACTTTCTTGACAACCAGTTAAGTAATTATTCCACCTACACTGTTATGTTGTCTGTTTTCATTTTAGTACTCACATTCACTTTCTATTTTGTGTTTTTTTTTTTTCTTTGTTTGTTGTTGTTGCAGGAACGGAGCCTTGGCATTTCTACTTCATAAATGGGTTCCTGAACTTTAATCTGGTGTTTGCTCTGGCACTATTCTCTCTGCCACTCACCGCTCTTATGGAGACACTATTACACAGGTTCAATGGTGAGGACTGTGCATGCATGTTCACTAGGAAACCGTTAAAAGGAGCCATTGCCGTCTAGTTCAGCGATGCAGCTCTGTTATTCACATGTGACTTGCAATGGTAATGACACAATCAGGGACTCACACCCCATTGTTTTTACACACTCCTTCATTTGCTGCAGTGCAGAACCTGGGCCGTCCATACTGGTTGACTCTGTCTCCAATGTACGTGTGGATGCTGGTTTTCTTCACCAGACCTCATAAAGAAGAACGATTTCTCTTTCCCATTTACCCTCTCATCTGCCTCAGTGGGGCAGTAGCACTCTCCTCCCTACAGGTACATTTTGTCATTTGCCATCACTGCACCAAAATGCTTGTCTATGTCAGTTGGTCTGATTAGTTTTACAAAAATGCCCTTTTTACTAATTACTTTACATGTTGCCTCAGTTTTTACAGTCTTGTGTGATTCATTCATTCCTTTTTTGCAGAAGTGCTACCACTTCCTGTTCCAGCGGTACCGTTTGGAGCACTACACTGTCTCCTCCAACTGGCTGGCTCTAAGCTCGCTGCTGGTCTTTACCTTGCTGTCACTATCTCGCTCTGTCGCCCTGTTCAGAGGTACACACACACACACACACACACACACACACACACACACACACACACACGAGGCAAGGCATTATAGCAGAATATAACAATTCTACTTGCAGCAGTAGGATTAAATGTGTTTTCTCTCTCTCTGCAGGCTACCACGCCCCTCTGGACCTGTACCCAGAGCTTCACCGCATCGCCAAGGATCCTACTCTCCACTCAGTCCCCGAAGGCAGGACTGTGAGTGTGTGTGTGGGCAAGGAGTGGTACCGTTTCCCCAGCAGCTTCCTCCTGCCGAACAAGTCAGTATCAATTCTTCTCTATTCTCTTTTTGAGATTACACACAGGATTCCATGTGTCATGAGTGTCAAATAGGACGAATACGAAAGTGTACTTCAGTGTGGCTCGTGTGTCTGCAGGTACACGCCTACTTACCTGTGGGCTTTGTGGTGTTAATGTTGGGTTGTGCACTTGTTGATAGTTGATAGTAACTGTTTCTAATCTCCAGCTGGCAACTGCAGTTCATTCAGTCAGAGTTCAAAGGACAGCTGCCTCAGCCTTATGCCTCTAGCACATTCGCTACTCAGATCATCCCAGCCAATATGAACGACCAGAACCTGGAAGAGCCAACCAGATATGTGAGTCACTCAGACATCTGGCTCATCAGTAATCTTTGATGTAAATGCATGAGTACTGTAGTTGATAGTAGTTACACTTGAACTGTCCGATGTTTACTCTGTGGATGTGTTACAGGTAGATTTACGGCAATGCCACTATCTAGTTGACCTAGAAACTGATGATGAGACACCTCTTGAACCACGCTATTCAGCCAACAAAGAGGAGTGGAACATCATCGCCTATAAACCTTTCCTTCAAGCATCCAGGTATTTTTCCAAATGCATACTTTCCACATAAATGAAAATAGGCTATCACATTTGAGAATTTGGAGAAACATTTTGAATATGGATGGAGTGTATCAATTTTGTTGTATCAATTACATTGTGCATAACACCGAATGAAAACCGCTATAGCTTATAGGAATTGGCTTGAACAAATCTGAGAATTCAGCTCTCCATCATACTTAAAAGGGAAATACCACTCAATTTAAGAATTCATGTTCTATTGGCAGTTCACTCAAAATTTGTCAACATGAGTAACACTCTTACAAAGCCAGAAATCAAAACTAAGAATTGATGACATCATAGATTCATTAGAGGTAAAATGCGGGGCTCCTACGAACAGTGATTGTCCTGACACAACACCTCTACGCTTGATGAAGCTACACACACAAATATTGACCTTGTGGGCATGGAAGTGGGTGTGTTTGTAATGGATGCAGGTTTTGCTCTCCTACTAGGATTGCCCACTAAATGAACACACATAGATTATATGTTAGACTGTAAATGCATATAAGTAATGTTTCCCTCTAAATATATATTCTTTTTTAAATCAAAAAATCTCAAAGCAAAATAATGTGTTGGGGGAAGGGTCTATTTTTCACCAAATAAATCAAGCAAGTACTTTTTGTAAATTTCTCTTCACCCACCATCCACACCAGTGATTTCAGACAACGTCCTCCACGCCACTGCTCTTTTTATTTTGTTACGGTGTTTGGCCATAGATGCATCATATCATATTGGGTGACTGGACATAGCATTAATTACCTTTCCTCCATTCTATCAGGAGGAACAGGCAGAAATTGTTTTGTGAATGTTTTTTTTGTTGTGACCGCTTGAAAATGTGTATTTCTGCTACTCATGCTCTCGTTCAAATTAATGGGAAGCGTCACTTCACCTGCGAATTTCCCTCCCAGTGGACATCCACCGATACAGACAGAACTTCCCGAGACACCGAGGAGGTTTTTTCAGCTTTTCATTGAACTTATTTCTCTTTCAGGTCATCTCCTCTCTTCAGAGCTTTCTTCGTTCCACTTCTATCAGACCGGCATACCAGCTACAGTCGCTATGTCATCCTGAAACCCCGGCGACAGAAGCAGCCTCGCAAGCGTACCCATGCCTGACCTTAAAACCCAAACCAGACTGTAAACTCTGAATCCTAAGAACAGAAAATCCATCACTTCCCTTCAAAACATTCTGTATTCCTGTGTGTGCGTGCGTGCATGTGTTTTAAAGTATTTGTCTCATGAAACAATTGAAGATATCAGATCCTTTAAGGGGGTGTGTGTGTGTGTGCGTGTGTGTGTGCGCTTGGCAGGCATCAGTAGGACCTGTATATCAAACATTTTATCTCAATTATTTGTGTGCGCGTGCATGCATTTTGGGGTGGATGCACGCTACAAGATTTTGATGAGCTGTAGGGCAGGACAGGCTACCCAACACAGGTATAAAAAAACGTGATCAGAGAGTTTTTCTTTTGAACTTGAAAATGTGGCCTGGATGGAAAATGTCATGATTTAATTAGTTTAAAAAATCTTGTAGCGTTCAGTCACCTGTACTTGAATGGTATCTTATTGTGTGCTCTACTGGGGATGAATGGTGGAGATGAGTGCAAGTGAGGGTTCATGACTAATTTAACTTGAAATGTTAATAAAAACATGATAGACTGTGAATACAAGCCTGTCTTTTTTTTTTATTGAGGAGAGAAACAGAAATGTCTCCACCACACACTGACATTAGTATTTTCTGTCTCTTTTTATTGGAGATTTTTTTTTATATGACAAAGATACAAACCGTTCTCCCTTATAGGAGAGATGTCAGTGGAACAAGGCATTATACATTCTAATAAACAATAGCAATACCATACTTTCTCATTCTTTGTGATATCATGCCATTGCTCTGGTCAGGCTGCAGGCACTGAAGCTGAATTCATTATATGAGCCTCTTTCCACTTGATAATTGTCTGTTAGATGGTCCAGACAGAAGGCCATTGGTGAATGAGTGAATAAAGAGGATCAATGAAATTCAACTATTTCTGGACAACTTGCAACTAAGGCCATGTCAAAACACTTCTGGTACACAAAAATGAACAGGTTTTTTTTTTGTCAATTTTGGTCCCTTTATAAAGTGATATTAAATCAGCGTTGTAATCTATTTGAGGTAGCCTGTTCATTTCAGGTCAACATGAGGTTCACTCGAAAAACAGCATCTTCAGGCACAATAAAAGTAAGAGTCCAAGACCTCACAGTGATCCCACCAAGCAAGGGCAGCATAACAAGGCCATGCAAACAGACTGCCACACAGTCAAATCTAAGACACTCCGTGCAATTACTTGAAGGAAGGCAATCATTTTGTCTGTCTAGAAATAATTTTTATCGTAGCTCTCAAAATTGAGTAATTGGTGCACTTCATAGCTCTGCGGGGAGGTTGCCCCAAGGGATTCATTTTAAAAATCTAAGCTCTAGTCACATTGTTCCTAATGGTTTTGTCTTCGATTTTAGTGGTCATATAAGGAGCCTCGTCTCTACTGGACGACGTGCAGCACCAACAGTCTGCTTTTGTCCATCTGATCTAAGGGAGCTCTCTTCCCCTACACTCATTTTTTTTTTTTACCATTCTCTCGTCCCCATCCACACACACTCATCAGTATCAGTAGTTTTCTCTGTTCACCCAATCATCTTCACTGAAGTATCTCCTAACCCCATCGAGACTCAGGTCATTTCTATAGCAATCCATATTTGTTTGATAGGATTTGCGGCTTCCGTAGTATCCAAGGTTGGTTTTGTAAATGTCTTCCTTACCATCGGTGATGTATGTCTGATACAGGTCAGCTTTCACTGTATGCCCCCCAGGCCCCAGTCTGGGATCATAGAGGTCACTCCTCCCTCCTAGACTACCCTCATAAATCTCCTGGTCCCCGTAACCATTGCTGCCGTAGTGCTCACTCTTTGTTGTGCGACGACCTAGACTCCTGTCGTACGACTCTCTGCTCCCAGTACGACCCAAACTGGTGTCATACAAGTCCCTCTTTCCTGAGCGACTCAAGCTGGTGTCGTAGAAGTCACGGGTGCCACGACGCCCAAGGCTGAGGTCGTGGAGGTCAAAGTTAAGGAAGCCGCTCTCTGTGCTGGCAAGCGTCACAAAGCCACTCTCTGTATCCCGACCCCCCAGATTGTCATAATCACCAGTTGGTGTGTCAGGAGAGGAGCATAAGAAGGAGGTGTTTTTGGTGTGCGGGCGTGCTGCAGCCAGGTCATCGTCCTTCTGGGAGCGAATTACATTGTAGACATCAGTTGGAGTGGGACTGGGGCAGAGGCCCGGGTCAGTCTGGCACACTTCTGATTTCTGCTCTTTCCTCCTCCTCACATACACACATGCACACAAACACAAATGGTAAGACACCTCAAACATCAACAAAGAATGCACTAGATCAGACCCAAAGTATATATATTTAGAATTGTACTCTTACCTTTAGAGAGAAGATTTGAAACAATCTGCCCAGTGATTATTATTATTATTGTTTTATTGCATTATTGTTTGAATTACAATAGACCAATGGTACAGGTTGTGGCAGAACATTTTCAAAAGGTGGCTGCTGGAAAAATTGGTAAAATTTGGTTTCAGGATGTTTTCCTGTCTTGCAGTTGTTGGTCAGAGTAAGCTTTTCACTTAGTAATAGTTTTTGTCTTTAACGGCATTTGTTAGTTTGTTGCCTTTTTTGGATCCTCACCTTCTAGCAAGCAGTTTGAAGCAGAAGACTCCAGTCAGTGTGAGTAGCAGCAGTAGCAGGGGTATGGTGGGAAGGATGACGTAAATCAAATTCAGAGCTAAAAGATAATCACACACAATAGAGATCTGGAATTAGTTTTTGTAATGTTGCATAACAGAGCATTAGATTAGTGATTTTATATTCTCCTCCTTTTCATGAGGCTGAGCTTGGTAAATATGATTATGGAACTTGGCTCAGTCAACCTGTACTTCTATCCTGGTTGTGGTCAGTTGGCCTCCAGGGCAGCACAGGCGTAGGTAGGGCATCTGTAATCAAAGTGCAGTCACTGTCAAACTATCAATGCCTACTATGTCATTGTTTAATCAATCATATTGCACACCCTCTACCTGTCAGGGTGGAGTTGGGAGAAGGGGAGGGGTCCAGTGGCTTCTCTGCAAATGAAACACAACCCACACAAACATCTAATGTACAATGTTCAAAAATTTAAAAAAAAACTCAAGTGAAAAGAGCATTGAAATTGTGTGTGTGCGGTACCTGCAGTGTATTTGCAGATGAAGTTGTTCTTGGTTTCACAATTGTCATCGTTCCACTGGAACATGTAAAGTCCCCCCTGACCAGGGGGAGCGGACGGTTGGTGATACATAACCACACACACCTCATACCCACACGATGGCTCATCCCAGTGCCAGTTCCTACACACACACACACACACACACACACACACACACACACACACACACACACACACACACACACACACAAAACATCAGTGGTTCCAACCCCTTTTTGTCAGAGCCCCCTAACCCAACTCTTAATAAAAGCCCCCCTCCACTCACCTCACAGAGAATATGTACATTTTCAAACAAGCCTTGTGAGTAAATCGTTGGTTTACAAAGCAAAGTAGGAGTGACAGCTGATTTCTATCAATAAAAAAAGGCTGTTTGGCCTCGTCCTGGCACGTCTGAGCCTCGTTTTGACTGGGACTGTGATTGGTGGAAATAATCAGACATCAGTCTTTGAAATGCTGTCTGAGACATTTAGAAATGTGAGTAATGAAATACAAAAAGTTCAGCCTGTCTCTGCCCAGCGGATACTTATGAAAAATCCCAATTTGAGTTGTGAAGAGAAAAGGGGAAAAAGGAGGTGTGTCTTTGAAACCGGGGGAGGCTACTAGCTAGCTAAAATGACATGATGGAGAATGACGCAGAGGGTCTTTGGAGTCATCAATGTATCCGCCCATCTCCAGTCTGTCCACTACTACCCCTAAATCTTCAGTATTTTGCCACCTATCTGGGTGGAGCCGGCAGTGGTGCATCAGAACTGCAATTTTCAACCAGAGGAAGGCGAGACAAATACATTTTTCTGGCTCTGAAAGCGGCCTGGTGAAGTCATATCTTCAATGTATAGTTAGGTTTTACCATACAGAAGTCATACAAGTATGTTCACAGCTCAAAAAATATGATTTAATGTTGACAATGTTTAAATGTTTAATGTTTAAATCTGCAGCCCCTCCCGATGGAACAACACACATTGCTCATCATACAAGGCCAAGTGAAAATTGACCAACACAGGCCCCACTTGCATCTCACTTCACTGTCACTGACATGTACTTACTCTCATACATATCATCTTACTATTGGATTGCAATCACCCCTCTAAAGGTTTTAAATGTAATAGACATCCTGTCGGGAGTGTCGGCTCCTCGTCCCACTGGACACTACTCACCTGAAGGTAGACGTGCTACCGTCCAGCCAGTAGTACTGTGAAGGGCAATCAGTGCTGCTGTCCTGGTCTCTATCATTACGGCGGAGACCAATCCAGAAGTCTCCATCAGATGGGCGGAGCTCGGTAATGAGCTGCTCTATAATTTTTTGTTCGGCTACTGACTCGACACTCAGCAGCTCTCCTCCATCCCGTTGACAAGCAAGTTCTGCCTCTCCGAAGTTCAGCCGTCGTCGGGGCTCAGAGAAATATGCCAGTTTGTAGCATGGTCTCCCTTTTCCAACCCTACACACACGTTGACCTGCAGACACATTTTGCAAGATTATATATCGGTGAGATGTCCACTCACAATTTCCTTAAGGTCTTTGTACATCAAAAGTATCAGCTCAATAGTCTCCATGAGACCCTTGAGTACATGAAATCACTGTGTCTGTGCCCTGAACTTTACTGTGAGAAGCAATAAGAATTATTTCTGTTAGAGACTACAGAGATGGACTCAATTCTGGAGGCCTTTCACAAAACAAAGTGTATTTTTGAAAGAGTGTGTAGCCTACCTCTGGCTTCAAACATATCCGCTTCAGCAAACACACATCCAGCGTAGTGTCAGGTACACAGACATAAGGAAACCAAACAGACATACACAAGTGAATCAAGTGTGTGTGTGTGTGCACGTACAGAAGGCACATCTTCTTATAATTTGTGTGCATGTGTGTGTGCCTTTATCAAGCACGCTTTCTGTATGTACAACAAAGGTGCTCAGGTTTTGACAGTCAGGGGAGTGCTAGCTGGTTTGTGTGTGAATGTATATTTGTGTGTTTCTGTATGTGTGTGTGTGTGTGTGTGTGTGTGTTGGCTTGCTACTTACCTGTAATGAGGCTTGTGGCTGTAGATGGAACAAAACACAAAAGCAGGTGACAGAGGATTGTTAGCACTTCCATCTCTTTCATTTGTCGTCTGTTCATTTCCTCCAGTATTTCAGTTCATTGTTTCATCCCTCCATCCATTCATCTATTCTTTAGTGAGATTCAAAGTAAACCAATTAAACTGTACCGGAACCTGAAGAGGTGATCTGTAAGTTATAGATGTAACAAAATGCTCTTGAAAAATTCAAAGAGAAACCTATGGATGTGGTATAGAGGCAAATCTTCTATTTGATCCGTCCAAGGCTGAAAGAAGGAGTGTGGCAGTTAGGAGGAGGAGCAGAAAGAGGAGGCGAGAGAATGTGTGTGTTTGGGAGGGGGCTGTAATCTGTTAAGAGCAGTCTTAATGATTGGGAGAAGCGGCTGCATCGATCGTAAGACATCTAATCATGCAAGTGCTTCTGGTCGCAAATGCTGACAAGAGGCAGATTTCCTTCTTTTATTACTTTAGCTTCAGGACATTATCATTACAAAAGTGTAACATGAAAGTGATCTCCTCTAAGTTGATCACTGATATTTCACATGTTTCTCTCAGGGCCATTACAATAACTATTCAGTAACTGTTTTACACTGTACTGTTCTTACATTGTGTCCCAATACGAAGCTAGACAGATCGCGAAGTCAGCTGACATCTCCAACAAAGAGGGCAAGGTGTATCTTTTCTTCCTTTTTTACTTGAAGGAAAGCTGTGAGATATTAAGTTGTAAAACCTCAAAATATCGGTAAAGAGTAGTTGTGGCACACTGTTCAACATATTGCTCACAATACCTAATTATAAACAGTACACATTGACATACATTTCTAGACTTTCTATCATACAAGCTAACCATGATGTAACATTCATGCCAATTGCTAGAAGATTAGCTTAGCAAACTATTACTAGCTAACCAGCTAACCCAACTTGTTCATCCAATTTGTAATTCAGTGACGTAAACTATCTTATTCCACAAATCAGCATCTAAATGAACATGAACAGAGTGCAATTACAAATGTACAATAATCAACATACAGATGAATATTTTCTTGTTGACAGGAAGATGTGATTTGCACTATGCACTCCGGTGGCACGTAGCCAAGTGTCCAGTCAACAATTATGATTGCTTTAATTCCAGAAAATCAACTGGGATAAATTATACAGATGAAAATATGATTAACAGGGTGAAGCTGCAAAAATGTGTCAGTGTTGTTTATGAATTAAGAGTTGGATATGTAGGGCAGCACAGTGACAAGTAATTTAATATGATAGAGTAACAAAGAAAACCTTCTTTGTTATTCATTTTCTCAGTTTAACAAGTTTCAGAATCAGCAGAATCCATGGGTGCATGTGCATGTGCATGCACATTTCTGAGTACAAATGAAGGAAAAGTGCGTGTATGCAGTCTTTAAGGGTAGTAATTTCTAGGATGGCCCATAAGGTTGATTTAGAGCTTGCAGAGAGACACATCAGCCAGAGTTTAAACAGCAGGATGCTTCATCATGAATATGCTGTGTGTGCTAACGTTGGTGTTTGAATAGGGAGTGAGGATGGGGGGGGGGTGAGGGTACTCTGAATACTGTCTATATGAGTATGTGTGTATGTGTGCGATAGGAAGTCCTATTCACTTCTATTTCAAACTGATAATCAGCTTTAATATAAAATATTCATGTTCAGTGTTTCAGCTCTACATGGTTTCTGTTTTTATGGCGGGGTCTAGGCAGTTGAGTTTAGAAGCTGGTCTACTGCACCAGATAAGATAGAGGGGTATCTGAGTCCCCCAGAGGGATTCAATAAAGAAAGCTCCTCCTTTTACATTTCCTAACATAGACGGTATCTGAGACTAACCATGATTCAGACAGAATTTCATTCAATTAGGCCCATCTCATTCATCCCCCTTCTCACACACTCTGTCTTCCTTCATCTCTGTCTCCTCCTTTCATCCTGCTGACCTCCTCCCTCTTTCCTAATTAGTTAAAGGGAACCCAAATGGATGTTCCCCTGGGAAACCAGTACATCACTGACCAACCACACCACTACATGCACACACACACACGGTAGCACAATTCTTTGTATGTTGGACAGCTAGGCTGCAGTACAGTGTTCATCCAAATTATAGTCACACGGCAAAATAACAGGATTTCAAGCCATAAACTTGCTTTGACCACAACAAATCATTTGCAATGGAATGGTTTGCTAGTAGCTATAAAAACATCACAATGAATGATAATTAACTTGGTTAATTTGGGGCCTATGTCAAAACCATGCCTGGATAAAAACTCATTACATATCGAAAAGAGCATCTAAGTATGTACATCAAGTTTGATTAGATTAGAGTTGGCATGATGCCAGATTGATTGTCCGCATTGCGTAGGCCTGCACAGGGAATTGTAAAAGGGCCCTCTGATCTACAGCGTGTCACTGACCTGAGGAGGAGTTGTTTGGCTCTAATCAACAGAGCTGGATGGACAACAGAATTTTGATGAAACATTTTATGTACAATAGGTATTTTATTTTTTGTCATGCAATTTGGCAAGAAAAGACAGAAGGCGTTAAAGCCTAGGATTGAGTGAATGTGGAACATATGATAGGTGAATTACGAGAAGAAGTCTCCTATGAGTAGAATGGTAAATCACCTTTTTCAAAATACACTTAATCCACAGCAATAATGCACAGCAACTACCAAAGATTGATTTGCAGATATAAAGCTCAAACTTCTGTAATACAGATCAATGATGCTCTACTGACATATGTTTGCTCTGTAATTTCAATGTGACTTAAACATAGAAAATAAGCTTTTTGCGACTTACAATAAAGGTCTTCTTTATTTCAGTGTTTACAAACATCACTAAGGTAAAGAAACTTTTTCCTGTACCATACCGTCAGTCCTTGTATCAAAGGCTCATTCAGTCCATTAAATCAGCATATAAACAAAGCCAGCAGTGGGGCACCAGTGTTTCAACACTGTACTGCAGTCATGATTTTGGCTTTAGCCGCTGTTGCTAATAAACATTTGTTTGAAAAGATTATTTTGCTAGTCCTGCAGTAACATACTGCATCTAACTGAGAATATAGCAGTCAGCTAAATATCATGGACATTGAAAAGCTTTTAAACATATACACAAATCAAATAAATGAAACGGCAACACAAATCACAGTAAATGTATCTAGTTCTCTAAGAACTCAAGTGGTGCGTAATGACTAGTTTTATTTCCAAGGATATCTTTGAGAAAAGAGGTAACTCTGAAAAGATTAATGTGGAAATCTCTGGAGGTGGCATCTGACTCGGCAATATCACCTCTGTTACACAGATCCTTTGTTCCCCAGCTGACCACTCCAATCTATGAAAGAAACTTTTGGTTACTTAACACAGTCAACAATTACTGAGAAGGTAAATTTTAATTCATCAACTCAAATCAATTCAAGGCATTCATTCCAAAATGCTTTATATCCCACTATATGTGATATATCACTTTTGTGATATATATAATATATATAATGTTTACTATCATGTATATCATACATATCATACTATGTCAATGTTCATCTGTCAATATTTCAACGACACTATTTTGCAAGCAAAGGTTTTAAGATGATCACTAGCTTCAATAATGATAAACTCTTCATTTTTAGATTTCTATAATTTTCAATACAGGGCAAGGAACAGTTTTTACCTGTATTGTGCGATGCTCATAATTCTTGAAAACAGCACCACCAGAGTCCCCTGTCCCAACGAATAGACATATGTATGGTTACACACACAAACAAGAGGCCTCAGTTATTGATCTGCTCCAATGTTGCTCATATTCTTCTGTGTAAAATGCAGCTCAACTGAAACTTTCCCTCAACCTGTCTGCTGTCTCCTTGATGAATCACAAAATAAATACAATAAATACAAAATAAATAAATACTCTCACCATTATGCACTAACTGTATTTTTAATTTGTGTAGTTCTTAACTTGTATTTTGCATTTATATCTTGTATTGCTCTAAACTGCACTGTTGAGGAGTTCTGCACCAAAGAATTTCACTGTCTTTACTTGTGTAAATTGACGTGACAATAAAACCTGAAACTAATTAAATACAATTTAAAAAATGCAGTCATATCTTGATTGATAAGTGAGGCACAATGAGAGACAAAGAGCAGAGGCTCAGTAAATACAATTCTACATCTATGCAGTATATTAAAATGTGATGACGACTTACCTGGGCACGTTATGTGATCTCTATAAGGTTCCACGCCCCCAGTACACAGGAAGTTATCTGTAACTGCTTCCGTTGGATTTGTTATGTTCATGCCCTTTGCTTTTAAGGCATGACGGATACAGTCAGGTCTCTACATTGGAAGAGTTGGAAAGAGAAACAATAGTAGATGTATGCTAGCAGTGTCTGAGTATATATTTATGTATTTCAGTCTGAAATAAAGCAAGGCAGCCAGACACACACATTCACACACACAGCAGTCATAACAGAGGCTCAGTTATCTGGAAGAGATATTATATATGCCAGAACTCACGTTAGTGCCAAGCTTTGCATAGGCATCTCTTTCCGTGTACGTATTGGTCAGGAAACTGAGTCTTTCAAAATGATTTTTTAACAGGAGCTCTTCTACATTAAGAAAATAAAGAAGTGTTCAGCAGAAGAATGTTGCTGCCCATTGCAGGGCGATGTACAGAAAAAAATTATCTGAGGGACTACATGTACTTTAATGAAATTTAAAGACCAACAACATTATGGAAGATTTGAAAATACTACTTTAAGATGAACATAAAAATAAACAATTGTTATGATTTATGTCACCTTGTTGCTTGCAAGTGGAAACACCAACCAGTTTCAGAGCATCACTGGTCTGCTGGGTGCAAGGTATGCAAATAGGCCTGAGAAAGATACCAAAAAGAATATAATGTAATATAATGTAATTTAATGTAATATAATGTAATGTATCGTGGAGTATTCGTTTATCTCATTCAAAACATTTTTCTCCATTGGATACTTCTAATTTTGTTATGAATCCAGGAACTCTTCCACTAAAAAGGTTGTGTGTGTTTGTCTGTGAGTGAATCGGGTGACACCACCCCAATGAAATGTAATCTGTACAGGGCTGAGACAGAACTTGCTCTTCATGTCAAATTCAAGTAATAATTATAATGTTAAAATGTGCATTCTTACCTCAAGTCCACAGAGAATGTAACATCTTCCTCCAGTTCAAGGAGAGCTACATCATAGTCATAGAATTCATGGATTCCTTTACTCTGTTTAGCTTTGTCATTGTAGTCCGGGTGCGGCATGAAATTCCTTATTTTTTTCTCTGTAAGGGTAAAATGATCAAGAGCAAGAAAATAAAAATCTCCAGTAGTAATATCAATTAATGAGTTAACAATATCCCATTCAGATGATTACTCCACAGAATAGCAATGGCTCCCGAAGAGGATTTGAAGTTCAAGCGAGGAGGAAGGCAAGGAGGAAGTGTTATAACTATAAATGTAATATTTTCACAATCGATATAATGTAATAAATCATTAACGTAATAACAAATTGCAGTTATTAGTTTAATAATCCTGTTAATACATTTCCTACTAATGTAGTAAGTTACCTAATAACCTTTTGCCTGTTAACGTAATAATTACATTATTGGGTTTTCTTGATAATGTAATAATAGTTAACTGTTGCCCATTCACAAATTTGGTTATTAAGTATGGTGGTACATCTGAAAAAGAGTACTACTAGCAGTAGTAGTAGTTGTGGTAGTTTCTGTAATAGAGGTTGTATCCATCTATTCAATTAAACTGTTTCAATTAACCCAATGCAATTTACTATAGTAGATATTTTAGAATTATTTTAGGATGGGATATTATAAGGATATTATATGGATTGCTAAAATGCTAGAAGTAGATAATGTTCAGGTAAGTATGGAGATCAAGTAAACATTTTGCATATTACCGTGTCCATCACTGAGCCGAACCTTGACATCAGTGGGCAGCACACCGAATCTGAAGCAGTGAGCAGCAGACAGGATAAACCTGGGGCTCACCACAGAGCCAAGGCAATTCTCCGACTTAACCTATACAATTAATTTCATAAAGAATATATTTCATAATTTGTTTTCCACAGAACCAATAAGTAATTTGCTGTTTTCGTGATATGACAAGAGCAACATGATATGACATGCAGTAACAATATGAGGTAGTAGATAATGAGATGTCGTTTTCATTGAAATCCAACATTTGAAACCCTGATTACACTCTGTTGTTATTGGTCAATATCAATGAAGTTAGTTTTGAACCTGTGAAGTCATCAAGAGGTAAAACCTTCAATCTATAGTAACATTCATGAACTAATTAAATATAAGGACATTCTCATGCACATTGGATTTAATTGTTGCATTATGTAAGAGATATTTTTAAATTCCTATATTCAGCCTTACAAAAACGAATTTCACATTTGCACAATGAAGATAAATAAAAAATATATTAAAGTAATTACCTTGATAATTGCCAGCCATGGATACATTCTCTGTTGGCCTTTTCTGTCACCTTTCTTGTTATACTCCCTGTGAAGGCCGCATAAACCCTTTACCTCTTCTTCATCTGCATGATTAGAAAGTCAGTCAAATATATAACAATTAAAAATAACACCTTATTTGACCTTCCTCAAAATCATTCAGACAAATCACATTTGTGTTTATATCAGGTTATATTAAAGGCTTAATGTTTGAATCTAAACATAAATGGTATCCTCCAAAGAAAGCCAAAACAAGGGGGGCTGGGGACTGAGTGACAGTGCGATTGATAGACTGCTTACTTCAGTGTGACAACTCACTTTAATTTCAGATATGTTGTAAAACTGGAAACGTTTTTCACAGTTTTTATATAGTTGATATAGATTTGTTTCCACTTGTGTTTCTCAAAGTTAAGTCAAAGTACCACATTTCCCATGAACCCCGTTGATCCTTGAAAAGAGGATCTTCGCTTCGTCAGTCATGTTGGAAATAATTTTTCCATGGACCTTTCACTCGTTCCGTCATCTACCATTGCAAGAAACTCTGTTTGCACTGGAAGAACAGCGCCCTCTTCCTGTGTTGTGCTGTAAAGCATTCCAGCAGATTTTTAGTGTAATCCAACCAGGTAAATTGGAAAATCTAAAATGCAGTTTGGAGGCCGGTAGAGGCTAATCTCCTCAGCAATGGTCTTGTTTGTTTACAGAAATTATTCTACTGTCTCAAAATGAATATGGTAATGATTTATTGACTCACGATTTACTGAGGTTAAAAATGCTACACGTAGTAAGAATATAAGCATATTAGTCTGATCTAAAAATCTCAGACTGGAGATTTTAAGTATTAAAGGTTTTGTCATAATTCAATAATTCAATAATTTGTATTCATGTGATGTATCATAGAGCTCTTTAGCACAGTGTAGCAACAAGGAACCATCCCTGTAGGATACAGGCCAGAACTTCAGTTAGTCCCACTCACTTTTTAATGGTCTGCTGTACGATCTCTTAATGGACCTAGAAAAGTGATGCCTTTATAAAATATCATGCATAGTCTCTCAGTGGGACACTTTACTGTCCCCTCCCCACCATTCCCACTGATGGTGTCAGGACATGTATCATAGGGATGGCATAAGATTATGTGCAACGATTATACCTTGCTCTTTAGTACTTAAGGAAAATAAGAGACCATACTTTTCTCCGATCATGATCATACCACTTCCACCCCTCCGACTCTATTGGTTGAATTACAGTGAAGTTGATTGCTGGGGTGAGCACTGATGCCTGAATATCTTTGCTAATGTTTGAATTTCATTTTCATTTTTCATTTAATTAAAATCCCCATTAGCTGGCACAGCAGAGACAGCTCGTCTTCCTGGTGTCTATAAGCACTTGAAATATAACACAACACTTAACATTACAGGAAGGAAAATAAAGGAACAGTTTCAACCAAACAGACAAACTGCTAAAATTGTTATACACTTTTCAACCAAGAAGAAATCATGCTACTTTATGAACTGTTGCCCATTTTCCAAACTAATTGTCCTCTTTATAGAGCATATGTAAACCTTTGAACCTGCAGTGTAGCTGTTAGAGGACAACACTTATGCACCATAACTCAAATTATATGAATCACAGGCCTCTAACTTGCCACACTACTCTCTCCCTTGTGATCTAGAGGAAGATGATTCATGTTGAGCAGGATGTTGGATGAGTGGGGAACTTATCCTGATTGGCTGATAAAGTAGATAAATAGTTTTCATCATGTATGCTTGCACATGATGGTAAACCAATGGTGAAGGTTTTAAGCCTTTGACTATGATGAAAAAGTATTAGATATATTGCCCCAAAAAATGGATGAAATGGGCAAGCTGCTACTGGAGAGGACTAAATAACCATTACATTTGAATTGAAGATGATTCTTGTAAGTGGGTACAAATACAAACATTTTGTCTACAGCATTTTCTAAATGCATTAAATGTGTTCCAACCTGAAACAAAAAACAACATGGACTCGTTGTTTGGATTGCAAGAGGCTCTTGTCTACCAGTTGAAGGCATCAATCTAAGACATGAGGGTCATTTTAAGAGAAGCTTGGGAGAGGGGTCTCTCTTGAGGATGTCCTCAAACTTTTCAAAACGGCACATCATACCATGAAAGCACAAATGCCAGCCAGAGGGTGGTACTCAATTCAATCTGAACAATGCCTCATAAATAAGCCACGATCTGATGTAGCAGTTGAATAGTTGAATTATGACTGAAAAACCATCCAGTGTAAAGATTATAGAAATTACCTTGGTAGTAGAAAAAAGGTTGAAACTTTCAAATTCTTTTTTAAATGAAAAAACACATAGACCTTTTAAATGCTTGGAAGGTGACAAAAATGCTAGAGATATGTTGAGACACTGAGGGTTCCACACAAATAACACTGTAAATAAAACAGGTGCCAAATTCATTCAGCCTTCCACCTTTCACTTTCACAGAACACTTACCAATGATTTCATCAAAGGTCTGCTGCAAATCTCTGATATCCTTGAGTTTGAAGTAATGCTGCTCACCAGTCCCTGTTGTGAGGGGCTGGAGATCGTCATCATAGATCTCATGTCCGATGGCAAAAACATAAATGTCTGTAACAGAAGGCAGTTGGCAAAATGAATCATGTGATGAGATGAAACCCCTATTGCACCTCTCTGACTCAATTACAGTGAATTCTGTTGCTGAACCTTTTGTTATCAAGATGCCAATATTATATTGTCATTAAATGTTAGGAGGACAATATAAGCGTCAGTAGGGAACAATCCGGTCGTCATCTACACAAGAGCAAAACACTGAATTATGGCATTCATTTCAGCAGCAACAAAAATCCCCACTAACTTCAAATTCCAATTTATTAAGTAATTTATGTGAAAATAAAACTGGTAACCTCACCGAGATATTCGTTTCTTGCTTCATGAGTGCTGTTCATGTATACCAGTTGCTTTATTTTATCTACAGTGTTTGTGGGTGAACCCCCCATATTATAACCACCTGCAACAAAAGATACCAATACGTTACAATGATGGAAAAACAAATATTAATAGAGGTCATTCAAAAATTACTTTTTCTCTCCTTTAACTTTTGCTCTAACAAATAAATGCTTTAAATGTTTTTTTATATTATGTAATTCATCATATGTCTAATTTTAAGACTGGACATTATCTTGATTAAATTTAACATCAATTCAGACTTAAAGGCATAACGCTACTGATTTAACAGAGGGGGGAAATGATATTTGAGATTTCACAACTTGGCTACTTCACTGCTGAAGTAGGTAGATTAAATATATGAAATTACCATCTGTAAAAAAGATGAGGACGTGATGATGATCCTTAAATTTGTCTCTAGTTTGTTGCTTTATAATAGCAATTTTCTCCAAGATGGTGCTGAAGGCATGATTCAGATCTGTTCCAGAATGGTCTTCCTCTGTGAGGCAACACACACACACACACACACACACACACACACACACACACACACACACACACACACACACACACACACACACACACACACAGGGTGAGGGTAAATAAACTGGAGAATGTGCATAAGCTATTGATTGTCACCTAGTACAGTAATCTGCGACAAAACAGTATTCTGTTTGACTCACCCATTATTTTCAAAATTTTCCAAGTCAGTTAAAATAGACTGAAGTGATTTTTTGTTATCTCCGAAAGAATCAAGTATGTTGGCAATCTCAAATGTTTTCAGCGGAGAAAAAAAGGATTTCGTAATTCGGACTAACATCAAAAGATGAAATCTGTGAAGTGATAAAACATAACATGTTAGTTAAACACACCAGCTGATCTGTGCTGTAGTACAGTATAGCATGAACTACAGTCACAATTCTGTAAATACATATGAACTTGTAAATAATGTAAAACTATTGTAAAATGTTTGAATAATGCAATGTCTCTCTCTTCTTATGGTTGTTATTTTGTTAAATTATTCATACATTTATCATCAAAAAGAATATAATGTGCATTGACAGCAAGTAAAGGGGTTCATGCCAAGTAGCCTCCTACAAATTTTGCTTGTGTAATTTCGTGACGGTAAGTCCTGAGACTCGGTGGCTGACTAAATGTCCAGGCTAGTCATATTAACTACCATTTTTCTAAGTTTATTATCAGCATCCATCACTAACAGACTATTTTGCTCATGCTAATCTTTTGATCAGAGCCAACGATCTACAAAAACATGCCAAACTTAAACATACACAAATTTCCAGTCCAATCTCCAATCCCCAATCTTCCAACCTCATAACTCAATTTTTGGTGATTTGGACACGGTTTAGCTACTGTTTTAAATTGAAGGATTACATGGTTATCGACAGGCTGAGAATGTTCTATGACCCTTGGGCTTATAAAACCCTTTGAAAAACAATTGGATAAACAAAAAAATACATGCTGGTCAAGCTAAAAACAAAGCTGTTTTTATGTTGAAGATATAAGGTTGTAACCCAACAACAGCAATATAATAAGTAAGAAAATACTGTTGGTCAGCCTCCCTTTTCCGTCATTCAATGCAACTCCAGTGTTCTAACTCTATCTTGTTTTTAACTTGAGGGTAAAGGTGTCTGTTTCTTACCTTTTTAAGAAGTGTTTTAGTAGCATTTTTTGCATTTTCAATATCTTCTTTTTTGATGCTCTCAGAAATATCCATGGCAATATAGATGTTGAGTGTCCCATTTTTTGTGATCTTTATTGTTTTCCCCACTTGAAGGACCTCTGAAAAATCACCAGTAGATTTTTTTATTTTATTTTGCCATATACAAAAAAAATTTTCTCCTACAGAAGCTTTTTAAAAATTTGTCAGTGGTCAGACCTTGTTCAATATATTCCTAAAATGTAAATGTGTCATCATTTAAATGTACCTCTGATTCAAGTTAAGAAGGAAGGAAACCCCACTGCTCCAGAGACTTACCGGTGGACTGTAACTCTGTGAGGCTTTGTGTGATTGAACCGCCAAAGGCCTCTGAGACCTCCAATGGAGTGTCATAGGTATGTTTGTCTGCAACAAGGAAACACCACACACACAATGATAACTTAAGCAGCTGTGGTAACTGTATAACTTAACTCACTTAAAGACAAATTTAAACGGCTTAGTGTAGATGTACTCTGAACTCAAATGGGCTTTCCACAAGTGCTATGACACCCAAAGGCCAGCAGGACCAGACGCTATGTAAGCAGACTTACAACATGCCTGGCCTGGTTACCTCTGGAATTGCTGATTGACTCTCTTAACTCTCTGACTGAGTGCCACAAGTATTTGCACTATAAAGAGCATATCATTATTGAGAGAAAAGAAGAGCTTGATAATGTGTATGTTAAATATAGTAACACACAAACAAATACTCAAAATAATTGATTCACATATCACAAACTCAACAGCATATGAAACATCTCACAGTAGCATTGAGGCTCGATCCCAGTCCAGTGGCCATTCTCTTGACACACTCGCTCCGCTGACCCCACCAAATATAGTCCACTGTTGCAGGTGTATTTGACTTTGTCACTAATGCCAAATATTTGACCTCTCCTCCTGGCTCCAGCTGGAATACCAGGATCAGCGCAATGATCCCCCGCTGTGATAATAAAATAAACAAAAATAGTCATTGTTGCTCTTTATATGACAAATGAGGAGATATCACAAACCTGAAATCGAGAGACAGAGAACAAAAAGAGAGATTGCTGTGTAGGACTTACCGTCATGGCTACATATGGGAGTGGCACCAGTCCACTTCCCGCTTGATAGGCAGACGCGTGTAGATGAGCCACGCAGTGTGTATCCAGAATAGCACTCATAATTTGTCTCATTGTTCACATAATACTTATGCTGAGGAGGGATGACCTCTCCATTCTCCAGAACATTGGGGTCAGGACATTCAACCACTGCAAAATAAAATTTAAAAAAGCATGTTGATCAGATGCTTACTATGGCCAGGTGGGTAACATCATCATCATCATCATATCAGTATCAGAGCAGACTGGCACTTACTCTTGCATGTCTGCCTCTGAAATCTTTTTGGCAATGGTTTCCAGGTGCTACTAAGCTGGCACAGGCGTACCCTATGTGGATATGGGTAGTACATCTCAGGACAGTGGTAGATCAACATACTGCCAACCTCTAGATTCTTGGTCAGTGTGTAATGACCTCCTTCAATTTGCATGCCCTCCTCTGTGCAATCACAGCGAACACCACCACCTTAAAAAAACAACAACATTGATCGTTATGGGAGTTTGGGGGTGGGGAAGGTTCAAGCTTGGTGCTCAGTTCCTTTCCAGTTGGGTTGCTGCATTGCCTGAGGCAAATATTCCCTCAAGATATTAGTTGCAGTGAACTACAGTGAACTACAATATTCACGTTTTATGATCATTGCCTCAGTAAAAACAGAATTCATACAGTTGGATGTTGGTACTACAGACAGCTGGCCACTACTACCTAGCAGCAAATAATTTGACAGCCTCAGCTGTCAACAAATGTGTGATTCATTAGTTCAAGCGCTTTAGTGTTGAATTTCTGTTGGCTTAGAGTTCTTACTCAAACTTCCTCATTCTTTCAAAACACAGTTAAAGCCTAGATGACCACCAAAAAAGTAGACAGAAATTCTGACTGTCATTTTTCCCCCAGGCATTGATGTTACTTTCAATATTCAAAGTGTTTTGATATTTGTTAGCAAATATTGTCTCATAGCCATATTCATTATTGTTTTTACACATAGATTGTATTGCGAGATTATATAATAAATTATCCAAAAAAAAGAAAATAGGTTAGAATATTCCCTGATGTAACAATATCTAATTATTTTACAAAAACTCAAACTGTACTGCAATAAATACAATATACATAAATGCCCCAAAACAGCTTAGGAAGAATGCTTGTTCAGGACAATTTTACAATTTAATACAATTTAAATTTAAATTATATAAAAACAATATCTAAATGTATTTTCTCTATAGTGAGAAGGAGCTCACCCATGTATTGGATACAAAGGAGGACAGCAAACCAGCTCCAGTGAACTGAAACTCTCATGTTGAAACTGAATTGAGGAACAATTTAAAAGTGAGATGATCTTGCAAATGTTGGATATTTATTTCAAAGGGCACCGTGATTCAGAAAGAGGGGAGGGAGAAACTATGACCATCCTGTCACTTATTAACTTCATGACAAACAAAAGGAGATCAATAGTTAGAAAGCAAGCTCTCCAACAAAAACAATGTTCACAAAATCTCATCATTGCAATCTTTCCAAGCCACTCAAGTCACTCTGATGCCTTCAGCCTTAACCAAACTAGTTGAAATTTAGATTAAACTAATCTAATTCTAATGTGAGTGTTGTATTGAATGTTTTAGTCTCAGTTAGACATCTTATGGAAGGCCCAAGAGTGGTTTTGTCTGACATTTACTTGTGTACACATGCAGTCACGTGGTGGATAACACAAGCCCTTATGAAACCAAGGCAAAGTACAAACGCTTGCTTCATCATTTCCCAAAATCTGGGGGATAGACCCGCCCTCAAATCACTAGTAGTCACTCAGTAAAAATTAAGTACACACACACACACACACACACACACACACACACACACACACACACACACACACACACACACACACACACACACACACACACACACACACACACACAGTCATGATTGAGTTTGTGAACAGTGTCAGTGTCCAACTGCTGAGGGCAGCATTGCAAACCCAAGAAGAAGAAGAAGACGCAGAGGAAATGACGCAGAGGAAAAAACACACGTGGCGGAAGTTATCGCTAACAGCAACGGCGCGCCAAATTTGTGGAAATATCAACTTCATAGCGGTCTTTGACGGTCATCTACTCATTGTCTGCAAATTACGAAAACACCGCTGGTCGAGTCAGTCAGCTCAGGTAAATCGCCAACAACCAGCAATAATTTGACTGCCAAATGTTTCGATCATGTCAAATCATTTTCACGTAGATTTGTGAATTGTCCTGTAATTTACGCAGTCCAGCTCACCAGCCCCCCATAACTTAACGCAGGGAAATCAAGAATTCAGTGAAGATAGTCAAAAGAGCAGTTTGACATATTTTGACAACGTGATGTATTTAGCGAGACATACGATGTTTTCAGGTCTGGTGTGTTTTCCTATGAGAGACTGATGTAGACTTTATGCCTCTGTAGCATGGCGGTACCGTTCGTGCAGGACTGGGACCTCGTTCAGACTCTGGGAGAAGGAGCCTATGGAGAGTAGGAATGCTTTTTATCATTATCATTTCCAGCATTCACTTTGTTATTCTTAATGCCATTGCATCTCTGACTGTTGTCATTCATCCAATTCGCTCCTCACGTCATGACACGAACGTCCTCCATTAGGCTTGACTTGGGGGGGGGGGGGGCATCTTAAGGTGGTTGTGTGCTCTGAAGTTAAACATTTATTGTACCCACATGAATAAAGATGATGATCTTTTGAGTCTGATTTGGAACAAAGATTTGATGAGCTTCCATGTTTGACATTTTCCTGAGCATCACCACCATCCTCCTCATCAGAAGCTTTCTTCATCCTCTCATTTCTCTCTTTAACTTTTCCTCCTCGCTTTACTTTAGTTTGTTCGTTCCCTAATCTTCCTTGCCCCCCCATCCCCCGTCTGTCCCTTCCCAGAGTGAGGTTGCTGGTGAACAGACAGACTGAGGAGGCGGTAGCGGTGAAGGTGATCGATACCTCTCAGGCTAAGGAGTGTGCTGACAATGTCAAGAAGGAGGTCTGCATCCATAAGGTAGCTCAGTCACCTTGGTATAGCCTGAATTGGAAAGGCATACTATAGGCTTATTTTATGTGATACTTTATTGATCCCTGGAGCTGGTAACGATTCACGGTCTTGCTCAAGGGCACCTCAGCAGAGTGGATGTTTTTACCGACACAGGCTTAAACCCAGGTCCTAAATTTGAAGGGTGTTCTCCCTGCTCACTACGCCTCCCCGCTCCTCCTTTAACGTAGAAAATGCATGCAATGCAGTGCTTTGGTTTTTGAAATAGACGTTTGTTAAGCTAGTGAAAGTTTGCAGGGCTAAAGATATTTACCGATCAAGGATGTCTGAATTCAATTGAAAAATATGAAATGGGCACCAGTTTTCTGATTGATCTTTTTTTTACCGTTATCCAACCAGGCAAATTGACGAAGAACATATTCTCATTCACAACCGGGGCTTAAGTGAATTGTTGCTTGCATACTGTCATAAATTTTAGTATCGTTCAATAGATTCTCACCCATCCCAACATCGTACGTTTCTTTGGCCATCGGAAAGAGGGCCCGACTGTCTACCTCTTCCTGGAGTACTGCACTGGAGGAGAGCTGTTTGACCGGATAGGTGAGACAGACACGACTGGGGGGGCCAATCACAGGGCTGCTTTCTAGTAGGGATTTCAAGGGCTAATACTGATATTTTTAGACTGAAGTTTCCAGTAGCCAATATTTTGTGCTGATGTTCAATATTTTTCCAATTTAAATTTCCAAACATTTCAAGTATTGAGTGTTTCCCCCAGAGTTTTATTTGCAGGGTGGAAAGAGGAATGATCATCATCATCATCATGTATTGTCACACTAAACCCCTCCCATTGAAACCCAGACTAATGATACTCTTTCAGATGGGTTAGCAGTTCCTTAAGGCAGGGTGACCCACCACACTTTCAGTTCAATGACTATGGCATACATGAAGACTTTATTTAGAAAAACATAATTGAGCAATTAAAGGCAGTGTTGATATTGCTGATATTGTGGCGGTGGATCACAGATGTATGGTAAACCCTGAAATCAATGACTAAACCGCGTAAAGAAAATAAAACGTCATTGCGGGTTTTACAGTCTGTTTTCATGTAGCTGTGGTCAGGGAAGAACCTCCCATCGTATCGGCAGTAGACGACATGTCTGCCCGATATCCAATATTTATATCTGTCTGATATATCGATCTAACCGTATGTTCTAGCAACACTGTGGGTCGTCTGTTATATATCTGGATGGTGATTATCCATTAAAGATACTCAGAACGTTCTCTGACTCATGTCTTTCTCTCCATCTTAGAGCCAGACGTTGGGATGGCAGAGAAAGACGCTCATAGGTTTTTCCAGCAACTAATAGCAGCTGTGGTGAGTGAAGCAAATGAATCTGTTGGTCTGATCTCCTTCCCATTTTCTGGTCTCCTTAATCCCTTAATTCCACCTCTTGCAGGAGTACCTGCACAGCATCGGCATCACCCACAGAGACATAAAGCCTGAGAACATATTGTTGGATGAGAAAGGTGAGGGAAGGACGATGTGTCTTTTTAATGACCGTCAGTGACTGTCTGTGTCGTCTCACGCGTGTTTGTTCACGTGCTGCTGTGTTCTTTACCTCAGATAACCTGAAGCTGTCAGATTTTGGGCTAGCAACCATGTTTCGTCACAAAGGGCGAGAGCGTCTTCTGACCAGACTCTGTGGGACACTTCCCTATGTGGCACCAGAGCTTCTCGGCCAAACGGAGTTCAAAGCCCAGCCTGCGGATGTATGGGCGTGTGGAATAGTCCTCACTGCCATGCTCGCCGGAGGTAGGACAACAAGACAAACTCTGCACCGTTTGTGAGAATTGAACTGAAAGTCACTGGGATCATTTACTGTGGTCAAATGCTTCTACAACCTACTGATGCTGAGTCTTAATGGGCCTTAATGGAACCAGCAGTTCAAGGCTTATGCACTGATATGTATGCAGCAGAGTTATCCTGCATTGGCCATAATTGTGGAGTCTGTATGCAGTAGAAACATGTCATCATGGTTTTTGTGTTCCTTTCATTTCAGAGCTGCCGTGGGACCAGCCCAGTGAGAGCTGTCAAGAGTATTCAGATTGGCTCCACAAGAAAACGTACTTACCGCCTTGGAAGAAGATACAACCAACACCTCTTTGTAGGTCTCAAAGTTCAAGTTGGAGTGCTACCCTTTTTGCTGTGTGGGGGGCGGGGGGGGGTTGTTGGAAGTTTGACGCCTTTTTATATTCACCCATCACTTCTCCCTGTAGGTCTGTTGTCTAAATTACTGTTGGCCAGTCCACAGGGGCGCATCGCCATCTCAGACATAAAGAAAGACCGCTGGTTTACCCAGGCCTACAGACCAGGTACTCAAGGCTGGTCCCAACACCATTCCACCCTAACAATTTCCCCATAGTATGACTGACTGAATCAATTCAATTCAACATTAGGTGTGATGTACTGTACACCGTTTTCTGTTGGTATGTTTGGTTAGGTGGGAAGCAGCAGTCAGATTCTCTGGGCTCGGCGAACAAACTCCTTCGCTCTGATTTAGGACTGATTTCTCGAACCAACAGGTCAGCTTTGTGTCTTAAGTCTTTCCTAGTTGTACCTCATTGCCATATTTCCCTCTTCTGCCAGTAATCTTGAGCCCGTCTTCCTCTTATTGTAGCGACGACAGGGTGCAGTTCTCCAGCTCCCAGCCCGATCCCCCTGCGGGAGGCTGCATGTGGGAAGCCATGTTGTTTATCGGTCAAGCGGCGGAGGGCCAGGTCAGCTTTTCCCAGCCGGCCAAGCCTGAGCACATGTTGCTGGGTAGTCAGCTAGTAGGCACACCGGGAGCCAGCCAGGTAACGTGCAAACTCTATCCTGCACATTTTATTTTCACGTAGGATTCATTTCATTGGATAAATCTGTCAACCTGTTTCTAAACCCTCTTGCCTGTCCTCTGTGTGTAGACCCCCTGGCAGAGATTAGTGCGGAGAATGACGCGCTTCTTCACCACCCTGGACACCGATGCCTCCCTCGCTGCCCTGAGGGACGCCTGCATCAGCCAGGCGCTCACTTTCAAACACACCTGCAACAACCAGGTACATACGTACACACTCCGGCACTAACCGAGCGCTCAAACACACACCCGAATACACGTTCCTATAGCTGCTACAGTCACTTTAATGCCTCTCTCCTTGCCCTACAGGTGACCGTGAGCACATTGGACAAACGCAATAACAAACTCTTCTTCAAAGTCCATTTACTAGAGATGAATCAAAGAGTGCTGCTGGACTTCAGACTGTCTAAGGTGAGCCTTCTTGGCTTTTACATTTTAACATCAATAAGGTCACGTTAAGTTTGAGACATTAGTATAGTTACCGTAAACAAACAAGACCATCATCAAGAAGATTGGCAGCGGGGCGTCCTGGTGCCTCAGTGGTCTAAAGTGCATACCACATAACTATGACGTCCTGTGTTCGAATCTGGACGGGGACCTTTGTCGCATGTCACCCAATCTTTCCAGTGATAAAGACCCTCTTTATCACAGGAAGCAACAGGGTTTATGGGAAATGTCTTTTGAGAAACTAGCACTAACAGTACAATTATCTTGTACTAATCATCTTGACCATGGTCTGAGTCATATTAAAATATTTATACTAACACTGCAATTATTTTGACACTATTTGTGTTTAAAGATACTGCAGGTAGCACCTCCTTTAAAAAGACTATATAGGTACATCTAACCAGCTAATGGTTATGTCCAGGAGGAACATCAGCTCATCTGTTTTGTGAGAGCTTGTGTTCATGTTCTCTTTTGGATGGAGAAATTGTGACATTGTGTGTTTGTGTGTTTCCAGGGTGACGGTCTGGAGTTTAAACGTCTCTTCCTGAAAATCAAACACAAGCTCAGTGACATTATCAGCACTCAGAAGATCCTGCTCCCCATCACATAACCAGCGACTGCATACAGCAGGGGTCAAACCATGTGTCTGTCACTATCCATGACTATGAACATTTGGAGAGGAACCTGTATATAGTTAGCTGTTCTAAGGAAGACACTTTTATCAGGATATTTTAAATGGATTGTTCTGTTGTGGTCACTCGTCTGTTTCTAAGCGTTTGTGTGTGTGTTCATGTTCTCTTACTTGTGTCCTTGTTTTATACTTTTGGAGTGGGGTTATTTCAGCCGCTCCTAACTAAAGGTTAGTTTTGAGTTAGGGTTTAGTGTTAAGATTAGATTTGCTTTAGCTAAAGGTTAAAGGAATAGTTGACCCCAAAATAAAAAATCATTCTGTGTATATACTCACCTATATCAGTCACCTATATCAAGTTCTTGGGACGTTTTCAGATCTTTAGTTTTGGTGCCGTAAAGAGATGGCCCCAAAAAGGCTGAGATGGAACGACAGGGGCTAAGTCATGTGGTGAAGTTCTCCTTCATGGTTAGGGAATCTAGTCAAAGGAAGGTCCCCCATAAAGTAGGTTTGTGTGAGTGTGTATGTGCCCATGTTGCCCTTTTGACAACACAGATATGTTCTGATTGTTTGCGGTGATACAGTCCACAGGCTTTAATAAATTGTGAATTTAAAAGACCAACATTGTAAGCTAAATGCCATTGCATATCACACTGTGTTACTGAGGATAACCGCTCACTCAGCAGTCATTAGGATGATTTCAGTACAGTTTTTGCCATTATCCCCTCAAATCTAAAAACATCTTCATAGATAATTGTAAGACAGTTGAATCAGTAGGGGCTGTTGAGGCCTCTAAGTAGCCTACTAAAACTTCCCTTAAAAAATACACCCCGATTGGCTGAGTATACACGCATGGCTCACTTATTTTATATGACACGCATCACATTTGGTAGAGGAAGAAATCTGAGGGGAACTTGTAACTATTCTAACTATGCCAAATTGATGTAAATTCATTTTTGTGAGTGTATGGGTGAGCAGAAAGTGTTTAGTTGAACACTGAGCTAATGCGATCATGATGGTACAAACATAAAAACTACTAGGGTCAACTGTGTACAAAACAAGCAGGATTCAATCAGGGATGAAAGGTGATTGTGTCCTAGGTATGCAACTAGGACCCCGTGGCCTTGACCGTGATGGTGACACTGACAGGCTCGTTATCATCTCCAGGGGGCGGGGCTTGGTCAGTGACGGGCGTGGCACTCAGGGGTGAGGCAGCTCGGGGTGAAGCTGCTCTGGGCAATGCCATGGCTGGAGCTGGAAAAGAGCAATTTCAAGGATTGCCGATCGCAGCAGTTCAGAAACAGTTATGTTGAATTAACTGAACAGTTGGTACTTGGGGCGGGGGAGGTGGGGGTACATGTGAATAGGACAAACCTGGGCTGGGTGAGGCACCAATCCCTTCTATTTCTTCCTCTGCTCTTACCACTTCATCCTCTGGAAAGTTGATGTTCTCCCTGGACTGGCTGTGCTGCCTGGACAGACCAAAAGAACAAACAGTTGATTAATGGCTGGTCTGTGCACATAATTGCTGCTAAACATAAGCTTGAAGGGCAATTTCCAACTTTTTAAATTGAAATACTACATACACATGTACAGGTACTCACATGCCAAACAGCAAGTCATGGAGTCCTACGGGGGGAGAAACACAATAATTGACATGATTACTCTATGCTTTTAACATAAACATGCAGGACATGTAACGGGACAACGCCTCCTTGGAACACTCACGAGAATTGCGGCGGTTGCGTACTATGTACAGGAGCAGCAGCGCTGTGAGGATGGCTGCAAAGATCATCCCCCCAATAGCTGCTCCAATCACAGCAGGGTATGCATTGAAGGGCGGGTCCGCTGCAACACATCACAGTTACCATAGAAAAACAGTACACCTATGCCAATGAAGAAACAGCTGCTACACTCAGGTAATATCTCAAAGTGCCATCTCCCCAGTGGTTCTCAACCTCGACAACATTGCGGCTTCAGCAAGACGAATCCACAGTACAACAAATTCTTGCCTGCTTTGATGCCTGACAACTTTGATGTAAAGTCTGCTCTCGCTATACAAAGGTTAAAGTAGGTGTGTTCATAAGTTTGACTGGTAGAAAGAAAGCAATTTGAGCAAATTTGTGTGACCTCACCCCATGAAACATTTTTGTGCCACAGTGCATGGGTTGAGAACCGCTGGCCTATCCTGCCCTGAGCTGTGACCCTGTCTACGCCCTCAACAGAGTCACCTGGCTATGGCTGCAGCCAGAGCCTACTAGATTCTGGACAGTAAAACACAAGGATTAGCCAGGACAGGTAATCACACAGGCCAGTTGGAGGAAAGGTGAGGATGCACAGGGAAGGAGGTATAGAGGAAGTGAGGGAGCGAGGGGAAAGAATAAGAAAGGGTGTTAAGCGGTGAGGTGAGTGTGTTTCGTGTTTGTGTATATGTCTTTAACCTAAGTGGATAACAAAAATAGAAAAACAAGGTTAGACTGTCATTGGATTATACATCGTCATAACAGCAATCAGGGTACCATGTTCAGCAGACATCGGCAACACATTCACATCATCACCTAACTCGCCTGTCACTTTCATCTCGCATATCTTCGTTTCTCTTCCCAGCCCTCTGTACTTTTATCACCTTTTCATCAAGACATCCCTTACTCGAGCCCCTCTCGCTTCCTCGCTTCCCTCCCGACTACCACACAGTATTCACTCCGTTTCAGTTACCTGGAGTCTTTATGGCAGAAGGGTGTCCGATGGTACGGTGGTTGACGGGTGTGATGCGGAACTGGTAGGCGATGGTGGGTGTGAGTCTTCCCAGTGTATGACTTCGGACTTCTGGGTCCTGGACGACGGTCTTGTGCCAGTCTGTGGGACTACTCCTCTCCTCCTTTTCCTTTGAAACATTGCTGCTTCTCCTGGCTGGTTGCACCAGTCTGTGCTCCAAGATGAAACTCGTCAGTGCGCTCACTTTCTCTCCGTCATTCTCTCCGTCGTTCTCTGTCCGCCACTCCACCTGCACCTCGTTGCGCTGGCGGCTGCTGTACATCACTTTGACCAGGGTTGCATTAGGTGGCATGGGATACCCTGAGGAGACAGAGACAGCCAAACAGAAGCATAACCTAAAGCACGCGTCTAACAACTGGTAGGAAAACAGGTTGGTTGCTATTGGAAAATAATTCTTACTCATGACCAATAATGTGACGGGGATCTCAGTTCCTCCCACTGCGTTGGAAGCGGAGCACCAGTATTTGCCACTGTCATTTATCTCATCTGCCTCCTGCACAGTCAGGTTGGCCCAGGCAGCTGCCCGCTGCAGCACATACTTTTTAGGGGTGTCCCACACTTCTTTTCTCTTGTTGTTGAACCAGGTGATTTGATTGGCTGGAGGATAGTTGGCTCTCAGGATGCAGGTGAGCTGGACATCACTCCCCTCATATACAGACACAACACTGCGCTGTGTCATCAACACAGGAGCTTCTACAGGTGACAAGTGAATGTATGATTAAATGAATGAACATCTCTGCAATGCACTTCTCAATTTTTTTCTGACTATGTGCACTAACCCAGTGTGAGCCTGCAGGTCTTGGTCTGGACCAAAAGTGGGTGCTTAGCATGGCAGGTGTAGGGCTGCCCACTGTGGGCGGTGCCGTAGCGAAGTACCAGGATGTTGGAGTTCTCTTCCCCTGCTTGGCCCTGGCCACCAGGGCCCTCCCACCACAGCAAGGCCCTTGGGACCCCTCCATTCCAGGAGCAGGACAGCATCAGGTACTGGTTGTTACGGGTCACATAGGCAAGACATACTGGCTCTGCAGGGGGAGAATCTGGTGTAGAGGAACAGGTTGGAGTGAGGTGTGAGACATTCTCACACCTCACTCCAAAACAAAACAAAACATTCTGTCTCATATCGTCATTCTTGTTTTTTGTACTGTGCTTTGTTTTTATTTCTACACTCACACGTGCGCGTGCTGCAATATTTGGTATGGTCGAGGGCAGGGTGGGAGGCCAAGCATGTAAACAAGGTATTGTTGGAAGTCTGGGCTACAGACTGCAGTAAGGTGGCATGGTTGGTCAGTTTATCTATTTCCAGTCCTGGGCCAGCCACATCTTGTCCCAGGCCTAGCAGGCCTCGAGTCCAGTAGAGGGAGGAGGAGGGCAGTCCACCCGGCCAGGAGCACTGCAGCCTCAGAGCCGTGTGATTCAGACCTGGTTCCACAGAGCAGGAAGGGGAGCCATCAGGTGGGTCTGTGGGGATAAGATACAACGTAACAAGGCAGTGTGGGGCACAATGGGGACTCAGGAAGTCATCAGAAGAAGAGAGAATGCCTGTAGGGATACAGCATTCAGGATAGTGGGTATAAATCAGCTTACCAAAACTACACAAGAAGAAATATGCTTTTGACTTCTGTTTCCTTAATTCAAAACTCTCTTGTGAGGGAACTATAAAGCAGATGTATGTCAGTAATAGTATGCCTTACTGACTTTTCTAATGTGTAAGGTAGACGTGTGTAAAAAGGGAGTGCTCTATAGCTCTCTTGGGTGACTGATTGATTGTGTTAGAACAGGTAACTACTGCCCTGTGTAACTACTATAAATGCAGAGTTTAAAAGAAAACAGGAGAGCAGAATGACAAGCATTGGCCTTTTAGCCAACCAGCGCTTGCCATGGCTGTGACATCACAGCTCGGTACCTGTCAGAACCTTCTGAGAGTCCAATCACCTTCCCCGCCGTCCAAACAGGAGAATAGGTCTGCTGCATTCCCACTCTGCTGTGTGTCTGTGTGTGTGTGCCAGGGAGGAATGGTGTCTAAGTGCCTGACAGCATGTGTGCGTATGCATTTGCAGGTTTGGATGTCGTTGAAAGGTAAAAAGATCAGGGAGTGGTACTTAAGACAGGGGTTCGGTGTTAATAAAGATGGAAATCAACAGTGATTGCAATCCTGGGGTGTGTTCTTCAGTCCTGTAAATGATCAAGTTTTAATGATTTGCTAAAATACGTCAAAATTAGATTTCAAGGTTTTACACCTTTTTGTTTTGGCAGTACCAAGACAGAAGAACACAGGTTAGGACTGAGAGGTGAAGTTCAAAGAATATGAGGCTGGCTGAGGCATGATCCAAGGTTAGGGGTAAAACTCACAGTAGACAGTCAGACTGATGGTTTTTTTGGAGCGGGTGTTGAGGTAGGTGTTCTGCGCCAAGCAAGCGTAGTTGCCAGTGTGCATGCGAAGGATCTTGGTGATGGTGTACTGTGGTCCAGTGTAGACCTGGGAGTTGTTGTAGAACCAGACATATTGACTCGGGGGGTTGGACCGGGCTTGACACAGTAAAGAAACAGTCTCTTTTTCCAGGGCTGAGTAGCCACGATCTGTCACACTGTACGGAGTCACATCTATCTGAGGAATATCCGGGCCAACTGGGGAGGAAGGACATAAACACACTCAAATAATGAACTCAAACACACACTTAAGAAACCTCATGTTCGTCTGTCACTGGATCACACATATAGGCTGATGATGAAAGAGACAGATAATAGTAAACCTGCTTATTGTGTGGTAACTGTTGTACTGACTATAAAATTGGGTAGTACTGAGCTGTAGAAGATATTTTGGTTAAGATATTTGATTCATAAATTGCATAAGGAAAAGATAAGGAAAGGCTTGAATGCCTTGGAAACATATAACATAAGTCCACAAATACCATGATTTGATTATGTCATGTAGGAACTTGAACCTGAAGTTGAATGAAGAGCCAAAAAGCCCATAGTATATTCTACTCACAGATAATGTCTAGCCATATGCGGTCAGAGCGCTGCTTGTTGATCACGTTGCTGGCTAGGCAGCGGTACCAGCCTGTGTGGTTTCGGTTGACATTGGTCACATTGACCAGGCTGCTGTTGCCCTGAGCAAAGTTTGTGACCACACCACCGCGGGTTTCGTGCTCCCATACGTAGTGGATCGGTCCAGTCCCATTTTCCAGGCGACAGCGCAACGACACTGAAGATCCCTCCGCTGGAGATACATCACTCACAAGGATATAAGGCTTACTGACTGGAACTGTATTCAAGAGAGGATCACACAATGTCCAACACAAGCTACACAACATTTAGAAGAAGGCATGTATATTAGTCAGGCAATAGTACTTTTTCACCTACAGTCTAGAGTGCTGTAGCGGGTGGAATTGGGGTACTGAATACCCAGGGCCCCAAACTGAGGGAGGGCCCCTAAGAAATCTGAACTAAAATGCCTTTTGTGGTCCTCAAGTGTATATTTATAAATATTTTTGTACTTATATTTTACATTGCTCTGGTTTCAAAACAGGGTTTAGTTGAAATCTACAAAACCACAAACCAAACCTTCTCAAAAATATAATACAGAAACTGTATGTGTGTTATCTGAGACAAACTAGAACAAGCAGAAGCTGAAGTATGGTTATGACAGCCCATTAGCACTAGCAGGGTTTGTCACAGATTAAATGATGGCTACACCCCTGCCTGCAATAGCTATGGTGTGTTTCTTACCGAGGACGTTTAGGTGTACATAGTAGACGTGGAATTTCGCTCCCTGGGTTGTGTCATACATGGCCTGGCAGGTGTACAGCCCCTGTGCAGCCAGGGGCAGTCTCTCAATGCTGAGAGAGGCACTCTTTGAGATGACTCTCAGCTCTCCGAGTGTCTGAGCCAGCTTCTGGATCTTAGTTCCTTTCCCAAAGTTGTAGACCACAACTTTCATTTCTTCAGTGCCGGGCTTGTTGAAACCCCAGATGTACACGTCAGGTAAGGTTTTCCCGCACTCCAGGATCACCGCTCTGCCCAACACCCCGGCCACACGTGATTCATTATACACCACCTCCCCAGGGTTAGGGAAATCCACCGCTGGAGAAGAGAGAGAATACATGGAAGTGCACGCGAATGCGCATGTGTGAAGGTAAAGGAGATGGTGGTGTTGTGTGCCCTGTTTCGGGTTGAATTACAGGATTGGTTACACGGCAAGTTGGCTCAAACTTAATTTAATGAGTTAATAGGGGGATTCCAAAATAGATACAGGATTACTCAATCAATGTTTCCACTGACAGTCAAACTACCTCTTGTTGTATTTTTGTTCTCTAACCCGTTTCTTTAACCCTAAACCTACCCCCCCCCCCCACCCCTCACCCCCCACCCCGCCCCATCTCACACACTCTCTAATTCTTAACATATGTGCCATCAAATTAGTGGTTGCCATTTTAATGTCTATTTATTTGCCTTAAATACTCCATGCTTATATACATTATATTATTCTGTTGAAAACCAGTCTCTCTTCACTGAAAATAGATAAATATAAAACAGTTAAAAGAGGTTAGAAAAGACTTACCATACGCCGTAGAGGACAACAGGCTGGCAAGCAGACAGAGAAAGGGAAGCCCTAGCAGTTGGGCCACCATGATATCATGATGATCCTAAGTCCCACAACCTCTCCACCAAAAAAAACATGGAAGTAAAGCTTCTGGAATACAATAACTACCTATGATAAGTTTCCACCAATGTTAAAAGTCCCTAAGTTTCTGCTCCTTCATCCAGTTGTTTCGTGGAGAATCCACACGTAGCTGCTGGCTTCAGTGTAGGAAGGGACTGAGGGTCAGTAAACTGATTTGGGCTAAATAATTTATGCTTTTACCTCCCCCTCTCTCTCTCCCGCTCTCTCTCTCTCTCTTTCTCTCTTTCTCTCTTCAGCAGGGCTAGAATGACACCATGATACTGAGCTCATCTATTATAGAAGACAGACGGATGGATGGACAGGTTAGCATTCCATGTGCACGCACGTACACACATGCACACACACACACACACACACACACACACACACACACACACACACACACACACGCATATGCACATGTACTCACACACGCGCATGTCCATTAACTAATAGTTTAACAATCCAAGATGTTAACGTTTGAACAATATGCTCAATATGCTGTAAATTGTATGTTATGGAGAAAGGGAGAGTGAGAGGACTAGTAAGTCATGAATGAATGCAAGACATTGATCATGTTTCTTCACTTGGCAGAGGTGGACTGAATTGTGCCAGAACCTAAACAGGCACTGAAGGCCACATTGTGAGAAGGCTTTGGTCTATCAGCCATATGCTAATAAGAAAAAGATATCAAGTGAATTAAAATGAAAAAATATAGCAATCATTTGAAATAGGAAGATATAGTTAGCAACGTTTCTAGTTTGTATTGAGCATTAAGCAGAGATTGTTTGGAAAGTCAGATTTTGCACTTTCACTCATTTACAAAAACAGTTTCATAGGGAAGTCGTGATTAAACTTTATACAACTGAGATTATTTTAGGTGCATTTTGTATTTGTTTGGGTACCACTTCATTTTTTCTGTAACTATTATTGTACGCTAAGTGACTGAAAGTGGAAAAATACTTTAAAATGCAATATTATTTCAATAGATATAAAATACATATGTATGGTACTACATGCTATATGATTAAATTAGTGTGCTCCTCATAATACAACACACAATTTGAATTATATATGACCCTTTAAAGGCAATATATTTAAGACTCACTTTAATCTAGCCTACAATCCTCTCAGTATGTCAAATGATATGGTGGAAGGATGAACTAATAGTGGCTAGTGAGAGGGGGCAGTCTTACACCATGCTCAGCTCTCACTATCTGTGTGAGTGTGTGTGTGTGTGTGTGTGTGTGTGTGTGTGTGAGTGTGTGTGTGCAATAGATGACGATAACTACACCATATAAACTGCATTGTCCTTTAATAAGAATTAACCACTTAAAACCAAATTGGAGCGAGTATGGTTTTTAAGGCTAAGTTACCCAAGGGTCACTGAAAGTAATCAGATTTCATGAATGAGTTTGTGCGTTCCTGTGTGTTCAGTCATCTATAATTGATTACATTTTTGAACCTTCCCAATGCTGCCCCTGAATAACATCATGACTGGATAGAGTATGAAAACGTCAGAAGAGTTTTGTGGTTTTCAGTCTAGTAGTACACTGTTGATACGCTTTTACATGGTCATTTTTATTTATGCTAAAAATGCTTCAGGTTCATGAACAACCAGTGTCAATGGATACTAAAACCCACAAATGGCCACAAATAAAAACATTGAAGTGATAAACCAACAAAAGTCATCCGTAAGTAAAAAGTTCCCTTGCAAAGAAAAACATAAATGATACAAAAGTACAAGTACAGTAAAAGTATTACATCAGGACAGGGAGTAAGGGAGGTGAGGTCTTCTGCTCTTCAGTGGAATGATTGGTCGGTTTGCTTACACTGGAGTGAAAGATTACATGAAAAAGGGAGTGTGAGTAGTAGAGTAGGAATTTATTTTTTACAAAATGATATCATAGGACAAAGTGTGGGGTCAACTGCATTGGACATCAGGAGATAATCTCATCCATTCAGTCTGAAGCCATTTCCAACCAAATATAATAGATTTGTGTAATATAAACTCATTCCAACCTCATTTCCACTGAAACCCAAATCATCTGTAATTTGATCTTCATCTTCAGTGAACTCTAAACCTATGACTTAACCTTGCTGGCAAGCATTCAAAAGCTGGTCCAACAATCTTCTCCTCTCAAAGAATAGACACACATTTAAGAGACAGGAAAAAAAAGACAGAAAACATTTCAAAATTGGACTTAATCCTAAGCCCCAAAACAAAAGATCATCCTTTCTTTGCATTCCATTCCATTGCATTCCTTTGACTTCCAACTGTTGCCAAAATAACAGGGCCATCTCCAACACGGCCTGTTGCTACCAGTTGTCCAGGCCAGGCATTTGTCCACCCCCCTCATGGGAAAGGTTAGGGTTTGAAATAGGGTTATCTCATCTGAGATCACTGGAGAGGGCTGAGTTTGTAGCGAGGGTTGAGTCAGACGTACTGTTCTTTGGGAAAAGTGTACGGAGCAACTCCTGGTGGAGGAGAGGACAAACCCGGCACTGACGGGTATTTAAAGATGGCAGTAGTGTGTGAAGGGGGGGAGAAGGTATTTTTGGTGGCGGCCTGGGTGAAGGAGGTGGTGTTGGTAGCGGTGGGCTGTGAGGATTGGTAGGGATGCTGGGGCAGAAATGAGAGAGGGGGGTTGATCGGAGGGGAGTAGGGCTCCGGGTAGTCCTCCTTGTTGCAGGCCAGTCTGTAGCTCACATAGTCTGCTGTGTTGGGAAGCTCCTCGTAAATTTTTCCAGAATGCTGTGGAGAGATAAGAGACATGTCGGGATTTGGGGCAAACATACATACATACTAGATACATACATACACGTATTAGAATTATTTATGTCTACATATGAACAAAATCAGAAGGAAATCCTACTTTAGATAGACGTTGTGGAGGTAGAAATATACTGAGCATCTTTCTGATCTGCTTGATGTAACCATGAGAATGACACCTGTTGAAATGTAGAGCCCTAAAAGGTCATGACAAAGCTCTGACATGTAACTTTAGGGAGTAGGGAGACCTCTTATGATGTGCCTGTAACCTTGAAGTTGTCCAAAATAAAGCGGTCTATAATGAGTTAGAGGCCAGTTTTTTGTTCAAATATTATTGACCAATGAAAAGACTAGAAAATGTACACATCTTTCTAATCTTGACTATTGTATACATTTGCCTTTACAGTTAGAGTTCTGTACCCCCATTCTGCTTTGTCTCGTCTGAGTTTTTCCTCAACAAAGTGTTATATAACGACTTTCCTGTTACATTACGTCTGGCAACTATTTGAACGTGCAATGTCTAATGAAAACACAGGCTGGAAAATCCATTGAGCTCTGCATTTATACAAACACAACACATACAGTACCTGGATGTCATCCCCCGGCCTTTTCCTCGCAGGTTGGGACAGTTTTCGGGAGGGAGAGTTATTACTGAGCAAAGAGAAAGTGAGAATGTGAGATGGACGAAGATCAAAAGCATTTGAGGGGAAGAGCGCGTGTGAGATAAAGGGAACGAGGTAACAGACTGTGTACTTACGAGTCGTCGTCTTTCCTACTTCTTATTTTGAGCACCAGGACTGTGATAGTAATGCCCATGAGCACCCCAGCAGCCAGTAATAAGGCAATTACACTGATGACATCACCCGTTGCAACCTGAGGCACTGGTTTTTCTAAAGAGACAAAAACACACCAATACTCAAATGGACATGGATGTGAAAACAAGTGGAACAACTGTGTCTCTGTTGCATATTGTATTGCTTTTAGTGGTGTTCTTGTTGTTGCTGGTGCTATTTGTTCAGCTGTTTGCATTCAATAAACTGTTTATAAAATGCATTTTCATCATCATCATCATCATCATCATCATCATCATCATCATTATTGTTATTGTTATTATTATTATTATTCTTAATAATAAGAATAAGAATAATGATTATGAACAACTTATTATTGTGTTCATAATACTACTACTAATACTACTACTACTACTAATAATAATAATAATAATAATAACAGTACTAGTTGTAGTATTTTATTTTGTAACTTTTTTAATTTAATGTCATCAGAGCTAAGTGATCCCAGTCAACAGTACCTGTGATGCTGACCTCCACGGAGGCTGACCGTGTCCCAATGCTGTTGGTTGCATCACACACGTAGGTACCTTCCAGGTCATACGTGACCGGTCCTTTAAAGGTCAGGACATTGTCTTGAATCTCTACATTGCTTGGTATGCTACCATTTACCCTGTGGAATACATAGGAAAATCCATCCTAAAATAGGAATCACACATCACAATCTTATGATCGATGATCTTCAATCAACATTTGTCAACACAAATGTCTCAGCCAAAGCTAGATTCAACGCTCTGAACTGTGTCATTATAACACTTTTTGGATGTTATTTAATATCACAATAATATCCAAGAGGGCGTTATTTACCAGCATTATGGCTGCAGTGGTGATGCAATAGCTACAAGACACCGCTAAGTACAACAATGAAGAATGTCCTTAGCAAGTAATATACATACATAAAAATAAAACAAATACAAGCACGTTTCCTGGTTACCACAAGAGTTGGTGTAGCAACCAATAAAGTAGGGCCTTGTGGCGCATCCAGTCAGGTTGCTTGGAAGAAACTTTTGCATTACAATTGTATAATGACAATTAATGAAGGACTACATGAGTGATGTGCAAAATGTGTGAGTGTGTACACTTAAATGAGCCTCATTTCACCGTAGCATCAACAGCTCTGAAAACCACACTCTGCAACACTGTCCACAGAATCAGCTTTTTAATTGTTACAGTGGAGGAACTCCAGAAAGTGTCAATTGACGACATAACAGGCTAAAGTTTTGGCTCTCTTGATGTTTTAGGTTGGAACACGTTTGGTCCTCTACACAAATCCAGACTGAACTAACCCATCACACGAAAAGCCTGAATGTAAATTCTGTGAATTCCTCTTTCAGGGTGTTGAAAATGTTTAACTAAAGATTCAGAGTCAAGTCAAGTCGTGATTTACTTAAGTATTTTAAAAAAGCTGAGCTCAGGAGAGAGCTACACACACAAGGTAGGGTATGCAGATCTCTGCCAGGGAAACGTCTGAACAGAGGTTATAAGGCAAAAGGGAGGACAAGGGGGCTAGTTTCTAAACATCTACAAGGTCATGCTAGTCTGAACAATAATCTGCTGTGAGAGAGTGCTTCTGATCAGGAGCCTGGGTGAAGGACTTTCATCATATCATACTAACTTGAATCATAAACGGTACATAGAAATACCAGATACAATAGAATCACGAGGTACAATAAATTCTTCCACACAGGGTGAATTAATTTTGACAGTAAATTTCAGTTAAAACGCAAAAACACACAAGCAAACACACAAACACAGAGACAGATACAAATACAGCTGTACTCACACTTTCCACTGATAGAGTGAAACAGCTGGGTTGGCATCGGCTTGGCAACTCAACTGGACATTTTCTCTGTTCAGGTACCAATTTCCATCAAACCCATCCACTGAAACATCTGGCTCATCTGATACACACACACACACACACACACACACAAAACTAAAATAAAATCACCTATAGGGTTGTGGCACACAGTTAAACACACTCCATGACTTCTGCGATGATGTTTTGTACCTATATGGTAAACAGCTCCCCACAAAAAAACAAGGGAGAGAGAAAAAGAAAGAGAGAGAATGCCTTACACTGGATATCCAGGGTGACACTGTCAGTGAAGACCTCGTCGTTGTAGGTGGTGACACAGGTCAGGGTCTCCCGATGTGTTTCTCTGCTGGGCACCAAAATGTAGTCACTCTGAACTGTGAATGTCCCATCTGAGTTACGGAACTCTCGGGTGGTCGCTTCTCCTGGCACCCTCGTCTCCCACCTGCTCACATCAACCAGGGATCACAAATGTTTGTCACGACACAGAGATACATGCATAGATACATATTGTACATATACACACACATACATCTCACCTGATGGTGCCAGGGGGTTTACCATTGGCAGAGACACAAGTAGCCACCGGTGTTTTCAGATTGGAGGACCGAGCCACCAGGGTGGGCGTGGACAGACTCATCTGAGTGGTAGGGCGAGCTGAGCCAATGAAAATAAACAGGAGCATCGTTCAACCAAAGACAGATCCAGCATGAGAAGGTCTTCAAGGGAGGCCACTATAGTATAGTGTTGTTTATTATATTACAGCCTTAGACCAGTGAGGCACCAGCCCCCCCATTTCTCACTTATTGACTTGAACTTTGCATCCAAACGCATTCAACCCTTCATCTATACATTCCACACACTCCTGTCTTGCTTGGAAGAGGACCAAGACCCGCATTTTCAGGCATCTCGGTGCAGTTATTTAGTACATACTCGTAAGCGCTCTAGAGTTGGATTAAAACAAGCATGCATGGTGTGAACGGCACCCTAAAAAAGGTCACAGTCCTACACGGCCGTCTTACCGTAGACAGTGAGGTTCACGGTGCTCTCTCGGTTCCCGGCTGGGAACGTGGTGTATTCACAGATGTAGGCGGCCTCGTCCGAGAGGCGGAGCAAGGAGAGAGTGATGGTGGTGTCTTCCAAAGTCGGAGTCCGCCGCCGCACCGCTGCGTTCTTGAAGGTGACGCGCTCCCTGTAGGGCGGGGCCACCGACACGCCCAGGGAGGGGTTGGCGATCGCTACATTCTGCTTACTGCCGTTAACCAATTTCTGCCACGTTACCTGGGGAGGGTAGATGGATGCGGTGGGAAGGTGGGTGGAAATGCTAGGAGTAATTGACGGGGGAAGGGAGTGCTATGGATGACCTTGGGAGCGCGCACTACTAAAATGTTTTAACAAGTCTTTCATCTGAACCTCAGACATCCGAGTCAATTAACTGAATGAGTATAAATAATTGAAATGAATTTAATTGAAAATATATCCACGTCCTCAGTTTCAAACAGGTTTTGGACTGCTATTTCAGTGTATTTCAGTCAGTCTGCTTGGAATGCTTTCAAATTAGCAAGGGTTCACAGTACATATAATGCCTGTTTCTTTTTGCTGTGACCGGTTATATGCATGTTGAATGTGATCTATAAAAGTCTCAGTGTTGATTTGTTTGTTAGGGTTAGGAAATGACTACCTGGGAGATTTTGACGGGCGGGGCGCTGTTGATGAACCGACAGCGGAGATCCACCTTTGAGCCCACGTACCCTGACTTCCCATCATCCATTTCCACAGACTGGCCATTCATTCCTAAGATTAGAAAAACACATGGTTTAAATTAATAAAAATACATTTGCATGCCAGGCACACACAGACACACACACACGTTGGCAACATCAGAGTTGGAGGCTGGCATGCTCTAAGCTCTTCACAGTCAGCAAAGCATGTAGAGCTTATAAAGTGAGCTGAGCTGTCAGAAGTGATACCTGTTTCAGTGGTGTGAGAGGTGAGCTGAGGTCAAAGGTGATGGATTAGAGTGAGATATAAATAGGCGCGTTTGGCTTCTGTTCTCTTCTGACTTACTGATCCCCTTTAACAAATCCATAGCAGAGGCCGTCCCCCCTACTTCCTGACTGTACACCACTCACGTGTGTGTACCGGTGTTAGTCGAGTATACAGTAAGCGCGATTTTATTTAACCTGGCAGGTCCATAAAGAACAAAATTCGTATTATTCTAAATGCTGTATTGGGAACAATGAAGTTAACGTGAACAAAACCGTGCAGAACAATGGCTGGCCTCATTCTCTCTCACACACACACACACACACACACACACACCAGTGTTTCCCCTATTTTTTCCTCCAACTGTGGTGGTAGGAAGCACAAAGCCATCATGTAGGGATGTCCGAGGCAGAAAACTGGTCATTACAAAAAGGAAATTTCACCTCAAAACCAGCATTATTAATTCAGACAATTGCTGTTAGGAAATAACTCACTTGTTTACTTTACTTTACTGCTATGTGAAAAACAAATAGAACGCCTGCTTCTTTACTTAAAGAGACCATTTAGAGTAAAAATAAAATGATTTAAAATGAGACATTAGTAGAATACATATAGGGGAAACACTGACACATGCACACACACAGTCACACAAGCCTTCCATGCCAATATCCACTTATATCTCCGATTTTACCTGAGTCAATAACGATCAGCCATTGTAGTAAATAACTTATGTCTCTAGTCTTAACTAAAAAAATGAATGAATTCCTGTCATCAAATTGAAATTACCTTCCAGCGCTTGTTCACCCTGTACCTACTGGGGATAGAGTGACATGACAACAGCAATTTAGTATGAATGTTGCTCAGAGTGTAATATGCAGATGTAAACAGCCACACACACGCACACACACACACAAAATATAATAATAAAAAATACAATGAAATTCTTTTGTTTGGTTTTCTTTTTTTTTGTTTTGTATTGTTTTTTTGTTTTTTTTGAGAGGCATATCCCTACACAATAGACAGAAAGATGCAAGGAAGGGAGCACATAAGGAAGAGAGAGAGAGAAAGAGAGAGAGAGAGAAGGAGAAAGGAGAAAGAGAACAGAACAGCTACTCCAATAAACCAACATCAACTTTACAATACATTTCTAAATATTGTAAACATATAAATAAGGAAGCTCTCCAACAATTAACTTATCAATAAAAGTCAACCAGTGACTGAGACTGTGCAAAAACAGACAGACAGCCAGCACCAGGATACATTGATGAATTGAGGGATCTCATAACACTGTGATAAACTTGTGATAAACATGCGAAGACACTGAGCAGATGCAGTCATATAAATGAAATCACCATAATCCAGAACATGTAAAAACGTAGCACAAACAGACGTTTTCTAGGCTCAAAAGTAAAGCACAGTTTTAACCTTCTTCAATTATTTAACCTTAACATAATTTTCTCTGTTTATCTTAAAGACTTAATGAATTAAATACAAAATCAATTAAAATACCAACTAATTGTTTAACTAGATACTAGCTTAATATGTTTATCTTATATGTTACAATATATGTTTGCAGGATCCAAAGGTTTCTTTCCTACTATATTAAACATCCTACTACCATGTACAACATGAAAAGCTGATCGCATATCCTCAACGGCCTTATTGAGTGTGAATGCAACAAAAAAATGATTGAATCATCTGTGTAAAAATACATATTTGTACTAGATACACTTTGCCCCGAGAAGTTGATATGATGCTGATGTAACACTTACAGGCAACATATTCAAAGTAGAAAATGCACACTGGGTCCTTCCAGAGAGGTAGTTGATATCAGTAAGGCCTATAGGCACACCAGTTTTGTTTCATAAAAGACTAATGGAATTAAAAGCTGAAGAAGATGACATAATTATAATAACCCTAACCCTAACCCTTTATTTATACAGCACTTATCAAAACAGAGTTACAAAGTGCTTTGAAGGAGTAAAAAAGAAACAGCCGAATACGGGATGAAACAAAATACGTATGAAAATAAAATATTAAATACAAAAATAAATACAAACATCCAGCAAATACAAAACATTCTAGCACAGAAGGACAGCACAGATAAAACAATATAAGAAATATAAATATAAGAAAAAGTAATATAAATCTGGACTGTGGAGACACAAGGTGAAAGTAAATCAAAAATAGTTTCCATAATGGGTCAAGTATTTTTTTGTTTTGCTTCTCTTTTTAAAAGAGATTTAAAAGATGACACTGAGCTGGCTAGCCTAATCTCCTCGAGCAGGTTGTTCCAGTTTAGGGGCTTTGATGACAAAAGCTCGGTCGCCCTTTGTCTTTAATTTTGCTTGAGGAGCAAGAAACGCCCTGTTGGAGGATCTCAGGCTGCCACAAGGCTCATAAGGGTTAAAAGCTCAGTAATGTAGCTGCGTGCTCGGCCAGCACGAGCCTTAAAGGTTATTGATAAAATCCTAAAACAAAGCCAGAGAAGGGCAGCTAAAACAGGAGTAAAAAAAGAGAGAGCACATCTCTCTTTTTGTTTGGCTGCAGCAGTGGTGTGAATGGGGGGGGCGGCCCGGACAGCTCAGTCAGTGGAGTAGAGACTCTCAGTCCCACTATGTGGGTTCCATCCCCACATAGTGTCAACTATCACCCTTGTAAGTCGCTTTGGATAAAAGCGTCTGCTAAATGAGTGTAATGTAAAAATTTAGGTTAAATAATCAATATTTCTTATCTGAAATATTTCCTGCCTGAAAGGGTGCCCAAAAAGTCACATTGAGGGACATCCACCAGCATTGCAGTTCTTTATATTTTGTAAAGGCCACAGAGCTTTGTACCCTGACCAAAGACCAAGCTTGTGCCCCCTCAATCTGCTGTATGACGCACTATTAGTTCATATTTCATTATATCAGTTCTGGATAAGAACATCTACTAAATGCATAAATGTTATTTCCATGTTGATACCAGCGCTGTTGTATAGAAAAGAGCGTGGGCTGCATTTGTCCTCCCTACAGGTGCCCCTATTTGTGGCAGACCTTGCCACAGCCTCCCTCAGTCCCTTGGTAACATCCAATGGTGTCTCGTTAATCTGATTCAGACACTCCCCTCATATGATTTAGCATTTCTATTGGCTGGAAGAATGAAGATATAAAGATTTCCTTGAGACCACACCGCCCCTGAAGTTTAGTACGATTCTGCTTAAGCAAGACTGACAATTTAGAGGTATAGGCCTGTATTACAGTTCTTCAATAGTATAGGGTTTCCCCCTCTAAAAGTAGGAGGGGTTCCATTAGAGACTTGTGAGGTTAAAACACATAAAATCATAAAACCAGCAGCTAACTTTAAAACAGAAGGAGCTCTATTTTAAATGTGTGGCTCATTTAATGATGAGAAACTAACACAAAATACAGATTCACAGAGAAAAAGCACTCTGAAAAACAACCACAGAGCCACTGTCCACACCACTCAAGAATGCTAACCTGGCCTCCAGTTACCCAAAAGATAACAAATACAAATACAATTCTTTTAATTCATTACTTTAAGGCAGGGTGACCCACCCCATCTATTCAATGGTAGGGGAAACTCTGGGACACATTAACCCTTCAAATGAAGAATTAATTTACAAAGAATTATTGAACAATTGCATGAATATATATAACAGCAATGTAGCTGTGGTCAGGAAGGATTGCCATCATATTGGAATGACTGGCCAATATCGGCCCAACATATCAGCCTGATATAAACTGATATATCAGTCTAACCAACCAAAAGATTGAGCCTCAAATCGTCACAGAAAGAGCTATGAAAGACCAAATCAGCCTTGCTCTCAGTTTCACCTAAATCACATGAAGTAGGTTATTGTGGGATGGCACTGATCAGTTTTATGGCCAAAGGAAGAGTGCCGGATTGATTGTGCACAGTTACACTTCTACCCTTACAAATTGAATGGTAACAAAATTTACTAAACTAAAAATGGTCCTTTTATAGGATTGTCACCAACTTACGTCCATTGCTGAAAAAATGGCAACATTTGTAGGGGCTGAATCCACTACCTTTTAGAAACATTAAAATATGAACTTTCTTTTCTAAAATGGATGTATAACATCTTGTAATTGAACTCTGCATAAGTGTACGTGCAGCAGCAATTAGACCACTACTTCTCTCATGCAGATGGAATTTAATATCCTAAATGCTGTAATCTACTCCCACTGCCAACCTTCATGGCCACCCACAGGCACACACTGACACAAACACACAAATATAATAGTGGCCATGTAAGATATTGTGACCACTTTAGCTCTAATACAAAACCATTATGTTTATTACCATGACAAAATGCATAAGGCTCAGGTTATGCACGGATAACTCATTGCATCATGTGATGATATTGGTTTTGCTAGAGGTAATGGGTTTCAGCAGGACAGATGGCTCCTGTGCTGGTAAAATAAGCGTATCTGCATTTGCATGCCTTTCTTCTTTTTGTATACATGCATACATGCACAGAGGTTTATCACAATGTATTGTTGCAAATTAAATACTCAACATATGTATTAAAAGAAGAGATCCTACACATCTATTAAGTCTGGATTTCAATGGAGAGTTCTGGTGTCAAATGATGCTCTAAATGCTGTTTCAGGGGCTTTTCCATCCTGCCAAGAGTAAAAGTATAAAACTATCGGAGACACGCTGAACACATGGCATGCAAATGGTCAAATTTAAAGATATTGAATATCTATCGGCAACTCCAGTCTAAAAATGTTGATATTGGTATCAGCCTTCAAAAACCCATATCAGTCGAGGCCTATTTGGTTCATTACCTATAACCCTATTTGGTGCATTAATATTAGTCTGCCCACTATATATAAATGTAGTAGAAGTCAGAAGGATACACGGGAGATGCGTGGGAGTATGTATTCAGCGCGTACATATCAGACCTGGGTAAAGATGAAAACGTGCCCTGCAAATACATGATAGTTATAGTGTTAACTTGTTGTGTTGTATTAACTTACACAGTAACAGTCACACTCATACTCATACACACACCTACATGACCAGCTACACACACGCATGTGTGTACACGCACACGCACACGCGCATACACACACACACACACACACACACAAGCACACACACCCATGCACACACACACCTCCCCCACTGAGACTTGCCTTCACTGAGCTCTTCAGCTGAGCTGATTAGTGGCTTTAGGTGAGGGTGGAACAGACAGCCTAACTCTAACACACACACACACACACACACACACACACACACACACACACACACACACACACACACACACACACACACTGTCCGTCCCTTTCCCACCTCCCACTCTTCTCTCACTGGTTCCATTCATTAGATATTCTTCTATTGTTTACAGTTTGGGAAATAACCTCATCAGTCCAGCTCTTACACAGCAGTGGTGCACCATGGGAAGACCATGGGAACGAAACACAACAATAGTGGCATTGTTTCACACTTGAATGTACAACATTCAAGAACGGTAAGAGCATCATTATATCCTAAGTGTATATCCGACATCTTCTTTCATCATTCTCATATTGTTCCATTGACATACCTTTTTCTTTACTTTTAATTGTCTATAGGTGGTTGAGAAATTAGAAAGACAATGAGAAGTGACAATGTTTTCCTTCTGGTGAACGTCCAACATCTGTAGACATCACCAGCATTCAGGCATCTTTCTAACTTGCTATCAATTGATTCATCAGGAAAAAATGAGCAGCTCATGATATTCTTTGATATAGAATTACTGTAGCTTAAACACAGGCACAGATCAGACAGGGAGGTCAGAGGTCAGATGGAAAGGAGCAGAGGGCATCAGACAGGCCTGACCGATGTGTCAAGGCTGCCTCCAGGTCAATATTTAATATTTAGGTATTTACAAGGCTGTGAGTCTATGTCAGTGACTAAAAATATCAGACTGACAACTATGTCTGCACCAGCACTGTAAATAAACATCACCACATTAATCTGCAATGTTCCCACACGGGGCTGAACACACTAAGTCTAACTTCAACCTCGCTCACTGGGTCACTATGGTTACCAGAGGGGTTGCCACTACACAGACTTCATGTGGCAGACTGGAAAATGAAAAAGAGAGAGAAAGAGGAGAAAACAGATTAACTGTTTAATCTTTAGACCATCAGATCCGTGATTGATCGGGGATTACACACTGTGTCTGTATCTTTGGCCTTGTGACTTACTACGTAGGGAAACACAGCAGCAACGAGTCACACACTCAAAACATTGTCAAGCTAAAAGCTCCCCATTAACTAAGAGTAGACTGAACGTCACAAAGGTTTAAATTGTTTGTGATAATAATACTGTGGAACAACTAGTATCTACAGTATACTAGTATTAGTATTACTCGTAATAGTAGTATTCTTTGATACCAGGTTGTGATTTAACATACTGTTTTTTGCACTTAATCAACAGATGGCAGAGCGTGAGAGCAAAGATCATCTACATTATTTTTCTAAATCGATTGTAATCTTTCATTGTATTTGATGGTGGTCTGTGTGTGTGAGTGTGTGCGTGCGTGCGTGCGGTGCGTGCGTGTGTGTGTGTATGTAATCTCTGGCACTGTTGGAATGTGGAGTGTGTGTTTGGAGAGTGGTCAAGGGGAGCTCACAGGATTATGATGACTGCTGCATATGTGTTTTGGGGACAAGAGAGGAGAATAATCCCAAGAAGAAGAGATGGATATGGAGGAAGATGAACTAAGAGAGACAAAGAGAATAATAGGCCATTTCTGGAGAGGGCCGTGTTCAGTAGGAGAGACCGACAAAAAGCAAGAGGACAGAAGGGCTGTGTGTTTGTGATGCTGGATTATTTCTCTGGGGTAGCGTCTGTGTTTGGCCCAGTGTTCCAGCTGTGGGCAGTGGATTATGCTGATATTCATGGGGGATGTCTGTCTGTCTCCATCAGCCTTTTCTATGTCTGTGTTGGCAACTTTTATGTGAGGGGTTTTAAAAGGGAAAATGGATTTGTGCCTGCCTGTGCACACACACTCACATACACTCACACACACACACACGCGCGCACGCGCGCGACAGCACTCATGTCAACCTAGTGGCGACGAGATATCCCGGGATTGACAGCCTGCTGAGATGCTCAAGTTTGCACCAACCAAAGAAGGATATACTGCAGTGACAGAGAGCTGGGACTTGGCAGCAGTACCGTTGTCACTCTGCAGCTCTAATCCACGGCTCTGTACTTCAACATGACAATCCTACACACATGGCATGGCCTTACACACAGTATACGCCAACATACATACACAAACACGTATGCACACACACACACACACACACACACACACACACACACACACACACACACACACAGACGCACACAAACAAATTACTGTGCAACTGGTACTGGGGTTTATCACTGGGCGAGTGAAAAAAAGCAATCACACCAGATGTCACAGCAGCTCAACACATCCGTATGTTGCCACAATCGTTTTTGTTGTTGTGTAATATGTATACCCCCTTTATTACAAACCCATGACTCTGTATGGTTGGCCACAGCTTAGTGTGATTACACCGCTGCACCTGCTACAATCAGGCGTGGGGTTAGTCCATTCATTCAAACACACACACACACACACACACTGATGGGACTGCCATCTGTAGGCTCGGCCACATCTTAGTCTGATTACACCAGCGCACCTGCTAAAATCAGGCAAGGTTTAGTCCCCTCAATCAATGCCACACACAACTCCATAACATGGTGGGACTACAGGGCAAACATATACAGACAACAGACAGAAAAATAGAGCATGTTGTAATAGCAGCTGTCCTATAGCGTTACACACATTGGAAGGGTGTGTGGAGCCGCTGAGAAAGACTGATTTGACTTCCACTCAGATCGGGTGGGAAGTCTTCAAATCCCTTGCAAGTGAGGATGAGAGGAGGGATTTGATGCTCTCATACTGTCAGACACTGAGGCTGTATTAAGTGAAACTAGAACCAAGACTAAACCTAAACAATAAATAAACAATAAATAAAATATGGTTAATAAGTTAAGAGCGGGACTTATTTTCAGTTTTAATATTTTTAATTCATTAATTCATTAATTTTATAAGAACTTAGTCCAGATTAACTACATATTAAGGATACTGTGCCCATCCAAATGACCTTTTCCGTCCAAGACACCATAAAATAGACACAACCAGCATCTTATTCATATCATTAAAACAATAAATCTTTAATTAAAATCAGCTTGACTAATACCAAACCAAATAAAAGGTTATGATCATAACAAAAGGATAAAGGAAGGTGATGAACAGTGATAGTGATAGGTAAACCATAACCTCTAGTCTATGATCCTCCTAATGCAAACACCTCCAATTTAAAAATACCTATATTTTCTCAAAGTTAAAAGATCCCATCTTCCTATAACCCAGTTTCACAATATGATGTAGATTTATTACCCCTAAATGTATGCCACCCTAAGATTTAAAAGGTGGTTAAATTGGGTTTAGCTGAGTCTACCCTCCACTACATGATAAGGGTTATATATCGATATATAAGTGATAAAACAGCGAGTATCTTACCTTGAATAACACAAGTTGTTATCAGGAATATCGAAAATCCAGTGTTTTCCATGCCCAAATCACTGCTGCCAGCTTCCCGATATGGCTAAATTCCCAGTGTATGCCTGCCTCCCAGTCTGAACCAAGCACTGGGAGTCCTTCAGGTCAAACAGGTACGGGACTGTCTTGTGTCTGGGGGTCCCAGTCAGGTCTCCATGTGCGGATACAGACTAGATGATAAAACACCAGTGGTCAACCTGAAGGACTTCTCAAATGTATCTCAAACACCTACAGAGCATGTTCTCACTTTTTCCTCCTACTCTAATTCTGACTTCCGTCTGACTCGTTGCCGAGATGAAGTCTCTGCTCGGTTGAGGCTCGGCGGGGATAAAGCGGCTTAACGCGTGGGCAGATTATTTCCGAGAGAGCTTGCCCCCGGTGCCGACCCGACAGCTATCTGTCACCGTGGGAGCTGAGTGAACCGGCGTTTATTCTGCAGCTCGGCTTGTTTGCGGGTTTCGAAAATGGCACAGCCTATCTTAAATTGTCATAATAGACTCAATTATAGGGCATTACAGGGGCGTAGCTAGGAATTATGGGTCCCCTCCTTAACTTTCCTCTTGTCCCCACACCACCATTATTCATTATTTAATGTATGGCCAACATCTATGAATCTCAAACACTCCTCCACACATTAATTTACTGAATTAATTATCAGGCACATCCATACTTGAAATGATGGGTTTGGGGAACTACCATTATAACGCTAACTGGCTGAAAAAACATACTGCCACCAGTAGTCCCCTTTCAAAATCTGTCTAGGGATGACAGTTTTGTTTTGGTCTGCACAGGAAATGCCTGACAAAATGGTACTCCTTCTTGTTCCAGTTGCTGTATCTGCTGTATCATATCTTTGAGAACATTTTATCTGTTTGCAGTTTTGTAGATTTCAACCAAACCCTTGGCTTACACTTTATCCACATCCATTCAAATGAATTAAGATAATACAAACATATACAGACTCAGTGATATATAATTTGAAATAGATGTTTATTAATGTTTTGATGGTTTTTCCTATTTGGAATTGAATTGACAAAATGCTAAGCCACAGTGAAGTGCATGCCTCACCACCACCCTTGCAGAACCATAGGAAGCACTTACTATACTGCTGATTAATCAGAAGCCACAAACCACATCTACCTGCTGCTACAGACAGCATGTCGCAAAGGGAAATAATCAACTACAAATTCACTGCACAGAAGACAAGTGGTGCGATTTCCATGAAAATAACATTTCTCTATTAAAATTAATCCATTGCTTTAAAAGTCAAAGTCTAATTTCAAGTCACAAGTGAAATGAATCAAGCCTTATGTCATCCTATTTGTAACTTGAGCTGGGCTTAAATCCAGCTCCACATCTCTGGCCACAGGCAAAAGGGAAAGTAGAAACCTTGTGCTATTCATTCTGTAATGTGCCCCTGTCCTGCTGTCCTTTAAATAATAAAATACTTATAGCCTCATTAAAGTTTGCAATTGTATTAGTATGGTATACATTTTGTTTGCCCTGCACTATCAAGAACAATGGAATACATTGACTATGAGGCCTCTTTTTTCTTATTTTTTATTATATAAAAGCAAAAACTGTCAGTACTTGTGTAACATGATCATAACATGTAATCATTTTTAATTTTCCATAAGCATATGAACAATAAATTATTTTTATATGGTTTCTTATACAGTAACAATAAATAGTTAATTTTGTCATATGTCATATTTTTTTAAATCTTGTGCTATCTATCCAGATATAGCAGTCACAAATGAAGGAGAGGATAAACAAGGTAATGCCACTCATGGTTCATAGCCTACTACAGGCATCTTGTGCTGTAGCCCATGAATCCTCCTCTAATTTGCTTTGTGAAGTTGCAGTCGTTGCCCTTTAAGTGGCGACATTGAGTCATGCTACATAAGGCATTCAGACCGACCTGGAAATTTCTGGGGCATCACAAATCCTAGAAGGTATGCATTTACACAGTGCAGGCATGATGAAAATAAAAATGAAATCTCTCTCGTGTTATTAGTAAAAGTAGATTCAAACAAGTCACTCCTTTATAATTTACAGGAAGATATGCATTGTGATATAGATGGGGGTTGCATGCCATTCAGAACACAGTAAGTGAGTCTCTGTGGCCATGGTCATATAAAAAATAAGAACAGCAGAGAGGCTAAGGTGGAAATCACGAAGGGAGAGAATGTCTACAACATGACGAGATGTAACGAGCAGGAGAGGACAGGAGAGCAGAGGAAACAAGAGGAGAGGACGGGCGAGGACGAAGGGAGACAAGGTCATAACATGCCGCTGTTAAAAATGATGACGATGACCAAGTTTTACCTCTGCACACACAGACTGCCTGCCTGGTCTTCTCTGTCGGACACACTGCAGAGGAGAAAGACGAATCAGCACTCTCTGGTCCACCCTGGTTCCTCCCACTTTTCCCTCCATCTCCTGCTCTGCAGTGCTACACCAGAGCGCATACCACAGCAGCACTGAGACACACACTACCCGGGCTGCCACCAGCTATTAATACCCCACCCAGACAAGAGCAGGCAGACATAAGTTGCTACATCTGACGGGAGGTAAGGCTCCTCAAAGACATTAAGCAGTGCTGGGAAAAGATTTGAGACATGGAATATGCTAGAATAAACTGCTATGCACGGTATGGTGACAGGAAATGCCTACGTACAGAGATATGTTAACATTAGGCTAGCAATCAAATATGAAGGCTTATTATGTAATATTAGGCTTGAAATACTGGTAAATACACCACTGAGGCAAGGGTAATAGAACAAATAAGGCAATAGTATTGCAAACAGAGGAAATGAGGCAGAATCTGTGCCATCTTTCATTCTAAATCATGTCCAAAAATACACACACACACACACACACACACACACACACACACACACACAGAGAGAGAGAGAGAGAGAGAGAGAGAGAGAGAGAGAGAGAGAGAGAGAGAGAGATACTGTGCTCAATATGTATCTTTGCCAGTGAATAAAATATTGGTGATGTCTGAATCCATGCCACTACAGTGTACATGATGTGAAAGAATGAGTGGCAGAGTACTAAAAGTACTAAACCATTTTCTGGTCTTGCATTTAGTTGAATGCGACACACTGTGTAGGGTATGTAACTGCTTTTCTTTCCTTTGCTCTCTCCTTCTTTCTTCGCATCCACACACACACTAAAGTTGGATGCAGCCCGTCATGGCCAAACCTCTGTTTTTTTGTGGAGTTCTGGGAGGTGAGAAAAGTTTTGGAGAAATGTATTTTCTTCACTGGTACTTAGAGATCCCTATCTGTATTTTAGTTAATAACCCACAAATAGTATATAATAAAGAGTTTTAAATAAATATGTCTCTTTTAATAGCATATGCACTCACCTTGTTTGATGCTAACTATACTGTGTCTCTCTACTATCTCTCTGTGCTTTGCCCCAGTGTTGCTGGCCCCAGTAGAGTGTGATATGATATCGGTGTGTGTCGAGGATGACGAGGACCTGAGAGTAGACTGTCACATCGAGCCCAAAGCCAGCCAGATCAACAGCTTTGAGTTCTCTTGGTCCTCTGGATCCAAAGAGTCCCTCATTAACACCAACAGATCAGGCTCGGCCGCAGAGCCGCAGTTCAGAGACCGCAGCTACGTGGAGGTGCTGGAACCTCACGGCTACCGACTGACCCTCACCGGCTTCACGCACACACTGCCATACAACACCACTTTCATGTGCAAAATATCCAAGGTGGTTGCCACTATCTATGTAGAGAGAGGTAGGTGGTTTGTGTGTGTGTGTGTGTGTGTGTGTGTGTGTGTGTGTGTGGAGTGGGGGTTTGGAGATTAAGTGAATGAATGAGCATAACTGAAGTGAGTGGGAGACAAAGACCAAAGTGAGCGATCTTTGTCAGTACTTTACATCCTACGTTTGTTTTCTCTGCAGATCATCTTCTTCCATGTTCAGCTGTCAGCGTATTTCTCAAGAGCCCCTGCTCCTGGATCATTTGTGCACTTCTCTTCTTCTGTCACATACACAGCTGAGGTCTAGCCTTACACTGACGCATACAGACAGACACGCAAACATGTCTATGCCTCTTTCCACATCCACAGATATGCAACAATGTCAAATCTCATGATCAGCTTGCATCTATCTCTTTTCATGTTCTCCTTCCCTCCCTTCTGAGTGCACTGACATTTTGGTAGATTGTTTTCATGATGTTGTTGGGAGATATAGAATGAAGATGAATAGTGAAATGTATCTGCACAATTTTTTATTGTTTTGTTATAGAGCCACAAGCAGCTGTATGTGTATGAATATACTGTGTACGTTGCTATGTAAATAATATGATAGAAGTTGCAACATTTATTTAATAAAGCTACTCTCATAAAAACAACATATTGTCTTTCACTTCAAGTAAAATGTTTACAGCTGATCCTTTGATATGCATCTTTAGTCCCAGATGAATTCAAAATTCTCCATGTTGTAGGCCTGTAATGCACCTGTTACCTGACTGGAAAAGATTGAAGGCTTTGCTTGCAAAGTAATCACAATGTGAGTTATACTATTCACTGCAAAGTGAGATGTCTGTTTCACTTCATTTCAGAGTACTATATATATATATCATATATATCAGAACAAACAAAATGTATGATTAATAGGGAATACGTTGTTTGTGTTAATTGGAATCACATCACACATAGTTAGTATTGTTATTGGTATAAGAGTATCACCCCTTTCAAATTTCAGAAAGCATTTCAAAAAGTCTTCCTGTGGACCCACCACCTGCAGGAAGAAACATAGGGGTCGGGTGCAGATGAGACCGGGCGGTGGGCAAAAGCGGGGCCCTGGGCGTACGGGCCCCCGGTGCCGCCGCCTAGTTCTCGGGACGTGGAACGTCACATCGTTAGCGGGGAAAGAGCCGGAGCTGGTGCGGGAGGTGGAGCGGTACCAGCTAGATATAGTTGGTGTCACCTCCACGCACAGCGTCGGCTCTGGAACCAGGCTTCTGGAGAGGGGTTGGACTTTCTCCTTTTCCGGAGTTGCCCAGGGTGTGAGGCGCCAGGCGGGTGTGGGGATACTCACAAGTCCCCGGCTGAGCGCCGCGGTGTTGGAGTTCTCCCCGGTGAACGAGAGGGTCGCCTCCATGCGACTGCAAGTCGCTGGGGGGAAGGCTCTGACTGTGGTGTGTGCGTACGCGCCGAACCGCAGTTCAGAGTATCCGGCCTTCTTGGAGTCCTTGGGAGGTGTCCTGGAAAGGGTGCCCCCCGGGGACTCCATAGTTCTACTGGGGGACTTCAATGCCCACGTGGGCAATGACGGGGAAACCTGGAGGGGCGTGATTGGGAAGAACGGCCTGCCCGATCTGAACCCGAGTGGTGTTTTGTTATTGGACTTCTGTGCTAGCCATGGATTGTCTATAACGAACACCATGTTCGAGCATAGGGTGGCTCACCAGTGTACCTGGTACCAGAGCACCCTAGGCCAAAGGTCTATGATCGACTTTGTAGTCGTATCAGCAGACCTGCGGCCGTATGTCTTGGACACTCGGGTAAAGAGAGGAGCAGAGCTGTCAACTGATCACCACCTGGTGGTGAGTTGGATCAGGTGGCGCGGGAGGCTGCCGGACAGACCCGGCAAACCCAAACGAGTAGTGCGGGTGAACTGGGAACGTCTGGCGGAGTCCCCTGTCCGTGTGGTCTTCAACTCCCACCTCCGGAAGAATTTCTCTCGCATCCCGGGGGAGGCTGGAGACGTGGAGTCCGAGTGGACCATGTTTAAGGCCGCCATTGTGGAGGCGGCTGCGAGAAGTTGCGGCCAGAAGGCTGTCGGTGCCTGTCGAGGCGGCAACCGGAGAACCCGCTGGTGGACACCAGCGGTCAGGGAGGCCGTCAGGCTGAAGAAGGAGGCCTTTCGGGCTTGGTTGTCCGGGGGGTCTCCTGAAACAGCAGACAGGTACCGGGCAGCCAAAAGGGCTGCGGCTTCGGCGGTCGTCGAAGCAAAAAAACGGGTGTGGGAGGAGTTCGGAGAGGCCATGGAGGAAGACTTTCGGTCGGCCTCAAGGTTATTCTGGAGAACCGTCCGACGACTCAGGAAGGGGAGGCAGGGCTTGACCCAGGCTGTGCTCAGCCGAGGGGGAGACCTGCTAACACGGACTGAGGAGGTCGTTGGACGGTGGAAGGAATACTTTGAGGACCTCCTTAACCCGACCAACACGCCCTCTGATGAAGAGGCAGAGCCTGAGGCCGTGGGGGAAGCCTCGTCCATATCCTTGGCGGAGGTCACCGAGGTGGTTGAGAAGCTCTTCGGTGGCAAGGCGCCAGGTGTGGATGAGATTCGCCCTGAGATGCTGAAGGCTCTGGACACTGTTGGGCTGTCGTGGCTGACACGCCTATGCAGTGTTGCGTGGAGGACGGGGTCAGTGCCTCTGGAGTGGCAGACCGGGGTGGTGGTCCCCATTTTTAAAAAGGGGGACCGGAGGGTGTGTTCCAACTATCGGGGGATCACACTACTCAGCCTCCCCGGGAAGGTCTACTCCAGGGTGCTGGAAAGGAGGCTCCGGCCGATTGTCGAACCTCAGATACAGGAGGAGCAATGCGGCTTTCGTCCTGGCCGTGGGACGGCGGACCAGCTCTTCACCCTTGCAGGGCTACTGGAGGGGGCATGGGAGTTCGCCCAACCAGTCTACATGTGTTTTGTAGACTTGGAGAAGGCTTATGACCGTGTCCCCCGAGGTGTCTTGTGGGGGGTACTGAGGGAGTATGGGGTACCGTGGTCGCTGTTGCGGGCTATCCGGTCCCTATACAACCAAAGTGTGAGCTGTGTCCGCATTCTCGGCACAAGGTCAGACCCGTTTCCGGTGCGTGTTGGGCTACGCCAAGGCTGCCCGTTGTCACCAGTCCTGTTCGTGGTTTTCATGGACAGGATTTCAAGGCGCAGTCAAGGTGAGGAGAGTGTACGGTTTGGGGACCTCAGGGTCGCATCTCTGCTTTTTGCAGACGATGTGGTTCTGATGGCTCCGTCAGACCGAGACCTCCAGCATGTGCTGGGGCGGTTTGTGGCTGAGTGTGAAGCGGTTGGGATGAGAGTCAGCACCTCCAAGTCTGAGGCCATGGTACTCTCACGGAAAACGGTGGAGTGCTCCCTTCGGGTTGGGGAGGAAGTGCTTCCTCAAGTGAAGGAGTTCAAGTATCTCGGGGTCTTGTTCACGAGCGAGGGTAGAATGGGGCGGGAGATGGACAGACGGATAGGTGCGGCGTCTGCAGTAATGCGGACGTTGTACCGGTCCGTTGTGGTGAAGAGGGAGCTGAGCCGTAAGGCGAAGCTCTCGATTTACTGGTCCATCTACGTCCCAACCCTCACCTATGGTCACGAGCTCTGGGTAGTGACCGAAAGAACAAGATCGCGGATACAAGCGGCCGAAATGAGCTTCCTCCGTAGGGTGGCTGGCCTCACCCTTAGAGATAGGGTGAGGAGCACGGACATCCGGGAGGGGCTCGGAGTAGAGCCGCTGCTCCTTCACGTCGAAAGGAGCCAGCTGAGGTGGTTCGGACATCTGATTAGGATGTCCCCCGGGCGCCTCCCTTTGGAGGTGTTCCGGGCACGGCCAACTGGGAGGAGACCTCGGGGCAGACCTAGAGCCCGTTGGAGGGATTATATTTCCCTTCTGGCCTGGGAACGCCTCGGGATCCCCCAGGGAGAGCTGGAGGGCGTGGCCGGGGTGCAGGACGTCTGGAGATCCCTACTGAGCCTACTGCCTCCGCGACCCGGCCCCGGATAAGCGGCTTGAAAATGGATGGATGGATGGATGGATTTCAAAAAGTGATGATTGATGATTATTTCCACCAATCACAGTCTCAGTCAAAATGAGGTTCAGCTGTGTCTTCTTTGTTTTATGTTTTTATTGCTGTCACTCCTACTCCAATGATTTACTAGCAAGGCATGTTTGAAAATGCACATATTGTCTGTGAGGTCAGAGGAGCAGGGCTTTAAGGAGTTCAACCAACCAACCAACCAACCAAACCAAACCAACACTTTAGAATGTATTGTTTGTCTGTGTGAAAGGGGATGAGTGGTAAGGGATGTGTAGGGGAAAGGGAAATGGTGATAATTCTATGAAATAAGGTGTAATGAAGTGTTTTTCACCACGTGATTGACAATGTAACGTTCCTTTTCGAAGAAGTAGAAGCGGAGGTTTTTGGTCCTTACTGTCATCCGTAGTTTCCGACAACAGGTTTGATGATGGCCGCTTCCACTGGTGGTAGTAATGGAGCAGAGCTAACCAAAGCGGAGTACTTAAAACGTTATTTATCCGCTGATGAAAATGCCAAGAAGTCGAAGAGGAAGGTTAAAAACAAGCAGACTAAGGTTCATGAGAAAGGGTGAGTCGGGGGAAATATTTATGTAGGTATGTTACCAGCAATGTGCGAGCGTGTTAGCCATTTGCTGTGGTCTCCTAAGCTGTAGCCAACTAGCCAACAGCTTTACTTTCCTTTTCAACTCGTGAAAATACGCGTAACTCTTCTTTTCCTCTCTTATTATTCAAGAATTAAAATTGTGGACGATGATATAGACTGGAAACAGACGAGCACTAAAGAGGAGAAGGACATTGAAGAGGACGAAGATGAAGCTCCAGTGGTAAATTAGCTAACGTGTCCTAGTAGTTTCTAGTCAGAGTAAGTTAGAATGCATCGATTCACTTAACACGGTGTTGTTAGCCCGCTAGCAAATTCAAATATGTTTTTATATATATTTCTAATGCGACCTGGTTGATACTTTCATATATTGAGAATACATTATGCTTACCCTTTTGCTGTCTAACTCTGTAATGAATATCAAAATAAAAACCTGTTGTGGGTGATTATATCCTTGTTTAGTAGTAAAAATGTCAAAAATTTAAGGCATAGTTTAATTGATTCATTGAATGGCAGAAAAGTTATTTAAAGCTTAAAACTTGACATGCTTGTGTTTGTCTACTCAGGTTGCTGAGGTGATTGATGAACGGCCAGATGAGGTGAAACAGCTTGAAGCCTTCAGAATCAGTAACAAGTGGAGAGTGATGGGAGGTAATGAACTGATGGTTTAGAGAGGTTTGGGGGGGGGGGTGAGAATCTCTGTCTGTATAGCAAACAAATTCAAGTATTTAAGTTATGTTGTCTTCTCCCCTGGTAGCTGATGAAAATGAGGTCACGGAGGAGGGGAAAGAAAGAGTGCCTCAATTTCCAGAGTCTGCGGCATCGAGTAGGACTCGCCATGATTCGCCAGAGCCCAGATCATTCACTAGGACCAGACATGATTCACCAGAGGCCCTGTCTGTCAGACATGACTCATCACCTCCCAAGAGAGGTCGCCATGACTCACCAGACTTGTCCCCTCAGAGACGCCATTCAGGGAAACCCTGGAAGGTGCAAAGTAGGGGTGAGTGCTGAGAAGTATACTGTGAGGCTGAATGAAACAACTGTGCTTGCAGATGTGAAAATAACTTCTAGTTAAGAGTTTGATTAAGAGTTCAATGAAGTGTTTGATTAAGGTCTTCTTTTTCAGATTCATCCCCAGTCAGGAGAAAACCCAACTCATCATTCTCAAGTCAAAAACGCTCACCTGATCCTGATCATTCACCACTAGCAAAGAGGGCTCACAACAGGCATGACTCAGACTCTGACCAGTCACCTCAGAGGAGAAAGCCACTAAAGGGAGAAGCTTCAGACTCTGACCAGTCTCCACCCAGAAGAAGACCAAAGACTGGCCAGGGCTCTGACTCTGACCAGTCTCCTCCCCGGAGGCGAATACAGAGTGGAAGGGCCTCAGACGACGATCTGTCACCTCCTCGCAGACCTGGCCAATCACAGGTGAGAAAATTATGCTAATGCAGTGGGAGTTGGAAACCTCTTGAGACTCACATTTCAGTGTCTTCAGTGACAGATTGAATGGAACTGTGTTGTTTTGATTCCTTGTTTTCAGGGCCAGAGGTTGCTTTCTGGAGGTACGGCAGGTCTGGTTTCCATAGATGTTCTAAGGAAAGAGAAAGAGGAGAACCGACGCAGAGAGAAAAACAACGAGACACTAGAAGGTCAGCTCAGCATTTCTCTTTTTTTTATATATATATATATATACTTTCCTACACAGTTGACTGCAGACACAGCACACAGTTTCTATCCCGCACTGTCTATATGATGCATGCATAGTCCCAAATAGTTCTAGACTCTCTACTGAGATGATGTTTTAAAGCCATTTACCTGTTCCTACCAGACGAGTCCCGCAGTGCCCAGACTGTGTTCAGAGACAAGAGTGGTAAAAAGAGGGATTTGGATTCCGAGAGAGAAGAACAGAAGAGGAAAGCTGGAGAGAAAGCCGCAAAGGATGAGAAATATGCACAGTGGGGAAAAGGGTAAGAGTCCATAATGTTTTTACACATTGTAGAAAGCTGATAGTTTGATGATATAATGATATAAATATGTGTATGTATTTATAGTCTTGTTCAGAACCAGATGCAGCAGCAGAAAATTGTGGATGCACTGCATGAAGTCCAGAAGCCACTGGCGCGTCACTGTGATGATGAGGATCTTGACCGCATGTTGAGAGAGCAGGAAAGGGAGGGAGATCCGATGGCTGCTATGCTCAGACGCAAAAAGGACCGCAACATGAAGTTACAAGGTCTCAAAGGTATACTTCACTCACTGAGCTGACTGCAGCAAAAATGGTTGTTTACCATGAAATTCTATAGAGTTACAAGGCTGGCATCACAGGGTGCAATTCGAATGCAACTTTACTTCCATGCAAATTAAATTTGCTGGACTTCCATAATAGAATCAGCCAATGAAAATCATAACTTGGGTTTGTATCATTATTTTGAATGTTCTGGATGCGTTTGGTGACCTAGCAGTAAATTCCTTCATTTTCAATCTGCAACTAATGAAAGTTGCATTGTGTAAAGCCAGCTTAATCCTTTGGAACTTTGTGTTTTTATTGTTGTTTTTTATTTTAATTTTTTTATTGTTGTAGAGAGACCACGGTATAAAGGCCCAGCACCACCTCCAAACCGTTTCAACATTCAACCAGGCTATCGCTGGGATGGGGTTAACAGGTACAATGCGTGCATGTGTCTGCATGTGTGCATGAGAGAGAAAGAGAAAAATCGTACATACTTGAGACTTAAATATCCCCTCTATGATTTTTCATAGAGGGGATATTCAAGTCTCAAGTATGTATCTATCTATCTATCTATCTATCTATCTATCATAACATGTGTAAACATGTTTTGTGTCTTTCCCAGGTCCAATGGGTTTGAACAGAAGCGCTACACCAGGATGTCAAATAAAAAGGCAGTGCAGGAGGAAGCTTACAAATGGAGTGTGGAAGACATGTAATGGAAAGGCACTAATGGATAGAGAGGAGAGCTGAAGAGTGAGATTGCTCATCCTCATCAGAATCAGTGTGATACAAAAAACATAAATGAGACAAAGACTGTCTAAATCTTGCTTTAAGAGAAGATGCAGTTCAATACACACAATTTTGAATAGTAGTAGAGACACTGAGAAAGACTTTGTTAATCTAAGCAGTGCAGTACATGTTCCTGTACATTATATATCACATTATAACAGACTGATAACCTACCAACGTGATAACTGTACATAGTCGTGAATTGACAGCATCTTTACATTTTTGTAATTATTGATTCAATGTGAAGCCAACATAGATGTTTGTGTTTTTCACTGTTTCATTAAATAATGTTTTTGTAAAGTGCTGTGCTGTTTTATATTACTGTGCACACATCACTTGTTTGGTAATATTTACAGATTGCAATATGGATTTCTATAAATGCATTATGGAGTTGTGGAGGAGACATTGGAAAGCGAAAAGCTCAAGGCAATTTAGTTGCAGGTGTTCCTACGTCTTTCTGAAAAATTGGCACAGAAGAACATTTGTGTTTGTATGCAAACTTGAAATACATTTCCTGAACATTGTAAATTGTAACTTTCTGATCTACCTTTATACCTCAAATATGGCAAAGCAACCAGAATACATTACTAGGTTTGGGTAAATCCATTGGATTACGTACAAATGATAATTACAAATGATTAACAGCGACACCCTGAGGCCGATGGGGCTTGGCGTATCACTGATTTAATAGGAACTTTGGTTTTCAGAGGGGAAGTAGGATTCGTTTCCTGACGGAGTATTTTTATTGATGCACGCGTAGTTACGCGTTCGTTCCATTCGAGAGAAGGAAGAAACAAAACTCAAACAAAAGACTGTCTCCGGTTTGACGTCGTTAATTCGTGATTAATGTAACAATTCAGAAAGAGTGTGAAAGGAGAACTCAGTGCTTCCAATTTGGTGAAAATGAGTGATTGGAGTCCAATAGCGAAAGTATACGACCCGCTCAAAGCTGGCAGTATCGATGGCACGGACGTGGAGCCCCATGACCGGGCGGTATGGAGGGCAATGTATGCCCGCTACAAGCCAAATAAAGGTGTCGTGGGAGACCCGCTCCTCACACTGTTTGTGGCCCGCTTGAACCCCCAGACAACCGAGGATAAGCTGCACGAAGTGTTTTCGAAGTATGGCGACATCGCCCGGCTACGACTAGTAAGGGACATTGTAACTGGCTTCTCCAAAGGATATGCGTTCATTGAATACAAAGAGGAGCGATCTATTTTTCGGGCTCGCAGAGATGCCAGTAAGTTAGTGGTGGACCAACACGAACTGTTTGTGGATTTTGAACAGGAGAGGACGCTCAAAGGATGGGTCCCACGACGGCTAGGTGGCGGGCAAGGAGGGAAGAAAGAGTCCGGACAGCTGCGCTTTGGTGGGAAAGACAGACCTTTTCGCAAACCCATCAACCTCGCGGTGAACTCGCAAGAATGGGCAGTTGGCGGGAGAGAGTGGGACAGAGGGGCGCGAGACAGGGAAGACCGACACAGAGAGAGAGACAGAGCACTGTCTCCAAGACATCACGACAGAGAAACTGAGTTGGGGAGTAGAGGGAGAAGAGATGACCGTGAGAGGGAGAGAGAAAGGGATTTCTACCGAGACAAGGAGAGAGGTAGTGAAAGAGAGAGGGATGACAGAAGACACGCTGACAGGTACAGGCACAGAGACAGGAGATGAAGCCCATTTTTACAGCTTGAGATGAATAAAATAACTGATTTCACAAGGATCAAGGCAGGTCTGTGGTTGATATTTTGGTGTACAATAGTGGTCGACCTCCATGCAGACCTTTCATTGTTTTTGTTTTTTTAGGCAAGTAGGTAGTGAAAGGGACTGTGAAAAAGCAGTGTTTTTTAAAAATATTTATAAGATGTGATAAGACCTGTGCTGTGCATATGTCAACTATTTTGTGTAACACAGACAGTAGTATGTAAGGAGGCACAACAAAAGCTTTAAAAGCAGAAGCTGCAACCAAATGGGGAAAAAATGATTTAAAGCACACCACTAAGTCTAATGGATTACCTATGTCTAATCCTCCTGTCATAAAATCAGTATGTTTTCTTAGACTTCCCAGTTTTTGTTGTACAATTTGAGGAATATTACAATCGTGTAAAATTTGTGGAGCTGCATACTTTTACTAAATTTGTACAATGCTGGTGACTGAGGGGTCGCCCCATACTTGCGCCTTACATCAGGCAGAAACAGAAAGAAAATAAATCAATTCAACACAACACTGTCACTGTCATTTTTGAAAAAAATCTATTTATTTATTTTGTTCAAACTGAAGATTGACTTAAGTCGCTGTGCTCCTCAGTCCTTCCAACTCAAGCAGATGATGTTTCAGTTGTAATATCACTTCATCAAGCACTACCCAATGACTGCATGTATTGCAAAACCCTGGTCTGTGTACACATGATCTGCCCACGAGTGAAAGCTGTCATCAAACTGAGTTCCAACTAAACTAAACCTGAGAAAAGAGAACACATCAACTGTAGTCCTCTAGCTATCTGATACAAACCTCTACAACCTCACAATTCACCCTGACCCATGGAAGAGTCGCGCCTTAGCTGTTTTAGTGTAGATAAGACAATAAAATGGATGCAGACACATTAAAGAAACACTCTGGCCCGATTCACTAAAAAGACTGAGAAACACTTCATTCCAGTCCATGTGTTACTGGACATATTTCACATTATAACAGACTGAAAAAACTACCAATATGATTTATGTGCATAGCAGTAAATTGACAGCTTCCTTTATACTTGTGTAATTGGTGAAGCAATTTAGAACCAAATTAAATTGTGTTTTTGTAAATCTGTTTCCTGGATTATATGAGTATATGAAAATATCTGCTTAGTAATATTTAGAGGAGATTGCAAACTAGGGTTGACAGTGGAGCAGTACTATGCTGATAGTAAACAGGAAATGGTACTGGAAATGACGCACATTTATTTTGTTCCAGAATTCATGGAAATTTACAAGCTAGTTGATTTCTACTGCATGCCTGAGACAGCGTAGGTGTATATTATTTGTTATGGACCTTCACTCAACAGTCGTGTTTGGTTGTCTAGACCAGGTGGCTCTCAGTCTGCCAGGACGCCTGTGATTCATTACAGGCCAACCAGGGTAGGTCTCTCTCTGCACCGTCCTGAACTCTATCCTGTGAACCAGCACACACAGACACTGATGTGATATATCTCCATGTACATGAAATGAAACCATTGTAAATTGTGATATTGTCAAAAGTACTCTCACCTGAGGGAAGGGTTGATGGCAATGTTGTCTGGCTGTGGGAGGGCAGGTGTCCTCCTCCTGCAGTGGAGGGATGGAGGAGGGAAATCCTTCTGGTACTGAGACTGCATCTCCATGCTCTCTTGCTCTCCCTTTGCTTCAGTATTCAATACTTTCAGCCCTGTCTGATTTTTGTTGTCTTCTGGCTCGTCCTCTGTTTCCCTCTCTCTGTTGTTGTTCCCCCTTCCTCTTTGTCTTAAGGTCTGTGGTTGTCCTGAGGATGTGGCATGAGAGTGGGAGGACTCCTGGTGGGTGGTCTGGAGGATCTGGTCTCCTGTAGGATAATCATTACCTTGGAAGGAAAGTTGTCATGATACCTTCCTGTGGTGGCATTCAAAACTCAATCTTACTTCATTTTGTTTATTGATGGGTTGTTGGAGGTGAAATTGTTCTAAATGCAAGTTTAACCACCCTGATTATTTAACAAATTGGCACTGATTTTTTAATTTTTTTAATGTTTTTTAAGTAATAGTTCAAAACAACAATGATGCCAAATTTTAACAGTTTATTAAAAAAATAATAATAATAATAACTTTCAGTGGGACAATGAATTTGTTTTTCCGGAATGATTGTGACTTGCACACCCACACACGCATTACAGCACACCCACACACTCCTACATCCACACATCCACACAGCTTATCTAATAGCTGATGAGATGGGTTTAGGTTAGACTGACCTTTGCCTCTCTCTTGCTGTGGACCGGGCTTAGGGCAGAAAGCTTCTTGTGATGTAGTCTCCATCTTTGCAGGCGTGTCTGGGTAGAGGAGTAATCCTGGGAAAGACAGGAGACAGGGAGGGAGAGAGTGGGAAATTAAAGGAGGCAAGAAAGTGGTAAATGATTTATCTCAGAACATCCTTGGCTCCGTTTGATGTTGGGATGGAGGACCACTTACCTGCAACTGTAGGGGGTTCTCCCCTGTAGCGTCGAGTGTGCAAAAACAGTCTATGGTGGGGACGTGTGTGTAGCAGGTTGGCATTTTGGATGAACACTCTGTCCATTGGCTCTTGACTGTGCTGTTGGCTCATTAGCATCACCACCTCTGAGTCTATAGTATGTTCAACAAATGCTGTAACAACAAAGAAATCTACACATCTCTAAAGAAGACACAATCCTTGCAAGCCTTGAGAATATTATGCTGTATTTTTTTTTTTCAAACTACCACAGGTGAATAAAGCCTGCAAACAGTTCTGAGTAGAGACGTATACTGTATTTCTTACCTCGCATTTAGTAGAAGAAACAACAGAATATCCGGTACATACGGTTCTTTAGTTTTTTCCTACTGTCTACATTTCGCCATACCGTGTGTGTGTGTGTATGTGTGTATGCCAGTTTATACACAGAGCTACTTTAAGCTTGTTTACTGCAGTTGTCATGGTGTTCCATTCTTCTCCAGTGAGTGTTTAGTTGCTTACATGGACAATAAAGCAGTTGGACCACCAACAGAGAGCTGAAAAATTGCAATGGTTTGCTTGGACAGATGGGTTTAGAAGATAACTAGAAGAGAAGGATTGGTGTGGAAGGTTTTAGCTGATAATCTTGGAGTTGGATTTGGTTGAGGACAGCAGCTGCAGTGATATTATAATAGTGATATTCTGAGTAGTGTCATTTACAATCACGGTAAAATGAGAGAGAACTCATTTAGCTAAAAGAAAAATATATTAAAAGATTTTGCCTTTCTAGACCTGAAAGACAAATGCATAAATAGATCAATAAGAAATTGTTGCATTTGTAATCAGCTCTGAGCAGATCGCTTGACCATTATTGGATAAATGGTCTCCTGTAGTCTGTACTTGCACAGTAACAAGAGACTACAGCAGTTTTTGTGTCAGTAAAGTGTAGCTTAATCAACCTGCATTCAGTCGCAGACTACTTTGACTGACATCTCTGAATAAGGCTTGTTTCCAAGGTAACGTGTATATAATGCTTTGGCGCAATGATGCCAGTAAGTTATAACAAGTATGCTGATGATACAATCCATTTCACTGCAAAATCACATTCATTTCATCACTGCTTATTTGCACTTATTGACATAACCCTAACCCTAACCACCCACAAAAAAAAGAAATCACTGTGTATTCAGTTGTTGCCCGGGAGCATTTGGCCAGCATTCAATAATGCGATGTGCCCTCCCAGTGTTCACCCTTGTTCACCTGGCATAACTCCCAACTATATTTCTTCCATATTAGAGGGCCTGTTATGGCTTGTATCTTTTTGAATTTTAAACCATGTGCGTGTCATGATTGCCTTACCACATGTAATCTTAAGGTATGCAGTGGCATTCATTCTCATTTCTTTGATCCATAATAAAGAAGGTTAAAAAAAAAACTGCATAGCTAGGCAGAAGTAAAGGTAAGTAGTTCTCGTGACAGATCACCATCATAACCTAATCTGTCAGCTTTATTCTTTATTGAGATAAAATTCTTATTCACAATTTAATAATAGCAGTATTATTGATTGTTAGTTTATTCAAAGCTCTTTGTAACTTTTTGAAAAATGCGTACAATTATTATTTTTATTATTATATTATCACATTATTATTATTATTATTATTATTATTATTATTGTATATATGCAGCCAAATACAGCGCCCAGGTAGGTCACTTGGCAAACTATCCGACTGATTTCAGCACGCGCCAGCAGGAGTCTCCCGTCCCCATAGTAACCTGGCCTGTCTGAGAGCCGTATATAGACAGAGTTAGTACGTTAGTTTCTAGTGACATCGATGCTAAATCCCAAATTAAGCTGCGAGGCCTTTGCTCAGTAACCGATGGTGGCTTCCATGTCAAGAAAATCTTAAGAACGATCGCGGCGATGTTATATTTGAACATAGTAATGACCGGGATGAGGCCAGCAACGCAGTGCTAACCGTGCAACTTGGTCAAACTCTCTCTATCAGCGCCTCTTCCCCGTTCAGAGTCTGAAGTGTCCGGAAGTTCTGGGGAAAAAAAGTGAGAAGAGCATGAAAAAGTAGTTGGAAGAAAGTTCTTACCAATTTTCTCGGAACACTGAAACAAAGATTTTGCTTTTGTACCTCTTAGCGAGGGTATAGATAACACCTCTTAAAGATATAGCAGTGTTTATTATCGATGGGTCTGCCGACGTTGGAGTTTAGTGATTCTTTCCTGGACAGTCCAGAGTTTAGGGAAAGACTGCAGTGCCATGAGATAGAACTAGAGCGCACCAACAGGTTTATAAAGGACCTCATTAAGGACGGAAACATGCTCATATCTGCTCTGAGAAGTAAGTACAGTGAAATAAATGTGTCTTGGATTAAACTGTGTGTTTAAACAAACGTGTGTATTGAACCATTTGCACTTCTACCCTGATAACAGTAGGCAGTCCAAAACCACCATGCCATATTAGACAGATAGCCTAGTTAATGCCTTTATCCTACATTTGCCCTAATACATAATTTATTTCATTCTGTTTTGTTTGGATTGGGTAATGTCTCTGGTCACGTAATGGGTCATAGCCTTTGCATTTGCGTAACGTTTGCATTTACAGATTCAGTCTAATAAGTAGGTTCCAGACTAACCTTTGTCCACTAATGGTACTGGGGTCCATTAACATTCAGTTGGTAGCACCGGCAAATAACATGACCAATATTTTGGACTGAATACTGCGTCACACGTCACTTAGTGATATATTTCACCCAGCCAACAATATACTTGTGCGTTGACGATGTTCCCAGACATAATAAAAAAAAGACAGTTTTTCCCATGTAAAATGCATGAGTGCTGAATTTTAACTGCTGCATAGTTTGATGGCAGGAGCATGATGGCTCCCCCTCCTGCTATATTTGTCAAGAGTTTCATTGAGAGGGTCGCTCCCATTTGTTTGGACTTGCTCTTGCTCACCTGAGAGTTTACTTTTGAATCAAAAGTCAACATATTCATTTCCACCCCAAGGTGTTTCTGTGGTCATCATGTCGCTGGTGGTGTCTTTGATGTTAGTTGAGGGTTTTACAAGTCTTTGATGCATTGAACTTGACTACTATATCCTGGGTTGCGAGGTAAGGACTGGTTGCAGTGGAGCAGTCCATTGATGGTTTTATCATCAGTGTATGCAGTGGTGTGACTGAAGTATAGCCACTGGCGTTCAGGGTATGGGTAGTATGAGAGAGCATAGTCTTTTGTTGTTTACACATTTATGCACCTGTGTCCAATGTGAGGGAAAGCACACAATGTACATGTACCAGATTGCACACGCAGTGCCATACCCATGTTGCTCACCACATTACTAGCCCATGTTTACCACATAAGCAACCATGGGTGGGTGAATTCATCATTTTGGGGGTGTATTAAATCAATCAGGCCTACTATAACAAACCTCTGACAAAAACACAGATTGACAGGGAAAAGAGGTGTGTGATTCACATATTAGTGAATTTGAGTGGGTATTGGGTAACTATACTTATAATTGCTACTGAAGCAAAATTATTCACCATTCATTACCTCTCAAGTGGGTGGGTCACAGCACAAGCCCACCCAGACCCACCCATGCCTACACTCCTGGCTTATAGCATATAGGGGAAGGACACATAACAATGTATTCAGTCAGTCATTGCAGTAAACAAAATTGCATGAAGTATACTTGTGCTATCTGTTGACATAATGATTGATTCTGGCAATCAAATGATTTCCATAATCATAGTTAGGGCAATAATCCGATTATTGCGCATATTTACAATGACTGGATGAGATGATATCTCCCCTATTATCTCTCTCTCGCTCTCTCTTTCTCTCTCTCTCTCTCTCTCTCTCTCTCTCTCTCTCTCTCTCGCTTTCTCTCAGGTCTCTCTCTAGCTGTTCAGAGGTTCTCTCAGTCTTTACAGGAGTTCCAGTTTGAGTGTATTGGAGACGCTGAGACTGATGATGAGATCAATATAGGTGAGGTGCAAAATAACGACAAATTCCACTAGCTTTAATATCCTGGTTAATAGTCAGTTGAGCCCATATGTAAAACATGGACAGTCTTTCTTTATTGGATTGCATGCTGAAATCATGTACACAGTTATCTCTCATCTCTCTTTTGCAGCCCAATCCTTGAAGGAATTCTCTGAACTCCTGAGCACCATGGAAGAGGAGAGAAGAAGATTGGTAAGAATAAATGTGTGTGTGTGTGTGTGTGTGTGTGTGTGTGTGTGTGTGTGTGTGTGTGTGTGTGTGTGTGAGTGTGTGTGTGTGAGTGTGTGTGTGTACACTTATCATTTTGTCAAAATGTTATTTCAAAAGCTTTTTATTTTTCTGTAGAGAAGTTAAGGTTAATTTCAACCAGTCATTGTTGTTAACAGATTAGAGGGGTATCCAGTGACTTTGTATGGATGTCAAAAACGCTGTGAAACAGTCCATATCATGAAAGTAGAGTAGTAGCTAGAATCGTCTAGTCACCAGAGACTTTGCACTGTCTCTGTGCACTGTGCCTCTTCGCATACCAAACAGAAATAAAATGTGTGTGATTGTGTGTTTTGATTTTCATTGGGACTTTAAGAACCACAGATTTCCAAAGGCTCATAGAAAGAACTGACTATGAAAAGGATTCTCCTTCTTCTAGGCATCTTACCTTGAATGACAATGCTGAACCTGACTCTTTTGGACTGAATAAACCACTGAACCTGCAAAGCTCCTTCTAAAAGGAGTGATTTTAACCAAGGTCTAAGCCATTAACTTCCTTCGTCCTTTCCTCTTACGGGATTAAAACAGAACAGCAAGACTGTTGTCTACCAGGTTCATTGCACTCCTCTCTATTGCCCTTCCTCAGGATAAAGCTGGCACAGTGTGTTGACAGGATAGCACTACAAGTGAATCACCATCTTAATGCTGAAGCATGACTTGGCAGATGTCACTGTCTGGCCACCAGAGGTTCAAGTTTGAAAGGTCTTCACTCAGTGCTTCATAGCCACTTTGAGCACAATTTTCACAGGCTCTTGTCTAAATCTGGTGTTCACGCCAATCTAAATAAAAAATTCCAAGTTAAAAATGCAGGCTAACAGCAGTGTGCACTCCATGGCGATTTGGAAGTGATCTGTGATTTAGAGATCCTGACTCAACCAGAGGCCTTTGTGTAGGAGTGACTGGAGTCTGGCACAGTTTGTGTGCATGTGTGATGTATGTGCGTGTGTGTGTGTGTGTGTGTGTGTGTGTGTGTGTGTGTGTGTGTGTGTGCATGGAGTGGTTGCACAGGAAGCATGTGGAACCTATTCTGCCAATTCCCCTATGAGACTTCGAGCACAGCCTTGACTGCCTGGGAAAGTCTAGAAAAGGGGCCTGTGTGTGTTTGTCTGCTCTCTCTCTCTCTCTCTCTCTCTCTCTCTCTCTCTCTCTCTCTCTCTCTCTCTCTCTCTCTCACTCTCTCTCTCTTTCTCTCTCTCTCTCTCTCTCTCTCTCTCTCTCTCTCTCTCTCTCTCTCTCTCTCTGTGTCTCTCTGTCTCTGTGTGTGTGTTTTAATTGTATGCTTTTCCAGTTGGAGTGGCACCATTCCACTGCTGATAGGCCTAGATTTCTAATAATACCATCATTATTCAGTTATAAAGGGCATTTCCAGCAACTGGGTCACTCTGAAGCACTAGCTGTCTCAACCTAGTAGTTCAGTCAGAGTAGACTATTAAGATAAGACCATCAATGATCAATCCTCATCAAATACAAAAAAACAATGAAAGAAATACAAACAAACTAGACCTTTCTCCTGGCACTTGCATAGTACTAAAATTAAGGCAGTATAGAGGTCTAGCCAAATACTTAAATATACAAGTTTCAAATATACATACTTGCAATATCCAGTTTCAAGTCTGTAATGAAGACCAAGGCCAAATGTGAGCACTAGAGCTCTGTTAAATACCGTGAATCTTTTGTTACTCCTTGACATGACTCTCAACTTTTGTACATGCAGATAGTTGCACAAGTAATTGGACAGTTCTGAGATTTTTTGAGGTATTCTGGTGAAATTCAGTTCTGCTGAAATTCAGTTGAGCAATTTGCATGTCTTAGCAGAATCCACTTACAGTGTATTTGACTTGGAGGGTTTCTCTCTAGACACCACAGTGGCATACACAGTGAAGATAAATAAATCTAAGAATTAAGAAGTTAAATACTATATGCACTGCTATAACAAAACAAGAACTATACTGAAACTATACAGTGTACACAAGATCAGTTATACTATGCTATACTTAACTTTACTATACTGTACTATACTACACTAGAACAATTATAAGAACTGAAAAAAACTAGCAACAGATGAATATAAAAGTACTGACCAAAAAGAAGAAGTTAATGCAATGCTATTCGCTAACCCTGCCCAATGAGCACACCTAATAACTGCGATAGAAAAAACGCCATTTTGCACGTCATGTTTAAATCTTGATTTCTCTTTTTTTGTGAACCTGATGACTTGGAGGCACGAATTGCAGTAATGATGAAATTATTCAGAAACACCATCTGCATCGTCAATCAATCATGACATTGTTGGATGACAAGTAAACATGGTTAAATGGAACCATCAATTTGCTGCTATTTTGTAGTCGTATTAGAAATGGCAGTGCCTATAAGAATGCATAAACAATGACTATAAGTCAGGTTTGTTCTATGCGTAACCGTGTGATGTTGATAGATTTTGCACCTTGGACAAGTGTTGAAGCATTTTATTATGCAAATGTAGAGTAAATAAACTATATATGATATATCCATGAATTAAATGATGTTTTATTTCTGAAAACAAAGACAAACAAAGTGAGATCTCTCATCTAGTTTGCTGAAATTTGTATGTACTGTAACACTTTTATGTCCCAGTCAGAAAATCAGAATGCAGCAAAAATGCAGCATGTAAATACATCATAGTGAGATTTCAGTTGTGGGATGGACTTTGTCTTCAGGGTACTTTCTTTCAGTGTGGTATACATATTGACTTAATGTTGAGGCCCTGAGCTGTTGTACCAACCTAAAATCATTGCAATTCCACAATTGTTCCTCAGGTTATATAGCCCAGAAACTCTCGCCCCGAAGTCTCCATCGCAGCCCCCATGGAAAAGTGTGTCATGCACAACACTGACTGAGGTGTTGTCTTATTTCTGTTGTTGGTGATAGTGTTTACTGTCTTTGAGCTGACTGTTGTGGTTTCCTTCTCAGATTCAGAATGCAGATGACGTGTTGATCTCACCACTGGAGAGGTTTCGTAAGGAGCAAATTGGAGCTGTTAAGGTATAGTTGTGTTGTTAGTATCAAAGAGGTACTTGAAAAGAAAGTTGCAATATGAACAAGAAGAGATCTACAATATTATTATTATTATTATTATTATTATTATTATTATTGTTAATGTCCCAGAGCAGAACATACCATACCCTGATTAATGAATATAGAATTCACAAACCTCAATGAATACAGTTAGTAGAGCTGTCCGGCCCAGACAGCTCAGTCGGTAGAGCATGAGACTCTGTCTCAGGGTTGTGGGTTCGAGCCCCACATAGTGTTAAGTACCTTTGTAAGTTGCTTTGGATAAAAGCAACTCATGGAGAGCTATAAAACAACCAAAGGTGATATCCAAAAAACACCCTCTGCTGTGGTTTTCACCAGGCCAATATATGCATTAATTCATTAAACTCCAATTAGCAAGTTGTGTGTGTATATATATAACACAGACCTGTGTTATATATAGTCTTGTCTCTCTCACTCAGTAGTCAGAGAATCCAATTTGTTGGTCAGACACACACGATGGATCACAGTCCAGTGTCAATAAAAAGGTCATGGGAACGGACGCTCTAAGGGAGGAGAGAGAGCGAGCAAGAAATGGAGAGAGAGAGGAAGAGAGAGGGGTGGTTCAAGTCTGTGAGACCGTATAAACACAAAGTGAGTACAGTGTCTGGTTTCAGCAGCTGTCTCAATTCAGTCTCTTTTTTTCTCTCCTCTCCCTCAGACAGACAGAGAGAGAGAGAGAGAGAGAGACAGACAACAGTGTTGTGTGGTTGGCAGGGCCCGATGAACAGAAGTGGTTACAATTACAACACACTACAAATGATTGGAACACCCCCTCAGCCTGTAGAATGTAGCTGTGGTGTGTGTGAGCAACACATGCACACGCAAATGTTGTTTTCCCATAGAATTACCAGGAGTCGCTGGACATTTGGAGTTAAGAGATGCAGCTGTCATATTCACACGCTTTTCTGTGTCTTCTGACAATGTCACTTCATTTACGTTATTTTTTACTTAGCGGTCCCATTGCATTTCATCTTAGTATATTGGCCCCCATTGGCCATACACACGGGTCATGCAGGTACTTACAGGGTACAGCTACTTCACTGCAGATGCTACCAGTTTGTCTCAACACCTGTTGGCGTCATTTTTTTACTTCTGTCAAAACAAGTGGAGATAAGCCAAAATTAGCCAAATGGAGGACTTTTTTTTTTAATCAATTCCATAAGCTTGCTTTTAGTTAATGCTAATGTGCTCTTCTCATCCATTTCTTTCTCAGGAGGGAAAGAAGCAGTTTGACAAGGAGACGGAGAAGTACTACTCTGTTCTGGAGAAACACCTTAACCTGTCGTCCAAAAAGAAAGAATTACAACTACAGGAGGTAAAGTATGATTCCCAAAAACCTCTATTGCCTTTTTCAGATGAGAGAATCAGACTGAACTTGTATTCTTAACAAGATCTCAATTATTTAGTCAAATTAGTTTGACAGAATAATTATATACATCACACCAAATTGTTATTGCATGCGGTAGGCAACATGAAGTATTTGTGTTGTGGCCAGGGTCTGAAATGAAAATCCACCTAGCACCAAATGCCGGTAAAAATGGTCTTTGGCAGGTAAGGGTCAATAAGGGTCACCAACTGGTCGGTAAAATTTGAATGCCTCGGTTATATATGGTATTGTGTCTAGCAAAATGTCTCTGTATCAAGCAGGCTGCCATTGTATATGTGAGTGAGTAAGGTTTCAATTAAAATCTGTTCTAAACCTCCTTTTGTCTCTTTATTGAATGTTTCACAGGCAGATTCACAGATGAGTAAGGACAGACAGGTGTTTTACGATGCCTCACTGCAGTATGTCTTCAAGATCCAGGAAGTGCAGGAGAGAAAGAAGTTTGAATTTGTGGAGCCGGTGAGTAAGACCATTTTAAGATGCAATTTAATGCAACTATGAGAATACTCTAATTAAAACATAGGTCATGTAAATGTCTTACTCTGATAATGAGGGTTGGAGAGTTGTTTTGATAGATATTCACACTTTGGTCTCTTAATTCATGTTTATTTCTAAAGGCTGATATGTTGTATTAGCCTTTATATCTCACCCTTGTGGTGTCTCTTTGTTCTCTCACGCTTACTCTTTCCAATTCTTGCTGGGCCTTCACAGCACTGATCTCTAGCAGGAGGGATGACCTATTCACTTGCATATATCAGGCATATATCACGTAACATTATTTGTTTGGCCAATGATAAAAATGTTTAAATGATAGATATCAGCCAAGCCCGCTTCCTGTTACTGCATTGGCACTTCCTGTATGGAGATCTCTTCCGCCTGAGACTCTTTGTTGTTGAGTAAACAAGGGCATCAAACACAGCTACCAGCAAACCTAACAACAGGCAGTATTAGGGGGTTTCTGTCGTTAAACATTTATTTCTTATGTGTGATTCAGCAGATGACTAACAATTATTCTCTTGTAATCCTCTTGTCATACATCCTTCTCTAAACACCACAATCTGGCCATTTACATTGCTGCTATGGTCTTCTCTCCCCTTTTCAGTTATTAGCCTTTCTGCAGGGGTTGTTCACATTCTACCATGAGGGCTATGAGTTGGCCAGTGAGTTTGAACCCTACAAGCAGCAGCTTCAGTTCAACCTACAGAATGTAAGTGTGTAGAATGTACACAGCTCCCAGTTTCATTGGCTAGTAGTCCACTGTTTACGTCTACGTGGAATTGGACAAAATCTATAGACTATCAAACATTTCAGTTGCCTTTCTGTTTGTCTTTTATTTATATATATAATAATTAGATAAAGAGGATGAAGTATTTTTTATTTGCTATTTTCTTGTCTAAAAGATACTTGCCCACCCACTTTCCGCAACTCTTCCAATCAAAGATTTTATCACTCATACAAATATGTAGTGTCTTCCACACAGAACCAGAATAACTCCTTTGTGTGTGTGTGTGTGTGTGTGTGTGTGTGTGTGTGTGTGTGTGTGTGTGTGTGTGTGTGTGTGTGTGTGTGTGTGTGTGTGTGTGTGTGTGTGTGTGTTGTGTAGACACGTAATAACTTTGAAAGCACCCGTGCAGAGGTTGAGAGGCTGATGAAGAGGATCCGTTCTGCAGAAGCCGACATCAAAGCCCCTGGTTGCTTTACTATGGAGGGATATCTGTATATACAGGAGAAACGTAAGATACACAAAAATACACACAGTCTGTCTTTCTGTCTCTCTCTGTCTTTCTCTCTAACTGTCTCTCATTCGCCGTCAGTGGCTGTATGCGTTAATTTGGAAAACATCCTCTACGCAAGCAAAACTCATCTTCATTCATTATACACCTACACGCTTCTGCACTGTAATGTTTTGTAGGTCCACTGGGCTGTGCGTGGACCAGATACTACTGTACATATGAGAAAGGCTCTAAGATGTTCACCATGAGCAACACAGAGGCCAGACCTGCTAGCAGACAGGTGAGCTGGTACCACACATATATCTGATGATTTCCCCTTCTGTGAGGAAGGGAAAAGTTTTAAAGGAGTGAGCACCAGTGTTCATTGTCCTTTGCCAAAACCTGACCTAGTGACCTCATCCTTTTAAGACTTTTTATCTTACCTCCACACATTCTACACACGCTGAGTGCATGTTGCGACCATACCTTTGCATTAACAGAACGGCGTGGTGAACGGTGCACCTGAGATGTTTAGGCTGCGCTCATGTGTCAGGAGGAAGACGGATTCCATAGACAAACGCTTCTGCTTCGACATTGAGGTGGTGGAGAGGTGAGCGGGACGGTTATTAATGGGAGGTCGTACTGTACGTCCATAAGACATGTCTTTTGAATAGATAGACGTTGCGTTGGAATGGGCTTGGGTAAAATGATTATTTTTCTCTGCAGACATGGCGTCATCACCCTGCAGGCTCTCTCGGAGTCCAACAGGCGCTTGTGGATGGAAGCCATGGACGGGAAAGAACCTGTATGAACATATCCAACATTACACAATAAAAAATAACACACCAACATCAAGAAAACATGTAGGCTACACAGAAGAGGTGTCTAGATTGCGATTGTGATATATTCATATGATAATAACATGATAATAATAAGTGATAATGGGTTTATCACTGATGATCAAGGCTTATTGTAGCATTACGAGCAACTAGCAACTAGTAATTAGCAAGTTAGAGTAGACAACACACATCTATTTCAATCATAATTTAAATATAAAAATATGTATGAAATGTCAGACCTCTGTGTTTTTACCCTATCTTCCTTTCTTCAGATCTACACTCTGCCTTCTTTGCTCAGCAAAAAGGAGGAGAGTAAGTATCCTGATTTATTCTGTGGTTGACAGACAAACTCTTATGTCGTAAAAAATATCTCTTAATGTTGCTTACACTGTATCGGAAATGATGGTAGAAATGTGTGTGTTTGTTTTACAGCATTTCTCAATGAGGCAGGCTTTAACTTTGTTAAGAGGTGTATTGAACTGGTGGAAATGAGAGGTAATTCCTATTAAATGATAGTTAAATGATTCTGAGAAAATGCGTTTGGTCTTAGTTTTTACCTTTTACGGTGTTGACTGATCAAGTATGCTGAAATATTTGTTGCATGTAGGCATTAGCACACTGGGACTGTACAGGACTGGAGGAGTTAACTCCAAAGTGCAGCGGCTGATGACTACTGTGTTTGGTAAGGAATGCACGTCTTCCCTCAGTATGATGTTGTTTCTTGCATGGAGAAGGTTTACTCCTGCAATATTTACATGTAGGTGTAACTAAGTCATTACAGACAAGTCATTTGGTATCATTTGTATAGCGGCTACAGCGGCTCCTGACAAGCACCTGGATCCAGACACCTGGGACAACAAGACCATCACCAGTGGCCTAAAGAATTATCTCAGGTAACTGATACATACCAGCATTTTTAAATAAGACTGCTCATGAATTATGGTACAAGATGCTTACAATTTCTAATGTATGGACAGGTGTCTGGCAGAACCTCTGATGACCTACAGACTGCATAAAGATTTCATCAAGGCTGCCAGTAAGATCACTTGTTGCCTCTTTGAAATCATAAAGCTCTTTTCAACTAAAACAACCACAGATATGGTAGATGTAATACTATCAAATGTTGTAAGCTGCAGCTGTAGTATTTCAACTCTGTTTGGATTTAGTGCCTTATGCTGTATCTGTTATGGAAACAGAAGGACATCACGTCGTCCACCCATCACTGAATCATGTCCTCTCGTCTTCTCTACTCGCTCGTTTCACAGAGTCTGATGACCAGAGGTATCGCGTGAGAGCGATTCATGCTCTTGTTCACAAATTACCAGACAAAAACAGAGAAATGTTGGACCTCTTAACCAATCACCTTCTCAAGTATGTACCTGTTAACCATTACTGGGTATCTATTTACCAATCCTCAAATATGTATTTTGCACCTTTGACTTTTAGCACATTTCGTTTTCTTAAAACGTGTTTTAAAATGCATTAATGTGGTACATTTCTTCTGGATTAAATCAAATACTCTTTATCCAGGGTGTATTTTTCACTGAGATTCTCAATTTAATATGTCCAATTCCAGGGTCTCCACTCACAGTGGCCAAAACCTGATGACTGTGTCCAACCTGGGAATGATCTTCGGTCCCACGTTGATGAGGTCACAGGAAGAGACGGTGGCAGCCATGATGAACATCAAGTTCCAGAACATTGTGGTGGAGATTATCATTGAAAACCACCATAAGGTAGGCCTATGCACATCCATGCACATGTACAAACACAGATATACACACACCTTGTTGAACGTTGTCTGTGTGTGCTCCTGTCAGATCTTTGGTGAGGCCCCAGACCTCTCGGTGCCCCTACCTCAGGCCCCTTCCTCTCGATCTGCTCCTCGAAGGAACAAGGCAATCTGTCTGTCATCTGGAAAGAGGAAGCCCCGCCTCTACCCTCCCGCTCTCTGCCTGGCAGACAACGACAGTGAGTCTTATTGCAGCTTAGAGCTTATTTACGCCGTCACTCGTAAATAACAGACCTCATTACCTGAATTTGTATGACCCAGTGAAAACAACCCCCCCAAATATCTTCCCATTACAAGATAATCAGCGTCCCCCGCAGATTTTTTTCAGGTCGCAGTAAAACACACAAAAAAAACAACTCTAAATTGACGCGGCACGAGGTGTTGCATACTGGCACCGTGAACTGTCAGCAGTAACAGTACACATCTACCGTCCCACACAGTTGCTTAAAATAATACTTTTAACTGTGTCTAAGATTCAGACAAAAGTCATTTGATCAGTAGACTGCTCACATAGTGGAATGTATGGAATGTGCTCTTACATACACAGTTGACATATTCTCTCTTCTTATTCCTCCAGCCACTTTTAAGACCCAGTTTACAGCTTTTCTGAGTCCTGTGGACAAATTGATTTCACTTCACACAGTTTTTCTTTATCCTTAGAAAGCTTGTGTCTCAGTAACTATACAGTCTCTGGAGTGTGTCATTATCAAATCACATAGACTGGTGAATCTCTTTTCATTTTCATCACCCTATTGTTCTAAAGCCACATGAGTGTGTGAAAATAGTTTCCAATATTTACACCTTTGGTCTGCCAACAGTGAGGAGTGTGTAGTCTGGCGCTAATGGGGGTTTGCAAGTTAATGTTTTAGATTTCTAAACACAGGAAGTTACGCCCAAATATTTAAGAATCAGGAAAAAGGACTTTTATTTTTAAATCTCTAGAACGTTTCTGCAACATTTCCAAGGAATTGTTTTGGTTATTAATTTATTTCGCATTACTAGAAGAAATAAAACCCTCTTTAACATCTACTCACCTTCATCTCATCTCCCCTTCATGACTGAAGTGGGTTTAATACGTGAAATCAATAAGGAATCACAAAATCGCCATAACGTTTTGTAGTATACATATATGTACTACACTGTGTGGTACTGTTATTGGAGTTGATTTTTTTATTTGGGAAGTGGGAGTGTGCAGTCCCCTCACCTTGTAGGTATTTAGACAGTTGGAAAGCAGAGAGAGAGAGTCAGAAGGGGGAGACACAGGAGAGAGAGTTTAGGCAGGCATCGATCCAGATGTGGCTCCAGAGGTGGCAGACGTAACCATTCGACTATCTCTGAGCACTTGATGTGAACGTCTTTATTCAAAGTCTCCCCACTATGCAACTTTTTTCTCGCTCTGTCTCTCCTGCCAGGTGATACATTCAGTAGCAGCCCCAGCACTACTCCGATGGGCAGCCAGGAATCTCTCTCCTCCCACTCCTCTGAAAAGAACGGATTATCTACGACCTCACCCCCCCTCTCTCCTGCTTCCGTCCCCGTCTCCCCTTCCTCCACACCCCTGACATCCCTTCCCGTGGCCTCCTCTTGCTCCTCGTCCCGCCGCTCCCCAAATGGCAAAGATAAGAAGAGACAGACAGACGGCTCCGTCACCCCTCAACGTACGCCTTCCCACGCACCCATCCCAGACGCCCCAGCCCAACGCGCCTCCTCTGTCTGCTCCTCCGTCTCCTCGTTACAGTCGGCCACGGAGAGGAGTGCGCCCGTCAAAGGGAACTCGACCGCCGCCTCCTTGTCCTCCGTGAAGGAACCCGGGATGCCCTCCAGAACCTCCTCCTCCACTTCACTCCAGCACGCATCAGTGGAGCGCGCCTCCTCTCTCAGGGAGACTAGACCTGTTCACCGATCGTCCTCCACCTGCTCTCTGAAGAGCGCTCACTCGGTGGACCAGACAGCTGCATCCTGCACCTCCTCCTCCGCCACAGAGGCCAGAGCTACAGACACTACCTCACCTTCTCAGCAGCACAGGACTGCTTATAGGACTGCCTCCTCCTCCTCTTCCTCCTCCTCCTCCTTGTTTCACTACCAGCTTTCCACATCCTCCTCTCTCACCTCTCTACACATCTCAGAGGGTGCGTACACTCATTGTGTCACATATCTGTTTTTGCACCTGTTGCATTTATCCGAGATGCAAAGATGAAAAGAGATCGGTGATAAAATCACACCTCTGCTTATTTTTGGTTCCGATTCTTGCCTGTATTCTTCTCCAGATTACAAGAGCTGTCACGGTTCAGTGCAAAGTCTGATGTCGCTGGACCCCCAAGACACAACACTCAAACACAAAGCTTCACACATCCGCAGTGGCTCTGATGTGACTTTTAAACACCCTGCAGCCAAAGCCAGCAATGGCTACCAAAAGCCTGGATCGGTGTAAGTGTCTTTTTGTGTCAAGCATTCTCAGGAAATGCATTTTATGCCATGTGCCTTATGTGACTGTGTGTGTGTGTGTGTGTGTGTGTGTGTGTGTGTGTGTGTGTGTGTGTGTGTGTGTGTGTGTGTGTGTGTGTGTGTGTGTGTGTGTGTGTGTTGTCTTACAGACTGTCGTCCAGAGCACCACTGCGCGATAGTGCAGTATTCTCCTCAGCACTAGATGTATGTCCCAGTGGAAGGTACGCTTGTGTGGGAAAGATGGAAAATAACGTTCCATCATCTGGTGTACATACTGCAGATTCATTGGACATGAGTCATTTAAAATCAAAATCCACAGCAATGTGGTAAAACATACTGATGTGTGGTATCTTCTTTCACTCTCTTTCTGTCTCACTCTATATGTGTTTCACCTGCTCGATTTGTTTCTCTGCTAGGGAAGCAAAAGCCCTTTATTCTTGTGAGGCAGAGCACAGCCATGAGCTCAGTTTTCCCCAGGGGGCACTGTTCTCAAATGGTAAGTACACACACAAAACACACACACACACACACACACACACACACACACAAACCTCATTGCCTGCTGTATCTTGGTGTTCAGACTACCTTGTCTTGTTATTAGACTTGCTGAGGCAAGTTCTTTGTTTGTGTCTGCAGTGTACCCATCTGTGGAACCAGGCTGGCTTCAGGCTACATACAACGGAAAAACAGGCCTCATACCTGAGAACTATATTAGGTATATCGAATAGCCCACCCAAAGGGTCCCGTCACATCACCGAATAGCACAAAGACCTAAGTTTAATAATCTAGATTCTAAGGATCTACAGTACATAGAGTAGTATTCTGTGCTGCTGATGAAAGATGTAATATATTTATAATGAAATTGTAACTGTGATTGTTATTAATGAACATTATGTAAGTCTGACTACTATGGCTGGATAGGAATGAACAAAGACATGTATATGTACCTTAAACATGTCTGATTAACCAGCATGTAATAGACTAGATATTATGCCTAACTGCAACGTCAAAGGCTGTATCCTTGGTGCCTGATTTTCTTCCTCCATTTCAATCAGTGTTGTTTGCTGGAGCAACATTGCCCGTCCTCTTTGACATGTTTCCGGTCTTGCTATGATTTTAATACCTAACGTTAATGTCATTCCATAGAAGATGAAAGTTTATTTTCTTTGACCACAAGAATGGTATCTGCAGTGGTTTAGCTACAATAGGCTACACAGAAACGATATATTTTTTGTCAATTGTGGTAGTTTTTAATATTAGCAATGAAATTAATTTTGTATTTGTGTGCCTTAAAGATGGTGCAGTGTTTAAAACCCCTGTCTTTGGAACCACATGTATCCCTGCCATAACCTCTCTCTCTCCTGTATGTCTCTCTCAGCCTTCCTGCTGTCTAAATAGAGGAAAAATACTTCCCTTAAAAAACACTTTGTAGACTAAGTATATGTTCTACAACTGGGAGGAATGGAAATTTTCCTGCCCTCTTGCCTTTTTGGTTAGTTTTTTGGTGGGGCAGGAGTATCTTAAACTGGTAGGACTTGTTTCCAGGTGTTGCAGCACATGCTGTAAATATGAATGTGTCAACCTGTCTGGTTAAATAATGGATAAAGATTCACTTCAGACTAGGGCAAACTTTCTCACTAGAATGGACGAAATGATCCTAAAATCTTAAGGATTTCTTCAAGATTTCTCTGGACATATTCTCCTCAAAGGCTGTCCAGGTCATAATATGGGCCCTTTAAAAAGTCACACTACATAGCTAAATCATGTATTTTATAGACAGTGAATTAATGAAATTAATTAGTAATTTCTGAAGGTATCAGTTTGCATTGCATTGTTGAAAAGAAAAAAGTATGTGGGCTGCATTGATTAGTAGCATTAGCCTATGTCACCTAAGAATTACAGTTAAAACCCAGCACTGATTAGATTACATTTTCAACTGTTTCGGTTTCTAGATGCATTGATGTTGATATAAGGTATTTTGTGTTTTTTTTATTCATAAATTCACTAATTAAATAGCCTTTACTTCTAGTGTGTGTGTTTATGTATGAGAGCAAGCGAGAGTTCAGACTCTTATGTGTGCTCTAATGTCAAGCAGTTAAAAAATCAATGTGCATTATAAACATAAACATAGAAATGACACAAAATGTAATCAAGTGACCAACAAGCTGTATTTAATGTTATATTGATATAGATACATTCAGCAATTTTGTTTATCATAGTACATTTTCATCAGTATTGATTGTACATTTAGTGATTTGAGCTGTACAGTTCTGAATGAACTACATTTAAGGCACTGGAGGCACCTTGGATATTCAGCAACAGAGAACATGCTGAGATAGTTGATGTCCTTCATTTCAAAATGTGTGTGTGTGTGTGTCAAAGTGAAAGCAGAGGGGGTTCTACTATGAAGGTAAATTGATCTCCCCCAGCCTCTTTAGCAGTCCCTCCAGTGTTTCCATGTTCTGAGATTTCTCCTCCAGCAGCTCGTAACGCAGACTAGAGATGTCTTGCTTGATCTCCTTCAGCTCACCTGGAAGAGACACAAAGGCTCCTATCAGTATAAATGAAGAATTTCACTCCAAAATGTAATATTCACCATTTGGGGGGGAAAAAATGACACTACTAATGTCACAAAATGATTTCTGGCATGAAGATGCAGCATATTATTGGTTACTAGTAAGTTAAATTAAAACAAAAGTAGTTACATTTTTGAGGATGGAATAAAGAGTTTTTAAAATAGCGACTAATACATTTCAGATAATATTTTATTCTTCGAATTGGACATACTGTATAGCATTATGGAACAAAACCAAAAAAGTCATGTTGAACTCATACCTTCAGTGATCTCATCACTCTCTTTGTCTGCCTGGGCTTTGATGATGTACCGCTTTATCAGTCGCTTCATGATTTTCTGCAAAACATAATGGTTTACAGCTCAGCATTACACAGTTCTATCAATCATCTAGACAATGTATTTTGGCAAACACATACAGATATATATACCTGATAACGAGTAGGGCTTGTAGAAGCACCGTATCCTGAACTTTTGCCCTCTCCAAGCTAGAAAATAAGCTGAAGTGAACGTCATTGAACAGAATTCAGCGCCTGCATCACTATGCAGGAGCCTGTGCTGCAATGGTATAACCACTGGGAGGTGCTCAGAGTCTGAGCACAGTAGGCACAGCTCAACTAAGGAAAGCCACTTGATTGAAAGGGAAATGTGTATATCATGATGGTACAATAAATACTGTATAGTTGATAAAGAGTATATGAGATGTATATGTTATATGAGAGGTATGTGTGTCCATATTGTGTAATACCTGGTTGAGCTGTGCCCCATCTGTGCCCTCACCATGCCCTGCTACATGTTGCAGCAGCAGCGATTTGATGCCAGTGGCCAGTCCTAGCATAGCTTTCGGACTGGGAACCAGGTTAAAAGGCACAGGGAGTGTCCTGCCCTCCTCAAAGTAGGAGAACCACAGTTTGGCACGAGCAAACTTCCATTCTACATCAGCATCATCCTACCAAGAGGAGGGGAACAGGTTGGTCGTTCAAGACAGCAAAAATCTTTTATACACAATCACATATTTTTTCAGTCACACCTATGGATATACAGTGGCTATGAAAAGAATTCCCCACCTTGACATTTTGCACATTTGACTTGCAACAAAATAATTTGAAAAATCATTTAATATGCAGTGAAATCTACACAACTCTACTCTATTCTTTCAAAATGGAAAGTAAATTATAAATTATAATTAAGTATACAAGGGTTTAAAATGATTACAACAAATAAACATTTGTGTACTTACTCACCCATTTGTTCACTTGGGCTAAATCACCTCACATACGTTATTCATACTTAAACTACAGGCTATACTTATTATATGAGTATTTTGCACAAATTGTTCTTCTTCTTGTGCATTGTATGAGCTAAAAAACCCTCCCACTGATATGTATAAAGGGAGCCTGATATTAGATGATATACCGGAACAACAATTTAAACAATTATTATTATTCATAATCCCTAACTACAACTGTTTTTGCTCCTGTGGCAAATTAACTGAACTCAAAAAGAAGGGAATATATTTTAAACCGAAGCTTTCTCCTATTTGAAATTCATACCTTCACATATTCATAGAATTTCCTTCTCACTTTGGTGAAACAGGATATTTTAGGTAGATTTCAGACCAGCATCATTCCACCAAAAATAATTACTAAAAGTAAAAGGGGCGAATACTTTTTATAGCCACTGTCCAGCATATTTGTGAACTTGGGTGTCTAAAGTGTGAGTGACGAACCTCAATCTCCTGGAAGGAACTGTTAATCATGGCAATGAGCATGTTGAGTAGCACTATCACCATGGTAACATTGTAAACCCCATAGAGCACGTAACCAATGTTCTCGATGAATTTGTGTCCATTGTTGATCACAACAGACCTGACCTCTGATAGACCAAATATAGCCCAAAACAACGTCTTGAAGCTCTCCTCCAGACTAGGGACGGCAGAAGCATGGGGAAGAAAATGTTGGCAGTATTAGGGAAAAGGAAGGAAGGGAGACAAGAGAGAAAGTTATTTTCAATCTCAAATGGACAATTAATCAGGTTAGAGAGGTTAGAGATGTGAACCTGCTTGAGAAAAGCAACACCACAAATAGATTTATATGCTTACAGATAATTCTTGTACTCAATACATGATTATGTTTAACAGCAAGTAAGTGTGAAAGAAAGTGTTATATGTTGGGTGCCAAGGAGTGGAATCTAACCATAGTGACTAGGTCCAAGTTAGGGCCATGCTATGCTGTTACAAATCTCTATTTCTCTTTATTGTTTCTTTACTGTGCAATCTGAAAAACGAATAAAATACTAAGAGTGAAATGTGTGCTTGGAACCGTGCTTGTGCATGTCTTACGTAGTGAAAGCATCATTCTGTTTGGCTCCTAGGTAGTAGGAGTACAGGTTGAACATGCCGATCATGAATGCCAGAAAGACCAAGATGAAGATGACCATAAACTTGAAGATGTCTTTGACCGTCCTCCCCAAAGAGATCTGCAGTGGACCGAAGCTCTCGTTGGCTGGGAGGATGTAAGCAATCCGAGAGAAACTCAGCACCACTGCAACCGCATACAGGCCCTCAGAAACCAGCTGGGGGTCCGACGGCAACCAGTGGATACGTGCTGCGAAAATGAGAGTGTGAATAAATAAACCAGTGTGTTGAGAGTGTGTGTAAACATTCCCATGTAATGTTGACGTGACTTGATGTTGCATATACCCAATATAACTAAAGCATATTATTATGTTTGTAGTTGCAGGCTGAAGAAAAGTTCTGATTCTAGGTGCAAGCAGTTCCTAAAGAATACAGTACATGGATCAAGCTTGTGTATCAACCCCTGATTGCACATATTATATATATATTTAGACCAAGACTATTGATGTTTGGCAGCCTTCAACACACCTGCCGAAGACCAACGTCATATAACTGGCAAGATGCTCCTCATCTCAACTATCACTGGTAGAACGCCTCTATAGCCAATGGTGGTACTCTATATGTATACTAGGATAAAAAAGGCATGGCACTCTGGCAATATCCAAAAAGAGACCTTCATCAGACCTGATGGTAAGAGAGTGCAGTTTCTAGATCTGATGAAGGTCGTCTAGACCAAAACATGATGTGTTTAACTAATAAATAAAGAGCTATTTTTGGATACTGAGAGTGTCACACCTTTCTATCCTAGTATGCATTTTTACATTTAAGGTAGCGCCTCTTTTCCTGTTGCTGGAGCAAGGGATCTCCTTTCCACTGGTACTGTATATGTATTCATAAGTGTCCATAGATTGTACAACCTTGTGTTATGGGAATTGTTTATACAGTCAGTGGACTGAGACGTTCAGAATGTCGGTCTGTTCGTCTGTGTGCGCGTCTGTGTTTGTGTCTGTCTGCCTGTGCATGTGTGTGTGTGTGCATGCTTACCCAATGTAAAGTAGTGTATCTCAGGCGGCAGGGTAACATTAATCAGGGTTGTGTAGTGTGCGTGTACATATGCCTGGGCTAAGTCAGCATGTTTTAAGGCAGAGAAGCGGCAAGTGAAGGCGGCCAGGAAGATCGCCAGCATGCCGAAGTCCAGGAAGTTCCACGGTTCTAGCAGGTACTCTCCTGGTCCTTGACTCCAGATCTCCTTCACCTCAGCCCAGATCATTCCTACAGAAGCAAAACAAATGCACAATATACAGGAAAATACTAAATACTAAAGATAAAATAGGATAAGATGAAATTTTAATGATCCCTGTGGAGAAATCGGGTTATTGCAGCAGCAAAGGAAAGGATAAACGTAAGAGTACGATAAGCTGAACAAATGCAACATATTGAAGATAAAGATACAGCATCTCCATCATACTAACACAGACCTCCCGCTGTGCTGACTATGGGTACGTTTTTTCTTAACAAAAGGAAACTGCTTTTAACCAAAGGAAACAGAAAGAACATTTCCCTCATCATAAACATCACACCTATGACCCAGGATATGATGAGGATCTCCATCCATGTGAAGGGTGTTGTGGTCATACGGAAGAGCAGCAGTGGGTCAGGCTCCGGGCCTGTGTGCTGATGGTGGGTCATGTTGGGCAACAAAGTGGTGCCTGCGAAACGGTCAGCAGCATTTAGGACAAGTAGGCACAGGAATATGGTGAAGGAGGAGGCATGGGCCACAAACTTCATGAAGGGGCTTCGCATCACTTTCCCCACCTGAGAGAGAGAAAGGGAAAGAGAGAAACCAGCAAACAGCCAGTGAAACCTGGAATTATTATTATTATTATTATTATTATTATTATTATTATTATTATTATTAGTTGTACTAGTGGTTAGTAGGAGGAGGAGATAAAGCACATGATAAGGAGATGCCTGTGTGTCATTAAATGGCTAATCCACACATTTGTAGTTCAATACTTACAACTCCACCTGAAGTTTAGCAATTAGGGACTTAGGTGAGATATAGATTGTAAGGGTATCTTCATCTGCAACATGTTGTATTTGATATTTGATCTCCAAAATTGGTACATACTCTGCTGCAAGGGGTTATCCAGTAAGCCAGAGCCAGTCCAGGCAGTCCTACAGCCACGCCCAACACCACCAGTAGTTTGACAGCAGTAGTCTGTTGTCTCAGGCCAGGCAGACTTTCATACCAGATACTCAATAACTGCTGCTGGCAGTTAGGATGGGCCACAAACTGGCGGATCAAAAGGGAGGATGGGGGTTGGTAAGGGTGGTGGAAGGAAGAGAGGAGGAGAGAAACAGACAAGGATTTTCAGGCAAGAATGTTTATTGCTTTAGTGTGGTGTGACCATCAGCCCAAACTCAAGCCCAAACTCTTATTTGATCATTTCTTTGCAAGAGGAATGGGCCAAGGAAGAAGCAAGGGGAAGGAGCCACATGATGCATAGTAGTCTATGAAATAATAATTGCAGGAAATAGGTGAAAATGGAAACTTGGGCTTGAAGGTTTGGCGCACCCTAAAACTCTTGAAATATAAAAGCCCGTCTAGTTTTCAAAGTACATCCTTTCTTTACTGTCGCATACTGACCTTCTTGAGTTCATATTTGATGGCTAATTTGAGACGTGTGAGTGAGGGGCGACCTTGTGGAACATAGCTGTCTTCACAGTCAGTTTCTCCACTCAGAATAGCCTCCACCTCCTCTGTGCTGCGACACAGATCCAGCAAGCCCACCACATAGTCCTTACACTGGCTCGACAGGCGACAGTAGTCATTCTATAAGCGGCAAAGGGGGAAAATGCTCATCGATGAAGACGTTTCCAGGTTGGAGCATCAGCAGATATATCAGTGCAGCATGTTTAAAAATGCTAAACGTGGCAAGTCAGTTTGCAGATATTCTATTTATCTTCCACAGTTACAATTACAGACGCCTGCTGGCATTGTATTCAAGAACATGGTATATTGTCCTCTATAAAGATGTATACTGTTACATCATTTTCAACCACAGTAGTAATCATTCTGTCATATGAGTGTCAAACCAACAATGCCAATAATGGCTGCAGAATCAAGGCCGCCGTCCGTTTCTGCTTCCTCTGCTCCTGGGTCATAAAACGTTACTATGTTTAGTGCCAGCTATTACTGGCATCTGGGCAGCGCTGACAAGTATACTTTTTGTATACTTAAGCATTTATTGTTTTGCAGAGCACATGTACACTAGTACTGCATATTTGCACAATGATTACAGATACTGATACTGAGCATGCACGGCTGACGATCTAGCAGGACTTTTGTTTGCATGATTGCTATTTGTGTCCTAGTGTTTCTAGTGTTAATGATTCAAATTCCTGTGTGTGTGTGTGTGTGTGTGTGTGTGTGTGTGTGTGTGTGTGTGTGTGTGTGTGTGTGTGTGTGTGTGTGCAGTATTCGCATGTGAGTGTGTTTGCTATTGTCTTGTAAGATCTTTAAAGGAATCTGTACCTTAAACTCTTTCTCGATGTTGGCCAGCACAGCCAGTTCATTGCTGAGCTCCAGGGCTGCCAGCACCGGGTCCTCATTGGACAGGGAGAGGTAGGCAGGACTGGCGAGGCCTCTGTATGCATTGATCCTTGATCGGGAGTGGCTGAAGGAGTCAAACTGCTGCTGGTAGTTACAGGAGTCACAACCGCAGAAGTAGTCATGGGGAGGATCGATGCGAGCCCCTTTACCCAGTAGAATGTGCACTATCTCGTATTCCTGGCAGTGGGCTGCAAGGATCACCGGGGTCACATCGTGGGAGAACCTATGGGAAATAAACAGACAAATACAGAGCATAATCACAAAAAAAAAACAATGTTCAGGGTTTAGAATGCATTAATCACAGAAAACAGCTAAATCCTGGAGGGACTGGTAAGCAGTAGCTACAACTATCCACAGCACAACTTGTCGGAGATCATGAAACACAGCAGCCCAGGGTCTATTCCAGCAGCTTTAAACTCTCTTACCGTGTCCCGTCCTCGTCATATGCATAGAAGTCATCCAACATGTCTGCTTGGGCAGGGCTTGCTGTCAGACGACGGGCATCTCTAAATGATGGGTGACCCAGAAGGGCCTCTGTGATACGAACATACCCTTTACCTACAACATCCGCACAAACGCAAAGCAAAGCCATTAGTGAGGTTTGGCGCCTGATCGCGTTGGCAGCCTGACTGAGGACTACTTCTTAAAGGGGCATTTCACTCCCATTTTACCTCAATGCTATTTTGAACTTAACTTTGGGGTATTTGAATCCTCCTATGAACATTTCTCTACGGTCATTAATTCATTATTTATTTTTCTGTAATTCTTTGTTTTGTTTTGAATTCCACCAAACCCTACTTGCTCAAGCTACATCTTCGCAATAATATTGCTAATATTGCCTTGCTTCTTTTTAATCTACATTATTTTATTGAGCATTAATAAACAGAACGGTTCAGCAACATCACTAACCCTAATCCTGGACAAATTTCACACTCAAAAACTCGTAACATACTGAACAAACTCAACAATAAACTCATATCAAACTCATAACAATGACGTCGGAATGTTGACATTTTTAAGAGGCTTCTTGGTGACATAACATGGCCATAAGAGAGGTCCTCAGCCCTCGGGTTTTGACCGGGAACAGATCATTTTCCCACTTATTAATCTGATTGATTTTGTGTTTAGATAATGTCAGCTTGCTAATCACAATATCAGGTCAACTAACAACCACTGTCTTGTTGTAAACACATCTGATTTGCACACAGGCTAACATATCTAGTTCAAGCTAGCTTTACTGACTAGTAGTCGCATTTTAACAGTAACATCAGTTGCTTTGCTAAATTAGCCTGCTGGCTAGTTAGCTAGCTAACAAGGCCACATGCCAGCTGTGTGTTCAGGTTAACTGAGCTGACTCTTCTCAAGCTACAATTCAGTTTTGAAGTAGAGGCAGTTCACGGTGTCACAGTAACCTAAATTTGGAAATAAATCTACCTTATCAGACCATTCACTTTTACTTATAAAGTTACTGAATGGATCTACACCCACACCACAACAGTCTTCTTCAGATCGCTCTTTTTCTAGGCTGCTTGTTATATATTTGGCCATTATTTACACACAGCCAGTTCTCCAATAGACCTCCATGATGGAGCCAGCTGTGGCTGCTAGGAGATTTGTGACACAATTGCAAAGCCTCTATGTATGAGATCTACTCTTGGCCCTTTGGCACACACACACACAGACACACACGCGCACACACACACATCTTACTGATGGCTAATAGGAGGGCGTCACCCACTCTTGCCAACTCCGCCCTCCCCAGCAACAACTCTGTCACCTCCAGATGCTCATTGGCTACGGCCAACTGCAAAGCATTCTGGCCCATGTAGTCCACAGCATTGACGTTCAAATTGGCCATATGCAGCAGCATGCGCCGCACCTCTGGAATGTTGCCATATTCAGCTGCTTCCAGGAAGCGTTGTTCAGCCTCTGACAGGCTGGTTGATGGAGCAGAGAACATATAGGCAGGGCCGCGCAGAGCCTGGCGTCGCTTAACAGCAGTGATGCGTGCCATGAGTTGTCTCTCGGAGCTAGTGTGGCTATCAGAAAGAGAAGTAACATAAACATATAGTACCTAATATATAGTATATATAGTAGAACATAAGTATATACACCATACACTGATACACACAAATATAAAGTCATCTGAAACTCGCAAAATTAATTTGTGTTCAGCTCCATCTCTTCATCTCTTCAATCTCTATATAATAACTGTTGTTTTTGTATTGATTAAAGATGCTACTTATAGGATTTTTGTGATTATTATTTAGCTTGAAATTAGTTGTGATGGTATAATTTAATGCAAGGAAAAACCATGACTTCCAGAAAAGCAGTCCCACTGATCTGCTGCTTTAATTTAGTCCAGTTTGGAAAGGTTGATGATTGAAAGCAACTCACAGAGGTTATAGAATATAGCAGCAAATAATTTGACAACAATAAATAGAAAATCGTACACAGGGTACCGTTGCATTCAATCTCCAAACAATATGTATTGATCAAATTCAAACATGGAGTCTTTTGTTTTCCAACAAAAAATTATGTTTGGTTGGATTTTTCGAAAAAGCAATGGAGAAAAACTACATGACTAACTCTTTGTAATTTTTGCAATCATGATGATATTATCTGTGATGAAATAAATAATTGTTAAATGGGCCTAAAAAATGGTGAGAACTATAAACATGCTGTTAGTTACATTGTAACAGATTTTGAAATGGTGCATTGTCTTTTGCCCATCATCTTTATAAGAAAAACCTAAAAACATTTCTTGAATCTTCATTTTATTTTCCACAAATGATGAAATGCAACATGGAATGTCACTATCATGCCCTATTGGCACTGTGATTTTATTCTCTGATTTTCTGTGATTTTATTGTATTTTATTTTTATGTTCTTTTTAAATCTCTCATGTAAAGCACTTTGAATTGCCTCCCTGTATGAAAGGTGCTATACAAATAAACTTGATTGATTGATTAATATCATAACACATTTTGATTGTGTAATTGTAAAAACCAATTTAAACGTGTAGATCACAAACTTCACAAGGTGCACAACAGATTCAATATATTTTGTCTTTATTATTAACTAAATGAAAAATTAGCATGCTGTGTCAAAATAAACACAATAAAAATACAAACTGTTATTCCTAGTTAGCCAATAATTTCAATACATTTGGAACAGTGTCATGGTAGTGACAAGGAGGAGATTAAGGAGATTAATTTTTTGCTTAAAATACACCTGACCAGTACATGGACACCTGACTGAATAGTGGATATGAACTATAACTTACCCAAGGCAATGTCCAGGGCAACAATTTTCCTCTCCAAAATCATCATACATCAGTAGGTTATCACGGCTCTTGACCCTGCGGTGGTTGGCGTAACCTGTGGGTAGGCCATTATTATGCGCTGCTGTCTGTCTATGGTTCATCCTGTAAGTGGTCAACAGAGGTTTTGCTGCTGGCTGCACATGCACAACTCAAACGTGCAAGTGTCTGGGGCCTCTCTCTCTCTCTCTCTCTCTCTCTCTCTCTCTCTCTCTCTCTCTCTCTCTCTCTCTCTCGCTCTCTGTATCTCTCTCTCTTTGAGAAAGAATGTGGCCTTCAGGGTCCCACTATACTTTTATTTACATGACTCATGTTCTTTACAGATCTGCAGGACAGCTTAATGTTGTGAGGGAAACCAACCCAGCAGCAAATCAAGGATTAGTGGAGATATATGGGCTTTCTCTTTTTCTGAGTTGCTTCAAGGGATTCTAGAAACTCACTAGGTCTCTTGCTCTGTAATTATTGGTTAAGGAAAGACTATTTGCTAACGAAAGCAGAATATTCTCCAAGTATAAGCTTACATGCTTTGTCAACAGTTTTGATACTTGGGCCATAAAATTCTGTTTTAAATTTAACTGCAGTATTTGTGGTGTGTGTGTGTGTGTGTGTGTGTGTGTGTGTGTGTGTGTGTGTGTGTGTGGGTGCGCGTACATGTGTGCATAAGTGACCTGGCTGATGAACAGCAGATGAGATTCCTCAGGGTTTAAATTCCCAGTAGATTTTGCTTCCTGTGTGCTCCCCCTTCACTCTACTGATCCCTATCCAGTGTGGGAAAACTACTCCCCACCCTAGACACTCTCTCTCTCTCTCTCTCTCTCTCACACACACACACACACACACACACACACACACATACACACACACACACACACACACACACACACACACACACACACACACATCACATACTCAATAATAGTGGATTTTTTCCCCCAGAATAGTACAGTTTATGCATCTCTGTGTGTACAATTGTACAAGTGTAGTTCTCTTGTATTCACACATGAACAACACACACACACACACACACACACACACACACACACACACACACACACACACACACACACACACACACACACACACACACAAACATACACTATTTTTAGTCATTTTTTCTGGGGGGCTGTGCTTGTTTGGTGTCATTTCTTTAATTGATTTTAATTGATTTTAATTTAAGTTTTAATTGATTTGTTACCTTTCTTCAATTCACCACAGCTTTGTCTATTCTCTGTAAAGTTTCACACAAAGCAAATTGCAACCACATACACATGTGAACATGTAAAATCAGATAAACTGAACTAAAGTATTTGATATATGATTGTAGCAGTGGAAATTGCCTTTTAAGGACCAGATTGCTGAAGATTGGCCACTTTGGACGCTTCATGGTGTAACAACTTCATGTTTTATGGGGGGGGGGGGGGGGCGGGGTCTGTCTGACGAGATCACCAACGTGAGCTTTTGTTAAGTCTCCTCCTCAGAACAGAACAGACCAAACTTCTAAATATAAACACTGTCATCCCAAACATACACAGTCTCAAGGGGGGGGGGGGGGGGGGGGCGCTGACTCGACATGCACCTGGATGGAGCTTGTGTGTGTGTGTGTGTGTCATTGAGTAACATGAGCACAGCATCATTCATTAACATTGACATGTACACACAACAGAGACCACCCAAAGAGTCAGAGCTCCCAGAGTATCAGCACCAGAATCAGCAGTACTGAAACAATCTCACCACCCTGACAGTGAGACACACACACACACACACACACAAACACACACGCGTGGGACACGTCATGCTTCTTGTTTTAAAAGGAGCTTCCGGGTCATGACCCCACGCCTGGAACATGTGGGGCGACACTCAGAGATGCTCAGAGATCACAAAGTCTGTTTTATACTTTTTTGAAACAGTGTGATGATGAGGCAACAGAGATCATACTTAGATGCTCTCACACACATCATAGGCAGAGAAACTCAGTTTACCACCTATTTATTTGCAGAATAGTACCCACCTTTTAAACTGGCATAAATCTTGATGTATGTGTGATGTAATCATGTAAATTCATAATATACATCATAGTCAGTGGTATGAAACTGATGGAAGTTATATGAAGAAAGAGTGATTATTGTTGTTTTTTTTAAAAGCATAAATCAATTATTCTATGAAAATATGATTAATCTTTGGTGGTTGTTTGCCTCATGATGATCATTGATTGGAGGTCATAAGTTACCCAGCTTTTTCTTTACCACTACATCACTATAATATGACATTCAAACATGCCGCACACACACACACACACACACACACACACACACACACACACACACACACACACACACACACACACACACACACACACACACACACACACACACACTTCTCTATGTCTGCTTGTAACTATGATAGTGCTGAGAGATACACAGCACCATCTACTGGATTGGGTTGGTAGTGGTGGCAGGGTGAGAGCATTTCCACTTCAGTTAGATGTTCTGCTGGCACTGACATAGTATTAAACACTCAATACAGACCGACAAGAATTACACATTTTGAGATGCGTTCGAAAGTTGTTGCTATTCTGAACTGACCTATATGATGTGCATACCAAGAATCCGGGGTGTGTTTACACTTGAATGAGGGTTTATTGATTGTCTTTGCATGTTTGTGCAACACCCTCGCCCACCCTCACGTCAGGTTGATCACTCCCCGGCTTATGTCCATGAAGTATGTATAGTTTTACACATTATTCCTCTTGATGGCCCTTCCCACAATCTCTGTGGTGGTTTTGATGGCGATGCTCTTGTGCATGCAAATCTTTTGCATCCTACTTCGATGGGCGTACATGCTATGTCATGTCATGTCATGCTGTGCTCGTCCATAAAATCTTCAAACATGGCCCTGTTTCTATTGGCCTCTTCCATCTTGTGGAAGAATTCATGTATCATGTGTTGATTTTTGTATCCTTAGTGTAGCTTTTAGGTGTAACATGATTGAGGTGTGCATGTGTGCAAGTGTCTAGAAGTTCATACATGACACGATGCACTGACTAAGTGCATTTGTGATTCAAAACTATTAGAATAACCTTGTAGATGTGTAGAAGCTACCCCCCTTGTTTTTCTTAGCTTTATAATCTCTGTTCAGAGGTCTCTCTGGCAGAGATCTGAATACCATACCTTGTGTGTACATCTCTCCTGAATTCAGTATTTTGTGTTAATAAATATACTCAAGTAATTCATGACTCAAAGACTTTTTGTCAATATCTGAAGTTATTCGACACATCTGATCCAGTCAGCTCAAGCCTGTCTAGCCACCTGTCTTCATATTTCTGACAGCACAGTATCTCACCAAAGCATGATGACTGCAATTGTTTCTGGGAATTCAAGCTGCTTCCCTAGGTCTTTCACCAGCTGCTACTCTTGTACTGCTCCTAGGAGCCCAGATAAACCTTTCAGCTGGGACTGGGACTTCACCCACTTTGATAAAAGCAATGGCCTGCCTTGCTGGACAGAGGGCCTTGCCTTGGGCGAGGCCTCTGCAGATAACGTTCGCTACAGCCTCCAGCACCTGGTCGTGGTGCCAACAATAGCATCCCCCACCCAGGGTTTTTCGACAACAGCTGAGGCACAGACAGCGTGATGGTGCCCCAGCCTCGTCCCAGCGGCAGAGACTGGATGGGCTGGCAAGCAAATTATAGATTGACTAAATCATGAGCTTGGTACGTTGAGGCTTGGTCTGCCAGAGCTCGGGCTGAGAGATCTTACAGTCGCGGACTTTTTAACATTTGGGTACATCCATCCACACATGTTTGACATGTAGAATTGCAAATGTAAACAGTAAACCTTGTAATGTAAATCTGTTAAATGTATGTTTAGCTGTCACATACTGTCCATATATTAAATACTCAGATAATGTTGTGTGCTATGGCACATATGTGGATTGGGACTTCAAGAAAAGGTTTCAATGGCACCCTAAAAGTATGTTTAGAAGATAAAAATGATCAAAAAGAGAAAGAAACAAATGTCAGTCCTGTTTTATTAGAGCTTTTGGCTCTACATATGATGCAATGCAACGTATACAATACTGACTTTATCCTCCATCTCTCCTCTTCCTCCACCTTCTTTCTCTCTATTAATTATTGGTGGTAATTCTCCTGATCTTCATTGTGACAGATTTGATGCTGTGAGGGACTCCATTCTGTGTCCAGGTGTCCCAGAGGAGGTGAGTATTCTGCCCTTGGTTCTGCTCCGGGTCTTGTGGAGACCCGTTGAGGTTTGCCAAGCCACACTGATTGAACCACCATCCTGTTTGGTTGTGTTGAGTGCTGCAGCTCTCCACTGTGTGGTTGTTGATGGAGCAGAATGGATTGCAGCCGTCGTTGTCCACGTCTGACGCGCTGAATGGAGCCGTGTCCTGGTTCTGCTCCTGGTCATAGCCACGGAAGGCATCGCCTGCACAGAAACACACACAGAAAAGAACGCGTACACGTGCATACATATTAAATACTTGCATTGTGTGTATCTGCTGATTTTGATACAATGTATGAGTCTTAATCAAATCAAATCAAATCAAATCACATGTATTTGCCCTTAATCACCGTTACAGTCTCTAAGGGCTTCACAGTGCCCAACATGTGAAAATAATAAATGATTAGTAATGTGTATTTATACCTGCACTTCCTGCATATCTGCCCAGTTGTATACTGTAGAACTGTGTTTCATTGCCAAGGCGGAAATCATCATATGAAGCATAAGAGGTGATGTCATCATGGGAGACCAGAGCAACGTGAAGCTGGAACCGAGTCTCTTTCTGGTTTAGTATGTGGAACACCTTTCTTAGACCCAACCAGTGTTCTCCTGTACACACACACACACACACACACACATAAATAAATACATTGCCAATGAAGAAGGCCATGCCATAAGCACGTCACATCATCTCCAACACCTTTAGAGTTTGCTCAAAGCCAGGTACTTTCACTGTACAACCTGGAAGGTGTCCAAAGCCATCGACGTAGTTTGCCCAGGGCCGCTTGAAGTCAGTTAACCCATCTGTCCTCCTCTGCATCACTGTCCATCCACCTCCCATGTAGTCCATCTCACAGAATACCTGCAGAATAACTTGTGTTATGTGAGGGTGATTGGTGAGGGTGAGTGACTGGCTGAGTGATTGAGTGAATCGTGTATGTTTACCTCAAAGGAGGAGTCGGTATTCTCCGGGTGGACAATGTAAATACCACTGGGGATCTTGGGGACCACCGAGACAAGATTGTCCTTGATGTCACTGCAGTCTCGCCCTAATCGAAGCATGCACATTCTCTTCTGTGATTATGAACAAAATATAACATGCTCTAGAGCAAAGTTGTTCAATAGCCGTGACTGATGACCGACATGAGCATGCAAGTCACTTAAAAGGGAATAACTCTGCATCATTTCAGCATTTAATCAGTTATCTCAATGCCCAAGGACAGTTGGTTCTTTAATAATAAACATCTCTCTTTATATGTTGTGTCACATTGCGTGTGTGCATCCGTGCAGGGAGTTACCATGGGATTGCACAGGTTTGATGGAGTACATCTCAGTGTTGCTTCTCTGGACCTCTGAGCTGAGGGTCTGCACCTTGGTCATCAGCTCTGTGACCTGAAAATGTGAAAGCGCCGTACGTTCAGCCAGCCAATCGGACGCTTACAAATTCCACCACTTTAGACCACTTTACCTGACTGCTAAGGAAGTCCAGGGCTCTCTGCTGCTCCTCCATCACATCTCTGATCAGCTTTCGGGTGCTCCGCCCATATGTCACCAGAGACTGTTGTAGATGGCCTGCACACGCACACATAAACACACACACAGGCTTTCTTTTTAGACAGCAGATGAGGAGGATGAAGGTGATGGTAACACGAGGGAAGTGAAAGAACATTTACCACAAAGTGAATGTTTCTCATCTCGTAGCAGTTTGGCAGTGATATCACATGGGATGGAACACACCTCCCGACCTTTGCTCCCTTCGACACCTCCCTTCCCTTGGATTTTCACAGGAGCTTCAGAGAAGTCCTCATCGAGTATCTCTGATTGGTTTAAAACGGTACTGTTTCCTGTGTCCTAGCAATAAAGAAAGAACCACAATGAAAGAAACAACCAGCGTTATTTAGCAACTGTACAGGGAGTGTAACCAACTTGTGATACTTTTAAAACCTGATTTATCTGATTTATCAGGGATTACAATTCAATGTTAGATTTGTGAATTATTGAAATGTACTCTCAGAAGCTAAAATATAAAACAAAAGAAAATGACTGATTCCTTTCTGTAGCACATATACTCATTTATTGAAAAATGTTCGAGAGTATGAGAAACAAGATTGAGAAAAAAAAAAAAGATGAGTGATTCCTTTAAGACTATTTTAAGGCATTTCAGCAGTTGGATTTGATTCTATGACATTGGAAGTGCCTCAACCGGTTGATCCAGACGGGAGTGACTGCACTTGCACTTGCCCTTGAGCACTGACTCTCAACCAGCTTGTAGTTCACCCTGCACTCTGACCTCTCTGTGGAGGGATGCAAGTGAGGAGATTTTCCCTACCGGAATCAACTAAGTTTTGCATCATTATTATCCACCTTTCATTGCATTACCATTTCTTGGAGCAGTTTACCTGCAACGAAAAAATGAATGGTGCAGCTTTTTTGTTTTCTTTTTGTTTTCATGATGAGGATTTTGATTCAGCAAGAGACACTAGTTTTTGGTGGCTATCCTCAGCCAGCCATGTGTATCAACAAACAGACCTTATTTGCAAGCCATTATGTTTGGCATACTCCAAAAGCATGTAAAGTTCAAAAATGATATTTATTTATTCTGTAAAAAGTATGGATTACTTTTCAATCTGAGTAATCAGTAACAGATTACCTTTATTAGCAAGTAATATGTAATCATCCCAGATCACAGACAACACACAGGATTAACCACCTATGCACAATAACGTTTACAGTACCAACATACGAATTAACTGCATGACTAAATTAAAAATGTCACCTATATAACCTCCTAGTCTAATTCTCATTAGAATCTCAAGAGACACTCACCATCAAATGTGCATTTTACAGCCAAAAGGAAATAGTCCACTGGCATTTGTTTGACTACAGTACAGCAACGTTAGAGGTTTTCAATCTCAGCTGATATACGATGAACAAGATTGAGAGACAAGAAAGATATTTAGTTGAGCAACTATAGTTGAGCAAATGAACATTTCCAGCATGAAAATTGTACATACTATGGAGATATTGATGGAGGAAGGCAGGTGATGTAAAAGCAGTAGGAGGATAGTTATCCACATCCTGTTAGTTCCGTCTGACTGTGAGTTTGCTGCTGCGATTCCTCCAGGAATGAGACTCCTGAACTTGTTCACTCCTTCACCAGAAGGCACCCCTTACTGAATATTTATACTTTTTTTCTCCAGAGCAAAGTCTGTTATTTTCTATTCTCCACTCCCTTTCTTTCCTTCATTCCTATCTACCAAGTCTCAACTCCATCTCCTTTCTCTCAGCTCTCTGTGTTTTCAGTCTTCACTTTCTCCTCAGGTTGCTGACTTTGATTCTCTCTCTTGCTGAGTCTGACTATTTCCTTCTCTCTACCTCACTGTGTCACTCCCACTCTTGTAAATTCCCGTAACAGTAACAGTAACGTCAGTAACTGTCAGACGCCCCTCACTGGTCTGTGAGGGGCATCAAATGGGACAACGGGTAGCTCAGTCGATTTGTGATAGAAGTCTCAATAAATGATATGTGATCAGATAGAGGCCTACATTCTCCTCTCAGGTGGATGTGTTTTGACAATTGGCAGGATGTGCTGATCCCAGATCTGTGGTAAGGATTGATTACCTGCCCCCCCCTGTCTCTCTGCAGGTCTCTCCATTACTAAGCATTGTTGTTTTACAGCTATACAGCTGTATCCTGCCTCCAGCATGAGAACCAGATGTCGAAGGGAAACTGGACACCTCCTACTAGTGTGTGAATCTCTCTCTCTCTCTCTCTCTCTCTCTCTCTCTCTCTCTCTCTCTCTCTCTCTCGAGTTTGTGTGGAAGGAAAAAGAGAGGTGCGCTACAGTTAAAGGTAGGGTACACTGTATTGAAGGCAATGTGTTTGAGTGTCTCTCTACTCTCTTCACTGTCTCTCGCCCTCTCTGAGCACTGAGTCAGACATCTGAAAACAGCTTCTCGGAAGGTCAGACCAATTACTCTTGTTAATTGGACAGTTAAGCAGTGAGGAAAGTGAATAGCAGTATAGAGTGACAACACATTCCAGTTAGGCTCCAGCTGGAGCCAGCCTGCTGGTTGCTTGCAGAGAAGATTGTGTTGTAACTGCCAAGGGAAAGATATGCCTCTATCCTGAGCCCATGTGAGTTTATGGCCATGGTCAGTGAGAGGAATGTGAAAAGCCTGGTGTCTTTGCCCTTGGGCCTCCACATCTGTACTATGTTACATGCTCTTCCAAAGTAGCCCATTCATGTGAATGACACATAATATCTGCCAGTATAGTCAACCTCTGACAAGCCCAATGTTTCTCAATCATATGCTCTTCTTATTTGTTTGTGAAGGTATGATGCATGGAAACTGTTGAATGTGTGTGTGTGTGTGTGTGTGTGTGTGTGTGTGTGTGTGTGTGTGTGTGTGTGTGTGTGTGTGTGTGCCTGCTCTGATCTTATGGTGCGATCTGGTTTTGTAAGCCCTGTGTGATATTCGTAGTATAAAGTTCCCTAGAGTGTGGTACGACTGAATGGTGAACAATGATGCCCATTATGAAATTATTTTAAGAAAAGGGAAGATGTTACAGGTGTTTAAGTATGACAGTGCCATCTATTGGCCTTTGGCTTGCACCACATTTAGGCTTGTGTCGACCACACTGTGTCCTTCACTCAAGCATTTGTATTCTCCACAGTAACGATGAGTAATTATGGTTTCACCGCCTGTTTTGAAACAGTTTTAAGTAATAAGAAACGGTCACAATGTTAATACATGCAATTGTTGTATTGTCTGAGACTACTGTGTGAGAAGGAAAATGAGATTCAGAAACAATTGATTTGGCAAGTGCAATAAAATGTACTGAAATTTGTATTGGTGCAGAAACAATTGATCATATTGTGCAGATATTGTAAAGTATTTCCCCCAAGTTTGGGCAAATACTGATTGGGTAATAATGAACAGCATGAAAGTCAACACAATGGGTGTGTTGGAATAGTCCAGAGATGTGAAGGTGTGCAGGGTTGAGTCTCAGCAGGGTGGGCTGAGGAGCTTGTCAGCTCTTTGGAAGAAGCTTGTGAGGTGACTGATGGACTTGGTCTCGGTGGATGAGTGCCATCTCACAGAGGAAAATTTCTGAAATAGACGGCTGTCTGGGTGGGCAGGGTTGGTGGAAACCTTTGCTGCCGTTTTCTTCACCCTCGTCTCATGGAACTCTTTAAGGGATACAGATGGGGGGGAAAAGAAAATGCGCCTGGACATCTGAGCTTTGCTGGAAGTTATGGTTATTCACATGCGTGAACAGGGCACGTGATTCATTGGTTAGTGAAAGCAGGGAGATAACACTAGGACAGCGAGACCTTTTTGGATATTTGGATACTCTTGTGTTGAAGTGAGCACACTATGGCCCAGCTGAGATCCAGCACTCCTTGAGACCATGTGCATGTTTTCCACTAGAGGGCACGGAAGTATGGTTGTGTCTGTATGGACAAATCGGCTAAGGCTGGTTGGCCTCATCAGGGGCGGATGTTTTCTCAATGCAACTCCCCACCCCCCAAACCAGACACAGGCCCACTTAGAAAAATGATTTCAGCAGCCCAGTTTGATTTTCCTCCAACACTCTTCAGCCACTCCTTTCAATGTTCTGTTTTTTTCGTGTATCTATTCTTATACTCCTTTCCTTAGTTAGCACTGATGTGACAAAACTGTGGGAGAAAACTGGAGACTGCATGGAGGAGAATGGAAAAATAAGATTTTAAACATTTGCTTAAGTCTCGTGCACGTTACAATTTAAGGGCAAAAGTGATTTATTGGATGGTGTAATTGTATGTCAACAAAATATAGTGAAATAACTTGGATCCGAGTTATTTTGTTGGTACAGATGTCTGTCCGTATGGGAAATATTTAGGCTGCAACTGCGGCAGCTTTAAACACCGCAACCCCGCCCCTCAGCACTATCACATGAATCTGGACTGAACAGTTGATGTGAAAAAAAAGTTTGGAGGTTTTGTAACACTTTTCTTTAACTAGTTTCGTTTTGTAAAAGTAGACGTCTTTCAATTCAGACTTTGTATAGGAAACCACTATCGCGTCGGAGAACTTATCGGGTTGAGAGTTCACCAAGTTTTCTGCAGGAATAGAAAGGAAAAAAACGGTCTGGCTACTTGAAGGTATGTGGGAGGCTTCTAACGTGTTGTAGACTTGTGCGATTGATTTAGTCAGAAATCCCAACGTTTAACCCCACGATTTCGACTGTTTAAGCCGATGGTCGAGTTTGTTTTCAAACTTTGTTTTTCACTGACGTCCAAGAAGTCACACCTTGAAACAAATAGACAACGACGCTAAATTGTAAACAGTTCTGGGAAGAAAAAAATGTAAACAAATCTGATCGTCTCTCTCTTCGCTCCCGGCACATCTTCTTAACTACCTTGTATTTTCCGGTTGTATAAAATTCATTTTTAACAGGATTGTTTTGACACAACTTGGCGACATGGACGCGCATCATGGCGCGCCTCCGGCTGGACAGCAGGTCGTGCACGTCCGCGGGGACTCGCAGACGGAGCTGGAGGCCCTGTTCAACGCGGTGATGAACCCCAACAAGACCGCAAGGCTGCCCGCTTCTCTGCCAATGCGCATGAGGAAACTCCCCGACTCTTTCTTCAGACAGCCAGATCCCCGGGGCCATTCCAGACAAGTAATTAAACACACCTACAGCCAACATCAAGGAGCCTTTTGGTTTGGGTAACAATACTGTGTGGGCTAGCCCAGGGATTTCCAAACGAGTCAAGGACGCTCACGTAGATATGCATTAGACCACAGAGTCTTTGCCCCAAGGAATCCATTCTGAGCAGATTATTGTTTGCTATTATTTTGTATAGAAGTGGATATTGTTATACAATTATACTATAGGTGGGGTGATACACTGTGGGGAGAGTGACACCTCAACATAATCATCCTTATACATTCTCACATTGTGATCATTGTGTAATGAGTTAAATAATAGTGAAATTAAAGTTTTCTTCATTTTGCTGGGGACGCCCTGGAACCCCTTCAAGGACCCCACTTTGGGAACCCCTGGGCTAGTCCTCTTGAAATAAAACCTTCCCCAAAAGTTAAGGACAGGGTGTTTGATAGTGTTTTGATATTCTTCCCCTTTGGCTCCCTCTGGTATCCATTCATCCTTTTCTTCCTGCTATAGTTTATACTTCTGATCACCATTCTTGGCTCATGGCTGTTGCTAACTCTGTTTGTTTGTTGTCAGGCCAGTTCAGATGGAGGTGTATGTGGTTCCCTCACTCCTCATCACGTCCGCGCCCATTCCTCCCCTGCCTCCCTCCCAGTGAACTCCCTCTCCACTCAGGCAACAGGTGTAGCAGCAACACCAATCATCCCTGATGACATGCCACTCCCCCCTGGTTGGGAGATGGCCAAAACGCCTACTGGCCAACATTACTTCCTCAAGTAAGGCTTGATTTCTGTTTATCTCTCTACTTAATTTATTGCAGTGCTGGTTACTATGTGGGGTTCCCACTTAATAAGCCCAATGGGATATCAACTCTCTAGCAGCCCCCTCCCCACCTTGTTCTAACATCTAAGCCATGTTCCTACATAGGCATTCGCCCTAGTTTAAAGTTACAAATGAGAATGGGCAGCAATTGCACACAGGTTTTAGGTTTGTAATGCCTTTAACCTTGATGCCTTTAACCTTGTCATTCATGAGAGTACAATACCTGACTGCTTGTGTTTCCTGTCAAGAACTAGTTTACAATAGCACAAGCACTGATGTCTGTGTATGTGTGTGCTTGTATGTATAGATGTGTGTGCACATCTGGTATTACAGGTAAAGCAGGTCAAGACAAAGCCTGCCCACACATCTTAGCCATCAGGTTATATTGGTTTAACAGATACAGCATACTAGGGCAGTACGTTTAGGTTGTGTCTGTTGTGTGTTTGTAGTCATCTGGATCAGACAACTACTTGGCACGACCCTCGTGTTTCGCAGCTTCAATCAGTTGCAGCTCAGCATCCGATCTCTGGAACTCCGGTCCATGCCCACACTCTTACCAACTCAGCATCCACTACGCAACCACAAAACATCAGTCCAGAAACAGGTATCACTCACCACTCACTTTCTTCTCACCACCCAGTATCTCTCCCACTACCCTGCTGTCCATCCCACCCATAAAATAATGCAAGCCACTAGTAGGTTTGTACACTTTTACTCTGCAAAACTATTTACTCCCAACCCTTCACTTCTACAATGGAAATCTCAGCAACCCACAAACCCAGTATGGCAAACAGAGATAATGGATGTGGGCCAGAGCCAACTTCAACAGCACTTTCACTACTGTTCAGGTCCACTGCCTGAAGGCTGGGAGCAGGCTGTGACTCCAGACGGAGAGGTGTACTACATCAACCACCTCAAGAAGGCCACCTCATGGCTTGACCCACGTCTAGGTAGCAAACTATTAAACTTTTGTCTACAGAACGGACAAAATCCATGCGTATCAGTGTGAAACACGTGTTCAGATTTCCTCCAGCAGTTTGGCAAAAAGGAAAAAGAAATATAGCAAAGTTTTGACATATCTATCTATCTGCATATGTTTGAAACATCTCACCCTCTGAAAAATATGTTCTTATTTGTTCAACGTCATTGTGGCCAAAATATTCATACCGTATGAATGTTATATTCCAGCCCAGAAGATGAACCCTGGCATTATTGGCATGGCAGCGCAGCAAAGGCAGGACAAGGAAAGGCTCAGATGCAAACACCAGGGCCTCCCTCAGCCAATCACAGCACAGGTCAGAGGTCAAATGTAATTGTACTGTGTCCCTTCCAAAAGATTGTAGGGTTAGGCATTTTCTATTGATAAGAGACCATTAGCTGCATGCGCTGCCGTACTGTAGTATGTATTCCACAGTTATCATATTTCCTGTCGCATGTGATTGGATTCTGCTGTGTATTCAGTTGTGCATTCATACCTGCTGATAATTTAGTCATTCTTTTGTGTAAATGTATTTTCAGTTTCATATGAGCCTATACAAGCAGGTGTGTGACTGTGTTGCAGGACGCAGGAGGAAGGAGCCAGATGCCCAGTGGCATGGACCATGACAGGAACACACAGAATCTTGGCCCACCTCTGGATGTTAGGATCAGAACCTCCAACCATGAGCCTACACTCAATGGGTGAGTTTGTGTGGATGTGGATCTGCTTTTACCACGGTGCTATTGGCACGGCGCCTTCATCAGGAGGCAAATTCATGTCAGTCAGTCAGGGGTGAGACACTGTTTACACCACTGAAGAAAATCATTTTCTACAAATCTTGATTTGTTCTTGATTGAACGTCTAAGGAAGTATCCGTACTACCCTGTATACTAGTGTAGACAGCTTTATTTATTTAGCTTTATTATTATTACTGCTATATTTTAATATAATTTTATTTTTATTATTTGTATTTATTTATATTATTATTATTATTATTATTATTATTATTATTATTATTATTATTATTATCATCATCCTGCTAGTCTTTCATTTGTTACCACTTGTTTGTTTTACTCAAGTCATGAGTTCACCCAAAAGTACCTCAAGTGTTCTGTGCATATGACAAATAAACTTGAAACTTGAAACAGAAACTTAAAGTTCTATTATCGTGAAAATGTCTTCACACCTTAGCCACAAATTATTAAACAGTCCCTCTTTGTGTATTCAGAAAGAACTACACATCATCGGCACAAATGCATCGTGGGACTGTACAGAATCTGTGCTTGTGATTTCAGTCTAGCAGATGTTGATGAAACTGGTACAGATGTAAGGAATGTTTTGTTCTGTTTGTGTCTTATAGGGCTCACTCTCGTAATGAGAGTACTGACAGTGGTTTGAGTGTCAGCAGCTTACCCCGCACATCAGACCATTTGCTGAGCACTATGGAACACATGGACACTGGTAATACACACACACACACACACACACACACACACACACACACACACACACACACACACACACACACACACACACACACACACACACACACACACACACACACACACACACACACACACACACAACAAAGTTAGAAAGACACTCCAGGGGCATATACTAGGGAGCAAGTGCCACATATCCAGGTAATCTGTGCGGTAGCTGGCTTAAAGGGTAAGTCTGGGATTTTTCAACCTGGAATCACGGAATTACCCTTTAAGTTGCCCTAACATCTGCAATCACGCATAATCGGTACCACGAAGGTGGTTATCAACTCATTTACTCAACCCAGGCCCTCGCACACGCGTTCACATAAAAGGGGCAGGGTTTATAACAAATAGCCAATCACATGCAACATAGACAGATCCAGAGCAGCAGATTTAATATAAAATAACATTAACTATTGATCATATTAAACTATTGTTGATGAAATTAGATCATTAGCAGTAACAGTAAAACAATTCAGCAGGGGAAATGAAAGAGTATAAGCATACCTATAGAATATAAAAATAAGAACTAAAAATAGTATAAATAATAAAAGCAACTAGACTATGAACAATAGTGGGGTTATGGAAACCTCTGCCGACAACACGTTAAATAGACTATAGAGGTGGGAAGTAAGGAAAATAAATGATTTCTTTTTCTATCAACAAGAACAAACATCATCATAATCATAATGAATAAAAATGAACAATACAAACTTGCAGATAGTGTAAATGATGGTGTAAAGTAAATATACTTGCCCGTCACTAAGTGGGGATATTTCTCATTGATCCAGTACAATCTTTTGCACAGATCACTCTCTGGAATCATAATAAATTTCAGCTCACTTATATGCAACACTAAATTTCATGAATGTAATTAATGTAACCTACCTGCTATTTGATAGAAGCCCTCTTTTATAGCCGCCTGGAAACGCTACAAACATATTATTATGGAAAGCAAAGTTCTCTCGGTCTAACATCATCACCCTGCGAAGAGCCCTTCTTACTATCTGTTAATTAAATAGTATCCCTCTGTACACTTATTTTTTTATTTGAATGCAATGCTTTTGTTTATATCTGGTTTTGACAATAGACTTTTTTCAACAAATTTGTTTAAAACATCCACGGTATCCTCTAGGAGTGATGACGGCAATTTTTACAGGGAGCTGATTGGTGAGGCGGCGGCCTTTTTATCCGTTTTGATCCGATATCCTGAACATAACCTGCTCCAGAGCAGGTTAGTTGCTAAGCATAAGTTGCTATGGCGACATTTACAAAAAGTAAACCACCTTTTTGACGCCGAAAACCCCAGATTAAATTGGAAGTTACCTCGCTAACCTGACAATCCAGCTTCGTAGTATAGGCCCCAGGGTTTCCTGCAGTGCTTTAAAGAACAGCCTGCCATGACCGGAAAATCCTAAAAATCCCCAAATCTGTTACTTCTGTGTTTGTGACCAAAGCAATGATTAACATTTGCTGACTAAAAGCGTCATTACGACCAATGAAAAGCATCATATCAATTGATTAAAATTAATCATTACAACTTTAGCTAACGATAAAGCCATACTATCAGCATACCCCGTCTAAAATGTTGCGATTTGGCTACATTAGCAAGTAATACCTCTAATTATTTCCTTCTGCCACTACAAACCATGATTTTGACTGTTCAAAGACAATGCAAACTAATTTAATTGGGTTTACCCTTGCATATTAAACAGACATGACAGATAGAAAACATTAAGCATGTGTATTACTCATTCTGGTGTTTACCTTAGACAGCCACTATCACTTTTACTATTACTTATTTCCTGCGGGAAACCCTGTACACATACATACTCAACCCAGTAGCAATTGTTTTAAATGAGAAAAAACCCTACTTGTGTGTGTGTTTAAAACAAACACTTATTTTTTCCTCGTTTAGGTGACTCTGGAGAGACCCCTCCAATTACCTTACAGGACCCAATGTCTGTGCTACCAATGTCTGAGGGGGAGGAGCTAATGCCCTGCATCCCAGAAGCTCTAAGTTCAGACCTCCTGATGGACATGGAGACTGTGCTCTCTGGGTCACATATGGACAAGGACAGCCTGCTCACTTGGCTATAGACACACACCCACACCCCGAATATGGTTTGAGATAAGGTCTTTATAATACGACTGAGATTTGGAGGATTCGTTGCTCCAAAAAAATGGTACAGAACAACATCACTGAGGGAATACACTACTGTTGTGTGATGGATTTCTAACACTACTCCTACACTAAAGGATGAAATAATTTGACTCAATGAAGGTGAAATGCTGCTGGTGTTGTCTTCACTTTGGGCCTGGTTTTACAGGGTTACATTAGGTAGCATAGCATCCTCATTTTTACATCCTGCCCTTTTTTCAGTTATCCACCTCAGACGATGCTCTCCAGTTGTGTGGCAAAGTGCATCATAGCTAATTTCAGACGCGTGGTTGCTACCTTCCCATACATAGGCAAGGTAACCTTCATGCGGGGAGCTCCTTCATTCTCCCTATTTTATGCCTTTTCCCCTATTAGTTAAGATATAACTGTGTAATCTATTTTTACCTGCTGGGTTGTTTCTGCAGTGTTTTTTTTAATGTATCTGAATTTGGAGCTGTAAATTATTGGTAAGAGCATGTTTTGTAACCAGCTTATGTATACAGGAAAGTGAAGACTTTATATCCCAAACGAAGAGCAGAATCACCAATTTGTAACCTGGCCTAAATTAAAGTACTTAATCGATTTAAGACTTAATGGTCATACACCTAATGCAACACACTTTATAGCATACTATTTATCTTAGCATGCATGACACTAACTGTGTATGTTACATATAATAATGTTTATACTATTTACAGACAGTTGTTGGAGGAAATCAGACTTAAGCTTTGTATTACCATATGCTAGGCAGGACCGTTGTTTTGTATGTTTTTGTTTATGCATGTGCTTTATATGGATCTATTTCATTTATAATCATTTTGAAAAAGAGTTTCTGTTAAATAAACTGTTCAATAGACTTGACAGCAGTAGTTTATACTACCACTGCACTCTAGTGGCTAGCCTAAATGCTGAATTGAAGGTAAAATATTACCATGATATGATTTCCATTAGAGGAGGACTTCTTTCCACTGTAGTTTTCCCACAGAACTAGGGTGGACACCCACAAATTTAAGTATGCATGTTGGTATTTATTTACACAATTGCCATTAGGTTTATTTTTTGTTTTGGTTGATTAATTCCATTGGCTGAGTTTGCTATGGCAAGGGGTACCATTTGCAATCCCTTAGCCTAATTAAGTCCAAAATTGACCACTTCCACTACACATTTTAACACAAGCGCACTCATACTTTTTACCATCAGAAATGAAAGGAAACAGTGTCTTACCTAATACAGTAGCAAACTTCTTTTTTCTGTCCTGCATAGAGGTCCACAACTCGTGTGGGTGTCAGCTTGTGGTGTTGGCAAACCATTCAATTTTTCAATCCTTCCATGAAAATATATAATATATAATTATATATATATATTATATATTTCAAATTGTATGGATAACCACTCTAATTATATATGTACAGTAGCAGGTTTTAGTAGATTTAGCTAGTAGCTGCTTACATCCCTTCAAATCAAATCAAGTTTAGCTTAATTTATCAAGTGATATGGGTTTCACTATGCATTCACTAAAAAGTAAAACTTTGGAATTTGAAGTCTGGAGAGGTTTTTGGAGTTTTTTTGGATTTGACAAGCAAGCAAAGAGCGTTTTTTCATTGCAGAAAGAGGCGTGCCAGAGATTTGCAACCTTGTAGGGGGTATTTGCTTGACAGGCATTGCCGAGGGCATAAAAGTTCTTTAACAACGCGGAAGTAACGTAAGAGCAACACCAATAAAAAGCGAAGCAACCGATTCGTGGTTACAGCGTCAGAGACAGCGCTTCATCGTATGTCTAGCCGTCTATTCTTTACCAAGGGCTGTGTAAGTATTTCTGCTCTTCGATTTTATAAGAATATTCCCAGTTTTGTAGGTAACCATGGGCTAAACACATGGCCACATAATTTAAATATTTTTAGATATGCTATGTATTTGCTCATACAATCTTGCATGAATTATGATTCATGGTGATGTAATCATGTATATGATTTTCATATCTATATGAATGTATCAATTAATATTAACAGTCAGTATCAGTATTGTTAAAAAGTACATAACATTGGCTTTTTAATTTATTTTTTTTAGCGGAAGAAGCAGTGTATGACGCGCGGCGTTGGTGACGCAGGGACTTTCCGTGAGGGTGAGTTGCCTATTGTTGCGGTTATGGTGCAATTTTACGTTTGTCTCCCGCAATCCCGCATAAAGCCCTTTACATTTAGTCTGCTACTGTGCAGATAAATGAACAAGATTGTTGAACTAAGTTTGAGAGTAGGTAGCGTAGACTAGCGTAGTAGACTGTCCTCAAATCGGAACTGTGTGGTTGTTGTCGTCGTTGTCGATTAACGTAAAGCAGTTTTCATATGATTCGGTAAAACGTCAGTCGTCGTCTATTGTTTAACTGTATATTTTTTAATAGCTACCTAACTGACGAAACCCGATTTGACCAGTATGAGTCCACATTTCTCCCCAAATATTTGAAGAAGTAGCCAGCTAGCTAGAGATTAGTTTGACTACATAGACTTCAATTAACCCAGGGACACGAGCTGTGTGTCAAAACATTTCATCTGCGATTACATCTGCCGGGGAAAGTACCCAAAATATTCCTGCCTTTAGAAGTGGAAATAATCTTTTATTTTTCTCTATGACCTCAGGAACATTCTAATGCCCAAACTGAAAGAGCCACAGATCCCACACTGCTCATGTTTTCTCCATCCTACACCCTAAAATGCTATTGAGGCGTACTGAGAGGAGTTTTGTGAACAATGTTCTTTGGAGCCTACAACTACAGCCTAACAATTAAGTCTGAATCACATATGAAATGTTGAACACACATTTGGCAGTAACTGTTCACTCATACACCACAAGAGTGTACATACTTTTGCACATTAGAGATATATATATATATAGCTATATATATTTAATAGTATTCCTTTGCCTTCATTTCTATCTTCAATTATTTAGTAGTGAAGGGGTGCACAAACTTTTATGTGTCTATCTGTGAAAGTGTCCTTTAAATCCTATAAGCATCCCATTGTTTGATTGGTGGCAACCAACCAATTGATTGGTGGCAACTGCTGCCTCCCCACTGCTCCATAAAATACTACTGCTGCACAAACATAATTTGACCATTTTTTAAAAATAATTTCTACAGGTGCTGCATCAAGGTGCTGCCAACATTAATGCAGCGAAGAGGGATTTCCTTTATCCTTACCAAGAGATTTCTTGTCCTCAGAGGGGACTTATTTGTTCACATTGGGTTTATGGTATTGGCCATGGAAACCTAGACTCCCACAGAAGGGATGTCCGATTGGGGGGGAGGGGTTTGAGATTACATATCCTTTGGTCTGTGTGTCTGGTTGAGGTATTTACTTAATTTAGTATGTTTAGACACGTATCGCATATGTTTTTTGTGTTGTGGCTAGATTGTGTGGCAGACACCAGGATCACCTTGTCTGTGAGAAATATGCAGGAAAATCAAGTGCACATTGATCATGGATGACCACAGTATAATGTTGTAATTTTGATTTGAACATTCATTATTATTATTATTATTAGTGTAATTTAAAAATATTCCATCATTTTTATTGAACAGGCTGGATTTTGTTGGTGCATATTTCAGCTTAGATGCTCTGTTCTGTGACAGTGATAAAGAAATAGTGCATTTTCAGCAGTGGAAAATGGTTGGAGTTAGGTCTTTGGCAGGTAATGTGGATCCAGATGTATAAAGTATATGTGCAGAGACATGGCATGACAATGCATCTTTGGTATCCAGCACTGTATGGTCACATCATACAATGCAATAATGCAATAATTATTGCTTTTGCTTTCCTTTCCTCGACACAACAGTTCTTAGTAAGCGAAACTTATGTTGGGCCCCCATTGAGGCCACACCTTCTGTTTCACTGTCTCATTTTGATTTTTCATTCAAATCATCGGTTTGGAAAAACCCCTGAATTCTTTGACTTTTCTCTTTTACGGTATGTGTGTGCTTGTGTTTCTGAGAGAAAGAGACCCTGGGTATTCTCAAACCTCTCTCCCTTTGGAGGGCATCCCCTTTTCCTTGTATCACTATACTTTTATCTACAAAAATGGAAACTCTTGTTCAACTCAAAAACAACCAATTTTTGATGGGGCTGTGTCGCAACGGGCCTCCACCTGATCTCCAATATGATAACTCCTCAGGTACCAAACTTTTCTGATCCTTTCCTGATCCATTTCATTTATATAACAGATATAATATAACAGATAATATAACAGATTTGTAATGGTTTTGCTTTTAATTCAGTGATTTATTAGCTAACCTCCATGTGACACTGTTATGTCAAGTTCGTTTTCAAATATACAATTGTTCTTTATCATTCTTCTTCTCATTAATGTAATGTCATTTTTGCCCCCAGAGCTCTTTCGCATCTCTACCTTCGCTCGTTTCCCAGCTTCAGGAGTCACTGAGCGAAGTCTGGCAAGGGCGGGTTGGTTCTACACAGGCGTCGGTGATAGAGTGCAGTGTTTCAGGTGTAATGTCACAGCGGAGGGATGGCAGGCTGGAGACTGTCCGACAGAGAAACACAGGCAGCTTTCTCCTTCCTGCTCCTTCATCCAAAGTCTCCCATCCACAGCCAACCTGCTCTCCTCCTCTCACTCTGCCTTCTCCCCACTCCGCAGCGCCCCAGTCATACCGGTAAGAGGAATTGAGGAGTTCCATTCCAAAATGAGAGGCACTATTTAGACATTAAAGTAAAGCCCTTTATGGCCGACTACTAACGTAAGTCGTCTTTCCCCCCTAGCTTTCTGGTCCGGGCCCAGCTCCGGTCCCTGCTCCGAATCCTCCAACGTTGAGCCAAGGAGAAGAGCCAGTGGGCTATTTGAATATGGGGTTCTCTGCTCCGCCCCCCTCCAGCCCGCTTAGCTCCCGTGGTGTTGAGGACATGTCTCACCAGAGACCACCGACATGCCACAACCCCAGCATGCGTAGAGAACAGGACCGCCTGGAATCCTTCCACTCCTGGACACTCTCTGTCATTACCCCTGCTGAGCTAGCCAAGGCAGGCTTCTACTGCCTGGGCCAGGGGGACAGAGTGGCCTGCTTCAGCTGTGGAGGACAGGTGTGTATGATCTCATGTACACTACAGTGTTTCCCATACATAGGCTCTTCTGTGGCACACACAATATCGGCATTGGCCGCCACAAAATAAGAAATTTATCTTAATTGAGCTCTAATGCTGCACTAAAGAGGTGTGCATCACGTTTTGTTCTCTGTCACACCAAAGACTAATCTCACTCAGCTGTTGCATGTAAACACACTGCACGAATGTGCCTTTTTTCCTCATCTGCTTTAGTGAGACAGACATCACCTGCTAGATGGGCAAGGGGACAGTCTGACCTCAAAACAGGATCTGACAAAAACCTGATGTTGACTCAAGCTGCTAGCTGAGTCTATGTACTCAACAAGTCCAGACTTTTTTTTTTTTATTGTGGACCAGCCTTTATTTATGCACACACCCAGTACTCCCTGGCTAGTTTTATGGCATGTCATTGGGGTTATCAAGTGGAGTTATAAATTGAAGTTGAAGTAAATTGATGTACAGATGTATAGATCTACACATGACAAATGACTTATTGAAAATCCAATTTGTGTTTGCAGTTGAGTAACTGGGAGCCAGGTGACAGAGCCGTATCAGAACACCTGAGGCATTATCCAAACTGCCGGTTTGTCCGAGGGGACAGAGCAGACAATGTGTCCCTTGGCGGAGGTGCTGGGTCGGCGTCGGGGGCAGCAGTCACAGGGGCCTCCCAGTTGTCTGGGGGCGCACCCACCCTCAGTAATGTGTCCAACCCAGCCATGCAGCAGAGCGAAGAGAGGCTGCTCACATTTGTTAACTGGCCCTCTCGTATCCCTGTCCGGCCTGACCAACTGGCCAAAGCTGGCTTCTACTATGTCGGTAAGGACAATATATCAAAGCAACCTAGTCATTTAATAATCTTGACCTGAATGTTTGGGGATTTCTTTCTCTCCCCTAACCCTAATTTTGGCATTTCCACTGCAAACAGGGTTTCCCCTTAACAGTATAACAATCAGTACAATCGGTATTTCTTTTAGCTGGTAAGTCCTGACAAAACTGAGAAGGCAGCAGCATCAAATCTAAATATAAAACAGGTAACCACAGTCTACCACTAAAGGTTTCAAGCGAAAGAGGAAATGAGAGCGAGAGACCGTAAATAACCGATTCAAAGCAAGTCAAACTTTTTTTGGATTCCCCTAAACATCCCCAAAACTGTTCTGTTCATTGAGATAGTCGACTTGAACTCTCCTGGTTGTGTTCAAGGTCGTAACGATGATGTGAAGTGTTTCTGCTGTGATGGAGGCCTGCGATGCTGGGAGTCTGGAGATGATCCTTGGGTGGAGCATGCTAAATGGTTTCCTAGGTAAATACTGTTGCTATTTGTAAGAACCGTTAATACAAATACTATTATTACTTAGTTGCTGCACTCAGTTGTAATTGTCTAAATGTGTAAACCACCAGGTTTACATGAATTCATGCATCTCTGGTTAATTGCAGGTGTGAATACTTGCTCCAAGAGAAGGGACAGGACTTTGTTCACCAGATCCAAGCTCGCTTTCCTCGGCTGTTTGAGCAGGTTGGTCGAGAACAACCAAAAATATGTTCTTGATTGGAACGTCTGCCTTTTAACAGTAGCAGTGCAGTACATAGTATGTCTAGTGCATGGAACAAGGGCGGAAAAAGCTTACGTTTCTGTTTCCTCCTCAACAGCTTTTAACAAATGGAGACAGCAGCTCCAGAGAGTTTGTGGATCCACCAGGTGAATATGAAACTATGCAGAACTAGAGAAATGGATTTTTACAACAGTTTGGCAAACCTAGTGATGGACATCCTTGCTCTAATGAATGAATGAATGAATGAATGAATGAATGAATGGCTATTGCAATTCAAAGCTGAACAGCTAAGCAGTTGCCAGCAGTAGAGCTCTAGGTTCTATAGAAGATACTCAATGTACTCTGTGAATAAGCCTGTTTTTAGTCTCTGTTTAATAAGACTGCAAGATCCTTTCACAATGTGTTTAGGTGGCACATAACCTGGTGATCATATATCACAAGCTACATGATTTGATTCTGTATATTTGGCCTCAATATGTTGTCCATTATTCTTTAGTATAATGAAAAACATTGACCAAACTCTAATCTTCTTCTCTTTGTTAAACCTTATTTTTGAATTCCTGTTCACCATATGGAAATTGAAATGCATAGTTTGCTTTTCAGAAAGATTGGGGTTTGTGAAATGTAACTAGTGTTTTATATGGGACTGGATTTGATCGTTTGGACTTTTTTGGTGGAAAAACACTGCAGAAAAGAATTGTGTGCCTCCTGATATTCTCTGTTGATGGCTCTGTCACACACCAGACACAGCCCCGCCCCTCATCCACGACTGTACACCGCCTGTATCTATCAAAATAAGAGTCCCTACATATCTACTTACCTTTCTTTTCTCTCCCTCTCAGTGGTCCACCTGGGTCCAGGAGAGGAGCGCTCGGAGGATGCCGTCATGATGAACACTCCAGTGATCAAATCTGCCTTGGAAATGGGTTTTGAGCGCAGCCTGGTCAAGCAGACGGTCCAGAGCAAGATCTTGAACAGTGGCGAAAACTACAAGACAGTCCAGGAGTTAGTGTTAGACCTGCTGAGTGCTGAGGACCAGAAAAGGGAGGAGGAGCGTGAAATGCTGGCGGAAGCAATGGCATCTGGTACAGTTGGCTGTGAATATCCAGACCAGTCTGAACGCCACATTAAAGAAGAATATTTATATATTTATATCTCTCATCCTAATCTATCTCTTTCAGATGGTTACACCTTCCTGAAGAGACACCAAACAGCATTGATCCAGCGCCTGAAGAGTGTTGAGTCGGTGTTGGAGCACCTACGGGAGCAAAATGTGATAAGTATGTGACTAGGTTGTTGGTTGTGGGTTTTTTTTGGGGGGGCGGGGGGTTTTGAATGACTTTTATAGAAATACAGTCATTACAGTTATAGAAATAAAATGCAATAAAGCACAACAAACTTTGCACTGCACCTCAGACACCTCCTCTTCAGTGCATACAATGCTACTGAGTGCAAGGCAGGCGTTGCCATCTGACGGCTTCTGACCTACGTTCATAAAATGAGTTAAATTTTGGTTCCCCAAATCCCCAAGATTATATGCGGGAATATCAGTTGTGATCACAATGTCTAGCAAAATAATCAGTTATCATTTTACCCTTTCATTGTGCAGCTATAGCACCTGTGTTTCAATTTAGGACCTCGTCACTGTGTAATAATGCTCCTTTGTGTCCCTGTTGCCCTGCAGCTGCGGAGGAGTACACTGGTCTTCAGGCTCAGACATCGGCCCAGCAGCAGACTGCCAGGCTGATAGAGCTCGTCCTCACCAAGGGTAACGCCGCAGCAGAGGTCTTCCGCAACTGGATCCAGAAGAATGATGTTCTCTTGCTCAGAGATCTCATGGGTACATCATCTCTCCCATCCCCACCCCACTCTCTGATTGGCAATGTCACAGGTCGGATAGAAAGAACTTATGTGCTTTGTGTTGCTTCACAAATTGGATAAAAAGATATTTGATATTTTTGGTCAGTAATTCATTTTCTCCAGAGTTTAGGGTTCTGTATCTGTACAGTCTGACTGTATATACAGAAGCCTTAAAGGAAAAATCCACCCTTAGACACTATTTAAAAACAGTGTACCCTGCATTTCTGGGTCCATTTTTTTGTTTGGTGTATTTTTCATATTCCAGTGATTGACTGGCCAAATGTAAATAATGTGATGTCACGTTGAGATATTTCCAGCACAGCTACAATGGAGTTTAATAGGAGAAAAGAATGTCAGCGATTTAAAACATCAACGGTAAACGCTGGACTTTTGGTGTCAGTCACACAGACTCAAGGACTTCTTTCTAGGCTCACCATTTTGCTCCAAAGTTTAACAATCATACAGCGAGAAAGCCATCGTCGAAGAGGAAGTGACCCCAATTTCTTCACCGACACCTCATCACACAGCTGATGCTGCACTCATGTCATATGAGAGTTACCATAAACACGACCTTTCAACTGGGGAAAAAACATTCATGTCAACCTCCTAGTGGTAATTCTGAGGAAATGTGGGAACTTTTTGAAGGCTTCGATATCTGCCACTGGTACAGTAGTGTGTCAAAGTAGCTGCCGCGAATCTGCCCGTCCACAGTCCAAAGGAATTAAAAAAAAGAATTGGTAGTTATATCAACACAAGTACACTTCTGCATAATTGACAATTTGACAATTGAGTTCTGGGAAATGTAGGAAGTCACTAACTGAAGTAGAAGTAGACAAGGCAGGTTGAGGGAAAGTGGGTATGATAAAAAGGTAAACACTTCACAAAATAACTCCTGGAATGCATTGAACATCACGGATTGATGATATATAACAGTGGAAGAGCATCTCGGGGGAATTTTCCTTCAATTATGGACAAAACAATAATTGGAAACCAAAAGCACCCTCATCAAACTGTAGACAAGTGGTTTTCACAGATCCAGTTTGTGCAGGCTACCACCACAGTAGAAAGCATTTAAGTTCTTTCTGTCCTGCCAGCAACATCACAGCCTGGCATAACTACCAGCAACCTAGTGAAAAAAAATCACTCACTCACTTTTTTGTTTTTTTTTTTTTTTTTTTGAATGAAGGATAACCTAGCTCTTTATATTAAAAGGCACATACATTTTGTGGACCAGCAACATTAATGCTTCCACTCCTCTTTGAAGCATTTTAACCAAGGAAGTATAAACATGGACTTGGCATTTTGCCAATGTCTGCTCAAAACTGGCAAATAGCTGATTTACTGATCACAAATATATTATGTGTCTGATTGACTCTTGATCATGAGCCAAGATGTTTTGATTTGATTTTTTCTAATTTGAGCTCAATAAATCCTGGCTGAGCTTGGGCTAATGTAATACTGCTTAACCTTTTGTTTATCACCATGCACTGCAGTCTAGCATTCACAACCTTAATTTGTCTTTTCACTACACTTTCAGCCCAGACAAATGAAGCTGCATCACCCAGTCAGGATCTTTCAGGTATAAACACACACCTATAATCTGCTTTTGACACTAGTTAGTTAGTTAGTTAGTTAGTTAGTTAGTTATCACTTCTATTTTCTGTTTACATTCTTAAAATTGAGAAGTTGTATGAATTATATATACAAAAAAAAACGTATCTAGCTTTGGATTTGTTGGGTACCATTTGATGAATTACAAATGTTCTGAGTGGGGCATGTTTTCCCACAGCACATTTATTATGACCCAGTCTCATATTTTTCCATATATCTCTATTTTGCAGTAATACACCCACATTCTAAAACTGAATTTTCTAGAATTTAAAAATGTCAGACAATTTTCAGATGTCTTGAAAATATAATGCTGAGTGGTTTATTTATAGGGACAGTTATTTAGGTATATTATCAGCCATGTAACCTGGGTTGGGTGCTTTGGATCGTTCAACATCAGACATCTTCTTTTACAGAATGCATTACATTGACACAAAATGCTGCTTGTAGCTTTTGGGACAAGAGACATAAGCTGAGTGCCACCTGTAGTGGTTGTTTATATCACATCTGGTGATTTAGTCTCTGCGTCGATTTTGTGAAGGGATTTCAGGTTTTATATCTGTTCTTGTTTTTCCAGAGGGCATTTGTTTGTTGGAGTGTATATGTATGGCTGTAGTTATATGTTGTATTTTCTCCTTGCTGTCTTTTCTGTTTCCTGCTCTGTCCCTCTCTGTAGACCTGCCTATGGAGGAACAGCTGCGGCGGCTGCAGGAGGAGCGGACCTGCAAAGTGTGTATGGATAAAGAGGTCAACATTGTGTTCATCCCATGTGGACACCTGGTGGTGTGTAAGGAGTGCGCCCCCTCACTGCGAAAGTGCCCCATCTGCCGAGGTCTGATCAAGGGCACAGTCCGAACCTTCCTCTCATAATTAGGAGACCAAGAAGAGAACGTGGGCTGTGTACCCACAGTCTCAGATAGCAGGCGTTTAGTCTGATTGAATGTAAGCAATATTCATTTTCTTTGTATTCTGCATTCTGTATATGAATCGTGTACTTGTACTCTGTACTTGTTGATCCTTAGAAATATTTGAGCTGTTGCTAAGGTGCTTCAACACTTGTCTGGAGTCATAATGTGCATGGAAAATTATCTGCATTGTAGCTACTGCAATATTGTATTTTACCTTCTACATAAAAACCAGTAGATGAGAGGATCTTTGTTAGATAGCACAATATTTTACCAAGAATCCAATAAAAACAAAGGTTTCAAAATGTGAATAAACATTTGAATGTTCTGTTCTCTAAGCAACCCTGGTTGTAGGACAGTGGAATCATTTTATTTGGTAAGTATGAACACCTCACAGAACCCAGTGGTGTAAAGATGGCTGCAGTCACCACCACTGAATGTAGGCTGATGTAAGACAGTCATCAACTTGGTACCAAGAATCCTCATGTCTCTCAGACCCACTCATGGAGATTCTTATGTGCCACTCACTTATCACTGAATAGTTTTATAAATAAGACTTAGGTCAGAATAGTACTCAAGCTTTTAAGATGCTTTCAACATTACCTGCACTGGGAAACCGCTGTCGCGACCATTGGTATTTTCCAACTCTTTACTCCACATAGGTTAAATTACTTATACAAATAAGAACCAGAGAACAAATGTAAACAAATAGTATAATTTATCATGATTTGTAAGTTTTCTAAATGAAAAATTGACGCTCACTACGGCAACCAAGTTTGGTGGCTGAGCAATCAACTCCATTACATTTTAGTTCTCATCCCTCATGATCTACACTGATGAAAAGGTAAGGAACTTTACTAGTACCACTGTATCTAAATGTTGGTCTGAAGAACATAGGCTCAGTGTACTTTATATGTATGATTTAAGGTAGGTATTCATCTTTTAATTCTATTATCCCCAAGACCTGACACTGGAACATGTTCAGGAAATCATAAACAGTTTTGCCCGTTTAATTAGGTGAAAACTCCTACATAAAATCCAAATCCCCACACCTCCCTAACATGATCATGTTAATGAATGTCACTTGGCTAATTTCTCATGTGATCTAAGGGCATTAATCAAAAATATTAGTCCTGTATAACAGTGGGGTCCAGTCATGTGCCATGGAGGGCCAAGAGTCAAACCTTCCAACCAATCACTACACCAGGTGACCTCACCAGTTAGTTGTTCCCTCTCCATTTGGACCACCACCACTGTACAGCATAATAGGTAGTGAATGGCACCGAATCTTGCCATGGTTGTGTGAATCCCACTGGGGTCCCCCATGCTAAAACCTGTATGCTTTAGTGTTTGTTCGAGAAAACATTTTGGATAAACACTTCCACCAAGTGGCTAAAAGGGTAGAAATCGATGTATTGAGGTCTAGTGGCAAACAATCCAAATTTCCCCCGGCATGCATTAAGCTTCTACTGTGACACAAGGTTTGCCAAGAAACAGACATGCTTTTTACTTGCCAGCTGGAGCCCTAGATAGCCTAAATATTAGTAAAATATCCAATTGCAGTAAGTTAATTAAAAAATGCATCATCTAAAATTTGGTCAAATTTGGAACTCAAAGTGCAGGGCATCCTGGTAGATCTACGGCATATACCATGTTACTGCAACATCCTCGGAGCTTTGTTTGCATGTCACCCCTCTCTCCCCCATCTTTCCTGACTCTACTCAACTGTCTTAAAAAAGGCAAAAAACAAAACTCAAACAGTAGTAGTAAAAGCTGATTTAAAACATTTCATTTATGTAACCAAGTGTGTGAGGACAACTAAAATACACAGAAGCAATTTAAGTTTTTACAAATATTTATTCTTCCACGTGTCTCTCTAGCCACAGTTTAGATGATGCCAATCTGAAAAGTGAGAAGAGGACACAAATTAGAGATGTTCCTTAACACAATGAATACACATTTGTATGTGCATGTTCTGGCATCAGTGGTTCCTTTGAATACATCAGACATTCAGACCATAATAAGTTAACATCACCTGCACAGAATCTTCCATGTTTCAATACATTTGTTTAAAAAAAACAACCCAGCAGCCCTTCTAGACTGCTGAATGACATCCTTGATTGTGGCTGAAGGACTCACCTTGTTTGCAACATCCAACGCATCGTAATCTGGTGCAAGACGAACATACGCCTTCTTCTCACCATCAGGCCTGAAGACAGGATGGACAGAAAAGGATTGTAAAAAAAGAAGGAAATACGGAAGCAGGATAGAAATACATCCAGTGACCATATTTATATTGACTGCAAAATAGTTTGACAAGCTACCTGGGTCATGTAGAATTTTGAACAAAAAGCTAAACAAGTTAGTGTTGAAATGAATGACCATTCACAAAGACAGCAAACACCCAGTATCCTGCTATCAACCACTAAGACTGAGCACTCCCAACGAGTCCAACAAAACTGCAAACTGCTTACCAATTTTGTATTAAGCATAATTACACACTGAAGAAATCTATAAAGCGGTGTTTATCAGTTCTGTAATTATTGCCAACAGAAGTTGACATGATACTAGCTCAGTCTGGATTAAGATTTATACCTGATAAGCGTGTTGACTTTGGCGACATCAATGTCATACAGCTTCTTGACCGCGTGTTTGATCTGATGTTTGTTTGCCTTGACATCTACAATGAACACCAGTGTGTTATTGTCTTCAATCTTCTTCATGGCAGACTCTGTTGTCAAGGGGAACTTGATGATGGCATAGTGATCCAACCTAGAGCAGAACACATCATTAGGCTGATGGCCCCAAAGCCCCAAACCTTCCATACCCACAATCACAGTACATCCACCCACACCCCCCCGCCACACACACCTTGTTATAGTCACATTATTCTCCATGACAGGCTAAGTAAAAATCACATTAGGTTGTACTAGTAGTCTGGGTGCATCAGAAGTTTATAAAGTTGGAATCATGTTTTTTTCATACTTTGATCGCTATTACCATCATTTGCACCAAGCCTAAGCTCTGTCAATTTGTCAGCTAGTGTGCTACCACTGTAATATTACTCACTTGTTCCTACGAGGGGCACTCTTACGAGGATACTTGGGTTGCCTGCGGAGACGAAGGGTTTTGGGGCGACGGAAGGTGGGAGAAGTCCTGATCTTCTTCTTCCTCTGGCTGTGTACTCCTTTAAGCACAGCCTTTTTGGCCTTCATGGCCTTTGACTTGGCTTCAGTCTTGGCAGGGACAGCTAGGAAAGAGAAAACATGTTGGTTAAAACATGAGCTGGTCAGATGTCTCAGGTGTTTAATTCATGCTATTAAGTTTATTACTTGATAATAATCCTCAATTATGCATTTGCCATATTAGCTTTGATTTCTTTAAGCGCGTGCATTGCAACACTCAAAATGTTTTACCTACACTTAAAATAAATGTTCGTTGAACAGTGAGAATTACTGCTTTAATACTGATTAAAGCAGTAAATCAGTTTTTGAGAAAGGGCAGTAGTCAAAGATTTGCCCGACTCCTGATCCACTATGCTCACTCAAAAGACACGGGGTAACAATAGTATAATAGAACTATAGTTTCACAACACAAGTTACAAAGTGTTGTAAAGGTGAGGTGGTAGGGCTGCAATATCAGCAACATTGCATTTAGTTCTGAACATTGTGAGAATTCTATACTGTTGGCTGCTAGTAACTCCAATCTAGGAACATAAGGTTATTCCTCTGTTGCACTCATGGTGGTAGCTGAATGCACAGAACATAAATGTTATGTTTAATATGTTCTGGCCTTTAGGCATAAATGGGTAACTGACTACAACATGCCCATATTGTAGTCACATGCACTGCATCATACATGACACATTTCCACACAACTCACGCACTTCATAAGTGCAAGAATACACTTGGCAGGTAAAAAATATATTCTGATGCTTCGGATTTGTTCGGTGTGTCATGCTTCACCCACTGAGTTAAATATGACCACTAAGTACCACCTCTGTTTGATAGAAATACATTTTTCATACATCCGTTGCGTAATCCAGTGTTTTTACTAAAGCAACTTTACTTTGCCTTAGAAGTGGCTCACAGCTTATCACTTAAGGAGAGGCTTACAAGAGCGACTGCTTGTAGGTTTTAAGAGTTACACTGGATTATTTTACTATTCACTTGTCCGCCCAAGTTTCACGTGTAGCAACCTGACTGGGGACTGCCGGGCCATCATGTAGTCATACCAACAAAAGGCAGTTTTGGTGGGTTAACTCTCTTAAGTGTTGCGTACATTTAGTCCATAAAGTTAAGCCATGTCAGCGACAATAGTATACAACGTTTGTTCAAAAGATCGACTGGCAAATAGCATTTTGGTCAGCAACATCACCGTTAGCATGCTAACATTAGCGTAGCACCAAAACGTTGTCGCATGACGTTACTGGAAGGCAAGCTGCCTGGTAACTTAGACGCGGTCTATACTACCTAAGTATTTAGACACATGCAGGACATGCCTTTTGATGGTTCGAAACCAACGCACTTTATTCTCTTATTTCGAGTGTATGTATAGAAAATAAATGTAGCTAAGTGTATCATATAGACGGTTTATATGGATAAAATTCAAAGATTGACAGACCTTCCTTTTTCACCTTCGGTGCCATGTTGAGAAAGGAAGACAGGACGGGGTTTCCCACAGTATAATGCATGGGCGAGATTTCAACACAGACTTATCGCGATAGTTAAGGAGAGCCGTCTCCGTCCAAAGAGTCTCAAAGGAAAGAGTTCCGACCAACTAGCATTGGTTGTAACGACGTTAGAATGAATTGCAATATTTCACAATGCAACATGGGTGAGTCGCAGGGACGGAGTTCTTCCCGTCTTAAACATTAATGTGTTCAATGGAGCACTACGAAAATGCTCCTTTCTCCTCGAAATTAGCAAATCATAGATTAGAAAGTCATACTCAGTTCTGGTGGTAGTTCTTCTCATTCTTATAAAAGGAACTCCCCCTCTCCAATGTGTGATCGTTTTAGCAAGTTTTTTGCTGTGGTTCTGGAAAGATATGGTAGTAATGGTAGTATGGTAAACTGCAAAACAAATTAGTATTCTGAATCTAAAATTTTAGGAGAACTTCAGACTGCAATTTGTGAAATCAGTGCAACTATTAAATATATAATAATTTTATAGTAGTCTTTCCAACACTTAGACCGACTTCACTTGAAAATATCACTGTTATAGATACACTAACCCTACAAAGGCAAGGGATGTTCAAGAAGTTGGCTCCAACTGTGGCTCAAGTTAAATAGGGGATAGGGCAGAGGAGGGTCTGAATTACATTTCTCTGGAAGTAATTAGTCAGTTCCAAAATGGATATGGTCTAAAGCATTTTCAAATACATCAGCTTAGAGAGCAGATCTTAATCATATTCCATATTGTTTTTGGTATAATGTGTGAATATATTACAGAGCCTTTTGCAAAATGTCTCTGACAGATTTACCAGAACTGATTTAATGAAAGTAGAATATTGCTTAAGGGTACATGTAACGTTTACTTGTTGTAATCCAATGCATTTCCATTGCAGTCATTAAGGTGCAGAGTCAACCAACCAGGTAACTATCAAGCAAACCCATAAAGCACCCCATCCCATCATTTCAAGAGAATGCACCTATTATATAAAACATATGTAGTATGAGATGTACCAGCAATATTAAACAAGATGGAAAAAAACGGGCATAACAAAATCACATTCTAGGAGAAAAAAAAAGTAAAATCTCTTTCAACAAGCCTTTTCTTTTGGAATATGTTCTGTTGATGCAGTCAGTTACAGATGGACAAATGTGGTCAAAACGGAGGCAATATATAGAACTATAAAAGTTTATTAATTTTACTCTGACAGAAAGAGTACATAGCACACATGTGGAAATTAGCACGACTGCAAAATATTAAGTGTCTGCATGTCCATCCAGTCTGCCCATTCAATCACACAGCTTGTCCACTCTTCGATTTGTCCTCCAGCTTATTTTTCACTTTTTTCCTGGGGCAGTTAAAAAACAAATAAAATCCAAATTAGTAATGGCTGCTTGATATCCCACGTCTTTTAAACCCAAACGTGGCTCATTCCAGACACCTTTATTCATTTATAACGGAATGGAGAACGGTGGTCGTGTCTACACCCATCCTCAAGGGGGCTTAAAGTTGTATATGCGCTACTCAAATCCACCTATTGTCCCATTGAAGGATTCCCTTGTATACTACTTATGTAAAAACCCCAGGATCAATTTTAACCATTGCAAATACATTGTATGATGCCAAATACATGTCAATTCTTGATAAGTTGACTTCATGAAGATGTCCATTTTCTGAAGGACACTGGCAATTTGTAATACACCTGTAATAAACCAAATAGCTACCTAATGTAGGCACACTATGCATGTATCTGGTTCCATATTACAAGGTCCAGATTACAAAAACAGTGCCAAATTACCCACCCTCCCTTACTTTTTCAATTTAGCTCCAGAGGGCTTTGGTCCAGTCTTCAGTGATGTCTTTTTGTCTTTTTGTGTTCCCCCTTCTTTCTGAATTTTCCTTCTTTTCTTCAACCCCTGTACATTTTTCTTCTTCTTTTCCCCTTTCTTCTGCCCAACTGCTCTTTGAGGTCGATTTTCTCCTTTCTGCCCACTCTTGGGTTCTTTGCCTGTTTTCTTCACTAAGAAGCGAGGCGTTGTGGAAATGGCACTTCTCTTGGGGGGTTTCTTCTGGAGCTTCTGCTTCACTTTGCTAGAGACAAAAACAGCAATGGTAACAACTGCATTAACACGATTGAGAACTTAAATCAAAAGCATGACAGCTTACTACAGGGAGAGAGCTTTACCTGTGTATCTTCTTGAAGCCCACCATGTAGTCAGGCACAGGACAGCCAGCTTGTTTTATTACATTAGCAATGCTGTAGAAGAAATACAGAGGAGGCAAAGAGTCAATTGTAGAACATGCCACAGGAAACAGGATATTCCAGAGTCACAAATAGTTATAACTACATCTTCCATTCACAAAGGAATGAATTCCCTGTTTTCATAATGCTTTTGAGCGTCTTCACTTGTGTGTACCTGCGCAACAGTGGCTTGTCATCCTCTGTGAAGAAGGTGACCGCCTTCCCCTGGTGTCCAGCTCTGCCAGTACGCCCTGAGCAACAGGAAAGAGAATGATGAAATCGAAGAAGTTGATGATCAAGTAAAGATATTCATGGGGAAGGGGTGAAAGAAGGCGACACTGGATGAGTCAAGCATTAACTATTTAATTGATATCCAAAAACTAACCGATCCGGTGGATGTATTCCACAGCGCTGGTAGGGAAGTCGTAGTTCAGCACTAGGTTGACTCCTTTGAAGTCAATTCCTCTGGCAAGCAGAGCCGTGCAGATCAAAACCCAAATCTTACCGGAGCGAAAACTGCTCACTACGTTGTCCCTCTGGGAGAGAAGAGCAAAGCAAGAGCATGACAACTAGTACGGCGCATTTTAAAGACAGTATATGGACTTGTGGGACAATGTGTGTGTGTGTGTCGGTGTGTACCTGTTGCTGTGTGCGGTCTGCGTGGATGACGTCTACATTGATGCCTTCATACACAAACTCGTGGAAAAGATCCCGTGCTCGCTCTATAGATTGTACAAACACGAGCATGGGCGGCAGGAAGCCCTGTGTAGCAAATGGAGCAAAACAAACCCATATGAATGAATGAGATCATATACAGGCCCAGTTTGGGTTTTTCTTTCCTCACCTGCTCATCACTGAATGTTTAACTGTTTAATATTTGTCCTACAACCTCTACAAATTGTGTAACTAATGCTTAAAAGTGTAGAGATATCCCAATCATCCTTCAGTCAGAATCAAGCTCATATCTATAAAAAAAAAAAGGCCCAGAGAGTCATACTTGCATGATTCTTTCTGGTTCAGAAAGAAATTAGATTAAATATAATTTTAATATATTAACTATTCCTTAAGAGATTAAAAAGCAGTCTCTCTCGTGTACCCCTCACCTTGTTGATGATGTCCCTCATGGCCAGGAGTTTGCCGTTCTCCGTCCCAACGAACAGCAACTTCTGCTCCACTGTTTCCACCGCCGTATTCCTGGGAAGATCGTTCACACAGTATTCCAATGTGTCAGATCAGATAAATCTTATAAAACACGGGAGTTACTACAAGGAACAAGGGTACGGTGGGGAAAAGCCTTACCTGTGTCCGATGTTCACAGACACCAGGTTGTCGAGGTTCAGGCGGCACCACTGTTCCACGTTGGGCGTACAGGTGGCGCTGTAGAAAGCCCTGCGCACCCGTGGGCCGGAGCAGGCCAGAAACACTGTTGCTAGCTGCTCTCTGAAGCCCGTCTTACCGTCCTCAAACAGCTTATCAGACTCATCAACAACCAGCCACTCCACACTGCACACACACACACAAACAAACAGTTCATGAACACACCATTAACAACAACAACAACAAAAAACAACCAGAGGAAAGGCAGAAGAATTTGAAAAAGTGTGGAGACCCTTATTGGACTTTCTTGCAAATCAGAGTGCACAATCATCTTGACTTTGTTGTGAGGTGTTGAGTCGTTACTATTTACTTTTATTCTTTTTTTGTTTGTCTGTGTCAATTAACTTTTGTAAGTATGTGGAACATGTGAAATGTAATGTCATTTTTTATGAGAAATGTAACTCAGTGATCATGTTTCACTTATGTCTGTATGTGTAAAAATCAATAAAAATATTGTTGAAAAAAAACAAAAAAAACAACAATTGTCGAGTAGCAACAGATTCAATCTTACCTGCTGAGGTCAAGCGCTGGAGGATCCTGCTTGAGGAGGAAGATTAGTCTGTTGGGAGTACTGACGAGGATATCTGGAGAGAAAAGGGGGGGGGGAAAAAGAGGTGGAGAGTGAGGAACTGTGGGGAAAACATTTCTACATTCTGCCTCTGCTGTGTGAATTTGCCGTCTTACCATATTTTTTGTTTGACTGAGGTCCATATTTCTTAGCTGCCATGGAAGCCTTGTCAATGATGTGTACTCTGAATCCGACTCCCTCTGACAGACGAAGCAGCTCCCTGTGAGTCTAAACGTGATATACAATGGAATGGACCAAAAGCTGTCAGAAATACCACGCCACTTTAGAATTGTACATTTTGGCATACACAGAATATCTGAACATTCGTTTAGACCACGCACTGAATAGTCAGCCATCACAAAATGGCCTTATGCACATCCCGACCATGAACAGGCCCGTTGACAACCATGAATCCTGTGTGTGTGTGTGTGTGTGATTGTTCTGTACCTGGCTGGCCAGTTCTCTAGTTGGGGAGATGATTACAGCTCTGAAGCCGAGGTTGGCAGGCTGCTGGAGATGGGCCAGCAGCGGGAGACAGAAGGCCAACGTTTTCCCTGACCCCGTGGGAGCACAGGCCAGGAGCTCCCGGCCCTGACGGAGACATCAAACACAGAGAACAAACCTTCACATAACTACACAGGTTAGATAACATCAAGGAAACCGTTGTATATGTGCATGTATACTCACGTGCATCATCAGTGGTATTGCCTGCATCTGTATAGGTGTTGGGGAGTTCAGTCCTGCGTCTTTGAGGTTCTGAAGAACGCGCGGGTGCAGGCGGTACTCAGACTGCAGCTCCTCAAACGTGCACACGGGGTCCGGCACGTCGCAGCCATGCGCATTTATACGGTGCTGAGCACGAATGCGGTTCACCTAAATCGAATCAAAGAGAGAATGAAGTCCAGCTCTCACTCAGGTAACATTACCATTAAGGATAGAGCATTTACATGGTAGTACTTTTACTGGTTGCCATAGAGAGAGATAACTCTTATAGCCTCCAAACACTTTAATCACGTAAAAACCATTTGAGTAAGAATATGTTGTGAGTTCTGACTACATGTACCTTTTCCTGATGAAGATGCTTCAGTCTCTTCAGGGAGGTTCTCTCCTTCACATCCTTCTGTAGGTTTTGGATCTTTTTGTCCAAAGAGGAGGTCCAGCAGATTCCAGCCTTTTCCTGTGGTGCACCAGCAGCTTCAGCTGTACAAAATACAGTGGACCAGCAGTGAGAGTCATAGGTGGACAGCAACTTGACAGATTAGTTTTCATTAATCTGACAGAAGTTTTTTCCAGCAATATAAAATGAGCAGTTAAAGAACTACAGCTCTTTTTGTGCATCGCGAGTCTCTGGACCTATTTTTCACATGCAAACAATGTACAATGACTTCTATGAATATGGAATTAAAGCAAGTTCACTTCTGATTAGTTATTGACTCAACAACAGCAAATGAACGCAACTGCACAACCGCTGCTGTGATAATACTTTACCTTCTGTTTCCACCTGGCTACCTTTCCTCTTCTTCTTCTTTGTCCTTCCGGCACTCTCTTCAAGCTTCCGTTTTCCTCCAACATCAATTTCCCCTCTTTCACTTCCCATGTCATCTTCCTCTCCATCATCCTCCTTCTCCAGCCCAGCCCTGCTCTGTGATCCATTGGTTGGCCCTGTGCCGAAGTAATCGATCCCAGAGAGGACTGAGGACGCTTCCCCTCCTTCAGGTCTCACTACCTGTATCACGTTCACAGGAAAAACAAGTCACTAACAACTACATCCTGCATTTCCACGTCAAAATTTATAGTTAACTTTATGAAGTACTGAATTTGAGTAGCCAGCCTCCTCAAAATGTTATGTTGTCTCCCACAACGCAGCATGCTTTCAAGCTGGCACAAATCGGGATAAAATATCAGTGCAAAAGTCATGCTACTTTGATTAGCCATTGTCTAATTCTAATACAATAATAATAAACATTACCTTAAAACGTTCGGCATCTCTACCAAATCTCTTCAAATCAAATTTGGCTCCTGCTCCAAGCTTCCGAAACAAGTCGAAGGCGTCCATTCTTCCAGCGTGGTCTGGCTCCAGGCATCACTAGTCAACAGCCGCATCGTAAACCTGCTCTTCCTGTGAACCGAGTTGAGTCACAGTGGCTGTGGCGCCCTCTGCTGGTTGCGTACAAAACCTACCAAGAAAAGGCTTTATCTCTCCATAGGGTCCGTGCACAGCATGATCGATCGTCGAGCGTCTTCGTGGATGATTGAAATGATCTAAAATGTACCTTGCATGAAATGTGATCCTGATTCTATTTCCACATAAACAAAATCTTCTTTAATTATTATTGTACGTAGACTGCCAAAGATTATATTAGAATTGTTAATGTTTTATTGTAGTAAATTTTAGTGTACAAAAACACGCCTCTTTTACATTTACCAACATTTACCAACCTAGTTGTACTTCCAATGTTGGTGAGTAAACTATGACGGCGTGTTTGCAAGTTTCACCAGCGTTTTTGAGATCTTTAAAGACCGTTTTAATGCTTTTTGATGTTAGAATGAAATATATTACCAATTTCACATGTTAAAAATGTGAAAATGGATTATCTGTATTAACTGTATTATCAAGAGGCCTTTTTAAGACTTCTGAAACTGAATTTGAGACTTAAAATGCTATATTTGCTATATTTAACTGTATTCAAGACCATATAAGGCCTTGAGTTTAAATAATGTAGACATTTTAAGACTTTTTCACGACCCGAAGACACCCTGTATGACCTCCAGTCAGTCACCATAATATGGCAAACAACCAATATAAATAAAAAATCAATATTGATTTTATAAAAGCATTTACTTTTTCTTTAAAATACTATCCAAATATATATTACATAGTTAATACTACTTACTGTTATTGCTCTGAAATTACATGAATGATTTATTGTATATCAGCCTAAAAAGTTGGATAACCTGAGTTTATGGGGGTTTATCCTCAACTCTACCTTGCATGCATATTTGTAGTGTGTTTGTTTAATCTACAGTCAACCAGTATATCTTTTCTGTAATAGGAGTGAGGACCTGTTATGGTTTGTTCTGAACCTAGTGGGCCAACCCTGTATTGTCTGTCTTCTAATGTGTCTGCATGACTCAACTGTTGAGGACCAATGTAGTTGAACAAGTTAACAAAAGGCACACACTTGAAGAGTTGAACTATATAAAGAATTGAATTCACCAGTCTGGTGAGGAATGAACATACACTTTACAGCAGTGTAGGTGCGTAACTTCTGACATATGTAAGGATTAGAGTTTCAGTGTCAAGAGAATGACGCTCGTCTTTTCTGTGACCCTGTGCAGAGGTATCAGGAGACATGTGGTCTCCCTCAACAGAACAATCTTGTGGAGTTGCCACACCATGCATCTGCAACAAGGCTGAACCATCTCAATGTTTAACCCCATTGCACAAGATTGTTGTTAGAATGATCTATTCAGAAAAGATTGTTCAAGCAAAGTTCATGTTAATGTTTGTTTATAAGGAGAGGTATGGGGATTTTCTCAGGAAGGATCGTGACTAGTAGGGGTGCAAGCTGTTACTTTTGCTCCCCACTGTGCAATAGGTACACATGAATGCTTAAAGTTTACCCGAGGTCAACTTCAGGGTAACAGCATATTGCAAGACAAAGCAAACAGATTTCTCTGATACCAATACCTACATTCTCATGTTGAGTAACTTTGAAAGCAGACACAATGTTAACATTATGATAAATCACTGTATATTTTTTATTTTGAAAATCTGATCTGTTGTACAGATGTCCAGTCAGTAGTGTCACTGTTGCCGTGTGCATGATGGACAATGCGGTGGAATACATAATCTGGAGATATTACACAGAATCCATGTTACACCTTGCACACAATGTAGACACAACTGTATATTGTACATAGTTGATCCTTCAGTCTGCAGTAGCGGTGTCAGTGTACAGCTCTAGGAAACACACATCATACAGTTCACGTGTTTGTTTGTTTTTATTGCATCCTCATGTCTTGCTGCACTTGGTCCACTCATGCTATTCGTATGGTTTTGCAATAATGTGTGCTCAATTCATATACTGTGATTGGTTCATATGGGTACAACACTCATTTGTTTGAACCCAAGTGTAAATGAAACTAAATTCTTGATTGATTCTTGATTCCTTCCTTCCAGGATTAAATCCATAAAATAATGTAAGTTTAATAAAATAAGTAATAACACATCAAAATACATCTTCAAGACACCACAGACTTCAAGATGTCTTGAGCTGTATATATGGCATGTCTCCAGATGGCCTTGAGCTTTTAAGACTTGTGGTTTCTTGCAATATAAATTTTTCTTAAGATACATGATATAGAAAAATCCTTTTCTGTTTCTTCGTTTCTGGTCTTTGTCCTCAGTCACCACTTGGTTTGTGTATTTTTGGATGCTCCTCTTCCAGCGGTCTCGTCGTCTGATCTGTCCTGACCTGACCCACAGTTCCAATGCTCAATTCTCGACAGGCCAAGTAACAATTGGCAATAGGATGTGTGTGAATGTGAAAGTTTCAACTCTTCACAGATCTTCACAGCTCTTTAACAAATCCTCCAGGAAGTCCACAACCACCTCTTTACCGTTCTCATCTCCCCCTCCCTCGCCCTCAACCTTCAACCCCTTCAGCCCATTCAGAGTCTGCTGCAGGGCTCCGATTCTCTGCTGGGGGTTGAACCTGTCCCCCTCACCATCTTTCTCTCCCTCTTTCCCTTCTTCTGCCACTTCTACTCTAATATATTTGATGAGATGCTCTTTGATGCCCCTGCCCTCCTCCCCAGCCAGCGATGCCCCGAGGGCGGGCATGTCCTGTGATTGGCTGACGCCGAGCAGGTGCAAAAGTGCTTGCGAGAGCGTGTGTCGCAGGCTGGCACAATAGCGGTACTCTAAGAAGTCATTCGTGTCTTCGCTCTTCTCGAGCGCTGTGGCCAGGGCGTGCCACACGCTCTTGAACCGCTCCGCGTCGCCATAGCAACCTCGGTGGGCGGGGATCGCGAGGGCGGCGGCAGACTTGATCCGCACTTTAAAGTTCTTACAGGAAGTGACCACGCAGCAGAGAGCGGAGAACGCCTCACTAGACCACGGGGCTGAGTCTTGGGAGAGAGAAGGAGACGGACGAAACATTAGTGATGGAGATTTTAAAAAGCTGAATGAGTTTGGCAAGTGAGGAACAGAAAATGGAAATTTAGAATATAATTTACAATTTGAGTGTAAATGCACTAAGTGGTTATTTGATGGGCAGATTTGAGATGCTACTTTTGATAATCATGCCATGGAAATGAGTATGAGTCAGAAAGAAGGTGCGTTACCATGGCAAAAGCAGAATTCTATTGTAGTCTATTGTTGTATAAATTCCAACTCTTGCCAGGGCATTATCACACTTTGGCTGTCAGATAAGACTAATGTACCCTTTCTATCCATTCAAACTCAATGGTGATGAGTGCATTTACCGAGCGGCAAGGCGGGATTTCTGAAGGCGTTTCCCAAAGCGTAACAGGCATTCCATCGGACCTTCATCGTGGCCTCAGATTGGACGGTTTGTACCAGAGCACGGACCGCGTCTTCTAGCGGACGTTGGAACACGGAGCGGGTCAGCTGACTGTGACGCAGGAAATGAAGCAGATTCCCCAACGCTCGCACTGCGTTAGACTTCACCTGGGAAGGTTGAAGCAACAAGAATCAATTAAAAAAAACAAAGACTAGAAAATGCTCATTCATTGCTCAGCACTGGAATCCAAAGTGTCCAAAGTGAAGTGTTCGGGTCATGTGCCAAGGGCTGGTAAACCAAAAACAAAGAGTATTTTGGGTTTTTTTTACCAGCCAAAATAATGAATATACTTTTGATAGAAATAGGTCACCCTACCTATTTTCAAAACTCTTTTGTGTATAGAATCAGGTAGTGTGTAAAATACTCAATTCAGGTTTGAATTTAAAACATGCTCACTCACTCAAACAATGGAACTTGGTATTACCACATGAAAATAACATTACATTTCAACTAACTTTAGGCTAGTTAACCATCTGGGCTGTGGGGAAACAGAAGTTTAGATGCTACTGCTTCATGAGAAGCCAGCCAATCAGGAGCCTGTTTGATACAAACCGGCTTTCAGTCAGAAAGAGTGTACAGTCAGTTTGAGAACAGGCAAACTCCAAAGATTGTATATAACCAAGGTATTCAAAAGGTTACTGGCCGGTGTTGGTGGGTGAAGTTAGAGGAGTACTACGTGCAAAGGAAAATCTTCAAGCTGTTTTTGTTGCGATACATCTTTGCTCTTTATGTGTAAAGGTTTGAATCCTCTCACCCTGTCCTTGTCAGCAGAGCCTCGGGTGGCTGACTGCAACATCTTCAGTAGCAACATGTCTGACAACTCCTCTTGGAAGTCCACACCTACACTCTCCCTGATAAGGAGACAGGGGAAGAGAGAGATGTTAGGTAGACTAACTAGACTAGTACGCTGATCGTGTGTGTGTGTGTGTGTGTGTGTGTGTGTATGTATGTTGCATGTAACAAGAACTCATATATAATATTTCTCACTCAATCTCAAAGTAAATTCTAGATAAAAAAAATTAATTTCCTCAAGATTAGATTATCACACCACTTTCCAGCTGTCCTAATACTCAGCAGTCAGTGTTTTTCCTTACATATTGACAATAAGTGTGTCAGTGAGATTGCCCAGAGACCAGGCTGCCTTGGCGCGGACATTTGAAGATCGGTCGTCCAGGGCAGCGAGGATGGTGTTTGCTGTATCCGCCACGAACATCACATCCTGGAAAGAGAAAAATAATCACATCCTGTGAAACAGATCCTCGGAGCAGTGGGTATGTCTAGTCATAGGTGTCATAGGTGTCTTGGGACTCGACAGCAAAATATCCCATACTTTTCCATACATTTTGTGCAATTCCCGATCTGGAAATTGCCAAGTTAATTTCCCAAATCTATGTAGGAACCCTGCTGCATGAACCCTACCTCTCTCAGACAGGGAAACAGGATGTAGACTCCCAGGGCTCTGACTGCTGCAGTTTTCACCAGATAGTTTTCACTGTAGGTCAGCCCCAGCAGCACCGTGATACACATCATCTGGCTCTTATCCTGAAGACAACATCATGCATCATACATAGAACTCCAATGACACCGAGATATTAGTTGTGCAGAGACAGAAACGGTCCAAGGGGGAACTCACGGGGAGCTGCGCGAAGGCCTGTGGCAGTATGGAGGAGAGTGTATCGCAGGCGCTTGTCTGCAGTGTGGGATGCTGTTCACTCTGCAGAGCTCCATTCAACGGCCCACTCAAGACCTCTGACCAGAACTGCACCACCTACATTGTGCACACAAATGTATAATCAAGAACACATTGATGACTCATGTTTTCTTTGAATGTGTAGCTGGACATTTGTTAATTTCCTATCGTGGCACAGCACATTGTTGCAAAAAAAAAATCTGCATTAGCCAAACAGTTCTTTAGTGGCCTGTTAGTAAATAAAATAGCTGCCCTTAAAGTATTTTCCTTTTCCTTTAGGGCCATAAGGTAGATGGGACCATTCCTTCAGGTGAGGTCGATATTCTCTGACTGTTTTGGTGAAATTTGTTGTCACCGTTGTGAAATTACCACAAGATTAAAATGACTGAATTGAACTGTATCATTTTGAATCGTATTGTGTCAGATCAAACCAAAAAACGAAAGCAATCATATCGAAATTCATATCAAAAATCGGTCTAAGGAGAGATTCACACAGATTTGACCAATTAGACATAATACTTTTGTAATCATTTGTCAGGATTTCCATTTTTTCGTAACTACCTTGTCCATTCCTGCACAAATACGTGGAATTTGATTTAACTTAAATCTGTAGAACCTGGAGGCTTTTGCGGTCTTGCCCCTTGTCATGCCAGTGCTGTTTTTGGACAGAGGAGTATTTAGACTCCTCATGCTTTTTTTGTATGAAGGCAGTTTGCAATTACTTTGCTCATGGGGACCCTGGCGCTCTCAGGAACGTTGCTCTCTGCTCTGTATTGCTGGATTATACCGGTTCCCAACTCCTCCAGTAACTGAGGGAGAGAGAATCAGAGAGAGAGATATGGGAGGCATACACATTTGACCACACAAACAGTATGCATTGACAGGTGCCCGTCAGATATCAGGGCATGCAGCGCTCTCAGAGATATGACATTAGATCATTGAATTTATAATACTATTTTGCGCAATAACATAGTTCAATTTCAAAATGGTCAAATTTACACAAATCACTACCATTTCCAAAGAGATGGTGAAATAAAAGACGGGGCACGAACCAAGGCGGATGTGTGGAAGTGACTTAGAGATGGAGGGAGGAAGACTGGAAGGGGTTACCTTGGCTCCATGGAGTTGTATGGAGGGGTCCGTCTCACTGAGGCAGCCAGCGCTCATCTGCCCAATCTCACACAGACACATTTGGGCTAGAGGGAAGTAGCCACGCACCAGGTGGGCTAGAACCTGAAAACACACACACACACACACACACACACACACTTAAGACTTTTAAGACCTTTTTTGTGTGACTGGGCTCGTTTCTCCCCAGAAGAACAGCGCATCAAGAAACAACCTCTAAAAATGTATTTAAGTTTATATGCTTTATTTAACTGTGTTCAAGAACTTCTAAACACTTCAGTTTAGATACTGCGATTTAAGACATTTTAATACTTTTTCAGGAACCCTGTTGTCACTCACCTGTAGGGCCTCCAGTCGGACAGGGGAGGGCTCTAAGGCGACACCTCCTCCCGGTCCCTCGCTGTCCGATTGGTCCTCTCTGGGTTGAGTAACCAGGGAGACGCACAGCTGCAGCAGCCAGGGCGAGCGGGTCTCCTCTTCCCCCGGGGTGTGAGGAGCGCGGGGCGAGTGCGCGTGCGAGCTGCGCTGGGAGTGTTTGACCGGCGTGCGAGACGGCGAGGACACTCCGTCTCGGTGTCTCCAGCTGAGAGCAGAGTCCCGAGGTGTGAAAGAGCCGCCGGCGCTGCTACTGCTGCTGCCCTCTGGCTGTTGGAGGAGTAACTGCACCTCGGGGAGAGGGGCCTGAGTCGTCACCAGAGCCCCGTAAAGCGTCAGGACTGACACGCGCACATTCACGTCTGAGAACACAAGAGAAGCGCGGTGGTGAAAGACACGTTTTGTGCGCAGTCATTGCATTTCTTTCTTTTCACTGGCAGTTGACAACATACAGACCTCTGTGGCGCACGTAGGGACGAATCTGTTTCCAGAGTGGACTGAGCAGACCAGGTCTCAGGCGGTGGTAGGGAGCGTTAGCCACCAAGTAAGCCAGACACTAAAACACAAAAATAGTGGAGATTAGGTTTAGGGCGAAGTAATGAGATTATCATTCAGCACAATATTGGGAGGCCACAATAATACATGTCACTGGCGCGATAATGACACAGAGTCAGCGGTACTGTGAATCTTCCTATGTAGAAAAAAAAAGCATTAAAAATTTACAGATGCCAATTACATATTGTCGCTGTCGGGCAGAAACCTTGTATCTCCATATTTTGTCATTTTTACTTTTCTTCATAAATCAATGCTATTGGTCACTCTTTACATCTGTGTGTGGGTTTCATACATTTTTAACCAATGAAAAGTATTAAAACAAGCTTGTGACTAAATAGCTCATAGCTCCACCCCGTCTCCATTTTGAATTGTGCCACAAGTGCCACAATCAGCTGAGCTGAAAGTAAACAGTGACAACTTCACGAGGCGATTTCGGTTTTTTTCATTTCCTGAAAAATTATGGTTTTGGACATAGAAGGTTTCCGCCCGACGGCGACGATATGTAAAATCATTGACATGTTTTTCTGTAATGGTGCAAAGATACACTTTATTCAAAGAAAAAATGTGATGCACCTATTTGGCATTTCTTTGGGTTCGTTGAGAAAAGAGAGCCAGCGAGCCGAGAGCCAGTTTAGACTAACCCTAACCCCATCGTACCTTTATGACCTGTGTGAGTGTGTGAGCGGAGGTCTCAGCCAGCAGAGCCAGACTGAGGGTGCGGTGCAGCTCTCTGACGGAAGTCGCCAGGGAGAAGGAGAAAGGGGTGAAAGACGTGGGAGGAGACGCCGTGTCTTCGGCGAGACCCAGGAACTGGCGGGAGCCGTCCAGCATGGCGGACAACACCTGAAGCGCACACGCACGCACCTGGAGGGCGGGCAGAAGAGGCATATCTTACAAAACACATAGGTCTAGCAATATGACAGAGACATATCCTCCTCCCCCTCAACAACTACCATTAAGACGCCTTTGAGCAAGGCACTTAAAACCCTAGTTGAGCCAGCGAACCTGCTTTGTGGTCAACGACAGACAACGGTGTTTGTACCGGGTAGCTCCCAGTTGTGCATATGTGTAACTGTCAGTGTGAAGCAGGGTGTTGCTGAAAAAAGATTTACTTACAGCATTCATGACATTGTGAGTGAGTGATGTACCTTTGGAGAGGGGTCCTTCAGTATAGCTGTGAGGAGAGTGAGAGGTGGCGGTCCTCCAATAGGAGAGTCAGGGATGAAAGAGGACCAGTACCCATACAGAGTCCGCTTTTCTGCTCCTTTCACCACCGCTAGCAGACAGTGGAGAGCACCCTGACGCACACGACCATGGTAAAGTCTGAAAGAGAACATATTGAGGGGGGTAAACCACCTAGTGGGTAACATTTCGTATAGTGGATCATTCACACTAAGGGAGTTTGGTTGGAGAGTGGCAACCTCTGCTTGCTTTTGCTGTTAGCTAGTTTTAAGAGAAAAAAAAATGAAAATAAAATGACTGAAAATTATTTGACATATCCATCTATTATAGAAACCAAATGTGCAAAACAGCAGCAAGCTTGCTGCTAGCAAAAATCATGTCATGTGTCAAGTTTCTGTACCTCAGTTTGCTCTGTGCAACGCCTTCTGGGTCGGAAAACTCTGAGTCCGAACTGCTCCGCTTCCAGGAGGGGTAGAGAGAGGGAGCAGAGGGTTTAGACCAGGCCTCTCCTTCACCTCCACCTCCCTCTCTTCTTCCTCCTCCTCCTCCTCGAAGTACAGGCACTGACTCTCTCTCGTCTTCCACTCCACCATCCCCTCGGTGCTCCTCTGCGCCCGCCTTCTTCCCCTTCCCTCGGGATTTCCTTTTTTTATTCTGAGGAGAGACGTTACACCCAGGTTGTGTCAAAATCAAAATCACAGATTTGTAGGTGGGAGCCACTAGAATGAAAACCAAATGAAACCCAAATGAGAAAGAAGGTGTGTCCTACCCCTGAGGCTTTGCTTGGTGGGGCAACTTCCTTTGGTGGTTCAGCAGGTTTGGGTGCAGAGAGACCCTCGTACTGAGGAAGAGGCGCTGGGTAAAGCACAGGTGGCCACTCGACACTCACACCTGGAGCTCCTTGGAACGTGAGCCTCTGCAGAATGCATGTTAAATGTCACCATATTATATCTACAATATATACTATCATGCAGTATACATGCATGAAAAAGACAAAAAAATCCACAAGTTGTATTATAATTTTGCACCTTTAGTGTGGCCAGTAGCGACCCAAGCTCTTCCCCTCCACCAAATTTCCACTTCCCTCCCGATAGACAATACTGAAGTCCCTTCAATGCTGCTTGGACCACCTGGACAGAGGACACAATGGGAGAAGTGGGTCACATGTGATTGAAGGGGCCCCCCCCGCCATTGACTATGACACAGTGATAATCCATACCGTGCAGTAGAACAGCTCGTCAGTGTTTGGGGGTTTGGGTGACTGCAGTGTTTTCAGGAAAACTTTGAAACACACAATTCTGTATTGATCCTCCAAAGATGGCTGACCAGGGATCCTGAACAAAAACAGCCCCCCGCCCCCGACCCCACAGACACAAATTACAACCAAGAATTGACATTTCAGCAATAAGCATAGCATTTTGTTACAGTGACTAGGGTCCGAAATTAAACAGCAGGAAAATCAGTGACTCCGCCGGTAACGATTTGGGATGATAAAAGTCAAAATGAGTGACTGCTGATTTGCGAATTGTATTGAAGTCAAGATTTAGAGTTCTGTTATATTATTACCACTGTATACTTTGACTCAAAAGCTACTTGTCTGGGAACTCACTGCCAAAGTAACACCCTAAAAAGAGAAACAGATTTTCTCAATACATTTATGGTTTTGGCAAAGTTAACAAGGGATTTGGATCCATTATGGAATAAAACGACATACAATTTGTGTTGGAACATCATATAACAATACAGACATGGCATATTTGATCATTACTTACAATCTCAGCAACTAGTTCCAATTACTGAACATCCCAGGTAATACAAGACCACAAACAAATAGGTTTAATGAATGGATTCTGGATGTAAACGTGCACAATATGGCTAAAGGTGTAAGGATGCTAAAACCCACCTGAGACAGATGTTAGCCATACTGGTAAGTGCAAAGCGGCGTAACTCCAGATCGGGCTGAGACGGAGAGCTATACAGTAGCAAGACTCCATCTTCACCCAGTAACTCACTTAGGTGCTGCAGACAAAAAAAAAACATCACTGTGTAAATTAAACCATTGGACACTAGGAGAGCGGACAACATACTGTAACAATGCAAACACATACCTGGTGGCACTGAGGTCCATTCCCATACACTATTGTGGAGAGTGCCAGCAGTACTTGTGAGTGTGTCCATGTACTGCACACACTTAATGCGTGGACAGTATAACTCACCAATACATCCAATGTCTGCTCATCCATTATTACCTAAAAAAACAGCAGATGGGTTTAAAGCAGTATGCACAAAACATAAAAGAAGACTGCAACAATACTTTTCCGGTAAAGTAACATAAGCATGAAAAAGGGCCAATGACTGTGGATGTGGAATGTACCTGCTACTGTTATTAAAGCATCATTTTTTTTTTTTACCTTTAACTGATTAAGTAGATGGTGTATGAGCTGGCAGAGTTTGATCACTAGATGTTCTTGACTCAGCGGCACAAGACAGCTTGCATGTTTTAGCAGAATACACACGTCCTGAAATGAAAATGAAGAGACTCAGAAGAACATCACAGGAACAACAACAACAACAAACTTTGTTGATTCGGGTAAATACAGTAGAACAGTGCCAGCTTGGAGATTGCGGAGTGACAGTTGAGTAGGTGATAAACACCTGCCTTGTTTGGTGCGGTTGAATTGAACTTTGGAGCGGCAAGTAAATGGTAACAGTAGTAGGTTCACGGACGGTTGTGTAGGGTGTGGCGAAGAAGAGTCCAGAAATTAAGTGGGTGTATGGGAATTGAGTGTTAAGTGGGCTAATTAATTAGGGTGTCAGCTCTTTGGAGGAGCTTTTGGACAGAACTCCTGAGTCCTGAGTGACCTGAATGTGCTTGGTGGGCTCTGGCATCTGCAGCTCCTTCATGGGGGGCAGCTGACAACGAATCACCTTCTCAGTTGTGTCCAATTCCAGTCAAGATAATTTATCCCACATGGGGCAATTAAAAAAAAAAAAAAAAAAAAGGTACAAAAAAACATATGAACCAAAGTTGAGATGGTCATTGCTCTAGGTTCGACCCAATCGCACATAACAGTTGTGAAAACACCCCTTGTTTGCCTATAACTGTCAGTCCACAACGTCACTTGAACCAGGAAACACCACTATTAACCATCTTATCTTTCACTAAACTGCTATAGTTTACACAGTGGTTCCCAAATTGGGGTCCAGGTACTCACAGGGGACTTCAGGGGGGTTCCATGGGGTCCTTAACTAAATAAGAGTTCAATTTCACTCTTATAAACCTAGAGTAACCAGAAAACAGTCATCTTTTCAGATGTGATGTGGGTCCCTGGGTGTCTGTGGTTGAAAGTTTGACTAACAAAAAAAGTAAGTTTCTGGAAACGTCGACTCTATAACATAATAACAAAAGAATGTCTCGGTTACCTCTGGTCGGACACTGATGTTGGGGTTAAGGGATTTGTTGTAGTTCTCAGACATGAGTTGGTCGAACAGCAGGTTGAGCTGTTCCTTGAGGTTTGGGGAGTCTCCTCGCAGGGATCTGAGCTTTGAAGCGCAGCGAGCAAACTGTACCGTCACCTCGCCGTCCGACACGGAACCGACCGGCCAACCGTCCGTCGCTAGCGGAGTGAACGGGGCAGCATCGGCGGACAGAGTTACCGGAGGAAAGACGGGAACATCAGACTGGCCAGAAGCCGGTGGCAACACGGCTTTACTCGCCATCTTCACTCAGAAATAGTTTACCCTCTTCCGGTGTTCCCTTCTTCTTCTGGTTTTTTCAGAGGTTTCAGGGGCATTACTGCCATCTGCCGGTCAATACAAAAATGCCACTTCAGTTACATACCGTAAAACGTCCAGTAAATACCGGATACAGGAGAGCACCTCTGGAGCTGAGATTCAGCGTCTTGCTCACGGACACTTTAGTGGGGATGTTTGCCAGCAAAGGGCCACGAACCGGGCATGTCTCACTAAACTAGCGAACTAACTTTGGTCTTAACCCTTAATTTTCAGTCTCACAAGGGTGGTTCACTTCATGGCATGGCAGATCACCATGGCAAGGCTGCTCCTGAGCAGGTTAAAAAGCGGATATCAAGCCACTCTCTGGGAAAACTGCGTCACCATTCCATTCCAACAATTTCACGTAGAAAGCCAGCTATGAACAAACACATCTATTTTATCACATTTAAATGCAAAGTAATGGAACAGTAAAGTAATAAAAGTGTACTCTATTGAATTAACAGGTAATAAGGGCTCTTCACACACGAGGGTGTTGAGAAATCCTTATTAGATATAATTCACGTTTGTAGCATTTCCAGGCCATTTGACCACTTTGGCTACAAAAGGTCTACTATTCAAATAGCAGGTAGCTTACATCATTTGGACCGTTATCAATTACATTTACTGTTGCATATTAAGTGTGCTGAAATGTTTTATAGCATTCTGATTGGTACACTTTATTGCACCCATTTCCACCACTGCACCCTTAGGGAAACAGGCAGACTTTGTGACTATAACATCTTTTCACAGTCTGTGATGACACGATACGGAATCAAGAAGTATTCCCAGTGTCTTGACAGGGCAGTGATAAGCATAGTTACACCATTTGCAGTTTTCCTCCAGTAGCAACAGTGTTACTTTTCGCTGTATTGCAAGTTTGTTCTTAAAATGTCGTCGTCCCCCCAATACTTTGCACTGTCAACACAAGGTGTTCATTTTTAGCAGCATATGCTTATGAAAGCATTCCGTATAGTTTGTTTTGGTACCATTTTATATTATAATTGCTTATATTCTGTGTGGTTATATTCCATTTCCACCACTGAATCCTGTTAAAGTATTAATAACTGAAGAGGAAACAAGATTGTTCAAGCAAGTACAAGACCTTTAAATCACTTATCATACATTATTCTTTATTATGTGTATGCAACAGTCAGAATTTTTACATAATCTCAGTAAACACAGAAAATTAAAGACATTTTAACAAAAAAATCCTGTTGCTTATCTTAAGTCAATTGCATGAAAAACAAGTTATTATACAACGTATACATATGAAATAATGTACAAGGTCTGTGCATCAATGCACAGCCAAATAATCATGTCTGGAAAGTATGAGTCTATCTGCAAGAAAGATGCCTGGATAGTGAAGGGGGATTGGCACGTGTATCGTTTGTGTAGGTAGTGTGAACGGGTCTGTCTGAGAATGGCCCTAGCCATCGGTAGATCACAGTACAGATAGGAGCACAGCTCCTTCCTCTGTTGGGGGTGTGGTGGGTCGCAAAAATTACAGAGATTGAATTGGCTAAAGCAAGAGGTAGGTAGGTCTGGAGAAAGGTGGGAGCAAAATGTATGGCATGGGGCAGGGGTGTCAAGGACTGAATTAAAAGTAGGGCTAAGAAGGCATGACTGGGTTTCAGCCCGACTTGAAGAGGAGAATGGCCACTTGGCCAAGGTAGAAGTAGATGAAATGCTTCGTCTCATGCGTCACATAGCTGCCAAAGTTCCTTCCCACAATGCAATGCCAAGTAGGGTTATACTTCTTGTCAAACTCCTGCAGGGAAAACAACATTAATGAGCCCAATATACACCAGGCCATTACCATTGCGTGACCACTTCTACTCAATAGTTTAATAAATGTTACATTATACACATATTTGATGTTGGTCTACATACCTTTTTAATATAGGCTGCAATGTCCTTCTCAATGTTGTACTTCTCCATGGCCTGCGTGGCGCAGTCCACCGCATCCTGCTGCATGTCCTCAGACATGTCTGCATTCTTTATCACTGCCTTCCTGTCAGTCATTGTGGATTCAAACTGAAGAGGGGAAAGGAAAAATTCAGTCTTATTTGATACACTAGGGGTGCTAAAATTGGAATGGAGGCCCACCACCCACACACACACACACGCTTGTTTTGAAGCTTAACAACTCTGCCGGGGTCCAAAGCTGCTGCTCAAGTAATGTAATGATATAATGGCTCTGCTTATATCCTGTGGTATACACTGAATCATCTACCAAGTAGACATAATTTAAAGTTCACTTATGTCACCTTTTTCTGCACTCAAAAAAAAAATACACTTAAGGGACACTCCCACTATGTTTCAACATTATCGGCATTTGCCATTAAGAGAACATTCAATTAGCTGTCTAAGTTTTTCTACCCCCACACCCCCCAAGCAGGCCCTCCAAAGTGTCCACCCGACTACATCGTCACTGGATGGAAGAGAGTGAAGCAAACTATAGCCTTCTTATGTTTCAATTTCTAATCTCTGCCCCCACGTGGCTATACAAACTCCAGTCATCACAACACACTAACTTGCTTAAGTTGCTCAGCTTGACAAAACTAGCAATTAAAATGGCATCCCAAAGTGTCACTCTGGAAAACCTCATTTCCAAAACACTATAAACACCATGTAGTTGTCAGTCAAAAACATCCAGGCAGATGGGACAGCAACAGGCAATAGACATGCTCCAATAGACATGGAATCACTTTGCTGTAATGAATTTAAAATCATGGCGTTTCTGTTGGATGACATAGCTGACCCCAGCACAGAGAGAGCCCCAACCACAAGTTTCACTCCTGATTTGGAGACCTTTTGAGAATCAGAAAATTACTTGGAAAAGACTATGAAAACCAGCAGGACCAAGACAACAGATGACCATGGAGTTCCTTCCAATGACTGAGATGAGCACTACCAGCAAGCCACTCTAGTGACTTCATACTTCTGCAGCCCAGCCAGCAAGACTGGTCGGAAAAGAAGTACCTAACCTGAACTGCATTATGCAATAGCCTGCATTTTGAATATGTATTAATTATTAAAAAGGCTGTTATGTCAAGAACCCCTTAACTTTAGTGTTTTTGATTCAGCTGCCCAGATGCAAGGAAATTCATGGGCTTGCTATGCAATGTGAAGCAATTACGAAGAGGAATTTGTGCCATTTCAATATGAAACAGCATGCAATGCCATCTGGTTATAATGCCAGTGTCTTTTGATGTCTGAATTGGTCTTCTGTAGCAACGCGTACCCTGGATTATGGCACAAGGATTCTTAAAATTACATCCAGTGTATTGGGAAATGGTACAATTCACACACACACCATTTATCAAGTTCCCCTATATATATATATATATATATTTAAAGAGCAAAATGTCATCTTTAGACTACATAGGCTAAACAGATTAAACATTACACACTTTCATTGCTGCGGCTGATCCAGCTCAAAATACTCATATTTATACACCAACATTAAGGCCCAAGCAGTTGCAGAATACAAAAATACAGTTGTGGCAGGTCCTCAAAAACAAAACAAAAAAAACCCCCATCATCATTATACATGAATCTGAGTTGTCAGTTTTTGGCTTTGATGATTAAAAACAAAAATCCAAACAGAGTTTTATTTTATTATTCTGGCTAGCAGTAACAGACGTATATGTGTCTGTGCGCGGTAACGCATCTCGTTCGCTACACGTGAAATTGTACTTGCGCTACGTAGACACACCCACCACCACCTTGTTGGGGGCGGGTTGTGGGGCCTAGAGAAACCAGCACGCAATGCACGCTGGTAAATGTAGGCTATATGGGTAAAACCGTGCAGGGAAAGTCCAAATGATCTGCCACGATGAGTCGCATTGGACACATGATTTCCTCAATGGGTTACGGTAGCCTCCCGAATTGACCGAAAGTCCACAATAGCAGCGGCAGATTCCCCTTTAACCGGGGTATAATGTCCCCAATAATCCTAATCTGACCTGGCCAGAAAAGTGCACAAACGGGAGTAGACTAGTCGAGGATCATGTAAAACGCTCCACGTAATATAAGAAACCTACCACCCTCCCCGGCTGATAGACTACAGGTTTTATTTTAAGCAATAAACATACCCAATCAATCATGCAATTGATTCTTACCTCTTAGCGTCTTTCACTGAAGTTTAATGTGTAGTTGTGTTATGCAGAATTAGACGCCTCGTTTGTGGCTTATTTATCCTGTTACATACGACGTATGTACCTGCTCCGCCCTCCACAATTACATCGACTCTCTTATTGGCTGGCGTTAAGCCTCCGCCCGGATGTTGGCGTTTTCCACTAGCGGGCCACTGCCAGCATCTTATTTCCACCCAGAATGCACTGTTGTCCCCCCCTCCCCACCCCACCGCTCCCCTACGCATGGAGAGTAATTGATCCCGATAATTCGAATGATTCTATAATATTGATATTCATACTTCAGGAACTAGTTACAGCGATCTAGACACCACAGCAGAGGTGCAATATACATCACGGTTGCCTAGATAGAGTATTAAAAGCTTAGCGCACATCCATCAGTCAATAAAAGCTGCAATTGATCATCGCAGCAGTAAATAAAAAATGGGATTGGAGAATTAAGACATTTTAGCATTTCAAATCTCTTAAACCTCATTGCTTTTCTGTTTGTAGTCGATCCCATTTCACCATAGCCCAGTTGTTTTTTTTTGCTTTGGTGCAAAGCTTCATTGGTGTGTGGTGTGCATTAGATTCACAACCCTGGATGAAATTCATACCCTCCTCCTCCGCCCTTGCTCCTCAGACTTGTCTCATGGGTCATCATTGGGTTGCAGTAAAAGTAGTTTTGTCTCATTAATCTTGGCAATAGGCATTGTTGCTCGGGTTGGCAGTAAGTCTCTCTTGCACTCTTGAAATACAGTAAATGACCTAAACCCTTGGAGAAACTTTTCAGAAACACCATTTGCCAAAATCCCAGCTATCATGTCGCTGTCATTCAGCCGTGGAACAGATTTGCTCTGAGCACAAACACTATAGCATAGCTCAGATTTTCCATTCTGAAATTGCTTGACAGAACTGTGATACAACGACAGGCAGTAATCTCATCAGTGTTTGTAAAGATTGGAGTAAAGTAAATCTTAATTTGTACATTGGAATCTGAATCTGCCTTTCAAGGACATGGTCCGCTCACAGTGGTCCTGAATTGGGGCTTAATACATAATCTGTCGATCAAACAACCACCTTTAGTCAGATTAATACAAGCCTAGCTCTGCCTGCACTTGTATCGGCTGGAAGTTTTGGTTTCAGGAGGCTGTCCCCCCTTGAGCTCACTAGAGTCTTGAGATGGATACTACAATGCATGCATCTCAATCATAGCAGGTGCACTAAGCACTCAAAAGAAAAACGCAAAAACATTAAACTATTAATGAAACTTTTATTGACACAGATCAAACTTTTAACATTTCAACTCGTCTCCCTGCCGGCCAAAGAACCTCCTAGGAAAAAATGCAAACCAGATTAATGACATTCCCTTGTTACCTCCCAGTCCTCCCTCTTCCCTCCCTCCTCCACTGTTCATGATTGCCCACTATTTACCACTCTCCTTACGTGCGTGGATCCATTCTGCACCTCCCAGCCCGCCTCCTGGTTTTGATCCCAGCTTTGCTCCTCTTTTTTTAATTAAAAAAGGAAAAAAAAAACATAAATCGCTCATCAGGATGCCATCAGTTTGCGTCTCTGAGGTCCCACACACAAATTTTTTTTGGGGGGGGATTTAGACTATTTGAAAGCCAATTGAGTTTATGCGGTTTATGAGGTTATGTGGGCTGGGCCAGGGGTCGGGATCCTCTCCCGGTAAAATGCTCCCATGCTCCTGCTCCATGTATCCATCCTGAAGCCTAATCCTAATCCTGATCTGATCCTGAATCCTGATCCGGCTCCGGCATTGGGGAATCAATGAGCCCAGTCCAAACCTTCAGAATACCAGCAGAACCAAAGAGAAGGAGTTAGAATCACACCTTCACAAATCATTTTTAAAAAACATAAATAAAAATCTATCAAATGGATCTAGGAGGGAGTTTACTTTGAGAGAAAACAAAGGACACCATCTACCAAAAAAAAAAAAAAAACTAGCATAAGCAAAAACATGGACCATTGGGTCCCCAAACAAAACGGCAGTATATAGAACATACGGTTAAATGATGCTGTCATTATACAACAAAGCACTTTCCTATTAGTAAAACTGCAGGACCGGCGTGCAGAACCACTGGGCCCTAGGGGATACTGAGAGAAGGCAAGTAGCCTTGCTGGTACACTGAAATATAAAGGGGGCATGCAGAAGTAACTACAGCAACTATAGCATGTTGCAAATGAAAATAACAGTACACAGCTATTGTCAAGCATATGTTGAGTAAAAATTGACTAAAGCCTTATTATGTAGATTTCAGAGAGGCCACAGCCATCATACCATTTGTTCCATATTTGACTCCTCCTCCTCCTGTTTATCTTAATATGAACTGTTTCCTTTCCTCTGTTCCCATCCTATCCTGCTCCTCTGAACTCTACAGAGAGACACATGAGAAGGTCAAAGTACAATCGTTTATATCAGTAAATGCAAGGCCAAGAAATTTTTTTTTTTAAATCTTCCCATCCCAAACATAACAACTATAAGATAAAGCATACAACGATGACAACCCCCCGGAAAGGTGCCACTCCCTTTCACACACCTCCTGGGATCAATGGAGGAAAGGTACATAGAAAGGGGGAGAGATCTGTTAGAAGAATAGGGGTGTACATAATGTTGGGGTGAAGGGTGAGGTGGGGGGAAAGAGAGGAAAGAATGATGAGGACTAAGACAGGGCCACATACACAGAACAGAGAATTTCGGGCCAAATCTGATCAGGTCAAACAAGAGTCTGCCAAAAAACAGAAACCAAAATGAAACCACAACAAAGAACTGGGGGAAACGGGAACACAACAAGAGAAACAGTTAACGGTTAACACAGCAGATGGTCCATGGAGACTGTACAGGATTTGTTCGGCGTCGTTAAGTTTCTCTCTCTCTCTCTCTCCCGGTCTGAGGTGCGTTGTTAGGTCGAGCTGGTTGGATGGTTTAATTAAGGCCGTGTGTATCTAGGTGCGGGAGGGGGAATGGGAATGCCGGGGAGAGTAACGCGGAGACCCTCTGCTGCGACGTGGGGAGCAGCTGCGCGACCTGCTGTTGCACCGGCTTCCACTGAAAGAGCGAGAACGGCCGTAGCTGGGGCTGCGAGGACCGTCCACCTTCACGTGAATGTAGGCCGTCTCTCCCTAAACACACACACAGACACACACACACACACACACAAAGAGAACTGCTCTGTGAGAACACAGGTCCAACTGAAGGAGGATATGCCCAGTCATGTGGATTACATACAACACGATCAAATATTTTTTTTCATTTCAAACAAAGCACTTCAACAGAGAAAAGAGAAATGAAAAATGACTGACAAAACTAACCATTGCATCAATACTGGGCCACTTGCTAATGAGCCAAGTGAATAGTTTGAGATAGTACAGATCAGCAGGTTTACACTGAATAATGATGCAAAGTATTAATTAAATATCAGGCAATGTGTTTAAAGCCCTTCCAGCCTTTAAACTGGCCATTACTTACTGTCTGATTTCCGCTTTCTTTGTTTGACTTGTCCCAAGTTTCTCCTCAGGGCTTACCTTGAGAAACCTTCTGATTTCCAAAATCTAGCCCGAGTTATTCCTCGTTGAGTTAGCCTGAGGCTGTAACCCTAACCTACCTCGTGAGAGCGAAACTTAGTGTTATCCAGCTTGCGGACAGCGTAGGTCATGTCTTCTTTGCGCACAAACTCCACCACCCCGGTGCCATCACGGAACACATCAGCATAACATACATCACCTGCCTCTCGCATGTGGTCCTTCAGGTCCTGCCAGCTTCCACTGGGGGGAAGACCTGGAATGAGGAAGGCAGGTAAGAGATTGAGACATCCTTCTGAAACAGACATTAAAAGATAAAGAATAAAAGACGTAAAGAAAGAGTACAGGCCGACAAACACAACACCCACCTGAGACAATAACCCTGTACTCAGAGCGTCGTGAAGGGGGACCGTACCGTGCCCTTGGGGTTCCCACGGCTCCACCACCACCTCCTCCTCCTCCTCCTCTACCACCTCCACGTCCACTCCGAGGAAACTCAACCCGCAGGCGGTAGCCATCATAGTCATAACCATCACGTCCATAGACAGCATCCTCAGCATCCCTGTGAAACCAAACAGTTGCCACTCATCAAACAACAACATTAACATTTTTTAACCATATGCCTAGGTTGTGTGAGGTACTGACATTCAATTTTGTACACTTTTGTACGCTCATCATGAGAAACAAGTTTATTACAGCTATCAATATGCACTTTATATTCGACTTTCCAAAAATTCACACTTTTGACTTCCACGTGATATGATTTAATTATTGGCCTAAAGAGAAAACTGGTTGTTGATTATTAGTGGGAGACATGTTTACTGTACGTTTGTCGTAGAGTTCCGTCGAGTTTTGAAGGGATAGGATAGGTCACCTAATTGGGTACTGAAAAGTTTGGTGAGTAGATTTATGCGTAGCTACGAAACAATGTAATTGAGACATGGCTTAGAATTGTAGATCACCTTGGGTCCTCGAACTCCACGAAGGCAAAAGGTGGTCCTCCTCTTCCGTTTTTCAGATCAATATCTCGTATCGTTCCATATTTATAGAACACATCTTCAACGTCCTTGGTGCGGATATCAGGAGGGAGATTCCCCACGTATATTCGACAGTCGTTACTCCCTGATGGTCCTCGAATAACTCTTTGATCAGACATAACGTTCGTACAAAACACTGACAGCTAGCGTTAACGTCACGAATGAAGTTAGAAAGCTGGTAACGAACGGATAGCTAACTAACAAACGTTAACTTGACTTTCCTCAACGGAATATAGATACATATGCGAATACTTTCTTGTCTAATTATACGGGGAGTGTTTAGCTGTAGATGCGTCTTAGGGAGGTCAAGGTGAAATCCCTCAAATTGGACGTCAAAACACAAAACACATTCGCCTAAACGGCTAAAACTTGCTAGGCGAACTGCCACAACCAATCAGAGAAGGACTAGATGTCAACGTCATCACATGCTGCATTCAGGTGACATCGGAAAGAATTCGGAACTACTTCAGGGTTCGCCCGTTCAAACCTTTTTTATTATAGGTCACGGGTTCAGCAAACGCCATGATCAAAGTTTTCTGTAGACTTGCATTTGTTGAGTGATACATGTATGTTTAAGTGCAAACCAATCAATGTAAAACAAAAAACACTAGTAGTAGTAGTAGTATTAGTGTCTACCCCAAGCCAATTTAAGCAAAACAAGGGATACAATTTTCAGATTCCAGCTAAAATGCCTAGGGCTGGCGCTCAAGGACCGTATTGGGAATCAGGGGACTGCTAGATAAAGTTCATTTTGAGAAGGAAATTCAGCTTTTGAAAAACTTTGATTTCTATTTTCTATATCCCAAGGCGCAAGACATTGTGTCTGTCAACAGCGACATTAAAATACCAATAATAATTTCACAACTGTATATGCTCTGGTTTTGTTATTTCTTGCTACCCGAAGCTGACTTACAGGAAAGAAATGCTGAATGGTATGAGTTAGAAGTGAGTCTTTAATTGTTAATAACTTATATAAATTGAGATTCAAATATAAAACATCACCTCATATATAACAATTCAAGCTTTCAAATATTCAGTGTCAGACAACCATAGCAGTCATTCATTAACATAAATAAATTTCACGTATATTAAAAAAAAAAAAAAAAAAAAAGCACCCCCACCTGCAGGTGAATCTTTCTTCATGCTCTTGTGGTCTCCCAGGGCCTGTCATTACTTAAAATACTGAAATATCAAGGCCACTAACAAATGTCCACGATGTGTTTTGAGTTCAGACCACATTTTCATCACATCATCAAGTTATGCTAGAATGTTTCTTAGTCCTTCTTGGCTTGTTTCTCCTTACGTCTCTGTCTAGCCTCAGATGCCATTTTGAGCAATGACAGCAGAATAGGCACACACATGGGCAGGAAGAGTGGTATGTAGATGGCAAACTTCTGGTCGTCGGGAAAGTAGAGGAGATGGAGGAGCGAGGGGTCAAAGAAAGCTCTCTCTGAGGCCAAGATGGCTTCTTTACTGTACTGCAGAGCAAAGCCTAGGTTCCCTGCCTCCAATTCAGCCACAGCCAATTGCAGCGATGTGACAGTGCTAGAGACCTGAGTGACAGGAACAACAAGCAATCACAGGTTAGATATAACGTTCGAACTGACTGCTAAAAACACCAGTGTAAATAAGAAGCTACACTTCATAATTACAAAGCCTCTGCATGCATTAGCCACCAAAAATGGATAAATAATTGATATATTACATCTGAGAAGACCATTCATATTGATCAACAACCCTATCAACCCCTGCAAAATCGTACTTATTGCACTTTTAAAAAACTATTCAACTTGCCTGCTTAATTATGGTCCCAATAACATCTGATTAGTTACTGATGCTAAAGATTTACTTAATATGTTTGTGCTTCATGGCTGAATGTGATGTTTTATTGAAAGCTGCACAGTAAGCAAGAATGTAAGTGCACTGCAGAAACTATTCATGTGTCTCAATTTAAGCCACTGTTATTTTTTCACTGTGACTGAAACTTTTGCAGGCAGGGAATTAACCACAAATCACAGCATATTCAACCGGTCTGTATGTTCAGAATGTTCCATATATGGTGAAAAGTAGTTGTTATTATATTAATGCATGCTAAAGAACTTGTGAATTGTGAATGAGCATTCACCAAATAACATTTGGGATGTATCAAGAAAAGGGCAGACGTGAACGCTTTCCCTTGTGTCTAGGAGACGGATCTTTACAATGTAAAATTTTAGTATGGATGCATTTTACACACGCTGTCACTCACAAACACCAACACAGAGGCAGACCGATTAACGCAGCTGAAAGTCTGTGTGTGCAACGTACCTGCTGGGCAATGTTGTCATTGATAACGATATTTCCAATCTGGTCCAGGAGCTGTGCTAGTGAGGTGATGGTGGTGGTTGCTGTGGCAACATTCTCCACAGTCCGGCTCCACATGAGGCGGTCCAGCTCCCAATCAGCCAATCCTGTATTGCCACACGGTGCCACCAGGAAGCCAGGGGGAGAGGCAGATGACTGCACACCCAACAACAGCCTAACGGAACAGGGTAGAGGATGGTTAGATTTTGCCTATCGGAAGAGGAACAGGTATAATTATAGGTAGCCACTTACCGAAGCTGTGCAAGAAAGACTCCCATGACTTTCGCCATGTTAATGTTGATGTTCACAGGGAACTCAGCCTCTCGTCCATAGAAATCATTAACATTATAGATCTATAAAAACATGGTTACAAAGACATTTTCTGTTGATTCAGTAACCAACACAACAAACAGATAGACAAAGGCTTAGAGTACAAAACCACTATAAATGTATTTATTTATTTAAAATGTATTTCAGACACCACCGCTTACAAATATTGCATTGCATTTACAATATTAAGACTAATGTCACTCTGTAATGCCCTTGGAGTAGTGCTCATCTTACCATGATACCACCCCACCGTGGCGAGTGAAACGCATTGGAGGGTACTTCTTGTTTCCTGTGGTCATGGATGGAAAGGGGCGAATGCTGGGCATCCGGGACATACAGCAGAAAGTTCAACACCGGGTTGGAAGAAGCAGCATTAGAGCCTGGATACAAAACACAAAGCAAAACACCTATATATAAATACACAACAAACCATACCCCGTATCTCCTTCTAGGAAACATTTCAAAATCATTCTGTATGTGTTTCTCTTACCCAGCCTAGCTTCCACAGGGTTGATGACGTGTGCAAGGCTGTCAGCGTTGAGTGTGTAGGTATTGAGGCTGCTGTCAAAACGTGGGTTGACACCCAACACAGCATAGTACAAGATCTAAATGGAGAATAGGTACACAGACATTGCTGAGTGTCTTTTTTTGTGAGGTTTGTCACACACAAACACACATATACACACACACACACACACACACACACACACACACACACACACACACACACACACACACACACACACACACACACACACACACACACACACACACACACACACACACACACACACACACACACACACACACACACACACACACACACACACACACACACACACACCTGGGAATCAATGCTGAAGTTGGCCACAGGGGCCAGTTTTGTAAGCAAAGGTTGGATGTAGCTCTGCACAGCACCCTCTATGTCCCAGTGTAGCCGGTGTGACTTTGGGTCTGGGTTCAACAGACTGAATGTTATCTCATAGCCTAAAGAGAGGCGAGTAGAGAGAGAAGAGGAGGAAAAATATCAAAGAGGTAAGGGAATTAAAGAAGATGACTCAGGAGTTAATATCATCATCAGGATTTGTCCGATGATCATTTCAACATACAGTTCTGAGCACTTTTAAAGTTACAATGAAATGAAAAGTGGCTTGTTCAGCTTTTTAGACAACATACACCTATTTAATAAATGCCAAAACATTTACTTTTTTTCTGCGTATTTCTTTCAAATCAAAATCACAATACTTTTACTTCTGGTATTTTTTAGTGGCTACTTCTTGGCGTACATAAAAGTTCCAACCAATAATACCATCACAGATTTTTGAACACTCCCCTCACATCATATAAAACTTCAACCGAGAATATGCCACATTACAGAGCAATACACCATCGAAATGCTGTTTCCAACTGGTAAAAGCATAAATTGACTGGAACAGAAATTAAGTCGGTCCCTTGTATGGCTGTGCTAAAACAAAGACTGACCTGGGCTGGATTTGAAGGCTCTCATGCTGTCAGCTATGCTCTCCTTGTTGCCAGGGCTGAGACGGACTCGGTCACTAAGGGCAGCAGCGATGTCAGTGTGGCTGAATGACATTACTTGCATGATCTGCTTGACCCGAGGCTCCAGGTGAGCCAGCAATTGTTTTAGCGTCCTGCCCACTCTCATCTGTGCACCAATACGCAGCATGGCTGTCCGTCGCTGACCAATATACACATCCACATCCTGAGAGACATGGACATACATTAACATAAAAACACATACACACCAGACAAACTAAATTCTACAAAAACAAATGTATAAAAAGGAGTGCAGCTGAGAGCAAGCAAGAAATTAAAGAGTTTTAACCTCAGGTAGCAGCAAAGATGATTCTGGAATCACATATACAACCACCGAACCACATGGACTCTCACTGAGTGTGTGCAGAGAGAGATCTGCCTCTAGTGAAAGAGTAGGAGAGAGAGAAATTGTTACATAGTGGTCTCAATGAGAAAACCACATGTTGGTACCCTCTTTATCTTAGTAAAATTTGAGGGTGTTGAAGGCTGAATTTGGCAGACACACAGCGTCTCACCTGCAGCAGTGGGCTGGTTCAGGGCATCCTCCTCCATGATTGTAGCTGTGCGGTACTTAGTCTCATACCTGTACCTCAAAACTGTGTCCTCTGAAAAGACATAAGGCAGAGCAATAGAATTTTAGGGAATAATTGTTCAACAGTCCTATTTTTTCCCCCCAAAAAATGGCACATACGCCATTAATAAATCATCACCATCTACTGCATGTTCCTCGTCCTGCGTCTGTGTCAGTGGAACCTTCTTCTGCTGCTCTGGTGCCAGGGTTCCACGTGCAAACACGACCTCCAAATCAACACTCAACTGCAGCTGCAACACAAAAAAAAAAAACACATTAAAAAAAGGAAGGCACAGCTTCATTATATATGGAGGATCACATGGATCACAAGATGGGGATACAGATTCATGAAAATCCATACAAACCTGTAGCTTAGCCAATTCATTGATCTGATTGACAGGTAGCCATGCACGGTACGTTGCAGTTGTCCGCCACCACAAAGGGACTCCCACAATGATCACCACTGCTGCTATGGCCAGCGCAGCGAGCTGGCCTCGCTTTCGCTCTGCACGTGAGACAGACATGAGCATCACGACGTCAGTGTCCTTGTTCAGGTGAGTAATGATGTCACTTTCAAAGATCTAAAGACATCAAGACTCTCAGTGTGTTTAAACTGACTGGTTCACATTAATCCGCTGTTTGCAAATAAATAAATATCTGAGCTAATATTTATCGATGGCATGGGCAGATGATTTAAATGTAAGGTGGCAAAATAACAGCAGTTCTGCAGGCAGTGCACTGAATTATTGATCGGGTAGCGTTACTGCTATTGCTACTGCGGCTAGCTAACTGTCAGTTTGAGACGACCATAGGATGTGCAACGCAGAGGCCTCGCGCTGGGGTCGCTGGGCAGGTGCTGTCAAATCTGCTCCAATAAGCTACAGTTAACTCGTGTAAATACTGACTTCATATAGGGACACAAGCATTTACACACTGAAACAATTACGAATCTACTCACCCACTTCCGTGTTAGCCATTTCTGTGAGTGAACGTCTTCTTTGGCTTTTAGCGGCCGTTGGCAACCAACGTTAAAAGCGCATTACCGCCACCTACTGAACTGGAGTGTGAACCAGAGATTTTGAAACGTATATCCTGCGATATAGTCCAGTTTCTCTTAAGAAACTTAAAAAAGCAGCTGAATTTCCTTGACATGGCGTTCCTTGTAGTAACAGTTAAACACTTATTTCGTTGACTGCCTTTCCCTCAAATCGTCTTAATCTTTCCCCCTCTCTTTCATATTGAGCACATTGCATTATCACATGCTCTACCATCTCCATTCCTGGCAGAAATCAAACCCTTTCCCTATAATCAAAAGTGTCGTCCAGTCTGGTCAACTCCAACTCATCTTTGTATGTGGAATAGAGATTACCCTTCTCCTCATTCCCCATCATCACTTTTAAAATAATACATTTAGCTTCAACTTTACTTATTGGCACCTCAACCTCCACTCTGTCTTGTTGCAAGTCTTTCCTTTCCCTCCATCCCTGTGTGTGCTGGCAGCCATGTGAATTTGTATTCCCATTTCTACTATCCAATTGCAAAATTTCATACAGTATGTCTTGTCTAGTATGGGATGTTGAATCTCAACATGCCACCACTTTACCATGTTACCTCTCTTTCACCCACTGTAGTGCTAAACCTACTGCCACCAATTCTGCTGTAAATACAGTCACATGGTCTGTTTTTAACCAGGACCCCAATCTCTGGCACTCCGCTGTCAGTGAACTGAATGGGTGTGTTGTTTTTTTAACAAATCGTCCAAAGACATGTCACATGACCGACAGAAACCAGGAACAAGTGAACTAAAAAGACGATGGGTACTCATGCAAAAACAAAAACAACAAAGCACGATCAAGTATACAATACAATGTAATGAAATAGTTAAATTGTAATTGTAACATACAGGCGTCTGTCCTACAGCCGGGAAGCCAGTGGGTTGATTTGAAACTCTGTAACAAACCAATTCTTTCGGAAAGGTGTGCCAATACACACAAAGGGCTAAAATCACTTACTAATGTGATCTATCAAGCGCTGCTCCACTAGGGTTCCAGTGCCAGGAAGGCAGTATAAAAGTACATCAAAAGAGTATTTGTTGCCTCAGTGGGTTTGTCAGTATTGGCCTGATGTATATGCTAGAAGGTCAGTAAGACCCAGAACAGCAAAGAAGGTCACGGAGGGCCGGAGTTGGACACCGCGAACACAGGAACAAAAAAAGCCACACAAAGTGATTTGTAATAGTTTGTCATTTTTATTTTTGTTTTTTGTTTTTCTCTCCACTATTTGACACACCAAGTGCTTCAAGAACAATATTGACATCACAAACATCACAGTATTCCAACACAGCAGTGACTGTTTCCCCCTACAAAGCCCCACATATTGGTCCGCTTGATAAATAAGCCAATAGAAACCATCTTCTCTCCCTGTGGGGTGAGGTGGGGGAAATCAGGGAAGGGATGACACACAAGTGTCATATAATATCGACACTTTGACACAACTGAGTACATTGATTGTGTAATTTAAAGCTAACGTTATACTGAGATTAGACACACAAGATGTTCCTCTGATTACTGGTGATTAGAAGAGTGAGAACAGAAAGATTAGGATGAATCACTAGGATGAGTCTTGGTGCGTAGTGGTTTACAGTCTATCTACTGACCTCTGCTGGAGCCACAGCTGTCTGGTTTTACCTACTTGGTGTGGGGTGTGTGTGTGTGTGTTCAAATGTACCATGTGCACTCCACACACATCTAAACTTCAAATTCAACACTTCACGTTGTTTATCTTCTGATGTTATCTGGTCACTGATCCTCTAATGGATGTAATCATGCCACCGATCAGTGTTTGGTCCCACGGCCAGGGAGGATGTTAGGATGCTTTTTACACACATTCAAGCAAAACACCAAGACACACATGCTAATCTGGCCTGCTCAGGAGTGGCTGAAGATTAATCATTTAGGATTGAAAGGGAGGGAAGAGAGAGTTGGAGGGAGGCAAGGAATGAATACTGACTGATTTTTTAAAATTTCACCACCGTTAAAATAATAACTGTTATAGAAATAAAATAACCATTTAAAACAATTTTCCACTCTTAAATTTCCTCTGCGGTGTCCCACAAAATTGAATGCCGTTTATATTAGATTTCCCTTTATCCTTGTTATTTCACATTATCTTTTAAATACATATATCTAGCGATGCCATTTTGACGACTCAATGACAACCCTAAAGTACAGTAGACAGCGCAGGCCTGTGATTGACGGGGGGGAGTGACGGGAGTAGCAGAGCAGAAAGACTATTAGTTGGCCACAGTACAGTGGAAGTAACATGGAGGTTCAGTAGGCGTGATTGGCCACGTAGAGGGACTGACCCGCGGAGCCGCCGGTTCCGGCAGACACGTACTTGCCCTGCGCGGCCAGGCTATTCGCCTGCAGAAGACAGAAAAGACACAGAAAAAAAAAAAAAGTCTCATTAATGACACGGAAACGCAATCGCTGCACGGAGAATGTTTCAGATTCGCTTCACGCTCGTCTCTGACCTCGGCGCGTTTGATGAATTCCTCGGTGGCTGCCTTCTCCTTGTTCAGGTCTCCTTTCCAAGCGGTCAGGGCGGAGGCCTGCAATGCGCGGCCGTAGGAGAAAGTCAGGGCCCAGGGCTTGGCGAGGGGACAGGTGTTAATGGCGTTGAGGTTCACACTGGCCTCTTCCTCGGACTGGCCGCCTGACAAGAATGTCACTCCTGGGGAAAGAGGCAGAACAACACACACACACACAAACAGACGTTATCTACCTCCGCAAAGCTCTTGAATTTTGTTACTTTGCCTTATTAATCTCTGTTCATTCTATCTTCTGTGGGTTTTTTACAAGCTGAATATATATCAACACATATATATATATATATATATAAAGAGGTGTGTCTGACCTGTGACAGCAGGAGGCACGGTGCGGCGCAGAGCCGTGACGGTCGCCATGGCGACTTCCTCACCGCTGTACTTGGTGGGGCAGGAGTGTCCGGCTGTGACCATGTTGGGTTTCAGCAGCGTCCCCTCCAGGTACACATGGTGGTCCGACAGAGCCTTGTACACCGCAGCTAGGACCTGGGACAGGGAGCAGGAGAGGGGACAGAGAACAACGCGGGTCAAAAGATTATAAGACCATCATTGTCACCCGCTGAGAAAAACATGATCTTTATTCGACATAACGGCACATTCTTCGTTGAACTCACCTTCTCAGTGACGTACTGGCAACGCTTCAGGTCATGCTCTCCATCAGGAAGGATCTCAGGCTCCACGATAGGAACGATACCATTCTAGGACACGTCAACAAAGCGCGTCAGTTTCCAAGTCCAGCTCTTATAATGCTCATGTACAAAATGACACTTAACGATTAATGACACAACCTCATACCAACCTGTTGGCAGATGCTAGCGTAACGCGCCAGTACGTTGGCGTTCTCAAAGATGGCCAGCTCAGAGGGCGTGGTGTCGCTGATCTTCAGCACACAGCGCCACTTGGCGAAGTCGGCGCCGTCCTTCTTGTACTGGGCACATCGCTCGGACAGTCCATCCAGACCTTAAGTTCACACACACACACACACATGCAACACAAAATACATAAGCGCTTGTTTCATGTTTTTTTGAGTTTCTGAGAGTGTGTGTTCCTAACGCTTCCTACCCTGAGTGGTGGTCTCTCCATTTGTTCCGGCAAGGGGCACGACACCTTTGTCCACCTGCAGAGAGGAAAACAACTCTGGTTAAAAATAATGAGACACTAAATTGACACTAAATTTAACACTAAATAAATGTCTATTAGGGTCATTTATTGTTATTATATATATGCAGCACCTGATATAAAATCCCACTGGATTTCAATCCTACAACTGAACACAACCTTCCTAAACGCATGACCCAAATGTTCTTAAGCTCAGCTCATCCTCACCACCTGATCTGCTGTGTGTGTGTGTGTGTGTGTGTGTGTGTGAGAGTCTGTGTGTATTTATACACGTTGACACTGAGTCTGTTGTTTTTCACCTGCCAGTCAAGGCAAGACTTTTTCTGCCTGCTTAATTGAAATGCTTGGCAGTAGTACAATACCAATTTAACAGTGGTGCAGACAGAGTTTAGGTCAGTCTGAGCCAAAATCAACAAAAAGGGCTCATCTAAAATGATTGTCAGGCCTGATGCAACCTGCTATTTTCCAACTGAAGAGGTCTTCTTTTGGTGTATTCTCATAACCAAAGTTGTCATTAAGTTAAAGTCGTTTTGTACCTTGATGCCAACAACAATGTCGCGGTCTTTGATGAGCTGGGCGAAGGGAGTGCCATCGTCTGTGCTCTGATAGAGGGTTTCGTGGAAGAAGATGACCCCTCCGATGCAGTTGTTGATGCGTTCGTCAGCTGTGAAGAGGAGCTGGCGGTAGCGACGCCTGTTCTCCTCTGTGTTCTCGACCCCAATGGGGTTCAAACGCTTCGCCATGCTGCCTGTAGATACACAGACATAAACAAAGGGGTCCAGTTCAGGGGTCAAAGTTCAGGGAAAGAAACACTTTTTATGATGACTAGGACATCCATCCAAGGTCTTTGTGACAGTTATGGCCTTTATGCATCTTTGGATTAACATTACTATCAATGACTAAACAATCTAAGTGTTCCCATTTCACCTGTTTCAATGGATTTTGCATGAAATGTAGTGTGAATGTTCCAAGTAGAGGTTCAAATGTGTAAACCAAATTTCAGAGTGATTCTGTGAACCAAACTTCAATAGTAAGCCATTATGTCATAGGCTATGCCCACATACAGCAATTACAAAATGGTTGAACTAATACTATACCTAGAATATGTTCAACACATTTCAGAACAATTAAAGTAGATTCAGATATATATTTTTGGTATTTGTGATACAGTGGCTTGACATTTTGGATTACTACACTGCACTACACACACACACACACACACACACACACACACACACACACACACACACACACACACACACACACACACACACACACACACACACACACACACAAACACACCGGTGGACTCATCGGCTGCGAGGATGCCTTTCCCTGGAGCTACTATCCTCTCGGCGATGTCCTGCAGCTCCTTCTTCTGCTCAGGAGTCAACGCGGGGTACTGGTGAGTCATGTTGGCTGAAAGAGAGAAAGCGATAGACAGGGTTACATTGTTTCATGGTATGTGGACCTGGATGACTGCCAAGCTCTGCCCACGTTCGTCCCTCTATTATCTACACGACGACACTGTCATTTTGGTCCGGCCCTAAACTCTCCTAAGTGAGGGTGGGATGGGTCAAAAAAAACATGCAATTCCCCTGTATGTGTGAGCCAGTGACTGTGGACTGCTAGATCAAAATTGTATTGAAAGGTTTGTATTGAAATAGGGGACGAAACACCGTGAAATCAGGTGTGCAGAAACAGCAGCGACCAGGAATGCTGACATGCATGAACAGGCTTCAAACCGGCTTACGTGCCTCCTCTAGTCCCCTTCTTCGCTCTGCCGTAAATAAGCAGTTGCGTAACCCTCCCGTATACACACACGTTGTAGCCATGGTGATTACAGAGGAAGACAGACAGGGGGTGATTATGTAACAGCCCTCATATAAACGCTGCTGCCGGTCCTCGTGAGAGCTGGAGGACTGGACACTGCACTGCCCCTTCCTCTCTCCTCAGCAACATCTTACATCTTTCCGCATTTGGCTAATGTTTCCACTCCTGTCATATTATCCATCTATTCTGTCACATGACCTGCACGCCTTTACTTGTTTACCCAGATCAATACGTGGCCGTGACTCTTCTTTTTTTTAACACCCCCGGCTTCATTTAGCCGTATTATTCCTAATATTCCAATGATCAGCTTCCTATATTATGTATTACCAGTATCACACACTGAAGCTGGTTTAAACCTACTGCATGCTCACTGAGGCGTGCTCTTACTCGTGCTAAGTATAGCAGACAGGCTGAACACACACACGAACACACACGTAAGACTTGTAAAGTTCCATTCAAAAACACCCCTCAAATTCTGCACTCCTGCAAAGGCTGAGTGTGCCAAGAAACAAGCAGTGACTGCTCCCTACGGCTCCACAGGATGGCAAGCCACTCCCAACTCCAGCTACCCCCCTGGGATAGCTCTGTTCAACAACACAATTACATGGGCAGAATATGGTGTCCGTTGTAGTTGAATCTGTTTGATATGTGCAAGCTACTCCTGTAGTGCAACTCTGTATGGGGTTGTATGCTAGGGGTACTGGTGGAGTGGGATTTGCCTCCCATGAGAAAAGAGAGTTGGAAAGAAATAGATTAATTTTTCAAGTTAGGCTGCTCTGTGACTGGTTGTGATCCACAATCCATATGAGGCTTCCTCATCAACCTTCGTCATCCCCGTTCAACCAGCCCGGTGAGTGGAGATGACTAGTTTGGAGAAGTTAAGTAAGGTAAGGTGCGGGTCTATTCCAGGTTGGAGGATACCGGTCCCATGATACTGGTCCCATGTGTGTCCCATGAGGGGGTAGGCTAGGAAAGGAGAGCATATATGCAGAACTCTCTAGTGAATCAGTGAGGGTATTTACACTTGATAAAGACTAATTCAAGGGCACAAACGTGATGTGTGACTATGTGACTGTGTGTGTGTGTGTGTGTGTGTGTGTGTGTGTGTGTGTGTGTGTGCGTGTGTATAGCTATGCCCTCGATTTTTAGCCAGACAAAACTCATGCTCAGCAAACACTTGCTATCTTTTGTGAAGGAACTACGTGCTTCTACAATATACTCTCATTGTCTTTGGTCTCAGTGAGGTTAAGTTTTTGCTGAGAAAACTTTGCACAATAATTTCCATTATAAATCTGTATTGTTTCCTACTTGACATGTTCATTCATTATGTCTGATGAATGTGGAGCTGATGGAGCAAGATGGTGTGTCATGTGTGCAGTCAACAGAATCCACATTTTCCTATGCTTCATATGTTTACTCAAATGAATGAACATTTTAAGGTTCAATTTGATCTGCACATATTTCTAGGATATCGATACCCCACCAATCTTAAACTGTAACTCTAAAGTTGTTCACAGGAAATAAAACATTTCTTTATTTTGTTACAGGTGCTAAAGACTGGTATTTCAAGACAGAGGTCATCTGCTTGGAGTACTGCAACTACTACACCTTCTCAAAAGCAATATTGCAATCCCTGCAGGGAAGCTAGCCGGAGCGCAATAATGTCTGGGCAATGTTTCAGACGATGTATCATATTGCCTGAAAGCAGGTCCTTGACAGTGTGCACGTGACCTGCCTGTGTCATATGATCGGCCTGGTGTGAGAGGCTTTGTATGAAGTATTAAGATCCTCCCCAAAACACTTTTGAAAACAACTATTGGTGATGTACCTTGCCTTTCTGGGCCCATTTTGTTGTTTGGTGGAGTGTTTTTCTTATTCCCACAGATAACCGGGCAAACGTAAACAATGATGTTAAATTGAGATATTTCCAGCATACAATGGAGTTTGATAGGAGAAAAAATGTCAACAATCTAAAACATCAACGTTTAACGTCAGGTTTTGGTATCAGTTCTCTCCGGACTCACCATTTTGTACCAACAATCATACAGAGAGAAATCCATCACAGAGGAGGCAAAGATACCAATTCCTAGCCTCAACACTCAACATTAATGCAACACAGCCACAAGACATGCTGGCCCCATTTCATTAGTCATTTTAACAGGCCTCTGTGAACTTCCCCTTGAGAGAATCCCTGCTGCCATCTTAAATGCTGTCCCATTACTCTGAGATCGACCCTTCGAGGGCCGAGGGAGCAAGTCAACAATGATGTAGACTTCAGGAGTGCATGATTCATGAAATGGGGCTGTTGCGTTTTGAGTAAGGGACCCAGGTCATTTTGGGAAATGTAGGAAATCACTAACTGAAGTAGAAGTAGACAAGGCAGATTGGTGGCAAGTGGGTACACCAAAAAGGTAATTACAACATTTAACTCCTGGAATGCATTGAATATCACAAATCGATGCTATCTAACAGTGTAAAAGTATACAAGGGTGTATTTCTGGAAGCCTGGGTCTGATTCTTCAAGTAGTCTCTCCCTGGATATGATCCCGGTTGGGGCATTAGTTCAACATCCTCAATGCCCTTTTTAAAGTCCTGATCAATGACCCCAAAATATGGTGCTGCCTATTTACATTTGATTACTTCTGTGCAAGCTTTGTTGACTTTAATTGCAAAAGTAATAGCTTATAGGGATTCTGTGTCTTGCTCAAGGACACTTTATCAGCGCCGATGCTTGATGTCACAGGGAATTGAACTTTTTGAATTGAAGTCTCCCAAATCACTATGCCAGCACGACTGCCCAATCAGAGATTCAGATTGGACACGCAACCTTCTGATTGGGAGTCAGATGCACTTACATTACCATATCTGTGATTGCCACTGAAAGTTAATGACCAAGGAAAGGACTGTATGCTTTTGACAAAAACTATATTTTTGATTTATTAAAACGCACTTCAGGGTGATCAGAATTCTATTTTGGGACAGTTTAGTGATGGCTGTGAAAGAAGTTATTTTGGAGCCCTTTCCTTTTCTTTTCTTTTTTTTATTTCTGCCCCTGTGTGTGTGTGTGTGTGTGTGTGTGTGTCAAGGTGAGATCAAATTTCACAACATAAGGGTTTATTTGCTGCAGAGAAGAGGCAGTCTCAACAAAGTTTCAGGATTTCATAGGAGACAAGGTAGAGAGACACTTAACACTGTTTCTGCACTGCGACATCAAGATGCAACAGCCAACTCCCTATTGTCTCCCCTATCAGGCAAAGCCAACTAAACATGAGTACTACTAGCACTACGCTTTATCAGTGGATTGGTATTTTAGTCAATTCTATGATTTGGCATTAGTCCAAGGCAGTACAGTGATCATGCTGCAGATCAGATTAACAGACATGTAATAACAAGGAAGAAAGATGAGGTGACTATCTGTAACCTAGTTAGGGAGAGAACAGATATAAAAGTACTGCTCAGCTATGTGAAGCCTCTGTTCAATTCAGCCAGTGTTTTGTCTGGCGATGCATTCGACTAACTGGGCAGATTATTCTTCTAGGCCTAAAGCATTAGCCCAGCAAAGGACAGGGTGTTCCGACTAGACGCGACTGTTGTGTGTTTTTTTTACGCTCCAACAGTCAATCCTTCTGTCTGAAAGCTCATACTGAATAGGCCTAACGCAATAACCCAATATGCAGTAAGAGTTCACAAAAATGTCAGCATATTAAACTCAATCTGTAATACAACGTCTACATCTATAGTAAACATTCTGCAATTGGTTTTGAATTGAAACTACAAGCCACTATACTAAAATGCCCAGTGATTAGAAGGCTACATGCAAGGGAGGTAAACCCACCTTTAGGCTGACATACTTTATGACATAAATTAATAAACAAAAGTATCAAAGTAAGTAAGTACATGAGCATAGTCTTTTAAAAGAAAGAAATCATGCTTTTCTCAAGATATAAGTGACTTTCTGTTCATTTTGATAGATGTTTATAGCCTTATTGTCACCAACTGGAGGTCACAATTTTATCACCTTTTTATTTACCACTACTAGCTAGCTGAGTATGATGTTTCCTGAGGGGACAGCACGTCGTGTTGTGTTATACTGCTGACCGTGACATTGAAGGACGCCCTTTCGGGGAAGCACATCCGTGCGCTCGGGCCGTTTCTATATGGAGGCTTTAGATCCAGCAGCGCTAAGCGGATCACTGGCCCCGTTTCCCCCGCAGCACCCTGCACCCACGGCGGCTGTCCGGCAGTCTGTTTCAGTCAGGGGTAATACTTCCTCTTCGACATTTCTAACGAAACTCTTTCAACGAGGTGCCAGCGACTATTCGGCCCCACCCTCCTGCCAGCAGCGTCGTTAGAGGAGGTCTACGTGCTTTGGTACAGATACACAGGACACCTCACCCCCACCCCTCTCCACCCAACCTTCTCCGTCACTTATCTCTGGCAGCCGGGTTAAACGCAATTTAGACAAAGGGAGGTAAACACAAAAATGTGAAGTCTTAATTTAAAGTAACAGCTAATCGGACAAAGGTGCAACAGGCTCGTTTAGTCTACTTTCTTCCTTGAAGGCCATCATTTACCCCCCCCTGCTGTTGCTGTTATTTAGATAGCGGGGGGAAATGCACTATGGCGTTAATAGGAAAGGTAGAAAGGAAAGGAAAGGAAAGGTAGAAAACTTGTATTGCTTTCGATCTAAAGATATAACCACATACCTGCCACAGGGAACATTCATTCATAGCTAAGTAGCTGCGTTATCTGTGTGGTGCAGCATCACATCACATCAACGTCATGACCATCATAGTTGTCATAATTGTCTGATCACGGTTTCTTTCTTACCTGATGTTGGATGTACGAGCGTGCAGTCTGCAGGTGCGCTGTGTGTCGAGGATGCAGAGGTGGTGAGGGTCGGTCAGTCTCCTGCTTCAGTGCTGCAGCGCAACGTGACTCTTTACAAAACCCTCTAAGCGGGGGCGGAGCCTGCCACCATTACGTCGTGACTGACGCTGAATATTAATTACGCATGCGCTCACGCAGTTCTTTACCTAACGAACGCATGCGGCATGATGTTGCATTTTGAAGAAAACAAGAAAATACAGAATTAAAATGGCACGCAGAATGCATGGGTGCACGTACTTAGGCAGTATTGCTAATGATGAACTCCCTCTGTGCATTTCTGCTTTTCTTTCCTCAAAAAACTGAGCACACTGCTCCTGTTGTTCAAGAAGGGACTGAGTTCATAGCCGACACACACACACACACACACAGAAGTTTAATGTCACGTATATCATTGTATAATATAAAACATTTTCCACAGTGCCAGGCTTTTAAATGCTAGTATCACAATTTGAGTGATGGCATTCAGGAACTAGCAAATCTGGGTGATATCGGAGGTTGCTGCAGAGCTTTGCAAAAACACTGATAAGAGATAAGAGGCCAACTATAATGTGAGGTGACTTTGTCTACTTTAGGTAAATGCATCAGTGTATAAAAAAAAAATGCAGTGAGATAGATGGAAAATCAGTTTTTGTTTGAGTGGAACTTGAGTGGAATCACTGCCCATCATGCAGATGTAATTTAATCGAGTGTTTGCAAACATTACAGAAGTAAATAGTACATTTCAGAGTGAGCTTACCATAGTCCAATCATACGTGGGGCCTTGAACTCAATGCAATAGGGCGTAGCTTTTGAAATATGACTACCGTGGATCTTTTTGGGTTTAACATTGTAATATATTTGGATATATTATTCTTTTTTGACAATTTGGTACTTTAATCTGAAAGCACACAAGTCTTAGCACCTTAACCAACCAAAGACATACTATTACTTGTTGCTGAAGAAAGAATGCAGCTTAGCTTTCAGGAGAGGCTAAGCAAGGTTGAATTTCTTATCAATTCATTTCTTGTCACCCCCATCCCACACAGGCAAAACATTTAAAGCAGCATGCAGCTTTACAGTTAGAGTTTAATATCCCATCTGCGCTACAGGTAATTACAAAAATACAGAATAAAACATTTGTCCAACAATGCGACATCAACTTAAATTTCATCACAGTTTGTAACATAAAATTGCATCCAAAATGTTCATAGAAATCTTACAAATAGGAATGTAATCTTATAAACAAGCATTTTTGTGACAAAAAAAGTAAGATCAGGATCACATATGTGAGGCATTCTGGGTACACATTAGGGCAATCATCAACAAAATCATAATGTCATCTGGTGATCAGGCAAGTGCATAAAGGTGTGATTACTGGCTAGGATCACGGCAGCCTTTGACAATAAGAAAGCCCTGTATCTATCAAAGTGTTCACTTTGGAGGTAAACAGTCAAGGTGTTCATTCAACCATCTCAGAATCAAAAACAAGGCTGAGTTGGGAAAACAGTAAGTGTTCCACTGAGTCCCAGGTTATGACTATCAGAAGTTGAAGGCATACACATCTTAATCTGATATTGTGATGCTTGAATGGTTGTTGGGTTGGGCACAGCACCAAACATTGCCCTGATATTTAACATATTGCCATTGCCCCGATGTTAAACAAGTGCGTGTGCCTGGTGGCGTGGCTCATCCAGTGGAGGTGTGAGATGTTACTGTATTTGCGCTGTCCCTGTTATTGACTGAGAAAAACGGCCCAGCTATCATCTGCTGCTAGAAGAAAATATTTGTATCATCCAAGAAAGGAACAAAGCATATGATGGGTTTTAGAGTAAAGATCACAGCATAAGAACTGAAGCAAGGGATTACTCCTCTTCCTCCCACTTCTGGCAAAGCTGATTCATAATTGCACATTAATGACATGTCATGCAATGTGTGAACAAATGCTGCAGCTCAGAAACCCACTGGCTCAACTTCGTCATAGGGATTTGGTTAGGTTTCTACTTAAATACGAATTACTTGACTGCCAAGTCATTGGTGGGAAGAAAAGGAACAATTTACATTGTACTGAACTGCTCATATGTCTTATCTTTGCTAGCGGTCCTACATGTTGTTTTAATGAGGCAATCACATGTTTGTTCAATCAACTGGAAAATTGGAAGTAGTTCAATAATAGTATGAAACTTTCTGCACAGTTGTTGAATAAAGATGAAAAGGTGTGAATAAGTGTTGTGTTTATTGGAGAAAGGCAAATTAGTAATACAAATAAATAAATAAATAAAAAACACAAACCTAATGCATCAAATTCTCCAAAATGAGTGCTTAATTATAGAAGGGGTTTAAGTGTTGAGTGCTCTTCTTCCTTAGATGAACAACTCTTTTCAAGGATACAGACCCAATGTCTGTGTCATCAAATTTTTTTTTGTCTGGCTTTTGCCAAGCATAACATTTTACAAGGTACACTGCACCTGTGTGTAAGGGTGAATAAGTGTGCAGATGTATATATATATACCTTTGTGTCTGTGTAGCGTCTTTCACACAAACACCTCTCTACTTGGGCCTTTTTCCTGAGGAGGTTGCTGTGGTTGTGCTGGGCCAGGCAGGGGTGTAGCAGGGTGAGTTTGTGTGTCAGTGTCCAGTTGTGTGTCTGGTGTGGCAGGAGGGCTGAGCAGCGAGTCGTAATCAAAGCCCTTGAGAGGCTGTAGAGACAAGGTGAGTCCACGTCGTGCTTTGGCTGATCGGTCTGGTCTCTCTCTCAGCTCCAGAATCACCTGGACAGTCAAAATGCTTGTTTATTGTACAATTCTATAGGATGATGATATCTGATGTTTGAACTTTGTGAGGTAACAACTCCATAGACTAGTTCCAGACATTCATCAATCACCTCCACAGGCTGGCGTTGCAGCAGGGCAAGGTCAAAGGTTGCTCCATGGAAGAAGGTTTGGCGTTTAAAACGATCGAAGGTCCTCAGTCGGCGGGTGGGAGTCTTGCACAGTAACTGGAGAGAGATGTGTGGATGTGTATATGCCATTTAATAGTCAGAATTGGAGCTTTTAATGTTTTGCAGCAACAACGTTTTACTAAATATTGATACACTTACCTCAGTGATTAGCAAGGCCAGTGGGGGGCTGAAGCTGAGGGGCATTTCATAGGGAAAACACCTGACTTTCCTCAGCATACTACAGTGGTCTGATTCTGGAGGCACAGGGAACTGAGGAAAGTTGGGGGTGCATGGAGAGAAGTAATTATTGGACATATATATAAAATAACACCATAGGCATGCTTGTACTATTTTTATCGCTACTGACGTTAAAATTCAATAATGTCACAGAATAAGTAATTGTCACTATTACTTGTTCATCATGGAAGAGGGATCAAGCCCAAGGGCAACTTGCAGACACGTTCACTTACACATGATGCCACGCACTACAAGATCTCACCTTTCCAGTAACCAATGAGAAAAGCAGAATACCCAGAGACCACCAATCAGCTGCATGGTTGTAGGGTCCACCGCTCAGCACCTCTGGGGCTGGAGAGCAGAGAGCATATTCACAGCTCTGGATTATAGCATGCACTGTATATTTGTGTATCTATATATTTACTTCCTAGACTAGAAGGAAGAATCTGCAATAGATCTCAAAATATATACAGCAAATGTTAGTCAGTTAGTATGTCCGTGCATCTGCAGCTCATCACTGCTCATCACTGAACTGACAAGATGCTACAGAGGTGGATTTAGAATATGAATGGATTTCTGTTTTCAGTGGATCTATTTCTCACCCATGTACTGGATGGTTCCACAGATGGTGAAGGCTCTTCCTCCTCGCTCCAGACGGCGGGACAAACCAAAGTCAGCTAAACGGAGGTGTCCTGGAACAGACCATTTCTCTTCTACGTTATTATGCGTGCATGAGACACACATCTAGAAATGTACTTGTGTTCAGATTCTTATTTAAACTGTGACACCTGGTGAAAAGATATGTGAGTAAAATATGTACAATCTGATCTGCTTTTTAATGCTTTTCAACTGGCCACATAGGCTGTTGGTCCTCCCACTAGTTGTCTGCACAGTAGCAGAATGTTCTCTGGAATGTTCTGTATTTCTCCTGGAAACCAGAGCTATGCTGCCCTCTGGTGGGGATTGAGTAGACCACAAGTTTGTATTTACCGTTGTCTGTCAGCAGGATATTCTCCATCTACAAAAAAAAGTGTCAAAAAGGCTAAATGAAACACACACATTCAACCCAAACTTGACCAACGCACTAAATTTACTATTTTAAGAAAAAAACGTTGCTGCAAATCGCTTTTTCTTTATAGGCTACAATGTTGAAATGTAGTGTGATGGCAGTCAGCAGATAATTGTGTAACAGTAACCTCTTACGGCTATCACGTACTTTCAACAGAATCAGAGTTATTCTGTCATTATTTTGGACTTAAATTACCTACAAAAAAGCCCTACATTTGCTTTTCATTGTTATCAATCAGAGTAGGCTTCACTTTTTAGATTGAGACTGTAGAGCTTAGATTTTTAGAGCCAAACATATGAATTTTCTTACCTTCACATCTCTGTGGATGATCCCAAAGTCATGGAGAAATCCTGTGAAAAATCAGCAAAAATCACCACAAATACAGAGCATTTTAAATCCATCATTCTGTCTACCTCACACATGAAAAACCCAAGCGCCACTCTGTCCCTGTAGCAAAAAGTTCTACAAAGAGAGGTCAGAAGTGTAAAGAGGTTGGAAATATGTCGATGGCTTCGTACATTCTCACCGTACTCACCGAGAGCACATCCCAACTCTGCTGCAAACACTCTCACTGTGTCTTCTGCGAATTGGCCAATCATCACCCAGTATGTGTACAGGTCCCCTGTGCTGCAGTACTCACACACTGTGGGAGCGGAGACAGCATTAAGACAGGTCTCTAATGTACCGAAGGTCAACAGGGTGCGCTACACAAAGTGGTGAGACAAAGGGGAAAGGGGGTGTCATCCGGTGAGGACAGTGCAAAGCTATATTTCTCCGGAAACTCAAACAGGGGGGGGGACATCAACTAAGCTGTATCACTAAGCTGCATCTTGTAGGCAGAAGGCTTAAGCAAGGAGGGAGCGCCATCTCCTTTGGATGTGACACATGTACGCAGCATTCAACATCTGGTCCCCGGGCTAACACACTCTGTGCTCACAGGGGGTTGGGAACAAACTAGGTCACATTTTCTGAGTCAGTGGTTGAGTAGGAAAAAAAGGACTAACTGCTCTGGAGGAGAGGAGGAGCAGGAGGAGATAGCAGCTACAGGACTTATGCTGTGATCAAAGCACTCGCAGGGTATGTTTGAGGCAGCGGGGGCAGACGGGGGAGGTGCAGGGTTGAAGGGGTTGGTAAAGGTAGTATCTCTAGGTGATATTCAGGCCATCCACCCAACGTGAAAAAAGAAAAGAAAACTGTGCGTGTTTGTCCATCCATTCGCGCATTTGAGCTGCATGTCTAGGGTGTCACATCAAGGATTGTGGGTAGTTTTCCGCACAACGCTACTGGTGCTGAGGTGAGAAAAAGGTAGAGTAAGGGTTTTGGATAACGGGTTTGGGTTGGATTGGGTCACCGTTCCCTGTGTGACTCACTAATGTAGAGGTGGCGCTGTGTCTGCCAGCAGTCCTGGAGGTCATGGACAAACGGGTGATGAACCTGACGCTGTGGGCAAAGGTCATAGGTCAACCTGAAACAACTCAATTCTGACCAGCAATCAAAGAAAGGGCCATACTTTCTTCCTTCTTTTTTAGCCCCCACAGTCTGCCAATCAAAAGGTTTTCTGAAGGATCATTTGACTGACAAACTGAGTGATGTTGTTTCTAATCCCAATCTAGTAGCAACGATAAGAAAAGAAAAGAATTCCTACTACCATCTATGAGACGAGGTCAACAGTGACATTTTCAGTTCTGCTCGATGTGAAATACGTTTTCTACGTGCAAATGTTCACGACCATATGGGCTACAGAATATGACAATTCCCTTCTTTAGAGATTCTTTGTTTCCACTCTCAGTACCCACCTGAACTATAACCTCTTCTTTAGACTGTTCCAAGACTCCAAGTCTCAGAATCTCCGATTTAGGTACAACCTGTTGATAGACACAAACACACACAGATCAAACCCTGAGCACCCTGCCTCCATGAGGATTTTGACACAGACATCATTTTTTGGTACTAGTCTCTTATTACTTTTGAAGTGAAAAGACACAAGTGGTTGAATGATGACTGACTGTGTGCTTTGATTTAAGGGTAGTTCTACAGACCTCTTTACACACGATGGATAGATGGACAGATTATCATTACATTACATTCAATAAGTCATTTTACATCAAAAGTAAAAAGAGTACAAACTGTGTTTTTGTCTTTGTCTTTCAAATTCAGATAGCCTATTTGCAACCAGCAGTTTAAGGAATGAATAAACTAGTCCAAATACAATTAAAATGTGAGCTACGGGGACTCACTTTGACAGCGAATGTTTTCTGCTTGGCCTTGTCCTTCACTTTCAGGATCGGTCCAAATGAACCTTTGGCGATGTATCCCAGCACCTGTGGTGAGACAGAGAGAGAGCAATCAAACAACAACATCAGAGACGGACCGGGTGAAAAGGTAGAAATGTAAGATGTAAGAGAGCGTAGCACAAAACAAATGAGCTCTACCTGAAAGTGTTCATGCCCAGGCACAGTTCTGTGCGGGAATTCAGGCAGAAACATGGTAATGAACCCCGGCAGACACCACTCTGCTCTCAGTTTATCTGGGCCGACTCCTGCCAACCGCAGGACATGTTCTGGGATGTCGGGGGCCTTGCCTTGGAGCATTCGGCGCTGCCCCAGGCGCAGAGCAGGAGGGGCCAGGCGACAGAGGCCCGCCGGGATGGATAGACCTATGCTAGAGAGGAAGCCACGCCATCCGGACGAGCAGTGCTCATCCTCCTGCCCTTCAGTAGGCCTCTGTAGGGGCGATAGGGGGCAAAGATGGACCAAGAAACAGCAAAGAAACAGGATTAGGCATATAATTGAGGATCCTGTTGGTGTAATAGAAAAATTGCTCATAGGTCTATGGAATTATGAATTATTATTCTGAATGACTATGGCTGTGGTCCATGGACAAAAGTCATTTCTGGTGACCTTTGAGTGAAGGATTGTGATTTCCAACTTGCATCTCAGTAAGAATTTACAATCCAAATGTAGACAAAAGACTAGCCAAACTAGGGGGCATTTGGAGACATTTCTCGAGTCTCAAATTGATTAACTGAGCTGTTAATACAAGGACAATTAATAGCACGCTTCTTTGATTGCCCCTCTTAGCTTTGGCCTCTGATAACTGTTTCCTCAGAGGGGAAATTAGGTGCCTGTATAAATGGAAATGCCTGGAGTAAAGTGACCTTCTCTTACCGCTTGACCTCCTGGGAGCTGGTGATGGCCAGAAACTTGAATAACTCACAAGTCAACTGTGCTGACTTTGAACAAAGAGCACGCATGCTCTTGTTAAGGGACGCCATGCTTCACATTCATAGTTACACACAGTCACACCTGGGAGGTGCCCAGTACAACCACAGTCCTCTACTCACTGTTTGAACTTGTTGCCTTTGGAGATGATAAGGTAGTGATGGTGGTGTAAACTTCAGGAACTCAAAGGTTGTGATGGAGCTATGCTATCTAAAGTGAGCATAAACCATCTTCCCAATTAGTGCTCATCATCCACAGAATGGCCCAGGGCCCCACAACCCCCAGGTTTAAAACTGGCAGTAGCCTAGAGGTTGAGCATGGTCCGAGTGAACAACACTCCCACCTGCCTCAGCAACTACCGTTCAAGTGACCTGGGGAAAACCTCCAACTGATGTATGTAGGCTACATCCATACTGCAGTCAGTCGGTCACAAGCCCCCTTGGGCTGCAGAGCAGATATGCTGCGTTGTGTGCGTTGTGGCGCAAGATGCGTGTATTCAAGCATGCAAGATGTCATTATCATCTGTCCCCAATACATAAACGCATCACCATGTAGCAAAAATAACCAAAGTATTCATGGAATATCTACTTGAAAACTGGCAAGAGACTGAGGATTATCAGAATTGATTTTGGACGTTAAACCTCGCCAGTGGAATTCGCGCACCATGGCGTGCTAATGAACCTCTCCTTATTTATGTGTAATTAACGAACAAATGTAAAGAAATTTAGGCTCCGTTAATCCAGCCAGAGATAGCCAAAATAAAACCGGAAATGTATTTTGCCTTCAAAGTAAAAGCGTGGAATGTGTCACTTTTCACAACCAAGAACACGTGGATTGTAAAAAACCTTTTGGAAAAAAAACCAATTGTCATCAACAGTGATTTAATTTACTACATATTCCTCCTTAAATATGTTCCTTGTTTTCACTTCGACACAATGTACTACTCAAAAAACGTTGCGACGAAGATGCTTTATGTTCTCCAGTAAGGACTGACCTCGGAGTGTCGTTTCTATCTTGCGGTTTCAGGCACTGAATCGCCATGGAAACAGGGAATCCCCCTACGCGCGTCACACGTTCGGTAGCAGCCTGGAATCTCACTCACCTTCCTGCTTTTACTGGCCTCGGCCCCCATTTCTCTGACAGGACATCAGCAAAGTAACCTCATAGTGCGATGTCTGCTCCTCTGCTCATCCATGCACTCACATAGCAATGTTCGTCTCTATAGTATCCATAGATTGGTCTCTTCGGACCGCAAATATTCTCTCACAGACTATGACTAAGGCTTGGATGGGATGGAGCTGATAGATAGGCTACACGTGCGCTCTATCGATAACCTATAATTCTTGAGGCTGTCCAGCGCAAAATGTGATGGATATGGCGACATAAAAACAAGTTAATCCCCGCTATGGGCAACGTCAGCGTAAATCCGCCCACATCTTTCTCATCCAATGAGACTGCAGCCTCGTGTTCAGCTCCCCCTACTGCTCTGAGTTTCTGTGGCATCAGTTTGTCCTATCGACTTCTCCATTCAGATCTTGTTTACTTGGTTGGGCAAAAAGAGAAGCAGTTCTATTGCCTCATGATGGTGGATAGAGCAAACCAATGGTACACCAACATCAAAGGCAAATTAATGTAACAGTAAAGTCACGGTCAAGATCAGAGCATTGCCTATGGCTTGATTCAATGGGGATTAAACTACCTTTATTAGGTTGCAGTGTATAGGCATCCTTAGAGGCACTGATTAAAAAGCTCCAGGATGAAGATCAAGGTCCAGTGATAGAGCGAAAGTGCATAAACATGCCTTCTCACTCAAGTTGAAGCACGTGAAAAAACTACCAGAAATAACCACATCTCCCCCATATGGTCTCATCCATCAGATTCAGGGAAATTAATTACTCTTCCTAAATCTATGATCACATGGTTCATTTTGTGTATGGTTGCATAGAAAGTCTCAATTTACCCCCTTTCCCCCCCTACAGCTATGCCACCATCAGTTATGGGTGATAAAAGTGCAAAATGGCCATTTTACTTTAGATGTCAAATCTCACTAAACTTACTTAAAATGTGTCTTAAAATGAAAAATAGAGAAAAATATTCAGATAAGCAGCGATACTGTGAAAATTCTACTCCTTTCTAAACTAGATAGTATCAACTCATTGCACTGCAATTATTGAGCTGTGATGCTGTGTGTTTAAAAACTAAAAACAAAAATCAAACCAAGTCATGACAGCGCAAGTGCCTTTTATTTGGGACTAAGAACATAAAAAGCAAATAGTGCCATACATACATTTTTCTTTCACATCTTAACTTTGTTAACCAATGCATTGTTGTTTCTACAAAATAAACCGAACTGTTGGGCTTTAAATAAACAAGTAGAAAAAGGTTTGTTATTCCGTGTGTCAGCGGTCAGGGTAGAAGGAGCAAGGGTTAGACAACATCATGTTCAATCATCCTCATCCCAGTCCTTCTTGCCCTGGGGAGCTTTGGGTCCTCCTGCAGGTTTGGCCATGATGATCTGAGAGGAGAGGAGACAGCAGTCAGAATCTTTTCTAGCTAGGAATCTGAATCGAGATCCACGGAGCAGGCTGTGGATTCTGTGGCAGAACAATAAGTTATCAGCTACGACACTGTGGGATGTACACGTTAATCAATATCACTAAAAAACAAACATACCTTCCTTCATATGCCTTCATGAATAACCTCTTACTGGCATGGTAACCTGGAGCCAACACTGGCATTAAATTGACTCTTTTGTGATTATTGCAATGTAATGTATATCATAGTGCACACATCAGGGCCACTTTGCCCTAGTGCATAAATGTGTTCAAAGAATGGCTTTCGACTGTATTTTCAAAGTAAAGAAAGTGATTAAGTGTTGATGAACACATATGGGGGGGTATGTGTGCTCAAAGTGAAAATGTGCTACAACAGCAAAATACTACTTTAAGACAAGCTGTACATTTTGTGTCTATTCTGCTGTATTCTGTACAACATTTGATGAGTGTTTGCAATAATGTAGATATTTGAGACATTAAAAAAAAAACTTTTAAATATAATCCCTGTCAATTACATACAAATAACTGCCAAAATAAATGGGAACACAAACATCAAATGTGTTACTGCCCCTTGACAAAGAAGAAGGGAACGGGTATTAGAAGCTCTGTTGGAGCTTTCCCTAAGAAATTCTATCATTTGGCATTTTGTTGGTAGTGGTGTTAATACTGGGTAAACATCAGATCAGATTTGGAGACTGAAACCACAAACCACCGGTTCAATGACCATTTGAACTTGGTAGATTGAAGAGAATATTCCCACCAGGACAGAAATGCTTCATCACAGAATTGAGGTCATTCTGATCAATCAGATTGGCTTTATACTGATAGACATACACCTTGTCATCTAAGGTGTTGAGTTGACCACAACTATGGCAGGAAAATGCCCTTCAGACCATAATGCCGCCACCAGAACCCTGTATTTTACAGCTCCCATCTCATTTACTTATGTGTTCCCTTTATTTTCGCAATTACTTTGCAATATTTTCAATTCTGCACTTGTCTGAGTACATTGTAATACAAAGGGTCAATGAGTGCATGCAGCATGCAATCACACCATATCTGTGTTCTATGCTAGTTTTGTATTTAAGTGATTTAGTCCAGTTTCAGTGACACACATGGTATCATTAGAGCACACAATGACCACGCTGAATCGTAACAGTCTATCTTGATCTGCTGCAGTTAGCCTTTCTCTTAATAAACAAATGCACTGCATTTTGTATCACACACAGTGTTAGTAGTGACAGGCAATTAGAAAAAAAACAACACTTCAGTGTCCCATGAGTGAATGAGTATATTTGTGCAGATTTTCAGACTTCAATGCACACACATTCCAGCACCTACTGAGGGAGGGTATGTGTGCCCTCTAATGGTGAGTTTCAAACTTATCAGGCTCTTCATCCCAGTCATCCTTGTCCCAGTGGCCTCTCTGCTTGGGGGCCTTGGGTCCCCCTGCAGGCTTAGCCATGATGATCTGGACCATACATATACACACACTTTACATTAACCACCTTTGGTCTATTAATTCACAGAGGGCCCTAACAATACTTCACCTGCTGAATTGGGAAAAGATAATTAACTCAAAAAGAAAAAAAAAGAAAAATCAAAACAAAATCAGAATAAACCCAAATAAACAAACTCATAAAGTAAGTCCTCTGCTTGGTTTCTATACCAACCTGATCAAAGAAGAGAAAATGTTAAGTATGTGAGTGTGTGTGCATGTGCCTTGTGTGACATCTGTATAGGCCTGTGCGTAGGCCTGTGTGTGTGTTCGGGTACACACCTGATCCACTCTCAGTACTGTGACAGCAGCATTGGTGGCCAATTTGATGCCCCAGTGTTTGACCAGGTAAGGCTCCAGAATGCCAGCTTCAAGCATGTCCTTCAGAGCAGGGCCTTCTCCCTAAACACAACATAACACATGTGCACCATCAGTCATAAGATTCAAACACTAGACAATGCAATCCATGCACAAATAAATACAATGGGTTGCTCTCCATTAGAAAAAAAAACAATTTAAAAAGCCTAAAAATGTTAACTTTAATCTCTATAATGGCCACTACCTAACTCCAGGGAGTCATTTCTCTTACAGAAGGAACTTCACAAAAAGGCAAAGAACATCATAATTCATTTGAGAATAATGTAGAGACAATTCCACACGACCACACTGGTTTTAAAACAGCAACACCAGTAAATGTGTTAAGTGATAACATTCATATTGTCTTGTCTAGACAATTAATAAATCAATCCTTAAATTCAGCAGCATTCCCCTTTTAATGCATACAAATATAATATATACACATACAAACCTCAATGTCGAAGCCCATGTTTTTGTGGCCATCATGATGCACAGCGTACAGTTTGGAGATGAGCTCGTTTCCCTTCACGCCAGAGTTCTCAGCCAGGGCACGGGGCACGGCTTCAAAGGCTTCAGCAAACTTCTTAATTGCATACTGCTCCAGACCAGGGCAGGACTACAGAGACAATCCATCCATTTCATCAATTTGTAATGATACAAACAAACAAACAGCCAAACACCCAGTACATCTCTGCGACTGCACTCATATCTACGTACCTCTCCATAAGAGGTGATCTGTTTAGCCAGTTCAATCTCAGTGGCTCCAGCTCCAGGTACCATGCGCTTGTCCTAGGGAATAAGATTGACAAAGTGAGAGTTTAGCTGTTGTACAGGCCAAATATGACAACTTTTTAAGGATGAGAGTCTTTGGTGGTACAGGCGTCACAAACTGAGGCATCAATATTATTGGCATGCATTGGCCTTTGAACAATTTAATTCCATCAGCATCAACTCCTAAAATAAATAAAAAATACTGTGTAACATATGAATGATTTTATTTTGTAATTTTTTTATTTTTTTTATTGGACCAAAATAAATGGATCCCACATCGGTTGAACCTTTGACTTACCCTGACCAGAACCTTGAAGGTGTTGACGCCATCATCAACAGCCCTCTCAATGTCATCCATCATGTTGTCAGTGGAGCCTCTGATCACCAGGGTTGAGATGGCGCCATCCTCTTTCTCTGTTCAACAGTTGAGAGAACAGAAAAGTACACTCTCAGTGACCAAGAACATTTAAACCTCAAGCACAGCAGACTCCTACTGACCAAAGATGTGCTTTAAAAAAAAGAAGGATATACAGTCACATGGCTGGAGCAAAGAGAGAGAGGGCTTTACCATGCTTGAAGACCACCACCTGTGTGTCTCCCACCTCTGTCAGGTAAACGCCGTTACAGTGACCCATCTCCTCTGGAGTTGGAGGGATCTGGGATAGGAGAAAAGTAGTGTCACAAATGGGATGCTGGTCTGTATTGTTTTGATACAAATATTAGTAGATTTAAGTGTGTTAAGAGTGTTGGGTTCTCACCAGCCTGGGGAGTGCTACACCTGCAACAGTCTTGCATAACCTCCTGAGGTCCCATTTGGAGTTCAGCCTGATGGGGAAAATAAGAGGATGTTACTGAACGGACGTTACAGTGTCTCATTAAAGAGAATGAGCACAAAGATTATCATTCACTAGCACTACCAATAAATCACAATCTCACATTTACTAGTGCCAGAAAACTAAGACCAACTTGCCAGAATAGTGACTTAGTGTTGTCAAATGTATTAGTATAATGCAATTCCAGACTGAATGCCTACTAGGCCTGGGGGTGTGTTTGCAGTGTCACTACTGCAAAGAAAAACAGGTATAAAGTCTCCTTCATCCCCACTGACTTAGGCCTCATAAATGTTGGAAAGGGGAGAGGGAGGGCATGAAAGATGATGATGAAGAGGATTTGTCTGAGGCTGCTTGCCTGAAATTAACACTTGTTTGCTGTGCGGCGTCAGTCTCGTGTGTTTTATGTTTAATGTACTTAGTACTTGTTGTGTAACCAACAGCTCTCTGGGACAAATTAAGTTGAAACTTGAACTTGAGAGGTAGTCTTACTCTTACCTGATCACCATGAGCTGGTATTTGTTGGCGTAGTGCAGTGCCATGTCAGCCACCTTGCCCCCGGTTACCACCACGTTGGCACCAGCCTCCTTAATGGCCTTCACCTGGGCCTCCATCATATCCTCCTCTCCCTTACTGAAATTCATGAGCTCCTCAGCATTCTTTATCAACACTGTACCCTAAGAGAAAGAGAAAACCGTGGTTAACACCAACATGCATAAACTGACAGTGTTAACATCGGATGATGTGGACATGTAAAAACTCTATGCTGGATGATACCATTTAGCATACCTTGCTCTTGTGTTTTTTATTTTCATTGTTTATTTCATTACTTTATTATAGCTTTTGTTAGTCCCACTGTTCCAAAACAATCAGGGCAGTTTTTTCTCACCTTGGTCTCCGTCACCATGCTGTCAAAGGGGCAGGAGAAGATTGCAATCTTGGCTTCTTTAACTGATGTGATGTCTCCCTCTGCCTCCTTCTTGAAAACCATGCCATGTAGCATTGTAGAGGCTGTCAACCCACAACCCTGAAGACACCAGAGACATTAACTTAATGGCAAACACCCCCTCACACACACACACACGTTCTTAAATGGACCATCCTACTTACCAAGATCTTGCATACTCTGACGTTATCAACATTGAAGTTGCCAGATTCTGGGTAGATAGAGACTGCAACAAAAATGGGAAACATGTCAGACTAAAGTTGAATGCTTCAGTCAAGTTAATTATCTTTTACGTTTTATATACAGTATAGATAATGTCCATTTATGACTCACCACAAGCCTGAGCAATGAGATCTGCGAGGAAGTCTTCATTGCCGTACTGTTTGCTCATTACTGCTGGACGGATGAGAGCTGTGACCTCTTTAAGATCATGGAGGTTCTTGGGTGAAAAACACACACAATCTGGCAGGATCTCCAGAGCCTTCTTATGTGCCATATCGTAGCCTTCAATCACCTAAGGCAAAGTGTAATAAGGATACTGAGCAAACACATCAGCTGATTACACTGGGCCTGATTTCTTTGGACAGCAAAGACGACCGCTCAACCATTTCAATACCAATCTCGTTGGGCATGTCTGATATTGTGATAGGGCATCATAAATCTAAGCATGTGAAACACTGCAGTCTTTCAGTGGGTACATGAAATACATTCAGACAAAGGAAAAACGATCTAACATTACACGATTCCGAACTGTTGCATGTTATGTATTAACTGTATTTTTTTACTCCTGATTTTTGAGTTAGCCTTTATGCATAAACATCATGGTTGAATATTTGGCTTCGCAGTAGACTGTAAAAGGCCTATAAACTGATGCAAATGTCCTTACATTATCTGATGCTATAGTGCTTTCATTAAACCTTTCACTGCATCCTTTCAATCACAAAACCTAATGTACACATGGAAACCACAATGGACATAATGGTTTTCACTTAACAGTATAGTATAATCCAGACAATGAGTTCTGTGTTTACCTCTGACACAGACAGACCCATTCTGAGCAGCTCTTCAGCCAGCTCCAGGAGAGCTCCAGCGAACACCAGGACGAAATTAGTCCCGTCTCCGACCTCCTGCTCTTGCATGTGGGATGCCATCACAATCATCTTGGCTGCTGGATGTTGCACCTGAAAAAATATGGGATTCAAGGGGACAATTAAATATTGTAATTGAATTGGTCAACCGAAATATATTGCACAAAAGTCTAACATTTCTTCACCTCAAGCTCTCTGAGAATTGCTGCAGCATCATTGGTGACAAAGAGCTTCTCCAAGTGGTTGATGACCATTTTATTCATCCCTGGAAGAAAAACAAATGTATCAGCATGCCCATTATTATGGTCAAGTGGCTTCAAAACACCTATTGGTTCATGTGTCTCCTATGAAAATTTCAAGAGCTCATAGCTTTAACTAAGACTACAATGAACACATCTTAATGAGTGCTTACCGTTTGGCCCATAAGCGGTACGTGTGGTCTGGGCCAACTCCTTGCAGGCATGAATATTACGGAAGACTGCCTCCTCAAGTCCTGAATAATGCTGGATTGAACAAAGACAAATGACATGAGTTACCAATGAAGGTGCATCAGATTCGGCTAGTATCCATGTCAGACAAAGACTGATTCTGGTTAATCACAACTATAAACCAAATCATGGCATATCCATATGTATTCATGCATTCATCTTTTACATCCTGGGACTAGGGGCTGCGATCTCATGATGTCTAGAGATGCGGAACATCGTAAGCATAAACCAACGCCTTGCACTGACGGGGGCTCTTGTCATGCACAAAAAAGGTAACGTTACATCTAGGTTTAACAACAACAAGCTGAAAGATGTGAAACAGCAACATTTTTGACCTAAAACCGAATGAATCCAATATCTCTGACCAGAACAGTTGAGGTATCAAAAACAGTTAGCGCTTTCTCACTGTCTTGACAGATTAGTGTACAGCCAGTACATGGTAACGTTACGGTAGCTAGTAGCTAACTGGGTGTGCTTGCTGGCCAGCCACTTAACGTTACTGCTGTCAAGCTATCAGTTAGCACTCTAGCTACAGCATTTCAGACACATGTAGCTAGTAGTTTGAAGTGCTAGAGGAGACACTTAAAGATGTGGAAACTGATGTCTGACATAACACACAGGTTGAATAGCAACAAGCGGCCTAGCGGTGTTCTAGAACTCTCCCACATGAGCGTGCATGAATGTGCTTCTTCAGCGGCTAACGCTAGCTAGCACGTTTGCTCGCAAATGGCACATTTGACTTATTCCAGCATACTGATTAAACTCACCTTAGCGCCATCCTTCAACATTTGGGCAAAGCCCGGAGCTTTTGGTACATGGAGGGCCATTTTCAGATGTTTAGCAGCCCCGATATCTTAGAGAAGGTAGCTGCGGCGTGGGTTCGGCACTAGTCACAAAGCCGGAGAGAGAACAAGGAGGAGCGTTTTCGGCAAGGCGTAACTGCTTACAAGAGGGAGCGAGGGACAAACTTCTCTGGCAGGCCGTTTTACCATAAATCAATGTCTTACGCTCTAAACAGCACTTTCCGCTAAAAACAGTAGTTTTAGTAGCACTTTTAGTCAGTAGTCACTACTCTGCTAATTACTTGTGGCTATTGTAATGGTACGACATGCTATATAACGGACACTATTGTTATAGTCACTTGTGTTTTTTTAACTAGTTGCATGTAGTCTCTAGTCTACAGTTACTAGCGAGGAAGGTCATTTTTGAGTGACTTTCATGTTCTTACTAATAAAAATGGCTTGAACTTTTTTTAAATTAATCGTATGGGGCTACACATTTTAGATATCACCTCCCTAGTTACTATTTTACTTAGTAAGTCTCTAAGTAAATTCTATGAGCTATTATTATATTAGAAGACTAATAAGTAATACAAAATTATATCTCAATGGTGTATTCCCATGAGATTCTATTAAAAAACTGCTTAATTTTTTACTGGTAAAAACTTAAATAAGTAGCAATAATGAAGTTAGTCACTGCTAACTATAAACTAGTATTTATGAAATTCCTGCTAGTAAAAGCAGCACTAATAAACGAGTAAAAGCCATGTTAATCACTGGTGCCTGTTAAATTACAACCATGTATCATATAGCAATAACATCACAGAAAGACCACAGAAATGGCAAGACCTGAAGGTAGATTTACTATTACCAGCAGCCCTTTCTGCAAAGTATTTGCAGTAATAAAAACAAAAGGCAGGTTTGTCTAACTTAACAAGTTTTATTGCTGTGTAGCTACAAAGGTTTTTCACATTTAGATGACATTTTTTCCCTTTTGCTTAATACATGGGGGAACCAAGAATTGATATAGGGAAATGGCAAAGAGGAAAGGGTGCATTGTTTGAGGGTGCTTGCTCCACAGTCGCTTTCGGAATTAACTGCTGGATATGGCTTCATTACATTAACAATGGGTAATGAGGCAAAGCGTGAGTCTCTACATCTTCCCCATAACATGAGATGATTTATGTATACGGTATTGGTACATGAATCATCCATGGGCCATTACAAGCATCGACCTCCCTCAAAAGAAACATACAAAAAGGAATCCCAATTCCAACATACAAAAATAAAGTCACCTTTCATAGAAAATACACTATATATTTTGGCATAATCAAACGACACTTAAAAAATGTTAGTAACATTATTGCATACATATAAAAGGAGAGGGAAATGCTCTTCCCCCCAGTCGGCAAATTTAGTGTTAGTTCTGCAGATACAATTTGTCTCATACAGTGATTTTTAAGTAGATTTCAGAGACTAACAAAGTTTCTAAACACGTAGTGAGAGTACAAACTATAATATTAGTTAAAAAATAAAACCAAGAACATGGTAACTTGGATTTGGTTGTAGCAGCTATGACAAGTACATACAGGACAATACAGATAGCCCTTTGGTAGCTACAATAAGGACACCACAACTACACAACTAGCTACCCTGAGATGTGTAAACACACAAGAATTCCTAGGACACTGCTGCTTTATACACAGCATAGCTAGAAAAGAAAACAAGTTGCCATGTAACAGTCTCCCAGTACTAGGACCGTACACATACACATAAAAGTAAACGTAACAGTCAAACCTCAGTGGAGAAAAATATAACAAACTGGGTACAAAGGTCCTTTGCTGTACATACACACATGCATGTCCAGTTCAGTTGGGCTTGCGGATGTTATTAACAGCTGTGTGGGCCCAACCACCCAAAGTGTTTGAGAGGTGTGTGGCTCGGTGTGTGAGGTTGGAGCGGCTGAGTTTACCACTGGGGTCCAACCTCCTCATCATCATTGCTCCTCCATAACGTTCCCCTGTCGTGGTCCTGGCAGGAGGGAGAGTAGAAAGAAATGATTACTAGTCACTGGTGAAGGCAAAAACAGGGAGTGAGTGAGTAATGGAAGTAAGAGTAAATATTCAGCAAGTGATAGCCGGAGAAAGAACAAGACAAGGAGAAGGCAGTAAAGGAGCGGGATGGGTTACAGTGGGGGGGGATTGGAGGAGAAGAGCATCCTTTGTTTTGGTCGAACAATGTTAGTGATTCACTGGTCATAAGAGAACCTCAAGAGCAAGAACCAACTCTTGCAACTGGTCAGAAGCTGCCACACATGTTTCAATTTCATATGAGCAGCCCATGCATCACCATGCAGCCAACTCTGCCATGCACTTTTTTTTAAATCACAAACTTGGCAATACTCAGGGCAATCTTTTCTGTATGATCTTTCTTTTAGTAGCATAGCACTAGAGATATGAATTTACCTTCATCCCTACTCCACAATTAGGGAATAGTTGAACTGCCTGTTGTAGGAGGAAAACAAATTTATGGTTAAATCTCTAAAGTCAATGCAGGCAGACTATTTGGTTGGACAGGTGGAATTCACAACAGACAAGATCACTTTACACGTGCCTTTATCTCATTCACAATACATCCAATTCTTTGAGGCTGGAGCTGGATCAGATTGCAATTCAACATTTTGAATGTCAACACAGGAAACAATGCATACACAACCCAGCTTTCTACGATGTGTTTTTCTCATCTGGCTCCAATTCCCACACCCACATTTCCTCCTCCAACTGTCTCCCCCTTGCTCCCTCCTCATCCAAATACCAGAAATACAGACCCAGTTTGAAACTTGGGCGGGAAGAATGTGTGTGTGTCTGGGAGGGGGGGTTTAGAGACAGACAAGCTGCAGTGCAGACTGGGCTTCTTTGGGTGGGTGGGGAGGTGGGGGCTGTCGCCCAATCTGCGGTCGCCTCTCGGAGCAGAATATGTTTGAATAACAGGAAATGGAGATGGATTGCTCTCCCTCAAATACACACATCTTTCTTATTCACCCACACACATGCACACATCTGTACAGAAAACCTAAATAGTATTTTCTGCCACTGTAATTTCAGCTCGCTGTTTATTACCCACATTCACAAATACCTAATAACTGAAACACACACAGCTCTCAAGCAAAATCTAAATCAGTAATATTTAATTAATAGAAATCACATTTAGTGATCAAACCATTCAATTTGACATGATGCTGCTTTACCTGTCATCTCTCCCAATTAAGTTGTCAAAAGCCTTGGAGAGATGCTTGAGCTTCCTGAGCCCACTGGACACACTCTCCAGGTCCTGGTCAAACTTCCTGTGAAAACAGAAAATGACCTCTCAAAGCACAGAGAAACCACTACAAGAAAATAACCTCTAGCAAACAAATAGTACTAAATGATGTGGATATTGGATCAACTAACAGAGCGACAGATCTGTCAACTGCATCATGTATGCATGTTGCCATGTAGCTGATATGAAGCTCTGAATGGTAAAGGACTCACTGCCTCTGGCTCCGGGTGTTGGGGGATGCAAAGGGACTACGTAATGCAGCCATGCGGACAAGCTGCCTCCTGCCACCTCCGGTTTTCACTCTCCGCATACTTGCATCCGCCTCAGGAGTGCCTTTTATTCCAGATGTGTGCCTAGAGCCCGGAGTACGCCTGGGCGTGACTGCTGATCTGGGGGTGCGCCTGGGGGTTGCTGTGGCAGTGGCTGTTGTAGGCCGACCAGGGGTACGTTTTGGGGTCCGAGAAGTTGATACACCACCGTCTTCCCCATTGCATATCCGACCTGGGGTCGCGACCAAACACTCCTCACGTCCAGCTTCTCTGCTCCTCTGCAGTCTCTGGGTGAGAGAGACACATCAGGAAGGGACACAAGGGAAGAGAGTTGAGGATGGAGAGGGCACAAATAAACATTGCTTAAACTAAGAAGGAAAGGACATGACACAATTGTTATATTATAACAAAGGCATGTACCAATACAGGTGTTGGTATCGGCCCAATACCCTGTTCAGAAACCACACTGTACCAGAAAAATGCATTACATCTCATCTAATTTAGTCTAATGACCCAAAACTACTGATTTACACTTGCTTCCCTCCACATGGAGACGAGAGCACATGGTCAGCTACAGAACAGATTCACTGGAGCTGGCAGAGATTTGGTCAGTGTCTTGCTCAAAGACACTTCAACATGGTGTATGCCTGTTGGCATGGGAGCTTGAACCCGGCTCCTGAAGAAAGGCCTCCCACCCTGCTGCCCAAAGAGTAAAAGTAATGGCTTGGACCAGCACATGGTATTTACTGATACCTTAGGTTTGTACTCAGAAGTCTGGTGGATCTCCAGACTTAACCTAAAAAAAACAAGTGAAAATGTGTACCTGATACACCCCAGTAATGGAATTCCGTGCATTGCGGGTAAGTTTTCGGACCGTGCTGGACTTGGGCTGTGGCTCCATGTTTTCCCATGTGGGATTCTCTGGGAGGGAGTTGGACTGGATGGACCGCAGCGGAAGCCGTTTCCGCAAAGACATCCTCAGAGAATTAAGGGAAGATGACGAGCGGAGCTTCCGGAAACGGTCGGGGGCTTCGGGGGAACTCTCTGGCCCATCAGATTCATCCAGGACTGTATGTGCCCTCCAGACTCCCACCACAGCCGCACCAACCCCATCCATAATCGAAGAAGTCATGCTGAGTCAATCTGCAAGTGGGGAGTGCATTCAAAAACATGTTAGGCACAGGAGAGTGTTGCTATAACTGACCGTGGCTTGTTTCTTACAGGTAATGCTTCAAGGCAGCATGGGAAGTAAAGCAGTGGGTACATGAAATACATCCAGACAAAGGAAAAACGATCTAACATTACTTAACCCGTACTTAACTAAATTCACTGATTTGGGAGCTTATTTCATTGTGGTCCTTTGTCAGAAAATACCCAACTGTTTACATCAGTTTCTATGATTCGTCTGTCTACCAGTGCTTACTTGGTGTTATAATAATTGTAATAATCACAAATTAGGAAAAACGTTGACCTAACGGTGACCTGGTAAGGGGCTGAATGTTTTCGGGCAGGACATATACACGGCGAGATGCACCCCAACCAGTAAATTCGTTTAAAGCAGGAATTAATCAGATAACGTTAGCTAAAGTTAGATCGATATTGCTTAATCCAACTTTGGGGTAACAGCTAATACTCCCCTGCCTAACGCTAACGTTAACCATATGCAAAACAGAGGATCGCTGCATCCCAACATAGCCAGAAGAGAAAATTCAAGGCATTATTACTTCAATTCACGGGAAAGTTAGTGACTTTATGTTACGGAAATCTTAACGTTACATCTTAAGTCTTCAAGTAGGTTACATGACTATCAAATGAGCACTGATCCCCACAACTAACTTGCTAACTAGCTAAGAGATAATAGTCAATAATAGATAACCGTTAGCTAAGTTAACGTTAATATTAATACATCCTCTCCCACAGATTGAAGTTCCCGTTATCTAGCATAGCATAGGATAAAATATTTACGGAAATACATTAGACGGCCTACTACCCAACCGTTTAGCATACCGCTAGCTTACCTAAATTTGTAGTTTGCGAAAGTGGTCTTTCTCCTCTTTCCTTCTGTCGCCTTTGCGTCTGGTATTTCTTTCTTTCAGTGTTTGAATTTGGCGGTGGACCGTAGACCACAACGCCCCAAAAAGCCACGCCCATCACGCACAGCCCCCTCAGTGACGTAATACGTTCTTGACGTCCCATTCATTTCAACATGAAACTGATTCCCTTTCTCCAGAGATCAGAACATAAATCACTATTTCAAATATATATGTCAAATATATATATATATAAACAAAGGGCCTTCACATGCTGCTGCTCCCTCTCCATGGACCTCACTGCAAAATTATTTGGAAGAATCCTTGATTGCAATTTTTATGTTTGTCTTGATGCTCCTTCCTTGACTAGGTCCCCCTTGGGACATTCTTAATCTCAATGGAAATACCCAGTTGTGGTTAAAATAATAATTAAATTAATAAATTTAAAAAATATGGTATATACAGGAATGTGTCCTGCTGGACTTGACAATTTTACAGCAAGCCATACATATCACCCTACATTGCACTGCTGCCTCACAGCAAGAAGGTCCTGGGTTCAATTCCCGCCTGGGGCGCTGTTGAGTCTGGGGTGCCCAGGTGGGTTATCTCCCGGGCCTTTCTGTGTGGAGTTTGCATGTTCTCCCCGTGCTCACGTGGGTCTCCTCCTGTAAAGAACTCCATCTAAAAACATGCAACATCCAGTCCTGTCCCTGACGAAGATAGCGACAATACATCTGGAATCGGTCCCGGGCGCTGGTGTTGGTGGCTGCCCTCTGCTCCCTGGCTGTCCTTGGAGGAAGGTCGGCGGGGATGGGATAAAAAGCAGTACTCTCATTCAACTCGGACACTCTACCTTGCATGTGTGTGTGTGTTGTGTTCGGCGGCCACTTCCCCCCCTGCATGTGTTGTGTGTGTTGATGTTGCAATTAAAGTAATCTTAATCTTAACATGCATTCAATAAAATTAGAGACTTGTGCCAACAATGGTCTCTTTCTATAGCCAGTGTAGTATGGAGGAGTTGCTCATTCGTCATTCTTACATTGTGAGGCACTTAATTTCCTCATAGTATAATAATAATAATAATAATAATAATAATAATAATAATAATAATATACTGTATATAGATGAATAATAATATATTTTAATGATTTGTTTCTACATTGTGAGGCACTTAATTTGCTCATAGTATAAAAATAATAATAATAATAATATATATGAATAACAATATATGTTAATGATTTATTTCTACCTCTTAATCCCCCCCCCCAACAATAATCCCCCCCCCCCAACAATTTGGTATTGCGATTAAAAGGAGAGAAGTGATTTAGAGTAAACTGACCAGCAGATGTCACTCAAGAAACGCAAAACACAATTGTGCTTTGAGAATTTTGATTTTCCTATTGTCTTTGTGAACTGCACATCATCTGTGTTCTTTTGTTCTCTTAATGCAAAATGTCTTTGCATTTAACAGTAGTAAAAGAGATAACACAATCATCTGATGCAAAGCAGAGTTCCTATTCATACATTTTCAATTATTATTGTATTGTTAGGCCCAGTGGCATGTGCAGAGGAGGCAGTTGTCCCTTTTTGTTCAACAAATCTCAGCAGAGATGTGGACTCGAGGCATTATGACTTAGACTTGAGCCAGACTTATTTAGAGCCTGGGAGTCGCCACCCTGTAGAGAGCACTCATTTTTACACACATGGTATTGTGTGCGTATGGTACGTAAAACATGTACATGAGCTGCATAAATGCTAGTTGTGCATGAGTTGAGAATAAATATAAAATATGTGCATGTAATAAGTTAATATACAGAGCCAGGGCAACAACACCAACACTTTTTTCTGAGAAATGGTTTTAGAGAGCTCTTAAGTTTTGACCAATTAAATCCTTGGCAACTAATTGACCATAAAGTCTATGTTGACAATATTGACAATGGTATAGCCCATTAGCTCTCGGTATCTTGTCAATGTCAATTGTTTCTTACTGTAACAATAACGCCTTGCATTGTCAGCGTTCTCCACAAATCCAACAGCAAACTATTTGCGTCACCTCTGTCTGATTCAGGAAATGCTTTGTTTTTGTTGAGGTAGTTTTTCATTTACTTGCATCAGTTTCCTATATTTGATACAAGTGTGCTACAATAATTTGGGAGCACATCCCTGTCCCCTATCAGAATGTATGTCCACTTTCGGCACATAACTTTCATACTATATGTTCCTTTGAGAGAGCTACACATTCAAGGGTAAAATGTTTCTATTTATGTATATTTTGTATTTTTGCAAATGCCCCAATGAGAGTTATATCAACAATATTTCCTGGCCCATCATAATGGGAAAAAGCTATTCTGTAGCTGACTGCACTCTGACCTCCTTGTTGAGGGGGCAAGTGATAAGAGAATTTGTCAGGGATCAATGAAACATCACATTATTATGAATCACATGTTCAGACACTCGTATGATCACTTGTGGGTGACTGATGGGCCTGTCCCAAAAGGTATCAAATAAGTAAAATACTAGGAGCCTCAAAGGGATTTTCTTCTTCCAAAGTAAAAGCCTCTAGCCATCATTCAGGAACAACTCTCTTGTCTTGCATCATTCTCATTATGTTTTATGTGTACCTGTGCAGTGTTCTTTTATTGTTTTGAACACAACAACCTAGACCTTGACCCAAACCGTGTGTGTGAGTGTGTGTTAGTCCCTGTTCTTTTGCCTCATTAACAGTAAATGTATAACAAGCCTTGCTTGTGTTGTTGAGTCAGGAGTTAAAGTTCAATAAAGTTGCGGAAACTATAAAATAAAGAAACTGAGCCTCTCCTTTCACAAATATGATTTAAACATGTATATTCATCTTGTTGTTTTAAATACATTAAAAAGTATTAAGTAAGATGCAGGAGGTGTCCCTCAGGTTCATGGGTCTACTTGCCATAATCAATTGACAGTGAACAAAAGCACAATGCACCAGATAGGAAAAAAAAATTAGAGAGTGTTCTACCTTTACTAAAATTTGAAAAAATGTAAAACATCCTATAAAAATTAAATACCATATGAAGGAGCATGTCTTCTGAAGTCTGGTGAATACAAAATAGAGTGGAGACGCTTGCAGGTTTCTCCTTGGGTGAACTTTACTTGCAGCACTGTCAAGAGAGAAATAAAGCATTAGGACGTTTGGTGGTATTAGAGATTCAAAGTCAGTGTGTGCTTGTGTGTGTGTTACCTTTGCAATCTTCTTCCACCGTGAGATGATGGCAAGAAGGGTGGTGCAGGCCACCACCACCAGTCCTGCCACTAAAGGCATCAAAGGGAATTTCAGGGTCTTTTCTGTAGATGGGGGAAGACGTTAGGTCCAAGATGAGATGCCGACTTTTTTTTTAATGTATATCATTGATTGATTTAACTTTTCACGCATTGATTAACAGATTAAGATATCAAACAAGCCTAAGGAAAACACCTCTGTTCAGTATCTAGATGTGGCATAAGCGAAACTGGTTGTGTGTACTGACCATTGACAGTCACCTGGAAGAGCTTGCTTCTTGTTCCATAGATGGAAGATACTGTTATGCATTCATATGTGCCCTGGTGCAATCTCCTGTTCGCTCTGTTGACTGTTAGCTGGGTTGTAAAGCCATCATTGGTCAAGGTGAAGCCACCTTTTGATGGATCCAGCAGACTTCCCTCTTGTTGCCAAGACACTGAGACAACTGGATTGGCTTGGACATCGCACTGTAGTGCAAGCATTGCCTCTTCTTCCACTGCCACCTGCTCTACTCCAGAGAGGTTTGGGGAATCTGAAGAGGGAAAATTGCAGGGCAAATATTAAGTCAGTTGAAGTTATCCTGTTTGATGAAACGACTGAATTTGTTCAGAGTTGATATTATTATGGCTGAAATTTCACACTTCCTCACAAGTGACATTTAGGGTGACTGAGGCGCTAACACTGGCATTTCTCTTCAGCTGGCAGGTGAAAATGGCAGTGTTGTCTTCACGGGTGACAGGTGTTACACACAGTCTGCTGCTACCCTTCTGGTTGCCTTCCATCAGTTTGACCAGAGCCCCATTCCTCCACCAGACCAGCTCCTCCTCAGCCTGAGTCCCAGAGCCTCCCTCAGGCAGGCAAGTCAGAGACACAGTCTTTTCCAGCTCTGTCTGAACAAATCCTTCAATATTAACTGCTGGATCAGACTGAATCTCCATGCCTTCGCCATGAGAGGGAGGACGGGGGGAAAAAAAATTGTGTGTGTTTAAGGAAGGGATGACAAAGGTAATGAAAGCTTGGATTGCTCTAAAGTGGTCAAAAAGAATGAATCAGAGGAGATGTCAGGTACGAGAGTTAAGGGTAACTTGATGGGGGAAGGAGAGTCTCACCTAATATCTGGGTTGCACAGTAGAGCAGAAAATGGAGAAGAGAGGCTTTCAACATTTTACTCATGCTTAAGTCAACCTAGAGAGGGAACATCATCGGAAAAGGTCATCCATATAGATTTTTTAAAAATTTGTGTACGCAACCCGTGATGTGGCACATTTTTGATAGATTGTTTTTTAACATTTAATTAGAATTTTAACATTTACCATGTTAAATCATCGTTATGGTATTGTGGTACTGTTAGGGAATTCCTTGTATTCCTTCCTTCCTTGTGTTTGTAATTCCTAGTACAAACTAGTTACTACTAGTCTGTCAGAAAACTAGTTTGTCATAATATCACAATAAAACACAATTGCAGTTTTACTCATAATAGTTAGAGGAAATATTTTTTCCTTTAATGGTTGGAAGCCATAGCAATATTATGTGATCGACACTCTATAGGTTAATACTCATGTAGGATTTAAGATAGTTCAAATTGTTTTTTAAGTCACATAAAAAGACGTGCATCCTGAGACGACTGAAAGATACTCACCGGAAAATGATTCAGTTTTTCTCTGGAGTTTACTTGCTGGGTCTGCTTTCTGACGGTCCCTGTGTGATTTGGAGGATCTGGAGGTCCGCTTGAAGGAGTAGCTTTTATATGGTTCACCTAAGCACAGGATGTGATATTTTACAACTTAGTTCACCATTCACCATGACATTCACCATTTCTAAACTACCTCTCATCTTTCGGCTTGTCTATTCCCGTCAACACCCTTTCACCCCCCATCCCACCCCCTTCAGTTCTTTTATTGTGCCACACTTATAATGTGCAAACACTGGAATGAAGGGAACTTCTTTATTGGTTATAGTGGCACTAAAACGTCTTGGGTGTGGATCTAAGGATTAAAACATAATACACGTTTCCTTTTTCGAAAATATTTGTTATTTTAAAATAGCCCTGTATTTTCTTTTATTATGAATATGTCTAAATTTGGGTAACAATTAAATCATTTCCTGAGTTGTCTAAAATGAAAAACTGCTAATCCTATTAAAAGAATAACAAAGAAATGGACCAGCAAGACCATCATGCATTGGTAATGTGATTTATTATGAAATGTATTTAATAATATTAGCCTTGCTTAGCCAACAGGGGCCACTTAGTGGAGAAAAAAAGTTGATGTGGAAATTCATTCTTTCAGTTTTAAAACCCATGTTAAACAAGTTTGGCTATTTGTCCTTCAAAATAAAAGCGCAACAATTATCATGTTTGGAAAATAAATAATTAAGTGGGTGTACTGAAAAACAAAGGCAATCTAAAAATAGTGGAATCACTCCTAAAGGCTATAGAATGGGAGCTGCATTACATATTGTCAAGTCAACACAACTGAAAACCCTGTGCTGCCCTGTGCAACACAAAGCCCTGTGCAACACAAAGCCCTGTGCTGCCATATACTGGTATGTTCACAAACACCAAATTTATATTGGGCAACTTGGAAAACTAGGTAATGGCACTTCCACTGCTATAGTTTAAAATTGACTTTCACCAGATAGGAGACATGCTTCTAAGTTTCCTTCATTGTAAAACAGTGGGCAGACCTAAGGAGCGGGAACCAGTGGGTGCAGCACATGAAGATGGATGGGGATCACAAGGGTCAGGAGGACAAAAGGACAAGGGCAAACATGCGTGTGTGTGTGTGTGTGTGCATGTATCTGTGTGTATGTGTGTATGTTTCCAAAAAAAGCATTCCCTCTCTTACCCACTAGAGAGAAGCATAGCCAAATCTACAGAAAAAGTTACCTTCAACTGGTTAAGAGACCCATAATTTAGGCCTTCAAAGATGAACATCAGTTTGAGACAGTTTATGGATAGACGTGGCTTCTCTTTGTTCTGTAGCACTGTAGTTTATGTGGTGAACAGTGAATATGAGGTTAATTGGTCAGAGTGTATGTATAGTTACGTCCTCACAGGTATGTCTGTTGCGTGTTTCCCCTCCCTTTTATTAGTCCTAATTCATTTTCATTTCATAAGCCTTGTGCTATTATTTTAACTATACTATATAAGTGGTTTATGATTGTGTGGTTTATGATCGACTGAACTTGCATGGATAGGGCCAATTGTATGTCTATTTCATGCTTGCTAATACTTTATTGATGCATTTGCATTTAAAATAGTGGATTTTAATGTGCTATGGTTTTATAAACATTATTATTTTTGTTTTTTCGTCAACCACTTTGTAACTTTTCTACACTATACAAATAATAATTATTAGGCAATGGACATCTTCTCATTCTTACTATTCTGATAATTTTATTATTTTGCTGTCTCTCTGTCATAACCCACAGCACTGACTTTAAGTATCCACCAAAGAGGATATTTAATAACCCAAGATATGGTTCAAGCAGATCAAAGGTTGAGGAAGCATGTGCTCTCTATGTGATATTGCACAATTGACCACTCACTAACCCTATACAGACACTACTCATGCAGTGAATGTTTCTTTGTCCCAGTCTTGCACGCACACGCACACGCACACACACACACACACACACACACACACACACACACACACACACACACACACACACACACACACACACACACACACACACACACACACACACACACACACACAGACATATCTGCTGTTGAGCTGCAATGAGTAAGCTGATAGCTCTGCTTGAAAGTCAGGTTGTTTTGTCATTTATTGCCTAAAAAGCACTCGTCACTAAACATTAGCCACAAGCAATTCTTTTTTAGTTACTAGTTACTATTCTGCCAGTTACTAGTCGATATTGTAATTTTCATACAAGTAATTTGTGAGTACTAGTACTACTAGTAAAAATGGAAAAGTGACTAGTAATAACCAAATTAGTCACAAGTATCTGTTAGAACTAGTATCTATTATACACCAACTAGTAAAATAACAATAGCTAAAGTATTGCAGATGAAAGGTCAGGGTTGTTTATTAACATACATTGGAGATGACCCCAACGATAAAATCAGTGGTCAAAGTACATTCAGAAGTAGAGAATATCAGTGGCAATATAGCACATAGAATGTGCACACACAAATGTGCACAGCATGGCTGCTCCGTTAGTAATGAACGTCATCAGAGCTCTTTGTGTACACTGCACAAACAGGCATTCCTCATCAGATTATTGAACCCTGTAAGACTACACACACACACACACACACACACACACACACACACACACACACACACACACACACACACACACATGCACACACAGCCTAATTCGTTATACAGACACATTCACAAAGTACTGAAAAAATGCAGTTATGTCCATGCATACTAAGACACAATATAGCCCCTCCCCAGTATTCACAGAGAGCAGAAACATTCATCAGCCCGGCTTTCAACAACAAAAAAGACTGAGATGTTTGAGTTCACTTCACTTTTTCCACTTTTCTCTTTTACTTATCTATCCCTAATCATGCCATTATCTCCCCCCTCCTCCCTGGTAGGTTATTTAATCAGTAACCTTTAAGGTGTGTATTTTCCTGTTGTTTCTCTAACCCAGCCCTCATGGATTGACTGGCCCATGTTGGTGCACAGGGCAGTGTCCTTCTTTCCCCCTCTCTTTCTTTCTCTCTCTCTCCCCTGCCCCTTGCTGTTCTCCCTGCTCCCTGCTCTCCCCCGTTCTCTTTTGTCTGAATGGAGAAGTTGGGCGCCCCAGAATCTGCAGGCCATTTGCCGGGTGCTGGGCCAGTTGTTGGGGTGTCTGTTGCCAAGACGGTGGAAATTGAGGGAGATGAAGCAGCGGCAGTCAGCTCCAAACTCTTCTGGTGTGCGTGCATGAAGCGCTTGCTACCATTGGCCTACAGAGAAGAACTCTACCATGTCTTACGACTCACCGGCCCACTGGTGAGTAGGGGAAAGTTGAAGTGGGTGTTATGCTATGCATCGGGGTCTGAAGTGCTACGATAGCAGTACATTCTGTTACTGTATTCCTTTGTAGTTATATTATTACAGCTTCTTTTGTAAGTGCACCATATTACAGTTTTTTTTCTCGATTGCTTTGACTCAGTTTGCACAACAGATTTTCAATGTGCAAAACTCTAAATGCAAAGTGCCAAACTGACTTTCAAAATTCATACTCTAAGACATTACATCCTATGCTGACATACAAAGTGCAAAACTCTAAATCATCTGCTCCATCCTGCATTTGGCCACAGAATCGGCCTCATCGGCTCCATGTTGTCAGAAACTGCCATTCAGGTTTCTAAGCAGCCTTTTATGTTTTGGTGAAGAGATTATCAATTGTGTTGCAATGCTACTAACCTGGGCAAGGTTGCTGGAAGTGATGAGACATGACTACAAACACCTGATGAACTGATTTAGTGACCTGCGTTTGTAGTGATATGCATTTGAACATTGTTGTAATGTTTGGTGGCTGTACTCTGAGGATGGAGCAGATGATTTAGAGTTTTGCACTTTGTATGTCAGCACAGGATGTAATGTCTTAGAGTATGAATTTTGAAAGTCAGTTTGGCACTTTGCATTTAGAGTTTTGCACATTGAAAATCTGTTGTGCAAACTGAGTCAAAGCAATTGAAAAAAAAATGCAAAGAGTTTGTGTAATCAACTGCTTTTCTGAAATACATACATGTATTGCTTACTCACAATAAAAGTATCTTCGTGTAATATCTTAGTGCAAACCACTCAGCATTTACTGTTAATCTTGCACAGTAACATTGGCTGAGGATTTCACCACACTCCTGTTTAACTTTAAATTAACTTCCACATAGCTGGGTGCAGATATGCTGCCTCAACAAAGCAACCCAGCTGAGGTGAAACAGCCACAATACATATTCTGCTGATTGATCCTTCCTGAGCTGTATGGTCATATGAGTGAAACTTTTGTGTTTTACATCTGTGTCTCTCTCTGCAGCTGATGTCTCGGATTCTGAACTTCCTCCTGCCGTTTGTCATCACTATATTCTGTGGTCACATAGGCAATGCAGAACTGGCTGGATATGCACTGGCCTCAGCGGTATGATCTATACTCCTTTGTGGCACGTAGACTCATATTGATTTTATTTATGAAAGGTTGAATTGGTCAGAAACATACTTTAGGAAAATTATTATGAATAGAAATTACTGGGTAATGTTGTGAACTAGATATAAGCCTAAGCGTAGGTACAGGGTTGTGCAGGTGACTATAGTTCTATTTGTGTTGAGGGCGGGTGTGGATGGGGGCGGTTCTGGGATGCCAGAACTTACTGTTGAGGCTTCCGGAGGTGTTGTGGGCCTAATTCAACAAAACATCTGTAATGGAAGGTGCCCAGTTTATAACCACAATAACAACCCACACTCACATACTCATTGCTGTAGGTGGTTAGTAAATGGTGCTTATGAAAGCATAGCCTGATGTCCTCTATACTCACCATTTGGACCTAGCCTTGACTACCTGCTTTAAGCTCCACTCACCGATGCCTAATTCACCTATGATTCTCCAAGTTGACTTTGCTACAAACCCTCCGCATCCAACCGTCACTGGGTGCAGTCTTGCATTCTTCGCTGCCAAGTCTTTATGCATACACATTTTGCTTTTCTTCCCATGTCACTGTCACCTAGTTTGGCCTTTAGTGCTTATTACCTGCAGGATCATCAGCTGTTTTCCCAAATCTGCTGTGATTTATCTCTGCCCACCCTTAGTTGCCCTATACTATCTCTCCCCAAAAATATGTAACCCCTAAGGCAGGTTCGTCTACCCACTGAATGAGATTTGGGGGAAATGGTAGCACGTCATGGGTTGCACCTTTAATTAATCTAATATGGTTTGCTTTCATACCGCACAACTCCCTCCCTCCCTTGCCAAGTCTTCTTCCTCTCTACACTTTCCCAATTCATCCACTGACCCTGTTTCACCTGAGAGACAGCCTTAGCCTCCTCCTGCTGAAGCATTTGCTCTACAGCCATCTAATGTCTGACTGCTGAGTGTACCTGCTGAACTGCGTCTCTTGGTTTCAGTTTTCACCCTGCCGATACAATAATCGCTATGAAAAACAGCTGAGGTGTAAGAGATGTTAATGTTCATCGGCAACATTATTAAAATATACATTTACCCAATATATGAGTAGAGTTATGGACAGACTGCCAAGCACACTGAGTAACAGAGAGATGGACAGGGTTTTATATGACTTGTGTAGTTTCTGTATTCTCCACCGATTGTCTAACTTGCAGTTTTTGTTTTCTAACTTTGGTTGTTTGGTTTCCCCCCTCTCAGAGCATCAACATGACCACAACTGCGACAGGCTATGGCCTTTCATTGGCTGGTGACACACTCATTTCTCAGGTGACTACAGTACAGTATGTGTGTAATGGCATCTTATTACTCCTATGGCTTTAGAATTGAACTGAAGTTAATCAATCTGAGTCTCAGTCAGTTCTATTTGTGTTTTGTAGACATTCGGCAGTAAGAACATGAAACGTGTGGGAGTAATTTTCCAAAGGTGTATATTGCTCTTGCTGCTGTTGTGTCTGCCCTGCTGGGGTCTTCTCATCAACTCTTACAACTTACTACTCATCATACAACAAGACGATGTAGTGGCAAGGTAAATTCACTCACACATCGAGAGAGTATGCATGTACACATTGGTTATCCCAGGCTTTATAAAATTGACACATTCGTCCTTTATTTGTGTTCATACTGTGAAAGTGTGTCTATAGGCAAATGATATTGATGGTCCATTGAAGGGACAGTGTTGATTAAATCAGTATAGGAGATAATAAAGCAAAGAAGCTGCAATATACTGTGTGTAGACATTGTCATTTTTTCTCTTTGGCACCAGTCTGTTTTGTCAGAATTGTTTGTTGTCATTGTATGAGATTCATTTGAAATATAGACCAATGTGGGCACAAACACACACACACATGCAGAGATGCAAACACACATACATACACAACCACACACACACACACACACACACACACACACACACACGCAAACACAGGAGCATGTCAGAACAGAAGACAGTATAATATCTATGTGTGTACATTTTAAGTTGTACAAAAGTAACATGACTCTATTTCCCCCTGTTCTAGAACTGCCCAGATATATGTGATGGCATTTCTACCAGCTGTTCCAGTGAGTGCATTGTATTTCACCACTCTCCTAAGAGTCTGAAACATCTAGATTCTGTGTTCTCCTCTGAGTCTGAAAGTTCCGAAGCCCTAATTCACTAAGATTATGTTGTATTGGCAAACAATGCAATTATCTGCTGTCAGTTGTTACTAGCACAGAGTGTCTGTATTAATCACTAAGAAATGAAAATCAAGTTGAGGTGCAAACAGTCCCCCAAAACAGCAGGTAATTGGTGATGAACAGGTCATCTGTGCAACTCTGAGTGATTTCACCTTCGAAAAGTTGGAGGAGAAATATTAATTAATGGAATGTCGTACTTACATACTTGACTTGTTGGAGACGATGCCTTTTTCTGGCAGCGATGATTGCAGCAACTGTTATGGCCAAACTGATCATGCTGTGCAAAGTCTTTTAACTAATTACTGCCTTTCAAAAGACTGCATTTATGCTCGAATAAGTGCCAATCTGCCTGGCCTTCACTCTAAGTCATTATTGTGCACACTAAATAACGATGAAGCACATGCATAACTAGCATAGAGGCAATAGTGCTCCACTCTCTGTGCTTGGCATTCTATGGCATTCTAATTTGGGTCCTTTCAGACTTACAGCTCACATTTGACGCAACACAAACTTTAGTGAATCAGGGCCTGAGTGTCTATGAGAGGTCTGTCTGGAATTCCGTCCGGTCTATCTGAGTGTTCTGTCTGGTGTCTTAAAGTTCTGTTTGAGAGTCCTGTCTGGGGTCTAAGAATTCTGTCTGAGAGTTCTGTCTGGGGTCTAAGAATTCTATCTGAGAGTTCTGTCTGGGGTCTAAGAATTCTGTCTGAGAGTTCTGTCTGGGGTCTAAGAATTCTATCTGAGAGTTCTGTCTGGGGTCTAAGAATTCTGTCTGAGAGTTCTGTCTGGGGTCTAAGAATTCTGTCTGAGAGTTCTGTCTGGGGTCTGAACATTCTATATGTGAGTTTTCTATGGAGTTTGAGTGTTCTGGTCTGAATATTCTTTCTACAGTTTGTGTGTAGCATCTATAGTCAGAATGTTATGAAAATAAACATATTCCCTTTGTCTTTGCCTCCTACAGGCCATGTTCCTGCACCAGTTACAGGTTGCTTACCTTCAGAATCAAGTAAGTTTGAGTTTTTTCTAGAGTGGAGAGAAACTTTCTCAATAATAATTCATCCATTTAGAGTTTGGGCTATCCAGATTGTGCTCCTGATTGTGAACTTTATTTCTTTTTATCTGTCAGGGGATCATTCTGCCTCAGATGTACACTGCAGCAATAGCAAACATTATTAACTTGGGTGTCAACTACGTCTTAATCTTCAGCCTAAAGTTGGGTGTGATGTAGGTGTGCTCATGGTCTGATCCTCCTCTACCTTCACCTCATCTTTTATGGACTTTGTGTTCTTCGTGCGATATGGTATTTATATCAGCTGACATAACCAATCAAAATATACCAGTGTATTCTCTATAACATTCAAAATTTATAACCTCAAGAAACTGATTCTCCCGCTTCTTTGATCACTTTTACTGCTGTCCAAATAGTCCTGATGAGCAGCTTGCTGAGCCAGCTGGGGCAGAGGCATAGCCAAGATTTTAGAGAAAAGAGGACAAGAGGTCAGAGAGCTCATTAAGTCTATGTGAAAACAATGATTTGTTTTTAAAGAGTCCACTGACTTTTATCATTTTGTGTTTGTGTTCAGACAGTGGGAGACAGAGTAGAGGAGAGAAAGCTCTGACAGGATTTGATTCTGGGTCCAGTTGGGGCAAACATTTAGTTCAAGAGGCAGGCGACTTAACCCATCAACTATCTCTGGTCTGTCCAGAATGATCAGGCCTGTTGTTCTAGTCCCATGTCCAGCAGGATCTGTGCTAATTCTCAACGCTTACACTCAAGCCATAACTTTACCTCATGTACCTGTTGACTTCTTCTGGCCCCTCAGTGTGGAATGTTTGCCCTTTCTTTGCTAAGAGTGAGGGATGGAGCCAGTATTAAATAACAGGCACTGGATTTGTAGTGTGGAAAGTGTAGACATCCCACTAATATACAATTATGTTTTACTATGTGTGTTTGCAGTGGATCAGCAATAGCTAACAGCTTCTCTCAGATCACCATCTGCCTGCTTTTATTTGGGTACATCCGATGGAGGAAGCTCCATGAGAAGACGTGGGGAGGTGAGACTTATCACATATCCATGGGCCTGTACGCACAGTATACACACAGTTACAACCAACAGACACACAAATGTAAATATACGCTGGGATCAAAATGTTTTTGCTACTCATCTTAGAGTGAGGGTAAATGATATGTACGTATGTGGCAATTTTGTTTGGTAAACTGTCTTCCTCTACAGGCCATGTTGAGTATGTTTTTTATACGTGTGAAATTTGCATATCTTCCTGTAGGCTGGTCCACTGAATGTCTGCAGGAGTGGGGCTCCTACATGCAGCTGGCTATTCCCAGTACATTAATGGTCTGCTTTGAGTGGTGGATCTGGGAGATTGGAAGTTTCCTTACTGGTCAGTGTTTGAGTGTGTGTTTGTGTAATGTTTGAAATGGCCCTTTTTTAATTATATAATGTCAGGCATAATATAATTCATATAAATATTTGACAGTAAGTTAGCCATTCCAGCCCAGGTCAATGGGGTACGGAAGTACCAAATTAAATTCTGGTATCAGATATGGACACTGCAAAATACAAAACTGTCAGTAAACAGCAGTGCTGGACTCACCAGTGTTAGATCTTTGCTCTTTCCAGTCCCTTTGGTATCCTTATAAAGCAATCACAAACCGGTATTGAAGTTCAACAATTCAAACAGTTACCTCTCGCTGCCATTTCAAGCCACGGATGTGTGTTCAAGTTGCCCAGTTTAAGACAGTCTTCTTATAAACCTGAACCTTCCCTTTAACATATTAGGTATACTAGGCGAAATAGATCTTGCTGCCCAGCATGTGTTGTTGGAAGTAGGAGCCATAACATATATGGTATGGATCACCCATTTGTTCTCATGATCATCTACCCATCACATTATTTTGTCAGATGTGACACTAATGAGTTATATGGGGTCCTTACAGTTCCCTCTAGGTGTTTTTGCAGCTGCCTGTGTGCGTGTTGGGAATGCCCTTGGATCAGGGGACACTGCCAGGGCCATAGTCACCAGCAAAGTGACCCTGGTTCTATCAGGTAGGAGGAACACGGACACACACACGCACACGCACGCACGCACACACACACACACACACACACACACACACACACACACACACACACACACACACACACACACACACACACACACACACACACACACACACACACACACACACACACAGGATTAATACTGTATAATGTCTTTGCTATAGGAGTGCTTGCTGTGATCCAGGGTATTGTCCTCGCTGCCTTCAAGTCTGTAGTTGGCTACATATTCACCTCTGATGAGTGAGTGAGTTTCAGACCAACATGCAGTCTTGTACTATGTAAAGGCATCACTGTTCATGATGATCTTCTTCCTCTAATGCCTGCAGGAACATTGTGGAGATTGTCTCAGAGAACCTCAACCTCTACGTTTTCATACAGTTCTTTGATGCACTATTGGTAAGTTATAACAGAATGGGATGCTGTTCTTGTCTTGTTTTACACTGATTGCTCTATTTGAATAGTACATAGATCTAACTGTCATGTTTCTTCTGTTGATACAATGTCAATTTTATTATTATTTCATTCTGTGTGTGTATTCAGTGTGTTTGCTCAGGGATTCTTGTGGGGGCTGGGATGCAGAAAATTGCTGCCGTGTCCAACTTGGTGTGCTACTACTGCATAGGTCTGCCAGTGGGAATAGCCCTGATGTTTGCCGCCAAACTCAGACTATTAGGTAATGGTTTCATCCTATGCTCTCTTTCTATGTGTGTTTCTATGTTCACATGAATGGAATCACAGGCATTATTCCTATAAACTTAGACAGCACAGACTAGATCACAAAAGTCTCCCAAAGCTAGAAACAAAGCTTTTATGCATTTCTCTGCCTTTATACCTTCAAGTTACACTACCCATTACCCTTCAGTCTGTCTCATATCAAGATAACATATAGTGTCATACAGATTTTACTTACAGCCTCTTAGTAGGAGGATGTCCTTGAAACAAATAAAACATAGCAAAATGTAACAAAACAGTCTATACATCTCACCCAATACTTCCTGCAAGGGCATTCTGATATTCCACACCTGTTCACTACATATCAGGTCCTATATAAGCTTATGGCAAGCTACAAAACACTTATATTCATGACATGGGCAAAGCATTTATATGAATCAGATACATTAATATGTTCATGTCATACAACCTACAAAGTTTTATTTCCACACTAGTCTATGCTATCTTAAAGTGACACTCTCTGGGATTCCCGTGTGTAGGAGCCTGACCTTGTCTGCAGTGACAGCAACCAGGGTGATTTTAATAATATATAAGTTACATATAGTTATATGGTTCCGAACATTTAGCACTGGCTTGACATTTTCCAGTGGAATGGCAGCATAGAGTGGAAGTTTAACTCCTTTGCCCTTTAACTTTGGCAAAAAAAAAATTTCACAAATATTTAATAATAACATTCAATAACGTTCAATTCTCTGATCTGCTTTGTATGTGAATATAGATCTTTAACTTATTTTTATATTTTGATTGTGTGTGTGTGTGTGTGTGTGTGTGTGTGTGTGCCTACTGCTAGGCTTGTGGCTGGGTCTCTTTGTAAGTATTTTTTTAGAGATGGGTTTCTTCCTTATTCTCATCTTCAAACTCAACTGGCAGAAGGTCACACAGCAGGTACGTTGCCCTCATCATCCTTTGAAAAAACATGTCACGGTCATCAAAAATGTTGTAAAGGGATTGAGGGTTAGGGCATCCCAGAACCACTCCCTCTATATCACATTAATTTAACACCCGTTTTATTTTAGGCTTTTGACTATGTTTATTAAATCTTTTTTTTTGTCTTATTCCTTTATTGCAATGCCCATATAAACTGCAAAGGACCTACTTAAAGTCTCTAAGCAATTCAGAATCTCTCTGTGCACAAGGGAGGGACATGCACCATGTATGTGAAAGCTGGGATGGGGCAAAGAGAGGCAGTTCATGGTGTCTAGTCTCATGTGGTTGTTGAAGAATATTTTTCAACATCATTTTTATCTATTCCTCTCCCTAAACTCACCTGGTCCTACCAACATCATAGCAGATAAGTCAAAGTCAAAATCAACACTCTCCCTAGTACTTAAAGTCACCATTAAATGAAAAGTAAGTTTTGAAAAGTAAGTGGCACCATGGTACGGTGGTGCATTTTTGGGTGTTCAGCCTGAAAACCCTGTTTCCTTTTCCCACAGTTGCTTCTCGGTGGCTGGAATTTATTCATTTTGAAGAATTCAGAATTTGTGATAGCTCAAGGTTATGAGCAAAGTACTGAGTCACTTTCCATGTTTGTTCTGGTCCAACCACTCCTAATCAGTCCCTTTCCGCGTTATGCCCCCCCTAACATCCTGTTTCAAATGGAAATACATCAGATTATCATCAAATAATACCATCAAAATGCCATTTCCGTGTGACTTTATCTCAACTGCATTATACCAACAATCAAAAGTGAAAGGAAGAGCAGCCACAGATCCCAAATTAATGCATTTTGAAAGATTTGTTTAGCAGAACAAAATGTGCAAAACGTAGTGTAATAGGATGGGAGTGTGGGGTAATGAGTGTGATTTTGTAGAGTGGGTGATCTTTTGAGTGATTGCATATTTTCCAAAGTTGAATATTAATTCAATATTTGTCCATCCACCACATTTATCACCAATACCTCCACAATGTTCAAGATATAATCCACAATCCTTACATAATTAAACAAAATATATCTTTTTTTTATGTGCCTCTTCATGAGCCTCATTCTCATGTATTTTCAGGCCCAATTGCGAGTTGGCAAAAAAGTGTTGCTGACATCAACTAGTAAGGTGGTGATTGAAGCAGTGGTCCCTGATATCTCTGACGGTTCTGCCACAGTAAGTGTGTACAGTACATGGTGTTTAGTTAAGCAGGATGTTTTGTGTGTATTAGTTTAGATTATACTCACACAGAGATTAACAGAGCCTCTCTACGCCTTCCCTAAAGACCCAGTTGGAAGCTGATGAGGCTCTCCAACCAGCTGGCTACAGCCCTGTCAACACCCAGGATCAGGAGATGAAACCAGTCCATGTGCCTGAGAGCAACAAGGACACAGGAGGGACTGAGGGGGACACTGAAGGGATGAAAAATGCTCCAGACGTCAAACCTACAGCTCTGCTCTCTGTCACTCAGCTAATATTGCGACGTGGACTCACCTTGTTGGCTGCAGTTCTAATCCTGGCTATAGGCATCGCTGTCCACTTTGCCTTCCCCCAACCAGAGCCCTCTGTTCAGACCAGGGCCAACTTTACCCTGGAATGGGCTAACAACTCTATTCCTACACCCACAACTCCACTGGAACTGACCTCCCCCCTCTAAGCATTATTTGGCCAGGGGATATTGCACTGGCATACAGCTCTGCCAAAAAAAGACCATTCCCCCAATTTATTAAGTGACAACAATGGTTGTTTTCCCTCGCTGTGTTGAATAGCCGAGTAGAGAGTAAAAAAGAGGCTGAGGAGGCCCAGAATAGCAGAATGAACCACTGAACAAGGGTCTATAGTTTGCAAATCCCACGTTTCACCCATTCAACATGAACACCATTACTACCGCCAACATGTGAGTGTGTATTTTAACTTCTGGACGGATTCTGAACTGCTTGACTCATCTAGAATAGACTGAGTATATTCTTCTTGCCTATCAAGTACAAAGTACATTAGCTGTACTCTGTACTGTGCTTTAATCAATAGTCATTGTTAGCTGCTAGTTGGTCAGTTTCTGTTTGTGTCACCCACAATTGAAGGTAGTTTCACCCAAGCTAGGCCAATTGGGTTGTTAATTGTCTGGGAGGGACCTGCACTCCTGGCAGACAATTAGCAATCAGTAGATGCAGTCTTAAACCTCTGCGATCTACACGGTCACAGCTTTTCTCTGCTCTGGCCCCACAGTGGTGGAATGAACGCCCCACTGCTGTCAGGACAGCAGAGTCGCTGCCCATCTTTCGCCGCAGGCTGAAAACCCACCTCTTCAAGAAACACTACCCTGACCATTCCTCTCAACACTTGCTTACTTGTCTTCACTTATTTGTCTGAGCTCTTGTTTATTAGTTTTTGTTTATTTGCTTCACTTATGTGTCTTAACTCTTGTTTATTTGATTTACTTATTTGTTAATTAATTAAAAAGTAGGTAGCTAACATATTACACTTTTACCTTAGCACTGGTTCTGCGCTTAGGTGCTTGTTTAGGAAGGAAATCCACTTACTATTTGTTGAATGCACTTATTGTAAGTGGCTTTGGATGAAAGCATCTGCTAAATGCCTGTAATGCAACTGTAACGTGAGGGACAAGGAACCAAACTGGGATTACAAGACACATTACTTACCAAGAGACCAGTTGGGCATTAAGGAGTAGATGCTTTACCACAGATACCTTTTGATTTCTCAACTTATTCCTTCCTTGATTTACAATATGTCACTGTGAAATATTAATGTCTTTCTTACTAAGCTTAAATGGTTTTCTGTTGTTTTAACTTTGAGTTAATTATATTCACTGTAAATATTTGATGTAAAATCTACATATGTTGTGTAAATATCTAATGCATAATATAACTTTAGGAAATTCTGAATTTTAAAACTAAATCTGTAAATGTGTACATTTCTACCTAGTATCTTGCTATATCACTTTGAAGTACAATTTATGGATACCATGGTTTTGACTGGAGTTGAGGTATTGCTCCAGGACAGAGATGATTAATAAATAATATAAAGTTGTATTTCTCTTCACTTCTGTGGTTAATGGCCACAATACAAACCCCATGCAGCGAAAACTTAGCTTGGAGTTGTTAAACGATGAACCTACCTAGATAAGGTAACATGGATGATTCAGCGGACGATTCAAGCTAAAAAAAAAACAACAGAATTATGCTCCCAAGTAATGTGCCTTAAGTAGCCCAAACTCAAATTTTCTTGGTTCTTCTTGTAAATATGTGGTTTTGATCAAGGGAAGGAGCTAAAATGATTTTGCCAGTGGTTCAAAAGTTAAAGCAGCACTTGTGGACTATGTCAAACTATAATTGGTCAGTAATCTAGGCTGGAAATTGAAAAATCATCAATCCAAAACATGAACCAATTGCTGATGAATTCCTTTCACACAGCATACTTTAATTTTGCCAAAAAGATTTTCATGGCCAAAACCCAACATGATACACGCTCCCAAAGTCCCACAAAGTCCCACTCTGCATTTACAGTATTTGGAGCAGATTCATGTTTCCCAGAAAAGTCATTGGTCATGAGAAAAATAATCCAGTTTGGTTGAACTATTTGTACACAAAGAAATTGAGCAAAAGAAATTGTTTTATAGATGCAGTCCGTGGTACAGATACAGAATTGTTGTGCATTTTGGAGAATGCAGTGACAAGCTTCGTGGTACACTGGCATCTTTGAGGCCAAAAGGGAAACTTTTATGGACACAGGACACACTGAAATGAATTGACCTGTGTATGCAGTGGTTAGTTATTCCCTTTCCAAAAGTCAAGGGAAACCCCCCAGGAGAGTAATGTCTGAATTGTGTTATACTAAATGATTATGTATCTTTCAGCTTATGTTTTCTTTTGTAAATTTAAGTATTGGAATGTTAATTTTGGAAGATGGGGAAAAGGTTTCTACCTAAATTTTATATTGACTTCCATGACTGTAGTATGTACACAATGGGGTTGATGTAGAATTACAAAACGATGTGCCATGATGTTTTCCCTATTAGTGATGGTAAATTCAATATCTGTCTACGTTTCACCCACCTGAAGGGTCTCATATCAACTTCTATCTATCTTCTATCTTATACTAGCATCAAAAGGTAAGAATAGACTGTTTTTATGGAAACTGCCTTTTTGCAGTATGTCATGCATTTATCTATTTCAGACATTCATAAATGGTTGATTTTCTGCTGTTAACAAAAATGTTTTTTTTTAGCTTTGCTTACTGGTAGGCTATGACTACGAAGCATAAACTAGCTAGCTAGTTATCTGTTCCAGCCAGAGTAAACCGGTGGTTCATTTGCTCAGTCTGAAATGTCGTCATCCAGACAGCATGTTGCAGTATAAGGACACAGACCCTTCATTATCATCAAACACAGATCAAAGGAAAGGAAAAGAAACCTAAGAAAAGAACAGCTTTTCTATACGATGATGATGAAAGTACACATGCACAGATACACAGTAGCCTAATTACAGTATTTAATAATACCATTTCTGATTATGACATCCATTCAGACTATATATTATATATATATTGCAGAACAATACAAAGTATTTTGGCAGTGGAAGAAAATCTCCTTTTTTGTTGATTCAAGCCCTTCTTATGCAACCCCTTTCTATTTAAAGCAGATGGGCCTATACCGTATTTTTCTAATTCAGACACTGCTCTCTGATGCCTAGCACTAAGAGTCAGAGGGTAAGACGTAAGACCTGATGCAAGCAACCAACATTAAGTGGTATGTCACTCATCTCATTCGATCAGCTTGGTGAGCAGATTGCTGATAAAGACTCCAGCAGCAAGGATGAGGAGCATGAGTAGCACAGTGAGACCACGCCGTAAAACCAGCTGCCTGACTGATAGAGATGCTCCCACAGTGGTGGCGACTGTTCCACCCTGACCTGAATCGAACACCTCTAGGTGCCCCTCTTCAGGGCCCAGAGAACTGGATCGCGTGGTCTTCACCTGCTGTTTCTGAGCAGAGGCCAGCACTGTGACTGAGTGTTGTAATAAAGGAGAGGAAGAGGAACAGAAATGGAATTAGGCACAAGGAATCTACACAGTGACCTTTAGCCACACAATAGTATCCCAGAAAGATGTTTGTATGAAGTTATTGAAGGAATAGGAAATAAGAGAGTAGTCTTTATTTACCATTATTCTCCATCCCAGAGATCTTGTTCCCTTCCGTGACCTGGGCTCCTGCTCTCAGCAGTGCCTATTCAGGGACATTAATGATGTACTGTACTGTATTGTTTGTACTGTATTAATTGTACTGTATGTAAAGTCAAAATACATATTTTTATCAAAATAAAGAAGAAAAAAATAACATTTCACTACGCAATGTAGTTAGTACGGAAATGCTGTCTACATGGTTACATTTGCATGGTTAAAATTGCACTGTTATAATGTTTTTGTAATGCTTAGGCCAATATCCCAGGTGTAGGCACTCACCTCTTCAGTAGCTTTCTTCCAGTTTAGTTTACACAGGAAAACTAGAAAGAATGTGGTCTGTATCGTGATACAAATGAGAAACCCTAACCACAACCCTGCAACAGAGATGGAGGAAGAGTTATTGGATCTAGTGGGAATCTTATAAGTCACTATATAAATATCGTATCTGTCCTCACCTACAATGCCCATCTTTGCAGCGAACATCAAAGACACTCCAATGGGGAAGCCAATGAAGTAGAAACCCACCAAATTACACAGAGCACCAATCTTCTGCTTCCCTGCTCCCCTAACAATGCCTCCTGACACAGCCTGTGGAGGTAAAATACACATATATCCAAATGATGTGCACAACAGCAGCAAGCCTGGTTTGGTTTGCTCAGTATTGGTATGAAATTACTTTGTACAGTACAGGCCCTCACCGCAACGGCATCAGCAACATGGATGAAACCATACATGAACATGACTTCAGCAACCCTCGAAATAATGTCTCTAAAATACAATAATAATACAAAATAAAAACAGAGAGTCTTTTCAAATGTTGAAATTCATAATTGACAGCTGAATAAAAGGTTGAAGGGAAGGTTAACAAGGTTTTTAGCGCTAAGGTGAAGTAAGTCCATCTACCATAATGGATTCCAGCCAACTGGTCAATAACATTGATTGATGGATTTGCCATAAACTAGAAATGTCTTGGTAGTGATGCTGTTGTTCAATTTCTGGCCAAGTATATGAATTGATGGTGCTGTAAAGTGTAACCGAAGCAAGGAGATGGGCTCACTTCACTGTCAAGGTTCAGTGTCTTCTGAAGTTAATACATGATGAATTACATGATGGCGTTAGAAGAGCATGACTGTGGCTTTCTGTGCCATGGTGTGCCTGTGAATTATGGTTTCAGAGGTAGCATGAGAATACACAAGCCAATTTTGTCAGTGCAAGAAAGTGAATGCTACGTGCCCAAATCTGCACTTACTTCTCCGTCGTGAAAATGTATCCAATCACATCTTTCGACACACCAAGACATGCTCCGACAAAACATGAGACTATAACTGGATCGGGGCATAAGAAATACAGAGAGAACAGATGACCTAACAGAGGTTTTTGGTGGCATGATTTGATGGAATCGACAAATATTACTTATGTGTTTGTATAAAGTGTGATTTCTAGATCACAGCTAAGGAAAACTGTTAATAGACCTGATAAGAGCTCTCTTCTGTGATATAACGTCACACAGCAGCATTTGCCACTTGCTCTTATGCTTTACTGTGGAGGTTAGGCAGGCTATATATATATATCAGCATATACAGGCAGTATATACATACATGCACAGATGAGGGAGACCTTGCTGGACAGCTTGGCCTGCTCTGTGTTCCCAGCACCAAGAGCATTCCCAACCCGCACACTGGCAGCCACAGAGAACCCCACTGGGATCTGTGGGACAGGATGTGGGAAAACATGGACCATTGTAGTAGCAAGTTATCTTAAAGGAATCCGCCACAAGAGTTTGGGGAGATCGGCCCTTTGGTAAACTTGCCTGTTAATCAATGAAAACATAAACAAGGTCCCAGTTGATCATTCGCTCCGGTGCTCCATACTCACACGTTAGCTTGAGTGATTATTGGCAACTAGCGTTATCCAAAATCTGACCTTTTAGTGATTTATTTACATGGCCTGTAGATTCATACAATTTTAAAACTGAAATATCTATATATGAATTAACTCAATATAGTGGATGTAGCCAAGTTTATTTTTGAAAATATTTCAGGTGAGCAACCACGTATTCATCTGCTGCACAGTGATTTGTAGCTGTACACAGTCTCCCATTGCACATTCGCTTACGATGGGAACAGGTATAGTAGTCCCTGGTAGATAAAAACGGTTATTTTTTACTCACTCAACTAAACTGACAAATTAAGTCACATATCTTTTACAATTTCTGTTTAGCATGAGAGATATTTCAAGTTCACATTTTCTCACATTTGAGATATTGCTAGTTGCCTGTTGTCACTGAACATCGTGTATGCTAGTTGCTAGAATAGAGCACCGGTGCAAATGATCTTCCGAGTCACATGGATGATTTTGGTGTCTATTTTCTCTTCACTCAACAAGTAAATTGACGGGCCAATCTCCCAAAAAACTTGCTATATTCATTTAAGCACGTCTTCAAATAAGATTGAAAGAGGAGTCCTAAATACTGTGCAAGAAATAATCATTTTCGGGAGTTACCATGTAAACGATAGTGGCCATTTCGTAACCTATAGACTGAGCTCCCAACTCAAGCTCACTAATCATGCCTGCCAGGAATCCTCCGATCTCATACAACCACCACTCCAGACAATGCATAAACATGCTGGGAATGGCCAGATGGATGAAGGGACCCCACTCCTGCAGGCAGTCTTGTGACCAACCTAGAAAGAATATAATAGAATATAAAATCTATTGCAACAACAGGCTGTACTTTAATTAACTTTAACTTCATTAGCTTGCAGGAGCTGTGCCACCTCTGTCTCCTCTCTGCTACATAGCACTGAAAGATTAAAAGAGTGGCGCTACCTTTGTCAAACATTACAGAGCATGTAACATGTCCATAACAATGGACAACCAATTACAAAATTCTGACATGCTGAGAACTTGAATAACGTAACAGGCACCTGAGGCACCAAAATACTTATTGCGATCAAGGCCGAATGCAGTGAAAACATTTTAATTGCATCAAAGTTATATTATGGTTTAATGAAAATTATCCTTCTAGCAGTTCAATTCCTCTCAATTCACCTGTCCATGTAGCCTTGTGTAGCCCTCCAAGGCAGATGTACAAATACAAAAACACTGTGAGGGAGTACTGTGAGATGGCATTGGCTGCTGCAGATCCACTTTGGTGAGGTCAAGAGGAGCAAACAGGTTTGAAGCCGAAGTAGAAAAAAGAACAATTTTTATTTATCTGATCAGTGGCAGCCAAACATAGAAATGAAACAAGGCTTCAGATAAATGTTTTGAGTTGCTTATTGAGATTATTGTTGATATCTGATATTATAGTTTCACTCTAAAAGCATGTTATACCCTTTAAAGACTTTTATTGATGTTTTTTATTTATTATTTGTTGCAGCGACTTAAAATCATTATAAGGAGTGATGGGCATACTCACGCAACACCCAGATCCAGAACATAGAGGAAGATATAGTTGATAACTGCATTAACAACATTCCCTATTGCTCCAATTATCACCTGTGGCCACATGATACCCTGTAAGCCAAAGGAAACTGTTAAAAAGGTCATTTTCATGTCTAGTTTGGCATGATTTATTTTCTACACATTCCTAACAACACCTACTCAGTCAACATGTATTTATTAGCGTACATTGTACGTTGAAATGTTACTTCCTTTTAAAGAGTGCACAACAGCGTGCCATTACTGAGATGAATAACAATCCTTCAGCCATTATTATGTATCACATCAGTGGGCTTGTAGTCACAAACTGCACCTGATTTTGAAGATACTGCCCCTGCAGTTGGTACATGAAGGCAGCCTGCAGAAACATAGGACAATGAATAGGATGAAGTACAATGGAACGGTGTTTGGCTATTTTGGTGTATGTAAGCACAGAGAGCAAACAGAACTCACTGGCAGAGCTGGCATGAAGATCTTCACATACAGCTGGGAGAGTCTTTATGGCAGACAGAAATAAAGATTAGTTGTATTCAAGCACATTAAATCACGCTGATATATATCATGTGTAATGTTTCATCTCGGTTCTTGTGCTGTTCATCAGCTGTGATGTGCTGATGATGAAGTTTTGTATGTCCTGTTTTGTAGGGGAGTGGAAAGGGTTCACCTGGCGACTTCTGGGCTCTGTTTGACAGCCAGCAGGATGGGCTGAGTGTTAAGGAGGAGCGCCCAGCAGGGGAAACAGGCCAAGAGCAGAATCAAAACCCCCCTTTGGAGTATCACTCCCACACGCTTTAGGTTACCACTCCCATAGGTCTTCATGAAACAGATAAAACACTGGGTCAGAGATGCATGAATAAAATAATACCTGCTCATGTAACAACAGGCTTAACTGATACCAGAAAACAAACATTGTCAAGCTGTTTTCAGGCTGACCCTTCAGGGAAACACAGCAGTAATCTTCAAGACTACCCTGGTTAACTAAAACAAATGAAGGATAGAATGACGGATTGCGGAGGATACAACCTGAGATATGAGAGTATTACAGGCTGATGCCAAACCACTGCCGATGGAAATACCTGTGACATTTGTTACCTATAATGAAATTAAACATTATTAAACAAAATTCTTGGTACATGTGAAACAGGTTCAGGCATGGATAGATAAATGGATAAATAATACAATTGAAGAGCATCCTTGCTCTTCAATTGCTTAGACTTCCTTTATCGAAATTCATATGAAAGAGAATGACAGCATCCTTGAAACCAGAATGCCAATATAATTATTGGAAAACTAGTTAGCGCTCTCACCGCTATTGCTAATGACACCCCTGCAAGCTCTGTTTTCCCCAGGTGACCGCAGAACACCATGCTGACAAAACCGATCAGAAAGATCATCGCCTGCGAAATCATCTGAAATGCAAATGCAAACAAAATCATGCTCACTCCTTTTCTTAGCCATCGAAACATAAATTGACTTCACCAAACATGAATGAAATGTTGCAACTGCAAGTGCAGTATAGACCTGATCAACTCATTATCACAGAAAACATTATTTAAAAAGGCTTGAGTACTTGAGTAATATATATAATCACATTTAATATCATTTAGTATCACATAACCTTGCCATAAATCAGATCAATTCTGTGTCTCACAATTAGCTCTCTTTGTAACTGTCAATGGGTATGCTTTGGTTCTGCAGTGGCTCTTTTATATTTCTTAACTTCCTTAGACCAAATAGTTGTGGTGATTGCTGGTGTAGGTTTGTGACGGCTTATTTTAAATTGTAATGCTAAAATCAAAAGAATTAATGGAGGAAACTATGTCCACATCTACCAAGTACTAAGTTTATGCCAATATGATCAATAGAAGTCAGAGAAAAGTGGTTATAAGTTGGGTACCCACAATTCCTCAAGTATTTTCATCTTGCAAAGTTATAATTTGCGCTCCAGGAGGAATATCATAGACACATTCAATTAATAGGGTATATTGCATACATCATCAATGTTACAGCATTTGCTAAAATAACTGTGTCACATAACTAACACTAACTTAACTCTGGACAGTTTATTCAAAATGGTGTTAGGTGGTCTACAATACAAGGAGATACTGTTGATTGCCTACATTATGATAGTAATATATAACCTGTTTTATACATACAGGCCTACTCACTCCAACAAAATGGATTTCCCTATAATAAATAGTCAAAGAATCAAATCATTCAAATCAGAGTCTATTTTTCTGAATATTATTTAATACAACATTTAGGACTAGAATAGACTATAGACTAGAATCTGGCCTTACTAAAACCTTGAGCCTGTTGGGGTAGATTTGCTGTAGTCACTTGGTGCATCCAAACACAAACTTACTACTGGTCCTGCAAGTTTTGAAAGCTGAACTATTTCATTCTTGTAGTCCACTGGTATCCAGATCTTGATTCTTTCCAGGCAAGTACCACAGCATGGATGTGAATCAGCACCATCAGTAGCAGCAGTAGGTGCTTGGTCTGTTTTCGACTGTCCATTTATTCCTTTTGTACAGGCAGTTTCTGTTGCTGAATCTTCCATAGTGGAATTAGATTCTGCACAGGACAGAAGTCTAGCATATGTGTAACAGTTTCCTTCAGAAACAGGCAAGAAGGGTGGGAACTGGACTAATAAATAACCATGGCAATGCCCGCCCACCATGCTGTCTTTCTGTGAGTGCTGTTATTTACCTGACACAGTTCATCCCTGACCCACAAGCTACACACTCCTCTAGGAACATTTTGGACTTGCCAAAATAAATGCAATTTAATAGTTATCCTTTTGACTATCCAGCTTTTGACTATCCAGCTTTTGACTATTCGATTTCAACCTAGTGCAAATAATCAAAAGCTGTGTCAGTGTCAGTACTGATGTGTCAGTACGTGAATATGCTTACCTGTCATAAAACGTATTGTATGAGTAAGGATCTCCAGTAAACCTATTTGTTCCACTAGCACCTTGCCATCATGATTACAACATTAATCATCATTCATTAATCGAGAACCATCAATCATTGGCTGAGTTGTACGCCAAGTTAAAGAAAGGTTTAAATTGGTCCAGCAATGTTAGCCACAAGCTACAGACAAGTAGAGTTGGGAGTCTTGGGAGGATAAACGATTGAGAGGAGGTTGTTGGCAGTGGCTAGCTCTTTATTTTGATCTCACCTGATCAGGTGTAATAATCCACCTTGTTATAAATATTTGACTTGATGTTGGGCTGCAAGTGCATGTATGTGTATCAGAGTGGGATTGGAGGTGTAACACACACACAGACACACACACACACACACACACACACACACACACACTTTCAGGTTCACGCACAGGTTCCACATCTCACGTCTCATCTCATATTACATTACATTATTATTGATATGTGCTATTATATACATGTATTGTATCAGGCAGTTTTCTTACAGTACCAGTTAAAGAAATTATTTGTTGACATTCTGGGGGATACTACTGTTACTATTGTGTACTATAAATTTAAAGTGATTGTTAGTTAGTGAAAAGACAGAAAAGTTTTATTATTGAAGCTTTTTATTTATTTATTCTTAAAAACTCAAGTTGAAAGGTAGTAAATAAAGCTAATGACTACACAAAAAAACCTTTAATAATGTTGACACAATATAAGTGGCTGTGTTTAACTAGCTCATATATAAAGCCCTCATATTTATCCAGCTCCCACTTTCCAACACATTGCTAATGGTTATCAAGCCATTTTATAGTTGTAGAGATGCAAAAAAAAGAATGAGAAAATGCCCAGCTCACACTCTACAAATAAATCAGTTGATCACAGTAAAACAAAAGACACATACTTGTCTCCTATGTCTTTGTCATGTGACATTTAATATGACTTTTTTAAACTTGTCCTCTCAGAGCAACACTGAACTGGAGGTTCATAGTGAAGGCAGAGCACCACAAAGTGAGGCAGTTCCAACATCGCCTCCCTCTCAGACTGTGGCTCTTCGAGTCCCCCATCGGGTGGTGCTGTTTTGCTCTAATTGAAATTTTAACACATAATTTCTGACACATCAGGCTGCTTCATTTAACCGTTAATGGATTTCTAGTCATTTAGTCATATAATATAAACATTTACTTCTCCTTCAATTAATTTCAGTCATTATCACAATCAGGCCACCTTACAACACTCAAATATAGAGTCAAACATTCGGTACATAGCTGATTTGCGATTTCAACTGTGTTCTCTGCGTGGGGACCATGGCAGTGGAGCCGAGGAGGAAATAGCAGAGGGGAAAAGAGACAAATGGAGAGGAGAAAAGAAAATTAGAGGAGGCCAACGAGAGAGGAAGGGGGTGACACCTATCGTAGGCTCTCATTCATTTTACTGGTTCAGTGATGCAGCAAGGCCCACCGGGTCCACCCACCCACCCAAATGTATTCCTACAGCCCCCCCATCCCAACCACGCGCACAGAATCACACACACGTAAATATGTTCCACCAACCAGCGGGCTGGTGTCCGCCGTGACGTCACACTGCAGTTCTTCTCGGGCTCCACTGGATGACAGTGGCAAGTCACCGCTTACACATGATGAGCCGTCATTCATAATGGCGACCGATCAGTGTGTGTACGTGAGTGCATCTGTATATGTGTTTGTGTTTGTGTGCATGTGTGTTGGGTGGGGTTTGCATCTGATGGGTTGTAATGGGGGTATTGAGGAGGCGGAAAGGGTTTAGTAGAGGGGGTAGGTGGGTTGATGTAGGTATAGAGGGGTTTGGGGGGGGGGGGGGGGGGGGGGGGCAGTCAAATCGCAAATGAGAGGAAAATTGTTTTGAGTCACAGCAGATTTGGTGGAGTGAGATAAGGGCTGATGACGGTGGTGGTGGTGTGATGAGGATTAGGGTGGGGGGGGGTAGGGTTTGGAGAGAGTAAAAGAGGGGGTGTGGGGAGATGAGAGGGTGTATGGAAGAAGGTTTTGGGAGGGAGTATTCGTGCGCACAGTGTGACAGTGTATGTGTGTGTGTAGGCTGGAAAATTTTCGTGACTATGAGAGAGAGGAATTGAGGGAAAGATGAAGAGATAGCTAGTTTAGATAATGGCGGCCAGAGAGGCGGATGGGGGCCCACAGAGTGTGCCACATATACAGATAGTGTGATGGAACAAGAAAGAGTAGTGCAATGATGAAACAAAAGAACTGAATATTTGATAGACAGAAGGAAAAAAAAAGGGAGACAGAGTGCATAGGGTACACGGAGGGAGGTGCAGGCCATGGATGAGAGGATGGATGGGGGGAGAAACTGAAAGAGTGCCAGGGTGATTCAACGTGTTCTTTTCCTCCTTTGTTGGTTGCGTTGTGGGTAGCTTGGTGGTGAGGGCTTTGGTTAGAAGGAAGGGAACAATGACGCAGAGAGACTCATAGCGTCTGCTCTGGCTGATAATGATGATGGTTAAAATGATAACAATATTAAGTAGCTTCTCGTGGAACCCTCAACCGCTAGCTTGTGACGCATACGTCACAGATTAATACACATGACACACTGCACTGGACACACAGGGGCTATCTCACGTTGGCAGTGTGTGTGTGTGAGAGAGAGAGAGAGAGAGAGAGAGAGAGAGAGAGAGCGAGGGTGGTCAGAATGAGCATGCGAGACACAAAGAGAGACAGAGGTGGAAATAGAGAGGGGGGTTAAAAAGAATTATGCTCTGAGTCTGTCCCCTGCATACATCTCACATTCACATATGGGGACATACATGGGAGATGTGTGATGGAAGTGAAAAACAAATGTGTATTTTTAGCTGCTCCCTTTTTGGATGTTTGCAATCTTGTAGAATTTTATCTTTATGAAAAACAAAAATTCAAAGCCACTCAACCTTTTTAAAATTGACAGGATGGAGATGGGGTTACCACATATTTTTAACCACATTTTTTCCCCGTTTGAATCAGAATCTATGCTATGTCACGCCACCTACCAAATTTGTGATTTTCTTTGGTGAGTCATAGAACAACTAGTGAGGCTAGTCATCGTGACGCCACACTTACATTGTTTAAACGTGACAGTGTACATATGGCTTGAGTTTTTTGTCATCGTTCTATTTTTGAAAGATGCTGTTTTCTGCATGACTTTCACCATTTTCATGAGGATGGTGGGGAGATACGATTGATTTCTTTGTAAGAGCGAGGGTTCTCTGGACCCCATGAGTAGAAACCTACAACTCAATTCACAATAATGATTTTTGCGCAAAATATAATTGTCAATTTTCTAAAGTAATGAGGGACGATTGTGACTTAGTCCGGTCCTTGTCTGACCTGCTCAAAACAGGCACCAAGGGAACTACTGATTTAACAGTACTATCCTAATGCAATGGACAAGCCTTCCTAAACCCCACCAGCTCTGATTTCTCTCCCATGACTCATCCACCCTCTAAAACAATGCGGCACTGTGGTGCTCAGTCCCTCATGACACACTGTCCTTTCCATAGCACCTTTGATGAAGCTACTGGTTTTGTCTGCAGGGGTAAACACAAACAGACAGCGCTAAAATGTGTCTCAGGGTCATTCACGTGGACAAGCGCAGGAGCTGACAAATCCTGGAAATTATTGGAAGCAAACAGGTCATGAAGACATCTTGTGCATCTCATCCATTAACCTCACAGGGTTGTTATGTATGACCGGAAGACATTTGGTGTGTGTGTGTAAGTGATGGGGGCAGGGGGCGGGATTTTGCATGTGACACATTCATGCTCGGAAATGATGCTTTGTTGACTCGTGGACTGAAGCGGCTCATTGACTGTGGCAGCTGGTTGACCTTGGAGAGAAAACAACCTGTTTCTTTCACTTTCTGTTTTGCTTTCTGGTGCTCTCTCTTTTCGGAGGACATGAAGCAGGAGATGTATGACCTGACAAGGGAACCACAGCAGGAGAGCAACACTGGCCTCGTCTAGAAAGCCTTAGGCCTCAAATACACTAGCAGTTTGTAATGTTTGTAATGTGTTTGTGATCTCTCAGCTGCTTCAAACTAGCAAATCCACAGGTTACAACAATTTGCTTACAATCACCCCATAGGACCTCAGTTAGGAATTGAAGACAAATTACTTTAGCTGTGAGTACACACAATGGATGGTTCCATCCATTGCAACCATTTCAATCCAACAGTTAAAACCACATTTCCCCACCTCCCACCTTGCCTCCAACCAGCCTTCACCGTATTCTTTGTTGTGACGACCATTTCATTTCCAGATTTGACTACTGCAAAAGCTTCCTTTTTAGGACTTCATCACAAATTCTCAAAAACGGAAGAAAAAAAAATCCAATATGTTCGGGATGCAGCTGGCCAACCTCTCAAAAGCACCTGTTCAGGAAACCGCAATGGCTCCTTTTCAAATTTGCAATGCCTTTTGCAACTTTGCCCCTTCCTACTTATCTGACCTCCTCCAACATACCCACAACTACTGTCTAAAATCTGCAAATGTCTACCTGCTAGTCCGCTGCATCCAGACCACGCACCAAACCTGGGGGCATCGAGCCACATTTCATGCCGACCCCACCTTCAAGCACTCACACACACCTCCATCAAGAAGGCTGCCATAAGTCATCTCTTCTTACTTTCTTTCAATATATATTTCGATCCCCTCTACCTCACCCCATCACTTGTTTTAACAACCATTTCTGATTAATTTATCCACATGTACATGTAAATAATTCAATATATCGGCTATACACACCACAACATTTTAAGAAGCAGTTTTTTTCTAAAATGTAGCATTCATATTGTTTAAAACTTGTTGATTGGATTTTGACAAAACTTGATGCATCTCATCACTGCATCCTGGCACTTTCAAAATTACACTGATTGGCCCAAGGGGGGTGCTACATCATTTGTTTGTTCGTTCATGTATCACACAGAATATCTGATCAGATACACAATTACAGGTCAAAACAACGTATTTGTTTCTGATTGGCCTAGAGAGGAACTGCTTAATTTTGGGGCAACAGCATGTTTACCTTGCCCCGTAAGTAAACGGTGGGGAAACATTCATAATCAATATGTCTGCCTCATTGACAGCGTTGCCATGGCAACACTGTGAACATTCTAATGCGTGCTTGATAGTTTTTCACACTTTAATGTTTCCAGTCACTTGAAAGTTGCATAAACCACTTAACTAAAATGTGTCAAAAATGAAATGCTTTAAAATATGTATATGTCTATGAATACAAGAGTGCCTTAGAATAATTTGTAATCCACATGCACACTCACACACACACACACACACGCACGCGCGTAGACACCACACACATAGTGTAGCTTACACAGCAATGAGAGCGAGAGCAAGAGAGTGAGGACACACCGGTGAGGTTACACAGTAGGTGGAGAGAGCTGGTGGAGAAGCTGCCCCTAGTCCAGACAGAGATTACACTGTAGCCAACTGCTGTTAAGGCACATAAAGAAGAACAACCAGCAACTATTAATACAGATGGACTGAATCAATCTCATTCTTGTTCAGGAACATAAAAGTGGATGGAGAAAATTGGGGAGGGGTGGTGGAGATGGCAGAGGAGGGGGGTTTATTGGGTGTTGGTGATGAGGCTTGAAAAGGGATGAGGCTGGGGGGAGGAGGACTGGAGGGTGTGAGTTAAACGCAAAGAGAATGAGAATGAATAAAGACAAGATCTCCTCCTTATCGCCCTCTTTTCATCTTCACTGGGGAATTTAAACAGACAGAGAGAAAAAAAACAATTGTGTTTCTCTACATGACCCACACAGCCATCAGATACAGTTTGCCGCACATATCAATAGTCAGATAGTTCACATACAAATGTAAATATGACCACATGGTGACTGAATGGCAATTTTAAATTAAGTTAATGTGGCTGTTGAAAGATCTCACAGTAGTGGCTTGTTTCAGTCAGTGAATAGCCAGTGAATAATGACCAGCTTTGCTAAACCATGTTTTAGCTTTGCTTATGCATAAAAGACTTAGTGACTCAAGCAGATATTCACAATGAAAAAATCAATGCAATGAAAATTCTATTCATGAAAAGCAATCTAGTTAAAGCCTAAATCAAATCACACCGTGTAAATGAGGTTTGTTTTTCTTTTTTTGTATCAAGATGTTTATCTCATTGCAGAAACATCAGATTATATATATTTTAATTGAATATTTAAATGAATTAATATTTTAAATAAAATGAGGTTTGTTTCTGGTCAATGTTTCAAAATTGGTATAGTACTTATAGTATCTATTTTCATAGTACACTGAATTTAATTATATTTGTATTTATTCTATTGTCTTCAAACACATGCACACTAACACACAAGAAAGGGACAAAGGGACTAGCAGTGATGCCAATGCAGTTTACATCAAATGTAATTTTTTCATTGTTACCCTTTTCTGTTTGAATTGTTTTTTCTTTCCCGCTATGACATTTCCCCTTTTCTGTGTCTCTGTATGTCTGCATTCATCTTCATGAGTTTATGTGTGGTGTAATGATGGTGTTATTTGTTTGGTACCTTCAATAAAACCCCAATGTAGGTTGGCTATAGATGCTTTGGTTGATAGCGTTGTAGGCGAGACCCTATTAATTGTGTAAAGTGTACATGTGCTTTGTTCATGATTTTGTTTCATGTGGTTATGCATGTTTGTGTTTGGTTATATGTCTGTTTTAAATCATTTTAACTGGTCAAACCTTAATCCCACCATATTTGATCCACCGTGTTCAAACCTGACCTAAAAAAGGGAAGAGCAGCAGAAGGAAATATTTGCTTAATAGGGATGGTTGATTTTAGTCACAGATTATTTCAAAATAATTTACAGGAGCAGAAGCAGCATCATGTTGGCAGCAAAGCCTATAAAGATTCTCTCATTAATACATTATTACATTAATACTACATATTATCTTCATATCATTATGTATTATTTTTTTTATTTAAGTCCTGTTGATATCTGTGTCTCAAAGATGTCAGCAAGACTGTAAACAGTCAAATTATTTTGTAGTATTTTTCTATTTTTAAATGATCATGTTTCATGTTATTTTATTTCCAGATATGTTTTTCCACAGGATTCTGTTCTAAATTTAACAATGCAGTGCTTTCAGTGAATATATTTTATGTGACAACATGGCATGTAACTGTACATGGGTTGGCTATGATTGCAAAGCCTGTCTCTCTTGGGTTTGTGCGTGCGTGCATGCGTGTATGTGTGTGTGTGTGTGTGTGTACGTGCATGCGTGTGTGTGTGTGTGTGTGTGTGTGTGTGTGTGTGTGTGTGTGTGTGTGTGTGTGTGTGTGCTGCCTACAGGTGACTCATCGCACTGCAGATGACCACAATGTTTTTCTGCTGCTTGAGTGTTCATAGCTTTCTTTCTACCTCTCCCTATCCTATGATTCTCATTTTCTCCCTGTCTTTCTTCCCTTGCCCGTCTCTTATTTTCCTTCACTATCTCTTTGCCATTTCAAATTCTCTTTATGTTGTCTTGCTTTCTTTTTCCATCAGTGGTTTCTACAGTCTATATCCCCAGATTACATAATAGCCTATCTGATATCATTTCTATGGACACCACGGAAATGAGATACAACAAATAAGATGTGAGAAACAAAGAAATAGAGAGAGCATTTACATTTGGAAGATGGGACAGAATTTCATGTGTCTTTCTGCATGTGCATTGCACCGTGCCTGAGGAAGCTGCCCACCAGGAGCAGACTGTACAACCAACCCAGGTATAATCAGCCATAATGTTATGTTACGATCTGATTGGCATGGCAAGCATCACAGAGAGGGGCGGGAAGAGGCTTGGGGAGTGGGGCGGTGACAGAGATAGAGAGAAAGAGAGAGACAAATAATGATGATGATGATGGTGGTGATGATGAGGGGCCATGAAGCGAAACAAAGGAACAATGAAAAAAGGTGAGGCTCAATTTGTGTTCGCCACTTCTTTTTCTTTTCCGCTTCTCCCCTCTCTCTCTTTCAGTGTCAAATGCCCATCAGTCACACATCCATTAACCCCGTCCCTCTCTCCCTCTCAATTACATTCTCTCCTCCATTTCTCATTCTCTACATCACTGTCATCTGCATCCTGTGACACGCAATGTCACTGCGTCGAAATGTTATATATCATTTCAGATGTGTATTTTGTCATGAATACTGTTGGTGTCAAAATGCTATGTCACCTCACTCACAAATCTGAATGTGTTCATCCTCCTGAATAGACAATGAGCTGAGCCTGAATTCTGAAGGTGTTTTGCTAGCTTTCGCTAACAGGTAACAGTAAGCAAGCACACACACACACACACACACACACACACACAGACACACACACACACACACACACACACACACACACACACACACACACACACACACACACACACACACACATACTCACGCACATGCACATGCACATAGACACAGACATACACACACAAACAAAAAGTTCAGAATTTGGAATCACCTCACTGAGTAGCTGATTAAGCTTAAAAAGTATTTAAATCAAGGAAGACTGTAGAAAATAATGTTACTTTAATGTATTTTATGTTTATTTGTGCCATCTTGTTTCAGAGATTTGAAAAAAAATCTTGTTTAAATGACTTCCTTTTCAATTTCACTTCCTTTTCCTGAGATCATTCAGATGCAGTTGAAATAGTCCATCTTTTCTGATCGGTTGTCTAACTGAATTATTAGTCAGTTAACGTTTAAAAAAAACTTAGTATCTGTTGGGCACAACATTATGTTGATAAAACAATATTTGGGGAGTGTTTGGTGTTTAAACACAGGTCCACATATGACATGTCTGACCAACATATGTCCAATTATTTTTAAAAATGTGTTCATGAATATATTTATGAATGAATCCTAATTCTTGTAAAATCACAGAAAAACAAAAGTTAAATGACCAAAATTTTAGATTGTGGATTGTACTAATCTGGGTTTACAGTGCATCTGCACACACACACACACACACACACACACACACACACACACACACACACACACACACACACACACACACACACACACATTTACATTATAATTACCCCAGAGCCTCTCTCCAGGTCCCTTAGGGGCCTCACACTGAAGATGGTCTCAGACTAGTCCCAGTTGTCCCATTGAGGAGATCATTAGCCTGGTTAGAGTAATCCACAACAATCTGTGTGTGTGTGTGTCCATGCGTATGTGTGTGTGTGGGTGTATGTGTTACTTGTGTGTTCATGCGTTAAGCGGCTGTTAAATGGACTCCACGGCCTTTAGTGTCGTGGACATTAGCTTTATTGGTGTGATCTGAAAAGTTATTTAGTGACAGCTGGGATTTTCCTCCCCAGGGACAGAGCCACTGAGAATTCATGATAGAAGCCTGAATGAAAAGGGAAATGAGCACCAAATTGAAAGACCTGAAATAAATGTAGGAAAAAAGCACAATTGAAGTAATTAATTTCCCTGATGTGTATATATATATATATATATATATATATATATACATATACATATGGCATATATGGATCTCTATAAAATTTATTACAAATACACTCATCAAGAAAAAAATCCTTAGCATAGTCTAATTTTTATTAACTTTTAACCAAAGAATTGTCTAATTATATTGACTTTGAACCAAAGAGGAGTGTTCTTCTTTGGTTTAAAGTTAATAAACCTAGACTATGATAAGGATATCGCACCAGAATTAATTATTTAGTTTTGAAAAATGTTGAGAAGTCTCAGAAAATTGGCAATAATGTGTACTATTTGACAGCAACAACAAAAAGAGGTTTCTCCAATTTATTAAAAAGTTTGTGGCACATTATGTCAGAAATAAACACGTAAACGCGTTTAGGGGACTGTGTCTCAGTGCCATAAAGCACTAGTTATCAGTAGTGGAATAATGGAATAATTTTAGTAGATAGTGGGAATAGTGTGGCTGTTTTGGGGGTTTAGTGTGCCTGTATCTAGGGTTATAGAGCAGCTGTGCATTTGCCTGTCCCAGCAAGCATCTGCATGCAGTGTTGTATTGTCAGATGTGCCTCTAGACTCTTAGAGCCAACCATAACCTGGCCAATCAGCAGTCTCTCTCTTTCTTTATCTCTCTCTCTTTTTCCCTCCCTCTGCCATTTTCCTCCTAACGCTGTTGTTTGGGAAAATTATCCTCCCCTTGCGCTCTCTGCTGGAAAGAGTGGAGGGAAGAGGAGGAGAGAGGGGGAGAGAGGGGGAGAGAGGGGGAGAGAGGGGGAGAGGGAGAGGGCAACTGATTGCTCCTATTGTTTAAGAGTGCGGCTTGCAGCCTCTTAGGGGATAATTGGCACACAAGGAGGGTAATGTGTTTGGACGGGAGAGAGGAGAGAAAAAAGATAAATTAAAAGAAAGGTGGTGAAAAGGATCACGGAGAGGTTGCTGGGAATGAGTTAGATTTAGAGGTATGAGTAAAAAAAATAAAAAATAAATATGAATGGGTGACACCAACATGCTCTGAAATCGCACATGTACACACACACACACACAAAAAAAACATTCCAATATTTAAATTATTAGATGTTCAGCGCAGTCTTATTGGTTCCTGTATTTTGGAGCTTTTCTGTTTGTGTTTAAGTCAGTTCAAAGGCAAATTGCAGTAAGAAGCCACAGTAATCAAAATAACCTGTGGTTTGCCACAATAGAATATAATAGAATAGAATAGAATAGAATAGAATAGAATGTTAAAATGTCTTATTTGATCATCACAGTGACTGTACTTACATGCACTTTTCTATTCTGGTGCATGTAAATATAATGCTCTCATATCTTCATTATTAGAAACATGACAATGATAACTGGGACAGACTAATATCAGGCAGGATAGTGAGAAACAAAAATACCTTAATCCTATTGTACTATTAATACTGTACTACTATTGTCGCGGTCTGTGAAAATTGTGTTCCTTTGAAGAATTTGATATATTATTTTAATTCATGTATGCAAGGGTATTTGTGATCGGCATAGAAAAAGCATATAAACAGCTTATACTGAATGAAACCTTAATCAGGATATGATATTAGCAGGAAAATTGCATGCATGTGTGCCCACTCAAGAGGCAAGTTTTCTTTAAAGGCCCAATCCTGTGTTTTTGAGCATTTTGATTGCAGAATTATAGAATCCTGAAGAGTTGTAACTAAAAACATAAAATAAGATTTTCCTAACTTTCTAAACTCATTGTAATTACAAAATGTATTGTATTTTACTCTATTTACTTCTATTTTCTATGTTTTCAAAGAATGCAAATGTACATAAATAGAAAATACATTGAAAACTCCTTGGATGATAAGCTTTGTCAATCTGTTTCCAAAGGAAAATTAAAAACAGTCGTGATTGACGATTTAGTCCAGTGTAAAAGATACGGCAATATGAGGCTATTCTAACAGCAATGGCTACATGTTCAGCAGCAAACAAGAATTATATTGTGGTATTTCAAAAATAACTACTATAAAATTATATAATACGACTAAACTATATATATCTATATAGCATCTATAAATAAAATAAATAATTGATGGACAAAGCAGAAAGTCCAGTCTTACAAGGAAGATCTTTGACCGACAGGATGCGTTGAAGATTGCAATGTAAAAAATGATAAACCATGCTATTATCCAAAAGAATTGCCGAGTTAGAAGAGTTTGCTTTACTGCTTTATCACAGATATGCCTGTACTTTGCTCTGTATTTCATATTCCAGTCACAAACTGTGTAGGGTTTGGTATTTTGGCATTTTTTGGTTTGATAAGTTTTGCGCCTCTAGGTCTGTCTGGGACAGGACAACTACAAATAACACATGTGGAAGCTCAAGACGCTCATGGACACAAATGTTTTAGTTGGATACCCACGATCGAATACATCATGGATTTTTTTTTCATACTTTGCAAGTATGCTGAAGATGCTGTGGACATCTTTGAGTGTTAAATGTTGGGGCATGGTGTGTATCTGTGTGTGTGTGTGTCTGTGATTTCTGCAATTGTGTGTATATGCTTGTGTTTGTGTGTGTGTGTGTTACGAATTAATGTATTTGTAAGGCTACTATTTGTGATATTATTTTCTGTGTGTGTGTGTGTGTGTGTGTGCGTGCGCATGTAGGTGCGTGTGTGTACAGTGTGTCTAAATTGGAAGGCTGTAATTAAATGCGTAGACCTCTCCACTATCTCCTCCTCCAGCCAGCGCCAGTGACGCACAAACCGCAGCACAGCCATGAGTCATCAGGCCCCCAGGATCACCACCCCTCCTTCTATCTCTCCATCCCTGCCTCCATCCACCTCTACACAGCTCTCTATAACCCTCTCTGCCTCTCACTACACATTCCTCTGTCCCACTCTTTCTAAATTACCCACCATTCCTCTCCTCCCTGTTGCCCCCCCCCCCAACACACACACAAGCAAACACTTCTCCCTATATACTCCTTGAGTTTCTAGCTCATTTCCACCTCAATCCGACACACTCCCGCTTATCTCTCAATATCTGGCCATCCCTCTCTCTGCTAAACCCCACCTCCCTCTTCACTCGATCTGTCTGTACCCTCTTTATCTCCCCTGTTAACCTTTCCACACCCACCCATGAACTGTTGGGCTAATAAGTTTGCTACAGTTACAGGCAGACGGGGAGAGAGAAAGACAGTAAGACACAGTCGGAGATCCTCTGAAGAGACTGAAGAAAAATGAACGGCTAGAAAGGGTGAGAAAGACAGCAGCAATGACAGTGTGTGCATTTCAGAGAGACAAAGCGTGGAGTAGAGAAGGCAGTGAACAAGTCAGAGGGAACAAGAGGTTGGAAATGGGAGGGGGGGAGGGGGTATGATTTGAGGCATTTGCCACCTGGCGTCCTGAATCATTATCTGACTCATGCTAATCTCTTATCTCCACCGCAAAAGACACACACACACACACACACACACACACACACACACACACACACACACACACACACGCATGCGCGCACGCTATTGAAGAGTAAAAAAGAACACAAAGGAGTCAGAGCAGCATTTAAGTGTCAGACAGCGTATAAGAAGAGTCAGGGGGCACCAGAGAGGAAGGAAGAGGAATACTCAAAGGACAGAGAGAAGAGAATCTCACTCAACTGTTTGATGAAGTCTCAGCCATGTTTAAAGAGAAAAAGGGGATGTTTCATTTTCGTCTCTCTCAACGTTTATGATATGAGTAGGAAGGGAGAGCATATTAAATGCATGACTCATAAATGTGTGTGCCTCTGTGCCCCACCAACGCCCTGTAGAGAGGGCTGCATCTACTGCTGCAGGAGGAAAAAAAGGCAATTTCGTGCTTTACTTGGTGTGGTTATCCAATTAGTTACACAAAACATGTGGCTAAGCGGATGTATGCCAATATGCTTCTGTTCCTGATAGATGTTTTATCCTCGGGAGTGCCTTCACAAAAATGTAGCAAAGCTTTCTGATGAAATATTGCATTTTGAGTGCAATAGTTTTTGTATTCAGCAATAGTTTTTCAGGTTACGAAGGGGATAATGTACTATTATCCTCTGAGCTGACAGTGATAATTCAAGGTATTCTTCTCACACATACTGTAAGCTATGTGTTCATCAACAAAGCCTATTGTACAGTGACTTTCTAAGCTCACACTGCACTGTTCTCCTTGGCTACTTAACTTTTTGCATAAGGTGTCTTGTGATGATGTCAGACATTGAGACATTACAGAATAGATACATGTGACTTTGGAGTGTGTGTGTGTGTGTGTGTGTGTGTGGCTTGATTGAACATTGATGTCATGTTTTTAATTATTATTGATGTGCTTGTTTAAAGTTCTGCATGTTATGTTGAGTTCATCCCGCACCTGCCTGATAAAACCACATTCTCTTGGAACACATGGGAACGAGCTCAAAAATGATAGGTGGACACGGTAATTTAGATTAGTTAAGAAATAGGTCTTGACGCAGTAATCATGACGTGAGAAAAATACAGGAAAATACAATGTAGTAAAGGAGTGCTGGGGCTTAAAAAATTCACTTCTCTCTCATGCCAGCAATACCTTAGTACTGCCAGTAGTAAAGTGATATGCCAACTCTGCAGCTGGGAACTTTTCCATATCAACTTCAAGGTTTCTGATTAACAATAGGGACACTTCACTGGTTGCATACATATACAACTCATATTTTACTCTGATTTCAGCACTGATATGGACAAATTTCAAGCTTGGGAGAGGGTGAAAGACTGGACAAATTTCAATGCACTCCTAAAAGTATGACATTGCCTAAAGCAGAATTTAAGAATGCAGACCCTTAATAGCCCATGAGAGTTGAGCTGACAATAAAATTATGCATAGCAAACTGTTGACTGGTGATAATATCAGTGTTTATACTGTTCAAATTATTGCCTCTAGCCTACATAGCCTAAATTTCGAATATCCCTCTGCCAAAGCGAGGCAGTGTAGTTGCATAAATATAGCAACACACATTCTGCATGCACAGAAATTTCATGCAAGTTAGAATTTGCAGAAATGTCTTGTGAGAAGTTTTGAATTTCATGATCATAATATATAATGTAAATCATGTTTTTTTTTCTGCTTTGGTATTGGCTTTCATAACGCTAAGTCATTTTGTCGAGTTAACATAGCTATTTGGCAAGTTCTAATTAGGTAGCATTGGTTGAAAATAAACAGAAACAAACTAAATAAAGTTACTTCAGAATTCACCATTTGCAAATTTGGCATTCATTTCCTCTGTTACGTTGATGACACCCAAATTTACATAGCCGTCAAACCAACCAATAACACCCAATTTCAAAAATTAGAGGCCTGCCTATCGGAGGTCAAATGTTGGATGTCCCTAAATTTCTTACTACTTAATGGCAACAAAACTGGGATACTGGTTGTAGGACCAGCTAGACATAGACATTTGTTTGAGAATAGTACTCTAAATTTTGATAGTTGTGTAATCTCCCAGAGCCCATACGTTAAAAACCTTGGGGTTAAATTCGGTTGACTGAGCAGGTGTTTGCGTTCTCGTATCTGGGCAGTGTTGACGCCTGCGTGGTCCCCTAGTCCTATAATGACACTGACTGAGCTGCCGTCTACTGTGATGCCCCACATCAGATCCCAAATAAACGTTTATGCATTGTGTATACGCTGCTTGCCCAAACTCCCCCTACCGTCCTGTTACCGTCTGAGTAGCCTCCCCGAGGTTTCTTCCAATTTTTCCCTAAAAGGTTTTTTTGGGAGTTTTTCCTTGTCCTCTGTTGAGGGTCCAAGGCTGGGGGATGTCATGTACTAACCATTTATTGTTTCACATGTTGGGCACTGTGAAGCCCTTAGAGACTGTAACGGTGATTAAGGGCTATACAAATAAATGTGATTTGATTTTGATTTGAAATAGAAACTTTGAATGACTGTAATCTTTTCTTCCATTTTGCACTTGCCAGGCAAACTATTGTTCATGAAGTGAAATCACATCCGTAGGAAAACAAGGAAGCTTGGATATCTGATTGGAAGTTGACGGCTAATGAAAAGTTGAGCTCTACTGGAAATGAATGGACTTCCAGTGAGTTGTTGCTCACAGTGTGAAAGCACGATAACTGTTTTTGACTGTTTTGTGATGAAGGGATTGTGCTTTTTTGAGGCTGTGTTTGGGGTCCCTGTGGATCTGAGCCATTTAATGTAATCTCATGTACTTACGTTATTACCTAGTGTTTGTACCTTGCAGTACATGTCTAAAAATGTTACAGTATTTGAAAAGTGCTCTGTTCCCATTTCCTTTGTCAAGCTAACTGCTGTGATAATTGAGAAATCAATTTTCAGCCATGTATAAATACATAATTCCACAACTTCCATTTTATGTTTACTGCAGCAGCAACAATGATTGTTTGGAATAAAAAGAAGAAGAGCTCGGTAGCATGACCAGCAATAGCCACTATGGATGAACAGACAAAGAACAAAGATACCTACAAAAACAGAAAGTTCAAGGAAAAAGACGTGACAATACTAGCCTACAATTATACTACAGTTTGATTGCTAAATGTTCTCTGGGAGGTGCCATTACCAAAAATGTTGCCAAGGGAAAAAAAGATCTTATGGCTTACCACTTTATGTGTGAACTTGTGAATTGAATTGAAAGCATACATTCCAGGGCAAGGGAAATGATTATCCATGTCAATGTATGTGTTTCTGTGTTTCAAAACAAATAAAACATCAAAGAACTAAACAAAACAAAGAGTTGTGGTGATCGTGTCAGTTTGGCTACAGCAAGTATGAATCTTGAAGCGATTTGTTGCAAATGTGGTATCCCAAACACTATTCCAGTAGGGAAGGTAAGGGTAAATCAAATATTATAGCATTACAGCATTACATTTCTGATGACTTCATCACGTTATTATTCATTGTTTTCCAGCTCAAAGCTTCATCAGTCATGACTTCAATGAATCTCAATCTTCTTGATTAAATTCATTTTATTCTTTAATTTCTTTTTTTCTCAGTGAAAATGATGAATTTAGATGTTTGGACATTCAATGATAATTTGCACACTGGAACCACATCCCATGGTTATTTTTTTCTGAATCAGTGGCTACTTCAGCAATTAGTGAAAATAATCTTTTTATACAACAAGATTAAACAACAGGAAGCTCTGATGCAGCCCTATAGGTCATTGACCAGAAACAACAAGGGCCCAAGAATGGAGCCCTGTGGGGCACCACATGTTATTGTCAAACTATCCATCCATATGTTCATCCATTTGCAGCTACTTCAAGAATGTAATTGTGGAACCAGGCTAAGTTTGTCCTTAAAAAAACATAATCATAAGAAGAATGTTTACCAGTGTCAAAGATTTTCACTACAGGGTGTATTTTATCAACCAGTTGTAAGACAGCCATATCTCCAGAATAGTCCTTTCTTAATCTATACTGAATATTATATAGAAAAAAATGAGCATTTAAATATTTAAGAATGATGTTTTACAGCAACTTTCGAAATAAAAACAAATGGCAAACACTAAAAGCCAGAGAAAATGTTATAACTGCTAAAGGCTTTTGGGTCCCTAGACTTAGAAAGTCTACTACTTTTGCAACTTTGAGGACTTTAATGATTCCGTTTCCAGTGGTTTTGAGACTTTATGTGTCAATGGCTTAATAATTGAAGAACACACATTACTTACTAGAGCTGAAATGTTTTCATCACCAGCTGCTGAATTTCTCACCTTAGCAATTATATCCATGACTTCCAGATTAAGTAAAATGGAAAATTGGAAATCGGTCTGAGATACCAGCGTACAGAATAGCAATTTTGAACATATTACTCAAAGTTGGGGAAAAAACTGATAAAACAACAGCAGATTGAAATAAAAATAAATAAAAAATAATAAAAAATAATAAAAATAAATGTATTTCTTATTTCTTGAGAGTACCAAACATCATACAAAATCTGGTTGATACCTATTTCCAAGATATACAAATATGCTTCACAACTTCGGAATTTGCCACAGCATGACAGTGCCTGGTAATTGGTATTATGGCAGGGTGCACAATCTCCCTATAACACTCACTGTACTAGTGATGGAGGTAATCATTCATCAAAATGGGCTGTGGGTGAGGAAGGGCTGCTGGGAGCAGTTTGCCTGCTACCAATCAGGGAATATTTTGGGTTATATGACAACTATGACTACAACAGCACCCTGTGCAAAAAGGTTGCTTACCAAGTTGAATGATAACCTAAAATGGGCTAGGATGAAGATAAAGCCATACAAATCATGACACATCTCTCTTTTAAGGATACTCTGTCATACACAAGATTCTATATTGATGAAGATGCAATTCCAACAATATCCAAAACCCTGCCAAAATCTTACGAAGCTGGTGTTCACTTACTAACAAAGAGCAGAATTAGAGGTTATGTGATGAGCTGTAATGTCAATTCCAGCTAATGCCCCAGCTGGTATAGCTATTCACGGTGTATGAAATACTCATAATTAGTGTATAGAAGTTACAAAGAATGACTAACTTGTACGTTAGTAAATGACCATTAGCCCCACACTATCTTAGTAGTGTAGTATGGGAATATGATCCCTGAGTTACTTCTATCTACCCTTTTTGAAAGGAATTCAAGTACACAGTACAACATTCAATGTACAATGTACAAAGTAAGACTGGAATTGATTATAAGTCTATAGACAATGCTAAGGAGTATAGTGCCTATTCTAGCAATTGGGTGGAACTGGACCCCTAAAGCAGCTAGCACAATCAACATTTAAGACTTAGGAATATGGTGTGATAAATGCAACACATTACAGCAAGCTAACCTGCATGGTACAAAGCAACACCCTTAAATATGTAGTAGACCAAATACAATGCCTGGAAGAAATAATAAATAAATTAAAAGTATGGGGAAAAGTACGAATAACTCTCTTCCCCCTGGATGTTGACAGGTGTCAGTGGCTTCTTACTCCATTGGAAATCCACTACCAACTCCTTCATCTTACTGACATTTAGCTGCGGATGGTTCTCCTTGCACTACCTAATGAAACTCCCCATCAGACTATACTCCTCGTCATAGCCCTCACTGATGCATCACACAATAGAGGTGTCATCAGCAACCTTCTGGAGGTGGCATGACCTAGAGTTGAATCTGACATCTGAGGTGTAGAGTAAAGGTAAAGGTGACAGTACAGTCCCCTGAGTTGCCTCAATGGTGGGGGACAAACTGTGGCCTGTCTGTGAGCTAGTCAGGAAACAACCTAGTTCAGGAAACAATGGCATTGGTCCCCTGCATCACTCTGAGCCTCCCCCCAAGCAGGAGGGGCTGGAGAAATCAAAGCCTGGCCTCTCTAGGTGGGAGTAAGCCCTGTGGAGCAGGACTATATCATGCCAACATCCACATCTATGTGGCCCTAATTTGCAAACTAGGAGTCCATCATGGAGTCCATCACCAGTGATCTGATGTGGTGCAGGATCAGCCTCTTGAAGATCTTCCTTACATGTGATGTCAGTGCTACCTGCCTGTAGTCACTTGGGGCACTGGAGCAACCCTTCTTAAAGACGGACAATGTAGGAGGTTTTCCTCAGTCAGACTCAAGTATAGGTTGAAGGGTAGTTAGAAAACCTCTGATATCTGGCTGACATATGGTCTAAGCACCCTGGGGCTGATGCTGTCAGAGTCTTTCGTGTGTGGAGCCTCCTGAACTCTCTTCTCACCTGGGTGGCAGTGATGGAGAGGCTGGAGAGCAGGGCAGGGTTGTCTCCTGGTGTGATGGATAGTCTGGGATGGGGAAGGCTGGGGGAGCTGGGGTATTCTTTCTGTCATTATGTTCTTCTTCAGATGCCTTTGGGTGAATTTAACCTCCTCCTTGTCCCCAGCCCTGAAAACCACTTTTCCCTGCTGATGAGGAGTTTAATGTCCTTTGTAAGGACAGGATTTATCTAGAGTTTGTTGTTAAGAAAACAGCAAACTGTTGGGTCCACACAAAAATTGACATAATCTATAACAGATTAACAGATTATGTCAATGTCAATGTCCTCACCACGAGCCCAGCAGAACAGGTTCCACTACATGCACTTGAAACAATCCCGTAGAGCCTCCAGTCTTCTAACAGTACACTCTCACAGACTTGATGGTAAAGGGCTGCAAGACAATAGGCACGCACTTGGATACCAGATGAATTAAGGTGTAGATGATCTGCTGGGGGTGGGGTACAACAAATTCAAGCTCTTATTCTCTCTTGTTTTACATTAAGGTCAGAGTGGGGCAGAGGTTGGTTAAAATCACCCTGGTGCTGGGATGTTGTGTCTCTAATGCCGCAACAACTGAGTCACATGACAACACGTTGGAAGCCCCCCAGTACGATCGCAAAGCCTGGTGTATTAGGCTGAAGCCATGACTCAGTAACATATTGGACTGGATTGCTGATATTCCCACTGTGTCCTGCCCAAAACAGACAGCTCATCTATCTTGTTTGCCAGAGATCTCACATTCCCCATGATTCCCAATAGATTGAAGGAAGGGCTTGAATTGCCTTTCTGTCTGTCTCACCTTTACCCCCGCTGAAAGGAAGAAGCTTAGATACACTGAACTAGCTGAAGAAACAAGCCGGGGTACACCCTGTGGGAGTTGGCTGCTGAGTTGTAGCCACATCCACGACTAGTTTAGTCAGGTGGTCATAAGTCACATTCAGAAGAAGCCAACACAAAAAGCCAGTTGTAGGATATGGAAAATATGGAAATCCACCTCATGAGATAAGAACCATAATTAGTGGGATTGCTGTGTAACATGTTATCATGTTATTTGTGCCAATAGGCACCAGGAGTATGATTCTTTGAGGAAAGCATGATAACTCAGACCCTTATACAGCTTTAGTCCTCCATGTACTCCATACTCACTCATAGTAAAAAAGGCACAGAGTATGAAGACTAAACTTCATGTAATTTGTTAGTGTCAAAATGCTCATTGAGTTCATTGTACATGTTCACTATACATTTGCCCATCTGCATTATGAAACACACATTTAAAGTAAATGCAAATTACTACCGCTGATGGTGGTGGTTTGTATATTAATAGCTTTGCATGAATTATTTACCTGCATGAGTCTAATATAACCAAATTGCCATGAGGGTGATACTAGATTGCTATTTTCTGTGTAGACATAACAGAGGACATTGTTTCATTATAATAACAATATAAATAAAGCCTGTCAATTCTGCCCTATATCATGCCTAGTCTTTCCCTTTACTTGTCTGCTCTTTTGCTTTCTTTCTCTACCGTCAATGCTATCTCTCTGGTTCTTTCTCAAGCACACAGACACACAGACAGACACACACAGATAACCATGCTCATTCACAGAGAGAGAGAGAGAGAGAGAGAGAGAGAGAGAGAGAGTGAGAGAGAGAGAGAGAGAAAAGAAATGATAAAGAACGTAAGCAACCATGATAAAGAAGGTGATAAGCTGAAATGTGTCATGGATCCTGGCAGCAGTTCTCTCTCAGTCTGTCTCCCTGTCTCCACCCACCGACCTAGTTTCCCCCTCCTGCTCGTCACCTGTTCCTGCCCAGCCTATCAGAGGATTCACTCAATTCCAGCCTCCACACCTGAATGCAATCTGAAATCAGCATTTAGTATAAGTAGAGACCTGTTCCTGCAATTCCTTGCCAGAACGTTTTAGCTAGCCTAGACAGAATCGTCTGAGTATCAGACCTGTTCTTTGCCAACCTGCTCTTGAGCCTGTGCCTGTTTTCCGGCCGGCCTTTTGCCTGCTCCCTACTGATCCTGTCTGCCTGATCTCGACTCCGGCCTGCTTTCTCCTGACTGCGTTTTTGCCTGCTGCTTTTGGTACCTCAGCCCTGCTGCCTGTTTGGTATTCACCTGGACTGTCTTGATGTTTTGGATCTCACACTAATAAACTGGACAAGATTTTGGAAGAAATTTGACTATTGTTTTGCAGAATGTCTTTTTTTTTTTTTTTTTCTTGACGTTGACCTGAATAAACTAACGCTGTTTTATACAGACCTGCCTCATACAACAAAAATCAGTTTCTGTCCCTTTCTCTCGCTCTTTTGTCATCCAGTGCTGGTGAAAATGATATTGCTCCTAATTTGGGGTATGTTCTTTTTTTTTTCAGTGGTTTGGATGTTCTTACTGTATGTCTGTGATGTAATACTGTCAGGAAGGTTACATACTGTAAGTAGGCTGCTGAGGTTATGGAAATGAACACAAGCATCAAACAATGATTGGGGATGTCTTCTAGAGAAAATGGTAGCCCAGCGGCACAGAGAAATCCTGAAAAATTCTTTGACATCTTAATCTTTAAACCACAAAAATCTTAGGCACCCTAGATTTTTTAATATAAATTTGGTCTTAATTTTGGTCTGTTTATTTTTTTGTTTTTTTAATATTTACAAACTTTTCATTTCACTTTTTGAAAGCCACTTAGCTTTACAGATTTTTTCTTCAGACTTTTGCACAGTCCTGTAAATATTTATGTATAAATTTAGTCTATTATTAATCCATATCACAGGGAGAAGGAAATGCCCAGTTGAAAAGTCTGTCTATGAACAGAAGAACTGTGCCCAGCAAAAACAAGGCCTGCACAGACTGTGGGTCTGGTAGTGTTTTAAGTGAGTGAAATACACCAAATGATAATGTACACTAATGCCATCTCCCACACACTTCCTCTTGGGAGGAACCTGGAAACAACATGGGTAGGGTTAGACAAAAGGGTAGCAATACCAACTATGCGACTAAAACACACTTATAACCCGATTACAAACTACGCAGTGGCTGAGTCACAGAAACATTTATTTTTCTGTAACACACAAACATAATTAATACCCTTAAATATCAAATGAAGCCTATACACCTCAGGGAGATGCCTTCCCAGAATTTATCACCAACAATTCCATATGCGTCTTCTATGCACGACTCAACCTGTATGCCTCACTGGCAACAAGCCCATCTCCCTGCATAAAATGAAATGGCTGGCACATATTCTAAGGAGGAAAAATACCTACTATAAATTGTAGCTCTTACCTCCACCGATCACCCACTGCTGCAATGTTGAAGGTTGAGCATGGACAACCTAATAAGAGTGGACAGGTCAGTCACATTGAATAAAATACAAGTTGAGACTGGATGCTTTGATAAGCACATTCCTTGGGTTGAACAAAATCAGCACCAGTCGTCCCTTAAGACTGTGATAGTTACGATGCCTGTACACAGTTCACCATTCCATTAAAAACAGCATTTAGAGGAGACTATTTGTTTTGGTGTTTTATAACAATAAAACAGCATTGTGATGGCCAACTGACAGTTTTATGCTTTCATCACCTTACAGGTCATAATGATTACACTCATTATCTAATTGGCAGCTTGTACCTGTCTCATTATATTTCCACTGTAAGTGTAGGCACTGGTATTGTAACATGTTAAAGTTACAAGATGCTAATTTGTCTAATCTTACATATTCAAGTCAAATAACATTCAATAAATCCATATAGAAATAGTCATATCTATCAATACATCAAGACTTGCTAAACCACGACAGTGTTATATGTATTATATATTATATGATATATTATATATGTTCTATGTTCAGCTTTAGCTTACATTTGTGTATAGTCAGTAAAAAAGGACTCTGATTCAGTTGATGATGCTACAATGAAACAGGAAACACAATGTACGATCCATAATTATTCAAATTCTTCACCACTTGGGCAGTTGCATGGTTGAAGCTACATATCCTCCTTTACCTTTCTAGCTATAAACCTCAAACACCTGCTTGGAGGTCTATCACATAGGCATGCAAATACACACCTGTACACCTGTACACCTGTACACTACACACACACACACACACACACACACACACACACACACACACACACACACACACACACACATACAGCATGAATCCTGCTGTTGTGCTACCCTATTCTTCCTTTGGAGGATCAGAGGTTTTTTCGCTTGAGTCACACCGGCAAATTACCGCGTTTCAAACGGCTTTCAAATTACTTCCCTTCCAGTCGGGTGGTGCGCTGCTAACCGATAACAGTTTTCATTTCAACAAGGAGTTTTGGAGGACTCATCTTTCCCTCTGTTTGCCTGCCTCACGGTATAGCCTGTGTGTAGCCTGTCTGTGTGCATTAGAACGACCTCCAAATGGTGTTACATACAATAAGGCTGCCAACATAAGTCTCTGGGAGTTGACGGACAAGCTGATAGTCAAATTCCCATGAATAAAGACTGGTCAGTCTTTGTGCATCTAGATGCCAAACTAGAGTTTGGGGTTCATTTTATGTTCTTAAATTCATTAAAATCAGTGCTATCCATAAGCCTATTGGCTATTGAATCCATGCCTAAAAAAAGGCTCATCTTAGACAAAAGATTATTGAAACGCTATAGATACCCCAAATCCCTCACTAAGTTCCTGAAGCAGCTTTTGACCAAAATACAAATGGGGTGTCTGCATGCAAACCCTCCTATGTTCGTATTGTCATCACCCATGATATTAACAATATTAACATAACAGAAGCCTGGTGTAGCGAGTTTATCTTGAGTGGGATTCAATCTGTGTTGTATGTTTATAAAGGAACAGCCCTACCCTGGACTGGATAGGTGAATGCAACCTTATTATCTCACCATCCTTTATCAGTAGTCATCAATGGTAGACAATCAAAAAACAGGCTCTCTGCCATGAAACCAGACTCTACTGGGCCTGCTAAGCAGCAACAACACTACTGTTAATGCATGAGAGAGTAAGACAGCTTGTAAACCATACACCCTCACACTACTTCGCAAATGTGCTCTTGCAGATGCATCACACTTTTCCACAAGCTTGGTCATAAAAATAATTTGAGTAAAAGCTTTAAAATTCAAAATTTTAAAATCAACAGTAGTAAGTAAGAAATACTATGTGTATCTAGTGATAAAAGCAAAAAACATAGCAGAGCCAAGGACTGTATAGCTTGTCTTTCAAGTGCAAGAAATGAAGGAAATGAGGTGGTACAGTCCCTTACAATACTTCCTTTCCAAACCATCAATTATCAACTTGGAAAAATTGTGAAAAAAATGTAATTTGCCTTAGATTGAAATTTGACATTTGTGATGAATACCATAACACAAAACCTTGTAGAACTTACCCACTCTGCATACCTACAAGTCGACATTAACAGTAACAGCATTACTCTGCTACATTCAAACACACTGTTTTTCATGAGATAATGAACATGGCTCATATGAACACCTAGGGCTGGGTATTGAAATATAGTGCCTGTTGTAGTATAGGTTTCGCAACAGAGTGGTTTCACTTGTAACATTATATCCACAGTCTGTAAATATACCATCTGCATTCTGTGATTACAAATGATGAGGGCGCAAGCTATTATTATAATAAACTTCCATGCTAGGTTCTACTGTACTACATTAGAGGCAGATGGATGGGGGTCTACAGTCTTGTCATGGGGCCTTGAACGTGTAGCATTGCCTCTGTGATTGTGTGCGCGTGTGCTTGTCAGGGTTGGGTTCAGTTCACTTTCAATGGTGTGTTTGCTGATGCATGTGCCAGATGTCTACAGGAAAGGGGAAGAGATTGATGGCGAGTACTGATGTTGCATGCTCTGATATGAGTCGCCTCATCAACTCCAAATTCATTGCCTGCTCCAGACCTGCAACACCATCCGTCACTGACGCCACCATTTCTCAAAGGTTGCAATGCACATCTTACAGCTAATATTCAAAGGGTAAATAATTGTTAAGTTGCAGACAACGAGTGAATAGGACAACAATCGCCACAGTGCGCACGCATTATTCAGACGGCATCCACTTCCCAAGGGGTCCATGGATTCCCACCATAACTCTTCTTAACTCTTTATGCATTACAGAGGTGGCATTCAGCCATTGTTTTGAGCTTACTCTCTCTCATCATTTATACTGGCTTGTAGAATCAAATAGGACTTTTAATAGCATATTCATCATGGTGGAGTTGTTAAACCATCACCCATCATTTAATAAAGCATGGTGTTCATCCATATATCACAGTGCCGCACTACATAAAACTACAGTAGAAAGAGATCATTAGTTGCAGTGATATTGAAGAATTTTAGTGGTCTGCGAGTGCGAGGGTTGTAAGAAATTGAGAATTGTTTGAGTTTGTATCTAAAAGGATTTTCAGGACTTTTTCTTGCAAAGTGTGCTATAAAACTTTTAGTTTCTGTTAACTTTACATCACGTATAGAGCAAGCACAAGCCTGCACTATGAATGCAACTTCCTAAATAATACTTCCTAAATAATAATACATGTATTTTGTGATTGTGCACAGTTGGTGAATCTCAGACTATTAAAAAGCACTGGTCCATGACCTCTCCAGGGGCCCAACCTAAGTGTGTTTATTGAAAATGGGATCATTATCTATGGTCCTGCTTTGGTACCTTGAGGTACAATCTTGCACCTCACTTGCACAGCAAAGAGATAGATCTTATTTTTAGATTGTTAGTTTGAACAAAACATCATCATTATGTTTTTGTTTAATGTTGACACAAGCATATTTGGCTGTGCCCACTGAATCCTGTATTTTGTACCTTTGCTAGTGATGTTATCATTTCTAATTCTTAATATTCTGTCTACTAACAGAGGCAAACGTTACACAATTGGTGTGTTTTCCCTCCCCTGAATCTACATAACAATTTTGTTGAATACTTGATTCTGATTGCTTTGAAATAGAGCTGGTGAAGTGTGTTTCAGTGTTTTTAAGTGCTGATCAATATATCTACCCTTATATCCACTTCCACTATTTCACTTGGTCACAACATCTTGTCATTTCCCCCTCTGGCACACAAGTGGAGGCGCGCATTGCTGCTTGCCTGGCAGACATCTCAGAGTGGATGTCGATGCACCACCTGAAGCTCAACCTGGACAAGACTGAGCTGGTATTCCTCCCGGGGAAGGGCTGTCCTGCACCGAGACCTGTCCATCACCATTGATAATGCTATGGTGACATCAACTTGACTGCGAGGAATCTGGGTGTGACCCTGGACGACCAGCTATCGTTCTGGGCAACCATTGCATGCTGACACGCTGCTGTAGATTCCTACTCTGCAACATCAGGATTCGCTCCTTCCTCACTGACAAGACAAAGCAGTTGCTCATCCAGGCTCTTGTCATCTCCCCATTTATCAGGAAATGTTGACATTTACCGCGGAATTGGGAAATGTCTAGATTTGTACGCAGATACAGACATACAGGAAAAATATATTCTGTGAACTTGCTACAGTGTAAAAATAAAAATGTACATCCTGTTTTGCTCCGGCCCAATTTAACTGTCAAGCTGTATCTTTGCAGCAAACGTTTGCACAAAAGAAATAGTGACACAAGCTGCCATGTCCAACCAAGAGATGACAGCCTTCACTCTCCGTATTGCCTGTCATGTCCTCACATCTCTATAGGACGGTTACAAAGTAGTACACAAGTTGTACCACAGCAGAATAAAGTTAGCAATGCACTCTTGGTGTGAAAGCCCCTTGTATTGGTTACAAAGACACTTTCCACCTCACATGTTCTCCCTGTTCAACATGCATTTATGTCACTCATGCCACGTTACTTATCACCATGTGCTGAAATAAGCATTTTAATAGCAATATCAATACTCATATGACCGCTGACACTATCAGCAGAAACTGTATATCATATAGGATAGAGATGGTATAACATTCATTTCAATGCAGTAACAGAACATCCATTCCCTTGCAATCCTTTCACTAGGGCCTTTCCAGCATGCAGGGGCAACGTGTCTCTCCATTCTGTTAAGAAGGCTCCATTTTTCTTCTATCACATTCTAACAAACATAACTGAGGTTTACTTCAACATAACATGGTGATCAGTTAGTTTTTTCCTCAAAAGGATAACAATGCACAAATTGATGCAACACAACTATCAACAAAATGTTTGTGCAGTGTGGGCAAATGTGTGTGTCTGTCTGCCTGTCTGTCTGTCTGTCTGCCTGTCTGTCTATTCTTGGTACTCCTGTTCTTGGTACTCCTTTGTTGATTTTCTCAACATATCTCTTCAGTGTCATTATGTCCATCTTCTGTTCTCTTGCTGCTGATCGAATCAACTTCTTCCTTCTGATGTTTGCTCGGCTGCTCTTTTTAGATCCTACAAAGAGGCTGAACCCCTGTTGACGTTGCATTTGTAGTCTTGTGGCGTAATGATATCTGCTCTGTAATATTAGAGAACACTTATTGAGCACGCAGATGTGTTTAAATTAATGATCTTTTAATAGAATGTAAATGTAATTAGATTAGGGTAAACCGAGCCATTAGCTTAACTTGCCCCAGGTCTAGTGGCACATTTTACTCCACAACCACCATTTTGAAAAACCCACATTTACACAGCAAATCAGGCCCATTTTTATGACCTCATATTGTACCTTATAAAGCCTTAAAGATAAAAAAAACCCAAAAAAAACAAATGTAGATATTTCCAGTGCAGCTACAATGGATTATTATGGCGGAAGATTTTTGCACAGACGTTCAAAAATCACACAGGGAGAAATCCATCATAGAAGAGGCGGAGATACCAATTTCTCCACTGACAGTAGCCGCATCAGACCAGAATGCAACACAGCCACAAGACGTGCTATGTTTTGAGTAAGGGATACAACTCCATTTTCCCACCTGGAAAAACTCTTGTCGTCATCCTGCAGCTGAAAACAACAAGTTCATGCCCGTTCTCTAGAGGTTGTCGAAATCTATTGGGGAATGGAGGAAATCACTATTTGAAGTAGAAGTAGAAGCAGATTGAGGGAAAGTGGGTACAACAAAAAAGTAAATTACCACACCACAAAATAACTCATGGAATGCATTGGACATCACAGACTTATGATATCAAAAGTGTAAGAGCATCTGAGGGTGGACATTTTCTTTTAAACTTATAAAACCTCAAACATATCTAATTCCATTTAGACACAAGAATCGTGACATCTTTACCATGATGAAATTACATTTTGTGAAATGAATGATTCTTCCTGAATCTATGATCACAGGATTCATTTTCTGTGGGGTTATCTCGATTCAAGGGGTGGCTCATTTTCCCCACTGGTTCAACTTACCCTGTTGTCCCCTACTGCTCACAGAGGGCAATACATTTAAAATTTAGAAATTGCAACAGCTGGCTTGGCAGATTAATCACAGCTATGGAATAATTATGATTTTTACTTGGACACACACACCTAATTTAAGGACACACATGAGGAAGTGGTGAGCGCAGGCCCATAGCGCGTCAATTCTGAGCACCAAAACCTGAAAGGCACAAGGGCTTGTTGGATCGATTGAAATCAATATCCCTTTAATCTTCACAGTAACACACACACTTTTTCATTTCTCCTCTGACACACCGCCATGCATGTCAATACAGTGTGTGGTTTAATTTAGCCCTCCTGCAAATTCCAACCTTTATAACACATTGAAAAAAAGATGAAATTGTAGATTATGGTGTGGGGGCGCTGGGTCCTAGCTACTCGCGCCACCAAGTGCTGGGTATGCATTGTGTTGTAGGAACCACATGGTACAATTACTGTTCCTTCCCTCCCCTGACAAAGTGGTGTGGGCGGAAAAGCTTCTGTTATTCATCAGCTCTATTTTATCACTTCCAGGTAGAGACCCTTTCTGTGTGAGGGAGCTGCATTGGCACACTTGCTGAGAGATCCCTGGACTGCATTATCGCAATTATGGCCAATATGTCAGCAAAAATTGGGGAATTCATCATCCCTGATCCCTTCTCATCTGAAGCATGTCGATTTTTCAGCTTCACCGGATGACCCTCCACCTCTCCACCTCTCCAATCCCCAATCCACTACCAGCAGTGGAAAGAGAGAAGGTTAATTAAATGGAACAATAGGCCATCCACATATAGGCATTCCCTGTTCATCTTGTCTCGTCAGATTGTACAGGGAACCATGAGTAACAGCATGAGTAACCCAACCTCCTTTAGAGGTTCACTTGTCTATAATGTACATTACAGTAAGAGAGGGAAGTGTGTTTGTCTACGTGTCTGTGTGCTTGTGTGTGTGTGTGTGTGTGTGTGTGAGAGAGAGAGAGAGAGAGAGAGAGAAAGAGAGAGCGTAAGAGAGCATAAGAGAGTGAGAATGGGAACTATTACTGTGTGGTGTGTGTATGTGTGTGTATTCCATTAAATGCAAGCACGGTGTACCAGTGCTAATCTATGTGAGTGGCCAAGCAGGCGGGCGAGTGTGAGTCAGTGCGGGGGTGCGGACATGGAGTGAGGGTAAGGGGCCCACTAATGCTGAGTGGCAGTTGATAATGCCAGACCGTTATATCAGCATCTGCCCTCCGGCTCCATGCTTACCTCTCCAAGCCTGCTGCTGCCATCAAGCATTTCAACACACACACACACACACACACACACACACACACACACACACACACACACACACAATAGCACGATTGCCTTACAAACACATCACATTCTGCAGCAAGCAGTCCCTTGCACAAAAATCTAATCAAACAGAGGTTATGTTGTGCCTCAAGCTATCACAACAAATTACAACTTCATTTGATCTGCGCATATTTCATCTGCAGACACAAAACGCGCAGGCCAAGTCAAAACCCCATCTCAAAAGAAAAACAAAGCACCATTTTACTACTGCACAACCTCAAAGTGAAAGAGTGAGCCTGTCTCTCTGCCAGAACCACATTTAAAGATGTTCCCGCCCCTTCACAGAACCGTACAGTGTTGTGTCACCACTGCAGCGTCATAATGATTGCAGAGCTTTTGGATGTTACATTCAGATGTTTCTTTGACAAGCTTAACATTTCACTGTTTAGGATGGCTTTAAAATGATACACCTGCAGACTGTAGATTATATTTATGTTCGCGGTGATATTTTTTTTTCTGTGAAAATATTCTAATCAGATATAAATCAGCAAAATCTCACATTCACATCAGCAGAATGTGACATTTTAAATCGGGCCACACCTAAATAGCTTCATAAACCTGAGCTCATGTGATTGTGATATATGTGCTCCTAATACCCAATTAACCTTAGAACATAACTGATATATAGCAGTATAGAATATAGCAGTATAGTATTTATTTGTGGGTAGCTGAATATACAGTGCAAGCACACACACACACACACACGCACACACGCACACACACGCACACACACACACACACACACACACACACACACACACACACACACACACACACACACACACTCAATGATGGCTAGGGGGGGAAATGTGTCTTTGACAATGTATGACAGTGTAAATCTTTTTTGATTTCAAATCTCTTCACATTTTGTGCAAGAAACAGAAGTAAAAGTCGATGATGCAGTGTAGATAAATCCATATGAGCAATCACAGCTGAATTTATTGGCATGCGAGGCCAGAGCAGAGGCTTGACGCATGCACAACTTTACCCCTGCAGATCAACTTGTTTCTCCATCATAGAAATGACAGGTCTGTCTTTAAAGTCAGTACAACATGAGAGCATGAGAGCACCTTTTTCATAAGCTAGGTAACACCAACCATTAGGGCAGACCTTGAAAAATAGCCAGAGCAAATAAGAGAAATACTGGTTGACAGCAGAAGCTAAGTTGTTTTTATTTCAACATAAGATAGAGCAGAAAGAAAACTGAAAAAAGAACACAGGTGAATTCACATGAATGGTACATGTAATCAAAGCATCCCTCTATGCTGATCTTACGTCAGCCCATCCATTTTTTTTACTTCAACGAGCTCCAACCTTCAACTCCTATTCTAGCTAGAGGGTCGAGGTTTACAACCTTTGGACCGTCTTTTATGGATTTGACAATGCACCAATTAGCGCTTTCCAACAAAAACAAACCCTTGCCCATTTTGCTGCACTGTTCATCTCCTTGTGTGGGCATCTAATGAACATATAGGAATTAGAGCCAGTAATTATAATGCTAATTCTAAAGTAAGGCTTATTTCTCAACAATAAATATATGTGTGCTCATGCGTTGATTTATGTTGTGGGCAGAAATCATGAATTTGTGTCTCTGTGATGTGAAAGATAATGGTGATGAGAGGCCATGTTAGGAGCAGAATTTGCTGTTGACAGATTTAGAGCAGCCAGAAACGGTGTGAGACAAGGGGTGGAAAATTGAGCAAACCCAGGAAATTGAGCAGATATTGAGCAGCAAAGCATGGCTGCTCCCATGGCCCATAGGCCATCCACAGAGGATCAGGGGCACCTCAAACAAAAGCCTAACCATCAGGCTGTGAGAGATATAGGGCTCTGGAGTATGCTGCACTCTGTCTGAGGATGCAGATGCAAGTCATTGATTCTTTGGAGCACGTCACCAAATCACACTAATTGATAGCCTGTGAACGAGGTCACTGCGCCTGAATCTGAAACAAGCTGGAAGAGAGGAAGGAAGGAACAAGGGAGGAAGAAGCGGCACGGTAACCTTTAAAGAAAGAAAATGGCTGCGTACCAGCTCAATCTCTACAATTTTCTCTTTTCATTTAAGAAAAGTACTATTTCATTCATGCCATTTCCGTTCATTCATCAGCGGGGGCCAGCCTAGACTCAGTTTCATCTCGACACCAACATTCTTATCAATGGATGTGACGTCAGCACAGCCTGCAGGTTGAGGGGTCACGTGGTCCAGGGAGGGTATATACAATAAAGTTGCGCTGACCGCGGTGCTGAAAACACTCACTCAATTGTACATTAGTACCAGTTCAGCTGCGATACAAATAACACCACACAACCAAATAAAGCACCACCAGTCTGTTTTTTAATGTTGCTTGAAGAGAGAGGGGGGAACAAAGACAGAAATTCTCTCTGTTGATCCACTATTAATGAAATAATCTTGGCTTTACCCGCGTTGTGAGTTTCACCATTTCCCCCCCGTGGGACTCCAGGTAAGTGAAAAATCTCACTCCTTATCATGCTGAAACACGCAAAACCATCGTTATTAGTGTGTTTCGTATATTGTCATAGTTATTATTATTGTTATTTTTATTCATCTTTTTCTTGTCTGGATGGGAAAAAGGAGGAATAGAAGAATGTTTTAGGCTTGTGGTGTGGAAACATGGATTTCTTTCATCCCCAAATTCATCAGAAGATTTTCCTTATTTGTTTCTAGTATGCAACAATTGTTGGTGGTTTTCCGTTTATTAAGTAGATAAATGATCGTTTATCTACAATCGTTTCATTACCGCGTAGAAGTGAATACATTTGTAACTCTAAGTCAGTGAAGCGTCAGACCGAAGCGAATCACAAGTAGTATCTCTGGTTTATCGAGCAATTTTGTTGTAGCCGATATCCAATGTTTTTTTCATTTGGATAAAAAAAAAAAAAAATTGTAGTCAACACACTTGTTAACAGTCCCAACTATTTATTAATATATCATTATACTGATAACGTAGAAAAGCAATGGAATTAATTTATTTTGGGGTGCGGGTGAAGAATTAAGCCACTAGAATGCGCAAACAATTATGTCTAATGAATATGTCTGTGTGCACCTGCCGCTCACGAGCCCCCGTATATTTTCAGTCTGTTATCCAGAAACACTTTGTATCAAACAATGTGTCATTTTTTTTGTATTTCAAAACTACACTAATAATATTTCATTTATCAGGTGAATTGGTAATTGCGTATTATCTACGTACGGCCGGTTACCTTATTAATCTGATTTGTTTCGTTTCCCACCTTGCATATCTAGTTGATAAAAATGGAAATAGTTGAGAATCGGTTTGCACGTTGTACTGTGCAGCCTTGAATTGTGTATGACTGCATTCCACCACTGCCACAGAGGAGAAAGACTTCAGAAACATACTACACGAGAACAAAGCCAGGTTTCTGACTACCCGTTTCCCGTTTCCTTGTGGAAAAAGCTTTATCATTTGAAATATGCCACCGTGATCAATTAATGATTTGGATGGACGATTCAGGGACCGTAGGGTTAAATAACCTACCGTAGCTACCAGCTTTACGCACGACTTCTCCATGCGTGCAGTCTTAATACGGGTCTCACGGTCACGTCGCTTTGGAATACCAAAATAACACCTAAAATAGAGCTATCTCGGATAACTTTCTATTTTCTGCATTTTAAAACGAAGTAGACTATTGCTGTGCGCTTGGAATGGCGGGTGCATGCGTTTTGGTGTGGTTGGTTTGGAGGAAGAGGTGAGACATTTTTTTAATCAGTCATTTTGAAATTAAGACTGAATAATCATTTCATCAACGTGTCTTATTACTGTTACGGTAGTTTACCCAGCTAAATTGCATGGCAAGACAGACAAAAAATATCTGACCATTCAATATTTTCTAGTGTCAAATTCATCCGCGCGCTGGCAAGATAATGACCCGGGTAGCGCAGGATCACAGACAAAACATGGACTAATATTTAGTCTCATCGTGCCATTGCAATCTCAAAATAATTATCTTCCCCTCGAAAAACCCGAGCCTTGTCCATGGTAAGTACCAAAAGAACCAACACTGACCAGCATATGGCGTTTATTGTATTTACGGTCGAATCAGTCGTTTCCAGATAGCTTCAGGTCATATAATGATGGCAAACGTGGACCTAGTGAAGTGTGTTATAAACTAGTACATTACATCCTATGAAATACCTTTCAGAGGGGCTAGATCGCTCGCTCTTTTATGTTACCGAAAGAAGAAAGAAGAAAGAGAATCGTCTAACTTTCTTTGTTGGATGTGGCATGGTTCATTAGACAGCACTTGGCTGCATGTAGCCTGACTAGCATGATTATTCTCAAAAGACTAACTGCTCAAAAGCTTCATGACTTTTCTTAATGGTTGCTTCATGGTGGACGGTCATATTTGATGCAAATTCTAATTTTGTAAGTTAGTTATCCATTCATATCTTCTGATCTTAAAGCCAATTAAGTATTGCTTACCAATATATACCAATGTATACTTCCACACTTATCACAGAATTGCTGCACAGTCTAAAATGAATCCAATGTGATGGGGTGTCTTTTTATAGCAAGATATGACCATTGAACTTCTACATAAACGGAAATCCAGAGAAAAAAATGCCACAAAGTATATCAGCATCTCCTCTGAGTCATTGACTATTTCTCATATTTTTCCTCTTTTCCTCCTCCCTCCTCCCTCCCTCTTTCTTCTTCAGGTGCTTAACCTCCCTCCTGCCAGTTCTGCATGGTCATGACCTGTCGTCACGCCCCTTCCACAGCCCACCTCATCCTATTGGTCCTGCTCATTGTCACTTCACAGCTGGCTAGTACCGCCCCTGTGCGGGGTGAGGGAGGGGAGGGAGGGGTGGAGGGGCGCACCCGGACAGATCTCAAAGAGGACAGCCTCACCCCCTTCCTCTCAGTCCCGCCCCCAGGTCTCTCCAGCCCTGTCAATACACCGCTAGACCAGGCCGAGGGCCAGGGTCAAGATTACCTATCAGATAAGTCAACGGACCCTGCCCGGATGCTAGCCATTCTGCTGGAGGCCCTGGACCACCCAAGGGAAAGAGAAATTCTGGAGAGCAGAAACGGGGACTGGGGAGAGGGACAGAGTAAGGAACCACTCCCCATGGAAAGCTTGGGGGGTGTTGAGATAAGGAGAACGGGGGAGGCAGAGGGAAAGAGGAGGGTTGAAGAGGAGGAGGATGGAGGAGGGGCTGAGAAGGGCATCGAACAGCTAATGGTAGGCCATTTGACAGCTGCTCCGCATGATGACTTAAAGGAAGGGGAGGAAGATGATGAAAATATGAGGTTAGAGAAGATAGAGGATATGGGGGTTCCTGCTGATGGAGTAAGAGAGGAGAGAGGAAAAGAAGAGGAAGAGGAGCAGGAGGAAGGAAATGATTTAGTACGTTTTATAGAGAAGGTCAGACCCAGTTCCACCTCGCAGGGGGATGACCTCTCTCTACAGCGCAAAATAAGAGGCTACTTCCAAAACATTGACTTGGGTCTCCAAGATAATGAGATCTTGCCTCCTCTGAAGGGCTACAAGGCATATAACACTCAGCTAGCTCGCGCAGGCAAGAAGCTGCACTGGCAGGAGGAGCAGGGACGCAACAAACCCATCCAGGGGGGCAACTTCATGGACGACTTCGAGAACGAGGGAGAGGAGCTGGAGGATGAGGTTGAGGGAGAAGAGGAGAACCTCTCCCATTTGGAAGAGGAGGCGAGGGCACGTGCAGAGAAACAGGAGGTGCTGAGGCAGCAGGAGGAGGCGGAGCGTGCCAGAGAGGAGGAGCAGAGGCTGGCAGACATCGCCTCCGACATGCTGCTGCAGTATATGGGGAGGAAACAGCAGCCCTACATGAAGCCCCGGCAGAAGAGCAGCATGGGGGCCATTGGCAACACTGCTGAGGACAAGCGCTCCGAGGAGGTCATCGCCGATGACGATGACCTGGACCAGCAAATGATCGACAGGCTGATTGAGATCAGTAGCAAGCTGCACCTGCCTGCCGATGATGTGATTGAGATTATCAGTGATGTGGAGGAGAAAAAGAAGAAAAGGAAAGAGTTACTGCAGCAGCCAGTCAACAACCCTATCACCCCACGCTTCCGCCCTCTGGTACCTCTTCCCCTGGCTGCTCCACCTATCTACCACTATACAGCCTCAAAAAACCCCAAAAAGGCCCCTTATATGTACAAGTCCAACAAGAAATGGCAAAAGGATAAAGTCAAGTCATACAAACAGGACTATTGGTATAAGCCTCAGAAGCAGCTTGACTACTGGTATAAACCCCAGAAACAGTTTTTAGCCTTTCCCTCCTATCCATACTACCAGAAGCCATATCGAGCCTACTACCCAGTTTATTTCCCATATCCCAAAGCACACTACTATGGTAAGCCTTCCCCCTCCAGAGACCGGTCATTCGGCCCCCAGGACCTTGACCTCCAGGCCCCAAGGCGTAGGCTCCGGGCTGGGGGTAAGGGCCGTGGACAGGGCTGGAGGCAGCAGCCAGCACCACGCCTGCCTCTCACCCCTTATATCTCTAACTATATCCTTCCTCACCCAAGGACCTACCAACCCCTACCTCCCCCCAAACCAGTAGCTACGACCAGGAGAGGCAGGCGACCCCCCTACTACTACCCACAAGTCACACCGGGAGATGACTATGAGGAAGATGGGCTGGTGCCTCAGCTGAACAGTGAGGAGGAACTGGAGAACTTTATTGAGAGGATCTACATGAAACGCAGAATGTATTAAGAGACTTTTTGGACATTTGTCAGAACAGAGGGACCAACAGAGGTGGGAGAGAGATAGCTGAAGTAAAGGTAAAAGAGAGATAAAAATAAGACTTGGAGGAGATAAAGGGGTGGGGGAGGGGGGGTATGTTTTGAGCCTGAAGGAAATGCAAGGGTCAAGAAGGAAAAAGTTTGCTTTTATGTTGTTTTTTTCACTGTAGTTTTTGTTGATTTTTGGTTAGGGAGAGGGTGAAGGGGTTTCAGTTTAAGCTCCCTGTAACCATATTCAGCCTCTTGCTCAGTTTACATTTTGAAACAGAACATACCATGGTGTATGTCTGCCTCCATTCAGGTCAATCTCTGATGCTCTTGCATATTTCAGAGTTTTCTAGAGGAACACGCACACACACACACACACACACACGCACACACACACACACACACACACACACACACACACACACACACACGCACACGCACACGCACACACACACACACACACACACACACACACACACACACACAAACACACACATACATAGACGCACTTACACATTATTAAATTTTGACACATTCACAAGCAAACGTGCCCATTGTAAGAGACCCATGTTTACAACATCACTTTGTATCTTTTGTTTATATTCTGTATATCATAGTACAAAATTAAAGTAGTTCAATGACTTCTTAGCTACACAAATATAACAGAAAACTGAACACTGCTATAGTGAAATGTTGACAGTCATACAATATTTTTGTTGTATTTCATGTGTGTAATTGCCTTTCTTATTCCTGATTGGATCTACAGAACTTTAAACAGCTGCAATTTGAAAAGGTGCCAAATACACACATTTCAGTTTTTTCAAAGTCAAGATTCAGAATTTTGCCTTACAAGCACCATTGTTCTATGAGGGAAACATCATATTGCATAACATTATTATCATCGCAAACTGTCCCATTAGAGAAACCCTGTGGACTCCAAAAGCACAAACTTCAACATTGAACACTTCCAATCTGGTGGACTAAGGGTTTTCAATCACTTTGGGATCCAGAAGATATTGTGTAAACATATTTATGGCACCTCCATCACTATCACTTGGTTCTCACCTTGCATAATACTCCGGGCTTGACCATTCAATGGTCTTTCAATATCTTCATTTAGGAGTCCTTCATTGCTCTCTCTCATCTCTGATCAAAAAACAAATCTACTCACCTATGTCTTGCTTTTTCACACATTGTTCCGCCACCAATGGTGTAAGAATTCTCATTTGTCTTGCTTGTCATCCATTATGTCTATTTTTCCTTTTTTCCAAAAATACTTGAAGTCACACTATCTGTTCTACAGCCTGTAAAAGCATTTAAAACAGATATCAACCAAGAGGCAACAAACATTTTATTCATTTTCAGAAGAAATTCATTGAAAAGATTCAGGCCGGGGAGTCAGGGATTGCGCTTAAACCGTTAAATGCACGTCTTTCTACTTGCATCTAAAAAAATGAACAAAAAAATGAACAAAAAAAAGAGAAAAAATAAAACAGTATGGAGAAATCAAGATGGTTGTTTCTCTGAATAAACTGTGAACATAAAAAAATGAAATCTCAAAGGAAGAGGGCCACTGTGTCCACAGTGAAGCCATCTGTCTTGTAAAAGGAGAGTGTTGTTGTTGATGTCACCTTTAGCATTGTAAGATGTACAGTGTGAAATAAATATGCCCGTGCAATGTGTAAATAACAGCATGATGATTACTAGTTTTGCTATAAGATAAAAAATAAAAGCAATTATTTTATTAAAGTTCAGTTTTTTAATGGCTTTTTGGAGAGTGCTATGTTGTATAGTAGCAAACATACTAAAAATGCTAAATTTATGACTAAGGAAGCAAATGAGGAACATACACCATAGACTATAAAAAAAATCAGTTCAAATGAAGCCTAGCTACAGTAAGAACATCTAGCAGAACGATCAATGTGGAGATAAAAAAGGACAACCTTACAGAGGTAGCGTGTTAATAATAGTAGAAGACTAAATAAAAAAGGACGGTAAGTAAAATACCAGGCAATCTATGAGAATGAAAAGGGGAGGAATCACTGAAGAAGGGAACATTTCAGAAGGAGGGAAGAAAATGGTAACTGCAGTGATTGATGAGTCACATGATTGGTGGGTGAGTCATCCATCTGTACACTTTACTGCGCAGGACCTCACACTCACACTCACACACATGCACACACACAAATTCTCTTTGAGCTGTATAGTAATTTAGCTACTGGCATTCAAGATAATGATTGAGTCATGTTAGCTCCTGCCTTGAGCCAACCAATCACCTAGCGGAAAGGTGTTCGGTAGACAGGGTTTGCCATGTCTTGTTTCTATGCCTCCCCCTCACACTCACACGGCAATATTCCCTTCTAGAAATCTTTAAAGTGCTTCTGGTTCTCGGTGTTTGGCATGAAAACAAACCTTATACATGTTTGCACATTTATTAGGTACAAACACGGGAAACATGCATTCCAAAAGGGTAAGCTAATGTGAATTTCAAACTGTGTGTTACTATGAAGTACAATGGCGCTTTTCCTGTTTTGTGCCATAAAGCAATGCAGCAGATTCCCCCGTGAAATCCAACCAGGTGGCACACAATGTAAAATGCATTGTAGAGGCTGGTGGAGGCTCAGGCTGCCAATCTTAGTGTTGGTCTCATTTGTTTACAGTAATGATACGGTCTCAAAATGAATATGGTAATACTTTATTATTGTTGAATTGTGACATACAGAATTACTGACTTTGTTTAATAACTATTATTTGAATGAAATTTCATTACTTGCCTTATCATAACTGCTAACACATTACTGATAAACATCTAGTACCCAACTAATAACTGTGAATTTAGCTACTTTTTGTGAGGAAATGACATGTGAGATAAGAGAACAAGACAAAGATGAAGATGTATTTAAGATGAAAACTGGCCAACCTCTTTCCATTGCATTTTCAAAAGTACACATTCCAGGGATCTCTTGCCCAGCAATTTCAAATATCTGGGAACTGGAAAGATGGCTGAGGGGCTGTCCTGCGATAACACATGAGGTTTAAGTAGAGGCTGTTCACTCGCTGTATAAAAAAGAGGCCATATTATAAAGTCCTCTTTCATACCTTGTTGCCAAGCAGTGGACAACAACAGCATTACTGACATGCTGCTATTCATGTCTTTATTTCCCCGGCCCACATTCCCCTGAGATACCACACAATAGAGACCTGAAACTTTGCAACATAATGGATAATTGTGTGTCTGGCTTTAGATAATATTACCTACTTACCACAAGCATGGCATTTGGTATACATCCAGCTCCTTGCTCAAAAGATTGTGATAAAGCTTTGCCCCCAAGGAAAAACAGAATATATTAATATAGTAATAATTGGATTCATTAATAAAGAAAATGTATTTGTACAGCAGTGGGACTTTGGCTCGTACTTTAGCTTAAAATGTCAGCCTGACATTACCAAAACAATACTTTCTGCATAATTTATACATTGTTTTCAAATTTGCAGTAATGACTACCCAATCCAGTAGTTTACATCTTGAACCCTTACCCTGCAAAATGACAAGTACTGTCCAAAGTTCTGGTGGGTGATTGATCTTGACCCCTTAAATATTGTAATATTTAGCATTCCTTTAACAAAGAAAAAACATTTCAATATGGAGGGTCGTTAGTTTGATCCCCGGCACCACCAGGAGGGTGTGTTCCAGCTGTGAGCTGGTGACTGGAAAAATGATTGGTGTCACAGCTGCGGTGCACACCAACACTGCCAAAGTGCCCTTGAGCAAGGCACTCAACCGCAAGACCCGCTCCAGGTGTGCCGTTCAATGGCTGCGCTCTGCCCTCTGACCTGAAAATGCATGTGTGTGGGGTGATATGTTGTGTGTAGTATATCTAGTCAGTGTGCAGAAACAGAATTTCACTGCATGTAATGAATAAAAGTTCTTCTTCAGAAGAATCACCACTTGCAGCTTTCTTTATTGTTTTGTTTCCTCAGCTTGCTTAATTTTGCTTTACAAACTGCTGCTTGCTGGTACAAACACAAAACCTTCCCCTATGACAGTATAAGATCCAAGGCCATATGCTACATGGCCCCATTAACCCTGATGGGTGCAGTATAATTGTAGGCCACGTTTTAAAGCTTTGAAAGGTCATAAATGCTATTTGAAATACATCAAAATTGGTTCACTACTAAACACCACCAACCTTAGTAAGCTGCATGTTGAGACATACTTATTACTGTGTTATTTTACAATACAGGTAAAATACTATTTTAGACACTGAATTTGCAAGACAGGGTGGCCTGTCTATCCATGACAGTTTATCTAATCACTATGAAACTTGGAACACATGTTGACCAGCATCCAAATTTGACACCTTGTATACTATGGAATAGCACTGTTCATAAACAATGATGGCTCCATATAACTGACTATAACTGATAATTTCATTGGAGATATCTCTGTCAGTGTGAAACCTGTTCCCAGGGTGAAAACCTAATGTTTGAACGTTGCCATAATGTTGCCCATGACCCCTAATAGGCTTTCAAATCAGCCTTCTCTTCATCTTGTCCCACAAGTTTTAACGTCACCATTGCCACTCACTCTGCTGTGTTTTGCTGTCTGTTAAACTACCTTTGTTGAACATCTTTGGCCTATAATATGCCTTATCAACCATGCTTTCACCAACCATTAGAACATGGCCTCTCCCTTGATACCACATCATTTGGTTATGATCTCTTCAACCTTTGTCCTTTTGCTCTCTCCTTTCATCTCTCTTTCTCTTTCTTTTTCTGTCTCTCTACCCTCGTTCCCATCTTCTTCCTTTTTTCTCCCATTATCCATGCCTCCACTCCTCCTTAATGCTCCCCACCACCCAATCTTCCTCTCCTTTTCTTCTTTTTCCTCTCTCCATTTCTTGTTTTGTATGCAAGCCCCAAGGGGAAGAAATGGGTGAAAGGCACTCTCTCTGCACCACTGTCACAAAAGACTGGTGAGTCATCGTCACTTATGTTCCTGTCTCCCTCCTCCCACAAAAAGCACACATATACAGGAAAAAACATTCAAATTACTGTCTACCTGCCGTGCAATTACACAGACACATAAAGACACACACATGCCTACGTGCGCCTACACACACACACACACACACACACACACACACGCGTGCACACACACACATTTCACAGCTCTTCAAAACTACCCTCAACTCAAAATCCTATTTAACTACATTTTATGAATTGTGGTGGGATGAGGCATTCATGTCTTGATCTGGGCTGCCTAACACTCAAGATTATCCAGAGTTACACTGTATAGGCAAACCAATAATAGTGAAGGAGTTAACACAGCACTAGAAAACTAGAAATGTAAGAGCTGCCTATGAGCCGAAGGCAAGTGGCTATGGAAGTAATGGAGAAAGTGAAATGGCAGATGGACAAAAAGTGTGTGTGTGCATGTTTGTATGTGAGAGAGATTCCCTGGCTTAGTCATGAGGCTTTGCAGGGTTTTTTGTCCACTGAGCAGCAGACATATGAGCCATAAAGGAAATGCTCTCCCGCCATCTACTGGAGGAAGCACACACTTACAATGCAGTCATGTTGCAGTTATACTATGTACAAGATGGCAGTCTTGTTTTCCCCCACTTAAAGGGGAATTCCGGTATTTTTAAACCTGGGCTCTATGTATGCAAATGTGTTATTTATACCACAAAATAGGTACCAATTTTTTTGGAATTGCTCTGGTAGATTGCCTCAGTCGGCAGTCGCAAAACGGGCTGCTATGGCTGCAACGTAATCCGCAGGGGCAAGTGCACCTGATCAAAGTTCATCCACTAAAAGTGCTTGTTTTTGCCACTGACAGGCTCGGATTGTTATTCATGTGTCTGACAACATTACGGAAAGGATCGCTACAGAGATAGACCTTTGTTTAACCAGAAACCTTTGTTTAACCTCTTCATGCAACAACTCACCATTTCAGAGCGAGACTTCTCCTTGAGCGAGACGTCTGTTTCTGGCACTTGCCCCTGCGGATTACGTTGCAGCCATAGCAGCCCGTTTTGGACTGCCGACTGAGGCGATCTACCAGAGCAATTCCAAAAGGTTTGGTACATATTTTGTGGTATAAATTTGTACACATAGAGCCCAGGTTTAAAAATACCAGAATTCCCCTTTAACACAATGAAAACAATGAGACATATTAGGACCTGGTCATTAGATTTTTTAATTATTTTAATAACGTTTTTTATTCTTGTAGTTCTGTTTTCTATCTATCTATCTATCTATCTATCTATCTATCTATCTATCTATCTATCTATCTATCTATCTATCTATCTATCTATCTATCTATCTATCTATCTATCTATCTATCTATCTATCTATCTATCTATCTATCTATCTATCTATTTCTATCTGTCAGTGATCAGAATAACAGAGAGGGTAAGGAAAGACAAAGGTCTCATGTTCAGAGAAATGAGGCAGTGATGATCACAGCAGTGTATCATCCAAGGTATCCATGGGTATCAAATGTATTTGATTTTAACTATATATGTCTGCACCAATACCAAAAGACAAATCCCAGTACATTTACTTTAATTGCTAAATAAAACGATTGTCATTAGATTAGAATAATGGTGTTCAGTTTCACTTGGCATCCAGACATATTTTCTACTTTTGAAATGATTTGTCTGCGGCCTGTTGATGTCAAGGTGGACTAGACCAGAGAGACATCGGAGCCCTCACCTGCTTACTCTTCAGAGAAAAGCTGCTTGTGAGCTATTCAGACACATCAAATATTAAAAGCCTGGAGTTTCCGTTTCGCACAGAGGGAGAGGAGAGAGAGTTCAGGGGCAGAGAGAGACAGAGAGAGAGGGAAAGAAAGACCAGGACAGAGAGAGAGAAGAGAGGGAAAAGTCAAAGAGAGGTGGGATTAAGAGGAAATAACAAGCCAGGCACCCTGGGAGGGAGACGCGTGAGCAGGGATGGAGGGAGAGAGGGAGGAAGGGGGAGATTGCAGCCAATGGTAAGAACAGGGGAGTGTGAATGTTTATGCTCTAAGGTGTTTTCCTTGAGTGTAACTGTAGAGGCTCAGTCAGCTGCAGATGGACTGTCTGATAACCTTCTAGTCTGGCGGTTAGGAGGGCATGTTTTTTTTTTATTAATGCTGCTGCTTCTCTCTAAAACCTCAGTGGCAAGACTTTTATCCCGGTTGACACGCAGACTCAGAACTGCAGTGGAGAGAACGACGTGTCCAACAATCTCCAAGTACCAGAGGAGGCTGACCAGGCCAACAACGAAGCCCATAATGAAGAAGTTGAGCCCGAACAGGTCAGGTTCAATAGCAGAGAGCAAAATCATCCGTTTTAATATGTGTAAAACATTGGGTGTAAAACATTATAAACATAAACATTATGCCAGATAATATAAATCCATACCCATCAGAGTTAATTTAACTCTTTTAGATTGATTTGATCACTCACCTCGGAGCCATATCAGCTCTATGATTGGACAAACAACTCTCCAATCAACATTTGTCAACTCCAAATAATGGTCACTGAAATATCACTAGAAAATGCAGTTATTATCATGATAGCCATACAGAGCTCTCACTATCTTTGGGGCTATACTATACCCATAAACAACCATGCACCAAAGCACACACAAGCGCACACACTCACGTACACACTTGGTGGGCGATGCTACTGGTGTGTGTGTGTGGGGGGGGGTGTCAAGTGTGACAGCAACAAACAACAGGATGTATGTATCAGTGACACAGAGACCTTACCACAGGAGACTCTGAATGCCAGAAACACACAGGATGATGCTGACTGCCTCCCATTGTCCCCCCTGCCAACAGAGGGAGAGCGAACCCCGTCGCTGTCATCACGTTCCTCCGGCACACAGAGTAAGTCATATGGAGAGAGCTGATTGATGTGGGACCTGTGGGGCTTCAGGGGCTGTATGTTGCAATGTCTGAACAAATTCATTTGTGTCCGTAAATGAGCACAGCGTGTGGCTCATTTGAAGCTATTAAAGGACACGTAATGTTTTCATTAATGTGTGTCTGTGCTCAGGGGATTGTCTGCATGCTTGTGTTTGTGTTGTCACAGATCGCCTCTCTGAACCCTGCTGGTATTGTCTGAGGTCTCTTGACTCTGAGCATCGCCCCCAAAGTCCCAAACAGGTTTTGGCTAAACATACATTGTTCCATTGGTCAGCTGTTGCACTGATATGATTCTGTGAACTCTGGATGACCACTAGAGACATAGCCCAGCACTGAACATTCTTCATCTCACAAACATCCAAATTAGAGGCAAAATCCCTTTAATTAGCAAATGTTATTCATGTAGAGCAATTTATCTTGGTGACACTGGTGCACAGGCATATATATATATATTGTGTGTATATACTGTATATAATTATATATATTGTACATTGTTATATATTGTATACACAAACAAACATGATACAAGTACAACAAGACTTCAAATACAGTGCAAGGGTTGATTATTGATTGATTATTAATTTTAAAAAAAGGATCTGTTTACTAAGTTGCTGCAGGAAGAATATCCTATGTTGGGACTTCTTGATTAAGCAGGCAATGTTTTCCTCCTATTTGAGGCTGTTAATGTTGGTTTTTTTGACCTGAAGCTTTTTGGTATAAAGAGGATAAAATCACCCCTGTCCCAAGGTATCTTATTGCCTACATGTTGTTTGAAAGTAGACATGAATTGTTGCAACTGTCTTGAAGGAACATCTTGATAAAGAAGCAGATGAAGTTAGCATTCATGGTTCTTATCTGAATTTCCTTTCTTTTGCAGCTTTTGAGCAATGCTACCCTTTTCCCTCAAGACATAGTGTTATGTCATTACTGAAGTCATTTGCTAAACCAACAGTCCTGATCGTGTGTAACACATCCCATTTCACTGCACTCTGTGCACTGTGTTGCTGTGTTGCAGCAAGACCCAGATCCTTTGTCGCCACTGCGCTCTAGTGGCCGGAGAGTGAGCTACCAGACAGATCCTCGACCCCACTTTGGTGTAGCTTGCTCCTCCCACTCGACGCCTCTTCCTCTGTGGGGCAGCGAGGGGCCTTGCTGGTGGTACAGGAACCAGGAACTGCCCAATCAGACACACACTTGCCCTCACTGCCATCTGGGGTTGCCCCCTGACACACTCCGCTGGCATGAGGTTGGCACACAGACACACAGTTTAAGACAGGTCCTCACACTGCTTACTAAGTTGACCTAAGACTCTTTTTTCCCCTCTTTGTACAGGCAAAATGTCTGCTGTTTGGTGGGTTGAAGAAACCAGCAAATAAATAAATGTTATCACCTGAGAAACAGCTGAGAAAATCTAGTTTCTGTGTTTTTAAAATTTTCAATTTGCTGTCTACACTCTGCACCATTGATCTCAGGAAATTCTATATTCAAATACAAAAATGTGCAATAACTGTTTGCATTTGTAAACGACCCTGTCTCTGTTTTCACTTCAGGTTAAGCTGAGCCATGTTAAGTTATTTTATTCTTGAGGTCAGGACATGTTTAATTTCTTTGTTTGTTTATGTTTTTACTGACATGTGACCACCAATAAATTGCATGCGTACAAAAACTGTCTCCTAAAATCTGTTATTTTAAACTACTCTGGGCAACTGTTCAAATATGAAAGCAAATGAAGAACTGTTTGTTGTTTGTTATGTCAGATTTAGCAGAATGGTTCAAGGTTCAAGGTTTTTTATTGTCATATGCACAACGTCCACAAGAAGCAAAAGTATGCAATGACATTCTTGTGTCTCTCCGACACCTAACGCTAATGCTAAGGACATAACAAACATAATTAAAAAAACAAAAAAACACAAGAGATATAATAGAAAAGGTACAAAATATAATAGAAAAAGTACAATGTTATAAAGTTCAAAGTTACAAAGTTATAAAGTACAACTAATAGAAAAGTACAAAGTTATAAAGTACAAAAAGTTATAAGTACCAGTTATAAATTATCAAGTATGAAAAATTCAAAGTTATAAAGTGTAGCGGAGTGTAAGGTGACCTTGAAGTAAAGTGGCCTGTTGTGCGTGGGGTGGGGGCGGGGCTCAGGTGTGTTTGTTCAAAAGCCTGATGGCTTGTGGGAAGAAACTGTCTTTAAATCTGGTGGTGTGAGTCCGGATGATGTCACAATGGAGGAATAACACTGATCACTGTGACATTCCATCACAGCTCAGTCTCATGGTCAGATGGAGGGTGGTTTTGGTTCACCTGTTCATCACCCAGGACTGCCTGTAACGTCAGGCAGCTCTGTTTCATTCAACTCTTAATTAATAACCATTTACAACAAACCACCACATCGCTTTTGCGAATACTCGAATACTGTGAACTCTGTGACCCTGGGATTACCCAAACTAAAATGGATGGTTGGGGGCCACTTCCTGATGTATGCTTGAGACACGTGTTTCGTCGGCTGGGCGACCGTGATCGCGTGAGTGCAGACCTGGTGTGTCGTCACTGGCACTCTGTGATGCGCTCTCCCTCTCTGTGGCGTGTCCGCTGCATCCGTCTCTCGGGTCGGCTGTCAAAATTCAATCACTTTGAACATTTCTCCACCCTGACCTACGCCCACTACCTCGGGCGCTACCTGGAAAGACTGGAGGTGTGGGTGCTTCCTCCACACAGCATCACCATGGCTCAGCGGCTGAAATTCACAATCATAGGACTGTTTAAAGAGCTCACCAGGTAAAGGAAGGGGTCTTGTGTACCAGGAGTGGAATGTGGGCAAACCAAATTCATTTTAGCTTAGTTTCCTGTAATTCTGATCTTTTCATTTGAATATGAAATATTTCACTGTCATGATTCATTCCCCTCAGACAATACGACACGACTAGGAGCATTATTTTGTCTCCTCAGGGCAGGGGCTCAGTTGCGGTCCCTCTCCGTTAACGGTCTGGGGCTGGACCAGAGATGCTGGACGAACGACCTTAGGAGACCTTTGGTGGAGTGCCTGGCTTTCTTCCTCCACCAAAGGGGCTCACAGCTGTGCTCTGTTCAGCTGAGGGGGATGCGAACCTCCCTGCAGCAGGTGAATAAAACACATTTTGTAACAATCCAAAGCTAATGTTTCAGCAAACCATGTTTACCATTTACACAATTTTTGTGTAAATTGTATTTAATTTAATATTCACACAACTGTCACTGTTCTCTTCTCGTATTCAGAAAGCACTGTACAGTGTAAATAGACATTATAAGACATGAAATAACCCCTCCCCCGCTCTTGGTCCTTTTCTCTCCTTTAACCTGTAGGGTATGGAGCTGCTCTCAGCCCTATCTCAGCACTTCTACCCACGTGGTCAGATCTCTTCTCTGGATTTGGAGAGATTCTTCTCTGGGTCCCTGCATGTCCACCTCAGCCCCAGCTTGCCCCGTGTCCTGCACAGCCTGCAAGGCCTCACCAGCTTGACCCTCAGTTATTCCTGTCTGTCAGATGAGCTGCTGCTGTCGCTGGGACGCAAAGACCAGGAATGGAGGCACAATGCAAAAAGAGATGGGGACATGTTACAAACATTTTTACTGAAATGCAACTCCAATGAGCCCCATGGACAGGTGAGGGGGACCTAGAAAGTTGAAGAGGTGTTGGTTTGAATAATGTAGCAACACTGCCTACTCCCCAGCCAAGTGGGATATACTCAGTGGCACAGTGGTAGCATAGTTGCTTGGGGAGCATGTAGTCTTGGTTGAAATGAAATACCCTCATTTGTTCTGTTCTTCTTTGCTCTCTGTTTCCTTTTCTCTCTTATCCAGGTGGTGTGTGGTACCTCATGGGCAAGCTTGGTATCAAGCTGCCCAGGCCTGAAAGTCAAGCTCAATGTGATGCAAGTGGTCAACGCTGACCGACTTGCTAGGATGCTGTTACCTCAGATTCCCCTCATGGAGTACACCATGACAGCCTGGTACCTTCATCAAGACTGTAGTGCCAAGCCTGTCCTTTATGACATGCTGCCTCAATACAGGCACAGCTTGCAGGTCAGGGGGCTGAACAGGAAGTAAAAGGAGAACCAATTGTAGAGATGCTAAGGGTGCTAAGTGTGATTGATGTCTGATTTGTTATAAGGGAGCAGCTCATTAGCTTTAGCACCAGTATCTTGGCCTAGATGTATCAGTGTTTTACCAGTGTCTTAAAGCTGCACTAGGGACCTTCACACATTAGCAGCTCCAAATGGCAGCAAGAGGTAACTGTGAAAAATTATACCAATACCGATAACAAAAGGAGGAGAGAGGCGAAAGATCTAACGGTGAGTTCAGCTTTCTTTGGACAGAGTACTCGCTCACTGCTGAAGACAGTTTTGTGCTTCGCGTTTACGTTTCTATTCGTCACTATTCGCAGAGAAGTTTTCCCACCAGTGATCATATCTGGCACCAGAATTTCAGTTGGGCACAAATCTACAGTGTCTCAATAAGGGGGGAGGGACACTATTCTCTATTGATCCACACTGATAAGATTAATTTATTTTACATAAAAATCTAGTCTAGTGCAGCTTTAAAGGCCCAAACTATAACTGCAGCATGACACCCCTTTTTAAAGCTACTACAAACTACTGTATGTGTGCTCCTCTATCTGTCCTTCTATCCATCAGGTGCAATAACTCAATAGCTTTTGACAGAACTTGGGGGAATGATGCATCTCGCCAATGTGTTGTGACATTTTCAGAATTACATTGATTGGCCCAAAGCGAGTGATACATTGCTTGTTTGTTTGTCCATGTGTCACACACAATATATCAGACACCACTGATCGGATTTTGACGACACTTTATGCATTGTACCACAGCACTCCAGCATCTTCAAAGTTACACTGATTGACCCAAGGGGGGAACTACAATTACAGTTGAAAAAGGGGGACATATTTGTTACTAATTGGCCATAAGGAGGACTGCATCATTCATGGGGGACGATATGTTTGACAGCTAAATATGAGTTTCATGTATATATTGAAGGTTTGTAGATTTGTAATGTTTATAACACTGATCAATATTTTGAGTTATGACTGATCGAGATTTTCATTTTCTGTACAATGATCCCCTCTGCTGGCTGTGTACAGTATCTGATCCTGGACCTGAGAAACTTTCATGAGATCTTGGATGAGGAGCTGCTGCATCTGGTTAAGGTGTGTGTGTGTCTGCAGCAGCTGAGAGTCGGGGCCTTCCTGGCAATCAGCACTGTGGAGAGGCTACTACAGAACAGACTAAAGGAAAGGAGCTGTCTCAACGACATCAGAGTGAGACAAAAATTCAAATACAAAATGCATGGATGTGCATATACACGCACAGACACACACGAACAGACACGCATACACACACACCATTCACAAGTGATGATGATAATGATAATGATGGTGTTTCTCCAGGTGAAAATCTACTCTGTGAATCAGAACACAGAAGAGGAGGATGACCAGCTGGAGGAAATGCTGTCTCGCTACCCGCATCTGCCCCCTGAGCTAGAATTCTATGCTACAGTCTTTTGAGTACATGTACAAACCCATGCACGCACACACACACACACACACACACACACACACACACACACACACACCTCTAGTATAACCACAATTACAATATAGATCAATAGCAGCAAAGCAAAATAAACTGTCTAGTGCAATAAGTTTGATTTTTCTTTCTATACAAACCAAGTACCAAATGAACAATATAAGTAATTTTAATTTAGACATTTGGAGTATTGGGATTCACTCACTCACTCACTCACTCATTCTTTCAGGGGGGATGGAAACACTGACCTAGTTTCATTGTAAAGGGTGAGAGGGGGAGGTAGTGTGTGTGCTGTGGCATGGCAAGAGCACTATTTAAAGGGACAGGGATTAACAGAAGCAACAACAGTAGACCAAATTTCCGTTTGCAATTGCCAGATATGAACTGGCTTATGAAACTGCCAGGGGTTTGAGCTGTAGTCTAAACTAAGGTCCCCCCCCCCACCCCCATACTTTTCAGGGTAACTCTTCCATTGCAAGACATAACAAAACTAACAGGGATGCCTATGTGGAGGAGGGTAAACTGTTTATTTACCTTTTGTTTGCCGAATATAGTTTATCTCGATTTTTAGGTTGACATATATCTTAATGTGGTAACTCATAGTTTTATCGTTTTAAGGATAGGGATACTAATTTATGTTTTGTTTTTTTAGTTGTTTTTTGTTAATATTGGTCTTTGATATTTATATTGATATATCTATATTTATTTATTTATTTATTTATTTGCCTTAAATTCAGCACAGACTGGAGTTTACCAATCTTTTTATTTACCACTACATAACTGCGTATGTCGTAAATATGCGTTTTGGACATTTTTCGGGCTATAAGTGAACTGGGCTCGACATTACCTTTTTTCAGCGCTTTTGATAGCTCTCTATTGGATCAATAGCCCAATATCGTCCACGCCATTGGTTGCCGGAAGTCATGCTTAGTCACGTGACTAAATTATGGTATTAAGCAGCAGGCTGAACCAATGGCCGGTCCCATCACCTGACCGCATTTTCAATATTCATGATGCCTCCGCCGCCACATCAGTGAGCCTGTGTTGTTGTTGACCGAGCTGTCTGACACTGCCCGAGTGGGACCGACGCCACTGACCCGTGACCACCACAGTGTGTATATATATATATATATATATATATATATCTCCACCGGACCTGATCAAAATGTCCTCACTGCTGAAGCCGTTTTCGGTGCATGACGGACCCTGCGGGAGTTGTGGTACCAGGCGTGGATGCTCCACCACCGCTCCCCATCAACCCCCATCCCAGTGTTTGGGTGCTGCCGTAGCGGGGCTGGGCTCCCTCCCGGTTATCTACCAGTCGTATGGGGTAAGGAGAAACCTGGCAGCTGCTGCAATCGGAGGAAGGAAGTCCACGCATCCTGGAAAGGCCATCCTTGCAGGTAGGTTTGCAATACAAAATAGTCACCTAGCAGACATAGTCACCAGTCAGTAGCCTAGTCTGCTCGTCTCTAGTCACCGCGCAGCCTAATCTCAATCTGTCGCCCATTAACACTATCAAGCAGAATTGGGTCAAAACGCACTCTGATGCTAGTTGTATGCACATCTTTCTCTTTTTATTTATTCATTATTTATATATATTTTATATTACAGTGTTTCACCCCATCTATGTTTCTCCCCCAGGTGGTATTGCAGGAGGTATAGAGATCTGTATCACCTTCCCTACAGAGTATGTGAAGACCCAACTGCAGCTAGATGAGCGAGCCAACCCACCACGATACAGAGGGATTGGTAGGTTACAATGTGTGTGTTTAATTACGGCTGTGTGAATGCAGATGCACTATGCACTAGACATGCTGGGTGCGTGCGTTACTGACACTTGGGTACTCTGTGTGTGTCTGTGTGTGTGTTTGCCTGCCTGCAGGGGACTGTGTGAAGTTGACCGTGCAGGACCACGGTCTCAGAGGGTTGTACCGAGGCCTTAGCTCTCTACTCTTTGGATCTATCCCGAAGTCTGCAGTAAGGTGAGGTGGCACACACACACACACACACACACACACACACACACGCCCTGTACTTTTTTATTTTTACATTTTAAACTATACTAGGCAAGATTTATATAAAAATACACCTGTCTTATCAAGCTATACGACAAAGTGGGGCTGCAATAAAGAAGAGCGTTCCATGCCCACTAATTCAAACCCAGTCGATTTGCTCAAATTACATTCTGGTGTCTGATATGGACACTTCTCCACGCACAGGAAGTGACAAATGCAAAATATCTCCTGAACAGCTGAGAGCAACCTCTCTGTCGAGAGAAAGCTGGGCTCAGTAACGTTAGATCTTTCCCTCTCCTGTCTCTTTGGTGAAGTGATTACAGTCCGGCCGGGTTGGTAAACATGAGCGTGCTGTGTGCAGTTTACTGACGTCGCATCACATGATTTCTGGGTATTGAAGTTCCAAATTTTCAAACAGCTACCTCTCGCCTTGTTCCCCAAGCTGCCTTGTGGAGCCACCAATGTGCAAAGTTGCATAGTGTAGCTTTGTTGCAGCAACAAATAACTCATTGTTGTTGTTTGTTTTATTCCTTATTATTATTATTATTATTATTATTATTATTATCTTCTGCTGTTCCTCAGATTTGGGACATTTGAGGTGCTCAGCAGCCCCATGCGGGATGCCACTGGTCGTCTAGACAACACACGGAGTTTATTGTGCGGTTTAGGGGCAGGGATAGCAGAGGCTGTCCTTGTAGTCTGTCCCATGGAAACACTGAAGGTTGGTGTTGAACGTTGCCACGGATGTTTCTGTCCCCTCATTTTGCTCATCAACGATGATCTGACTGAACAAGTGATTGATGAAATGCGCACCTCCTATGATCGGTTTTCTTCCCTTATCCTCTGCCAGGTGAAGATGATCCATGACCAGTGTTCCCTGCGGCCACGCTACAGAGGCTTCTTTCATGGCGTCAGTGAGATTATCAGAGAGCAGGGTGAGAAAACAGGCTGGATCAGCAGGATAGGGGTGCTTCCTATTGCTTTGCCACCTTGCACTTCTCGATCATTCACAGGAATATTTGTTACATCTGGTGTCTGGGTGCTTTCGCTTTGACTCTTGCACATCTTACTACTGGTTACTTGTAATGTTGATGATTGAAGAATGAATGCTTATTCTACTGCTGCGCTGGTGCCAGATAAATGCCTACAATGTTTTACCCCACACATTCCTACTGGACTGATCTGGTATGTTTTCTGTGATTGATTCTTTAATATGAGTTTGATTCATTTACAGGCGTGAGGGGGACTTACCAGGGTCTTACTGCAACTGTACTGAAACAAGGATCCAATCAGGCCATCCGATTCTACGTGATGAACGCTCTACGAAATTGGTACAAAGGTGAGAAAGCCCACTTATTACCACTCAATAGTCTGTTTTCTGGTGAATTTTTATATAGCTGTGTATATGTACCTGCCAGAGTCTAATATGATATATATGATATAGATATATTTTAACAGATGATGTATATGATTTCCTCTCCAAGGTGATGACCCTAGGCGCGAGATGCACCCTATTGTCACAGCAATGTTTGGAGCAACAGCAGGAGCTGCCAGTGTTTTTGGCAATACTCCTCTGGATGTGGTCAAGACCAGGATGCAGGTAGGGAACACACACACACACACACACACTCTTGTCATAATTGTGTTACTTGTCGTCAAGTTTTTGGTAATACACTGTGTTTTTCTAGGGTTTGGAGGCCCATCGGTACAAAAACACAATGGACTGTGCCTTCCAGATCTTGAAGCACGAAGGACCACAAGCGTGAGTAACTCTGCTCCTAACCATGATGCTTGCTGCACACTCTTTCTGCTCCCTATCCCTACATTCCCTATATCTGCTCACTATTGACAAATATACAAGACTCTAGGCAAGCCATGGCACCTCATCTCATCTCATCTTACCTGTAGGTTCTACAAAGGAACAGTTCCTAGGCTTGGTCGCGTGTGCTTGGACGTGGCCATAGTCTTCGTCATCTATGAGGAGGTGGTCAAACTACTCAACGATGTATGGAAGACTCAGTAGACCAACCAGAGAGTGGCAGAGGAGAGAGGGAAGCAGAGACCAGTGCCTCACGCTACATATAACTGACCAGTTCTACTAATCTAGCTCATAGCGCTCTACACAGCCTTGAAATGATCAAAGCTTTATTCAGCCTGACCAATTTATCTCTCTGATACAGTAAATAAGAGTTTTGAGTTTTGTAAGACACTGCCCTTGACGGGGGTTAATATAAGGGACATGGTGGCTTATTCTTAAACTGGTGTCAGGCATTAGTCTACGGGCCAGTCTTAATCCTCACCCCTGACACTTGAATCTCATCCCCCCGCAGATGAATGGAAAACAGTCAGCCTGTTGGCTTGTTCATCAGCACTTCAGTGGCACAAAACAGCCCAACTATAAGAGGTCTCCAAAACATACCCACCCAATTACCAACATTTTGACATTTCTCTCTAGCGGTCAAAGTTAGGAATGAAGTAGGACTAATCCTCAAGAAAAACTAGTTAATCTGTGCACTCCAGTGCCTCTGACAAAACTTGTAGGATGAGGGCACTGCATATCCTCAACGTCTTTCAATTTCTTCAGTCTTCTTTTTCTGAGTCATACTTGCAGAACTTGCCCATGAGTATGGTTTCAGTAGGCTAGAAACATGAGGAATCAATAAGATGTGCAGTATTCAACCAAAGGTTCATGTTAGATGGGGCAGGAAAAAAAGGCCTTGAGAGTGCTCGAACACAAACGGGATACTAAATATGTCTGTTATGATGTAGCTTTCTATGACTGTTGTTATTACTGTACATGTTGTAGAGTGAACACTTTTTACTTCTATGAAACCATACATGTGTCTTCTGATTCACCAAGTACTTACTCTACTGAACTAGGGACAGAGATGTTGTCAGACACAACCAAGCATGCTGCAGTAAGGAATTGGACTTGCCCACACAGTACGTCAACACATCTAAGTTGTACTTACTTTACTGTCCTTGTGGTATCATCACACTAAAACAGTATTCCCAAGCTGTGTCTGGGTGATGAACTTTAAAGAGACGTTCATTCATTGTTAATTGTTTTAACTGCTGCTGACAACAGAATATGGCTGCATGAATTTTGATGTAATATCTATGCTGTTACCAACTGGTTGGATTCGGTACCCTCTCCTGCAGGTACAGTGGGCCACTTCCTTCAGAGCGCTTACTCTCCTCCATACAAGTGATCATTGATTTCACAATCTTCACATGCAGTCTTAAGAGTAGAAAATATTACAGGCAAGTTGCTGAGGAAAACATTGTCAGGGTTTTCACTGTGACTTTCTAAAATTGCATAGGCCATTTGATCAAGGCTGCTTTGACTAGATGGGCCCAATCAACCTGTCCTGCACAACGTTCAAAGATTGGGGTGAAATGTATCTTCCAATTACCTATCGTAACTATTACCAATGATTTAAATACTCAGACATTTTAAATCTCACGGTCAGCCCTTGTGTCAAAGGCTCAGCCAGTCAATTTTAAAGTTAGGCCTGCTGTGGGGTGACTGTTAACAAGGGCCGCCATACTGCTATGACAGACTGGGGCTGGGGACTAGACTGTATTTTTAGGAAAATCAAGTTAGTGACTGTTTACATCCAGCCTAAACATGTTATTGAATCAAATTTACTTTGATTCCAGTTGACGTCACAACATATAAACTGTTAAACAGTTTCCTCTAATTCAGCCTTTAAAGTGATTTTGATTTTCAACAATCAGATTGCCTTTTAGTCAGATTGGGTGGATAAGGTGGCATCTAAATGATGTCACCATCTTAAACCTTTACATGTAGCTCGGACTAACCCGCCTGTCCCGAGTGGTCCTAAACTGCTCAGGCGTGCATTCGTCAGCGTGTGCACTCTGGCTAGTTATCACTGCTGTGGTCTTGGATGGTCCAAAAACAAATTCTTAACCCGCCTCTCATATAGTGTTTACAGATGGTGAAGGAATAACACAAGGAAATAAATGAAGGCAACAGTGGCTCAACAATGAAACGAGCCACTAGTGTGTTTGGTTTTGGTTCAACCTACTTGCACCGCACAGCCTTGCACAGAAGTCCTTAATTTGTCTTTGCCAAAATTCTTCAGTAGAATCTCCAATGTAACTGGTCGTAGCAAACCTTTATAACATTACACACCAAGAGCACCAGAGTATTATTTAATCATCATTTATCCAACATTTTGTCTCTAGAAAACAAAGCACATTTCCTTGTATGAAATCTACATGTATTTCTGCTTTTACAAATAGGCCAACTGCATGTCTACGTAATCATACAGCATATCAGGTTTGGTGTGATCATCCACAGTTCAGGAGATCTAGTTGGATCCATGTGTTGGCATGAAAAAAAAAAAATCCATTTGGTTGAAAAAAAACAAAACAATCGCAGATTCTGAGCCATCTTAGATCAGTGCTCCATGTATGATTTACATGACTAGATGTGGAAGCCTCCGCTAAATTCATTTAGACATAACCAGGTTTCACTGGCCTTAGAATAAATTTGTGATTAATGAACTTAATCTGTGTGACTGTGTGTTTATGAATGACTCCGTATGATAACAGACTAATCCAGTGATCTGTAATCAAGCCCAAGGTACATATCCAGACACTAGTAGGTTATGTGTGTAGAGTGTTAAGCAAACATAAGCCTTTTACTAAGCAGGGAATTCATTTATTTCTATTGTAATCTCCATAGAAAATCCCCACTGTCTTCCAACAAACATATATTGGCATTATGCAGCCACATTTTAATAATTTGTAATGTTTACAAAGCCGGTAGAATATAGAGGCTGCATTTTCCTCAGTAGCTGAGGAGCAAAGAGTTCAGTGTGTGAGTGACCCATGTCTTGACGACGCCGCCACAAAAATCAGCAGGCTGGGGCTTTGCTGAGCGCCTGGCCGAGGAGATTAAAGGCTGAGGGAGCAGTAGCAGTGCAGTCAGCATTAACATCACAGAGGATGTATTAGTGCTCTCCCACCTGCTGCCTAGCCAGTTCACCTGTCACCTATATATTTCACCTAGTAAGGCTTAAGGTGAAGGAGTGGACAGACAGGCTGCTGTAAAATACATTAGCTTTCCTTATCTGCTAGTTTACCCTTTTCTTTTTGACATCTCCTTCCTGCTCCCAATTTAAATGTATAAATCGATTTCATCCCTCAATCTTTCCCTCCTTTAATTTGTTTGGGGGTTCAAGCCCATAGGCCAAACATTAGGTTATATTGTGAATGCATGAAGCTTGGTTGCGGTTTGTGCATAAGGGCACAGCATCATAAAAAGGCAGGTGGGCTTAAATAAGCATTATGAAACTTGCTATACATGTCAGGACCTCACAACTAATTTCATGCAAAATGGGTTATTTGAATGGCAGCAACTCCCAGTGATGTTAATACTAAGATGTATATTACAGTATAGGTCCTGTCATATTCTCATTGGATGGATGTTTTTTTGCTGTCAACATCAAAACATTGAACGTTCCCTTTCAGCTCAACCCCTTACACAATACCATTGTTGACAAATAGTATGATGAAGCCAAATGGCCGGTTTGGTACATCCTTGTCACTCTGGCTCCAGCCAGCAGGTTTCCTGGCAGTACAACATCGGGGTAGAGAGGCATGTGATTGCTTGCTGGGTTGTTAAATACTCAGCCAAAGTCGGGGAACAGGTGCAGCTACCTCCTCCATCTGGAAAAACACACAGCGCAGATTCAGTTGGCAAGAGGGTAAAGTGTGAAGAAAAACTGGAACATCAGTGTGAAAAGGAACAGAGAAAGAGACAGCATCTGGGGGACTCACATTCTGAGACACTTGTCCTTCCCGCCACTGGCCACTCTTTGTCCATCAGGACTCCAGTCCACAGCGAAAACCTGCGCATGGAGGAAACGGGTCAATAGGAAAACATATTTCCCCAATTACTGTCTGTCTATTGATAGATAGGCATGAAGCTGGAAGCAGGACCTCTCTTGAACCCCGCAACACTTTATTCTATCCACTCTTGTTCTCCCCTTACCTCATCAGCATGGCCAGGTAGGTCCATGTTGAGCTTGCCAGTCTTGATGTCCCAAACCTTAAGCGTGCTGTCACTGCTGCCACTGACCAGCAGCCTGCTGTCTGCCGACCACGCCACTTGATACACGGCCGCAACATGGCCGCGCAGGGACGTCAAGTACCTGCGGGCAGGTAGGTAAAGACACAAACACAAAATTACGTTTACAGCACCATCACGAGGACAAGAGCAGTACTACGCACAATCACATTTTTCTCTCTCGTCGATACTAGATAAGACAAGACGTGTTCTAGGTGGCTGTATGCCGTTTCCTACTTTCCGGTGCGTCCGTCCCAGATCTTGATGGACTTATCAAAAGAGGCGGAGGCAAGGAGCCTGGTGTCTGGGGAGAAGAGCACTTCGTTGACCAGGGCACTGTGGCCGGTCATCCTGGCCAGAGGCTTCTTGTCTTCTGCAGGGTTCCATAGGAACAAGGTGAAGTCATCTGAACCGGACACCAACCGCTCTGGGGCTGTACCCTACGATGCAAGAGCAGGGTAAAGTACACGCATACAAGGAAGGGTCAAAGGGGCATACACACCGAAATGAACGTCAGGGCAGACAACAAACAGTACTTACTCTAACTTTGTTGTATCTCTGTAAGGCTTTCTCCTTCAGCTCTTCCACTGAGGAAAGAAAAATACCTTTTCAAATCAGAGCGTTCTCTTCTAAAGACACAAACTAGCAAGCCTCCTCTCCACAGCTTAAGAAAGGTATTTTCCAGAGAGCTAGCTTGTTTATCACATCAGAGCAGAGGTAAATCCACTTACATGATCCGGTGAGGTCCTGGGGGTTAATGGTGGCAGTGGCAGGTTCAAAAGCTCCAGTACGCAGGACATAGTCTGTGCTGAGAGCCAGGGTGTTCACCCAGTGGGCGTGGCCCTGCAGAGTCCTACACTGAACCCCCTGCACACACGCACACACATATAAGTAACACAGATATAAGTAAACACACATTAAATCAAGTGTTGACACGAAATTGTCTCCTCCCACCCATGCGACTTTCTGTATTCATACTGACTGCTTGGCCAGGACTCAAAAGTTTCTCAATATCTCAACCACACACACACACACTTACATCTTTGGCTCTCCAGACTTTGACAGTCCTGTCCTGGGAAGAGCTGTAGAGAAGTCCATCTCCTCCCCACTTCACACAGGTGACGGACTGGGTGTGTCCCGTCAGGATCTTCTCACAGCGTCCCAACACAGTGTCCCAGATGCGTATTGAGCCGTCCTTTGAGCTGCTGGCTAAGTGCCGAGCTTCTGGGTTACTGAGAGGGAGGGAGGGGAGCGTCAGACAAATGGGACACATAAGGGAACTGAAGAATACGGTGTGTTTAAGACAGGGAATAAGAAAGTGGAGAGTGGAGTACTCACAGATGGAAAGGTTCCCAGCAGAGCCAAGTGATCCACTTGGTGTGTCCTGTCAAAGTCTTCCCAATCTGCTGCCCTGTCACTGGATCCCACAGACAGATCTACATGAACAGCAACAAAAACAGCATTAATACAGTAATATATACACATCTTAAAAGACAGATAATGGAGAGATGTGTGGGAGAATGCGTCTGAAGCACACCTGACTGTTCTTGCACCCTGAAGCCAGCTTCTTGCCATTAGGAGACCAGGCAATGGTCAGTACCCAATGGGTGTGTCCTAAGTAGGGCAGAATACAGCACAGTGGTGAATGGCTAAAAAATATGAATGCTACTCTTTTTATTATTGAGATATAACAAATTATGCTGAACTATTAAGCCAAAAAAATGTAGACCTCTGGCAGTGTGGTGAGGCGTCTCGGTGGTCAAGTCCCAGAAACGCACCGTGGTATCGCCTGAACCACTGGCCAAGTACCTGAAACAAACAAAAAAATTATATTCTTAAGCATCCTTAGCTTACCACCCAGAGAAATGAGCCAAATATAACATAAAAACCCAATGGATTGTCAATTGAATGGGTGAAAACTGCCTCATATGAGGCATATAGACCCATGCCTCATATTCACAAACAGGAAATAAAACTTCTTACCCTGTAATTTCAGAATGCAAAAATGTCTATCTATGAATCATCTTAGAGATATAAAAGTGCAAAGGGAACATATGGAAAAATATGCACAACATTTTTGGGTTAAGCCCTTCCATCAGTGGAAAGATTGGCTCAAAAGACACACAACTTTTAAAGAGTTTGAGTACATCAAATAGTCACAGCAATCAACAATGACTGGAAATGGAAGACAGAAGTAGTTGAATGACTATAACATGGATCACTCCTACCCACAAACAGATGAATGTAATAGAAAAAGAATTAAAACAAATCTAATGGTATATACAAAATATGTCAACACATTGTGAATGAAGAATACGTTCCAACATGCTGAGATGCTTATCTTTCTTATCATTTGAGTATATATGCATTTGTATTTATGTTTGTCTTATGCTGTGCCTGTTTTTTTTATACATTTTAAGGAGTTCTGGATAAAAGTGACCATGAGGGAATCTTTTCTGTGACAAAAAGGCAAAGACATGATGGCTGTCATGTTTTCTGTTTCAGAATTACTCACTTGCCAGTGGGGCTGAAAGCAGTTGAGATGACAGCCTCTGTGTGCCCCTGTAGTGAACTGGTGCAGCGGGCCACGGCCCGAACCCTGAACACAGCCTGGGGTTGGTACACCACTGGCAGGACCTGCTCTGTCTCAACCCCCAGGGCCTTCACGCACAATCCTAGACTGGACACCACCTCAGCCTCTCCACGCACAAAGAATGCCAGTGGCACTGGCTCTTCCTGCGATGGGTAGAGAAAGCCAGGATATAATCATTGTTTATGGAGGTCAACTATTCAATATTCAGCTGAACGTAAACTTTATCTGTGACTGTACATACAAAAGCTTAAACATCGTAATATATGGCCTATGACATCTCTAGGAGCATAATTTACTGATTGCAGTCTAAAAGTACATAACATATGCAGTTAGTTTAGTATTAACTTGGTACAGTGACACTGAAAAAATATAAATATTATACACCATTGATATAAATGTATATCACATCTGTAATTATTATTATTTTTATTATATAGCTAGCCTGTTACCTTCTGCAGCAGTGCATTGCAGACCAGCTGCAGTTTGTCAGGGGTGATGTCTAGTGGTACATCGAAAGGTGAACCCAGAACCTCCCCGTCCTCATCCTGGAACTGGATCAACAGCCGCTCCACGTCCCCGCTCGTCATCCTCTCTTTGGTTCAGATCCCAATCTAAAAGGATAACTTTAAAAGGTCGGCAGCAGAATAAACAACAATGTCAGAAAAGCCACTACAAAGCAAACATAAGTTTAGTCTCTTCTAAGTACTGTACAGGAAAATAGGTGAGAACAGAGCAGTGGAATATGCTCTCCAGTTTACTGTGCCCTGTGTCAAAATGAGTTCTGTTAAAATATAAATACTCAAAGTGGAACTAACACAATTTATTAAAGCTTTTGAGCAGAATGTGCCACTTCACTGAAGTGCTCATGTCAACCCAGAGGTGCTAGCTAGCATGCTGTTAGCCACCGGATCATCTTGTATCTGCTTTTAGTAGCGATCACAGCAAGTTACATGTTCCCATGAGCGTAACGTCTTTACACGCTTACATCCTATTTATTATCTGCCGCACGATAACTTAATCGGGATAAAACCTTACCTTTCTGTCACTCCGGCAAGTATAAAAATTCCCCACGTGTATACCACCCAAGAGCTTTCAACTTAAAGAGAACCAAACAAATAGCTGGAGTTGAGACGGACTCGTGCAATGCATTCTGGGAGAGCAAGTGGAAGGCGTGCTGTATAAACCCGTTACTGGTTTTCTACTTTGGATTCCTCTACTCATCTTCCATTTTATTGTATTTCTGTAACTTCTCTGCGCGATATTTATACGTCACCCTCAGAAAATACGTCACTACAATGTGCCCAGTGGTAGAGCAGGTAACATTGGAAGTGAGTTACCTGTACCCTGAAAGTTCCCAGATGACTATAATCTAAAAAATCCACTTTAAAAGGTTTGCTAAGCAGACCTCCGATTTTAAAAAGGGAGAAGATCCTCAATATCTAGCTGTCAATTGCGTAACATTATGTTGGTTACTGGATTGCTTGTGTTATTTGCTGAGCAATGGATGATTTGTAATTTATATAACGTTATTTCAAAGTAAAATGCCAGGCAGGTTAAAGGCCCGCATTAATGTCGTTGGTTTAACCTTCTCATTGTTCATTAAGCTACAATGTGAAAACATGTCACCTTTTGTGATTACAAAAAAAATGAATGAATGTATTCTTATGTAATATGCCAAATAAATTTCACAGTCAGCTGCTGTTTTGCAGTTTTAATTTGAGTGCTTATAATAACACATTTGTTTTGGGATCAACACATTTTCATCATGAGGAAAACAGAATTCTTGCTTGGATATTTTTTTAAAAGAAGTCAATCTGATCATAGTTGAGCTCCAAGGCATTTCCCAGTTCTTTGATAACCAAATGTCAGAGGAAGTTAGTTCAGCCTGTTCTTAAATATGTATTTCACTGCCATAGACAGTGTGGTCCAATAAATACTACGATCCTACACATGATTGTGTAGAATTGTGGCGATATTGTGTACTATATCAATCAATTATTCAACCACACGTACACTATTCTCAGTTTCTCACAACCACAGTCACAGTAGCATGAACAAGAACACACACACACGTACACACATCAAACAGAAATAATTCAGCAATGTCAGTAATAGAGAAACACTGGTATTACATTAATGTGCTACAATTAAAAGCAAGACAGACAAACATTTTGTTCAAACCTAAAATAATATTTAATTCCACACATACTCCTACCATGATTCTGTTCATAGCTCTATAGTCTGTCATGCACATTAGATGTTTCCATATATTTTAAATAAAGTAAAATACAACATTGAAAATGATTTGGTTGAAAAAACATCGAGATCTTTTTTTAATTAATCCCATCTTTATGACACCATTCTAGCAGACCTGGGTCCATTAGTTGGTGCAAATAATGGTTAGCATTTATTTTAAACTACTGAAGTCCTAGATGGCTGCTTCATATCATTACGTCAGTCAGATAGCATCAGTTGTTCAATACAAAAACATATTATATTGTCTTTCAGTTTCTTATGATAAACCAAAGTCCACCAATCCAGCACCGAAACCAAAACATAAAAATGTATTTGCTATTGGACCCAGGTCTGCATCATAGTGACTTTTAGAGTCTCTAATCACGTCCACTCTTGTCAAAAACAAAACCTTCCCACAGTTTCAAACTGCTTTCTCCGTCTTCTACTCTTGCATCACCCCTGTAACAGGCTAAAAAAGACCTGTAGATATACTCATTACAGTGATGATCATGTGCTCTTGAGAAATACTGAGAAATACTCATAGAGAAAAGTAACAGCAGGAGAATCTGACTGAAGATGTGTTCTGTAAAGAAAACAAGGGAAACGCATACAAGAACAGCTTTTGACTCCAGTTGATATAAATCGTAAAGGAGTGGAGGGTGGGAGGTAAGGCACAGTGTGTGTGTGATCCAGTAACACTGATCCTATTTGTTCAGCCCATTGATGTTCTCAGGGACCAGGCCTTCCATCAGCGCACGCTTAGACTCCAGGATCTGCAACATAAAAACAAAGATGTGATCCATAAACTAAATAATTCTGTTGATACCGTGATACCTAAGGCGCTTTCACAATATGGACTGCCACCATATCTGCCCACTACCACGCACGAGTGTGAATGGAGTCTTTTTGCATGAGTCCAGCAGCAGTACTCTCAAGAGGTGGTCAAATACGGATGCCTCAGGACAATCAGCAAGCGTTGCTATGACAAATGCAGATGAAGAAGCATCCGATACTTTAGCATATCACTGTGGGGACAGGGGATTTACTCACTGATGCTATGTTCTCAGTTTAATACATTTTGTGTGTTAGCAGCCTTCAAATAATAGTGTGAAAGCATGAGAGGATGAGAGGAGAATGGTTTTCTGGCTGTGAATAATTATACCCTTCTTTCTTCCAACATTTATTCTCCTGCTCCACATTCTAGGAAATGCTTATTCATAAATAGCTCTATATAGCTATCTAGCTAAATATAGCCGCAATAATTAAACATGTAAAACAACAGCAAAAGAGCCTCGCCATAATTCCTATTTTTAATTTTTTTTTAATCCTATTAATTTTTTCTTAATGGAGCTGTACTGTATATCACTACAGATTCAAGGATGAGACAAACTCCTCTACTCATTCCTGGGAATATGGTGTAACAGTGAATGCTTATACAATTGAATACAAATTGAAGTGTCCTAGGGAAAATGAAAATGCGATGCTCCTCGTGATTATTCCTCTGTAAGTAAATGATACCAATGTAATAACATAAAACGTATAACTAAATCTACAATGCTCATATGGACTCACCGGGAAGTCAGCGCTGAGGCCAATGATGCTTTGCATGTTTGTACTGTAGTAACCCAAAACATACTGTCCTCCCAGGAGTGGAATTTCATCCTTATCTATAGATATCTGCATGCACACACACACACACACACACACACACACACACACACACACACACACACACACACACACACACACACACACACACACAGAGATGCAGTATCCACTTACACAAATTATACACATCATTTGAAACGGTTTGCAAACAGGACACAAATGATATGACTCACTCTTTACCTGTATGACTTCATTTGTCTCTGGCAGCTCATCCTCTTTAACCCAGACAAAGGTCTCATAATCTGATGCACTCTTAAATCCCACCTGCGGGCCAACAACCACATGAGCCGCAGTTCAAATCCGACCATTACGGAGTATGCTTTTCACTAGCTGGTATTTCGTCTGTCCTAGTACCTTGTACAGGCCAATCCAGTCCCACGTGGAGGACATAAAGTCTTCCTGGATGGTGTAATTAAGAACTGCATCGTGGTCAGCGCTCCATACACCCTCAGGAGACACGTACACCAGTGGTGTGTCAAAGCACTTCCTCAGCTGCAGGAAAGACAGGAAGAGGGAGAAGAAGATATATAAACAATATGTTCTTTATTAAATGCCATTCTGATTACCTTCCTTGCCATTTATCAAGTCATTACCAATCTATCTCTACTGTCCTTTCATGTTATAGTACTTCTAATACTGCACTATACACGGTGCTATCTGCTTTGTAATAGCCAGCTATTCTAGTTCCTGTCAGACACCCCATTGACATTTAGCTGAAAACATTCTTCACATTGCAATTCAAATCATCAACACCAATAGTCTACTCTCACCTCCAGACTGAAGGTTCCTATGACAGGCTTGTGGTCACTGACTCCATAGCTCATATCACAGGTGTAGTTGTCCTGGGTGACTTCGATTGGATACTCGTCATGTCCGTCGTCAGTAGAAGTCGACGCCGTCTCGTCATCCTCTTCCGAGGGCGGGATTTTGGGTTTGATGCGCCAGAGGATACGATCGGTCCAGGCTGGTTTCCTCTTCTTACCACTGACCAAGCAAGGGCAAGGCATGATATCGCATTTTACTTGTATGTAATGAAGTGAACTCTGTTTCTAATGCTCACTGTTCCTCTGTCCATCTAATTCTAACAGGAAGTGGGAGTCAGATGCACACGCTTAACATCTCTAGCTGTCCTCTGCCATTCAGACTATACTAATTCAGCAATACAGAGCAGAACTCCCATATTCACCATTTTGACTACATACATGCATTCACTACTTCCGTTTCCATACGCATACATTGCTGTATGTGAGAGATAAAATTGTGAATCATGAGAGTGTTTTTCTGTAACACACATGGGCGCGTGCACACACACACACACACACACACACGCAGATTCATCAGCATGCTGGTAAAGCACACACACCAGACACACAGAGGACTGAGGAGGAGCAGCTACAGGAGACATGCTGTGGAGAAATCATGCATGTCAGTAATACTCAATGCATATATGAATGGACACACAGCAGTTCCCATTCACAGATAATGCATGCACACATTCACTATGAAAAGCAACACATACATTATGCAGGAACAGACCGAGGGTGCTGGGTGGGGGGTGCTGGTATGGGGGCTCAGGTTGGAGTTTTCTAAGGTCCAATTAATCTGCGGGTGATTTCCGGTGTGGCATTTATAAATGTGCTTTTCATCAAGCATATTAATGTTCACTAAATCCATTTTTACTGTATCATTTGCAATGTCATTGTCTCCAGTTATTTTTCTATATATACTGTATGTATATATATATATATATATACATACACTACTGTGCAAAAGTCTTCACAATCCGTGAAGCGAAGATGCTTTCAAAAGTAATGAAAAGAAAAGTTTCTATATATATATTAAAAAAAAATACTATAAAGTGCAGTAATGTAAAACACTAATGCAGAAAACAAAAAAAATAAACATCTATGACCAAATTTATATAACAAAATCTAGGGTGCCTCAGACTTTTGCACAGTACTGCATATACCCTACAAATAGTATATTCTACAGTAGTCTTTGGTTACTTCTGCAAGGGATATCTATGGAGACACCCACCTTGGGGGGTCTAGCTCCCTGTACCAGGCCCCCAACCAGACAGAGAGCAGCCCCCAGGTGAGCGAGGTGAGGAGGAAGAGGATGGTGGTGCTGCACCTCTGCAGGGGCCTGGGTCTGTACATGGTTAGGGGCAGTGCCAGAGAGCTCTTTCTGGGAGGGACATATACAGTACCAGTCAAAAGTTTGGACACACCTGTTTCTGTTTCTCATGATCTTCTCATGACATTTTGATATAAAGGCTTGATGCTTAAATGCTTGAAATTTTCTTAGACAAATAGAGAAGTTGATGCCTGTGTATGAATTTATTTTCAAAACTTACATTTTAGTTAAATTGAAATGCACCCCCAACAAGTAGTTTTCATTTAGACTTTAGAGGTGGAGAATGTTGAACCACAATGATTAAAGCATCATTTTAAACACTCACATAGTGATTGTGGCCTTTAAAAGTTAATTTGTGGAATTTCTTTGCTTGTTAATGGCAAAGGGTTTCTACTTTGAAGAATCTAAAATATAAGATAGTTTTGATTTATTTATTTTTTTTTTTGATCGCTGCAAAATTCCTTTTGTGTTATTTCACAGTTTTGATGACTTTACTATTATTCTAAAATAGTGGAAAATTGTAAAAATAAAGAAAAACCCTTTCTAAGTGTGTCCAAACTTTTGACTGGTACTGTACATGGTGCTGGTATCAGGGCCAGCAGCAGGAATGGATATGGTTCATCTAGGAAACACCAGGGTTTACTGCATTGGCACGTTTGTAATATAGCTTGGAGGCAGAGGACATTTAGGATGTCGCACAGGTTACTACATGTCATTCCAGTAACGTGATGGCCAAATACTTGAAATCAAGCACAGAAAGAGATGTGACTGAGGACTAAATATTAAATAAGGGGACGGGGTGGGGGCCATGCAACACAAAAATACTTAATTTAGAGTGCATCTTACTTAAAACCCAACCATGTCTTCAGAGCGCTGTGCAAAATTCAAAGGGGAAAGAGACCACAGATTAAATTTGGTGCATGTTTGGGAAATGTGTTGACTGGTTAATAAACCGCTTTGTGGATGTCTGAAAGTGTGTGTGTGTGTGTGTGGATGTGTGGGTGGGTGTTTGTTTTTCATGTTTGTGTAGCATATGTTACCTGGTATCATAGGTGTCAGAATTACGGTCAAACTTGTAGGTGGGTTTAAACCTTAATGGCCCCTCTTCAAATTCCATGAGGAAAGGTTCCTTCTTCCTCATCATGATGAGCTGCAGGAACATGAAATCAATGAGTAAGTGTGTGTGTGTGTGTGTGTGTGTGTGTGTGTGTCTGTATGCATGTGCTTGTTTTGGTGCGTTACCTGGTCTTTCTGCCAAAGCAAATTAAAGCGTTCACTGTTGATGGATGAGCGGAGGAAGTGCATGCCATGGTCTGCTATACGGAAGTTCAGATCACCAAACCAGAACGCCACCCTGTGAGAGAGGGATGGATGCTCGTATCAACTGCTCCCCTGAGAGTTTCACAGAGCGTGTGTGTGTGTGTGTGTGTGTGTGTGTGTGTGTGTGTGTGTGTTGACTGACTTGTGATCCAGGACATGCGGCGTGTTGTTGATGTCAAATTCTTGCGTGTCCAGGATGTACTCAAACTCATCAACGCGCTGCAGGGCGTAATTCATATGAGCTGCGAGGTGGCAGTTCAGGAAACACACCATGTGGCCGTAGAAGGAAAAACGCACCGACACTCCTCCTTTATTGCCCTGAGATGGATGAATAGCGGGGGCAGAAATATGTGAAACAAACATAGAAAATAGGGGGAAAAAACATCTCAAAATACCTATACTATCTCATATGGACTAAAGTTCTCCAACGATCTATTGACCGATCACAACTGAAAATACAGATTCATTTTCCCAGTGCTTACAAATAATGCAAGCACAAAAAAAATTTATGTGTTGAAATATATTTTAAAATCATATTCAGCTGTCAAACTCATTCCCTCTATTAAGAGTTCAGCTACTTTATTCAAGAATGCTAAAATATTTTTCTTCGGTGGGGCAAATCTTTTATTTATACTATATAGGCCATTGATGCCGAACTAAAATGGTTCATGTAAATCTTGGTGTCACCATCTACATCATTGTGTTCATTGTTTGTGATTGCACTTTGTCAGAGCTGTTGTACATTTCAGTGAACAAACATAATAGGCCTTCATAACATTTCATCTTTAGAGCATCTAATTGAATTCCTAGCATGCAGTGTTTAAGTGTTTTCTGTAATGTCCAGTGCAAACCAGTGCAACTATTAACATCTCCTACCCAGTAGCCAAAAATGCCAGTACGGGTGTAGGTGGTCTGGATGTCTCTGATGAAGGGAAGATGCATTTGCTTAGAAAACACCAAGAGCAACAAACCCTGCATTCTCACTGATGTGACCTGGCGAGAGATGGAAGGAAAGAAAGAAAGAAAGAAAGAAAGAAAGAAAGAAAGAAAGAAAGAAAGAAAGAAAGAAAGAAAGCATTTTGAGTTGTTTTGGCCTCTGTTTGCTTTTAGAAACACAAAACACTTTATTTCTCAGTCTCATAAATTCCTATTGTTTTTAACATCATTCACACAAACAATACACACACACACACACACACACACACACACACACACACACACACACACACTTCCCAAATTTGAACAGTCTATTTATACCTGCCTATACACCCTATTATGTGCTCCTCCTCGCTCCTCTCTCACCTTGACGTAGCCTCTGGGTGCCAGGGTTTCCATGAGGAGGTGGCTCCACGAGTCCTCCACGATCAGGTCTGAGATGAACCTCAGAGGGGTGGCATTCACTTCCTGCAGACTTACAGGCAATTACACAACAAAGACATCATTTCTGATGACATTTACTTGTCTGACCAATAACGTACTGTACGTCTATGTGACCCTGTTCCTTTTCTGTCTTTGGTGCATTTTTGGTCCATATTTTCCTGTTTTCCCTCATTTTCCACCCAATCAGCTGAAGAGGCATTTCTCAACTCATACATTCCTATTTCTGGTCAAGTTCCATCATACAGAGTTTGTTGTTTACACTCTCACCCAATCACGTAGAGGTCTGTGGGGGGTTGAACATCTAGCTGCAGCAAAGATTTGATGTCTGCAGGCGGCTCCGCTGTTGCCACATTCCATGTCACCATGTGCAACCTGTCAGAGGGTGTGTGTGTGTGTGTTTGTGTGTGCGTGTGTGTGACAGGAATGACCAACATGAGGGAAAGAGAGAAAAATATTGACAGGATATCAATAACCTCCTGACCTGAGTCATAAAGAAAATAAACAGCCACTAAGTTTTTCAATGGTTCTGTTTTAAATCTATGAAGGGGAAAATGGCAAAATCACAAAGAGGTGTCAAATTGCAAAGATGATAAATTGTTTAATATATTGTTTTGTTTAAAAGCAAAAAGTATACCTGCATGATCACTGTAATCAAATTCACACTAGTAATGATCCAGATAAACTCACAATTAAGCTCCTATCAAATGAATTGCTCTTCTCATTTCCCCATTATATTAAGCCAAACATTTGCAGCTCATCAACACTCTTCCCTCCCTGTTTTTCTGACTTGCTTGATGATGCAAGTCATGGGCAGATGAGGAGGAAAAAGACAAGAGACAGAGACTCGGTCAACCTGAACGTGTCTCCCGGACTGAAACGTCCACAGAGGTGGAAAGCCTCATCCAGCGTACGGGACACTTCTTCGCTGGCTTCGTCGTCAGAGCTCATGTCCTCCACGCAAGTCAGTAGCTGAGACAGACGCTGGCGTAGGAGCATCTTGGTCCTCGACCCCTGAGACACGGTGCTGCCCACGCTGTCTGAGCGCGCACGTGGACTGTCTGTTAACGTATCCATCTTTGGTTAGATTTAAAAAAAAAAAAAAATCCTTTAGGGTGTCTGCAAGTTTCCTTTTCTGTATTTCTCAAAGGTAAGAGATTGTATGATATTTCATTAGATTATGACAAGCTCTAGTAGTTAGACCTAACCAGATAGAGTCCAACAAAGACAAACAAGCAAAATCCAGTGCAAGAAATTATTTTAGGCTGATTTGATACTAAATGTGTCCTCTTCAGGTAATTTTCTTTGATTTTTTCTTGCTCCTGGTTGGTTGGGTTGCAGAGAATCCCTATGATTCAAGAGGCCTCCGCTCACTGGAAATAATATGAACTGATTCCTAGTTAGTCAAATCTTTCTGTATGTCCTTCAGGCAGCTTCTCTTTTAGATCCTCCAAAACTGGCAAGGATGATGAGCTTCAGAGCCCGGGGTGTAATGTGTCCGTGCTGGTGGAGTCCGTCCGTGACTGCCCTCAAGCAGAGTCCTGTTCTGTTGCCTGTGTGATCATGCATTGACTGAGGGAGAGGGACAGAGCAGTGGGGTTGACTTGGGAATGTGGGCAAGATTCGGACTATAATCGGGAGCAGGAGAGAGGCATGTGAACGTGTGTGTGTGTGTGTGTGTGTGTGTGTGTGTGTGTGTGTGTGTGTGTGTGGTCACAGAGAGTAGTAGAGGACAGGGCTGATCCCCCTTCATTGAGGGTATTGTTGCAGGACTTGGGCAACCCTCCGGTGGCGTCACACCCCTAAGAGGTTTACTACCAGCGTTCTC